>OX940789.1:7545393-8915699 GCA_954870985.1 Trifolium fragiferum | reverse complement strand
TTGTCAAAACATATAAAGCCTTCATCGGTCGCTCTCCATCTGAACATACACATTTTCTAAGGAACTCCTTTGTGGAGCTATGTTGTTTAGATGTGCAGAAGTCGTCAAATAAAGCAATGATATGCATAAGGCGTCTAGGTGAGATATTGCTGAAGGGGTGGCAAACGAAAAAGAAGGTAAGCTTTAAACAATTTTAATATTTAGTTGCTACTTTTTTTGTAAGGCTATGTTTAAATATCTAGATCTAGAATATTTCTGTATATATTGAAGAAAGGTTTCTGATATTTTTTCTTTTATCTTCTGGGCAGGACGTGGTTGATAAAATTTGTAGTTGGCAGTACATCAATTGCATTGATCTCTGGGTTTCATTTATATCAGAAAACATACATGACTATGATCTTCAGCCATTGCTGTATATGCTTGCTCAAATTATAAATGGAGTTGTTCTCCTCTTTCCCGGGCCTAGATATTTGCCACCGAGACTCAGATGTATCCAGTGGCTTAATCGTCTTGCTGGATCTAGTGGTGTTTTCATCCCGGTTACATCATTAGTGATGAATGTTCTAGAATTCAATATTACCAAGGATGGTGGGAAACCTGGCAAAGTGTTTGAATTTCAACCTTTGTCTACCATAAAGGTAAGATGAAACTGAAAAGGCATATTTTTATCTATTAAAGTTTATATTATTTCTAGAATTTTTATTTATTTAATATCTGATTAACCGCATTTTCTCTACTGTTTTACAGTAATTGACACTTAATTTTTGCAGCTTCCAAAGCATTGGTTAAAATCACGTCAGTTTCAAGAAGAGTGTGTCTCATCTACCATTGAACTCCTTTCAGAGCACTTTGCACAATGGAGCTACCATGTATCTTTTCCTGAACTGGCAACAGCTCCACTTGTCTACCTTAAGAAGATAGTTGAGAAGACCTCTAATGAGAGTTTCAAACGAGTTATCAAGCGTTTCATTGATCAGGTACAAGTTCTAACTATACATTTTGTATGATTAGCAGCACCAACTAGCAGTTTTTTTTTTGGGGGGGTATGATCAGCACCCAATAGCACCGTGTGTTTTATACATTCCATCCACTATAGTACCGTGTGTTTTATACCTACTGGATTCCCTAAGGAGGGGAAATCTTGGTTAGTACTATAGTCTAGGAAACATTTGCTCTTGCCTCTTAAGATGTCCAACCACTTTGATACGTTGAACTTGATGTGTAGCATTCATTCCTTTCAAATAAGCAAGATGTTTGGGATGAGAGAGTAAAATTTGCATCAACATGACCCGGAAATAGGTGGATGTCTATGCATCCTATGGCTCCTTAAAAAAATATCACAGATTGAGCTACCTTCCCTTGATCGGTCTACCAATGTTGTCAAGATCGGGATCCTACTTAGTAAGAGGAGGGGGTTGCGAGGTTGTTATATATATATATATATATATATATATACGCACAGAATAAGATTGTAATGGATTGGAAGTCTGCTCGGCAATGGAGTTTCATCTGGGTGGCAAGGATGTGATTATGCAAGGAGAACTGAGTAGTTTATTTACGACCTCTTTTTGTGATTTTCATTGGAGCCTAGCCTTGTTTTGGTGTAAGCTATCCAGCAATGAGTGTACACTACTACATGCAATATGTAGCTTGTTTAATTCTTAATAACCGCATCTGACTTAATTATTCAATATAGTTGATATCACCAAAAACTTTTCTTCGAACGTTTTTTATTTTAAAATAAAACAATGGACAATTGAAATTTGAAATCTCACCCAACTCTTCTGGTTTTTTCCTGTGTGTGGGGTGGCTTGGGGGTATTCAGGTGGAGTTGAATATTGACTTTGTGCAAAAGAAAAGAGACGATGCGCCTTTCTCACCAAATGATCAGCAGTCTGTTGAATTGTTTCTTCAGGTAATCACAGTTTTCTTTCCTCCCTGAATATTGGTTCCGGTCATTGGTGTAAGTAGACTTAGTTTAACGGTTGATTTGACAGGCCGAGAAACGTAGCGGTAATAATTCATTTACTCAATACTACAAGAGCATCATGCGCAAAGCTGTTTCTAGGAAAACGATTACAAAGAGGAAGGTATGATTGATATCTCTTGCCTCTTATTCTGTTTGTGTGGGTTACCCTTGCCATTTTCCTTTTGTTGTGAATATCACCACCGAATAAGCATTCACAAAATTCACTGTCTTGATGCATGAATAATGATTTACATCAGAGAATTTGAGCTTCTCGGCAGTTGCATTTATAAATAATGCTGAACCATGTAAAACTTGAGGGTACACTAAAGATTCAGTTTTCTGGTCACCAATTTTCTCGGGGGGAGTGAATACCCATTTGACGATATAATGTTCGTAAGTTTATATCCTATAAATGTTGTGTTTCTGACATCATCCATGATCTATGCTGCAGTCTCCGGGCAAAGGAAAGAAGAAGAGAATGCAACATCCAAATGGCGTTGTTGATGGCAACCCTACTGATTCTTCGAAGAAAAAGAAAATACAGCATCCAAATGACGTTATTGATGGCAACATTGCTGATTCTGTGAAGACTTAATGCTTCTTGTACACTTTGTTGTACTTTACTTTAGGTCTGAAATTTAACAGCGTTGTGGATGGATTTTGTTTCGCTCATTGGACCTGATGAGCATCAATTTTGAAATATTTATTCCAGAGTCCTTAGGTTTTATGTTAAAGGAAATGTAATACTTGAGATTGAAATTTTGTAACTTCTTCGGAGATTCCAAATATTGTGTGGCCATGGATACTGACTGATCAGTGCAAGGAATACTAATCTCACAACTAGGAATGTTTCACAAAATGTTGGCATTTACCTCGAGTTCTTGGCGGTAAAAATCAAGTGCAAAATTAAATGTTTTAAAAAATTATTTTAAGTTTGCAGCACTGTAAAAGTAGATTATATTAAAGGTGGCAAAATGTCCCGTCTCACCACCAACCCATCTAACAAGGATCGGGTCGTTTTGACATTAGTTCTCATGACTGCATCCTTCTTTATCATATCCTGCTTGATCTCAGTCTTCTATTTTCTAGTTTTCTTGAGTTTAGTCTTTTAAGATCGTTGACCTTGTCAACTTTGGTATTGTCCTTCATGACATGAGAAGGCATAGATTCTCTTCATATTCTGACCTTATGAACTTTAGTATTGTCCTTCATGATGCCAATGCTCCTTATACCATGGGGTTCTACAAGTATTTATTCTTTAAACTTCTTGAGATTCATTCATAGACATTGTAATCAACCTTGTTAAATGTAAGCTTTCATAAAAAATCCTCAATCATGTTTTTGTTTATGAGAATATATCTTCTTCAAAGCTTAAATCCATTCAGGAATGTTGATAATTGGCATTCAAACACTCAAACAAAAATGATCTTTTATAAAAAAAAGTTTGTCGAAAAAGAGGAAATAAAAAACACTCACTCAAGTACACATCTATGGAGATAAATGATCTGAAAGGCTTAATCATTATATAAAATGTTTCTTATAATTATAAAAGGGTAATACTTTAAACTGTTAAAGAGATAAAAAGATCAATGCGATATTAACGAAACAAAAAAAGACTAATTTGCAAACGTTAAACTTAATAGATTGTGAGATGCATTTGTCCTAAAAACAAATATACTTTTTGTAAAAATTATGTTAATGCAAAACATCCATCCAACATTATACAAGTAGAAGCACTCAAAGAACAATGAATAAGTACACATCCATCATTGCTGTGTCAAAGAAAAAAGTACCACATAAACCACTAATAATTTTGAAGGACTTGAAAAATCCCAATAATTGAAGTTACAAAAAACCACACTGTAGACTTTTATTAATTATAAAACCTAAACAGTTCATGCTATCCTCAGAACAAAAGGTACAAAATTTCAAAGAGAGTAAAATTCTGAGTCCAACCACATTTACACATGGCTAAAGTTTACTCTACTTATGACAAGCAGCATTTTTTAAATCACAAGTTCTTGAAAGCAGAATCATGAGTCTCCTTTTGTGGGGTGAGTCTAGCAAGAAGTGCCTTATTGTGACAGTGTTCTTCGTCCACAAAATAGAAATTTCCATTAGCCTTAAATGTCACATAAGGCCTATTGGTGTTTGGTGGACGAATATCCGAAAACTTGATAGTCTTTGGAATATGTGTTGCCAGCCATGACAGCATCTCCACCTCAAAGCTGTCCGAACCGGGTTGCCACTTGAGTTTGTGAACATATGGGCTGACGAACCAGTGAAGGATGGCGGTTGTAGAAGCACTAAAGAATATCACTGATGATGCGACTGCACCCTTTAGGATGACATTACTGTCAGGGGATGTCATGAAGGTTATGACCGGACCGAGTGATACTGAGAGGCAGCAAGTCGACAGAGACAGAAGTTTTACTTTTTTTATGGTACTTGATATCGGGCCATAGTAGAAAATTCCAGTTTCCTTGTCTTCTTCCTCAGATTGTCTTCCTCCATTGGTAGGTCCAATGCTAATCTTGTCTTCCTCTGTTGTTGCAGCTTTAGATGCCCATCTTATTTGAGTGGGAGCAATTTGGGAAGAAGTCTTGAATGTTGGATTCACATTGTTTCGTGTTTTGAATAATGGATTAGAACTAATCGGCTGTCCGCATGTGGAGGACCTAAAACACTGGTACACTGAACCATGGAAACAAATGTATTGAAATAAGAAAATATTTACAGCCATTGTTTGCAATAAATCAAAATTAAAGAAAAAAGCTTTAGCATCATTTCAGAAACAACATCCAAAACTGTGTTCTATATAAATTCAGTTCAGGAACATAATCTATACAGTTTTGCAAACTTTGAAACACAGGATGTTACATAATTCAAACTGAGTTACTAAATAGAAAATATAGAAAGAATAAAAAAACAACTCATTAAGAAGACAATGGTGAACTAGCAAAGACATTTTTCAGAATATATGAAACAAGATAAAAGAGTCTTTCCTCAAGGGAACATTACATTTACATGCGAGTAACCATTAAAAGTTAAAACACTACACAAGTGACCATTGTTTTAACAAAAGCATAACCCCCAACATTTTTTATAGGTTGTTTATAGCTATAGCTATTTATTACATTTTCCATCCTAATTTGAAGCTATGAAGTGAATTTTGTGTCTTTTGATGGTATATGTTATAGAGTTGAAAGACTATTAGCAGTTGGCATTAACGAAAACATTATGAACCATGGCCTAGAAGCAAATCAAATCAGGACCCATGATTCAATTTACTCAATTCCATAACATTCTATGGTTCAAGTTTAATTAAGCCAGAATTTAAGGCCAACTAGGGCGATGAACACCTCTCTGGATCATTGAAGAGTTGGAAAGAATAATAGGAAATTGGAAATTTAACATATTACAAACACAAATTTTGAAGCAAAGGAGGTATATTTGTGACAAGAAAAAAAAGATTATTCTTAAGAATCAATCATTGACAATATACATCTGTTTCAACCACTGTTGCTAAATAGAGGCTATAGCGGCGCTATAACTCGATACCATAGCCAACTTTGAACTAATTGTTATTGTTCCGCAATATGCTATTTAGTACAAAATGTTGACAAATAGTTGTTATAGGCTAATAGCGACGCTATACCACTGTAATGTAACGGAATTTGAACAAATGTCTATTGTCCGCGATTGACAACACGTGTCAACCAGAAGACAGCAAAAAGTCATCAAGCAGAGCCATAATTGGTGTGGAATAACTTGATTTCACATTTTTGTGTGGAAAACTTTGAAAGAAGAAAACAAAATGAAAATGATGCAACATTTTTGCAAATAAAACTCCTTCACAAACAATAAAGTTCTGTTAGGTATTTCAGAAAACATTGTGTTTCCATTCCATTTACAGCCGAAGCTTATATTGTGTTAAAAATTTGACATGATTGATGAACAAGAAAAACATACAATACTAGAAGTCTCCGAATCGGGACATTAACGTCATATCACCTAAGTAAAGAACAAAGGAAACCACACATTGACAGAACATGACAATCAGTAGTAGGCATCCAACTAAAGAGGTAGAAATTCCGAGTTGGTTCCCCATAATTGATATTTTAGAAGATAAAAGACTATTTTTGAGCAACAAAGGGCTATACATCAAGTCAACAAAATTTAATAGCTGAAAGGATCATGGCAATACAACCCTACATCTCTTTCCAACCAACCATGATGCCAAAGATTGTCTCACCCTCCAATTATTTGCATTTGCCATAATTTCGTTACAGTGTTGTCAATTACAGATCACGTAAAATAGTGATTAGTTCAAATTCTACTACCCTACAGTACTACAATGGTTATTTGGCAACACTTTGTACTAAACAGCATATCATGGAACAGTAGCAATTTGTTCAAAATTCGCTAGGTGACATAGCCGGTATTACACACCACTACTTATTTCTAATAAAAATATCTTTATCAAATATAATTGACATGAACGAAAACAAGCTTTCATTTGTCTCATTCACTTTCATTCCATATTCCAAGTGCTTATGAATCAATAAATTCAAATTACTTCTTATAAATCAATAAGCTATGTTCATATCCTATCTTGAAAAACTTATGAAAATAAGCCGAAAACAGCTTATAAACACGTCATAAGTTGTTTCCATAAATTCTTTCAAACATCACAAGTACTTATACCATTAAATAACTCAAATAAGGGCCCATTAGATTGACTTATTTTGAGCTTATGCAAAACAGTATCCAAATAAATAAGATTTTACGTATTATTAATAAGTTTGTCAAGGTAGTTTATGAAAAACAGCTTATGAAGATACAATTTTTGCTAGTGAGAATTTAAGAATTAACATAAAGACTTATTTGCATAAGAAATCAATTCATAAGCTAAAAAAAAATAAGTCATTTTTGATGAAGCAACAAAAGAAACAAAGAAATTTAACGCTAACAAAACACAATGAATATAAGCTAAGTTAATATACAACAACAATAACAAATTCATTTCATCGCATCATAATCAGAAACATAAAATGTAAAATAAACAATGAAAAACCCTAAAAAAAACCCTAATTTGATGGGTTTTGTGAAAATAGAAAGAAAGGACCTGAAGGAGTGTTTGTTGATGATAAGGAAGATAAGTGGCGGCGGGTTTGTGATCGGAGCAAATGAATCAGACTCATTGTTGCTGCTACTTTTGCTATGTTCAACTGAATCTCACTCTTTCTCTTTGTGTTTGTAGAAGAAAATAGTGTATGAAATTAAACTAAACTAAATAACTAATTTATAATAACTTTAAGGAAAAGGAACATATATAAGGGCATTTGGTCTAGTGGTATGATTCTCGCTTAGGGTGCGAGAGGTCCCGAGTTCAATTCTCGGAATGCCCCTCTTTTATTTATTTCTTTTTCATTTTGTGTTTTTTTTTTCTTTTCATTTCGGTAAGTAAACATAGGGAATATTGGAGGAAGTGTTTTATTAGTCTATGGTTTTTGAATGTTTTCTAGATAAAATTTTGAAAATAAATAAATTCAAATTGTTTGTTAATGTTCCATTTTTTAACACATTTATGAGTGTTTTGGTGTTTTTCAAGTGTTTGAGAAGTGGAGAATTTCTTGTCACAATAATGATAAGGTAATTGCCTCAACTCATGTTCATTGACAACTTTTGAGATGTTATTAGATAAAAATTTATGGGTTAATAGGTTTTTACTCTTTCAGTAAGGTGGATGAGTTTTGTTTTATCGTCTGTAATTTCTTTTTTGAAATTATTTCTATAATATTTTTTTTTCAGTGTTGAGATGAACTTGAATGTTCATCATTTTCTAATGGTCTATTCGAACAAAATATAATATAAGATAAAATATAGAGATTAAAAACATATTTAACCCAAATTATAATGATCTATAATTTACTCAATTCCATAAATTGTTCAAAGTTTATATAAATTATAAAAAAAAATTATGAACAACACCACCACAAATAACTAACATACAAGTTCTGTCTTTAACCCTTTTTTTATTTTTATTAACCCTTTAGTAAAGGTTAACGAAAAATTATTTTCGCCTAGAATTAAATGTAGGTCCTCTGAAACAATTTGTTTTAAGAACTTATTAACCAGTTGAGTTCAAAAGTTTGTTTGCTCTAACTTTTGTTGTAAAAATAAAATCGATAAAATGTAATTGTTTAATTTAATTGCTATCAAATTTTATTTATGATCACTCAAAAGATGAATACGACGATGGCAATAATCCACAATTATTTATTAAAGAAATGAAATTAAAAAAGATCCTACCATTCTAGCATAGTCATTAAACGATGGATATAGCAATAAATAGTGTAGCCTATTGTAAGGTAGAAACTAATCATTAACAATGTATGAATTCTGTTTGATTTTTCGATGTCTTCATTGTAGATCTCTCCTCCGTTGATATTGACAAGAAGTCTGAATATGATACTCCAAAATATCAAAATGACAATAGCAGCATTCCATGAAACAAAACACACTTCTATAACTGATATTGCACTTGATAGAAGCATTATGTATATGATCGAATTAATGTTGCTATCAAATGGATTATCTGCTGCACAATTGCCCGCATACACTTGAGCGCACATTACAAGACCCATGAGAAAGTCCATCACCGCAGCGCCATTTTTTGTCATGAATTGACATTTAAATAATCCCATCTTTAATGCCGGAAAGATAAACAATACTAAGCATAACACCACCAAGATAGTAAGTACTTTCCTAAACCTCTTTTTGTCGACTTTGCTTTTTGTCGAGTAAATTAAAGCCTCCAAACTAGTATACATAATATATATTGTGAGACATCAACCAAACTAAACCTAATCAAGCCACAAAATCATCCCAAATATAAACATTCCAAATTAGTATGAAAGTAAATTGAAAGGATTGAGTACATACCTTGTTGGATTACCAGTAGAGGATTTAGATTCTTCCTTGAGAATCACTTGATCATCCATGCTTTTCTTACTATCATAATAACAATAATGTAATGCATGTCTATGAGATTATTATATAAATATATGTTGAGTTAGAATAGAACCGAAAGAAATTAATTAAAAGGTAAATAAAAGGGATTAATGTATTATTTGGTCTGACTTTTTTAGGTCTTAAAGAGCTATTTGAAAAGTGAAAATAAGAGCTTTAAAAAAATGTCTTGCTAACATGTGCCCTAAGGGCATATGATAAGGTGCATTAAATTAACTATAATCTCAATTATTTTATTCTAAATGAGTAATAATCAACTTTGATAATTAAAAGTTTTAATGAAACAAACACTTTCTTCAAAACAATGATCTACTATATTTAATTACTAAAAAGAATTGATAAGACACAAATTAAATTATAAATCATATATTCCAAAAAAAAAAGTTTCGTTGAAAAAAACAAAATGTGTTGATCATATTTTTTGTGAAAAAAAAGACCTGATTTTAGCAAACAAAAAAAAAATGATGTGTCGTATGTAATAAAATTGGTTTGAGAAAGTGTGCATAGTATTTTTTTTTTACAAAAGTGAATAATCTTATTTTAAATTCATGTTTATGTTTTAATTATCAATCAAGGTGGAATGATTATGATTTAATTGTAAATCCATATTTTATGTTTTAATTATCAATCAAGGTAGAATGATATGTATGCTTTAATTATTAATCAAGATAAAATAAGTGAAATCATACTTAATTTAATGCACCTTAACATGTGCCCTTGTGGCACATGTTAGCATTTGCCTTAAAAAAAACCTAAAGTTGTAAGGTAATTATTATTACTCATAAAAATTAAGAAATTTTTCTATGTATTTTACTCATAAAAATTAAAAAACTTTTCTATGTATTTTGAGCTTCAAAAGTATTTTATCTATGTATTTTACTCATAAAAATTAAGAAATTTTTCTATCAAAAACTTATTGAAAATTGTTTTACCTAACTTTTCTTCCTTTTATTGCGTAAAAAAATTTGAAATAAATTAGGCCAAACGTATCTTAGATTAATTGCACCAAAGATTTAGATTCTTCATTAATCATTGACAATCACTTCAATCTCCAACCTACTTTTACTATCATCATCATAATAACAATTGTAAACCTTTATAGCAAGAGGATAAAATTAAAGATATGAAGTATGTAGTTTGGATAATTTATTTTGAGTAACACACCTTGGATTAATTTGATCAGGACTTAGATTTTTCTTCCTTCATCACATCTTTCTTTATATAACCCTAATTGAAATTGTATTTTTTTTGTTTTATTTGTTTATGGAAAAGGTCAAATTTATCTTTTATTAAAAGATAAACATTATTAATCATAATTAGAGGATAAATTAGTTGGATTATTCATTCTCACACGATGAACTCAAATTTGAGCCAATTCTTTTATGTTATTTATTTATTTATTTTTAATACTAATTTATTATATTTTTTTTGTTTTTTTGTTTTTTTTTTCTAAAAATTATTTTAAATTTATATTGTTAGTAGTAGATTATTTTAGTTTTAGATAAACTTCGAGTTTATGTATCGAGTAATGATACAATTAATTAATAATGACAACCCTAAAATATCGCAGCTTTGTTTAGATGACGGACTCGCACTGAACTGAACTGCCCGGAAGCGCGCACACACACCACCGGACTTACTCCTCCGCCGCCTCCATAAACGGTTACAAACAACTTCTACCGCGATTTACGGCCGTGATAAGAGCTTCATGGAGAATTTCAACTTCAAGCATCGCGTTGATCAACTCATTTCAAAAGTTGATCAGGTAACTATCATTATTATTATTATGATTATTAGTTTGATTATTGTATTCACATTATGGCTTTTAGGCATTCCATAGTTATATAAGCACTTTTGTTAGAACTTATGGAAACAACTTATTTTCATAAGCTCTCCATGATAGGCCCTGTTTGGATAAACAACTTATACAAATGCTCGTAGTATTAGAGATTATAACACGAGAGCTTACATCATAAGCTCCTTAAGTACTTACATAAATTGAAGTGTTTGGATGTGTCATTATTACATGAGCTGATGAGCAATTATTATAAATTTAAGATTGAATTATAAAGATAAATTTCATAGAAGATAAGTGTGAAGAAGAAAAAATTTAAGATTGCCTCAAGAAATAAATTTTAAAAAATATGTTAATATTGGGTAGAATGGAGCATGTGGGATTCGATGTGGGATACTTTTTCATAAGCTCTATGTTAAGCTCAATGATAAGCATATTATAAGAGCTTACTAAAATATGGCATGAGTGGCTTACGGAATTGTGATAAGCACTTTTTATTTATTTATTTATCCAAACACTAATATAATGACTTATATTAGTAGATAAGCCAATCCAAATGGGGCCATAGCTTATGAAAACAGCTTATAGTTTATAAAAATAACAATTTAACTTTATTTTATTTTTTTGTTATAGAAATAGTTTATACGTAAGCAGTTATCAATTATCATGCTATTAGATGCAAAAGTAAGCTGTTTATCCAAACAGTATGTCATATGACACATGCTCACATTAGCGTTGTCAAATTGCAACTGTAGCGGCACTATAGAGTAACAGAATGTTAATAAACCGTCATAGTTTAGCGATACACAGTTTAGTTTAAGTGTGAAATTATATGGAAAGGGTATAATTTAACACAAGGGATGAATTAGTTTAAAGTGTGGTCCGAGAATTTATGTTGCTTTTATGATTAATTTTGTATGGACAATAATTGGTGCTTCATTTGTGTGTCTGTATAGGATTGCTCTTCTTTAATTTTACACCCCAAGAAGTTATCTATAATCAGTAATATGCTTCTTTTCTTGCAGCTCGAGCAGAAAGGGCATGAGATAGATAAATTTTACTCCAGCGTGAATAAAAAACAAACAGACATGCCAAAAGGTAACTCAACTACGAAGGATAAAGATAAGGAGAAACATGTTCCAAGTATTAAGAAGCAACAGCAGGATGCATCACGTAGAGAAGCGGCTGCTCAAAAAAGAATGCAAGATCTTATACGCCATTTTGGCACAATATTACGCCAGGTAGCTACTTTTCACTTATTGTTAATGTTTGCGGTGGTGTGTTGTAGTTGTGGAATATGACATCTTTGTGTGCCTTACCAATGTGTTATTAACTGTCTATTTGTTTACACACGGTCATGTAAAGCATTATCTGTTTTGGTTCATGATAATAATAAGTTATAGGTTTAGGTTATGCATTTTTGTAATTTTTTATGTTTTTTTCCTTTCTGTTCTTTGTATGGGCTTTTAGTGCAGACAACAATACAATGATGCATAGCTCGAAAAGTTCTTTGCATAGATACTTTTTGAGGAGGCAATTCTTTTGACCCTGATATTCGCAAAATAACATGCTCACAATTCACACAAAACCAACCATACACGTGCTTAAATAAATACCATTGCGTTGAAGTTCGTTATTTGAAAGATATAGATAGCTGCAACTTGCAAGTGCCTTATTCGGATTCATGAAAGGGGTTATTATGATGCAAAAGAAATTTTAAAAAATACATTGTTCTATTCCTCATAAAAATAAGAAGATTTTTGTTGCTAAAACAGTCTACAGAAAATATTATTAATACTTCATTTTGTGACGTCACATGGTGTGATTACTTGTATTTTCCATCCTGATTCAGATGTAAATATTTTTAATGTATCTTTTGTAAATTGGTTGAGCCCATAGACATTTGAATTAAAAATTAATTCTTGAATGCTCTTTTTCTGTCAGATCACACAACACAAGTGGGCTTGGCCTTTTATGCAACCAGTGGATGTAGAGGGCCTAGGCTTAAATGATTATTATGAGGTATGGTTCATATATGATGCATGCATGTTTTCCAATGTTACAGTTGCATTAGTAATGATAACCTTTACTGAGGCATTTGATTAGCATACATGTTTTTTAAGAGGTATGGTTAGGTTCGTATATGCATTCAAAGTTTCCAATGTTACATTTGCATTAGTTTATTAGGTACTGGATCGGAACATAGAAGAAAACAAATATTTTTCTTAGACAAACTTGCCCTGAAGTGACTGGATCTTTTATTTGCATTCAACTTTTTATGCCTGAGTTTTGATTGACATGTTGTAATATGATGCATCCTAGATCATTGACAAGCCCATGGATTTCAATACCATTAAGAACCAAATAGAGGCTATTGACGGTACTGGATATAAGCATATTCGGGAAATATGTGCTGATGTGAGGCTGGTTTTCAAAAATGCTATGAAATATAATGACGAAAGAAGTGATGTTCATGTGATGGCAAAAACTTTACTGGAAAAGTTTGAGGAGAAATGGTTGCAACTTCTGCCTAAAGTTACTGAAGAGGTAACTGAATTCAAACTTTTTGTTTCCTGAACCAATTTTTGTGTTGGATGGAATTTGATTACTAATTGATTAATATTGTGGTCCTATATCATCTTGGAGACTGCTTGAATACTGTCTAAGAACAATATCTTGGTACTTGTTATCATCTGGGGTTATTAAATTGTAGGAAACAAGACGAGAAGAGGAAGAAGCTGAAGCACGGTTAGCTATGCAGTTAGCCCAAGAAGCAGCTCATGCTAAAATGGCTAGAGACTTGAGTAATGAGGTAATTTATGAGGGATTTACAACCTTATTGCGCAGTTCAATATGGAGAAAGAGATCTTGATCCAATATACCTATATCTTTTTCATGCCTATTAAAGATGTATCTGTTACGATATAAAATATAGGATAAATAGAGTACTTAAGATTTAGTTAGTAAAAGTTGATAAGTTTGTTAGGCGGATGTTAAGAGTTTATTTTTGTTATTCTTAAGAAGTCTTTAAATAGCTGGTAGAGTGGAATGATAGCATTTAATAATGAAGTTGGGACTAGAGAATTATCTACTGCAAAAGGAGAGTACTTCTAGTTCTTTGGGGTAGCCTTGTGTGTAAGTTTATCTATCATATTCATTGTTTACCTTTTGTATCTTCTCTTTCAATCTCTCTACACCAATAAGAAATCTTTCATTTGTTTGCAATCTTTATTCATTTGAATCTGTTTTACACCACTATTCTAGGAATTCTTTCTTGCTCAAAGAAAGGACTCTAACAGTATTTAATATGTGGAAAGAACCATATGAAACTCATTTAAGATGACGTTGCTTTGTATTTTTTTCTTCTCCAGCTGGATGAAGTTGATGCACATTTAGAAGAGCTACGAGAGATGGTTGTTAAAAGATGCAGGTTAGGCTGTTATGTGTTTCCTTAAACGTGTAACCCAATATATATTTTGGCCCAAACTTTTTTTTTTTGTTCTGATTTGTTAATGTTAAAACATCTGGTATAAGTTACCAAAAAATAATAGTAAGTATAATACCGCTATAGTGATCCTCGTCACACACATATATTGGTTATGAGAAGGAAAGGACTTAACACAATTAACTTGTGAATAGTTCTGCCCTTCATTTCGTACCTTCCTCAGTGCCTTTGTCTCATCATTTTTCCAATTGCTGCTTTTATTTCTCCTTATCTATAATACTTTATCGCTCCCACAAAGCTAAATTTATTAAAATTTGTTACAGAAAAATGTCAACGGAAGAAAAGAGAAACCTTGGAGCTGCTCTCACCAGACTGTCTGCTGATGATCTTCGCGGAGCATTGGAAATTGTCGCCCAAGCTAATCCGAGCTTCCAAGCAAATGCTGACGAGGTGGATCTTGACATGGATGCTCAGGTCAGATATATACTTCATTCGAAGTGCATAACACAAATAAAACTGTTGTTACTTGGATTGAATTACTTATGCTAATGAGTATATTGTTTTTCTATGCAGAGCGAGTCTACCTTGTGGAGGTTAAAGTTTTTTGTTAGGGATGCTCTTGAAGTCCAAAGCAAGAATTCAGGAAGCGTGGACGGAGATGAAAACCCGAACAACAAACGTAAAAGAGATTTGTGTGATGCTATTGCAAAAGCTAAGAAGAAGAAGGCCAAGAAGCCTACTTGAAGTTCATTCAGAGATAACATGTTGTACTCTTAGGTTGACTTGAGTTATAGTGATAATAACCCAACGAGTTATTTCTCGAAACAAATCTAACCAACCGTCTTGTTTGATGAAGACAATTTTCTTGGAAAATGGCAAAAGTTGTGCTGCTCATTATTTTTTAGGTGGCTGACCTTCTGTTTTCAAACAAATCCTTCAAATGTAACCTAGTTTTGATTTTGATCATTTCTAATGTTTGACTGATAAAAGTGTACTACATTATTTATGTTAATTTGTTTCTTTTTATTTGATATTAGACATCGATTGATTAGTCTTGGGAATCTGGTATGTCATATAAACAAACAACAGTAGTAGATAGGAAACTGAAAAAGGGAGAAAAAACCTGAGATAGAGCAATGATTAGCGTAGTAGACAAAATGAGCTATAAAAGGCGCACATTGTTTATCGAGAACAGTTTCGAACTGTAAAACCTAGTATGTTTTTCGACAAGATTGTGATTGCCTGCTTGAGAGGTTAATCTAGCAAGTTGAGTTTGCTTTTAGTATGCAGTGATGTGGAGGTCAAATATCATGCATTCAGAGTATGACTTTTACCTACCATTTTAAGACTTTGTTTGCGAGCTTTGAGAAGAGTTTTGAAAGAAAAAAAAATGGAAGAAATAAGTGGGATGAATAGATGAGATTGGGAGGGGATGAGTTTGGAGGTTTTATTTTTCTTTGAAACACAAAAATCAGTTAATTTGATGGAACTTGAAAATTGTATTGGACGAGAATTTTAAAGGGTTTATATTAATTTTTAAAATTTAATTTATGTTATTATAATATTCTCAAAATTACAGACATATTTCTACAAAAAAATTTACAGATTATATTTAATCACAAGTTATATATGAAAATTACTTATATATGAAATCGAAAAGAGTATTTTCAAACATTGTTTGTTGCTAAAAAGAGCATAAATCAATGTTTTCATAATCAAACCGGCTGTTCACTTGAATTAATTGAACCGAAAATCGGTTTGTTAGTTGGTTTTATTAAAATTCGTGAATCATGCTTTATCATAGTTGGTTCAATCAATTCTTTTCTTTCAACAAATATACTTTTTCTAATATTTATATTGTTATCATCGTAAAAAAAAATTATTTCTTAAATTAAATAATTCATGTATTTAAACTATACGATAAATCGAATAAATTATTTATTCAATAAACTTAAAAAATGAAAGTTTTTTCTAATACTTATATTAAGGATCAGAGAAAACTACATATTAGTCTCTCACTTAAACCGCGATTTCAACCTATTGAACCAATTAAACGGTAATCAAAAGTCTCATCGGTTCGATATCCGTCGAGTATTTAGTTTGGCAAAATCAAATTTGTTAAAAAAAAAAATACCAAGTATAAATAAATATAGGGTTAATAGTGGTTACCCCCCTGCAAAGTAGGTCGGTTTTGCAATACCCCCCTGTAAGTTTTTTTTTTAAGATTCCTCCCTTGCATTGTGGAGATTCCTTGGATATCCCCCTTGGAGTGCCATCTGGGCCAAGAATCACCACGTAGCACCTACGTGGCTCCTCCACGTGGAATTTTAATTATTTTTTTGCCACGTGGCATTAAAATTTTTTTAAAAAATAAAAATAAATTAAAACACGTTTTTTGTTTTCTGATTTCAGTTGTTTTATTTTATTTGTTATTTAAAAAAAAGGCTTTAAAAATAAATAAAAGGAAAAATGAGGGGATAAAAGAAACTAAAATGTTTATTTGCTTTCACCCCCTTACAATTGCCCTAAAATGACAAACACCAAGAACAAGGCTGCAATGAAGAAGACGAAGAGCAATAGGCCACAATCGGAGAAGACGATGCAGAACAAAGGCACGAAAACGATGAAGAACAAAGGCGCGACGAAGAAGATGAGTAAAGAAGCGAAAAAAAACGAAGGAAAAAGCGACAACAGCTACAGAAACACTGTAAGTTTCTATTTTCGAAAAAGTCAAATTTGAAATGGATTGCATGTTGAAAATGGTAGCTTTAATCACATGATAGATTCTCTATAGTGGTAGGACCGATTCTCACATGGATTTCGTTTTCAATGTTTGTTGTTTAGTGTAGTTGTTTATTGTGTGTATTGTACATAGAGTTGTTGTTGTGGGTTTTGGCTTGGATGAGTGACACGTGTGTGGGTGTGTAGTTGATATTTGGTTAATTTTTTTTTTCTTCTTCAGAAAACCTGAAATCTTCACTGCTGTTTTTCACCATGGAGGTGAATTAGTTAAAGAAAACGATCATAGGTTTTACAGGGGTGGAGTGCAGACAATAGTTAGTGGTGAAAAAGTAAATGAATGGGGAAAGTCTCATGTGTTCAATTTAGTAAAGGGTTGGGGGTATGCAGAGAATAGGTTTAGGCTATGGAGTATATTTGATAATTATGATGGGGGTATGTTTAAATTGAGAGAAGATGGTGATTTTCTGGAGGTTGCTTTATATAATTGCTGTGGAAGAAATGCACCAATCTATGTGGAGCACTTAGTTGAAAATGGAAATAATTCTGATGGTGAGAGTGAGTGTGATTCTGATTATGCCAAAGGAGTAAAATTCTATGATAGTGAGGATGAGAGGGCATTGGGTTTGGATGATGGGTTTGGTGGTGTTGCTGATGAGACTATCATAAATGAACAGAGCACAAGATTTTTAGTTAGTTCAATAGGGTGCAGTGAGACTAACACTAATTTTGAAGATGGAGATTATGAGAGTGAAGAATTGAATAGCTCAGATCCAGATGCAAGTGATGAGGAAAGAGAGCTCAGGTATGAGAAATTTAGAAAAGAACAAATGGGAAAAACATATAAACCAACCTTTGGTATGGAATTTACTTGTCTGCAAGATTTTAGAGATGCAATAAGAGATTGGAATGTGAGGAATGGTTATGAGTTGAGGTGGGTTAAAAATGAGGGAGACAGAGTTAGTGTGGTGTGTGCTAGAGATTGTCCTTATCGTGTGTTGTGCTCTCAAGTGGGCCAGGATACAACATTTGCAATAAAGACACCAGATGAGTTAATGGTCCACAAGTGTGTAAAGTCACTCACCAATAAATTTACTAACTCTAAGTGGGTGAGTAAGTCTGTGGTCCAGTTAATGCACACAAACCAAAAGGTGAGGATTAAAGATATAGTTCAACACATGAGAACCCATTTTTCTATAAACATCAATCCAAGTACTGCATGGAAGGCAAAGCAGTATGCAACTGCAATCATAGAGGGAGATTCAGATAGACAATATGCACTGTTAAGGAGATATGCTGATGAATTGATAAGGGTTTGCAGGCAAAACACAGTCAAAATTGGGGTGGAGAGACCAATTGGTTCACTGCATCCCAGGTTTGTAATACTCTAGATCTACTTATTTTTTTCTTTTTTCATTATCTCTAGATCTACCATTTTTATTTCTCAGTAATACTCTTTTAGATCTGTTGATCCTAACACTAAAATTTATGGTGTTTATGGTAGGTTTGCTTCATTTTATTTCTGTTTTGATGGGTGTAAAAAAGGATTTAACAATGGTTGTAGACCATTTATTGGGGTTGATGGTTGTCACCTTAAAATCAAATATGGTGGACAACTATTAATAGCTGTTGGGAGAGACCCAAATGACCAATATTTTCCTTTGGCATTTGGGGTTGTTGAAACAGAAACAAAAGAAAGCTGGAGATGGTTCCTTCAGTTATTAATGGAGGACATTGGGCAACACAATAGAATTGTGTTTATATCTGATCAACAAAAGGTTTAATTTTTTTTTTATTTCATTCAATTATCTCTTTTCAAGTGTTTAAGTTAATTTAATTCAATTGGTCTGTGGATTGTTTGTTTGTGTATTGTAGGGATTAGTAGCTGTGTTTGAAGAAATGTTTGAAAGAGTAGATCATAGATTATGCTTAAGGCATTTATATGCCAATTTCAAAAAGAAATTTGGAGGTGGAGCTTTGATAAGAGATCTAATGATGGGAGCTGCCAAGGCCACTTATATTCAGGCATGGGAGTCAAAGATGGATGAGCTGAAGAAAGTTGACTTGAAGGCATGGGAATGGCTTATGAAGGTTCCTACAAAAATGTGGTGTAAGCATGCTTTCAGCCATTATCCTAAATGTGATGTTCTGATGAACAATCTCTCTGAGTCTTTTAATGCAACAATACTGTCTGCTAGAGACAAGCCAATTCTAACTTTAGCTGAGTGGATTAGAAACTATCTAATGAATAGGATAATGCAGAGTAGCAATAAGTTAGAGAAATGGGAGCATAGGATAATGTCATTACCTCTGAGAAGGTTAGAAAAAGATATTAAAATGGATGGTAGCTGGGGACCAATTTTAACAAACACTGAAACTTGGCAAGTTTCACACATCTATAATCAACAACAGTTTATTGTTGATACTAAAAAAAAAACCTGTTCTTGTGGATTCTGGGAGTTGGTTGGGATACCTTGTAGGCATGCAATTGCAGCACTAGGATATAGAAAACAAGACCCTATTGAGTTTGTTGATAACTATTATTCCAAAGAAAAATATGCACAGTGTTATGGTTATGGTATAAGTGCTATAAATGGGGTAGATATGTGGCCAAAACCAGCTGAAGGTGTGGATGATACTATCTTACCACCTTCATATAAAAATGGTCCTGGTAGACCTAGAAAGTTAAGGATTAGAGGTACTGATGAAGATGGTGCTAGGAAAAGAAGAAGGGTTTCAACATATACTTGTACTAGATGCAGTCTACCTGGCCATAATACTTTGTCTTGCAAGGCTAAGGAACAATGTCCAAAAGGTTTGAAAAGAAAGGTAAATTTCTTTATGTATGCTTTTTACATTTTTAATCTTTTTTAAACTTGTACATAAATATTGCCTTTGCTGATACTTAAATATTGGGCAGAGGAAGCCTCCAAAAGGAAAAGGAAAAGCTCAAGCTTCCAAGGAACCAACACAGGCTAAACCTGCAGAAGCTCAAGCTTCCCAGCAACCAACTCAGGCTCAAGCTTCCCAAGAACCAACACAAGCTCAAGCTTCACAATCTCAAGCTTCTCAAGAGCCAACTCAAGCTTCACAAGTTGTAAATCCAACTCAGGATTTATTTGATGACTTACCTGATGAAGTCGTGGCAAGCCTACCTGAAATATCTCTTGATGCAAATGCAGGCCAAGCTACAGCTGAGGCAAGCCTAGCTTCACTAAATGCAGGCCAAGCTTCAGCTGAGGCAAACCTAGCTTCAGCAAAGGCAAGCCTGAAGACTTCCAATGCAGGCCAAGCTTCAGCAAAGGCAAGCCTGAAGGTTTCCAATGCAGGCCAAGCTTCAGCAGAGGCAAGCCTAGCTTCACCAACTGCAGGCCAAGCTTCAGCTGAGGCAAGTCTAGCTTCACCAAATGCAGCCAAAGCTTCAGCTGAGGCAAGCCAACCTTCACCAAGTGCAAGCCAACCTTCACCAAAGCCTAGGAGGACCCTGAAAGAGAAGAGGGAAAATATGAAAAAGGTGTCTGTGCTTTATCATGGAAGGTATCATGGAAAGGAAAGGAGAAGTAGTGAAAGAGTTAAACTCAATGCATTCAAAAAACCAATCACTGGTATTGGTTCAACTCAGGCTCAACCTATACAAATCACAGAAGCTGAAGCAGATGATGATGCAAAGCTGGGAACTTGTTTCAGATCCATAAAGTCTTGGAAAGACATTCCAAAAAAGAAGAAGTGATTATGTGTTTAGTACTTAGGAATTAAACTTTGGATTTCTGTTTTGTTATGCACTTTCATGTGCTTAGTACTTTGATTATGTGTTTTGGTATGCACATTCATGTGCTTTGTGATGTTATGTTTTGTAATGATGTGCTTTATGCACTTTGAAACAATTCTACTCTGTGGTTTGTTTGTTTGTTAAGACAATTGCACTATAATGTGCTTTATGATGTTTTGTAATTTGCACTGCTAGGTGCTTATTTGTTAAGACAATTGCACTATAATGTGCTTATTATATCTAATGCAGTTTGTTGTTTACCATATATTTTGTGTTCCTTCCTTTAATGCATTTTCTGATCCAAATTACACAACATATAAAATCAAACCAAATTTTTCATTAACCTCATGAAGTTGTAACACAACCATTTGAAACAAAGTAATGTCAAACATACTAAATTCATTAACTTCAATACATAGCTATTACATTGAATTTTCTTCTCAGCCTTCACCAATTCCTAGCTATTACCACTCTTCACTTTAGACGATTAATGATCAAAACTAGTGTGACAATCATACAAACTACAGCCAACAACAAACAAATTACAACAACAATCTTCAACAAGAACTTTGTCGATTTTTCTTCGGCTTGCATTTTCAAAAACTGTAAATCTTTCTTCTCACATTCAACACACTTTAGCTCCATAGTATCAAGTGATTCAGTTTCAGCAACCCACTTGAAAAATCCACATCCACTGTCATCATCATTAGCCTAAATGAACATTAACAAAGGAAAAACACTTTAGCAAAATCAAAACAAATGTTCTAATTCAAATTCAATAAATGCAAAAATTATCACTTACATTCTAATATCTACATCCCCAAAATTTTCGTCCTCTATTTGGTCCCTTTTTAGTAACTGTACAAATCACAACTTTGAATCCACAGCGACAATCACGAATCACTTCAACATCGTGCTTCAGACTTAAACTGAATGACCCAGACCCCATGAAACGTGAATTTGACCCATTGGAGCGAAGAGAAGCCATTGATTTTGGGAATTGAGTTTCAATAACGAAGCAAAAACGAATTAGAGATTGTTAGGGTTCTCAATTTAGGAATTCTTTCAATAAGGAATAAAGAATGAAGAAGGAAGAAGCAAAAATGTGTTTTACAAAAACATGTTCTTTTAATGTGTAAATAATTAATAATATGGAAATAAAATAAAACAACTGAAATCAAAAAAAAAAAAAAGTGTTTTAATTTTATTTTTATTTTTTTAAAAATTTTTAATGCTACTTGGCAAAAAAATAATTAAAATTCCACGTGGAGGAGCCACGTAGGTGCTACATGGTGATTCTTGGCCCAAATGACACTCCAAGGGAGATATCCAAGGAATCTCCGCAATGCAAGGGGGAATTTTAAAAAAAAACTTACAGGGGTATTGCAAAATCGAGCTACTTTGCAGGGTAACCACTATTTAACCCATAAATATATAAATAGTGGTGGCAACGTAGTTTCTCCATATTGCTACTACAAGAAGCGAAGAAAGAACAAATTTTGCCACAATGAAGGAGGAGGTGGAAGAAATCGGCGGCGGAACCAAGGAGAAGAACGGCGGTGGTCGTACCGGTGGCATTGGTGGTTACGTTGACACTTCAAAAGCTGTGAATCCAATTTGGTTGATGAAATGTCCGCCGGTTGTTGCTCAATCCCTTGGTGCCCTACCTTCTTCCTCTGACCCTTCTCTTCCTATCGCTAAAGTCATTGTCTCCATTGATCCTCTTAGCTCCAACGATGATACTCAAGTAATTGCTTCACATTCTGATTTTCTGATTCACATTGTCATGATCATGATTTTTGATTTTCATGCATGTTTGTGTTTTGTTTTGTTTATTGTGAAATCATATTGTGTAATGTATTATCAAAATTATTACTTTTTAGTATAAGTGATTATCTTTGAATGTATCGAAATTGCTCGTTTTGGTTCTCGAATATGTTATTTTGATTCTAGAATGTGTTTTCTCTTTAGAAAATTTAGTTTACCGAGAGACGACAGGGCACTGACACATTGACACTGATAATAATTTGAGAAAATGATATAGTTTAATGTAATCATATGTGTTGGTGTCGGGCACCAACTTGCGTCTGACACTGGGATACGCCTAATTCAAGGAGTGTTTGTGCGTCATAGCTTTTTAGGGTTAAATATGTTTGTATTCTTGTTAGTACCCCTAAAAAATTAGAGTTTGGTTTTTAATTTAAGTTACAATGTCATCAAATCACAACTAATCTTAAGTAGCTATGATTGAAGTTAGATGTTTTTAAAAATCATACGTTTGTGATTGATTGACAATTTAAAAATCTTTACGGCAGCAGTGTATATGAATTAAATCCAACAATTTATCAATTTTTAGTCAATCACGTTTTACAAAAGCAGGGTGATTTTAGTCTCTCTGCAGCAGTGTTGTCAATGGCGGACGCCAGACCATGGTGGAGAGGCAAAAACCCGCCATACTGGCCAATATGTGGCACCGTCATATCCGATTATGGCGCCACCATCCTTCACAAAATTGGCCATGGCAGGAAAGCCAAAAATCCGCCATATTTCCATCATGGCTGATATTTGACAACACTGCTCTGCAGTGACTATCTAAAATCACTGTTTTTTCTGTTGTAAAAGCTAGAGATTGGAAATGGATAAACATTTATAGGGACTAATGATATGCTTAACCCTATTTTTTATTGATGATACTTTTCTCTATATTTTTCTTTTTGCTATTTATAAATTGATTGTTTAGTGAAATAATAAAATGGTCAGTTTACAATGGAGTTGGGTGGCAATGAAGGTGGAAATGCATCAAGATCTTTTGCTATGGATATGTCTAAAGACTTCCTTCCCATGACTGTCTTTTCTGACTCAACACAAGGTATATATGTTCCTTTTTTTCAATCACCACATGCATTGGATTTTGATTCACAAGACATTATAATATAAGACTTCAAGAATCCAAACAACGGAGAGATTCTGAGTGAGAGTGTTAAGGAGGATGATTGAGAGAATCTGAGCAAAACCAATTTTACTATTTAAACTGAATTACATGTGCATTTGCATGCAACATCAATGGTTTGTATCTACTTTCCCAAATGACTACCTAGCATCGTTTTTTTTTAGGGTCTTAACGATCTGGTTCTCAAGAAGAAAGGGGTTCTGGTAATTTAGAGTTTGACTAAGAAGTAAGTCTGATGAAGGATTGTTCTAGCCAAGGATTAAACTTAGATAATTCTAATCGAATCAATCTTAAACTGAAGCTCATTACTATTAGCACATAGTCTAACAGTCTCTAACTAAAGTGGATAAAGTTCCTATAGCAACCTGGTGTTGTAAAGCTCTCTTCATTGCAGAACTGAGGGAAGAGTCGAACCCTTTAAGGGTCTATTGTAGCTTTGCATATGCAAGAGGCCATCCTTATTTATATTAATCTTTTTTTTTTTATTTGTTCCATTGCTATGTTATTGTTTGTTTGATGATATTTGATCTTTTATTTTTCTTAAAGTAAATCATAACAGGGATAAAAAAACATACTGGAAGTCTTTGATTTGATATCTGAAGCATCATATATCATAAATCCCTCTTTAAAATCTAATTTAGGAAAATGCAAATGAAGCAATTAAGATTTTTGGCATATTGTAGGAAAGGTATCTGTGGAGGGAAAAATAGTGAACAAGTTTGACATGAGGCCGCATAATCAAAACCTCGAAGTCTATGGGAAACTCTGTCGTGAAAGGACAAAAAAATATACGGTCAAAAATAGACAGATACAGGTTTTGTTTTCTTATGACTTTCAATCTCATCATAACATTTTATCCGATTCAACTTATCTACCTATGACTTTGCCTGAACTCTATTTTCAAGGTTATTGAACATGATACTGGAGCTAATATGAGGCCAATGCCAGGGATGGTCAGTTTTTCAGTTGCTGGACCTGTTGTAAGTGAATGCCTTCTTTTTCTTCTTCTTCCTGTTACCAATTTGTGTTCTAAACGATTGCATTTGCATGCCAAGATAAACTTCCCTTCTTTTAGCATCATGTTTTTCTCTTCAGCAGTTTTATAACTTATTAACTTACCATTGGACCATTTTTTTTAAGTTTAATACTGAACATGGTTCTAAGTTGTGGTCGCAGTTGTGTTTGTACTGTGAACTTTGATTTTGCGGAAATATGTGAGCAAATGTGGCAGATGCTGCCACAAATGCGGTTGCTGACAACAATTTTGAACTATGATAATGAGATTAAAATGACAGCTAAGATTGGCTTTACAAATGATTATTTATTGATACTTGAGATGTAATAGAAGTTTATGTATTGCAATATTAGGAAAAGAAGAAAGCTCCTGGGCGAGGAACAGAAACTAAGAGAACAAGAAGAGACCGTGGAGAAATGGAAGAGATCATATTTAAGCTATTTGAAAGGCAGCCAAATTGGAGTTTAAGAAACCTCATACAAGAAACTGACCAACCTGAAGTATGTGTTACTGTTGCTTTGATTAATATCTTTCTCTCAATATCCGGTTTTAGTTTAATTACATTTAGAATATTGCCTTCTGCGATAGTCATTGAACACTTAAACTAAATATGAATTCCAACCATAGAAGCTTGTTGCTACTAGTAAACATGCTCAGAGACCCATTTGCTGTGTTGTCAAATTTCCGCCATGCCAGCACAACCGTGTTATAGTATGGCGAATTATGTGCCAGCCCCCATAAGCTGCAATACTTATTATATCCGCCATGTTTCCTCCATAGAATGCAACACCATGTCTATATGGCAAAACTTTGGCTGGCCACCGTAATCCTTCATCTGCGTTTGATTACACTGTCATTTGATAATATTTGTGTTATTTAACCATTATATACACAAAACAGGCCGATTATTTTCAGAGATTTCGTGGGATATTTTCAACTGTTATGATATGATGGCTATATACATGTATCATATATGCATGTACTTTCCTGTTTGACATTAGTTATTATTTATCGAATTTCACTCTGTTTATCATAGGCAAGTCTTTCCAAGCACAACACTTGGTTATTGAACATTTTTTTATGTATGTATTTTTAGTAGTGCCTATGTTTAACTTAATGATACCTTTTTGTGCAGCAATTTCTGAAAGATATATTGAAAGATCTTTGTGTCTACAATAACAAAGGAACTAATCAAGGCACCTATGAACTGAAGCCTGAATACAGAAAATCTGGCGATTAGCTTCGAATATATATATGTTCATCTTTCTCTTCACCTAGTACAGTATAAATCAAATCATCTTTCCATTTACTTTCTATCCAGTTGCAAAATGGAGCAGCATGCATCCTGTTTGTTGGTCTCTGGTTTTGTATTTACTTTTCATTTTTTCATTCTTATGTTTTCAATGACTGCTATATATCATCATAAGGTTTGAGTAAAGGATTAAACCTTAATTCTGTTGGTTTTGCTGATTTTACAATATCACTATTTATCTTTCTATCTCCGCGAATGTTTGGAAAAGTTAGAAAATGTGGTGATGCCGCACGTCTGGGCGGAAGCTTACACAAGAAAAATAAATTGCACATATAATCAAACATGCTATTTGTTATGTAGAGAACTAGAACAATATTGTGATCACTTAGCATCCCATTGCAATCTGTGATATAAACTGAAGGTGGACGTGATAAAAAACAATTTTTGTAGGATATTTTTGGGGTGTATACAAAGTTATTTTAGTAAAATCGTAGGACAAAAAAAAATGCGTAGGGTGACAAAACTAAAATCCCTATATTGTTTATTGTTTTGTTTCAATTTGGACTTTATCATAAAAACATGTAAATACAACTCAAATTGATTCGTATATTATTGATCGGTTTGGATAGCAGATTCACTAAAAAATCTAAATTGAAACAAAGTCTCACGAACACCCCTCACACAAATCTTCACTTATTTATTTATTTATTAAGTGATACATTAAATATATCAACTCTTATTTTTATTTTGGCGCACCTCATTTACATCCACTTTTATTTTTATTTTGTATCACCTAAACATAGTGACAAACACCACAAAAATTCATACAAAATTGTAATATTTTGGGTTTGAATTCAGGTGAAGGTGTCAAATCTAAAAATTTCGGCATTGTCAATTAAACTTACTGAAACTCACATCCACTCTTATTTTATTGTTCTAGATAGCTATAAATTGTTTCTTTTAGGCGAATAAAGAAAATGCATTTAAGGAATTATTCGTTTGATAAGTAAAAAAATCATGTGATGACACTCAACCACTTAATTTTTGTTGTCGTCAAATCACTTTTAGGTTGTTACCACTCGCGTAAGTCTTACGATATTTTGCTTTACTCCTTAGATCCCGTTGATACCCCACCTCGTATTCTCCGCCTTCCTAACCGTCCCACTCGCGTAAGTCTTACGATATTTTGCTTTACTCCTTAGATCTCGTTGATACCCCACCTCGTATTCTCCGCCTTCCCAACTGTCCCACTCGCGTAAGTTTTACGATATTTTGCTTTACTCCTTAGATTCCGTTGATACCCCACCTCGTATTCTCCGCCTTCCCAATCCATTTAAATTCAACCCAACCATCCATTCTTCTCTTGCCACTCCGTGTCTTAGTTAGCACCATCCTTCAACAATCCCTAGATCCCTTTGTCCCCCCGCCTCGTATTTTCCGTCTTTCCACCCCTCTAACCATATACCTTTCCCATCCCACTTAAATTCACCCTGACCATTCATCTTTCTTTGGCCACCCCACATCTTGGTTGGCACCGCCGTTTGAGAAATTATTCGTTCAACAAGTTAAAAACCATGTGTTGACACACAATCGCTCTTCTTTTTTTTCGGTCGCCACCTTACTTTTATTTTGTAATCACTCGCGTAACGCATGAGATTTTATATCCCTAGATTTGTTTATCCACCTTACTTCATATACTTCGTCTTGCCACCGATCTCAACCTAAACCTTTCTCAACCCACTTAAATTCACCTTGATCGTCGATCCTTCTCACGTCTTGGTTGGCACCGCTTAACTCGTGATATTTAGCTTCAACCCATAGATCCCTTTGTCTCTCCACTTTGTATTCTCCGTCTTTCCACCCCTCTCAACCTATACCTTTCTCATCCCATTTAAATTCACTCCGACCATCCATCCTTCTCACATCTTGGTCGGCACCGCCCTTAACTACCTACCTCGAGGCTAATCGTTTAGACCTCTAATGAATCTGGTCTTTAGTATAGACCAAATTCATCAACGATTCAATGAATCTGGAAAGTGAAGGTTTACCTAATATTAAAACAAAAATGGAGGGAGTGCTATCGAATTTTAAGGTACACCAAAAAGTTTACCATATATTTTTTTAACTATACTTATATTTACACCAAGTTTTTTTTGTTTCAAAATTTACCCCAATTTAATTTAATTTTTATTGGAGTGTGATTTTTTTTTTTTAACTTCCCACTGAGTTTTAAATTTGACAAATTCCCAATAATTGACCTAATCAATTCGCACAAATTTGACTAAATAGAACCAAACACTAACGTTTTTCTTTTATGGAAAAAGGAAGGTCAGTGTTAATTGATATGATAGATGGCCACCGTAAATAATCTGGAATTCATAATTTTGATTTTCGTAGGGCTAAGGGATCCAAACGAAAATGGCAATTGCCCATAAATATTTTCAGAAATTATTCAAGAATTACTATAAAATACAACAATAACATGGCTGTTGCCATATGAAAATTATTATCAGTCACCTATTACATTACATAGTTTAAAAAATAAATCAGGCTTAAGAAAATCTATAATACAGTGCACTGTTGCTGCTGAATACATCTAACTATTCAAATCTTTTTTCTCTCTCACAGGTTCATCGTCTTTTATTGCATTCCCTGTTTGACCAACAACCTGGTCAGCAAGCATCCCTGGTTCACTGACACCATTCGATGTTGATGCAACCATTTCTGTAACCTGCTGCTGTAAACTTACTGCTTCAAGACCATAAATACCAAATGCAGCAGGATATTTGGCAAGCAAAATGGTGGAATCGGGGAGTGATGAGAAAACAGGCTGCATTTTGTTCCCAACAGGTTCAAAGACCCGGCAATCATTAAGATCAACATTCAAAATAGTTGATTTTCCACCAGTATTATCATGGCCGGGTAATTTCAGACTAGAAGAGCCACTGCTTAACTTCGGATGTTGGGTACCATTTTCTTCGTTTCCCTTTGCACTTAAATTAAGCTTCGGGGTGGATGAAGGATTGGTGAGTATCTTTCCGAATATTTTCACATCATTTCTGGGAGGGGCTTCTAAAATCTTCTGGGACAAAAGTGGCAATTCAGTTGCTGAACTGCTGCAGCTCATATTCACATTCACTTCCTTCTCAGAAGGTGCTTGCAAATTATAGCATGGAAGGACTCTAGCAGCCTCAACATGGTCCAGGGAATTCTCAGGCGTACAAAGCTGATGGCCAAGATTGCTTCTGGAATTGCATCCAATCATATCTTGGTTTCCCGGAAAATCACAAGACGGTAGATCTTGGAAAGATGTTTTCTTGTATTGCACAGCATCAGCAGCATCTGAATATTGCAATCTTGAAGTTGCATTGATGAGAAGGCCCTCTGATGATCCTGAGTATTCAGGTTTTTCAACATTTTCAGCTTCAACACTCAATCTTGGACAAGAAACATCCACAGATGATAGTGAAGTATTTACCAAAGTGCTTGAATCGTGGACATTGCCTTTCAATTCAATCACAACATCTGTATCAGCTTCATCTCGATCAACTAGACATATAGTTGAACCCTCCAAATCATTTCCCTGTTGCGCAGAAGAAACGTCAGAAACTAGTGTACCCTCAGCAACAGAATTAGAGTAGCATGGTTCAATTGTCCCCGTACCAGACACCAATTCTGTAACTGCACCTCCGCCTTCACTTGGTTCATTTTTTCCAATTTCTATGCTATCTGACATAAATATAGCTCTCTGCTCCCGGACAGAACCAGACCTATCCGAACGATTCAAGACACCTACATTACCATCAGTGCACAGTTTAGACTCGCTACCAATCACAAATGCATTAGAAACCATATTTAGATCTTCAGGATCTACCTTCCTATTAATTTCCTCTGATTTATACAAGTCAGCTAACAGGTTGCTAGCATCTACAGGATTGGATTCATCATGATACATGTTCTTATCAGATGCAGGCTGGTCCACACCTATTTTAGTGCCCGACGAATCAGAGCCATTGGCTGAACCTGTCTCTACAACGCATGCATTATCCGCATCACTCCTGGCACAATCCACACCATCATTCACCAGTGATTCAACATTTTCAGGTCTGTGACTCATGCGATTCAATCTAAGACGTTTCTGAGTCTTGCTAAAAAACACTTTGCACTGGTATTGGGATCTTGTTCTGACACGCTGTGCAATCATTGCAAAATCCTTACCAAACAATGATACAGCATGAAGAAAGGCTGCCTTCTCCACATCTGACCAATCAGTAAGTTCCATTTCACCACAGCTCTCGTCGGAACAAGTTTCATGATCAATATTTTGAGTAATGTCTGGCATCGGAGGTTTTTTGGATAGAGGCTTCGCTTTCACGCACTTCTTGACGACCCTTTTACCTTTCACGGGATCAACTGAACTAGTTATGCAGGAACTCGTTGCCTCAGATAAAAGACAACCACATATACTAGCCAATACATCAGCTGCTACAGTCTCTCTTTCATCTTGAAGAATGTCAAAACTGTCTGACCTCTCTGTAATAATATTGTCACACCTTGACATGGCCTTATTATTATATCCCCTCCATAAGGAACTTCCTGAACGCATTTTACGATCACGTGCAATGTCATCTGCCATCGCTGAAGAAGCTTCACTCAAAATATCAAGTGAAGAAGCATTCACTTCAGAGTTACATTTTACACCTGATGCTATCAAGTCAGTTTTGGCTTTGAAAAATTTCCCTAGCTTGTCATCATCTTTTTTCTTAATTTTCTCAAAACAATCAGACTTATGATTTTTGTAGTAGAATTCAACACAGTCAGCTGTTGTCTTGTGGTCAAGGAAAGTAGCAATTTTCCGAAAATCTTTTCCATAGGCAGCAAATTTCTCCAAGAAAATCTCTTTCTCTTCTGCAGTCCAAGGGTTTATCATGGCCCTTTCTTTCTCAATAGCCACTGGATCTTCAACCAGCCCATTGCTAGATAAAAACATTGAATGCATTTTGTCCTTTTCATCCAAAATTAATGCTGGCATCTTCAAGGTGCTTCTGTGAATTTCATGTTTGGATTCCAAAAGCAATTGGCTTGTATACTTAATCATCTCAGATGTTGGAACCAATTTCAGTTGGTTTCCTGCAGCATATTTAGACAAAAGATGAGTACATTTATCACCACAAAACAGACCTAAATTTGAACAGAGCTACTATGAAATGTAAATGTCACAATTCACCAAATGAACAGGTGATCTGAAATGTAAAATCCCATGATTCATTTGATGAACAAGTAGTTAATATCATAATCATGCACAGAGCAGCAAACTATGTATATGATGAGAACAGAGTATACGACGAGAACAAACACTCTAAGGCATTTGAGAGGCCTTCTCTCGCAAAATATGTGAACTTGCAACAAAACTATTTTCTCACTACACTAATTGACTCCTATTTATTATTTACCTGCGTAACTAATTTCCTCTCCTAACTCCTGTTTTGCCTTAGTAACAGCTGTTACAATTACTAATTCCCCATCAATTCACTTTTATTTAAAGAGGCAGCATGTAAGCTGCACATGACCTTTTTTTAAATCTCTCACTTTTTATTTTTATGTAGCTGTTTATTCGTATGCAACATACCCTTTTTTTTACATTGTTGGTCTCTTTGAACCGCTATTTATTCGTAATACTATTCACTATTTCACAACGGTTTTTGGGTTTCACAAATTTTAGCAATCTGCTATAGATAACAATTGTATAGTAGAGTAGATTCAATACACATTAGGAAATAGAGTTGGTACTAATTATGCAACTTGAGTCTTGAAAATTGTATCTAGAATTTATGTCTCTTGAAAATTGTATCTAGAATTTATATAGTTGTCCAGACAACCACAACAAAATGATATCACTCATGCCACTCTGGAAAAATCACCGCCATCTTCTGTACACCACTCATACCTTGTTACTTAACCAAATGCAGTTCTTACAGCAGGTTAGCACTCATATGCCATCTTCAATGCTGACTAACCAGACTCCTCTTTCCATTTTATGTAATGATGATTCTCCATATTACTTCCTCTAAGCGTTTCTGGTTGTAATTGTTTGCTTGCTAACGATCTTTCTCTAGATAGAGACACTCCTTGCTTGTGCAAGCAAATGTATTTTCTTGGATATTCTAGAGTACAAAAAGGTTACAAATTTTATCCTCATTCACTACATTGTTTCTTTATCTATAGAGTGTAGAAGTGACTTTTTTTTAAGCTTCTCCATATTTTACTTCAAAAAGGAGGAAACAATCCCTCCATCTACAATGGTTCATGTTCCTATTCCTTTTCTAAATCCTCCCCAACTGTCACTCTTCTCTGAGCAAGAGGTTTAACAGGAATCAAATGATTGTAAATGATCCTACAATAAAGTGAACCAAGGAGACATCCATTGGCACTACTACGAAAAACACCCTAACATGGTTATCAGAATCCAAGGACTTCTAATTTGAAAGACGGGGAATCAACATCTTTAACTTTTCCATACATAGATGTTCCAAGCAATGATTAAGAGTTCTGAAGATGCAAGTCCATATGATGGATAAAGGAGATTGAAGGAAATAGAGACCTAGTGATTTAGATCATGTTCCAATCTAGTCTGTATTTTGGTCCTATGTAAAGAAAGCATAAAAAGTGAATGTTTCGAAATAATTGATAGGGTAAATTGACTGATTGAAATCAAATTCGAGGGACAACCAGGTACAAAATAAGACAAAATTTAGAGACAAGAATGAAAGATGTGAAGTTCGACCAATGTTGTGAGGCGTTTTACAAGGTGAAAAATTAGATGTAGGGAATTACTAGCCATATGATTAGAACCTCCCAAATCTAAAATCCAGGATCCTATATGGTAGAATTACAAACAATGATTAACCTCGAACGGGGTTCAAGAATAGCGAGCAACAAAACATTACATGTTACCAAGGAAAACTGCGGTCATCTAAACAGTAGGAAAACAATAGAACCTGGTGACAAAAAACTCAAAAGTGGGACCCACAAGCTAGAAAAGGGTCCTAAACAGTCCAAGAGGGTATGACAAGATGGCACCAGTAGCACCATAAATAGATGGCTAAGAGCACATGAACTGCAACAAGGAAGACCAAAACCAGTAGAAATGCGAACCACAAACGAGCAATGGCCAAAGATAGTGCAGGAGACAAAGTTGCAGTAACACGAGCTTGGATACGGAGATAGAATACAGCAATAGGAACAAAGCCAAATGGAGAGAAACTGAACCAAATAGTTTCTATGTTGTTAATCTCATATAGTGGCACGGAGCAGCCGACGCTAAAACTGGGATAGCCGTTTAGCGGAAAGCGGGAAAGCCGTTATTCTAATATACTTTTTATATTTACTAATAATTATTACTGTAAATATATACTGAATATCTTATATTAAAATATTTATTAATGTTTACTATATATGTATATAACTATCTTTTTTTCTATTTCAGTATTTTATTTATTAGACATGTTATAGTATTTCTAAAGTATTTTTGTTTCTGTTTAATTTGAAGTTATTTTTCTACACTGTTTTAGTAGGGTAATGTCTGTCCAATTAGTTGGCCCGGATATCATTAGGTTTTTAGACTTATTACCAACATAAGTATTCATTTGATATTAAGAAAATACATGGCCCATTGTTTGGTTTATTATAGGTACACTGTGAAACAAACCCTGAAACTGAGATGTCTATTCTCTAAACCCTAAAACTGAAACTCATCTTCTCCAAAAGGCATGCAGCCTCTTCTCTACTGCTGCCCCATTGTTTCTGCCGCACCTTGCATCTTTTTGTCATCAGCCTTTGTTTCTTCTTATATCTTTTTTCTTGCTTCTTTCAACATGCGAGGGTGGTGACTGGAAAATGGCTGATTGTGGCCGTAAAAGTGAAAATGGAAGATTGTGGCCTTCCTAATGGAGATGTGGCCACGAGAGGGCTATTCAGTCGTGACTTTTCCGCAAATACCACAACCATTGAACGCAGATATCCAGTAAAAAGCATTGCATCATAGGTCCTTTCCGCTCCACAATTACAGCGCTATTAACAACATAGCCTCACGCCCAACACTATTGGACTTAGGTAAATATAAATGGTAGACGGCTCGATAGATAGACTTTGATACTATACTGGGTGTCATTTTAGGCCTAACTCATTCTTACGAAACTGGCTTGTAAGGTGAAGAGGGTCTCTCTTTATAAACTATTATCAAGCCTCTACTCTATTCAATGCGGGACTTGGGTCTTTCCAATTAGTAAACACAAGGGCATAGCACTAGAGAAACAGCACACTCTCACATCCTGTAAACCACACTCATAAAAGAATAAATTCTGTTCATGAAAAGAAAGTGTGAAATTAATGAGTGATCCCCCAAATCTTGTCATATCTACAACGTAAACTGTCGGAAAAAATCCATGTACATCACAAAATGACACATTAAAAAACATTTGTATCCTATAGTAACTCAAGGAGCTAATTATTGATTCTCCAAGATTCTAAATTTAAACTGAAATATTTCATAAGGGTTCTGGAATATTCCATTCTCTGACTTATATAGTAATGTACACAACTTTACATCAACCGATTTCTTTATCAACACAAATAATTATTGAGCCATTATTTCACTTGTTCTTGACCATATTAAATAAATTTAAATTCTAAAAGTACTGCCTAATACACATAAGCCCCAGCATAACGCTGCTAATGGAGCCACAATTTCATTTGTTCTTGTCCATATTAAATAAATGTAAATCCTAAAATTGCTGCGTCATAGACATAAGGCTCAGCACAATGCTGCAAAGACCCAGGATTTGATTCATCAGTCATCACATGGTATTAATATAAAGACCTAACAATTTACAAGCATGTCAATTACTTAAGACTTTTGACGCCTAATACAAAATTAAGTAATTTAAAAATGAAATATATTAGCTTGTTGTTCTACACAAGTTCCAATTTTCTTGTTGATGTCACCAAGATATGTAACAATTGACTAAATATGTTTAAAAAAAAATAACAATTGAAGTTGTTTCCTACTAGGTATGGGTTACATGAATTAAATCGTGACATTTAAGTTTTGTCCATACAACAACAAATATATGTAACAAAATATACAGCAAAATCAATGGAAATATGACAGTTATGAAGAATAATATTCATACCAGGGAAGGGAAAACGGAAAGGAATAGAAGACCGCTTCTTCTGATGACTATTACTGGTAGTGCGTAGCTCTGATTCAAGTTTTTTGTGAGATTTTGGGCGGTGTTTCCTAATAGACAGTAAACGCATATCCTCTTTCCACAAGTGATGCAAGGCTTTAAACTTGAGTGTTATAATTCTCTCCTTCAATCTTGCCAACCGTCTTCTCTCAGCAAAATTTTCCTTAATAAGTGTGCCATTATGAGAGGATGAACTACTGCTAGCTCCAATATTCTCGTTCTTGCAACATTTTTCAGGCAATAACTTATCAAACACTTCACATGCTGCTTTTGCAGTTTTTTCATTGCAAGAAATAATTGTATCGCATAAAATATCCCCAGTGCTCGCACTAGATTTAGCACCCACACCATCTTTAACCTCCAAAGATGAATTACTATCACCGCAAGCCGAGACATTGGCAACATGCCGATAAGTACATGGAATTAGCAGAGAGCCAACTGCTTCTGAACATTGAAATCTATCCTTAGATTCAGATTTTAGAGATCTAAGTTCATTTTCAAGTAAATCAATTTCAGTTTCAGTGACCTCTAATACCTTTGAAATGTCCGCTTTCAATATCAACAGCTTATTCATTGTGGTGGAAATTAATAAACTATAATCCACAGAGCTCAGATTATCAGACTGTGGTAATAACTCAACAAGTGAAGAGCCCAAACTAATCAATGAGTCAACATCCACCTTCTCTAAATTGAAAGAAAACATCTGCAGATGACTTTGAGACCCAGGACCAGGTGAACTACTCAAGTTACCTGCATCATTGTCCACACTTGCAGCTTTTACAAACAATTTATCATCTGCACCTGCTACAAGGTGAAACTCAGGTTTAGACAAACCATACATAGGGTAAAAATTATACACATTCAAACACCAGAATAAATATGACTTACCAGATATCAGAGTATTATTTGTTTACTACAATTCTAAACACACACATAGACAACATAATATATACACTGAGGTGGGTCAGAGATGTTACTTCAATAACAGCACTAAACACTTCTGCCAGTTAAGTTGCTTTGATCTGGTAACACATTCGCAGAAGGAAATAAAAGTAACAGAAAATCTAAAATACCTGGTGAAGAGCTGCGGGCTGCCGAAGATGGAGTTGCAGGAGATGCACACCCAGAGAGTCCTGAAACTTTAGGACTTCCATCTACTAAGCCAGTACTGAGGAAATTATTGGGTTCCATGTTGAAAGAAGGTGAGACAGGGTCATCATTGTTTGAAGTTACCTCAGGCCCCTCAACTTGCTTTTTCTCAAACTTTGCAAGTCCCTCACCCCATTTTAGCCTAGGCTTCTTCCTCAAATTTTCCTCTTCGGATAGAGCAGACGATGCACGACATGTAGCAGCTTCCCCTGAATTTGACTCAACAGCGGTCGCAATTTTTTGTTGCAACCCAACCTTCCATTCATAGCTTCCCATCGAATTTGTCCCTCCTAAGCTCCTCATGCCACTTGAGCGGCTAAAGCCTGAGTCTCTTGAGGAGGAGCATCCAGGCCGGGTCCATTTAAGGGGCTTCCAGTCAATTGTACCCAATGAACTATCCCTATCATTTCTCTGGTCTGTAACAAACCGATTGACACCACCCATCTTATCATGCTGGTCTTTCATGTTATGCTGCTCCCAAGTATTTACTAAGTCAGAATGTGAATGAGAGGAATATGTTAGCATATCATCAACTGACTTGCGATCATTACTTGCATTGGTTTGCCTCCTGGACATATTCAGAGAGTTGTTTGTGTTTTCAGATGAACGCCCTCTCCATTCTCTCTGGCTAAAGGCACCTCTACTTTCCTTATTGCCCCTTCCATACTTTCCATCCCCTCGAGAAAATGACAGGCGATAGTTATCTTCCTCCAGCCTCCTGTCACAAGATCGAGAAATCATGTGCCGTTGACCAGATTCTTCTGGAAATAGCTGCCAGCTACCCTGCTTACGATGACCTTCAGAAAATATTCAAACCAAAAATTGGAAATAGAAAAAGAAATCAATACATGTAAACTAGATTTCTGGTTCTCACAACAACAAAAAATAAAGGAAGTTACAGGGAGGGAAAAGTGTATAAGAAATCAGGACTGCTATATAGTGCAAAGAATTTTGTATTAAAATATCACAGAACCAATCAGGGTTTTGGAAACAGAAATGCAGCGATGGAAAACAACAGCTATACAAACCTAGAAAATGCCACACATCCTTCAATTGTTTACTTCGTACAAAGTCATTCCTAAAATTCCTTTTTACAAAAAAAAGTTGGTAGGTAGTGCCGAGAAGCACCGCATTACTGCCAAGCATGGCAACAAAAGAACCCTAGGAAAGATTTGATTCCTCTCAAACGGCCAACTCATTTGAAAGAGTGAAGTGAATAATATCAACAATTGATTTTCTTATTTAACCAACTACTCGCTTTAGAGGAGTCAAATCCTTTTGGGGCTATCAACAGAGACCCAACCCATAGATAACTATATAGGCCTAAGTTGCAAGCAATTTTACAACGTCCTAACTCTCAAGGAGCAATGCCACAATGTGTGTTTTGCCACTATGCTCTTTAGAAACAAAAAATAAATAAAAGCCTGCAATTCCATTATATTATAAATCCTAGTTATGTTGGTGGTTGTCTCAGACCTTGCATGGCGTGCCTCCCCTAATCTAAATTTCTTCGATCAAAAAAGTAATAAAAGCTCAAAATCAAATCTATTAGTTAACAGAAACAGAAAAATCGTAATAGTCCAAATCATTAACAGCTAAAGGGCAATCAATGAACTAATTTCTTCCAAAATCAAAGAAATTTTTTTTTAACAAGTTTTCACAAAATCATAAATTACAAACCCGAAAAAGCAAAAACATAAAACATATTCAAGAAAACAAACCTCCTAATCTACGATAATCGCCGCCACGATTGAACTCATTCGACCGGTTATAAGAAGCAGATCCTCTCCATCTAGCCACAGACCCAAAAGACTCAGAACTCTCGTGGCGCTTCCTCTCCCTAAACGAGCTCTTTCGATCCAACGGTTCCAGCGACATGAAAAATCAACCCAAACAGTATCTACTCACTAGTCACCAACAATTAAACAGCACCTGAATTCAACAAATTCATATTCCAAACAACAAATTCAGCACAACAAAACAACAAATCTACGATTCATCAACTCAGAAACCAGTTCCACTGTCCTAATTAAACAACCTAGGGTTTTCAGAACAAAAACGTAGAAAATTGAACAAAACCTATTCGGATTTAACGAAAAAGGAAAGTGAAAAGCTTGAAAACGAAGAGAGAGGTAATGAAAAGTGAAGAGAGTTTACCTGAATTTGATGGGGATATGGAATTGTTGTTCGAGGTTGAAGAAATTTTCCCGGGAATTGTTGTTGTAATTTTCTCGGGAAAATCCGGCGAGAAAGTGAGGAAGAGAAGGGATGAGGACAAAGAGAACCGAGAGAGAGAAGAGGGAATGAATGAAACTATAAGCGGATTTCAACTATGCTTCTTAACTCTTTTACAAACTCATTTGGAATCCGCTAATATTTTTACAATTTTACCTCTAAGAGATCTATTTCACAAGTAGAATAAGTTAGCTTATAACTTATGTCTTACGGTTTATAAGTCAAAAGATCTAAGATCTCGTTTGACTCGGCTTATTTTTTCTTTTTTTTCGTCTCCTTAAAAATAGTAAAGACGGAAAAAATTGTGTTTGACTTCACTTTTTTTTATTTTTTACTTCTTTACTTTATTTCTTTAATATTTTTAAGGAGAAATATTGTCAAATATAATTTTATACTCCTCTCTTTCATTTAAGCCAAATAGAAAAGTAAAAAATAAGCCGGACCAAGCGGGGCCTAAATTGATAACAAATTTTTTATATTGAGCTTATAACTTCTGTCTTATTTCCTCCGTTAAAAACAAAATACTTAATTTAAGAAAGTGTATTTTTACACTTATTTTTTTATTATACCTTTTTTTAATACGTATATATTATATCCTAATTTTAATCCATCGGAAAAACCATATTTTTTCACACACTTTCTCTTTTCAAAAAATTAAAACGCACAAAAAAAATTATATTAATATGTTTAGTAAAAAAATATACAATAAAAAGATTATATGAAGAAGTTTAATAAAAAAAATACAATAACAAGATTATATAAAATTTACTCCTTCAAAAAAAAAAAAATAGGAATGAGGATATAATAGACAAAATATAACATTAAATTATCATAACGGCAAACAATTTGAAATAATTTTCTTTTTCTAAAATGACAAACAAGAAGGAACGAAGAAAGTATTTTACTAACTTATACCTTATTTTTCAGACGTTATTTTAATTACCTTATGAGCTTATACTTTATCATTTTTATTCTATTTTTATCCTTATTATTTCAACTAAAATTCACTTTTTTATCCTTTATAATTTTTTTTTGAAAATGACCATAAATATGGAACCTGTGAAACACGGGTACTCCATTTTAGGGAGAGTACCGGTACCGGGTACGTACCGGTACACGTACGGTACTCTTTGGGTACGCACCAATGGCGTATCTATTTTTTTATTTTTTTTTCAACGGGTACACGCGTGGTACTTCTGTGGTAGGCGTGTGGTACTTCTGTGGTACACGAATCAAAAAAATGCAAAAAAAATTCCTTTTTTTATACGTTTTTTATTTATAGGAAGATTTGTGTTTCTTATTTGTTTATAATATAAAAGTACCAGCTTTACTAATAAGCAATAACAAAGTAGTAGCTGAACTTATTCACTCATTCATTGAAAAGGAATAAGCTCAATCTAATTTTATCCATACAAATCTTCATCTGCTCTCGACAATGAGAAATAATAATACGTCTAATGAAGGAGCAAAAAACATATGTGATATTGGTAGAGATAAATGAGATCTATTTGATGTAGCTGATATTCTTGATATTGTAAGTTTTTCTCGCAAAGAACCTGAACTAGGCGCCGCTCTTTTTAATGATGAATGAGAGGGAAACAATTTAAATCTTTTTAGCTTTTGAATTACTTGAGTGGTATTTTTTATGTTTAATTATTTGTTTTAACAATATAGTTTCATTATTTTATTTATATAATTATATTAAAAAAATATATACTGACGTACCCGTATCCTAGTTTTTCTAAAAATGTTGTACCCCGTACCAGTACCGGTATCGGATACCGTACCCGCACCTAGGCAACATAGTATGGAAGGCTTTGCTCCCTTTTGAAAATGAGCTTTTTTATATTATACTTTTTTTTAGGATTTTATATTATATTTTTAAGGAAGGTTTCAGTAATTTTTTGTTCTTCTTTGTTGAACGTTTCGTCTTTATTTTATTTTATTTTTGGAGTATATGTTTAATTACATTATATGGAGTATTTTATTTTATTTGCATAGAAGGATATTAATTGTTTCATTGCATGCAGCTGCTCTGGTCTTTTATTAAGTTAAATTTATATGTTTCACTTTTTTTAAGATTTCTAATATATAAAAATGTATCAAAATTATAAATAAATTTGTCGAGTATATCAAAATTATAAACAGATTTGTTGGTTTTTTAAGTAGCCCCGTTTGGCCTAGTTTATTTTTTACTTTTCTAATTTGCTTAAACGAAATAGAGAAGTATAAATTTATATTTGACACTATTTCTCCTTAAAAGTATTAGAGAAATAACGTAAAGAAGTAAAAAATAAAATAAAAAGTGAAGTAAAACACAATTTTTTCATTCTTTACTATTTTTAAGGAGAAAAAAAAAAGGAGAAAATAAGTCGGGCCAAACGGATTAGTTCTTGAATGAATGTTTGGCTATTTTTACTTTTTTTTATAGGGATTCAACTATTTTTACTTGATTATAGAGAAAAGTAAATAATATCAATAGTTAATCGGTAAATCAAAGATAAATATTATAGTCACATCATAATAAATAATGGGTTCTTATATATAAAATCAATCTTTGATTTTTTTTCACTTTGCACTTTTAATCTTTTACCCTCTTTAGAGATCTAAATCACTGAAATCGGATATTGAATACTCCATCTGACTTTATATATAATTAAAATTTATAGATTTTTTGAAAAAAATAATATATCTAGTATATATATTTTTCGACGGGATTGTGTATATATTATTGACTAGAACATTATTTTTCAATAAATCTAAAAGTTTAAATTGACTAGAACATTATTTAGTTCCTTTTTTGACAAAAGATAATTAATTTAGTTCTGAAATATATTATTTTTATTGTTTTTAATTTAATCAAACACTAGATTTATTTGTTATTTTGATGTGTCTAAATATTATTAATTTATTATAGTCAAATACTTTACTCGCTTCATACATTTAAGAACTAAATTGGTTATTTGCCATTTTTATTTTATTCTCAGTTATAAATATATCTTTTACTCTTTTTGGTACAAAATATATCTTTTTCTTTTGACGGAGATTAAATATGTTTTGAATTTTTATAAAATATTTTCTTAAAATATAAAAGATATTTCTTTTTTTTAAAAAAAGTAGCTTCTATGCAAATTTTATCAGCTTTTAGTCAATATCTTTGATAAGAATGGGTGCATTTAATATTCACCTTTTATAAAAAAATTGGTACTTTAGTCCTTAAGAAATATTAAAAGCCTAGCTTTTATAAAAAAGTATGACTAAAAATGGTCAACGAATTTATATGAACTATACTTACGAAAGATATACTACATTTTTTTTGTGAAAATATAAAATTGATTTGGTGGTTGAAATTAATCAGGGCTAAACAGTAAAAAATTTGTAACAGTAGCATGACAATCCAAAACAAAATGATTTGATGGTAAGATGCAAAAGTTAAGTCTCTCTAGAGTTTTACCATAACTCTCAACATAGAGTTGATGATATACAACAAAATAACGTGAAATCCATAAAATATAGTACATAGTGTGTTTGACTCAATAATTCTACAATTTAACTAAAATGATTCAATAAAGGAAATGATCATCATATTAGTAGGTAACAATTCAAGTAATCAGAGCTTAAACACATCACATAAAGTGAGCAGTCCTGTGAGCTTATCTCAGTTGGTAGGACATTTGCACGTAAAGTGAATGGACCGAGGTTCAAACCTTGATACGTCCACTTATTCACCTTTAAGGGGTGAAATTCTAGCCATTAGACTACCTGACAAAAAAAAGTGAGTCATCAATACTCCGACCAGTTGTTTATCATTTACAATGAATTTAATTTAACTCAGATTTGATAGCACTTCATGCACTGATTCACATGTCATATATACATATCATAAAGTCTTTTTTTGGAAACAAATGAGAATAATTAATTTTAATTTACAATTCACTTTTTTTAACTCCGGGCTTATAACTTGTTTCCAATTATATTTGAGTAGGTTAAGGTTTGCTTGTGAAGACAAAAATCATTTTGGCGAGTTAGTGTTGTAATGTTGTATGCACGATATTTATATTTAGGAAATGAATCACCTCCGGTGGCAACAGTGTTGATAGGAGATTTTATGTGTGTGAGAAGAGGGAGAATTAAAAAAAATGAAGAGATATTAATGAGAGAGAAAAATTGATGAAAGAGATAAACACGTAATATGGATAGGGATGGAAGAAAAAACTTGTAGAGGATTCACATCTATTATATTTAGGATCATGTTAACTATTGTTTCGAGACACTAGTTAAGAAAAACAAAATAAGTGAATTTCATATTAGAATAAACAATTTTTTTATATTTAAAAAATAGAACACATAAGTTCCAGACTTATTTATGACATTTAATATCTTAACTAGCATTTCAAGGACACTAGTTAACTTTTTTTCTTATATTTATTAGGATTAAAATTATAATATTGACTAATTTGGTAGGTGTTTATCCTACTTAGCATAGGTGATGTTTTTATGCAATAAGTTCACTCCATATATTTATAACTAATTTTATCTACAAAAGAGAATTATTATTCCATACTTCTACATTTCCTTTTATACACTAAAAATAATATTTGTGTAGCACTAAGTACATTTTATAATACCCAAAATTCTTGTTAAGTTATTTTAATAATATTGTGATTACTTTAGTAATTTTATACATGGTTCCTTTATAATTAATATAACTAAATACATCTTCTAAAACAATAGAATTTTAGTTTGCGTATTTTGGAGAATAAATTATTTATTTATGATTTTAGAAATAATTTATAGTAAACATTGCTTTTTATTTCAAATAAAAAGCAATGTTTTAAGCCACAAAACTATTTGCACCCCTTCTTTTTATAGTTATGTTTACTATATATGTTAACCAACTATTTCAATTGGGCATGCTACTACAAAGTCCACTTATAGAGGATTTTTCTTTTTAAGCACCCTAGTTGCTCCCACACCCTCCAAAAATTCCAAAAATACCCTTTCTTTTGGACTTAAGATACTTTGGGTTCTATAATCCGAAATCAAAATAATTTTATTTCGTAGGATTCGAATTGGTGCTTTACGTCCAAGAACAAAGAAATCAACAGATTTTGGACCGTAGTTTACAAAATCAACATATTTTACATCATTTTGTAACGTAGGATACGTAATCAATCTTACATCATTTAGTAATGTAGTATACAAAATGACCTGAAACATAGCATAGCAGGTTATGAATTGAACCTAAAAACTAGTTGATCTTTGATTGAGTAATAAAAGTGTTTGCTACATAAAACACCTCAATATCTCATGATTTTGGACTGTTGTTTACGAAATCAACATATATTTTACATCATTTTGTAATGTAGAATACAAAATCAACAAATTTTACATCATTTTGTAACGTAGGATACAAAATGACCTGAAACAGAGCATATCAGGTTCAATATTGAACCTAAAAACTAGTTGATCTTTAAATGAGTAATAATATTGTTTGCTACATAAAACATCTCCCAATATCTCATGATTTCGGTTCGTAGTATACGAAATAAACATAATTTACATCATTTTGTAACGTAGGATATCAAAGATATGCTTACTAGGATTTGCCTTGTTTGACATGGTTTCAATTTTGTGTTACGAAATAGGATTTATTTTTTTTTCGTTTCATAGGATACAAAACTCTTCATAAGGACATTTTGATCATGAAGATGGACCTGAGAGTACTATAAGGGGGCTAAAAAACAAGATTCTTTATAGTTTTTACTATTGCGCATCCACCCCTGCTTGTTTTTTTTTTTTTGAGAAGCCGCCCTTGCTTCTGTAGGCCTTTAATAATTGGTCTCAAGCACAAAATATGCCTTGAATGAGAAAAAAATTCATCAGGTCAATTATAAGGAAAACATCAAAACAACTACATCACCCGTATGAATACCCAAAACAAGCTAAAGGGTTATTCCACCGTAAAATCAAGTTTAAACACAATCTCAGTTGTTTCGCCTTAACCCACCACCACACCATAATTTTTATCTTGTCATTCAAATGCATCTAAGTCACTTCCTTAATTTTATTTATTGAAATCTCAAAAATTAGTCTCATAGAAGTCCAAAAGGATCTAATATGTTAGAATACTTTGAGATATTTAACGAGAATCAAAGATTCTAATTATGGTTGGTTAACAACAATGAAAAAACTCTCCTTCCCGTATCTATGCATCTCCCCTCTATTGTCTCCTTAAATATTAGGCAAAATTATTGCACATGTCCTTTATCTTTATTACATATACCACTCGTGGCTTTTATTTTATTTTTTTCATTTAAGTCCTTTATTTTTTTAAACGCATATAAAATAGTCATTTGTGTCCTTTCATTCTTTGATAAAATAATTATACCTTAATTTTTTGAAAATTCGAATAATTATACCTTCTTCACCCTAGAATTACAAAATAGTACTTTTTTTCCTTTATTCTTTAAACATTCATTCATTTTAAAAAAACTCATATACAAATAAATAATTGCACCTTCTTCTTCAAACCCATAAAATTCAAATCAAAGCCTAAATCTCTAAATTGTAGTAGCTCAAATCAAAATCCAAAAAATGTCAACACTGCAAATCTTTATCTTTTTTTTTTTTTTTACAAAAATTGGTGTTGCAAAGGTGCTACAACCACCAAAATTCAATAATCAACAAAAGCCAATACAAGCAAGTTACACTACAAGAAAAAAGCCATTTTGCGACGGCCAAAAGCCCTCGCTAACGGCTAAAAGCCGTCGCTAAATGCTCATTTATTGACGACCTGGAAAAAACTGTGGTCGTCGCTAAAACGCTCGCCGCTAAATTTCCAGACGGCCCAGGTCGTCTGTAACGGACAGGACGGGATTTGCGACGGCTTGAGGTCGTCGCTAATGGGTAACGGCCAAATCTGGAATTTTCAGGTTGCGACGGCTTAGGCCGTCGCTAAATCTGGGCGAATTTTTTAAAAAAAAAAATAATTTTTTTTAAAAAAAATCTTTAATTTTTTTAAAAACAAAATTATTTATTATTTTGAAAAATAAAAATTACATTATATTACAAGTATAAATCTAATAGTCATTACATAAACTAACTTATGTTATTTATATTAAAATAAAAAAATTAGATAATTGAAATTACTTAACAAACAAAATTATATCCTCAAACAATAATTTAGAGAGAAGTTGAAAAAAAATTGAATGAGAAGGCATTTTTTGTAAATGAAATGATGAGTATAAAGAGTTTTTTTTTATTTAAGCAAGTCCAATTTTTTCTAAGCAATCAGAATCCTTTACAAAAGGAGAATCATATGAAGAAAGGAAAAACCCAGATTCTTTACTTGCATGTTGGAAGATCGAAAATGAAATAAAATATAGAAATTGACAAACTAAATCTAAATACAAACCACTGAAAATAAAATATAGATGGATGGGAGTGAAAATGAGCTTCAAAGTTTATCTTGCTCTGCAGTTTGTGCTTGTGGCAGTTGAAAATTGAAAATGGAATGGAAAAGAGAATTGGCTGCATTGAAGGTTTAAAAGGAAAAGAAGTGTTTATGTGGTGTTTTTAATCTTAAGAGAAAGAAAGGTGTGTGTGGTTAGTGTGAGTAAAATAATGTGAGTAAAGTAATGAAAGGTGTGTGTATGGTTGGTGTGTCAAAGAAGAAAAAGAAGAACAGCTATCACACTGTCCAAGACCGAATTTTTTTTTTATTCGTTAACATTTAGCGACGGCCTCAGCCGTCGGTACCTCCGTCCTTATTTTGTGACGGTTCTAGCCGTCAGGAAAGTGACTTTTAGCGACGGAAAAAGCCGTCAGTAAATGTTCGACGGATTTGCTCACAAATTATAATTTTTTTTTATTTTTTTGACGGCTTTTGTTTGCGTTGCGACGGCCCAGGCCGTCACTAAATTACAGACGGCCCAGGCCCTCTATATCAAATTTAAAAATTCGTCAAGAAAACAGGTTTTTCTTGTAGTGTTAGAGGAGACCAAACCAAACCCTCTTTAAAAAAAAGTAAATAAAAAATTTGGCAAGGCAAATATATTCCTATGTAAGCTACTAATGATACAAACAGGAGGATCCCAAAAATATGAAATATTAGTAACATTGAGACCATAATGCTAGAGTCGATCTCTATAGACTAAGGAACTAAAGATGACAAATTGAAAGCCAAGATAGCAAGACTAGAGACCCCGTTTGGCCCGGCTTATTTTTTACTTTTCTATTTTGCTTAAACGAAATAGAGAAGTATAAAATTATATTTGATACTATTTCTCCTTAAAAGTATTAGAGAAATAAATTAAAGGAGTAAAAAATAAATAAAAGTGAAGTCAAACACAATTTTTTCTTTCTTTACTATTTTTAAGGAGAAGAAAAAAAGGAGAAAATAAGCCGGGCCAAACGGTATCCACAACTTCATCCAGTTATAAAAATTGGCTATTTCTATAACTCTCATCACTCCACAAAGCTCGTCAATTAAAGATGATTGATGACCAATATATTCTGCAAAAGCCAACAATATATGTACTTAGATTGATTATTTCTAGGCTTAATTGTATATTTGATCTATTATGTTTATTTTAGATTTTAAGTTAGTTCATTATGTTTTAAAAGTTTCAAATTGGTTCTTTATATCATAAAATACGGACTAAACTTGAAACTTTTAAAAACTTGAGGAACTAACTTGAAACTTTTTAAAACTTAAGGGACCTATTAGAATTTATGATGCATATACTCAACCACAAAAGCTAGCTTGAGAGTTGAGGTTTGCACTACATTTATAAAGGCTATCTATGCCATATATCTAGCCAATGTGGGACTTCTAACCAAGGTTTTTAGAACCGGACCGGTCATCGAACCGGTGAGCTTAATGGTTCAAGGTTCAACCGGTCGGATCGGGGTCGGACCGGTCAGACCGTTTTTAATTAAATATATATATATTTTAATTAATATATAAATAAAAATAAATAAATAATAACTTATTTTTAAATATGAAAAAGATGAAATGTCATAAAGTTAATATAAAATAAAATTTTAGTACATTAGACATAAATTTTTTAATTCAAACTAAATTAAAAATTACACCATAACTAAGTCCAATAACACAAAATAGTATCATAACATCGTTTGTAACTTGTTTATCTTTTGTAATCTTTCTTTAAAAAAAAACTAAATAACATCGTTTGGGTTTTTTTTTTTAAATAAAAAAAAAAAAAATATATATATATATATATATGAAACGGCGTTATTTTGATCTCCTTTTAAAAAAAATAAAACGGAACCATCAAACCGCCTGAACCGGCCGGTTCACCGGTTTAGAACCGGTTCGACCGGTTTTTTACCGGTTCGACTGCAGTCCGGTTTTCAGACCTAACCGGACCGAATACATCACCGGTTCACGGTCTGACCGGTCCGACCGGCCGGTTCGGTCCGGTTTTGACAACCTTGCTTCTAACACACCCCCTCACGTCTAGAACTGAACAAGCTGGAATGTGAAATCAACAATGGGTGCCCCAAATATGGGAGGTCTCCACAACAAACGGATCTAGAATAGGCTCTGATACCATATTAGAATTTATGATGCCTATACTCAACCACCAAAGCTAGCTTGAGAGGTTAGGTTTGCACTACATTTATAAAGGCTATCTATGCCATATATTTAGCCAATGTGGGACTTCTAACAGGACCAACTTGAAAGTTTTAAAACATGAATGACCAACTTGAAACCTAAAATAAACGTAAATGACCAACTTAAAATTTTTAAAACATAAGGGACCAACTTAAAACCTAAAATAAACATAAAAGATCAAACTTGCAATTGAAACTTATTTCTAAAAACACATCCACAAGCATATGATACAACACTAGTAGCGGCTCCATCAACATTACATTTTTGAGCTAATTTAAAGGAGGGGGCTACCAAAGACTTTCTTTAATGGAGGGTGCTCTAGGAAGGTGTATATTAGTTTAATTCTAAATTTCTTTCGAATCTCTCATTGAGGATTAGTAGGTGAGCTTGGTCATATTCCCAATGGATATTCTTACTATTGAATAGAGTCTGATTTCTAGCAAATGAAATGGTCCTTATATTAGTATTTTAGTATTTACGGTCGATCTGTTAATGATCAGACTATCTAACTCACTTGTTTTCTTACCAGTTACCTGTTTAAAAAGTGCTCAGATTTTTTTTTTTTTCATATTGCTCAGAATTTTAATCACATAAACTAATATAAAATTCTTTATCTTTTTCTCTCTTATTTTTCATATTAAACACATAGCTTCTTTTTGCATCCATGTAATATATTATTTTTTTTATTAATTTTCTGATTCTTAGAAAGTCTTGATAATATAAATTTGACCGTGAAATTAATAAAATTTATCCAAAAATTGTTCCCACACTACTCATCAATCTCTACTGTTGAAACAAAATAATATATTAAAATGTTTGTGTGCTCAGAGTTCTTTTTAATTCTAAAATAGTACTCAGTTATTTTTTAATTCTAAAATAATATTTTTAAATTTGGAAAAAAACTATTTGCTTATGTAGCGCGCTCCCTCCATTTGAAGAGAAATAGACACATTAAAGATTACGGTGACCCATTAAAAGCAGGTCTCACTAATTTATGGACCCCACTAATTTTCAATTGTGTCTATCTCTCTTTAAATGAAAAATAAATGGAGAGATAACAAATGGAGAAAACTCAATATCGTTGCGAGTTGCAACTTCGCATTAGACATACATCAATGTTTTTCCTCTAAGCCTATAATTAAATTTCTTTTTTTAATTGACAAAAACTCTATTCCAATCATTAACAAAAAAAACCTTTTTCTATGATTCATCTCATCTCTACCCATAAAATTCCTTTCCAATATTGATACTTATTCTTTGATTTAATTATATTCCCATTGGATAGGCATAGAAGTGAACCACTCAAAAATTGTGAATATCTTACTACCTAAGCTAAGAATAAGAAGTGCCTTTTTCTATAGTGATATTTATTATGATTAACATTAATATTATCAACGAATAAAAAAAAGTTTCTGATCAATAATGATCTAGTTCAAGAAAGAGAACATTGATAGAAAAGTTGAAAGAATATAGTATATTGAAATACTCAAAACTTTATGCAAGTGACATAGTAATAATTTAACAATGTGCATATGTACTATTTTCATGTCATGTCCCTCTTTTATTTATTTATATAAAGTGAAAGAAACCTCACAAGAATTAACCAAAGCAAAAAATCATCATAATGCAACGGTTCAGCAATAGTGTGATAGGATTCTTAAACTTTTTCACACTATTAGCATCAATACCAATAATAGGAGCAGGATTATGGCTTTCAAGAAGTACAACAACATGTGAAAATTTCTTCCAAACACCCCTTTTAATCATAGGATTTATTGTTCTTGTGATTTCACTAATTGGTTTCATAGGAGCATGTTTTCATGTGGCATGGGCACTATGGGTGTATTTAGTAGTTATGTTGTTGCTAATAGCAACAATTTTTGGTTTGACTATATTTGGATTTGCTGTGACTAGTCAAGGTGGGGGTGTAGAAGTACCTGGTAGAAATTATATGGAATATCATCTTGAAAATTATTCACAATGGTTGAAGAATAAGATTAAGGAGCCTCAATATTGGAGTACTATGAGGAGTTGTATTATGGGGTCTAATAGTTGTTCTAAACTTGCTTCTTGGACCTCTCTTGATGTTATGGAGAAGGATATGACTCCAATTCAGGTACACTAATGATGTTTTTTCTATAGATTTGTTGTAGATTCATATATCATTTAGGTCTTTCTTTTTCTTTTTTTCCAATTTGTGTGTTCTATTATATGGGAGCTTCTTTCTTCACCACACATGCAATTCAAAATTAAGTATATGAAAATGCTAAATGGTGTTCCAGATCACTCTTTAAGGAAGTAAATATTATAAAATAACATTGAAGTTCGTGTAGTCAACTTTTCAAAAATCTAAAAATTGTTATTTTTAATTGAAACTTTTTTCTTTCTTTTTTTAGTTTCCTTAACCAGTGTCACGAAGGCACCGTTTAACATCGGTGCTCCCGAAGCACTGGTTAACACTTTCTAGGCTTTTGAGAAGTTGATTGCACAAATTTCAATGTCATATTACTATATTTGTTTCATTAAACAGTGTTCCGATGCACTATTTAGCATTTTTTTATTTATAATTTATGAAATAGGCTTAAATGATTTTTTGGTCCCTGTATGTACGCGAATTTTTGGTTTTAGTCCCTATAGTCAAAATCCGCAGGAAAATCTGCACGAAAACTGCAGATTTTCCTGCAGATTTTGACTTTAAGGATTAAAACAAAAAATTCGCGAACATACAGAAACTGATTTGCAACAAAAAAAATACAGGGACTAAAACAAACAATTCGTGAAGATACAGGGACTGAAATAATATTTAAGCTTATGAAATATTGTCGATATATACTGATACGACAAAATAATAATTTTGAAAAAATAACATAATTTAATATAATTGGCAGGACAGGACACGAGGATACTTGAGTGTCCGTGCTTCATTAATTTGGTTTAACTTTTTTTATTACTATTGATCAAATTGTTGAATAAATTTTCAGTCTGGATGTTGCAAACCACCAACAGCATGCAACTACAACATGGAAACAACATTGGTGACACAAGATAATGATTGTTACCGTTGGAACAATGCACCAAATTTACTATGCTATGATTGTAATTCATGCAAAGCTGGTGTTCTTGAAAACATAAGAAGAGATTGGCACAAAGTTTCTGTTCTTAGTGTTGTTGTTCTTGTTTTTCTTATAGGAATATATTCCATTGGATGTTGTGCTTTTAGGAATGCAAGAAGAGCTGAAACTGATTATCCACATGGTGAAAATCGTATGAGTAAAGTTAGACCAAGATGGGATTATCATTGGTGAGTTTAATTCTAATCTTATCAATTAGTAGTAAATTACTACACCCTTTTAATTAAGGATTTGGGTGGTATGCGGTAAAAACTATGTGCGGTACATAATTACGATTGATCTGACCGTTTGATTAAGATATTAATTATGATCAAATATTTTAGATTTAAAGTAATTTAGTTAAGATTTCAAAATTATGATCAAATATTTTCTTTTAGATAAAATGAATAAATTAGTTTTATATTTAAATGGTTAGATCTATTCCGACTAGATGCAATTTTGACAACATATTTTTTGGAATATTTTTATTAAGGACTAAACTTAAATGTGTTTTCTTATGTGTTTTCTTTTTTAACTACTCATGATTTTCTTAAATCTATAATTTTTTAAAATTTGTAATAACCACAAAATTTATTTCAAGTTAAGAATCATATACAAAATCCTTGAAGAAATGCATCTAAGTACCAACAATGAATTGATCCAAATGGTAAGATTTTAGTCTCCTTAAGCATATGGTGAAAGGTTCGATTTCTAATTCATACATATGAAAAAAATAATTATTTGGGAAGAGAGACCCACCTCGCGCGACCCACATATTTTCCGATAAAGATTAGTGCACATTTATATATTTTGTTCTATTTTTTTTACTGCAGCTGGAGATGGTGGCATGACAAGAAGGAGCAGCTTTTTTAGCAAAAAGAAGAAGCAATGGTGTCCATCATGACATTTTGTGCTCTAAAGTTGTGACATTAATTAACTACTTTCTTGGTTCATATGTTCATCATGTAAAAGAATTTAAGACCTTTTGATTTTACTATGATAGTATAGTATAATTGCTTTTGTACAAATCTTAATTATGTTGTGTCTCAAGAATCATATCAAGATCTATGCTTTTCCAGCTTTATTGTGACTTAGTTCATTCTTTTATCCCTAATTTTCACATTTTTTGAGTAGTGAAATTGCATTTCGTATACATCGTCCGATATGGTTATACGATCGATTTCATCTAACAATGTTAGTTTAGAAATTTTAAAGTTCTCTCCTTTTGGATGTTTATGAAAAACTTGATTCTTTGGCTTCTTATTCTCACTATGAGAAGATTCTCCAAACTGAATATAAATATTTCGTTATTTGAAAAATGAGTGTTGAAAACTTTAGGATAATGCGTAGTAACTAAGTTATTTATATATGACGTATTAAGTAGATGATGCATCCATAGAATTGTCTTGTAATATTTCAATATTTTAAATTTTAAAATTGTCTTGTAATATTTCAATATTTTAAATTTATATGAATTGATGTTTTATTCTTTAAGAATTTAAAAATATTAAAATATTTAGAATTGTCTCATTAAAAAATTTATATGAATTGATATTTTAAATTTTAGAATTGTCTCATTGCCAAAAAAAAATTTAAAATTGTCTTGTAATATTTCAATATTTTAAATTTATATGAATTGATGTTTTATTCTTTAAGAATTTAAAAATATCAATCACCGTAACTCAGTTGATATGCATTACATTATATATATAGAAAGTTGGAGTTCGAACTTCGATCATTCCATTTGTCCACTTTAAAGTGGAATTTATAGCCATTAAATTATTTGACAAAAAACAATCTTATATCAATCAATTTAGCATAGTTCTAACAATTAATTATTTATCTTAATACAATAAGATAATATTTAAGGCAATATTTTCTGGTAAAAAAGAAAGCGATAGCGCTTTTGAGGAATATTTGTGAAGAAGTAATTTAATAAACGCAGTTGACAGAGATATTGCATTATATATGTAGGCGGTCGGAATTCGAACTCCGATCATTCTATTTATTTTAAGAGTGAAATTTTTATCCACATAAAGCTATTTGATAAATTTTTTTACTAATTCTCAAATTTTATGAACTATATTTAACCCCAATGGTTGATTTGGTGAGTAGGCTCGAGATTTTGGAATGTTTTTCTCCTTAGATATTTATGTTTAATTTCTTTTGAATCTTGCTTTTTAGGCTCTTAGTTTACTCTCAGGAGAAAGTCTAACCTAGGCACAAACCTAACACCTCATTGTTAGGCACACTCATAATAAATGGTAAAAATTAAAGAAAAATTGAACAAAGTGATAGTGATTGATGTGACCATTTTATTTTTCTTTTAATTGTTTTAATTTATGTGTGTTTGCCTAAGCTTGTGTCTAAATATTTTGTGCCTATGTAAGGCTTTCTCTACTCTCAAGCTCTTCATTGTGACTAAAATATCCTTATGAAGGATTTTGTACGCAAGGATACGAAATAAACTAATTTCGTATCATAGGATACAAAATAAAGTTAAACAACTCAATCTCAGGTAAGTCTGTATTGTTGGAGACGTCTGCGCGTAAAAAAATACAATTTCGTATCTTAGGATACGAAATATGCATTTTTTTGAATATTTAAGGTTTCAACCCGTAGAATACGAAAAACATTTTTTTTTTAAACGCTCCAATTTCATATCCTAGAACACGAAAACGCTTAATTTCGTATCATAGGATACAAAGTAGACCTATATATGTGTCTGGTGCCTAACTGTACTTTCATAACCACAACCCCTATACACTAAATTCATAAAAATCAAAGATCCAAAAACGAAATCTAACTCAAAATCAAATCTTCAATTCATGACAGTGAGAAATTAGATGATTGGAGAATGAAGAACATGAATGTTAGATAATTGATCACACCCTTAAACGAAGTAGATGATAGAAATCACCTCTTTTCGTACCCTAACAAGCTCGATCCAATTTCAAAATAAGAAAATATGACACGAGTAATTATAATGTTTTGATCTCTTAATCATTCGATCAAATAATATTTTTCAAATATTTCTCGGTAGTAGTAAATAATTACTGATAACATTTTGGTATCAAAATGGTGATTAACTTGTAATTTTTAGATGGATCTATATTTCATTATAAATGGATCATTTACGTTTTTATTTTAACTTTCAATTATCACCAGAAATTTACACATTTAATTGCGACTTTTTGATTTTGAATACGAATAAAATTGTTCAATCCAACAATTTTGATACTATTTATTTATTTATTTATTTTTTGGTCAAGATACTATTTATTTTTTAATACACAAGCGGGCACTCAACAATTCGTTAGTTTGCATCACTTTCACAAATAACTTGTTAATCATTTGTTATACTTTTCAAAGACAAGACCAGACAAATATACTTCTCAAGGATTATACTTTTCATAAATCAATTTATTTATCTAAATTTCTCAGACCGTTGAATTGAAATAAAATTAATAAAATGTTAGGTTACTATATATAGAATTTTATAGAACCTGATTCTTTCTAACTACGTACTTTCCTTCCTATTTACTACTTTCTTCTAGATTATCAATTAGATATGGGTGAATAAGAATGAATTTTGATTGTGTCAAAGAAAAATAAAAATAATGAATTTTGATCCGGGATCATATGATGTGTGTACATACTTTGAAGTTTAATTTAAGCTTTTTGCTTCCTATTTTTTTATTTGGTGTTGTTTTAATGTGAAGTTTTTGTTTTGTTTTTCCGTCTTCGTATGATGTTTTGTTTTTGTTTTCACCATTAGTTTAATCTAATTTGAGGTCAATTATAATATCAAGTGGTTTCAGTCCCTCCCGATCGCAGTTGCGGGGAATCGAATCGTGGTCATCTCTACTAAGTTCAATGTCAATCACCATTTAACCAACCAACGATTGGTGTACGGTGTTTATTTTAATTTTTCGTCTTGGTATAATGTTTATTTTGTTTATATTTATAGGTTTGCTTCGATATAAATTCAGTGTCGATTCAATGATATTAGCATCATCGATGTTGTAGAGCCGAATGCATGACTATTTTGAGCAATTGAATTTTGTTATATCAATTGTAGATTTTGTCATAGATATTAGGTCATTTTATGCTATTAACTTGAATGTTGTGAGTAGGCGTGGCAATGGGGCGGGTCGAGGACGGATTTTGCCATCCCAAACCCAAATTCATAAAGTTCGGATATCCCCAAACCTGTCCCAACTTTTAATGGGGATGAAAACTAAAACCCCAAACTCATATCCAACGGGTTCGGGGCAGGACGGACGGGTACCCGTGGGTATGAGTTATTTTGTCATGCCTAGTTGTGAGTTTGTTCACAGATTCATTTTTATTAGTTTTTAGCGAACTTAAATATGTAATGATTTCGATTGATGTGCTCTCTATCAATTTGAATAAATGAATATTGTTATTTTTTGGTTAAAAAAGATAAATAGACTTTTATATCTTTATCCCCTGCGAGTTTTGTTTTACTCCCTGCAATTTTTTTCTTACACTACAAAAAAAATTAAAAAAAAACATTACGGGGAAATGTTCTAAAATAAAATAATTACAGAAAATAAAACAAAATTCGTATACTTTACAAGGTGTAAAAATCTATAAACTCTTTAATTTAAAACAAGTGCTATATAGGGATGGCAATTTACCCATGCCCAGTGGGTACCCATAAAAAATACCCATAATGGGTAGGGTAAAAACCCGCATTTTGGGTATGGGCATGGGTATGGATAATTACCCACAAAATTGAACAGGTATGGGTGCGGGTACGGGTACCTTAGTACCCACCCCATATACCCATATGATATATATATTTATTTATTTTAATTATATTATTATATGATAATATATGTAAACCAATTTTAAAAAATACAACATTATTATACTATTACACATTTTTAATAAAAAATGTTTATTTATAATATAAAGCAAATATATCAACAGAGAAATAAACTTTAGCATGATATTACTAATAATTTTGTTTATGATTTCAATGAATCAACATTAAAACCTTTGAGTTTTTTTAATTATATTAAAATTATATGATATTTTATAATTGATCAATTTATTTTTAGCAAAAATGCGGGTAACGGGTACGGATATGGGTACTTAGGTACCCAGAGGGTATGGGGACGGGGACAAAAATTGTCACCCACACAGGTATGGGGATGGGTACGGGTATTTTTTTTAAGTGCGGGTATGGGCATGGGGACTATTGTACCCTATCCATACCCTATCCATTGCCATCCCCCGTGCTATACACGACTTTGGCTTCGTTGCTGCCTGTTTTTGGTCTTTTTAAAATAAAATAAGAATACATAAATATTATTACAGAATATCAAATCATTTCAGCTACGGTGCACCCAAAAAGAGTTTTACCCAAAAATCACATGCATCACACCAATAATAATATTTGCCTATAGTTGGTTTATAAAAGAAAATAAAAAATAGAGGAAGAAAAGTAAGGAAAAAGAAAAAAATAAGTAGGAAATGAGAAAATCATTTTATTGTTTGGTATCAAATAAAGAATAGAGTTTTTTTTTATTTAACAAGCCGGAATATAAAATGAATAGAGTTAAAGAAAGAAAAAACAATAAGTATAAAATGATCTAAATAACCCTAAGCAAAATTAAATTTGAAAAAGAAATTAGTAAAATATGAGTTAGACTCATTGATATACTTAGGGTGCGTTTCATTCGCAAAATAGGAAGAACTGGATAAAATGATACAAGACAGAACAAGATAGTACATGACAGAACAAAACTGTACCGGAGAGATATTTTACGATAATATTTTTGATATTAAAAAACAAAATAAGTCTTTTCGTATTTTTTATAGTTGTACTATGGACAAAAAGTTGTTATGTGGTTTTAGTTGTTATGAGGGACAAAAAAATTTGTTTTTGTCTCGTCCTTTACTAGCTATTTTGTTCAGTCTCAAAATCGGTTTTTGAATCAATCGTACAATAAAAGTTATCCAGTTCAATTTTCTGTTTTTTAACAGATCAAACGCACCTTTAATGTCAAAATAAGACTAGTAATTTTAGAATGATTTTGGTTGAGCTTTTTGTGTCATAATATGTTTTTTAATTGCTCTCTTCAATATTTTTCTTTGATTCACCTAAAATTTGTAGGCTCTTCTATTTCCGTCTGATTTTTCATTGAATTAATATATTTTCCTTCCCTGTGATCCCTTTTCATTCTCCTTTCTTTTTCATTTTTTTTACTCAATTTCTATTTTACATAGACTATGTAAATTTGTTGAATTGTTCAATTGCAAATATTTCTTCATTTGCATTGAATTGAATAGTATGTGATCACATCTTTATTTCTTTTAAAAAAAAATTAACAAATTGTGGCATATTTTTTGCATGTCTTTTGCATTTAATGCATTTTTATACAGCTGTGGATTCAATTACTTGTGCAAATTAATCTACTCAGCATTAAAATATTTTAAACTGTTTTAATGGATTCAATTACTTTTGCATTAAAATATCTATAATGGATTTTTGTACAGATGTGGATTCAAGAGAGCTCTCAAAACGGGCGGCCCGGCCCTAAATGGGCCGGTTCGGACGAGCTTCGGGCTATATCGGACTGAACTAAAAAAGCCCGGATGAACTATTGGCTCAAAAAATAGAGTCCGGCCTGGAACGGGCCGTCGGGCTTTCGGTCCGGCCCGGTTTTTTTCTTTATTTTTTTTATTTTGTTATCTAGCAAAAAACATTTGGCAAAAAAAACATACATTTATATTATACATAAATATATATGATTAATAATTCTTTGGTGCTCTATTTTTACTCATCCATTACTCACAAGTTTCTCGTGCGCCCTATTTTTACTCATCCGTTACTCACAAGTTTTTCGCGCGCCCTATTTTTACTCATCCACTACATACGAGTTTCTCACGCCCCCTATTTTTACTCATCCGCTACCTATGAGTTTTTCACGCGCCCTATTTTTACTCATTCGCTACTTAGGAGTTTCTCGCGCCCCCTATTTTTACTCATCCGCTACCTACAAGTTTTTCGCGCGCCTTATTTTTACTCATTCGCTACTTAGAAGTTTCTCGCGCGCCCTAATTCTACTCATCCACTACCTACGAGTTTCTCGCGCATCCTATTTTTACTCATTCGCTACTTAGAAGTTTCTCGCGCGTCCTATTTTTACTCATCCACTACTTAAGTAGTAAAAATGATAAATTTGATAAAAAAAAAAGAGTCCACTACTTAAGTAGCGGATTATATTTGAGAAACTCGTAAATGGATAAAAAACTTTTATAATACAAATTAAGTTAAAAACAACCAAAACAAATTACTTATATTTTTTTTTTAAAAATTATTATAATTTCGTCGGGCGGCCCGTGGCCCATTTGGGCTAGCCCATATTTTATCGGGCCGGGCTAAATAAGGCCCATATAAAATTTGGGCTATAATTTAAAGGCCCAAATCCGAGAAAAATTCGAGCTATTCGGGCCGGCCCATTTTGACAGCTCTAGATTCAAGTACTTGTGCAAATCAAAATACTATTTAATTTTGCACAGTTTCGGTCCCTCTGTTCTTTCTTGCTCCTTTACTAATCTATTCAACATTTTGGTTTTACCACCTCAAAACTAGGGGTGGCAAAGTATGCCCGTCCCATTTAGCCTCATTCCATTTAAGTCCGTCCAAAAATAAGATGAGATGGGGCGGATTAATTTAGGTGTTTGGACTCAAAATTTAAAGCATGTCCATTTATTAGGGAGTTGGCGGGCATGCCCGCCCTTTTTATTTTTATTTTACAATTTTAATTATAACTTCACAATTCAATGTTAAAAAAGTATTAAACATGTTGAATTATAATAACTTCACAATTCCTTATAATTCTTACTTTCTATTTTTAAATTAACAATAATACTATAATAGAGATAATTAAGAGAAAATTGCAGCAGAGAATATGAATAATTAAACTAAAAGAAACATTAACCAAGATAATAAGCAATTTCTTACAATTACACTTAATTAAACTAACAGAATTATCAACTAAGTTAATAAATAATTCCTTACAATCTAAGATAAAAGGATAAATATTAGAAAGGGGTGGCAAAATGGGCATGTCCGCCCCGTTTAAGCCTGCCCAAAAATGGGGTGGGGCAGGGCAGACCAATTTAATGTATCGGGCCAAAAACCTCAGCCCAGCCCGCCAAAAATGGCGGGTCAAACGGGTCGGCCCGACGGGATCAACCCATTTTGCCAGCCCTACTCAAAACTGCCACGTGTGTAAACGTTAGCCAGGTCAGCATTTTTGAAATGAAATTGGACGGTAGAGAATAAAACCAACATAGTTTGCACATTCAGAAATGTATTTGCAACCAAAAAAATATACATAGACTAAAATCCAAAATTCATGAATATACAGAAACGAAAATGATATTTAAACCAACATTCTAAGTAAATAGTTATTTGATCTTGGTGGAGCAAACTACAAACTAATAATTAATCCAAAGAACAAAATAAAAAAAGAATAGCAGAACAAATATACCAAGCTTGATTGACTTACAACTCTTCAATCTACTATCAATGAGTTTTTACATAAGAAGCAAAACTGTTACAAAAATTTAGCTTTAAGAGATAATAACTCAAAATATTTACAAAAGAAATTATCTTTCTCTCAACCCTCTCGAAGATAACTACTCAGAAAATAAGAGAGACAACTTAGATTATTTCTCCAATGAATTCTCACTATTGAAGGTGTTTAAAGCGTGTTTCTCAATCATAATCACTCACCGAGAAGCACTCAATAAGTCTTAATTCGGTGGTGCACAAGGGAGACATATATTTCATCATGCACAAACTTTTAACCCTTCAATTAATAAGTACTACCATTTGATCAAATGAGATCTGATGATGAAAACAAGTTTGTGCATAAAAGACTTATCTCATTTGTGCATGTTAGGCAAAATCTATTTATGATCAAATATGATATGATCAATAGAACGGTTAGTTTTGAAAAATACTTATTTGATATGATGCTATTGAATGACGGAAAATGTTCAGACGTAATTTGATACATACACATTGACATAAAGGGAAATAAGGATAGTTTAGGAGATGCGATGCGATTGAGAAGTTAAAAAGTGAACTGATAAGAAGGTCAAAAATTGATCCATATACTCAACATATTAAAAAAAAACAACCCAAAAACACTAATTGTAGTTGTTTAAAAAATATAATCAAAATGCAGTCAAATATCCTTTAAATTTTTTAAGTAACAAATAAGTCTTTTAAATTTGGAAAATCATAATACGGTAAAGTTTTCTTGGAATTTGTGCAGTCAACATTTTAAAAATATAAATAGTGTTGTTTTCTATGCATAATTTTCTCCTTTTGGTATCCTTAACTAATGCCCGGGGGCACTAATTAGCATGACTCTTTAAATTTTATTTTTGTAACAGATAAATTCTTTAAGTTTTTTAAGTAACAAATAAATCTTTTAAATTTATTATTTATAACATCTAGATCCTATTTTTTTAAGTAGCAAAGCATAACTACACCGCTATAGATATTACAAATTATAAAAAACTTACCATTAGATTGATATTAAAATTTAATTGTACCTATACATCATTTTCTACAAAAATAAAATAAAATTAAGTAAATCTGAATTAATTTGATATATAATTTATGTGCATCGAGGATAACTTCTTAAGAACGTTTTTTAGACAATGTTAAAAATCTTGTCGCAAATAAATGAAATAATCATTTCTGATTTAGTTAAATAAAATAATCTGAATTCTTTTTTTAAACTTTGAATTGAGCACATGTAAGGACAACATCCAATTTTCCATGACAAATTTAAAAATTATCAAATATCATTAGTCTCATAAGATAAGATGGGATTTTTCCTTCCCATCATTGTGCACATGTAAGGAGAACATCCAATTTTCCATGACAAATTTGGCAACTCGATCTCCCTTTTGTCTTTAGGAAGGAATTGAGTTTTTCATCAACTAGGGTAAAGTTTGCTTTCCATGACAAATTTGGCAACTCTTTTTGTTTTTTGTCTTTAGGAAGGAACTGGGTTTTTCATTAACTAGGGCAAAATTTTGTTTTCTATCACAACAAATTTGGCAACTTTCCTTTTTGTCTTTAGGAAGGAAGTGTAATTATGATTATCGAAATCGCGTGTTAACATGTAAAGTCGTTTGATTTTATGTGTTTAGGTATGAAAATATGTTAAATTTGTGGTAAACTTATTTTTTAGTAAACTCGTGGAAAAAAAATTGGTTTTGAACGAGTTAATTCATGGTGAAATCAATCGAGTTAATTTATTTTATTTTGATTTTATCCAATTAATAAAGAAATTAACTTATTTCTTTTTGAGTTTGTTTTAATTTTTCATAACTTTAGAAACTTATTAAAATCTTGTTTTTTAGATAGTTTTTTTTTTTTTTTTATTACACTTGATTCTAACGATTTGCTAAATATTTGTTTTATAATTAAGTTTAAATTTTGAATTATTAATGTATTTATAGTAATATATAAGTATATATGTTATGTTAATAATAATTTTCAAATTATTTTAATATGAGGTAAAAAATGTGATGAATCGCAAAACAGTAGAACACGATGTTAGATTACAAAGATCAGCAAAGTGTTTATGTTTGACTATATAGAAACAATTGTCAATTAACATTCTAATAAAATTACTTAGTCTGCAATATCCAACTAACTAAATTAACTAACTTTTTTTTTTACTAAAACTAAATTAACTAACTTGAAAACGTTTAAATAAGATGTTACATTTTTTTTTCACAGCATCATAACTTCAGGTTCAAATTAAAAAAACACAAAAGCAGATTTTTTAAATTTCTTAAAGAGAGTTAGCCTTCAATTTAATATTCATAGTTGAATTTAGATATCTTGTTTAATAAAATAAAAAATAAAGTTTGCAAACAATTATTTGGAAATATGTACTCCAAAGAGGAAGAATAGTCTAATTATTGTTGCTTAAAAAAATGTATCTCTCTCTTATCTTGGTAATAATCTAAATGAGTTGATTGTTGACTTATTTTGTAGCTGTCCACGCAAGCAACTAAGATTCTCATATGTGGCATAGTCCTAGTTTGACCAAACTATTCACATGAATTAATCTAAGATATTGAATTAACCCTATAAACCGAATAGTTTGAAAAAATATTCACATTTAAGTTTTTGTAGAAATATTTATTTTTTTTTTTAAAAAAATTTACTTACCTTACGAAGGAATTAGAGAATATCAAAGCTACTAAAAAGAGATTATCCAAAGCCCCTTCTCTCATAACCAAGAAAATAAAAAGTAAATAAATTGTACTCATTTGCAAAGTATGCGAGTTTTACTTACCTTATGAATAAAAGGTAATTTTTTTTAAAAAAAATTACCCCTTATAATATTGACGAATATTTTTTTCTAATTCATTTTACCCTTGCTGAATTTTCGTCAACATTACAAGGATAATTCAGAAAAAAATTACAAGAGTTAAAATAAAACTCGCATACTTTACAGTAGTAAAAACCTATTTATCCAAAAATAAAAAATACAATTCATATGCCTTAATGAACATGCCAAATTGTAGCCAAGTCTTCCATTCTCTTCCTTATATATATTCTCCTTTTATTTTACTTATTATATACAAACCATATGCTTCATATGCATAAACCATAGTCCTTTTTATTTTATATTTTTGATTTAGATAGCTGCACAATCATTTCAAGTTTATCCTTCCACCTTCTTTTGATTGTTGCAACAATTCCAAAAGAAAAAAAAATGGCTAAAGGGGAAGGGGGAGCTAAAGAACGAACTTTGGAAGAAACACCAACATGGGCTGTTGCAGTTGTGTGTTTTGTGTTGCTTGCTATTTCAATCTTAATTGAACTTATTATTCATGCTATTGGCAAGGTAAGCTAAGCATGGTTCATTCTATACAAAAAAGTATCGACACAACAGTGACACGTCGACACTGATAATTTTTTTAAGAAAATATAAGTTATTGAACGTAATTACTTATGTATATGTGTTTGTTGTTCATTTTGTATCGGTGTCAGACATAATTATGTTTCAGACATCAAACATGTCTTCGATCTGAAGTGTTCGTGACTTCGTGTCATCACATGATGTTATTCTCTCTTTGTTCCTTCCTAATGGTCTTGTTTAATTGCAGTGGTTCAAGAAGAGAAATAAAATAGCTCTTTATGAAGCATTAGAAAAAGTCAAAGAAGGTACTTATTGAATTGTGTAATCCTTGTTAATTTTTCCATTTTAATGTTTGGACTTTGGATTATAAAAATAACTATTTGTTCTGTTTCAGAGCTTATGTTGATGGGATTCATATCATTGCTCTTAACTGTGTTCCAAGATCCTATTTCCAATATTTGCATATCAAAAAAAATTGGAGAATCTTGGCTTCCTTGCACCCATTCAGCGGCAAGTAAAAAGACTAAAGAAACCAAGGATAGAAAACTCATGGAATATTTTGATCTAATACCGCGGCGAATTCTTGCAACAAAAGGAGAAGATAAATGTGATGCTAAGGTACGATTGAAACTCCGTAGTTTTGAACTATAAAGTTGAAGTTATAATCAAGTTTTAAAATAAATGTCTCCGTCTGTAATTTAGGACGTGACATAACGATTTTCAGTGTTGCCACAAGAGGACCGTCAATTGAAGTCACATTGGCTGTATTTAACTGTCTACGCAATATCAATGATCACTAAATGATCCCATAACCATTAGTCAAAAATTAGGGTTTTAAATTGAGAATGTTGTCGCGGATGCAGTAATTGCGATTAAAGTTTGTGTACTATAGTGCGACTGTTTTTTATTAGTATCAAATTTTATAATTTATATTTTATCTAATAACTCACATTTTAATCAATTATCCATATCTATATAATTTATTTTTTTATCTAAAAATTTCACATATATTTCTTAATCAACTATCTGTCACTTTGTAGGGTAAAGTTGCTTTTGTTTCTGCATATGGAATTCACCAACTCCATATATTCATATTTGTGCTAGCAATATTTCATATACTACAATGTATATTAACACTAACTTTTGGAAGAATCAAGGTAATTCAATGCATTTCTTTTCCAACTCTTCAAAGATATATTTATTTATTTATTTACTATAAAACTTATTAAAAAAAATAACTATTTACTATAAAATATTTATTACATACAAGACTCTTATTTCCAAAATTAACTGTATGTTCAGATGAGGCGGTGGAGGACTTGGGAAAATGAGACAAAAAGCCTTGATTATCAATTTTCTAATGGTAACACTTCAAAATTTCTTAGCTCCATTAATTATTTTAATTAAGTTAATTAGAACAATTTTGTATCAACCACTTGCAAAAAAAAATGTCAATGATGACATACTCTGTGTTTACTTTGAAAGCAATTAGGAAAAAGTATATGTCATATAAAATTAAAATTGACTTTTGATTCTATGTTATATAATTAAAAAAAATATTGGTGCAATGATTAAAATTTAATTGGTATGTATTATCAATATAAAATAATTTTTCATATATATATATATATATATATGCATTTGGTTTTTTTTCTTACAGATATCTGCAATTCAGTTAAATTACATCATATTAATATTTGTTAAGATATTTTAGTAATTAACAATATAAAATAAAATATTAGTATAATATATTTAGATCAATATGTAAAAGAGTCTTACATATAATTTCCTAGGATATTTATGTTGATAATAGTTTAGATGGGAGAGGATAGAAATCTTAAAGGAGGGGGAAGGGAGAGATGAGAAAGAAGATAAGAAGATAAATTTTGCCTAAATTTTAATGGTTCACAAAACTCAAGTGAAGGGAAAAAAAAAGACAAAACAAATGAAAACAAAAACTTAAGTTGACTTAGAGTTAAAAAGAAAAATAAGAACAAAACACATGGAAAAGAAAGGGAGTCATACTCATAGTAAAGAAAAATAATTTGATGTGAATAGAAAAAGAAAGGATCTATCCAATTTTTGAGATATTTTAGTAATTAACATAATAAAATAATAATGTATGTAAAAAAAATATTATAAGATAATTAGATCAATAAGTAAAAGAAAAAGAGTCTTATGATATAATTTCATAGAATATTTATGTTGATAATAATTAAAAAACATAATTTTATATATATATATATATATATATATATATTCAAGATAATTAATTATACATAAAAGAAAGATAGAGAAACAATACAATAATTATTTGTATATTGATTTGCATGTTTGTTTAGTTCAACAGGATGGAGGGAGAAAATTCTAATAGAGGGAAAGAGAGAGAGTGAGAGGGTAGATATTTTAATTAAATAATTGGTTAAAAAGAAGTTAAGAAGAATATAAATTTTAATGGATTACAAAAATCGTGAAATTGATGTGAAGACATCTCTCTTTCAAGGAGGCCACGAGGAATCGACTTCTCCTAGAAGTAGGGTATTACAAAATGAAATAGATTCGGGATCATCAATAAAGACTAATATAGAAAACAAAAATTGAAGTTGACTTTAGATAACCTAAAAGAAAAGTAAGAAAAAAACGCATGTAAAAAAGTCATAGTGAAGAAAAATAATTTGATGTCAATAGAAAAAAGAAAGGAAGAGAAATTCTAGAGAAAGAAAAATCTGAAAATTTTAAATTCTAAGTTTCCAACAAGAACAAAAAAATAAAAAGGAAAAAAGAAAGCTCCTACATAATGAAAAACGAAAAGAAATATTACAAAGAAAACCTAACTTTTAGTAATATTTTAATAAAAATATTTAAATAAAAAAATCATAAATAAAAATATAATTTATCCAAAAAATATTTAAATAAAGATAATTAAAGATCATAACAAAAAAATTGAGAATAATTTTATTATTAATATAGCAAGTTATTTTAAACAATTTTCCTATCTTCCAAATTCCTCCAATTTTATTTTATTTTTCTGTAGATAAATCCCTCCAATTTATGATAATTAAATCCTTCCTATTCAAAAGAACCAAAAATTATCCTATCTAATATTCGGATTCTCTACTCTCTCATTCCTTAAAAAATTGAACTAAACAAAATTGATTTAAATTAAGGGATTAGTTGTGGATAATGGTGTAGATGTGTGACGTTGGTTACACGACATAGGTGACTTTTAGTTTTTAATATATGTCGATGAGAATAAATTTGTAATGCCAAAATCATAGGCAAGTTGGTGATGGAAAATAGTATTGCACATATTAATTTGATAACGAAGCTGCGTTGTCTCTATTAGTAATATTCTAATATATTTTTATAATAATACAATGTTCAAATTTTTCTTCTTAAAAGTCACTCAATTTTTTAGTCAAACCAAAACTCTAAAATTTTAATTTTTTGCTCATATTTAGTTAAATTTAATTGAATGAGGTCCAAAACATTGAATCTCAATCCCTTTCCATAAAAAAAATGAATTACAACTAATCTTTTCACCTTCAAACCTTTTTTTTTTTGTACAAACCTTTATTTTACTTAAAAATATCTAATATAGATCAACCAACAAGTGGTTCATTGTAAACCAGTTTTCAATGAAATAATTATCTTCATTTTTTATAAATGAAATAATAATTTAATTGATACTAAGTTGATTAAAACAACAAAAAATAAAGATATAACTTCTACATTACTCGCATCAATTATATCAAAAATATTTAGTCGTAAAGATCAGGAGATTCATGATTTTTACTTGTTAAAAATAGGCAAAATTATATCTTTTATCCTTTAACTTAATTTCATGTAACACTTTAATCTTTTATCTTTTTTAAAAATATTTTAGTCCTTTAATTTTCATGTTTCGATATGAATTTAAAGCTTCAATTTTATAATTATATTTTTTTATTCGCTTTCAATCATAAATATATTTAATTTCTAATTTCGTAACAATAACCTATTTTACATTATACAAAATTTGTTGTTTTGGTACATTCAGATCCTGCTAGGTTCAGGTTTGCAAGGGACACAACATTTGGACGAAGGCACATGAGCATATGGAATCAGTCACCCATTACATTATGGATTGTAAGGGAACATTTGTTTGTTACACAATATTAATACACGTTAATTAAATGATGATTAACATAAACCCAACAATTAGCTGCAATCTTAATTTCAAGTGGTTAATTAGTTATTAGTTCTTATTATTAGTGACATATATGTATTTTGCTTTGATCAGGTTAGCTTCTTTAGACAATTCTTTGGATCTATTAGTAAAGTTGATTATTTGGCTCTACGGCATGGATTTATCATGGTAAGTTCCTTTCTATACTAATAACTACTACATTATTATTAATATTGACATTTTTATTTTTTGTTAGAATTTGGGTTGAGTCTAACTCAGGTCTCAACCTTGTAACATCGGAGCATTTAAGGCGAACAATATCTCTCACTTATAAAATCATTTTTAGGTCATAACTAATTTAGAGCGTGACATGAGAGTGATCTGATATATAACAGGTAGTTCAATGAATATTAATAGGTTTTGATACTATTTTAGAATTTGGGTTCAACCTAACTAATTTGCGGATGAATGGTGACTTCTACTTATAAACTTATTTGCAGGTCATATTTCATTTCATCTAATGTGAAACTCTTAACAATTTTTCTTAAAATACGATTAATTTATTTGACAACTATATTGGCTTTACCACAAAAATCTGATTAAGCATTAATCATTGAAAGTGTCTTCATGCGTCATCTTATATTTAAATTTCTACATTGGTTTTGACACATTTTTGTTGATATATGACATATACCAAAATATAAGACTTTATATGTATTTTCAGACACATCTTGGCCAAGGAATTGGTGCAGAATTTGATTTCCAAAACTATATTAAAAGATCACTTGAAGCAGATTTTAAAGTTGTAGTTGGAATAAGGTGTGATTTATGATCTTTATATACTATATTCTTCTTTAATTTTTTTCATTAACTTAATTATCAATCTAAACTTAACAATTATTTGTAACTTGCAGCCCACCTATCTGGTTCTTTGCAGTGCTACTCCTGCTTACTAATACTCATGGTAAGCCATATTCATGTTTTATTAGTAAAATCAAATAAAAGTTTTACAATCGTCTCGAAGGGAATTTTAATTCTATTCATTTAAATTATAAAGTCAAACTTTTAAGAATAAGTCTTGTGTATAAGAATTTGTATGATCTAATTAAAGTTCACTTATTTTAAGAAGCTTATTTGATCAGATCATACAAATTCTTATTTTTAGTTTAGAAAACTAATTATATATTAAATTTTTTGTTCTATGTTGACAGGATGGTATTCTTATTATTGGGTTCCATTTATCCCATTAATTGTAAGCATAAACTACCCATTTGTTTGTGTTGCTTGTCTACATTTCCTTTCTAAATTGCGGCATCGATTGCATTTTGCTGCAATATAATGGTTTGCAGTGTAACAACAACCGCAATTTAAAACAATAGCTGATATAACAAATAATAAGTTCTACTGTCAAATTTTCAGATAATATTATTAGTAGGTGCTAAGCTACAAATGATCATAACAGAAATGGGATTAAGAATTCATGACAGAGGGGAAGTAATCATGGGTGCACCTTTGGTTGAGACAGGAGATCATCTTTTCTGGTTCAATAGTCCTAAGTTTCTTCTCTTTCTGATTCATCTTGTTCTCTTTCAGGTAATTTCACCATACTTATCAGTATCTTACAATACATGTCGATCTGTCTCGATTTGATATTAAATTGAACTCAATCGATGTGAATCTATGGTGTGTGTGTGTGTGTGTGTGTGTGTGTACTTAGACATGAATCTCATCTTGAATTTTGCACCGGGCAAGAGGCCATACGCCCAATTCGCCTAAGCCCAACCCGTCTAGATCCAATTCGCCCCGAAACATCCTTAGACCCAATACACCTGGAATTAGACCCACGTGGGTAAAAGGCGGGATAACTCCCCACAACTCAAGTAATGGGGCCAAGATTTCCGGGACGTGAGAAAACACTCCCCCTCCCCACGAATTAAAGCATCGTGGAGTCATGGAAGAAAAACTCAAGCCCACGTGAATAATTCTATGACCCTATAAATATAACCCCCCTAATCATATTCAAGGCATGAACAACTTAACGCAAAATCAACCCTTAAGCATATATTCACTAAACAACCTTGAAGATATATACCCCCATAGTTCTACACAAGAACAAATCCTAATTCACTAATGATGTATCTAGATTCACTCTAATGAATCATTAACTAAACTTAGTGGCCAACTTTTTTTTAGCCAACATTAATATTACCAATCACTTTTCATGTTTTTTTTTTCTATTACAAGAGAGAAAAATCACTTTTCATGATATCAGCTTATAAATTTGTTAGTTCACTAGTAATTTACTTAAAAATTACATATTTTTAATGGCGATGAATCTTACAATTCATAATAAGATTTGATAACCATCAATTGCACTATTTTTTTTTCATTGGATTATGGCATGAAAAGAATTCTTGTTCAATGATAAAAATTTATGTTTGCTTCAATGATGCAGAATGCCTTTCAACTTGCATTTTTTTCTTGGAGTACAGTAAGTCTATCCATCTTTGATCAACTTTTCTGTTTTAGGAATCAAAATTATTCTATTGGTTTTGGGAATCAAAATTAAAAATTCTAACTTTTCCATAATCTTTCTATTACAGTATGAATTCTCTATAAACTCTTGCTTCCACAAATCAACTGCAGATTCTATAATTAGACTCACACTAGGGTAAGTTTCATTTCTGTTACAAAATTACACAGGCACTATACTAGAACAACCATTACTTCTTTACTTGTATTTAGAATAGAAGACCATAGTATATTAAGAATTATATATTATATTTAACTGACCATGGCAATTTTAATTTGCAGGGTTGTAATACAATTTTTGTGTAGCTATGTGACTTTACCTCTTTATGCACTAGTCACACAGGTAATTGTTTAGCCAGATAATTCATTTAAGCATTTTTCTTTGAGTTGAATGACACAAGGGTAAGATATGAAAATGAACATTTTGGTCCCTTCTGTTATTTTTAGGTTTCACTTTGATTCCTTAAACTTATTTCACCTAAATTTGTTACTTTAAGTTGTTTTTTTGTTCTATTTTGGTCTCTTATAAAGTTAAAAATGTTAAGACACTTTTGTTCTTTCTGCCATTTTTCAATGTGTTTGCCAAATATTTCTTACGTGACATTACGTTTTGGTGATTAAGCGCTTAAATCGACAATAGGAAGCAGACATAGAAAACATAGGACGAACTCAACGGAAAACTACCAAGTGTTTGATGTTTGTAACGTAAGAGACTAATAGGGAAAAAAAAACTTTAAAAAACCAAAGTTAAACCTAAAAATAACTTAATGGACCAAAAATGTAATTTAACCTAATTATTAAACTCTTGTACCACATACTGCATAGTCAACAACTGATTTCATACTGTTTTTTTTTTGTCTGATATTGCAGATGGGTTCAACCATGAGACCTACCATTTTCAACAATGAAGGATTTGCAACTACACTTAAGAGCTGGCACCAGACAGCCAAAAAGCGTGTAAAACGCAACAGGCATTCAAACAAAAGTACACCAGTCTCCAGCCGGCCATCAAGCCCGACAAATGGCATGTCACCTGTTCATCTGCTCCATAGACACACGGCCGGCAACAGTGACAGTTTACAAACTTCTCCAAGGGCTTCTAACTATCAAAATGAACAGTTGGATGTTGAAGGAGGATCGACTTCCCCAAGAAACAACCAAAGCGGAGCACATGATATCCAGATGCCAGTTGTCGAGTCATTTTCGACAACAGAGTTTCCGGTTACCACTAGACATGAAGCCAGCATTGGTTCAAAAGATTTTTCTTTTGCAAAGCGACAGCTCGGGTAGAATTGTAGATATTGGTGCTAACAAGTTCAATGTACAGCTTCCATTGGTACCAATTCAGTACATTTTTGCAAACGAAGATAAGCAGATTGATTTGAAGAATGAAGGGTAATTTCGTTGAGGTAGCATGATTTGGGGGATGAACTTAATCATGAGTTTGTGTAAATGTATAACAATATATTTTGTTAATTCTGTTTCCTGTGCAAATGATTAATACTTAGTTTGAGGGGATGTACTCGTTAAACTAGCCAAGCACAAAGGATAAATTATTTTCCTTCCTTGAATTATATGTGAAATACATTTCAGTCTTTGTGTAAATGAAGAGTTTGATTATTCAACAATTATTTTATTATTTGTTTTGCTTAAAAGAAATTTTTTATTAATTTTTTCACCAGAGAACTACTTTGGTTTTTGAGGAAGTTTTTAAAGAAAACAGATGCGTTTTCCCTCCCGTACACTAGATGCGGTGAGATTTAATAAATTGATAAAATGACAATGACCTACTTGCATGATACTTCAAATGTCAAGACTCTTCCTCAACCGTAAGGTGCGGTGCGTTTAAGTGTTAACTAATGGATCATATTAGTGGAGTCGTATTCCACCGACGGTCATATTAGTGATGACTTCTTTTCCTATTGATGGTTGATCAGATGGTGAGTTATGCTGGTTATGACTCACATAGTCCAACACTTTGTCCCAAATGCTCTGGCTGCAGCCTACTTTGATTGCTAGCCATGAAATTTCTATCAAGCTAATGATCATGATTCATTCCATCTATCTGGCTAAACTATCTTGTAGTTCTCTCTGACTTCTCCAGCATCCCTAAGTTTCCTTCCCAAATAACTCCGATACTAATTTTAGACTGTCTTAAAGATTATCTGTTACGATTATTTTCCAAACGACCTATCTATTATCATGATTGAAGTCTTGATTTCCATATTTATTTAGGATTAGAAGTCTTATTATATAATATGTCTAATAATTTCAGCAGAAAGAATTGTTTAGAGTTCAGAACGAACTACGGACACAAAAATAAATATAAGTCTATGTCTAATTGTGTTTACCGAACCTTTCTAAAATGATGAAAGTCTTTTGTGTCTAATTGTGTCTTCTGAACCTTCCTAAATAAAATTATAAAAGTAAATAAATAGGTGTATTGACATAGTCTTCAGATGGGGACAACAATTCTTTGGATTCTATGTATTTGGGTAATTACATCGGCAAGTCAATTATATCTTTCAAACAAAAGAAAGAGAAAGCTATTGTTGCCTAAGGATCATCGAAGTCCAAGTCAAAATAACATCAAAATCTTTCTTACCCTAGAAAAGAAAATTCTGAAATACTGTACGTTCACAGAAAATTTCAATCTTAATAGTTTCATTTTGACTGAACTAAATTGATCCAAATTTACAAAAGCTAAGGAATCATACATTTTCCTCAGCAGTTCGTGCAGCAGCAGCAAGCCTCTCCGCAGCCAATCTTTCTTCCAGTGCTCGAGCACCTCTTTCTCTGCATCAACATTATCAGTAGCAGTAGTAGTAAGTTATATTGTGCAAAACATTGACTACAAGAAAAGATGCAACAGTTGCTATTGCTGACACTAATAAAATCCGGAAATAAATTTAGATATGAATGCTGCAGCATTATGATGTCGTTTGATCCATGTGCCCAACCTCACCTAGTGAGATATAGCTTGGTTGGTGTTGTAAATGTACAAATGTAAACAAGACATGAAAGTAATTGGGAAAGTGCTTGATGATACAAAAAATGATTCATAACTTCTGTACAATAATAATCTAAACAAGATTAAAATCATTTCCCTCAACATGTCAACAACCCTCCTCCCTCTTTCTTTGATTAACAGGATTAAGGAAGAAAGAAAGCTGTCACTGATCACTTTAATCAGATAAGGAGTGGTCTGAAAATGCTTAATCCACATTTCATTGTAATTTTATGGTTGTCAAAGTTTTCTTGCAATAGCACAAGAAATGGTTTGAAGAGCATGCTTCTTAAATTGATAAACCCAACAAACAATATCAATTACATATCCAGATTCCTCTGCAACTTAGATCTAACTAGTTTGGCAAACTCAATGAATTTTGTGAATAAAAAACTATTTTCGTTTTTGGTAACATTATTTTTAGACTTTGACCAAGCCCAGCAGACATAATTGTGAGATAAATCCCAGGATCAGGGATGGTAATTAGGAAAAGCCTTCACAAAGTGGTGGTTAAAGGTTTTATGAAGTTTGTTTAGGATCGGTCTACTTCCACTGCGTCCAACCACAGTTATGTATTTTAGATAATACAAAACAAGAAAAAGAAAAGACAGGGAACATACTCATAATATTTACAAACAGCTTCACTTTTTTTCCATTTGGCATCATATAAGACTCAATTGAAACTTAACAATGGCTATGTTAAATTACCGTCTCCTAGATGCCTCGATTGAGTCAGAACCTGGTAATGGTTCACTTCCCAGAGTGTAATCTTGACCATCATCAGAAGTATCAGACCTTCCACAGAACAATCGATGAAATATTGATGCAATAGGGTCTATAACAGGTCTGCAAAGCAGAAAACAACCAAATAAAGGGTGTATAAATAAATAAAGGTTAAAGTATACAGTAACTCCTTATCGATTAATTAAAAATTAATTAAATTCATCTAAATTAACTATTTTTAACAAAAACCTCATTTTAAAAATAACTTTGATAAATGTTCATTATCAAAATAGAGATCTATCATAAGTTATCAAAATAGAGATGTATCATAATTTTAAAAGTTAGATAAATGTTCATTATCACTATATTATAATATTAATAATATAGAGGTCTATTTAAAAATTTAGATAAACTATAACAATATAGAGATCTATATTAATAACATAGCGGAATTACTCTTTACACTTCAACCAAGCTTTTAGATATGATCATATAATTTAGTATAAATTCACAAGAATTAATGATTAGGGATCTATTTAAAACTTCTAAGAAGAATGAATATTCCATCAAAAAAATTTAACCTTTAAGAACCTAATTGAAAATTTTAAAAAAATAATATGGACTTAAACCATAAACAAACTAAAAACATAGTTTACCTTAAAAATTCTGGGAAAAATGTAGAGAATGCAAACTCCTCACTAGGGTCACCCCTAAGTTTTGTTTCTGGTTTCATCTGCCAGTATCTAAGGTAGATCCAGCTGATATATGCGCCAGATACAATGGTTGGAAGATATGTTGTGGCCTCTATTGTCAAGAAGCTAACGACAACTGAGAGTAACAATGTGATAGATGGCAGCCACTGAAGAGATATGGAAAGGGAAACAATATTAGGGATCTGTGTATGATCTATTGTCATTGATAATAAAAAATGAATTAGAAGAAACAGGGGAAATGTGACAAACCTTTGCTTTTATCTTGAGGAAAGGAAGCTCGTGATCTGGTATAATTTGCTTGATGCCAACCAAGAAACCAAATATAACTCCATGAAATCCAGAAAGTGGCATGTAACTACAACATAAAATAAGTTAAGCAGATGGAGGAAATCTATGAATGTGGAAATGGAAAATATAATGTCTCTTAAAAGTCAATAGATAGCATAGTAAACAAGTAAATTAAAAGTCCTTGGCACCAAACATAACAATCTCCTTCCAATTACTAATACATTGAGTATGTTTTAGCCGAAATTCTGAACCAACAATGTGTTAGCAACGGAGTTACCAAGTCCCACATTGAGTATTGTCATGGGATGTTTGGTGAAGTATTTAGTAGCTTGGCTCTTATCCCTTGATATCTATCTTTTAAGGGAGGGTTTCCTAAGTGCGCACATACTTATGAATTGATACCAGAGCTGGTTGTCAGTGGCTCGGAAAGGGGCTGCTCAAGGTGTGGCTGATCGAAAAGGCTAAGTAAAGCATTGTTGAGTGCAACCGTCGGGACGTCGACTCTCAGAGGTTGTGCTATGATAGGGACTTCGGTATTCTAGGGTGTCCAAGTCCCACACGAGTAGTATGGGATATTAGGTGAACTATTTAAGCGGTTTGGTTTTACTCCCTTGATAGCTAGCTTTTAAGGGAGGGTTTCTGAAGTGCTTAGATACTTATCACAATGTTTTCTACATTAAAGCCAAAAGAACATAAGCAATCAAATTTCAAGTGGGTCTCCAATAAGTTTTTCATTAAAGTTGATATAATAGAGAGCCAAACTTGAAAGCAAGGCGGAGAAAAGGGGGAATTTAATGCACCAAAATAAAAATACTATAGAAAACAGCATGAGCAATGGATGGAAAAATCATCTAAGATAGTAATAGACTTTCTATACTTACAGGTAATTCTCCTGCCTTGTAATGTAGTACAATGCAATAGCAGTGATGAATACACACACTGAAGTTAGAAAATTAACGACAAATATGAACTTGATGAATTCCCTGGAACCCCATATTGGTTCAAGCAGCTTCCCAATAAACAGGAGACTGAGTGTGCTGACCACTACCTATAAAAATGTACAAACTATAAAGCATGTTAAATGCAAATATTCTTTTAAAGAACGAATACAGTTTGGTTAATGTAATGAATAGCGTACAGAAACACGAAGCGTACCCCATATACAGATTGTTCAACATAACCAGCCGTAATAAGATTCCAAGCAAAAGGGATTGTCCTGCAAAATGAACCGCGTAGAATAATAAGTTTGTAAACCAAAAAAACTTAAATGCCAAGCTATTATGGAGCTAGACCACGTAACCCACAACTTATTTGAATAGGTTGACCTTAAGTGACTATCATCCTCTCCCACTTAACTCTCAATCTGTCTGCCATCAATTCAAATCTAGTTTCTTCATCAATCTCTGATCATCATCAGTCTCTGTACATTCTCGGTCTCAAACAACACCAGTAACCCACACTTCAATTCATCGTTGATCTCTTTTACAGGGTTTGTGTCCTAACTTACAGTATATCATAATATCTATAACACCCGTGACTCACTTCTACTCCTTTTGGGTATCTATTGCAGGGTGAATGCTTTGAGTTTGACCTCTATTGGGTTATAAGGTGATACTAACCCATACTCGTATGTATCACATTCACATGGTGAGTGGTTTGTGTTATTTTTTTTTTTTGTTGTTGTGATGACTTATTATTCGTTCCTCTATCTTATCTAACATGAAAATGTAATCAAGTGTAAGTACTACTAGTGTAGGTGCAGTTGCTTCTCTTTCTTTCACATTTCTTTTAGTTTTATCATTTGTAGTTAAATAATGCATGTCAGTCATATCCTATGAAGTACCAACACAAACACCAGACATGACACTAACACGTCGGCACCATTAATACTTTAAGAAAATAAACTAATTGAATATAATCACATATCTCAGTGTCTGGTGTCGAACACCAAGCAAACCTTCAATTTAAGGTGTCAGTGCTACAGAGATCATATCTTTGGCTTAAATTATTCTGATTTAGACCAAAAATATTCATAATAATTGTGTAGCACCAACACTTCATATTGAAGACGCGTTTGGTGTCATGTCAGACACCGGCGAAATCACTTCATTTTTTAATTTCAAATTATTACCATTGTCTACATGTCAGTTTCAAGTGTGTCTGAGTGGAGAATGGATCCTCTCAATTTTTTTTCCTCAATTTTCACATCTTAACCATCAATCACCTTTCCTCCATTTATTTTAGAATTAAATATTGTTTTATCTTTGTAATCTAATGGTCAATTGTCCACATTATTTCCTCAATTTTTATTTTGACTTGAGAGAATCCACTCTCGTCTGAGTGGTTGCTTCATAGCATTGTTGACATTGCAAAATGAATTCAACTTAATTTTGTCATATCATAAGTTCTAATCGAAAGGTTTATTGAAGAAAATCAAAAGTTACGGTGATTATTATTATTATTATTAACTGTGGAATCAATGGCAGAAAATAACTAATTCAGAAGCTGAAAAATGGAAAAACCCTAATTTGAAGAGAAAAGGTACCAGGCGGGAATAAGGGCGAGGTAGTTAAGAGCTGAAGGGAAAAAGTTGATGAGAACGTGAACAGCAAGAAGCACCACAGCAAGGCCCTTGCAGAGGCGAGTGGTTCCGGAGAAGAGAGGAAGCAGTGGCGTACTCATGGACTCCGGTGATCGCAATCTGACAGAGCGAAAATGATGAAGGTTGATCGATTGTGGTGGCTTTTGTGAAAAACTTGATTACAAATAGTTTTTTTTTTCAGTTACTAACAAAGAGTTTAACACAAGTTATTTTTAAAGGGGCAAAAAAGTCATTTTCATGTCTCAATGTAAAAAAAAAAATTGTCCTAAATGAAGTGGTAATCCATTGAAATTAAATTCACACACAACTGTGAGGTCACGAGTTCGAACTCGAGTCACGACGTGCGGCCTACCAATTTTGGCATTTGTAAGTTGAGCTAAGACTTCTAGACTGTCTCAATGTAAAATTAATCGGCAATTTGTTATTTTATTGATAGCATGATTTGTTATGGTGCAACTATCATTTATACTTTTGATTTGTTATGGTGAAACTCACTTTATACTCTAAAGTGAATTGATCGTTATAGAGGAGTTGGATTCGACCTGTTGTGCAATCGTCGCATTTAAATTGTGATGTGAATTCTATCATTCATTCTGTCTATCTCTCTCTTATTTTATCTCTTTTTAACCCTTCAATTCTATTCTCTCTCGCCCTCTCTTTGCAAGGTGAACAAGTGTATCCAAACACTTGAAATTTGGATATGATTCCTACCGGCCATTGATTCACACGTTCACGTATTTGAAATATTTGTAGTCCTTTGATTAAGATCAAATAATTCATAGTTAAAATTGATATTTTAAATTAAAGATTAAAATTTGTTTTACTTATAAACCATTTGATCAAAATTCAAAGATAATTATAGACGTTCTGAATGCATAAATGCGTGAAAAATTGATGATAGACGGTTCATTTTTTTGAAATTTTAAATACATCTCGAGTATTAATTATCATTAGGCGACATTTAGAAAACACATAATAACAAATTGTGTGTTGTATCAAGATGCAATGTGTAGCACAAACATACTTTGAATATGTTATTATGTTTGAATAACGTATCAAGATGCTTTAGCCTCTACTATTTTAAATTCATATTTCTTATACAATATTCTAGGGGTGAGCATCGGGCGGGTTCGGTCGGATTCGGGTCTAAAATGGCTCACCCAGAAAAAATCAAGTGTAAAATCTTAGCCCATCACCGACCATTTTCAAGTTTCGGTTTTGTCGGGTGTCGGTTTACATGGGTTATAGGTTGATCGGTTCGGTTTATTCGGGTTAGCACACTGATAAAAAAAACACACACATATAGAATACCGTAATAAAATAACTTGTTAGTGAATATCATCTAAATATTAGATCAACAATATGACAAATACATAACTTGTAATGTATTTTTTTTTTTTTATAAAAGAAACATAGCTTCAATACATACGATAAGACGGAAAAAGACTCATGATTTTACAACCTCGGTCGGGTTCGGTTAACGACATATTTAAAATTTTAAAACCGAATCCGACCGTATTTAGCCGTTTGTACCCATTGTTTTTCACCCAACAACCCGTATAAACCCGCCTGATACATCCAACTTAACCTCGGTTAAAATGGGTTCGATCGGTTACGACATTTTTGCTCAACCCTACGATATTCTTTAAATAACTTGGAGTCACATTCAAAACATGTTTGTTGCAAGCTCCAACCATAGCAAAATACATACTACAAATGGATATAAGTTATGGCACAAGCATCCCACGCAAATCAATGTCAAACAACTTAACATTTTCAAACACCACATTCATTAAATCTCGACGGAAAAACACACCTTCATAATAACTGAATAATTTAGTAATATTATATTTTTTTAAAAAAATATTGAAAAAACCACCAATAACTGTGTTGTCGACGGTTGGCAAAACCACTGCAAAATGATATACCGATGGCGAATTGTTTGGCAGAAATGAACCGCTGGTCCGCTGCTAAAAGTATTATGTAGCGGTTAAAACGGTTGCCGCTTTCCTAAATTGTTGTAGTGTATTTAGTCCCTAAACAATTAAAATCAACTATAATATTCCAAAATTGCTAATCTATCAAACTATTTTTTTGTTAATTTTAATAGTTTAAAAGTTAAATTGGTGAGAAAAAAATAATTTAGAGACTAAATTAAAAGTTTATTTATTTATTTTTGGGCCAAGACAGTTTTTTTTTTTTTTTTTTTAAAATATAAGAAAATGTTTAATTACCTCCAAATCACCCCGCCAAAATCAAAACAATTTAAATTCCCTCCAATTACACCAAATTCAAATTAAATTAATTACCTAAATAAACAAAATTAAAATAAAAAAATCCATTCACATTCATTCGTTGAATTCTCAAATTTCCAGTTCCATGGCGGAATGTGAAGCTCCATCATTCTCTCTAGGGTTCGATCTCGATCTCCACAACACGCCACCACATTCTCCCAACCACAACATCACCAACCTAATCGTACCCGACTCCGAATCCGACCACGAAACCCGACCCGATCCCCATCGTCGTATCCTCAAACGTCTCCGTCGAGGTCCCCCTTCCGTTCAACACCAAACGGAACCGCCTTCGTCTGTCGTCGACGCCGCTGACGATGATGATGATATCGAAGAGTTTTCCTCTCAAGATGAACCTGTTCAAGGTAGGTCAAATTATTTTTTCTTTCTTTTTAATTTAATATACTCTAAGTTGAAATTATTCTAAGATTATTATTAATACTACTATTGTTGTTGTAAAGTTTTATTTTTTTATTAAAAAAAGTATCTCTTTATGCTAATGAATAAAAAAAGAAGCTTATTTTAATTCTGAAGTTTCTTAATTTTTTGATATTAGAATGTATGAGCCTGTTTGGTTTTGGTTTATTTGTTGACATTGTTCAGGAGAATTTGGAACAATAACTTTGTGTGTTTGGTTTTGCGGTGATAAAAATTGAATTCGAGTGATTTGGTTTTGTAAAATTGATTATGAACAAAAGTGAGTTGAATGTAAAATGATATATGTTGGAATATATTTATGTTAAAGCGAGTTGAGTAATAGATTTGAGTGTAAAAATTAATTTTTGAATCAAAAGCTTCAATTTTTAGCTCAGTTAAAGTCAATTATACACATCGAGAATCAATTTTGGCTCCTCCAAAGTGAAACCAAACATACCCTTGCACCATCTTCATAAGCTGTTTTCAGCTTATTTTCTTACTTGTCATGATGATTTATGAAAATGGCTTATAAATTATATGAAAGTAGTTTGAATTTATTTTGTGTTATAGAAAATGAAACAACTTATTCATAAGCACTTATATGATTAGTGCTTATGCTATGAGCTGCAAATTAAGTTGTTTATTGATTTATTCAAATATGGTCGTCTGGAGTTATTTTGTATGTAGCAGCTCAAAAGATTTATAACATTCTCAAGTTTTATTTTTATTAAAAAAGTTATCCTTTTCTGCTCAAAGAATTTTAAGTAATTTGTTTATTTTGATTGATTCTGAAGTAAGTTTGTTCATTTTGTGATATAGTATCTGCACATTCCTCGTTTCGGAATCGTTCTGTATGTAGTAGCTCAAAAGTGTCATTGAAAGGTGTTGGAGTTTTAATTCCTAATTCATCTAGGGAGAAAAAAAGAAAGCAGGATTTGGAAATTCCAGCTTCTGTAGGGTTGGAGACCAGCCAGAGTGGGACGGTATTTCGCAAGATAGCGGCTAGTCCTCTTCGCAAGTTTCAACTGATTGATTCTGATGATGATGATGTTATTGTTGGTGAAGATGTTAATGGTGGAAATAAACCCGGCCCCTCCACGTCAATGGGGCCAATGTGTAACCGAAAGACACCTGTGGCTTCTTTTCACCAAGATAGCAGGACGCATATTGATAATTTGAACCAAAATCAGGATGATTTATGGAAAAATCTTTCCCCGGTGAAGAATTTTTCCATTCCTAAGGATATTCAAGCTTCTGCTGGGTTTGAAACGGGCCAGAGTGGGTCGGTGTTTCCCAATCCTAAATTAGCGGCCAGTCCTCTTCGCAGGTTTCAATTGCTTGATTCTGATGATGATGACGACGATGATGTTATTGTTATTGGTGAAAATAAACTTGGCCCCTCATCGTCAACAGGTAACCAAAACACACGTTCGAGTTCTACGAAACAAGATAGAAAGGTGCAGTTTGTTGATGTGAACCGAAACCAGAAACATCTTTCCCCGGGGAAGAATTTTTCCATTCCTACACCTGCCTTCAATGATGTCTGTGAAGAATACTTTCACTCTGCTAACAACACGCAAGTGCCAAAATCAAATCACAAAGAGACACATCGCGGGATAAATTCTGGATTCCAAATGGATGAACAAGTATGGGAAGCAGCAGGTCCTCTTCCTCCTGCTCATCACTATTATTTCCATGACGATCCTAGAGTTCAACAGTTGGTTCGCAGTCGCCTGTGTAACTTTTCTCTATTAGGTGTCAACAGCGTTGATCAGCAACAAAATATTGATTACATGTAACCTATAAACAATCCTTCCATCACCATTTTTATCTTTTGATAATAGTTACAAAGTATCTCATAAACTTATGTTTTGATTTCAGGGGACAATTTGACAATGGAGGTTCAACAAGCAGAAGAAGCAAATCAAAAAAATTGAATGGTTCTGAAGGATGGGTAGATCCCAAAATCATTTCTAGTAGTAGTAGAAAGAAAGCTACTAAGAGAAAGAACACTAGGAGTAGTGCGTCAAAAAGTAAAAATAACGAAACAAGCAAATTAAACTCTTCGGATGTTTCTGCAAATTGGGTGGAACCAAAAGATGCAGGTCAAAGGCGTGTACAAGCAAGTGATCAATTGGCCGGTCATTGGTATACAGGATCAGATGGAAGAAAGGTATGTTAATTTCTCAAGTATGTTTAGTGTTATTAGCTTGTTCAATTTATTTACTCTTATTTGGTTAAGAAAAGAAATTCAAAAACCAACCTAGTTTTATAGTGGTATTTAAGTGTTCTATAGACGCAGATGAAATGTAAAGTATAATACCCTTATGTATTGCCATTTTTTCCTTTTGAGACAATTTGCTGTATGATTCGATCGATCCCCGAGTTTCCATCTTTCTAATGTCGCTCTTGATACTTAGTTTTATGCCAAAATGAACATCACATGCCATCAATATGCATAGTTAAGGTATTATATCTGATATTAGTCAACACTGTAACAACTTTAACACAGAACATATCAGTGTTTTACATCTCGTAGTAGAAATCAAGGATTCTATATGATTCACTTGAATCTCATTCTTGCAATTTTCTATATGATTCACTTGAACCCTTTGTTATTTCGGCATATAGAATCAATTGATCAGAACCTGAATTTTATTTTCACATTGTAGGTTTATGTCGACAAAAATGGGAAGGAGTCGATGGGCAGAAGTGCTTATAGACTTTACCGAAAGGTACATTCACTTGCAAATCATTTTGATGTTGTTTTATGGTCTTTCTGGATTGGATATATATGGCACTGAATTCCCTCGATGGTTACAGGAGAGTGGAGCAAAATTCAAGAAATCAACAAAGAAAACAAGTGCCAAGAAGGGAAAGAACTAAACATTTGATGCAACACATTGTTTCTTGCTAGGTCCACATTAAGTTACATTTTTGGCAGGATACTGTAAATTACTTGTTAATACACTTAGTAACATTACTAACATGAAGAGAACATCGGAGAAAACGCGCAGTGTTGTAAAAATGACAGAGAAGGCTTTTGTTCTGTACTTTTTTTAATGCACAAAACATGTTGATTACTATAGATACTACTAGCTTTAAGCTATAGAAAAACGACAACCAAACAGATACCTATCATTAAATCCTTGATTAAACTTAAAAAATGAAAATAGTTGATGATCAAAATTCTTTACTCCTTAATACTTCCATTCATTGTAAATAGTTTAATTGAATATCTTTTCTAAGTTTTGTACGTGCTGATTGTAAAGAGTTGTATTAACTCCAAATAATTTTTGTTCCATGTTGATCGGTTGGACCAGAACAGCTTCGTAATGTTGTAATCAAGATACTATAGAACAGTCAGTTGGAGCGTGATGTCCTTTTAATCGCTCTAACCTTGTTTTAGTGAACTCAATTCCTTCCTTCAGTCGAATTTTTCAGATGACAAACGAATTTGTATACATTCACAATATTGTTGTGTTGTGTCTGATAGCTTTACTTAAGATATGTGTCTAATATATATAATCTAAAAGTGATTCAGTACTGCAAGACACAAGTAAGTGTTTAGAAAATAGAAAAGTTTTAAAATACAATTTAATCCTTTTCTTGTATTTTCATGTTTCACTTCAGTTTCATTAACAAGCATGCAATGTTATCTATTTTGGTACTTAACTAATCTTTCTCTATCAATAAAATCTTGAATGACATGCAACAACCAATTATATAAGTTGGATCTCTAGTTAGATAATTGAGAAATTAAGTTAACATTGTAGGCTTTACATTAGAAATTGAAAGAAGATAGTTACTTTAGATCATTTATCAATAAGAGTGGTTTGTGCTTGCCACTATTGGTTGCAGAATTTGAAGATGAATATGAGAAATGAGTCTTGACATTTAATTGGAAGGTGTTATTTATATTGTTAACCTTTAAACTTTAATGACTCTACCCTTCTATGATCATTAATGGATGATATATATTAATCATATTTTTAGTCTACAATGTTTACTTACCAGTTTGCTTCGTATAACCTCGAAAAAAATCATGTTTGCTTGATTAGTGAAAATATTGGGATTAGATATATTTTTAATCCTCTGATAACATAATTCAGTTGATATAAGCATTATATTTAATACGCAGGAATTAATATTCGAACCTTTGGTAAAAAAAAAAAGAGTTAAATATGATTTTGATCTCTATAAATATCTCAAATTTTATTTTTAATTTCTATAAAAAATTTCAACAAGTTTTGATCCCTTAAATATTTTCTGTCTTGTTTTTTGGTCCTGTTTATCAATCAATTTGTGTATATCATTTGAAATTTTTAATTTTTTCTATGGACATGTCTAGTACATTATATGAATCTCTCTTGCAAAAGTTTATTTTTTTTTAACAAGGAATAAATTAAACATGAATAATTCATCTTACGTTAAAAAATTATAAATTTTTATTATAATTTTTGTGGGAGAGGTCCTTATAAAAGTCTAAATTCTAATTTTTTTACTCCAATTTAAAATAAAAAGTTTTTTTTAATGATAATCTAACCGTTATTATTAATAATTTATCCTTTTAACTAGGGATGACAAGTAAGCCCAAATCCGTGTTGTCCACCCGTACTCACACCCGAGTTGACTGAGTTTGGGTTCAGGTGACAGCCGATATTTCGGGTGCGGGTTTGGAATTACTCAAACTCATATCCGAAACCACACCCGTTTATATATTAAATGACCTAATTTATCTTAAGTATATAGAAGTGTAAAACTAGAATTCATAATTTAAATTTTAATATCCTTGAAATACCTTAATTTTAATTGTAATTTAATTTCTTAAAAGTCTTGAAGACTATATTACGATATTGTTGTTGGAAAGTTGTAATTTTAATTGTAATGTTACCATGTTTCAATGTTGTTGGAATGCTTGTGTTTCAATTGTAGATCTTAATTTTAATTTAATTGAGAAACCTCGATGGAATTTCAATGTTATTGTATTTTTTATTTTCTTTGCTACGGGTTTGGGTGGAAAAACCCGAACCCAATGGGTGTGGGTGTGGATGTTAATTTGTCACCCGGATAGACTTTGAGTTCGGGTTTGGGTGACACTCGATATTTCGGATGTGAGTTTGGATAGTATAAAACCTGCATCCGTGGGCACCCGTTGCCATCCCTACTTTTAACTTGACCACTTATTTAAAAAAATCCAAATTTTTATCATTTAAATCAATTAATTGTGGATTAATCGGTCTGTATTTAAATTTTATACATGTGTTCAATTACATCCCACCACATATTTTAAAATCTAATATAACAAACAAAATGACATGATGGTTGGCAACTAGGATTGACACCACAAATGCAAAAAATCATGATATGCAATCGACAATATTATAAACTTACGAGAAATAACACAAATAGTGGTGGGGTGTAAGCCAAACCCATTGAAAAGAAAGAAAAATCAAGAAAATCTAAAATTGGAGAGATTAAATCTAGGCTTAAATATCATTTTCGTCTTTGTATGTTTGCGAATTTTTGGTTTTAGTTCATGTATTTTTTTTTTGTTGCAAATAAGTCTCTGAATTTATAAAATTTGTTGATTTTAGTCTCTATCGTCTGCTACCGTTACAAAAAACACTGATTTCTCAAACGTTTGCACACATGGCCGCTATGATGTGTCAAGTTAAGCTGGTCCGGTCATAAATGGAGGACCAAATTATAACCTTGGTGAAAATTCAAATAAAATTATGGTGTAAGCATGCATTTTCTTTTTATTTTAAGTGTGATTTTGGTCATCCATTTATGACCGTATCGGCTTAATTTGACACATCATAGCGGCCACGTGTGCAAACGTTTGAGAAATCTGCGTTTTTTTGTAACGATAGCAGACAACATGGACTAAAACCAACAAATTTTATACATTCATGGACTTATTTGTAACAAAAAAAGATACAGAGACTAAAATCAAAAATTCGCAAACATACAAGAACGAAAATGATATTTAAGCCTTAAATCTATTACTACATTTGATTCAATAAAAAAAAAATCAATTACTACGTATCCTTTCATGAAAGAAATAATAATAAAAGAAACTACTATAAAAAAAACTCTATATTACGAGGTATACTAAACGACGCATCTCTGTATAACTTGAATAGAATCAGAAACCACCTCAGTGCAATAGAAATAACTTATATTGTGAAGCACGAACATTTTTCGGATAAAACATATCCGTGTCGAACATGCATTATTGTCGGATACCAACACACACTGACACTTATAATTATATTAAATTATATTGTTTTCTTAAATTATTATCGGTATCTATATATATATATATGTCAATATTTGTATCATGTATGGTGTCTGTGATACTGAGCTTATTTTGATCTTATTTATCAAAACTCAAAACTAATTAATCATATGTAGTATATGGCAATACTTAATGAAGTAAATTAAAATGGAAAAACAAACAAACAAGCACGTTATATGGCAATACTTAATGAAGTAAATTAAAATGGAAAAACAAACAAACAAGCAAGTTATAATTAGCAGCATATATATAAAAAGCTCATGCTAACTAGTGTCTGGGCACTAGTTAAAGATATCAAAAGGAGAAAATTATACATAGAAAATAACATTATTTAAATTTTTAAAAGATTGATTGTACAAATTCCAATAAGACTTTTTCATATTTGCTCTCTTAACTACTGCCCAGGCGGCACTAGTTAACATTTTCCTAAAATTACAATGAAAAGAAAAATACTAATTGAATCTTTTAAAAAATTTAGATTGATGGTTCATTTTGATCTTTCATAATATTTATATTGTTTAATTCAATCATTGATAAAAATAAAATTCAAATTAGTATTTGACATTTATATACCGAAAATAAATTAATCACTTAATCACTGATTCGTTATTATAAAAGAATTAACTCGTCTCTAACATATGTAAACATTAAAGACTAACAAATTAATCACTGATTCGTTATTTTTTGTAAAAAAAAAAACTTAAATTTTATTTTTGTCATTAAACAATAAAAAAATTGTGAAAAACCAAAATAAAAAAATTCACTCAATTTTTTATATCCACAAATTTTTCAGTATACTATAAATTACTACCTTCCACAAAAATGATTCTACCAAGTAATATCCTATTGATTTTTTATAGTAAAATCATGACATGAAAGCTCCACCACAAACAAGCTTTGTAAGATGTCCACAAGTGATTCCACCTCAACATTGAAATTGGATGAAAAACTTCCAACGTGGACCAATAATATCTCATAATCTAACATCATTACCCAATGGAAATCTAATTTTGGATTTGCTTATATCCAAACAACTCTCCTATATTCTTTCCATTCATTTCACATTCACACATAATAATATTATTTGCAAGAAGTGGTGCATTATATTCACAAAATATAAACTATAGTCTTTCTTTGTGTGTGACAAAGAATGGCTTGTAACACATTAATGAGTTCAGCTATTTCAGCTTTTCCATCACTTCTTTCTTCATCAAAATCAAGATTTGCAAATTCACTTCCAAGTTTTGTTACTTGCAATGCATCTTCTTCTAAATTCACTATGACTGCTGATAATTGGATGCCTGGCCAGCCTAGACCACCTTATCTTGATGGTTCAGCTCCTGGGTATGCATTCATTTATTTTCAATTATTTTATAATAATTTTTGTAAAATTTAAATAAATATAAAATTTTATTATTTAGATTGATGAATTCAATAAGGTTTGAGAGAGTTCAAATGTTATAGTGGCATTTTAATTTTAGTGAGTTCAATTTTGTTTGAGAATATTGTACTCATGTTTCTTAAATATTCTAAAATGTTACACATGCTATTTATATAGACTAGCATGCAAATATTCTAAAATATTATGATTAGAGTTTTAAATGAAATTCTATTATGTAGTACTGTTATTTAAATTGCTATATTTTTATTTGAATTATGATTAGATTAGATTTGATTTGTTAAGATTAGTTTAATATTAGAGTTGATTTAAAATATAATAAGGATTGGATCAAATTTGACTTGATTCAAATATGAAATTAGAATTAAGTTCAATTATTTGATTAAGTAAAGAAGGATAGAATTTTATATAAAAAGAATTTAAATGAAGTGTAAAAATGATATAACACTCCTGAGTTTAGACGTGTCTGGATGTTCAACACGTGTTGAACACCGACATCCATATAAGTTTTTATCTCATATAGTTATCAAAATTGCACACACCTCTCTTGATATTGTTATGAAATATCTCAAAATCACATCAATAGTTATAAACAATGCATTTTTAAATAGTATGAAAATAGATATTAATCGCGCGAATATTGTTGCGGTTTTGTGTTTCAGTGACTTTGGATTTGATCCTCTTCGTCTTGGCGAAGTACCAGAGAATCTTGAGAGATTCAAAGAGTCTGAACTCATTCATTGCAGATGGGCAATGCTCGCTGTTGTAAGTATCTCTCAATCAATGAAGTTGTTTAGTGTTTTCTTTCGTGCATGTTTAGATTGACAGTAAATTAAGTGAAATAACCGTGACACCATAATATTATTGAAACGTCAAATAATACAAAATCGCGGTACCACTCATAAGTCGCTTATCTAGAGTTATCTAGACACCCTATATGTTTTTCTACTAGTATTGATTACCCGTGCGTGCACGGGGATAAAATTAGACGAGTTTTATACAAATGTTCAATGAGAATCTTGTATTTTGCAGTTACTTTTAAAATACGGATACTAAGTAGGCTTATGTGACGATATGATAAGTTTTTATTGGATGTCAGTGTAAAACTAATTTACTGAGACGGTGCGTACCATTAAAATTTACTTAAATTTGTTATATTTTACAGCCAGGGATTTTGATACCAGAGGCATTAGGGTTAGGAAATTGGGTAAAAGCACAAGAATGGGCAGCACTTCCTGGTGGACAAGCAACCTACCTAGGCAACCCTGTTCCATGGGGTACCCTACCTACCATTTTGGTGATTGAATTCCTTTCTATTGCTTTTGTTGAGCACCAAAGGAGTATGGAGAAAGACCCTGAGAAGAAGAAATACCCTGGTGGTGCTTTTGATCCTTTAGGTTACTCTAAAGACCCTAAAAAGTTCCATGAATACAAAATCAAAGAAGTTAAGAATGGTAAGTAATAAAACTTGTGACACAAAACACCAAAATTCGACAACATTTTAAATGGTTAACACAGTTCACACGCGCGTGGTTAATCTATATCAAGATTGAATAACTCATTAATCGTCAACTGAACTTTATTAACCACGAATTTGAACGTCGGGCAAGTCACGTTCAAATTCATGGTTAATGAAGTTCAATAGATGATTAATAAGCTGTGAAACTTAAATTTCATTAACCACACATATAAACTGCTTTAACCATTTAAAATGTTGTCGAAGTTATGTATTCTAAATTGATGTTCAAATAATATTTCCGAGTTTTGATGAAATGTGTTACTTATGACTTTGTGGAATGTTTGTATTGTTAGGACGTCTTGCATTGTTGGCTTTTGTTGGAATCTGTGTTCAACAATCAGCTTATCCAGGAACTGGACCTTTGGAGAATTTGGCAACTCACTTGGCTGATCCATGGCACAACAACATTGGAAATGTTCTTATCCCACCTCAATAGATTTCTATATCTATATATTAGCAGCTCTACTTATGTTAAACTGCACCAAATACATTGTTTTGTAATGAATGAGATCTATCTATGGTGTTGTTTTCCATGTCTTTGTAATTAAACTTTGTTGGTTTTTTGGTATGCTAATATATACCTGTTGGTATCAAAGGAGTTAAACTTTTCAAATATGTTATGGTTATTAGATTATTGTGGAATGAATTTCAATGCATAATCCCTTTTTAGAAGCAAATGGAAGTGTGTTAAGAAATTAATAAAAAGTATCTAAACAAAATCTCAGCATTGGCAGCATTTGTTAGTGCAGTTAAGTTTCTGTTCATTGGACTTACAGAAGTTGTAGTCAGCCTTGCCATTTCGCAGATAGTAGTACTCCAATTCCACCACAACGGAAGTTCAAGATCATTCATTGGTTTGGAAACATTAACCGGTTCCTCGTTGATAGACTTGTTTGCCAAGGCCACACTCACCCCATTCTCACAACTTTGTCTAAGCCAAGGAAACCGCCGTCACCTTCTTCCAATCTTCTAACACAGTTGAAATATCTACTTATTTTATCAGCGAATTTGTAATGTAGAGTATGCAGGTTTTCAAAAGTGTATTTTTAGACGAAATAAATCGTCTAAATGAACATCACAAAATTAGAGTTTTGAATAGGGAAAGTTAACCAGAAACCCTATTATACTGGTATACACACAACTATGATAACATTTACCTTAAAAATTTAAAACAAACCATACATGATAGAAATGAAACCATATCGCAATAAGACTTGGTTTGAATTGCATCCTGAAACTCTCTAAAGAAAACAATGAATCCAGAAAACAAATTGAACAAGAATGTATTGTTTAAGAATTAATATATTCTACTGCAAAGAGAGAGAGAGAGCAGTAGCTACTTCAGTAGATGTAAAGACCGGTTAATCGTAAGGGCAATACAACATCAGGCAAAGGAAATACCAATCTCAGAACGCCAAAACAATACCTTCCTAGAAGCCGATCGGCTAAAACAACACTAAGAAACACCCCGCAGCTTTTCAGCCCCTCACACTTGAAATACAATTAGTTTAGCTGTAGATTTAACATTTTTGAATTAGTGTCACGGACTCACAGCCACTTGTTTCAGTGGCTATGAATGTCTGTTCTCAGTGCTCAAACTGCTGCTACTTCCACCAACACGATTCGGTTCTCCAACCCTAGCTGCCAAAGCAAGAACTTCAGGTGACATCTCCCAGCTTCCACTTTTTCTTCCCCAGCTAGATCTCCTAGGATGTACTCCAACACGCTCGCTCGTCTCATCTACCGTAGTCCTAATTTCTGGTGACAAATCATCAAACTCCCCATCCTTTACAGCTGTACGATTGTTTAACTGACTTTCACATTGATCGATGCTGCTGCCCATTTCACTCCAGACTGTTTTCCTTCCCATCTCTATGTCGTCAACAGCTTTTCCCATACTTGGACTCATAAAGCCTCCACCCACCGTTCGAGCGGGTAATACTGGTTCAACTGGCACCTTTGCCCTGAAATTATTCTTTGATGAGGGAATGCTAGTGAAGAATATCTCTTTGAAATTATCGAACACTCCTAGGTTATAAGGGTTGGCACGTCGATCATATCGGTATCTGAAGTTCTCATATGTAGTCTGCATAAACAATGAACACAGATATGAAATCATCAGTACTTTAAGGTTGGTAGGTTATTTTTAAAGCATATAAAACAGCGTTTTAAAAACCGAATCGGACGGTTCAACTGGTTGAACCATGGACAGGCCTTCAGCCCTTCACTATGGTTCAGTTATTTTGAATTTTTGACTGTTAAATCGTAGTTTCGTCCCAATCCGAGTGGTTTTTAAGCAGTTGAACCATCCAGAGGTGTCACCGGTTTGATTTTCAAAATGAAGTAATTACCTGATTTGTACTTATGAGATATAAATGAAAGGCAGTAAGGCCGCCAACGAACCACATGCAGATGAACGTGTAAATGATTAAGACTATGGAGGCTGGACTTTTGATCATTGCCTTCCAAATTGTTGTCTCCCCAGCCTTCATAATTCTTCTAATGTAGACCCAACAAAATGCGAAAACATATATACAAAGCAGCGTAGCTGAGAAGACAAACATGAAGAAGAAGCGATAGTTACGCTGCACAACAATTTGCACAGATTCAGATATACAGAATATCAAGAGTGACATGTAACAAATGAAAACTGAAAAATCATCAAATGAAAAAAATTGTTAAAGAGTGACATGTAACAAATGAAGACAAACTGAAAAATTGAAAGGAGGACTAAATAATCATGAAAAAAATGCTGAAATGTAAACAGTGAGAAAAACTTCAAATGAATCACTTTCTAACTTGAACGTTGTTAACACAAGTTGCTCGATGAATTTGCAGTTGACTCAAGAAGCCTAACCTAAAGTTTAGAAATAATATGTTGATTATTATCAAACTTTTGACATTTTTCAGCAGAGCCCTTGTATAAAATATGAACCATCACTTTTACTTACACGGCTAATAGAAACAACTCACCCTAGATACCATGCAAATTCATTATTGTCAAACAAAAGGTCCAACTTACCAGCCCAATGCACTGTCCAACCCAAGGGCAGTGGTGATCAAACCTCTCTACACAGTTGTTGCAAATTGAGCAGTGAGAGCACCGAGGAGGCCTGTAGAGCATGCAAGTATCACAATACTTGACTTTAACAGCAATTCCATTGACTTCAACCTCCTTGATGCGAGGCAACCGCAATTGAGGAGTTTGACCAGCACCAACGTCTACACTTCCTTCAAGACTTTCTGGCTCCGGAGGATGTGCATTGCGCGGGATTATACCAGGGTCACGGCCAGATGTTGAGAAGAGAAGAACTAAGACCTGACAAAAGATTATAGTATCAGCATACAGTCGGAAATAAATCTTTAGAGCTCATAGTACAGAAGATGACCATAGCTCTCTCATAAATTGGTATATTAGTGTCTCAACTTTACGAGAAAATTGGCCAAAATGATAGCTAAACAGCTTATAGAAAGTCAATGGTCGGGAAACATATTGCTTGGAGTAGTTTATCTCAAATAAATCAAAAGGTTTTGACATAAGCACAGACAATACATTTTTATGCTAACTTTCAGAGCCTCTAGTTAGACCAATATAATTGAAAACAGGGAAAATAACTTTTGTTATACTTGATATGGAATAAATTGCATCCATCATCCATGGATCCAACAGGCCATCAAACTCGTGTAGTTTGTCAGAAAGTCCTTCCTACGGCTAAGCAGTAGCAAGATTTAAGTAGGCTTTCATTTTTATTTGGATTATAGAATTATGGAGGAGGATGTCCAATCCAATGTTAGGAAGCTGACTCAAATATCGGCATACTCAATACGTTGACAACTGTATCAACAGTAAGTTATTGGATTGTTTGATCTCATTCCGAGGTACAGTTAATAATCAGCAGCCTAAAAAGCCGTAATGTATATATATATATTTAAGGGCTTTATTGGACTATTTGATCACATTCCGAGGTACTGCACTATCTCGTCGCAACATATACTATTTCAGGCACACTGCGCTGCTATATCGCGCACATGCTATTTGACTACGCTGCACTGTATCATTCTTGTCCTCTGATTCCGTATTCTGTTGAGATATTGTTCAGGGCTGTTTCTGCAAAACAATCTATCCGCTCACTCTATTTTTGGTCTAGTTCTATCATACACCTATTCCTGTAACCTTTGTTCCTTTCATAAAATATTTTCTTTAATGTAAACAAAATGACATGTCCATATTTTTTGTTAGGATTAAAATTGCGTCACACCCTTTAGTTCAGCATATCAGTCTCACTACGGTAGAAGTTCATCAAATTCCAGCATCTAGCTTAGTCCAAACAAGTGTGTGAGTTCCTTATGAATCAATACAGTTGGCCACCGTAGAGTGAAAGAAATAAATTATGTGTGTGTGTGTGAGAGAGAGAGAGAGAGAGAGAGAGAGAGAGAGAGAGAGAGAGAGAGAGAGAGAGAGACTCACATAAATCGTGAAGGCAATGGCAACTGCCATTATGGATACCCCCCAGTGATCAGAATAATCATCGAAAAATTTTCTGGCAACGTAGATGCAGAACACTACAACCGGAGCAACAATAAGAAAAATTGTCAGGCCCAACGATCTTGCATCTGGTCCAAATATGAACCGTCCTTGAAGAAAAAATTTCTGCAAGAAAGGGATTAAAACAATTAATACATATTAAATAATTAGAAATTGCAAATGCTAGTATTTATTTAACACAGGTTCAGTTGTCAGATATCAGTCGGAAGACAATGACGGCTCGAGAGGATACAAGGACGACATATTTCAGTTTTATCAACTACCACTGTTTCAAATTTCACAGAAAGTATAGCTTTGAAAATTATTTTCCGGCAAAAAAGAAAAAGGCAACAACAGAAAAGTTGAATCATCCATATGCAAATTGAGTAAACAGTCCTTTTAGGGCCTAAATGTGTGAAGACACATTCAAAAACCAAACTAACTAACAACAAACACAGTTGAGGACCAAACTGACTAGAAAAAGACACATTCGGAAAAAAATTTGTCGGCTAAACATCCACTTTGGTCCTTGAATGTGAAACAGTGTCACTATAGTCCTTGAATCATGAATATATCGCAATTACAAATACATCCTCAAGCGTCTCTTTAGTTAATAATATTATTGACTAAATTGACTACCGAGAAACACATTCGATGACTAGACTGACTGACTAACTAGTTCTAACTAAACACACATTCAAGAACCAAAATGACAAACGAAAAACATATTTCTGTATGTTTTTGTAATTTCGATATGACAGCGTCTCGCACACTCAACAACTCAAATAGTTAACCCTATTTTCGTAATTTCGAACCCACCAAACATATTCAAGGACCCAAATAGTTCTTTACAAATTCATACTCCAAATTCCAAAAGGTTAACAAAAACCTAAAAATAGTATCTTTATCTAAATCTAAAAATAGTATCTACTATAAGAAAAAAAAATCTAAAATATAAAATAAACAGCATTATATAATCATCACTTAATTATTTCTCAACTTAAAACAAAAAGAATTAAAAACCAACATCACTAATCCTTCTACTTCAAAAAAAAAAAATTATATGAATTCTAAAATTCTAAAACAAAACCCTAAAAAATGTAAATTCTACGATAAACCCATAATTCTTAACATAAATTAATATATAAAAAAAGCATTTAAAAATGCAAAAAATTGGAAAAGAGAAAGAAAGTGTGTGACATACATTAGAACCCTTCCAAGCTTGATAAACACGCAAATCAGCAGATCCTGAACCCGGATCGGATCTCTGAGGTGGAGGAACAACGTACATATCTTGTAAACCTTAAAAATACAAACTTTTTCACAATTTATATCTATATATGTATCTATCTATTTGGAAGTTGAAGAAAACAGAACATGAAAAGAAACCCAGAAAGGATTTAAGAATGGAAGTTTCAGATGACAAGGTACGAGATGAGGGTTTGGTTTTTTTGAGAGTAAAAAGATTGCTTTTTTTGTTGGTGCTGTGTTTTGTTTATTTTTTTTTTTTGTTGCAAAGGAATTGATTCTCTTTTACTGTCACATACACACACTGTAATCTATGTCTCTGCTTTACAGCATCTATACATGATGACATGGCATGTGCCCTAATTTTTGTTTAAAAAAGAATTACAAAATTCTAACATGTGGGATTTTTCACAGTTTTGATGGTAATGAATCGCAACAATTCAATTTAGATTAAATATATATTTAATTAATTTAATTTTTAATTTAGATCGGTCTACTTATCACATAATTATTACGGTAGAAAATCTACTTTCCACACAGTTACAGTAGAAAATATGTAAAAGATAATTACTTATAAGTATGATGAATATTTGAGAAATGAACAACTTTTTATCTTATAATATGGTGAGATCGCAAAATAGAGAAAGGCAGGATACTTTCATGGTAGCGTGTTGGCATTTATGAATGTGGAGAAATGAGAATATTTTTGAAAAAGATTTTCGTCGATCCAACAATACAACTTAGGTGATCCTCAAGATGACTATGGAGATTGATAGTGTTAGAACAAAGTTGGTTCTAGCATAACCCATTTAAGTTTTGATGATAAGAATAGTATTAATATACAATATGATATACTGATAATTTACTCTAACTGTGCAGGTATATAAGTTAAAATTTTATATGCACTAAAGAGTACGAGAGAAAGTTCTGATACGCGTTTAGAGCATGTACCAGAAGATGACTTGAACAAGTTCCGATGTTAACACCAGAAGATGTAACTACTAGAAGCTTTAAGTCAAAGTCAATCAGAAGTTCTCGTCATCAGAACCTGTGTTGGAAACACAAGATTCTGATCACCACTGAAGATAGCCGAATTTGTCAGAAGAACATTTTATACTTAACGAAGTCGCAAAGCCTTGGGTAAAAATAACACTTGGTGCTATTATTGTACTTAATAGGTTTTTCTCCTTTTTAAAACACGGAACCATATGAAAAATGGAAAAAATTCTTGTGATGTATCTTCTTTGTCACAAGCATATGTACTTTTTAAATTATCACAAATCCAAGTTCGTAATGGATATAAATATAAGTTAAGATGGTATACTGATAATTTACTCTAAGTGTGCAGATATATAAGTTAAAATTTTATATGCACTAAAGAGTACGAGAGAAGTTCTGATACGCGTTTAGAGCATGTACCAGAAGATGACTTGAACAAGTTCCGATGTTAACACCAGAAGATGTAACTACCAGAAGCTTTAAGTCAAAGTCAATCAGAAGTTCTCGTCATCAGAACCTGTGTTGGAAACACAAGATTCTGATCACCACTGAAGATAGCCGAATTTGTCAGAAGAACATTCTATGCTTAACGACTATCACCGTTTTGGCAAATTCAAATTGGAGAATAATATCATAGTACAATACCGTTATCTTCAAGCTGATAGTGACATTTGTACCTTGTGTACTATCTTCATTACTTGATATGAGCGAATATTCGAAATCAATGGTGTAAAAGAAGACCATTACTTGATTTGGTTAAACACGCCTATGAGAAGAAGAATAATACATCTCCAACTGGCTATTTTTATTACCACGGATTCAAATTCATACACTCCACTACCATCTATAAAAGGAGAACGAATTTGAAGTTTTCAAAGATGAGATAACCAACTAAGAAAAGCGCTGTTATTCTGCTAAAATCTACAGAGCACAAAAATACTTTGAAAATACAACTTGAACTCAATTCAAAACTCAAGACAAATAGCTTCAGCTTCTGATCATCTCAGTAGCTGAACCTTAGTATTCTTTCATTAGGATTCTAAGAATAGTCTTGTTGTAAGTTGTATTCATTTACTTAGAACATTGATATTATTATCAAAAGGAGTAATCCTCCAAATTAGTCTCTGACTCTGTAAGACACTCTCAAATAGGTCCCTGACTTTATGTATATTTCAAAAAGGTCCCTGACTTTGTTAAACTGTCAAGTTGATCCCTATGTTTTAATCAATTACTATCAATTAAGTCCTTATATTTTACAACTTATTATCAATTTGGTCCTTAAGTTTATCCACTTATTCTCAATTTAGTCCCTAACTTATTTTTTGAAGGACTAATATGAATAAAATTTATCAGAGTCAATGACCTTTTTGAAATATTCATAAAGTCAGGCACCTATTTGAGAGTGTCTTACAAAGTCAGGGACTGTTTTGGTAGTTTACTCTTATCAAAAGTGTTCAAATCTGTAACTGTTTTTTTGTAAACTGTTTAGAAGTCTCTTGCTTGTGTGCTTGAGCATTGAAAGTCTCTTGTTGTGTGCTTGAGCAAATTGTAATCTTGTGTGATTATAGTGCACTCCCTTGGAAGTGCAAGGGAAGTGGAGTACTCTCGATTTGTGAGGGGAACCGGTATAAAATCTATGTGTCTATCTCTCTTTCTCTCTTACTTTTTTTACATAGCTTTTAAAATGTATTGTGTTTTATTTTTGCTGCATATTCTGATAAGTTGAAAAACTTTGAAGAAGTTTTTTAAAAAACTCCAAAACACAATTCAACCCCGCCTTCTTGTGTTTTTCACACCTTCAGATATATACGAGCAAACTCATTTGAATGAATTGACACATCAGTATGATATCGTTTTCATTGGTTGGAAGCAACCTCTGGAAGGATGGGTCAAGCTCGATTGTGATAGTGCTCATAAAAGTTCAGTTTCTTTCCGGGGATGTGGAGAACTCCTCCGCGATAGCAACAGTATCTGCGTGAGTAGCTTCGCCCAAAAAATTGGCTCTTGTGACGCACTCCACAGAGAGATGTGGGACATGTATATTAAAATGAATTTAGCTCGAAGAAAAGGGTTAAGTCATCTTCAAGTGGAGAGTGATTCGAAGGTGTTAGTTGACATGGTCATGAGAAATTGTAAGGTTAATGGAAGGATTCCGACTTTGATAAGACGCATTCAAGATCTCAAAAATATGAATTGGAAAGTTCAGATTAAACATATATCGCAAGAAAGAAAAATATCAACTGATTTGTTAGCTAATTTAAGTCTAACCTTGAACTCTTTGGATTTACATATATTTTTGAGACTCCTCCTCAAGAGCTTCAAAGTTTTATTTTTTGACATTTCCGGCGCTTACATGTCTTGGAGCGTTGGTTTAATTTTCAATTTTTTTTTTCTTTCGGGATGTTATCCCCTTTATGTACAAAAACAAAAGTCTATTTAATTTGCAAAATATACTCACCGGTCACATGACATTGACAATATATGACATAACAACGAAAAACAATTTTTTAATGATTGACTTATTTTTTTTGGCCAAATAAACCAGTGGCTAGAAACTTTACTTTTAAAGTAAGGAAAATGCTAAACACTATCACAGGGCACTAATTAAGCATCTTAATATAGAAATTTTGTCTTGAAATGTGTGCATATAATACATTAAAAATGTAAGTGAGGGTGTTCGGGATTTGAACTCAAACCCCTGCATATCTAATGCGTTATTCTTATCAATTGAACTAAGCTCGCATATTAATATTGTATCTTATAAGATGTTTAATGAACAAAAAGTAATTTGTTATATTCTAAACAAATTTTATTTGGGACAAAAAATTGCCATGTGGTGTAGTAATAAATAAAAAAAATTTGTACCAAAGTAAATAGATAAAAAATTTAGTTTTTATTCACTTCATTAGCCGCCAATTTGTCTGGTCTTTGACCCAGATTTAAAATCAAACACGGTTTTATTTAATATATTATCTTTTTACAAATCAAATGCATTCATATTGTTATCTGGACAAAAAGTTATTTTGGTACTTTATAACTTGAATTTTGGACAAAAAAATTATCATGTAATTTAACAATAGATACAAATTTCAGTTTTTATCAATCCTTTAGTTCTTAATTTGTCCAATCTTAAATATAAATTTAGAATCAAATGTCCAATGTATTTTTTTTATTATTATTTTGGTACAAAAAATAGTTATCCAAACCTTTTGTTTTTCGGCAAATAAAAAATGCACAAAATTTGGTTAATTTTGGTCAAATTGTTTTTTTTACGTAAGATCAAACTTGTTATCTGATCTTTTAGTATCTCATTTTAATTATTAGAAAAATAATAAGAGTTAATTGCAGTTTTGATCCCTCTATTTTCATCATTTTGCAGATTTGGTCCTCTTATTTTAAAATTTGACAATTTTGGTCCTCCTATCATCACTTTTAACTATAAATTAATGATGTGATATGTTCTAGACGACGTGACATATGATCTGATGATAGAGAAATATCAACATCAATGACATAGTAAGAAGAATTCTCCATAAAATTAATTTAAAACATATTGTATCACCATATTTTAAATAAAATATGTGTTAACTGTCAAATTTTGAAATATGAGAATCAAAACTAATAATTAAGGTGGTATTTAAATTAAAAATACAAGAGGAAACTATGAGTGGACTGTTGTGCATTAGCCTTAACCAAAAGAAAGTACACCAAAGAAGAGTTTGGTCACACTTGTGTGTTATAATAAATGGGAAAAAAAATCAAAATATTTTGCATGCAACCACAAAGTGCATTCCCTTTTCCTATTAGCAATTCAAGTTAGGAGACTCACAAGATGCTTTTCTCTCTCTTTGGCCATTCTAATCTTTTTCGGTTTTTGGGTTTTCATAAGTTACTTATCACAATTTTTGGACATGCATGTGAGATTTTACCAATCAAGAAGAATTGGGTGTGTATGTTGTTTATACACATGCAAGTATTGTTGCATAAGCTTGTTTAAAATAGGTTCTAAGATTAATTTAAGAAAACCGATTAAGCAAAAGTTGGAATCAATTGATGAGCTAAAACTCTTTCCTAGTGTTTATTATATTGATTAGAACTTTTGCATGTGATATTCTCTAAGTCATGACTATGAGATTAAGCAAAAGCTAGTATAATACATGTCTCCCATATTAGTACTAGCTAATATATATATTCTGCGAATCAAGCGCACCCTTAGGTTTTTCAAGGCAACAATATGAGCAGTGAATTAAGCTCAACAAAACAATGATGAAATTTGTACTTTTGCATTTTGAAGCAAATAAAAAAGAACACAATAGAGAATTTAAAGGAAAAAATTATAATAAATTTGAAGTGATTGAATACAAGAGAGGAACTCGGCCTAAAAGCTAATAATAAATTATATCCAAATGACAAAAATTCCCCCCAACTCTTTTACAACAATTAATAATAACAACAAATAACAATCACTTAAGAAAATTAAACTTAATTCACACATGCAGAACCTACCTAATGTAGTACATACAAATTCCAAATCACACACAAGTATGTACTTGTTTGATATATCATATGAAGTGTTTAGCATAAACCAGATGATAACACGACCGTTAAGGTTGTCTCATTGATCTCATGCTTTCTTCCTGGCCATGCCCATGTGAGGATTACCATCAAACAAGTCATCAATGTAATTCTCTATATCCTCAGCTTGAAACTTAATATACTTCTCAGTTTGTCTCCCTGGATCCAAATACTGCGAAAACCTCCCTAAAAATGATCTATAAGCAGGAATCACAAGTGCTGATATTGAAACTCTAAGCTCAGATTGAAGTTGTTCATCACTCACAACCCATGTGCTTTGTGTCTTATGTATCTCATCAAACAATGTGTTGAAAGTCTTGAACCTTTCTTTCAACACTGGCTTTGGAACTTTGCCATTATCGCTCAAGCCTTTTGGACTTAAACAAGTCAATATCTTACTCCATGTTTCTACTTGATAGTTTTTGTGGTAAGTTCTCAATTCAGTTGATCTCTTACGACACCAAGTTTCGCCCATCACTTGGTAGATTTCAGTCGAGCCTTTGATTTTTTGAACAATGTACCTTCCATTGTTCATCATAAAAATGCAACTTAATGGTACTTCTTTGTAGAGTTTCGCTTTTCCTTCGAGATTTGCGTCGAGTAATTCCATTACACGTGTCAATTGTGCCGCAAATGGTGATGTGTTGTTTTCTTTATCTTTCGACTGCTGATTGTCATTTTCATAATGTGGCCTGCTTGTTGAATCAGCACGCTCAATTTTTGAGTGCTCTCGAAAAACCTCTTCCAATGTGTCTTTATACTCGCATGCAAGTCTCAGATAGTTCACTATGTAGCGAGTTAATGGATGAACTGCACCGCCGGCGACTGGTGTTTTTCCTGAGTCAGATTTGATCGAGTTTTCAAGTTCACAAAATATCAACACCGCAACCTCCCCGAGCCTATTCTTGGCCGAAGTCATTTCAGCTTTGATATCATCAACGATGTCCTCCGGGTAGAGTTTCTCGAGATTTGGAACTGTGTCTCTTATTGTCTCATACATGTCGAGATACTTGAAGAGCTTCTCTGCAGCGCGTTTTGTCATCGCGACGCTTTCAGCAAAGTTGAGAAGTTGAAACACCACCATACGTGTCAGTTCGGTGTAGAGTGTATCGCCAACTGATGGATGATCGGAGAAAATTGATGTAGCAAGCTTCCGTTCCTCGGGGAACCACACGGTGGCGCATTCCTTGAATGTGTTGATCCACGATGGAATCTCTCTCTCCAATGATTCCCATTGCATTTTTTGAACCTCATCCATGCTGATCCTTTCGTACCCAAGCTTGTATAAACCGTCACTGAAACCGTGTTTTCTAGAAACGGTGTAGATGTGGCAGCACTCTGAAACATAACTTGCGAATATCATCTCATGTGCTATCTTACTCAAATTCGCAACCACCTCCTCCTTAAAACCCGGGAAATCCATAACCGTCTCTGTCGATTCATTTTCCGATGGCTCTGTTGTTGCGACATGTTTTCCTTTCGAGTCATTGGTCCCACCAGATTCAGTTTTGTTTTGGTTTCTAGATTCTTCCATTAACATACGAAACTCTTCCTCCAAATACGACATGGCTCGTTGTTGAATAGCGCCAACACGGTTTACCAATATTGATGATTGATCCCTTTTTTCCTTTTTCTCGTCATTTTCTTTTTCATTTTCCTTTTCCTTTTCTGCATCTCCTTCTACTTCTCCTTCTTCTGCTTCTTCTTCTGCTGCTTTTTCACCAGATTGAAACTCTATCATCATCATTGTGTTCAACAATTTCATCATCTTCGAAACGCGATTCACACCTTCCAACATTGACGAATCTTCCTCCACGACCTCACCCCACTTTGTTTCACCGGAATCATATTTCGCAATTTTCTCTTCCACAAGATCCAAAAACTTGTCAACACATTCCGGAATCTTCTTCTCTTCGTTGGGATTGAAATTCTTGTTATTGTTCTCATCTATAGTTGTTGCTAGGAATCGATCAATGTCTTCTAAAACCTTCTCCAAGTTAGGAGGAGGAGTTTCAGGTGGTGTAACCTCGACAGTTACACCCTCCTCACTCTCCTTCTCCTCATTCTTCTCCTCATTTGGCTCCCCCTCAACATGATCAACATCATCCACCTTTTTTGTTTCATCGTCTGGTTTGACTTCGACGTTATCTTTGGTCTCCGACAATGACGATTTAGAGGTATCATCAACATCAATGTTGTTTCCCTCATCTTTGTGAGGGATGGATTGTTCATCAAGATTCTTCTCCATTGTTGTTATGGTTGTTTGTGACTATGACTATGGTTTCCCAACTAGAAAACAAAAGGGCACAAAATATGTTTCACAATGTTAAATGCCAAGACAACATTGATCTCTTTTTTTGTTTCTATTTTTGTTTCTATGGTTATTATTAATTATTTTTTCTATAGTCTCTTTTTTAGAAATATTTTTAGAGGTTGGTATTGATCTTGTCCTAGTTTGAGGAAGAGAATGAGAGATAAATGAATGGATAGAAAACGCCAACAAAAAGAAAATATGGCATTTACAAATTTAGCAATGGAGATGAATCTATTAAGAGATTTGTTGACTATTGACTTTGTTAATTTTCTAAAACAATTTATTTGTTTTCTTTTTATATGTGTGGGATCTTATTTTGGCGGAACATTATATCTTGCTTACAATATATTCTTAAATGTTTTTAACTTTATAATAAAATCTTATTTGAAAACTTAGGAAAAATAACATTTGAAATGATTTTGATGAATCTAAATACTAAACATTTCTTGATAAAGTTTTTATAGAATTTTATTTATTATGTATATACTAATTCATTGAGTCGGTTAGGATCACAATGGATCATAATCTAAATTAGTTCGTCAATTCAATCTTAAATATCAATTGAAGATTAAGTCTGTAAAATCGATCACAAATTCAGTTACTAATTTTTGGTCGTTGATGCCATTAACAATTAGCGACTAGTGGATCATCAACTGATAAAAAAAAAGGTCTTCAATTTGATCTCTAAACCGAATAGAGAGAGAGATTTTAATGCTATAGTAGTGACAAGATTTTTAGTAGTGGTCGACAAAGCTCACCCTCACAATAGTAAGGCAATTGCATTTTATTTTTTTGGAAATAAACTACGACATTTTTAGTAGTGGCCGTCAAAGCTCATCTCCCAAAAAACAAAACTACCGCATTATAATTCGCGGAATCGGAATATCAGTAAAGTCAACAATTTATATTTGCCAATTCATCTGCACAATTATTAAATTCTCTAAAACTTTCCTCCATGTTATAGCTTATGTGAGTTTAACTAAGATGGTATGGACATCACATTATATAGACATGAGTCATGGTTTAAACCTCAAATACTCCACAAGTGAAACTTTAGTCACTAGTCTATTTAGTCAAAAATTTATTTTATATATTTGAATGTCATCACCATCACAACTATCAAGTATTTGATGAGACGACCAAATATGATAAGTTAATTATGAAATTTATTCTATCATGCCCTTCTTTCTCTCACAGCCGCCCTTTTTTCCCTTCAAACCATAGTTGCTCTTTTTCGTCATCCAACAACCCCTTTCTTTTTATTCAAATAAGTGATTTGCATATATAATTAGTTTTTTCTTCATGATTTTGTCATCGTGTTAGTGACATTTCTTTAACCCGTTTGATGGACATGATAAAAGACATTGTGCGAATCTCATGTTTGATAAGACAACATAATTAGCAAATCATTACACTTATCAAATATACGATAAGAAAATGAAGTACCGGTTTATACTTATAAAATATAATTTAAATTATAAACATTGAAATATAAAAAATTATAGATGCAAAAAAAAATGATATTGATTTTTTATTGAAATTGGAATATTTAAAAACCAACATTTTTTTTAGAAGCTAAATTAGTCCATCAAAATTGGTACTAAAGAGAATCAAACCTGAAACCTTAAAAATAACACTTTTACAAAACTTCTAGTTACAAACTACCTTAAAACTATATATGCTACTTGAGATTCTCTCCATTTGTTTCATTATTAAAGTTTTAGAATGACATTTGGTGGATTCAATTATTTACTCCATTCATATCATAATATAAGTCGTTTTGGTCAAACACTGCACCCACAAATTAAAAAACGTAATTAATATTGTATGGAAAAGAGAAATTGTGAGTTAATTTACAAAATTATCCTTCATTAATTGTATATGATAAATAAATTGAAATTGAAATTAAGAAAAGAAAGTAATAAATAATTTATGATATAATAGAAAAAAAATATCATTAAATGCTTTATCTATACAATATATAAAGGGAAAATAATGTTTTAGTGTAGCATTTTTTCCTTCCCATTTTATCCTCAAAAACTGCTTGGTAGTTACTACAATATTATTTAACTTCTCCTACCTTTCTTTTGATAACAAATATATATTACGGGTTAAGTTATTAACTTCTTCCCCTTTAAAAAAAAAAAAATCCATTAGCCACCCACTTGATTAGATGAACATATATATTGTCAAAAACATGGAAAAAAGATTAACGTTAGCATTTGTAGATTCACATCAAGGAGAAATAAGAAATTGCCAAACAAATTCTCACAATGAAAACAATGTTTCAAATAAATTTGCTTTTTAAATAATCTACTATTGGTAACTATTTTTTCTTCTTATAATTTTAGACATATTTTTTTGTTTTTATCTTATGTTTTATGGTTTCTCTTCTTGCGGTGTCATTGTTACATACCAATTAATATGTTCATGTCATTCTTTTTTTAAGCATTCTATTAGTAACTTTAGACACTAAATAACATATTCATTCTATAGTGAAATTATGGAATGAACTACTTTCCCATGCCATTGAAGTATGCCCTTATCTTCTTCTCTTTATATAGAGAACAAACATCCGAATGAATATACAGAGAAAATGGTGGTTTTACTTTTTAAAATTTCATCATTTTTGTTTTTAATCCTTAATTTTTAATATAACTTTCATGTCAGTTTCACTTTAAATTTTTGTAACTGGGTGAATGAAATGGTAGCCACACGCATCAAATAAAAATTTATACACCGCTAAAGAGAATAAGTAGTGATTCGCATTACTAAAATCAAATCTTCTATACAGTATATAAAGTCAAATCAATATTTTATTTTACCCTTCAATTGTGATAGTTTTGTTTTTTCAAAATATGTGGCAGTTTTCTTTTTTCAAAAAGTTTCCTCCAATTACGACAAAAAAATTATTTTCCCTCCAATTATTGTTCTCCCATCTCTCTGATTATTATTTGTCCTTTATGATTTTGCTTTATCGTTTATGTAGGATTGAGGCATGAGAAAATTGTTAAACCAATTATAGTATCTTTTCATTGCTTTTGGAGTCACCAATATTGACAGCTTTTCATGTCAATTCTATTTCTATTGGATATCATTTACGAAGGAAGCCCCCAAACAACAAATTTCTATTACAGTGGTTATTTTTTTGGTCTGCAAATTAAATACAGTGGTATGTGTCTCTTTTTGATAAAAAATGTTGGTGTATTTATCCAAATTTTGGATCGAATAGATTAAGTTTTTCCTCACATTATTACTTAAATTACAACGGAAAAAGTATAATATTTTTCTTTTTTGGAACACATTCGATTCTTATGTTCATCGGTATGTGAGAGTACAAGAGACTAATAATTTGAAATGGGACTAATGTGTCCAATAATGGTGTAGATGTATTGAAGCAGTAACATTACTACCCACTCTCTCCCTGCTTTTTTTTTTGTTTCTTTTTGTCCACAACAAGTCCAATTTCATTTGCAATTAACTAATACATTCTTCTTTTTTAACTAAGCACATTCTATACTATATTTGTTTTCTTCCTATTTATTCTTTGCTATTTTCACATTATCATTTTACATGATTATTACCGGTACTTTCCAAAATAGATGCAGGGATTATACATAATCAACATGTCATAGAAGAAGATGCACAAATTTTAAGGGTGGTTTATTTTGAATGAAATAATCTGACTTATTAAGATGAAATCATTGCAAGTGTTTTTTCTGACAAAAAATAAAATAAAATAAAATCGTTGCAAGTGTTAAACACTGATTGTTCATTACAAATGGAACTGATGGGGTAATTGCAAATGAAACACAATAGAACTAATGCGGTGTTGGGTTATTTTTTTATTTTGAAAAGGACATACAGTTACGTAATAACTAAATATTTTTTTAGTTTTTTGGTTTTTATTATTGGTAATGTTCTTATTTTTAAGAACACGAGTGAAATAATGATGTTTTGATTGCGTTTCATTTTTTAAAAATCGTGGAAGAAAAGAGAATATTTTGATGCTAATATATCTTGACTTAGAGGCTCCATGATATGTATTTTGTTTAGAAGTCAACAATATACATATAAAATGATACCACTGTTCACTAATATAAATACATAATAACTAAATCATAATCAAAATTTTAAATAGAAAATATTAAAATATATGCACAAATTTTAGTGCAATAATAGAAAAGGCGGACAGACGGGCACTCCCGTGCCCGGCTGGATGCTAGTTAGTAGTATAAAATGACTTAAAAATAGATGATTTTAACTTCTGGCACTTGATTAGAATTTAATGTAATTAGAATATAAAGACCTCAAGTGCTTTAACTCTTAACATTATATTATAAAAACCTTCTTTTTTAAGACATATACAATTGATCATCCTATTTTTTTTTAGCAATTTAAGTCCTATATACTTACAATGTTCTAATTATGTAGTCTCTTGCACATTTTCCCCAATTTTATAATGACGTGATTAAATTTAATGACATAATAATATTTCTATTTTCACCAACATGTATATTAGCAAGTTTAAAAAATAAGAAAAATAGAAGAGCACATGATCCATTGACTTTCCTTTTTTCTTTTTTTCCTTTATCAATTTTTCCCCAATTTCAAAGAAAGACTTGAGAGAAAGAAGGAATAAAATACAATTGAATGCTAAATTTCCAATTGAATTTTAAATGTCACGCGAACTTAACTCAATTGACAAGACATTGCATTATACATGCAGATGATTGGAGTTCGAATCACGATCATCTCACTTAGCCATCTTAAAAGTGAAATTTCTAGCCACGAAGTTACTTGATAAGAAAAAAAGAAAATTAAAATGGAAACTAATATTTGTATAAATTAAGCAAAGTTAATACAGATTTGCATCAATTTGATGGAAAATAATAACTTAACTAACAAATAAAAGTAAAATTATGAGATCAAAACATAAATAAAAAATATATAATTATGACCACAAAACAAGTTAAAATAAAAAGAAAAATTATGAATCAAATAACACGTATATACTAGTAGTACTAGTGAAAAATTGAAGATAGTTTTTAGGGAAAGTTGAAGACTCAAACTGGATAATGAATAGGAAATGGATATGCATGAAATATAAGCTTAACAATTAAGGAACCTACATGCCCCACTCTCTCCTTCTTTCTTTGTCTTCTTCTCAATTTTAACATGTCCCACAATTTACCTCAAAATTCACTTCTCACATGGTATTTAATAATGTAATAAATAATGGAAAATTTTTTATTTTGATTTTTGAATGTGTGAGAGTATTATGATTCGAATCTCAATCCCTGCAATAATTTTGTAATGGTCAATTAAGCTATGCTCAAGGGGACGACATTATCATTATATATAGTCACTAAAATGTATTAAAATTTTATATAAAAAACAATAATTTAATTTCTTTTTTTATAAACTAAAAGCATTTAGATATCAAAGTAATGATAGATACAACTATGTTGACACTTCTATCATTTCCCCTTTGTCCCCCTATAATACTTTATTTTTTATGCAAAAGAGGGTCAGAGCCCAAACAAAAAAAAAAAACAACTAAGGAATTAAACCAACGCTTCTTGGCATGCAAGCTCCGAAAATATCATAAAAAAGACTTCTCATTAACGTATAATTCATAAATGGCATTAAACCTATAGTTCATATTATTAATAAAAATGAAAAATAAGATAATTACAAGGGGGAACTAAGCCTTACCCTATCAGAATTAATGTAGAACAATAAAGTAAACAAACTTCTATTGAATCATAATAGACAAAATAGAAATACCTGGTAACTTAAAAGGCGAATGAACTGACCAACCATTAACACAAAACGACCCACGTACCCTCTACTCCGCATCAAGCAACAAGTGATCATTGATTTTTCAAGCTAAACAGTCCAAAATACGGATATTAAGATGAATCCAACAAAGTGAGACTGTTGTATCAATTTTCGACGATTACGTGAAAACAACCCAGATACCAATTGAATGCCAAGCATATCTAAAGTTTATAGAGACATTATATGTAATGTCTCGAGTTTAAATTTTTATACATTTATTTAGCGACTAAATTTTAGCGACTAAATTCCAAAAAAAAGTTAAAATTTTGATAGGGTAAGGCTAAATTTTAGCGACTAAATTTTTATACATTTACTTAGCGACATTATATGTAAAATTTTAGCGACTAAATTCCAAAAAAAAGTTAAAATTTTCTAATGTTAACTCAATTGATAACAAATTAACTTATATCCCACAAAAATTTAGGTTTGACTTTTATTCATTGTGAGATTATTTTTAGCGAATGATGCTCAAATTAATAATTTTGTGAATTCTCATTACCAACAAAACAATAAATTCATGTAAACTTTGACACTTTAAGCAAGTGATCTTATTTTTAATTGATTTTTGCATCTGAAAAAATTGTACTAGAAGAAAGATTAAAAAATCACCAATCATTAATTGATTCAGTGATAATTGGTGCTGAACTTGATAGAGAAGATAATAGTTCGATCCCTGTAACTGCAATCGAAAGGATTTGGAATCACTTGATGCCAGAACTAACCAGAAACAGATTAAACTGATGATGAAAAAAAAAATAAAAAAAAAATCAGTGACTTCTAAACGAAGATAAAGATTAAAAAAACTGAGTTACACACGTTATGGTCGCGGTTTAGCAAATAAATAAATAACAGTAACAACCATTTCTAGTCTTCAAACTACTAGAACAAAGAAACAATTCTCTCAAATTCAATTCAATCCAATATGAGCAATTATCCTCAACCAGGTAATTATACTTTTTCTCTCTTCAATTCTTCTTTTCTGTTAAAAAATTCTAACAATTTGATTCAAAATTTGAATTTATTTCAATTTAATTTAATTCTTGAAGGACCACCACCGCCTCATCATCATCATCGCCAACCAGGACCACCACCGCCTCATCACCACCACGAAGGCGGTTTTCCTCCGCCGGGATATCCAGGAGGATTTCCTCCACCACCACCACCGCCATCTAACCACCACCACGTTCATCATCAGCATAATTCTCCACCGTATGATTCTTACCAAGGCTATTTTGATAACAGTTATCCACCACCGCCTCCTGCTCCTCCTCAGTATCACTATCAGCATATCGATCATCATCGTTATAATGATCCTGGTTGTTTTTCCTTCTTCCGTGGCTGGTATGCTTTTTGTCTTTTACTTCAATCTTACATTAAGTTTGTAGGGTTTTACTACTGGTTAGAGACCGATCCGGATAACTTAAGTTGCACTGTGTTTGAATTTGGACGCAAAAAACTCAACAAAATCTGAAACCACACATGACTATTTTTTTTCTTTCGCACGGATTTCCGATCCACAAAAGGTGAATGATTAATCCGACTCGTGTGTAGAGGCATGTGCACTGGCCAAGCATTGTTCCCCTTAGGAATCGAACCCGATCTTTCCCCGGGTACCTTCTTGGAAGGAGCTTCTTGTCGCTTGAGCCAATCAACTTAATTTACTTTTTTTTTTATCCCAAATACAAGTTGTCTAAAATATTAATATAATATTTTTCCATCCAATATCGTACTTTCTCCATTCCGTATTAGATGACTTAAGCGATTTTTACTTAGTTGTGCTTAAAAAGTATTGTTGACATAATTTGAGAGTCGTGAAAGTAGTAATGATATTAGAGAATATACTTGTAATATATTGCATTGAAAATTGAGAAAGTCAATGATTTTGGGACAAATTTTTATTCAATTTGAGTCACCTATTTGAGGTCTAAAGTTATTCAATACCTTAAAACTTTGTTGCGTCTTGTTCTGTCATGTGTTCTGTCGTGTACCTACCTTTTGCAAATCAAACGTAGCCTATATAAGTCAATTATTTCAAGTTTGTTTCCTAACTTTAATTTGACCCAAAATTTGGGTAATTGCCATAGTTGTAAATTGTGCTGCATAATTGGACTATTAAGGTTTTAGAGATCTCTTCAACAACATCTTAACTGTAATTTTGATTGTCTAAGACATATTAGTCCTTAGGGTTTCACCCAAAACCTTATGACTTTGGGAATATGGATCCCCACAATACGCGGCAATTGTTGAGGAGTTCAGGAGAGTGCTGCAAGATAAACAAAACAATCTAATTATGGACTGCCAAGAAACTTTGGCACCGGATATCTACCCGAGATTTTAAGGCTTTGTTTGCAAATTGGATTTTGGAGGATTTTGTTGGGCTAAGTCTATATTTTGATGTATAGTTAATATTTTAAAATAATTGAAATAAGAGCATGATAAATGATCTTATAATATTTCAATCAAAGATGTACGCAGCCTTACTCTCACAACCAGTCATGTTTGTTTTCAAAACTTGAACATGCAACCTCTGGCTTACACGACAATAACCATATTGTTCCGACAGACTTGCCTACTCCTTTTTTTACTACAAATGGTTTGAAAATTTATGTGTTTTACATGAAATTTTGTTTATAGAGTAAAACATCAAAACATTATCTGCTCCTAATACGATTTTCTCTGCTTCTAGTAGAATCAAAATTATAAGTGCCTGGGAGAGGCTCGTACATCTAATGATTAAATTTATATTTGTGGTATGTCACAAAATGGTACTTTTAACATAAGAAGTAGACTAAGGTAGCTTTTGATAAGTTCTGTATATTTGGTTTAAGAGAATTTATAAGTTTTGTATATTTGGTGCATATTAAATATAAATGCTAACCAGTGAATAGGCAAAAGGTTGCAATTCAGTCCCATAACAAAATGTTTTGGTTTTTTTTGTCCTCCTAATTTGTAGAGATTCTGTCATACACAAGGTGCACAACTAAGTTACGCATTGGACCTAATCGACGGATAGTAGGTTTAATACTCACTAACTTCAAATGCAAGATTTTAACAGAGAAATTACTTGTTTCAACTGTCAAAATCAGTATATTTTCGATCATGAACTGAAGACATTAATAATTGATTCCTTAGTTAAATTTATCAATCCTCCACTGAACTTGTTTACATTTACGTTGCAGCTTGGCGGCGCTTTGTTGCTGTTGTGTGCTAGAAGAGTGCTGTTGTTTTTTCTGATAATCACACCAAAACGAAAGTTGCTTCTTCTGTTTGGAGAACTGTGTTATGTCCCTATGTAAAAATGTTGCTCCAATTCTTGATATATAGTGTGAGATATGGTAAGTGTTTGTGATATTTGTTACTTCTTGTTCTTCTCAAGCTACACACTCCTGGTTTGTACACAAGTTAGTATATGTGAATTTATTTGTGCCAATACTATATTAGAAATTGTAAACCATTTCTTATATGGTTTAACAGATAATAATGTGATTAAAAATAAATGGTACATATTATTTGTCTACTTTATTCCTTAATACCAAATTACTTAGCATGAGAATTCATCCTATAATTGAGTTTTTATTTTAGTCGTCTCATTATATTGAAGCCAGCACTCTTGTTTTGTTTTTTTGTCAAATAGTCTAGTAGTTACCGGTTAGACTAGACTCACTTTTTGTGTAGAGAAGTGGAAAATTTGTAGTTCGAGGTCCCTTTTATAATGTTTCATGTTGCTATTGACCGAGCTATATTTATGGGACAATACTTTTGCTTTAATTAACTCGTATGTTATAAAGCATATTTAACATTTTTATATTAAATGAAATAAATATAATATTTTTCTTAAAAAACAATTTAGTTAATCTTATTTTAATTTTTTTATCTTATACAAAGCGGTAAACACCGCTGAATATCACACATATAACTGTAAGGTCTTCTTCAGTGAAGTTGTCCCGACACTTACCAATTGATTTAGAATATGTGAACATGTTATAATTAAAATTTATTTTGTTATTTTATTTATTATTTTTGTCTTTTATCTCACAAATGTTACCCAAATGTCCATTTTTGTCAATTCCTTTAAATCTAAGTATGTTGCAGGCATTCATTTTCAGCATCCACTCTGGTTCATTATTTTATTGGCATAATTCATTTGAGTACTTTATCTATTAAAAGATTATCATCACAAAAAAAATCTATGAAAGGATTATTTTAATCATTTATCTTTCAAAAGTTACACAAGTTGTTTTGCAAAAGATGTTCACAGCCCAGCTGATAATTTCAAGAAGTGTGAGGTAAGCATTTAAACAACCATCAACAATGCTTGTAAATACATTATACATAGCACTAGTTAACTAATTCATTTTATAGTGGTTTAGTGCTTGATTAAATTAAAAACTAATCTTATACATTTTAATATTAGTGAAAGATCGTCTTCAAATTAATTGATAACTGAAAGACATTTGTCTCATCATGTATGATTATAAATTATAATTAGTATATTAGAATTTGCTTGAAATTTTTATTTAGAAGATATTTCATTCCACAAAATCTTTCTACAAAGATAAAAAATATCAAACCTTCAAACATCAAATATTTCAAACCCCAATGTCCTTCAAGCGCAAAAACCAAGTTCCCTTGATCTTCATTTTTACAAATCAAACCCCAAAAGCATCAAAATTAACTATTTAGGTTAGTTCATGAAGCTCATCGTAATCTCTTTCTCTATTCAAAGCTAAATATTTTTCAAGAAATGAATTTTTAAAGGCCGATTTTAATCATAATCCTAGTTACACGTCGAAGAGTATATATGAATTATCATTTCTCATTTATCTCTTGGCCATAAGTGGCAGATCAATACACCTCCTTCATTATCTCATATGACATTTCTCAACGATTCGAACTTGAGCTTAACTCATGGAACTATATTCTGATTTCGTTGATCACGAACTCCCAAGATGTTGTAATAGCATCATTCCCCTCCATTCTCATGCTGCAACTAATACTATAGTGTGGAAAGCCTCTCCAAGTGGTGGTTCCTTTACTATCAAAACAACTTATAGATTATACATGTTTAAAATTTGAACCTCACCATTCATGAAGAATTATCACAAAAAGTTAAACATTTTCATTGGAGAATGTTTCGTTCTTGTCTTCCTACCTGATTTAATCTTATCGTTTTATGGTTAGATTGTATTGATTTAATATATCATTTTTCCCCTTTTAAAAAATTAAATATTTAATTTGCCCCAAATTGTAAATAACTTTAACAATTTCATCCTATAGGAAGCACTATACACTAATGATTAACAAAATTAATTTAGTAAATCATTACTCATTTTGTTCCTTGATTTCAACTATATTTCTTTTATAGAAGAAATTCATCATCATAATTTCTTTATCAAAAAAGAAAAGAAATTTCTAATTTTTTATTAATAAACATTAAAATATGAATATCCATGCAATAATAATGAATGAAAGTAATCAATCAATGAATCACATGAAAATACGACAACGGAAACAAACCAGAATAAACAAACAAACCAACCCTCATTCAGCATCCAACGTGGACTTTTCAATTCTGAATCTTCATTTCAACCATACACACACAAAAACAAAAACTTCACAATTCATTCATTTTTTTTTTGAAACAACGTGTTTCTCTCTCTAAATTTTTCTATCTTTTCTTCTTCATCATCTAGAGAGAAAGAGAGAACGAATCCGCGAACGTTATTCGGGTTCGGATCTCTAATCCCTCACCGTTCCGTTCTCTCACCGCCGCCGTCGTCGCCGTAACCGTCGCCGAAGAAGATGATAGCGATTCCGTATTTGACTGCACTCACAACGTATTTCAGTTACGGTTTGCTTTTTGCTTTTGGTCAATTTAGAGATTTCTTCAGAAAAATCTTCGACTGGTGTAGCTCCAATAATCTTCAGGTTCATTTCTGTTTTTATTTTTATTTTTTCGATTTTTGTTGTTAATTTATTTAGATTCAACTTAATAAGCGTGATTTTCAGGGTTATGCACCGATCTGTTTAGGACTTGAAGATTTTTATATTCGCCGGTTATACCTTCGAATTCAGGTAACGATTATTCAACGTTTCTTTAATCCGTTTAGAGTATGTTGCGATTTTCGTGTTGCAAACTAATCCTACATAATGTAACTAGCTGCTGTTTGGATAAACAACTTAATTAAGCGTTTATAGAAGTGTTTATGTATTAGCTATTTCTATAATAAAAGATGAAGTGTTTATGTAAGCGTTTATATATAAGTGATTTTATAAGCTATCTTAGAGAGTTTATAGAAATAAGGTGAAAATATTTTATGGAGATGTTATAAGCTTTCCAAAATAGTCCATGTTTGGATAAATAACTTGTTTGTATCTTATATCGTAAGTGGTTATAGGTATAAGCTATTTTTATAGCAAAAGATAAAATAAAGTTAAATTGTTTTCGTATAAGCTATAAGGTGTTTTCATAAGTTATCTTGAAGAACTTGTGAAAATAAGGTGAAAACATCGTATGATCATGCTGTTTTCACGGGTTCTGCCAAACAGTCTCGCAATACTTGTTGTAGTAGATAAGCTCAAATAAGCAATCTATACAGGTCCATAGTCTTGCAAGTGCTTATGCCAATAGATAAGCTCAAATAAGTAAATCCAAACAGTTCCCTAGCAAACACAAATATGTGCTTATGATTATTTTATTTTACTTTAATAATTAATGCTATATATGTATTTGTTTAACCAAGAGGTTTGGCTCAAGTGGTTAGGTCAAATCATTTGGGTGGTATCCAAGTTCAATACCTAACTAGAACAATTTTTAATCAGATTTTACTTACCTTTTTGTTGAACAATATATTAGTTAGACACCGTTCATCTGAGGAACTTTGGAGAGTTAACACCGGGGGGAAATATATGTATATGATTTCAAGTGGTTATTTTCTACATGGTATTAATTTTGATGTTTTGAATTTTTGGCAGGACTGTTTTGGGAGACCAATATCAAGTGCTCCTGATGCTTGGTTTGATGTAGTTGAACGCCACTCCAATGATAATAACAAGACACTAAAGTAATTTTGCTTCTTTTCAAAGATTTAGCATAAAATAATTTATGTGAAATTTTATTTTCTTATACTGGTTCCGTTAATGCAGACGAACTACTAAAGTAAGTAGATGTCTTAATTTGGGATCATACAACTATCTTGGTTTTGCTGCGGCTGATGAATATTGTACTCCTCGAGTAATTGATACGTTGAAGAAATATTCTCCAAGCACTTGCAGTACTCGGGTGGATGGGGGTAGGTGCTCTGCATTTGTGTTTTAGCCATTGAAACTAACTTCTTTGTTGTTTGTCGATGCACGTGTCTTATCAATTTTCCTTAATTGTGGATTTTCCAATAGGCACGACTGCACTTCACAATGAATTGGAGGAGTGTGTTGCTAGTTTTGTTAGAAAGCCAGCTGCTTTGGTTTTTGGAATGGGCTATGTGACGAACTCTGCTATTCTTCCAGTCTTGATGGGGAAGGTTGGTAAAATTTGGTGGTTTTTTCCTTGTTGACAGATGCTAATATTTGTGTGATTATTCATTAATTTAGTACTTTTACAGGGAAGTTTGATTATTAGTGATTCACTAAACCACAACTCAATTGTTAATGGTGCGCGGGGATCAGGAGCAACTATTCGTGTTTTTCAACACAACAGTGAGTACCTTTGCTGTTTACCAGAATAAGTTTTATGAGTTAGTTATTGAGTGGTCAACTTTTAATTTCCAGATACTGTTATTAAAAGAAAGGTTAAATGTTAGAATTTAATTTATATACACCGACAATATAAAACGTTTTTAGACATGCATCCGTTCCAATTACACCACCATGTTACCTATTTTTTAAGTTAGTTCCTAAATATCCCTACAAATATCTACATGGTGGATGGATGTGTAAAAATGTTTTACATGGCAGTGTATACAAATTTAGATATTATTAAATTAAGATATTTTAAGATCTCAACAATGTCACATCATCAAAAAAAGTCATGTGGCACCTGCCACATGGACTTCCGTTAGACACATGTCACTGTAGTTAAAAAATGATGACTAAAATTGGTAACAGGAAATATGTGGGTGACAAGTTTGTAGGAAATTTTGTAAGGACTAAAACGAAAGTTGATATATTTATATGGATGAAAAACACATTTAACCCTAAAAGGAAAGGTTTTCATTTCAATACATGGGCAGTAGATGACGGTGGCAGCTATTTTGCACCGCATTACATATTTACTAAATATGTATAGGACAGTCAACTTTTACACTATAACTTCGTTTCTGCAGACAAATAGAATCAAGATGAATGAAAGCGTAACTGAATTTACATTTGATTACTTTATGTATATAGTATGAATTTTGAATGCTTGGTGTGTGTGACGTACTCCCAGAGCTGATAGCATTTTTTATTAATTTTTTCCTTGGCTATCTACTTGCAGTGCCAGCACATCTAGAAGAAGTTTTACGTGAACAAATTGCTGAGGGACAGCCAAGAACACATAGGCCTTGGAAGAAGATAATGGTTATTGTGGAGGGGATATACAGCATGGAAGGAGAGCTTTGCAAACTTCCAGAGGTCATAGCTATATGCAAAAAATATAAGGTTGGTTAATATGGTAGTTCTAAACCACTACTTATTTATTCCCACATGAACTTTTCCTTTTCTTTCTCCATATGTTTGGTTGTCGAGGAGGGGGCAGTGTTTAAGTTGAGTTCAAAGTTTGAGAGAAACCATAACTACTTCTGTAACTAACTTTCTGTGTTTAGTATATTCTGTTTTCATTGCTTTCAATAGAGTACAATTACATCCTTATATAGGCTTTGCTTAACCTACACTATTGGTGTAGGATAGCACTAACTGCTCAACTAACTCTTAACCTACACCCTAACAACAACTAACTGATCTTACTATTCTTAGAACTAGCTACAACTACAGCTGTCACATGACAGCTGGTACAACTTCCTATATACTCTTATAAAAGTTCATAGCCTGTGAATTGTCTATACAAGTGAGGTTTCCTGAAAATTTTACAAATGAACTGTTGTAACTTGTAACCTGTAAATGGTTTGAGTCCAGGAACACTGTATTCGCATTTTATTTATTTAGGCTAATGACTCGCATGGGCCCATAATGTAAAAGAAATACTAAAATGTTTCACCTCTAAAAGGGATTTTTTATGGAATAGGTGTGGATAGTCTGATATAACAAATTTTAATGGTGCTACATTTTTAAAAATAAAAGTCTTGTTGAGAGAAGGGGAATGAGAGGGCCACAATACTGGGTGTATTCCTTCATTTAATGCTTCATTTCCCTTCTGAGCAAACACTAAATTGGATTTTTTATTAACTTCTTACCATCAGGTTTTCTTTTGCCATTTTACTTTGGTTCATTTCTTCTTTCTGAATTCTTAAATATCTCTATAGGCATATACATATTTGGATGAAGCACACAGCATTGGAGCCGTGGGCAAGTCAGGAAGGGGTGTTTGTGAGCTCCTGGGTGTGGATACTACTGATATTGATATTATGATGGGAACATTCACCAAATCATTTGGGTCATGTGGAGGTTATATTGCAGGATCTAAGGCATGAACATTTAAATATTAAGCACCATTCTTCCAGCATGTCTTCTTTCATTGCTGAAATTTCCGTGTATCCCCTTCTACTTAGTCATTTTTATTATCTTATATCTTTTGACTGGTCTTGGGCTTTCCTTTCTTAACATAAACGTTCTCAATTGAAGACCAATGACGGATCTAGGTTGGGGGTATTTGCCTCCACAAACTTTTCAAAATAGTACTAGTACATATATTATATAAAATTATTCAAGTTGGTGATCTAATATATCTCAGTGATTATAATTTACATCATTTTTAAGTTTATTCATTACATCAAGTGACTGATCAACAAATTCGAGAGTTGAATATTCTTTGTCTAGCATACGTAAACTCAAGATATTCATTTTCTGAACTTGATAAGTTGATTTGTTTTGCTAAATTTGTTCTGTTGAACTTTTGGCATTAGATAGTGAAATGTTTGTTATTGTTAGTTAAGAAGTTGTGTTCGTTAGTGAATTAGTTAATAGGTGTGTTGAGATATAGTTAGGCCAAATAAGGCATGCGGCTCAATGTTGGTAGTTTTGCTAAATTTCTACTTGTAGATTGCTTTTTGTTTCACATTTGTAAGTTGACTATATTAGATTTAGATGTATGGCTCTACCAGTTTGCGTTTGCCATAAAAAATCTATCATATCTGGCTATTAGGTTGATTTAAACTCAATTTCTTATGTTGAATGTTTGGATTTTACTATCAGGAGCTTATCGAATACTTGAAGTACACTTGCCCAGCACATCTTTATGCAACTTCAATTTCACCCCCAGCTGCACAACAAATAATATCATCCATAAAAGTTATTCTTGGAGAGGATGGTTCAAGTCGAGGTTTGGCTGCCACTTGATCACCTTTTTGCATTGGATGTTTGGCTTTTTTACTAGCATCACTTGCATCAATCCAAAATAACATTTATAAACTCTGTATACGTTGGACTGAATAAAATTGTTTCTATCTAGGTGCCCAAAAACTTGCAAAAATTCGAGAGAATAGCAATTTTTTCAGGTCAGAACTGCAGAAGATGGGATTTGAGGTTCTTGGGGATAATGATTCTCCTGTAATGCCAATCATGCTTTACAACCCAGCCAAAATCCCCGCCTTCTCAAGGGAGTGCCTCAGGCAGAATGTGAGAGCATCAATATTTTACCATTTATGCTTTTTGTTGATGCCCTACATCCTAGATGTGAATAAATTTTGTTTTTGTACTTTTTTCAGATTGCTGTTGTGACTGTTGCATTTCCAGCAACCCCATTGCTACTGGCTAGAGCACGTATATGCATATCAGCTTCTCATTCAAGAGAAGACCTTACCCATGCCTTGCAGGTGTGTATTCTGAATTTCGTTCAATCGTTATTTTCTCAAAACGCATGATTTAGTGGTTTTAAGTAAATGTAGATGTTTTTTGTCAAAAAAATAAATTAAAAGTGGAATTTAAGCACATGGTAGGTGGGCTATGCATTATCCACGCTTCAAGCCCAAGTGGGCTCTTGCGTGAGGAGGCGTGTTAGAAATAATATAAAACCATTGATGTGCCAAATCCTAACAGCTTAAGCTTTTGGGATAATTTGAGGGACTAAAAAGTCCATATTTTGTAAAACGTTTTCAAAATAGCGACCAAAAGTGAAAATAAATTATAACTTGTAAGTTTGTGATTTTTTGAGGATTAACTTTGTGGTAAAGTTTATTAAACGACAAGCGAATATGGTTGCTCATACGCTTGCTAGGGCGGCCATTTCTTGGTCTAGTCGCTATAACTTTGATGTATTACCTCTTTGTATTACCGCTTTTTTGAATAATGAAATGCGTTGAATTTTTGTTTGTAAAAAAAATAATCGTATTTAGCCCTATCCTTTTTGCATGATGTTTTTTTTTTTGTTAAGTTCGCTTTCACGTATGATTTATGTCATAACTTGCTGTCATTGTGCTCTTTTCGTAGGTTATTAGCAACGTAGGTGATCTAGTTGGCATAAAATACTTCCCTGCTGAACCAACGAAGCAGCAACAAGACGGTAAAACTGTGAAGTTCGAATGAAAGAATCAAATAAGAAAGAAAAACGAGGAACAAAAACAATTGAAGATAGAGCTGTAGTTATTGTAAGGAATTTTTGTTTCCATGATGGTTTCAAACTAACTGGCATGTATAAATTTGTTGCCATCTTCAAAAGTGAGGTCTTGGCTTAAAGCATCAGATCCATACAATCTTTTGTTTTCAGATACAAGTCATGGCTCGAGGAGGGAAGTCGTCGCTATTTACTTATTTTTCCCAGTCATTAGATGATGTGTATAGTTGTTACAGTTTGGTTATTACTTATTTTGAAACTGTTGTCTTTTGTTTGAAATTATAATCAAATTGTAAAATTGAATTGTCAAAAAAAGTTGAGCATTTTATATTGTTTAAATTATAGGCTGGATACAAGATGATGGATAAGGATTATTTATCTTTAGAGTGGAAAAGTTGCTGTTTTTCTTTATATCTCTCATCTTTTATTTTCATAAAGAATAATGACATGATTTAATGTTGGCCATGTTGTGAAGTTTTAATTTCTTTTTATTTAAATAAATTAGTAAAATACTGATGTCTATGCACTAGTAGGTTATGTGGATGATTAGTTTCAAGCATGCTATTTTTTCTATGACTTTAAAAAAATATTTGTCTATGCATGCACTAGTAAGTTGTCACTTTAATTAATTGGTTGAATGAATAACGGAGATTGATTGCCCCAATATTTCATTTGGCCGACATAGGATTTTTTAATCTAACACATTTCAGATCAACGACTGAATACTACAGATGTCAAAATAAGCAAAGAAATTAAATTGACTAATAAAATGGATCTCCTTAACTATTTATTCTTGAGTACGATCTCCGATGTGTATGAATAAATGTTAGATGTCAATTTTATAAGGGTTCATTTGAATTAGTTTTTTTTTTTTTTTATGCGGACATCTTATGTAATATAAATTAGACTTTATGTTATTTTATAAGTTCACGCTAGTGAAAATTAAATTTTTATAAGTAATTTTATCATGAACTACCTTAACAAATTTATAATAATACATAAAAATTGTATAAATTATTTATATAAACTCAAAGATAAACCGATACAAACGGATCCTAAATAAGTCTTAAAATTAATATCTACAATCGCGCTATCTTTAGCTTACCCAATAAAAAAAAAAAAAAGACTACTAAATAGACTTTCAAATATACTTTTGTCCGTCTAATCATAATCAATGATCAAGATTGATTTTTAAATGTTTAATTTAAAGTACCGTTCGATTTCAACTACAACAGCGAATCCATATCCATATTGCAACATAGGAACAAAGAACTACACAAAACAAAGACTAAATCATCGCATAAACAACAAACTACCACTGAAGTAAATTGCAGTACATAAATCACAACCATCTATATTAACCACTGCATAAAAAAAATCAAAACTACTAGTAATTTGTATTACATCAATCAAATATCCCAAAATACATAAAAAGATAAATTTCAACATCTGTATCAAATTCACAAACATGTATCATTAATTCAAGCAATCCTAACAACCTGAATAGTTCTTCTAGTGATATTAGGTTGAGGAGAAGGAAATTTCTTCTGAACAGTAACACTAAGCAACCCATCTTGAAACACAGCAGAAATAGCATCAGTATAAGTATTAGCATTCTCAGGAAGAACAAACTTGCGCAACAAGTTACCAACCCTTCTCTCCATTCTCAAATACTTAACACCTTCTTCTCTTTTCCTCTCTCCACTTATCACAAGGACATTTTCATCTTCCATCTCAACCTTTATCTCACTCGATTTCAATCCCGCCATGTCCATCTCCAACACGTAGGACTCTCGATATTCCTTCACGTCTGCGGTAATTGCAGCAGCCATTAAACTTGAATCAATCAAGGGTATCGGTTCCGGGATTGTTAATGTTGGTGATTTCTTATCAGCAGGTTCATTGTTATTGGGGGTTTTCACATTAGGGTTTCTATTTTCTTCTTCTGCAGCAGCTTTAACTCTTGGTTTGAATATTTTATCGTCTGATTCCGATGAAGAATCTTCGTCTGATACCACTGTCTGATTCTGACGACGAATGTTTGTCTGGTTCAGATGAAGGATCCTCTTCGAATTCTGATGAAAAATCGTAGCATGATTCGGATGAAGAATCCTTGTCTGAAGAGTGGGTTGTTTGGGTGGTCTTTTGAACGGTGATTGGGATGAAGAAGCATAATCATTGGATGATACAACAGAGGTGAAGTATCTTTTGGGTTGTTTAGGTGGTGTTTTGAACGGTGAAGGATCATCAGCGGAAGATACAACAGAGGTGAAGTATCTTTTGGGTGGTCTTTCGAACGGTGAAGGATCATCAGCGGATGATGCAAGAGAGGTGAAGTATCTTTTCACCATTGATTGAGATTGAAGACTGAAGAAGGAAGTTATGTTTAATTTGGGAATAGATTTTTTAGAGCAATAATAACAATGTGATGTGATAGCAGTATATTTATAAGCCAACCACTAAACCCTATCGTGTAGTACACTCCAAATCTTTTTTTTTTTTTTTATTTAACACCACATCAAATCTTATTTATTTATTTTATTTAATCTGATGGATAATAAATCTTTTTTTTGTTAAAAAAAAAATCTAATGAAGATACATTTTTTTTTTCTATTTACAATATATTAAAAAAAATTACTCCCAAAAAATCTTTTTTGTCCTTAGCATGTTTAATAATATTTCACCATTTATGCCCTTAAATGTAATTTTAACTATAAACTAAAAAAAATACAAATACAAAACAAAAATAACAAAAAATAAAATAAAAAGAAGATAAACATAAAATAAAACAAATCTACTCATGAAAAAAGATACAAAAATAAGTATAAAACAAATCTACTCATAAAAAAAATACTTCTAAAGATGAATTTTAAAAAAAGATAATAAAACAAATTTGTTCTTATCGATAAATATAAAAAATCATGGACAAATAATTTTCACTCATGTATAAAAAATTTGGATAAATATTTTTCACCCATAATTATCATCTACTTACAATATATTAAAAGAAACTACGATTAAAAATCCAAATTTGTCCTTATCACTTTTAATGGTGTTTCACGTTTTGCGCTCTTAAATATAATTTTATCTCTAAACTAATAAAAACACAAAAAAAAAAAAAAAAAAAGAAAGATACGCCTAAAATAAATCTTTCCATATAAATAGCATTAAAAATCATATCTCTAAAAAAAAATAAACATAAAAGAAATCTTCCCATAAAAATAACAACGGAAAACACCTCTAAAAACAAGATCATAAGCCAATCTATTTTAACTTCAAAAATAGGAACAAAAAAAAATAATTAAAATAAATTTACGCATAAAAATAGAAACAAAAATCAGGATAAAAGATATGCGCCAGAATTAGTAACTCAATCTAACATATAAAAACTTATATATAAAAAATAAAAATAGAAGAACCTAATAAAATAATATACTTATTTATGAGCTTAAAAATAAAAGAACATTAAAAAAAAAAAACACAATTAGCCCGTTTGGATTGACTTATTTATGATCATATGCGAAATAACTTATGCAAATATAGAAACTTTTATGTATTATTATAAGTTTTTTAATGTTGTTTATGAAAACAGCTTATAAAGATATAATTTTTGTCAGTGAAAACTTATAAATTAAAATGCGTAAAAAAACCTAATGAAATAACATAAAAGTTTATTTATAAATTAATAATCATAAAGTATTTTCATAAGCTTAAAAATAAGCCAAATTCAAACGGGCTCAATATATTAAAGGTATTACTACTAAAATTCTTAATTTGTCCTCATCAATTCTTAAAAATATTTCAAATCTTCTATTTCGTTAGAAAATAAATTATATTTTTCAATTTATTATTTTTCTATAAAATAGTTAAGTTGTACTCTATATTTATTATAAAAAAAATCTATTCTATTTTTGTTTACTCTTATATAAAAAATACGGGAGAAGCGTATTATTGATGAATATATATTATAATAATTAAGGGGTAAATGTATATTGTAATAACACACGGGACAATTGTTTTAATAAAAATATTAATCATACACGGAACAATTGCTTTAATAAAAAAAAGGAATTTAATAATATATTATAATAATACACGGAACAACTGTTGATGAATATATGTTATAATAATACACGGGACAATTGTTTTAATAAAAAAAATTAATCATACACGGGACAATTGGATTAATAAAAAAAGGAATTGAATAATAAATATTTCTTATTATTAATTATTATTTATTACACAAAAATCATACACGGGACAATTACTTTAATAAAAGAAAAGACTTAATTTAATGAGTTTTACAAAAATATCACAGAATAACCTCATTTATTATTATTATTTTTTTTGTACACAACGTCACTTATATTTTAATAATATTTTATAAATAAAAGTCAATAGACCCGTGCGAATGCATGGGTCTCTAAACTAGTTAATTTATTCGCACGGGTTTCTAAACTAGTTAATTTTTTAAAAAAAGGTTACCCTCTAATTTTATTTTATCTTTACTTAATAACCTAACATTTGTTAAATGAGTCAAGATTCATTGACACTATGTGTCATTGTGTCAAAGTTTAATTTGATACCAAAGTTTATCCACTTAGTTTATTTAATTTAATTGTTAATATTTATTCATTTAATATTTAATTATTTATAAACCAAATATTTTTTTTTGTTAAAAAAAAAATCTTTTAATATCTAAGAAATCACCGAGAATGGATCCTCTCAATTTTTTCCTTCAAATTTTCTTCAATTTTCACATCTTAACCATCAAATATCTTTTCTCAATTTCTTTTAGAATTAAATATTGTTTTATCTTTGTAATTCAATGGTCAATTATTCAACATTATTTCCTCAATTATTTTTTCCACTTGAGAGAATCCACTCTCGAAATCACCTCCTTACTTTTTTTTTTTTTAAGCAAACAGAAATATATTAATAAAAAAGAGTACAAAAGCTAGGGGGGCAAAAACCTTACCTAGCAACCACACAAAGTGTAAAAAGAAACCTAGAAGGGTGATAAAACAATAAACAACCTACACAAAGGTGGTATACAAAACAAACCGGACCAAAATCCAGTGGAGGAGCCAAATGCGAAACACACTAATACACATCCACACAATTCAGCAAGCCCAACACGGGACCCCAAACCAAATTGCAAAAGAAAGAGATGCGTAAAAGATGCAACCATTACGAAATTATCACTTACGGAACGGCAAATGAAACTGGTTGTCCACACGTCAACAGAGACACCAACCAACTACTCGTTATCAGCAACAACAAGTCAAGACCATTTCTAGCCTAATCTGCGAAGGAATGGAGAAGGGCAAATGATGATGCCTGAAAACAGCAAACCACCACCTGAGAGGACCCAAAAACTCCAACCAGCAAATTGGAAAAACCAAATCCATAATCAACTTCCAAGCGCCGCAGATGAAAATCTGAGAACCTTGATCACTGCAGCTCTCAACAGAGTTGGAAAGAAAACAGAAAACCAAAGACTAGACAAACAAACCACAGGCCGGCAGCAACAGGACTGTGAAACAAGTCTGAAGAAACAGGCATGAAACTGTCTACCACCACCATGGACGGAGGCAGGGACAGTGATGAATCCAAACTCAAATGGATGAAAAGACAAACCTGAAGAAACCGATCCAAGGGGGTTTTGACAGACAAACAGTCTTCTACCACTGTAGAACCATAACTCTCTGCTCCATAACCAAAACCACCGGAGAAGAAGAGTATTAAAAAACAAACCGATAACCACCACAAACTGACGGTGGTGGTATCAGACTTTTTGAGAGCCGCCACAAACCAGCAAAACCACCGTGAGAGAGGTAGTTGTGGTTGAACCTAACCCGAATCGAGAGACGAGGACGACGGAAAAGAGGAACAGAGACGAACCACCAACCGACTTCGACATCGCCGACGCGGAAGGGAGGTGCGGAGGGTCGGCAACCACTCATCGCACCACCATTGAGAAAGCTACATGGTGAGAGATGTGTTTGGATATGGAGGGTAGCAAGAAACGGCGTTTGGGCTTAGAGAGAGGTCAGGAGCAAGCCCCGTAACTAGTTATATAGTGAATGTCTCCATTTCCAAATCACCTCCTTACTTAAAAACAGGAAAAATGTATCCTTCCCCACTCCATGTTTATCCACTATCTAATGGTCCGGTAGATTTATTTTATGAATAATTAAATATTAAATTAATAATTATTAGTCATTAAATTAAATAAAATAAACAGATAAAATTTGATGTCAAATTAACTTTAACCTATCCCAAAAAAAAACTAACTAATATATAAACTTTAAAATACAGTTTTTGTAATTTTGATACGTACTACATTGACATGACACCATATCATAAATTGAAAGACTAAAATGGCCATATAGTTACCGGTCGTTAGTTGGTTCAGTGGTGATTAACGCTGAACTTGGTAGAAAGGACCACGGTTCGATCCCCCGCAACTGCGATCTAGAGGGGGCTGGAAGCACTTAATGTCAGAACTGACCCCGAACCACTGGTGGTGAAAGCAAAAAAAAAAAATATGGCCATATAGGTTTTTTGTTTGTTTTTGTGAGAATTTGTATTTCTTGTTTGGAGGCAGTGGTATTGTTTTTGGTGTGTTTAGGTTTGTTTGGGATGAAGCTTGCTATCCTATAATCCTACTAATACTATGCGTCCTTGAAGGAGATTGTTGATGGAATTCATGGTCAGGTTGCAAAGATTGATCGATGATGATATTAAGGTAGAAGCACATGATTTGATTGTTTGGTGAATGATTTTTTTAGACTCTGTTTTCAATTGTGATTGTAGATTGCAATTATAGATGTAAGCTGTATTTTGCAACCTCACCGCGACATCAATTGCACTTGCATGGAACCATTGTTTCTTAATGTCTACGTACATTTATAATTTTTTGGTAAATTAAAATATCATATGCGCGCAACTGCGAAGACTCTACATATTCTTTCTCATTGATATATCCAGTTATTTTAACCTGATATTTTGACATAGAAAATAAATTTCTTCAAATGTTATTATCATTTGAAAAGATCAAAAGTTGAGTTATTACATACTTTTAGTATTGTAAGACAGACTCAGATTACAAGATATACAAAAATTCTGCAAAACTTTACAAATCATATCCATAGCATTAACTATAAAAGAATACACTAACATCACTCTATTATAAGCAAAAATTTACTTTTTAGGTTTATTGAATAACAAAAAGTAAATTCTTGCTTATAATAGTGACCATTGAGAGTAACAAAAATTCCCATTAGCTTTGGCAATTCTTTGTTTATTTAAGCTCTCTTTTCCTTGGTTTTCTTATAGTTTCTGAAGCAAACTTCCAAATGTTGTGTCTTGCTTCTGCATTGGACATTTTACACCTTTGCAAATCTAAGAAGCAGAAGCTGGAGCAGGAGTAACACCACCGGTTGTTGGCCTGATAAAGGAAAAACAATTTTCAGTTCCATAAGATTTTGAAACATAAATTATGAAACACAATTAATATCATGTATTGAAGTAACAAATTAGCATAGAGAAAAGAGAAAGAAAATTGAACAAGATCTTAAAATTGAAAGTGAACTCGTTAATCGAATTATGTGGTTACAGTTTTCTTATATAGAAGATCATGGAATAGAGAAAATAGGCGGGAAAAACAGTTATGCAACTAACAAACTGAAAGTAGTTATAACTAACTACTTGGTTACTTCCTCCACAAGTAACTGAGGTAGTTTTTCTTCATCCTTTGATTTTTAACATCATGTTTTACCAAAAATATATATTTTACCAAAGGGCTATTTAAAAATGGGACATTAATAATGATTAAAGATGTAGTAATATGAAAAATATTATTAAGATTTTATTGATATCGTAAAATGACCTATATAATTAGAAAATAAAAACTTACAGGCCTACGGAAACTTTGAACGCATCATATATTCCCCATTGAGCTCCGGTTAGAGTTCCCACCATAAGAATACGAAGAGGGAGGCCGCGTGTACACATACCCCATAATCCCAATTTCTTTACAGCCTACATTACAAAGTGAATAACAATGATGAATTAGTCCGACTCACGTGAATTTCATCCAATAATCGAGAATATGCTAATGGGAGTATTGCTAGCATTAATCAATGAAGTAAATTCTAAAGTTGCTTTTAAAAATAGGACATAAAATTATAGTTCAAGTACTAACTTGTTGAATTTAAAAGATGGTTGCTCTTATCTCCCTAAATTCCTTACACTAGAAAACACACTACTGAAAGATATCTTTCGGATAAGATTTACACTATCAGAAGATATCTCCCGGTAACCTTTACACTACCGGGAGGTATCTCCTGATAAAATTTACACTATCAGGAAATATCTCTCAGTAGATGAAAAGGATATGGGGGATTCTGATCAATTTAGGGAGTGAAGAGCAACTGTCAATTTAAAATAGTTAAGAAAGTACCATTTATATATTTCTATAATAGGGACAAATAAGAGAAAGAGTGTGTGAAAATTTAGAGTGTGATGAATTAAAGATTTATACTTATATCTATCTAAGTAAGAAATTAATGTGGTACTTACATCAGCAGCAGTTGCTCCTTTAGAACTGTTGAGGAAAGAGACAAGATTGTCTGCAGGATGAGAGACAACAGCACATAATATACCAGCTAAATATCCACCAACAACACTCACACCAAGTTGTAGGGTTTTGGTGCATTCATCTTTTGGTGTGGGAATTGCATGCTTGTAGATCATCTCAACAATGTTTTCATAAGAAGCAAACTTCATCATTGTATCTGCAATAAACAAACATTATTTTATTGCTCATTTTTATTGTCTAATTCCTAACTTTCTAACAGTATTAGTGTATGTTTGTTATCACAGCGAGTTTGACATAATTATGATGAGTTATTGTAACATATCAACAAATTCACCGTGATATCAGATATGTGCTTAGAAAGTAAATGCATAAATATTTCAAAATCGGCAAAAAGTGAAATTGATTCTCAATACCAAAAGACACTTTTATAGTTCAAACTAATAAGTATAAATAAGTGTGAAAACTTACATGGAACCTGTCTTCCCCAAAGAGGCACAATTCCCTTATACAACCTGCAATCATTGTACATTTCATTAAATACTTATCCTAGCATCTAGAATCATTAACAAGTGCAATTTCAAACAATGAAAAGCTTAATTAACAACACTTAATGAAATAATCAAATTAAATCTTGCTTTGGTGGTTCACTATTAGATACAATAGACCTACAAGATATTTTTTTTATAAAAAAATCAAATAGTTGAAATTTAAAACATTATTATTGAGGTCTATGGTGGACCATTACAATGTTCATCCACTTATCTTGACTATCAGAAATAAAGTTAAGAGACCTAAAGATAAAGATAACATTTATTAATGGTTTAAATATAATTTTCATCCCTATATGTTCGCGAATTTTTTATTTTAGTCTTTGTATGTTTATTTGTTGCAAATACATTCCTGAATGTGCAAATTTTGTTGGTTTTAGTCCCTCCAGTTAAAAATTGACTTCGTTTGTAGCTAATTAGTTACAAACGCAGTTGGGAGAGACTAAAACCAACAAGATTTGCACATTCAAGGATGTATTTGCAAGAAAAAAACATACATAGACTAAAACAAAAAATTCACGAACATACAAGGACGAAAATGAGATTAAACCTTTATTAATTATAAGACCAAAGTGAGTTAAGGGAAAAAAGAGTAATTTATCCTAATAATATAAGTATATCTATTAATTTGAATCAAACTTAAATATTTAAGGACAAAGAGGTAGTATAAAGTTAGCATACCCTGAGACTCCTTCAGATCTAAGCAATTTGGGTAGCCCATTAGAAAGGCCTCTAGCAAAACCAGGTTGAGTTTGAACTCTAACCTTAATTGCTTCAAATGGACAAAGTGCAACATCAGCAATAACCTCAGAAGATGCTGATCCAGCAAGGTAAATTAATGTCTTATACTTTGTAGCATAATCTGTACCAACAGCATCTGAATAGTATTTCTTGAAATATTCATAGAGCCCATATTTGAATGCACCTTGTGCACTATAACCAAGAAATGTAGGTGCCCATCCTCTAAAAAATCCTCTAAATCCTTGTTCCTTAAGCATCACTCCAAATCCAGAGGAAATGCTCTTATACTTTGTAGGGTCAATCTGAAATTCATAATTTTAGTTGAGTAATGCAATTTGTTACGAAAGATTTATACTACAAGAAAAAGAACACATAAAAATACGATATTTGACCAATCAGATTATGGTCACGATAAATGGAAGAATGGTAATTATTATGTCATGTAATATTATTGTGTTTCTTGCAAAGCTTCTCTTATAATAATAATAATAAGCATTTTTTCTTATTAGTTTGTAATTGTACATGTTTAGATAAACGACTTAATTAAATATTTATTAAAAAAATTAACAATATAAGCATTTAATAAATAAATTAATAAAAAGTGTCTATTAATAGAGGAAAAAATAAGGACAGATTTAAATAAGGATTTAATATGATTATTTTTACATATGCATTCAATTATATCTTACTTAGAGCATCTTTAGTGGGAGTAAACTAAGTGGGTGAACTAAGTTATTTTTTATGGGGCCAAAGTGATTTGTAGGATTTAAGAAATTGATAGTTGATTTGAGTATTTTTACTTTAATGGTGGTTGGTTATAAAGAGCCAAAATTTGCCCCACGTGTTTATATTTTTTTATTTGTAACTGTATTTAGTTTTGATTTAAAGTTTAGATTAATTTAATTATTTTGGACAAAATACATAAAAATATTTATTTTTTGACAAAAAATATTAAAATTACTATAAAAAAATTAAAAAATTAATAAATTTAACCTAAAGAAATTGTAAATAGTAATAAATATATCAAAGTATAATATTTAGAAGGTAAAATTGTGTGTAAAAAAAATATAAGTTACTAGTATAATATTTTTTTTTACTCAACTAGTATACTATTAATATTTATAGGAAGGTAAAATAGTTATAAAATATCAAAGTAGCCGTTTTGAAAATATTATGGCTGTTGCTAGCTAGCATTTATGCTAATCAATTTATTATTGAATAAAATAATCTGTTTTGGCTTTACTTGTACCATAGTTGACGTTAACTACTTAGAGCATGTGAACAAAATTTAGTGCACTTACCATTGCCACATCATCCCTCTACAATGCAAAATTTCTTATAGTATACGTTTGTTATAGGAAACTTAGCTTTAGTGTACCTGCGCTGCTGATGCTCTTAGATATTTGGATAGCAAATCAAAACATTTCATAAATTAACATATACGAAGTCATTGGATACATGAATAAAAATGCTTTAATTACGTCTTACGAACTTAGCTCAATTGGTAGGACAATACATTATATATGCAGGAGATCGAGATTTGAACTTTGATCATTTCACAATATATATATATATATATATGAAGAGAAAGAGAAATAGATGAAGGGAAATATACGAAGTCATGGAAGTCTTCAATATAAAGGGAAATAGATGAAGAGAAAGAGACCAACCTGCATATTACATTTCACAAGATCAAGAGGTGTAACCGCCATGTGAGTGAAACCACAACATATGCTTCCACCAACGGCACAAGCCAGATAATAATCACGAGAAAACAACTTTATATTCCTTCTCCCAGACTCACTGGGAGAAGGAATCATAAATTTCGAAGATTCCATCGTTGTATGATGGATGGTGGAAACATCATCTACCATCTTCTTTTGCGGCAATGAAGTAGAGGTGTAGAGGAAGCTTGGGATGAGAGAATGATCCATGAATGAATAGATGAAGAAAAATATATGGGAAGATGCAAAGAGTTAATTAGTTTTGGGAGAAAGCAAAGGAATATAACTTTTTTATTCTCTCCCAATTCCTTGGATTAAGTTGGAGACAAATTGGCTTCTTTGTTTGCTTTTATAGTCTTTTTATAAAACAATTTTCATCTCTTGAATTTTATATAATATATGGGAATTGGAAAACATGAAGAAAACAAAATGTCAAATAATTTGGTATTTGTGAATTGTGAATCTTCTAAGGTCATGGCGGCTTTGACCATTTTCATTATGATAGAAACCTATGAGATATGTAATTTCCTGAAAATTTCCCTCTAAATTTTTTAAATAGGAGCATCAACACTTGAATTATTTTTTATGAGATTAAACTTGATAAGAGAGTCTTTAATAAAGAATTAAAACATTAATTATTCTTTTAATTATTCTAATATGTTTGGGTGTTATTAGGGTAGAATTACTCAAAGATCGATACTTTTTCTTTGAATTCAACTTTAATTAAATAAATTTTGTAAAATCTTTTTCAATTTTATTCAATATGGACTTGACAATTACTTGTAGACCAAGCAATAAAAATATTAATTTAGAAAATAGAAATTGGTCAAAACATGCTCAATAATAATGTTGCATCCGTAATTCGTTATGTCATCATCATTTTTATTGATGTAACAAGTCAATTGTTCAATTGCCATTTTTGAGCATCACATCACATGGTTGAAAAGAACAATACTGACCAACCACGTATGGTATCTTTGAAGTTTGAACAATCAACTTTTGTGCATCCACTCAACATTATAATTTTCTTTGAGTTTGGTTCTGACCTGCAATTTCAGGCACCAATACCATGAATACAGTTACTTATTTAGTCTTATTCATAATGTGAACAATAGTTAGTCATTGGTCAATAGAGAAGTTAATTGTTCCTGTCCAAATACGAGTCAACCTCATAGGGGTTGAGGAAGGTAGATCTACGGTATGGATCCCCTATGGTGATGATGCCGCCAGAGAGGAAGGTACATGCAAAAGACGGATTTGGATTGCATGCACTCAGTAAGATTTGTGCCGTTTGATTAAGAACAGACGGACCACATAAAGAAGTTAAATCAAACAGTATAACTGATTTATATCTAGACTGCATGCAATCCAAATCCACAAAAGACACTTTAATTGGGACAAATGCCCGTAATATAATTATTGAATGGGCTCCCTTGTGGTCCTGGTCCTTGTGCTTTAGGTAGATGATTTTTCCGGGGAAGGCCGACTTCATCGATAAGGCTGAGTGAGATCGATTGTCACCTTGTTAGATTACAATTATAGCAATGCAAAATAATTCCTTGAATATGGAGTTAAGTACAAAATACTATATTGGCAAAGCTATTGAATTCTGAAACAATTATATCATTAGAAGTACATGGATACACTGGCATGTATATATATTTAATAATTTATAGAAGCAACAACTTTAGTAATACTTCAAGCCAAAAAGAATTGATACAACAATCCAATTACTGCATCATTCCACTTTCGGAATCGACCAGTGCAGAAATAAATTAAGGTGACAAATTACAATAAAAGGTGTAAAATCTTGAGAACTGGTGAATATCAACAGCCACGCGAAAATTATAATCCGAAACAATGCCAAAACTTACGATGTCTTTGTGTACGGCTTTAATTAGAGAAGCCTAAGATGAGCTGTATCATTAAGCTTTTTTATCTGCCAACCAGTTCGCAGAGAATGCTGCAACACAGTCACGGAAGAGTCTTCTACACAGAACTTATGTGACATTTGGGGGCTACACCCCAGAAGACCGGTAAGGAGACACTTGATTGGTACAGAATGAGTAAATATTCCTATACAAGAAACAGATGATGAAAATCTGGTGAAATTAGAATTATGCAGGGAATTTTGGTGATTTACGTTGCTCGAAGGAATGTCGTCTTCGATCTCATCTCCAGTGGTTGTCACAAATTGTAGTCTGCTCTTTCCAGATTTTTTCCTTGAGAATGCAGGTCGATTCCTGCTGAGAGAATCCCATTGGTTTGAATGGAGAGAAGTTCCATCTTGGTCGTGAATTGAGTTTGTGAGAGCATGGGAATTGTGCTGAGAAAATGCGTTACTGTCATTTTGATTGGACGAGAAAACTAATCTCAATTTTTCATGTAATCCCAAGACAGACTCGTTTAAAAAGTGAATCATCCGGAATTCTACTTGTCTAAGTGATTCTCCAGAAGGTGCCGTGAAATCTGGTTGAAACCTGTCAATGTAGCTCATAACTTCAGGTGTGTATGTTTCTGACCGAAGACAGCCCTCCCAATTTCCTTGGCTAATCTCGGCAAGAGCATCTGAGGATTGTATTTGTTCTTCTGTAAAATTGATTTCCTGTCCATTGGAACATTAGTTATTTGAGTCAGATTTATAGCACAAAATTCTGAGATGTAATAAATCTATATGTCATAGGCAACTAGTTATGCAACCATTAAAAGTGAAATTATGAAGAACACAAGTTCAGTGTAAGACAACTTTTAACAAATATAAACACATTTCTGGCTATATCTATACCATATTTTATTGTGCTTTGAACTAGAAGGTCTCATACTCTTAATGTAAGTATTGAAGGAGATGCTACTGTGCTAAATTCCCTTCATAGCATTTACTAAAGAGAGGTCAAAGGAAAATGAAGGGTTCTCTATTTCATAAATGACATTACTCATTCAATATATTAATTACTCTATTTCATATCACCAATGAACATGATTGGTAGTGTATTAATTAATATATTAAAAAAATGTACTACATATCCAAAGCATACCGGCAATGTATACCCCCACATAATATTTGTAGGGTAGGGTACTGCAAACCCGTACCAAATAGAATTGCAAATATGGAGGTAGTTATGGTTGGAATTTCATTTGTGTGATATTCTCTAGCTGCTCTAGTTCAATGGACAATCGAGGTTAAGAAGAGAAAAAAAAAATGACTGCAGAACTGTCTCCACTGGACTCCAGAGCTTGTATCTCCCTCAACGAGTCAATAACCTACTAACTCCATATCCATCTATTTTCTCTCTACATCTATCTAATTATAATAACCTAAAAAATAAACTAGTACAAAATTACAAGGACAACACACAACTAATAAGGACTACCTAAAGGCGAACACACTTGATCCCTTGGGCCAACCTTACTCCTCCTGTTTTAAACCTTCCTAAATGAGACTTTGCTGCTAAGAATACGGCCCCAAAAATTTCCGCACAAGACTAAGAGTTGGAAACTCCCTAAAGTTGTTGAAAACTTATAGCTCCAGCCACTTGATCGGCATTGCATTAGTGTTAGTAGGTTCTCCTCCAATGTCCAAACAAAGAAAGCTAGAAAACACTCCACCTGCATCTTGTGGCTGAAAGCATAAAGACACATCACCCAACTCTGCCTTGAGTGTCTGTGCATATTGCTTCCCACACTCTGTCAGCAACCATTTTGCAGTTTGCCCCCTGCCAACATACTTGGAGTTGAGTCTGATGTTTATGGCAGTGCTTGCTTCTTTTCCCTCTGTTTCTTAAAATCAGATCCACCCACATGAGCAACAAAGGGATCTAAAGTTGCTTCCCTTATACTAATTGCCCTGATTGTCCTTTATACGCAACCTTCTTGATTTATGCTAAGATTTGAAGCCTTCTTATTAAACTTATTTTTTGCTTCGTGTCACCAAAGTTGTAGGGGATAGCCAAGGTATCTTCAATTGAACTTTGAACTCATTTTCCCAGTCTTTGATTTCTACTTCACTGGCTGTTCTTGGATGGCTTCTCTACAGCAATGGCATATTTCAATCCATTTCCGCTTCACCATAGCCAAACCACATGGACCCTTTTCTGCACCATCCTTTTTGTTTGGTTAAAAGAAGATGGCCTTCCTAACCCTATTCTGCACTATACTTTTCTCCCTCATGTGCCAATCAAGTGTTCACTTATCCATCTCAATGTTCGATTTGCTCACTATGTTTGGTACTATAAAATCAGCTTTTTATCTATGCTTAGCCTTCCAACTTTCATTTTTCATCCTATTTTCTAACTCCAAAATTAAAATCCTGCATCATTGACAAAACTGGCAGGTCCAGTACCTACTTGAGTTTAAACTTCTGTTTGAGCACTACCTTTCGCAAGCTTTCCCACATTGCCTAAGGTTTGTTATCATCCAGTATTGGAAAGAAGATAAACAATAGGAGAAAGAAAGGAAATGAATGTTTATTATTGGTACAATTCAGAAAGAAAAAAGGTGAATTTACACTGGCAAAATTGAAACACCATCACGAACCAGCCCAGTTCCTATTTACTATTTTTCCAACTGTATCTCCTAACTTCTTGCTTCCTTTTCCCCCATAGACCTAAAATATTTCTCCTTAGTTGGGCCTTCCCCTGCTTCTTTTGATGCACCAGTGATCCTAACAGGATTCCTAGCCCCTTTCCACCGGTACCGATGGCCAGCACATGCTTCTAGTGCTTCTGCTGCCAGCTGAAACTTCCCTCCATCATTTTTCCATGTCAAACTGCAGCTCAAATCGCATGAACAACACAAATTTACTATCTCATTTACAATATAAGAATCCCTAAAGTTTTCTCCCAGAGAATGCATTCTTAAGCTTGGAAGCTCTATCCAAAATTATTCAAGCAATTGTTTTGTTTCTCCATTCTAGCTGACTACAAGCAACTTTCTGGATTTGGGAGTTCTCATACCCGTAGATAAAATTGGTTTCGAGATTAGGAATCAAGGCCTGATTAACTGGGCTGGCCCATGTCATTCCTTGGACTCACTTGTTACATGTATCCTTATTTCTCCAGTTTTAAGCCTTCCAAAGGGTTCTATAAATTCCTTCCCACAATTTTATAGTCATACCATCATCAACAATTTTCTAAAAAGTTTTAATCATGAAGTCAGCATTCAATGCAAAGCAACAATAACAGTCAGATGTGGCAACTGGTTTATTTTGTACAATTTAAAACTACAAAGCTAATGTGGATCCATTAGTGTTTTCAGCTCAATATCAAAATGCAATAAAATAAATGAATTTTGAAAGTATAAAAAATCACTTTCGGCCATTAATATTAGAACAGTCACATTAAAATTGGGGCCAGAGAATATTTTCAACAGATCACTTCTTCCATCATCCTAAATGTTAGCACAATTCCATAGAACATGCTAGTGTGAATAATAATCAAAACCAGCACTGATAAAAAACAGAGGCGGCTAATCGCTTCCCCGTTAAAAAAGTACAGCTGACATGTAAGTGTAATCATAAATCAGAAGATTCCATTCATCATGAGAAAGGCATTGTAAGAAAATAAATCATGTTAATGTAGGAAAACAACAAACTAGTTCCGTCATTGCTAATCTAAGCATTGATTCAAAGAGCAATAATAACAATACAGTTCACTTTAAAAGAGCCATAAGTTTACACAGAACAACATTGACATTTTTCAAATTTTAACAAAACCTAAGTTGCTAACCACATTTATGATCAGTCAAGAAATCAGATCTACTATTGTCCATCTCAACTATACTTATATTTGTAAATAAAACAGCATCACCTCGTCTTCAATTTCTACCATTCAACATAGTATCAAAATTTTAAATTGCAGTTAACGACCAACCACAATTAGGACCACAACATCAATGTTTTAGAAGTTTCCTCAACTGCATATCCATTACACTACACTCACCGTTATCCCTAACTTTTCACAATATTATGAAATGTAGCATGATCACAATCACAATTTAACAAATCTGACTCTTCAGAAGTGAACAACTTTCTTTAGATTGTAATATAAGTAATATCAAATATTAATAAATAAATAAATCATTGGTTGATATTACATGCATAGTTACATATGCAAAACCAATCATGGTTGCATTTCAGTAGCTATAGCATAGCTCAAATTGCTATTATTCTGTAATATCTACTACTAAGTACAAATAGCAGCTATAGCAGCACTAATAGCAATATTAAGTAGCAGAATCTGAACAAATTTTTATTTTTCGCAATCAGCGAGCAACAACACTCATTGTGTTAAAATACAAATCCTCGGTTATCTCATTACTAGTTAACATTACTTAACTCTCTGCTTACTCCTGACAAGTCCATCTTAGTGGCATATTTGGAATCACACTGAATCTAACAAAATCATGGTGACTCTGATTTTGTTGAAGCTTTAAAATGTAGTTTTTATCAAAATCACGTTATCACTCCATAATTCTCCCTAGTTCACTGTCAATCCAAACATTCACTTAATTTAATAGCTAGCATAACACAATTCAACTCACACAAACCAAATCACAAAGACCTTAATTGCTTCCGTTCATATTCAAATTCATATAGGGCCCGTTTGGATTTGGCTTATTTTTGAGCTTATGAAAATAGCTTATGCAAATAAATAAACTTTTATGTTAATTCATTAGTTTTCGCTAACAAAAATTGTATTTTTATAAGTCGTTTTCTCATAAACTACTTTGAAAAACTTATTATGATACATAAAAGTTTATTTATTTGCATAAGCTGTTTCGCATAAGTTCAAAAATAAGTCAATCCAAACACTCGATAATTATGCCTAACTCACCGTCACTCCATTCGTTTACTTAAATACATTTCATATCACAGTTCAACTCACACAAACTAAATCACATCACATATAACTTAATTGCTACAATTCATATTCAAATTCATATAAAATCATTGATATATTGATGAAAAAAACTACCTTACACACCGAAACCGCAGTCGACCTCGCCCGATCCAACGGCGAACAATAAACAGCATTAAACCTCACACCTTGAGATTTCAAAAACACAGCCAAAGCCCTAGCTTGTCGTTTCCCATTCGGCGTCAACTCCGCCGCAGAACATCTTCCACCAACCAACTCCGGCGCCAAATTCAACTCACACTCACCATGACAAATCAAAAAAACCTCAACAACCTCTTCATCACCACTAACTCCACTCACCGACGAAAAGCTTCTCGAAAACATCATCCCTGACGGCGGCGACTGCAACGGCGGAGATTGCAACGGAGTCGGCGGTGCCAAAACATTATACGGATCCCATACTTTAATCGACGGTCCAAGTCGCGGCGTACCGAGAGATGACAGTTGAGGAGAAAGCGGAGATGCTGACGCGTGGCATGGTAACATTTCTGGTTCTTGTTCTAGAACTTTCTTTGCCACGTGGTGATGGTTACGTAATTGTGTTCCGTTTATGTTAATATTTCTTTCTTCTTCTTCTTCATCTTCGTGTTGATTTTCTTCTTCTTCTTCGTCGCTATCTTCAATACCTTGTGATGAATGATTCGCACCCATTAAAACGACGTCGTTGGTGAGATTTGAAATGTGTTTTGAGAGATCTAAGTTATGTGGTTAATGAATTGAAGTGAAGAGAAGTAGATCTGGATTTTGTTAATTAATTAATATATTTGTAACGTATTTTGGAGAAATGAATGTGTATGTGTGTGTGAATGGAGAAGATGATGAAGGGAGTTGAAGACAATACACTCAAAGTTTTTCTTACATTTTCATTTATTTTTTAAGATTGTTTTTGGATTTTTGTTTAAATGATAATCCGAAGTTGGGCTATATAATTAAAATTTGACCAATAATTAAGGCTTAATTCTTGATTTTGAAAAGAATTCAATTATGAGTAGAGAATTCATCTTCGCGGTGTTTTATTGATTTTTCGATTATATTGTGGAAATTTTGTATTTATATTATAGGATGTAATTTATTTTAAGAGCATTCAGACTTCAAGTATAGATATGATTTTGTTTGCGATGTCTTTTTTTTATGTTTTAAGAGCACAAAAGTATATGTGAAGAAAGAAGAGTTAGTGAACTTCTTAATAAATCCACTCGAAAGGCGATCTACATTTAAGTCGAACTACATTCTGACTTATGAGTGGGTAGGACGGAAACATGCATGTGTGGACTTAACTGAAGTTTCTCCACTTGTGGGATTGATGGCTGTGATTTTACTGTAGTACAAACGGACCTCAAAGTTGCTTCGATTAAAGTGGGTGAACATGAGAGAGTGTGGTTTAACAATCAACATCTACGTTTATATCATTTGGATTTGACAACGGAAACTGTGGATATTTTGAAAAGAGTTCAAAAAGTCATGCATTGGAATGTGGTATTTCTTAAGTTACTAGATGTAATATTTAAGATGATTGATTTTGTCATCCAAAAAAAATTAGTGACACAGTTTATTATCCATTTCTAATCAAGTGTAACTATCTTTTTTCTTTTCTTTTTTGGTACAACAAATGTAATTATCTTACATCATAAAAAGTTGTTCGAAAAAATAAGATCAAAATTAATTTATAGGTCCACATTTTTATTATATTTATCTTAAATTTTATCGCTTAAAAAATTTATATTAATTCATCTTATGTTTAAAAAAGTCTATTTTTTCTGCTTAAAAAATTTATATTAATTCATCTTATGTTTAAAAAAGTCTATTTTTTCTATAATTTTACGAGCATGTATGTTAAAAGTTACTAAATTATTTTAAAGATCATTAAATAAATTTGAATCTAGCTAGACTAAAATTGTATGGTGAAAATTGTTATAGGAATGCAAAATTGTCAACTTTTTTTTATTGTGATACATAGAGGTGGAACAAAAAATGGTTTTGGGAGGCTACGGAAATTTTTTTAAATATATAAATTATTAATTATATTGTACATAATAATATAAGTTTTAAAAAAAAAAGGAATATACTATTTGATAATTTCAAATTTTAAAACACATTTATCAAATAAAGTTTTTTTTGGTCCAATGAACTTATAAGCTATAAGCTTAAAGTATGATCTTGCCAAACAAAGTTTAAATGACTTTAAATAATCAATAATAGACTAATAAACTAATATTTGCACTAATGTTTGAATTAATATGTGTGTCAATCGAGTTCCTTATAGTTATTATTAATATTTGCACTATTGCTTGAACTAACGTCTAAATTAATATTTACATTAATATTTGTAGTTGTACAAATACGCATACTGAATTTTTTATTGGTTCATAAATAGAATTACTTAAAATCATTAATAATATATTTGAATTAATACTCTATCGATTAAAAAAAATTGGGGTGTGGGAGGGTTGTGGGCACCCTCACTCGTATATAAAATTTTTACAATCGTTTAGTTATGATTAATCTCTATTTTTTTTTTTCACCACCAGTATCCTGTTTAATTACTAACCTTACCTAAATCATTTGTGTTGACTTAATAGTGTTGGCTTGGGTCCTTAGAGTTTGCTCCTTTTAAGGTCTCGAGTTCGATTTTCCCTAGTGTCAATTTTGGTGGGCTAGTCCATATAAAGTAAAAAAAAAAAAAAAAAAACTCTGGCTTTAAACGGGATCCTGCAAATGAACGGTGGGATTAGTTCCCTCAAATACTGAGTTTTCAAAAAAAAAAAAAAAAATATTAACCTTACCAGCTAATCTTTAGCCTAAAGAAAAATCAAAGACCCGCCACCGTTTACGAGCAGTTATTCCTCAATTTTTTTTTCGTAAAGTTGTGATAGTAACCAAGAGAAAAACTTAATTCAAAGAGGGCTAGCAACATGTTCAAAAGAAAAATTTATCAAATGTACTCCTTAAAATTAGGAGCCTTCTAGGATGGGAGAGGTCAATAGGTTTACCACCACGGGAAAGTGAGCTTATTGTAAATTTGTGTGTACCATATCTTTTTCTCACCTCTTCTCTCTCAATTCATCTTTTTCATCTTGTTGATTGTCTCCTTGTTTATGCAATTTTACACTATTTCTACCATCAACCTTATCCATAGTCACATGATTCGCAATTCACTTCGGTATGTGGCATGCATTCGGGTACACGGGACGCAACCCTCCGAGTATTCGGTATGTTACGGAGTACACATAGTTTGTACGCTATTTAGGTTCGTAATACGTTATATTTGGTACGCTATGAATAAAAAAAATATTATTTAGTTAAAAACAACAAAATACGTGATGAAAAAATCACATTCTAACAAAAGTCACATTAAAGATTATACTATAACAGTCATCATGTTCACCCACCTACGAGTTTTTGTATCTGTAATCAAACATAGATAAAGTACAATAGCATTAGTCCCACGGCGGGAATTTTGCAAACACAGAGAGGCATATTCACTATAAATATAACCAGTGTATCAATAGATTTCAATAAACAAGCAGAGTGATTCCATTAGTATGTTTAATTGCATCTCACTTTATGAAAGTGATGAGCACTTCCCTATGCAGGTGCAGTAGTTAAATATTTTATTTATTGAGCAATTTTTTTCTCTGGTTCGCTGTTTTTTGCGAATTTTCCTATGAATTATGGTGAATCAATTTGCAAATGAATTGCGAACTAGTACGCGCGAACTAATTTGCTATTCGTTGACTATTGGCCAAATTATGTGACTATATTCCCATCATTAATAAACCACCAATTATCTAAACTAATTCACATCTCTATATATATAAAATGTGAACCGTTTTTCAAGTTCAAGTGTACACGTGGCAATCTCTAAGTCATTCTTCTCCCATATTGTTTTGGCCATTAATGAATTAAACACTAAATTGATTTTTTGGTTTTTTTTTTGCACTATTCCTCAAGGTTTTTCATGTTTGACCATGCCAGAATTAATGAATTAAACACAACACTATATGATTTTTCGGTTAAGATTCCTCAAGGTTTTTCATGTTTGACCCATGCCATAATTAATGAATTAAGCAATAAGCTTCAAATTATATTTTGGTACAGACTTTACGAATTTTTTTTCTAATTTAAAAACTAAATTAACTAAATAAAATTAGAATTCATGTTGAAACATGCTTAATAGGAAAATTTTAATTAGTTTAAATTAAAAAATAAATTTCGTACATGTGTATATTGCTTTAAAAAACAATCAATGTTCAAAAAAATTAGTAACAAAATTGACCATTCTAAATTGTTATAATGGAAAAATATCAAATAAATAAATCTATAACAAAATAATAGTTACAAAAGTCATAAAAGTCATTTATAACAAAAGATATTCTATATGTTGACCATTTTAAATTGATATGGGCTTGGTCAAAGATGAGCAATAATGGTCAAATATTCTTTAATTAGGGTCCGAAAAAAAATAAATTAGTAGCATCCGAAAAATCAAAGAATATTACTTAGCTTTATGCTTTATTATTGTCTTTAATTATTACCTCTTATTTCAGCATTTTGCATCTATAAATAATATGCGCATAATGCTATTTTTTCATCACATCCAAAGTAAACAAACACTCTTATTTACAAATTATATTTCGAATAGCTCTTAAATATGATTCAATTTTTTCGTTGAATGCGTCCAAAGAAAACTGAAATGTGATGGTTCGAGTCGTACAACTTTGGTACGTGAAGGATCTTGCAACTAACAAACTACCATTTTCAATGGAAATGGTGATAATGGATAAAAATGTAAGTTTTTCTTTTATTATAATTTTACAGTGTTAGGTCTAAAGATGTATTTTTTATAATATTATTATATTCAAATATGTGATTTTTACTTTGAGCAATTGTCGACATTTGATGTGTTCATATAAATATTTTTTAAAGCAATATACAATATAAAAATGATTCTCAAGAGTTAATAGATTTTAACATGATTATAGAAGCACGTGCAAACATTTGATGTTCCAAAAAAATAATGAGAATCTATAAAATTGTAGTAGATCAAAAAAAAAAAATTTGTTGTTATTTGTCCAGAAATGTATAGTCCTGAAACATAACATGGTATGATATTTTTTTTTTGGTCGAAATTGTATGATAATTTTAATTTAAACACGAAAATTTAATCATATATAGTCCATAAATATATAATTTAATTATATATATATATATATATATATATATATATATATATATATATATATATATATATATATATATATATATATATATATATATATTTGTTTTGGTTATATTTTTAATTTTTAATGTTATATTATAATTTGTGGTTTGTTTAGGGTGATCGTATTCACGCAACGGTTCGACGTACCCTGATTTATAAATTTGAGAATGAAATTAAAGAAGGTGAAGTCTATGCTTTGTCCAACTTTGGTATTGCTGCCAATGTTGGTGAGTATCGAACCACTAGACATATTTCATGTTGAACTTTCAATATTCTATGAAAGTCAAAGCTGCCGAATGTAATTCCATGTCGCCACTTCTTTATGTTACTCCTCCTTCGAGTGAGATATTTGCAACTGACTACGACACTAATTATTTAGTGGGTAAGATTATTTTTTTTGTGTGAATTTTTTTTGTTAATAATATTAACCCATATATGTTGTTTACTCTTTTATTCTAGATCTTATGGGTATGCTGACCGATGTGGGTGTTGAAAAAACCTATGAGCAGAACGGTGTGTAGTCGAAGATGGTTGTTATTGAAAATTATGTTTTTTCAACATCCACACCGGTCAGCATACCCATAAGATATAGAATAAAAGAGTAAACAACATACATGAGTTAATATTATTAACAAGAAAATAATAATAACAAAAAAATTTCACAAAAAAGAAATAATTTTACCCACGAAATAATTAGTGTCGTAGTCAGTTGCAAATATCTCACTCGGAGGAGGAATAACATAGAGATGTGGCGACATGAAATTACATTGGGCAGCTTTGACTTTCGTAGAATATTGAAAGTTCAACTTGAAATTATGTCTAGTGGTTCGATACTCACTAACATTAGCAGCGATACCAAAGTTGGACAAAGCATAGATTTCACCTTCTTTGATTTCATTCTCAAATTTATAAATCAGGGTACGTCGAATGTTTGCACGTGCTTCTATAATCATGTTTAGATCTATTAGCTCTTTTATATTGTATATTGCTTTAAAAAATATTTATATGAACACATCAAATGTTGACAATTGCTCAAAGTAAAAATTACATATTTGAATATAATAATATTATAAAAAATACATCTTTAGACCTAACAAAGTAAAATTATAATAAAAGAGAAACTTACATTTTATCCATCATCACAATTTCCAATGAAAATGGTAGTTTGTTGGTTGCAAGATCCTTCCCGTACCAAAGTTGTATGACTTGAACCATCACATTCCAATTTTCTTTGGATGCATTCAACGAAGCAATTGAATCATATTTAGGAGTCATTAGAATTAGAATTTGTAAATAAGAGTGTTTGTTTACTTTGGATGTGATGAAAAAAATAGCATTATGCATACTATTTATAGATGTAAAATGCTGATAATAATTAAAGGCAATAATAAAACATAAATCTAATGAATATTTTTTGATTTTTCGGATACTATATATTTTTATTTTTGATTTTTTATTTATTTTCCGACCCTGATTAGAGAATATTTGACCATTATTGCTCATCCTTGACCTAGGAATTGATTAGAGAATATATTTTGTTAGTAATAAAAAATAACTTTTGTTATAAATGACTTTTATGACTTTTGTAACTATTATTTTGTTATAAATTTATTTATTTGATATTTTTCCATTATCACAATTTAAAATGGTAATTTTGTTACTAACTTTTTTTTGAACATTAATTATTTTTTAAAGCAATATACACATGTAGGAAATTTATTTTTTAATTTAAATTAATTAAAATTTTCCTATTAAGAATGTTTCAACATCAATCCTATTTCCTTTAATTAATTTATTTTTTAAATTAGAAAAACAATTTGTATAGTCTGTACCAAAATATAATTTGAAGCTTATTGCTTAATTCATTAATTATGACATGGGTCAAACATGAAAAACCTTGAGGAATCTTAACCGAAAAATCATGTAGTGTTTAATTCATTAATTATGGCATGGGTCAAACATGAAAAACCTTGAGGAATAATGCAAAAAAAAAATAAAATAAAAATCATATAGTGTTTAATTCATTAATGGCCAAAACAATAAGGAAGAAGAATGCCTTAGAGACTGTCACGTGTACATTTTATTTGAAAAAAAGTTCACATTTTATATATAGAGAGATGTACACATGACACTCCTACTACAATCATACTCTTCTCTCCCCATTTTAGTAACACAAATTATTACCATCATTAAACCAAATACTAAATCTAACGCAAACACACACAACAACAATAGAAATAACAAAATTGTGTGGTTAAGTAGATTGAATCAACAAATATTATGATCTTCTTAAATAAATATTTAGATTTGGAAATTTTTTCTTAGCATCAAATCTTTATAAGTTATTCAAAAACTATAATATATAACCTTGTGATACTCTTAGAAAAGTTAATATTTAATTCTCTTAAAACTCATCGAATAAAGATTATAATTTTGTTATAAAATATTCATTATTAACTTTCCTTATTAAATTTCATTAATAAAATTGACATCAAAATTATTGTAGGTAATTGACTATTATCATAATTTCATTAATTAAAAGACATTAATATTAGTATCGTTTTGACATAAATAACATATCAATATATATATTTTTTCATATTATTTTAATGTTAGTTTCATTTTAGGAAAACAATATATAATATTGCATATATTGGTTCACTGAAATAATGCTTCTATAAAAATAATCAATCTCAATAAAAATTACAGATAGTCGAAACTCTAAAAATACGATCTCCTTCAGGGATACATATATATTAAATTAAATTATTCCGAAATTCATAAAAAATAGAGTTGGGTTTTTAAGTTCTTCAAGAACTATATAATAGATAAAATCAATTATTTATACAATCCTTTGGGGATTGATGTTTTTGAATTGAGAATAAATCTCAATAATTTTTAATTTTATGATATTAGACCAATCTTTAATTATTAAGTAAAAACACGAACATAATACAATCACACCATATCATATAAAAAATAAACATGCTTATGTTATTTTGGATGATCGAAGTATCAAAGTTTCACCATACAGATGTCGGTCACGAAACATAATGATGCTTCATCAGACTGTTGTCAGTCACGAAACTCAAACAATATCGAACATCCGAATATATATCATAAATAAATCGATCAACATGTTTATATAATATGAATGATCAAAGTGTTATGCTTCACCATACTAATGTCGGTCACGAAGCGCAAACAACATCGATCACTCAAATACATAAAGACATTGATGCCAATTTATTTATTTAATTATTATTAGTATGATTTGATTTTATAAGTATACAAGATTTAATTATATAATAGATTAAGAGTTGCGTACCTCAGTTGGTCAAGAATTGGGAGCCAAACTCTTGTATTATGTATTCTCTTAAGTGTGTCTATTACATGAGAATGATAGTCTTATTTATAGGAGATTGTATGGGCCAATGATATGGGCCAAGACTAATGGACATCCACCTATAATTATTCATAACAAATTTTATTTAATCATATTTTTGTTAATTTTAAAAGGTAACAATTACATTTTGGCAAGTCAACAATTTGAGTGAATATATAAGGAAATAAAACAAGCAAATTAATAAAAAAAATGGGGAGGAATCAAATTACACCAGTGTAACTTTAAAATAGTTACACTCATTAATATCCATTGATTTTATTTTGATCTGATGGCTGTCAATTAGTCATTTATAGATTCACAAGATTCTATTAATAAATTAAATAATCTCCTTTTTTTCTCTCACCCTTCTTTTCTTTCCTTTTTTATTTTTATTACACTCTACCCCTTATTTTTTTTATATATCTACCTTCTTATTTGTAGATCAATAGAATTCTCACAATATTTTTTATTTATGTTACAATTCAGAAAATAAATAATTAAAGAATGAAACATAATTATTAAAAATAACTTAAATGTAACGTGGAGGATATGGTCGCTTTCAATCAACTTGTAAGAATAAAACAACATTGCATCATGATCACTTTGTTAGTAAGTTATTTTAATTTTTGTTTGAATTAGCATTATAGAATCAAAATATTACTAGCATAACAAATAATGATATGGTTCTATGTTTCATACTATTTGGCAGGACTTAAAATTGAAATGAATTATGGATATACTTCGTAGAAATGGTGGAGAAAATGGGACTAACATAGCATATGAAATTTGAAGATATTTTTAGTTATTATTATATAGATCTTATTTTATTTTCTTGTTTCAATTTTAAGATGTTTTGCTGGTACGATTACATTTAAGTTATTTTTTTTTCCAAACATTTAAGTTATTTTTAATTATTATGTTTCACTCTTTGATTATTTATTTATTTTTATTTGAAACATAAATAAAAAATATTGTGAGAATTCTATTGATCTAAAAATAAGAGGGTAAAGGTGTAATAATAAAAATAAAAAAGGAAAGAAAACGAGGATGAGAGAAAAAAAAGGATATTCTTTAATTTATTAATAGAATTTTATGAACCTATAAGTGACTCATTGATAGCCATCAGATCAAAATAAAATCAAAGGATATTAATGAGTGTAACTATTTTAAAGTTACATTGGTGTAATTTGATCCCTCATCAAAAAATAAAATAAGTTCATAAAATGTCTCCGTCTTTTTTTTAAATATCAAAATAACAAAATACTATATATAAACGCAATTATGTCTGTTCTTCCCATCACAATTGCTCTTACTTGATTCTTATGTAAGTATTCTACCATTTTTTCATGAATGAATTTCATTCACATATTGTCATTTTTCCTTATCACTCTTATTATTTGATGTTATATATATTAATTAGTTTGATTTGTTTTTTTATTATCATGTCTTGTGTGAATTTAGAGGACTTTCTTCATTTTCTTTGATTTGTTTCATTCTCTCTCTCTACCAACTTTTTGAATTTGTGTGATTAGCATAACTTGATCGACGAATTTACTTCAAAAGATGTTTGAAGAAAGACTTTGTCTTGAGAAGTTTGAAAATATTTTATTGTTATCTATACAATATATAAAGGCAAAACACTCTTTTGGTGTAGCCTATTTTCTTTCCTAATTTACCCTTCACCTATTAAAATGTATTAGTGTCGGTTACCATATTTCAAACACAAAAGGCAACTGCTCACCAAAATTAAAATACCCACTCAAAAAGATAAGAATGATTCTAGAACTGCACAATAAACATGGTTGAGGAAAAAATCGGGGTGCATTTTATTTTGGTTGAACAAATTACATTTTTTTAAAAAACAATATTTTTGTGTGTTTTCAATTCCATGGCACATATGTGCCGTCATTTTTTATTTGGCATGGGTGGATTCAAGACATTTGGATTACATGTATCAATGAATAATTCTCAACTCTTGCTGAAATTTAATTTTCATTCGGTGAGTTTCTTTCGAAAAAACTTAGATGAATATGATGTGTTAACTACTTTTTTACCATATTGTAGTGTTTGTAGAAATTGATTAATGGATATCCTATTTTTTTTCTACTTTTGGTTCATATGAAATGAAAAACTTTTGAAGAAAATAAATAAGTTAATCTATAACAAATATCACACGACAGAGTAGTTTTTTTAATTTAAACCATGAACATGTGACTAATAAATTGCAATCATCATATGTATTGTTGAAATCTCCATTGTCCAATAAAAAGTAATAGCATAAATCTGAGAATGTGGAAATCAATGATGGAGAGAGGGTTATTTGTAAGTAGTGAAACAACAACGGTTGCATGAACCATGAAGAGTCAAGTAGGAGAATAAATAATGCTCATGCGGTGGAAATTGGCATTATCAGTGTTGCATAATCGGGGGTAATTATACCAAACGAAAAAAAAAAACTAAAAAGTGGAAGTTGAAGTTGTTTACATATATTTCAAAAACAAAAAGTAACAACAATATGAAGGAATTGGAACATGAGAAAGAAATTGGAACATGATGCATTGTAACCACACTTTTGTATAATGCACTTTCTCGATTGATTTTTTTTCCCTGGTTTGATCAAATGCTTTTTCTTATTTGTTTTTATGTGTTTTATATTGCATGGTAACAGAAGTATCATTCTTTATTTTTCAGGGTGAATTAAAACATTTGGTTTGCACGGATCAATGAATAGTTTTTTTGGTGCATTGGCTATTTTATTTTTCATCTGATCAATTGCAATGGTAATACATTTTATATTTCTATTGATGGTTTATAATGTGTAGTGGGAGATCAAATGAAGAATTGTAATTTTGTTTAATGTGCAGAGATCAAATTAAATTAAAAGTTCATAATCGAAAAGAGAGAGGGTGTCGGAGGAAAATTACAGGAAGAAAATTACACAGACACAGTTACAAAGGTAGGTCATTTGATTTTGGAAATTCTTTTCCACAAGTGAATTGTTGGAGGTTTTGTGTGTCACTGTGTGTGAGAAGTTGCTATATCACCATATGCCTCTGATTTTGCCAATTGCCTTGATTAGCAACTTCTATCTTATTCTTTTCTTTTTAGCATTATTCTATCGATTTTCTTCGGTCTATCATCTATTTCTTTTGTCAAAATATATTGTACCATAATATCTTAGCACACTTTATCAAATTCATAAATGCATGTTCTTATCGTGAATGTTAACTGTAAAAGAGGAATATGATGTTTTACATTTTTCATCCCCTTTCCCCTATTGTGTTGCTTGCACAAATTAATTTAAGTGTGGTGGATTATGTGTTGATACATTGTGTTGAAAAATTGGTCTTGCCTTCAAGATGGTCTAAAGGAAAAAGCAAGATTCCTTTATAGGTTTGTTATCTCAATTTTGTAAAACAAGAGTTATATCAATCTTTGAAAAACAATATGAGGCTTGAAACTTATGATCTGAATGTGTTGTTGTCATCTATCTATATCTTCTATATCTATACAATAGATAAAGGCAAAACATGATGTTTGGTGTAGCCTATTTTTGTTTCAAATATACCCTTTTCAATTTTTTTTTTCTTTCAAAAATTAACTTCCCTTCCAGTTCCACTAACCATTTCATTGGTAGTTTTGATTTCATATCTCTTTTTCTCTATTATTTGTAACCATTTCATTGTAATTTGTAAATCTTCAACACAAACGTTAAAATAACCGATACATTATCAATTATGCTTCTCTTCATTCTTCTCTTTTCCATGTGTTTCTAATATCTATTTTGCTTCTCTTTGCATTCCATCTCACTTTGGCCCTTAATTTAAGTTCTTTTATTTATTCATTTATTTCAAAAAAGAAGTTATTTTCATTTTGGATTTTATCTATACAATATATAAAGGCAAAATATGATAATTTTCCTTTTGCTTAGATGTCATGTCATTGTGTATGCATTTAACATTTTCTTTGATTGTTTTGTTTGCAGATTCTATGGACATGCTTCAAATCAAAGATAAAGATTGAAGCGAAGAACCATGTTAAATTTTTTATTTCTTAACTATTTATGTGAATTTGTTTGTGGTATACTTATCTGACTTTGCTTTAATTTTTTATTTTTTTTTTTACAAAATTTCTAGAAGAAAATTTAATAACCAAAATATGGTTATCCTCCTCCAAGCTAACTCTCATATATGGCTTTGCTGATTTGCCAAAAGAAATTGGTTCCGTAACCGCATCAAAAGAAATTACTTTTGTTACTTTTTTGATTGATCTATTTCATTGATTTTTCATTTTTTTCTATGTTATTCTTCTGTGCATATTCAATTCATTTTCATTGTTTTTGCTTTTTTTATTTCTTTGTAATTTTTGTTCAAATGTTGTGAAGATTCACAGATAAAAATTATTATGTGTTTTATTTTTCTTTGTTACTATTTTGATTGCTCTGTTTGTGGTTCATTTTAACGACAAATTAAAAATAATTATATAAAAGATGATTCTATTTATAATCTATAACAATATATAAAGGCAAAATACTCTTTTTGGTGTATTCTCTCTTTGGCACTACAAATATGGTAATCATGATAAATAAAATTTCTTGATAAAACGTGACAAAGAAAATGCTACAACATAGACATAAAATTGTAGGAATAATACATTAAAATAACTTTACAAATAGGATGTTTTGCTTTGTTTTGCTTCCTAATTTTACGTTTTACAAAATGCTTCAAATTGACTTAGAAGTTAGAAAAATATAAGGGCAGTATCAGTATGGTATTTTCTCTTCAACAAGTACTACATTGGAATTTTGGCTAACAAACTTCAATCTACAATCACTTACGTGACATTGAGTATGATATTTTGACTTAATTTGTTATTTTTCATTTAAAATGATTTCACGTTGAGTGTCACGTCTCTATGTGACTTAACTATTCAAAAAAATAAAGTGCAAAACATTTATAATAATCTTCAACATATAAGTTAGCACAATAGAAAATGCGTATCACACAAGGAAAATATGAAAAGGATGACCATATTTTTTATTCTTTCGATTTTCATTACCGGTGATTTTCTTATTTTTAAGAACATGAGTGAAATAATGATATTTTGATTGCGTTTCATTTTTTTTTGAAATCATGGAATACAATTAGAGAATATTTGGATGCTAATATATCTTGATAGAGAGGCTTCATGTTACTCTCTCCGTTCCAAATATAAGCAAACTTTGGTAAATAAAAGTGAATATATTTCGACCAAATTTTGAATCAAATACATCAAGTTTCTTTGACTCATTTTTGCTTATATTTTGAGACGGATTAAATATGTATTTTGTTTCGAAGTCAACAATGTACATATAAAACTATACCACTTTTCACTACTATAAATACATAATAACTAAATCATAATCAAAATTACAAATAAATAAACATTAAAATATATGCACAAATTTTAGCGCAATAATAAAAAAGGCGGACAGACGGGCACGGGAGTGCCCGGCTGGACGCTAGTTGATTATAATATGAATCTTTTTATGTTAATTATAAATGATGATTATTTTTTTATGCTATTTACAATTTGAATAAGGAAGAATATTTTGAAAAAATTTATTATTTTTTATTAAATTAAATGGCCGCATTTAAAATTTACACATGACATCCAAAAACTCAGGACTAGCCTTGTCTAGATGATTTGTTGTGTGATTCCATATAAATATAATCTTTTTCTATAGCATTTAGTAATTTGTTCAGATAACGAACTTTGCGCATGAATTTGACTACATATCTTTATCTTCGATACAAAGGTTGATGATTCATATCATCTACGTTCTTTATATTTTTGTTAAAGTTTTGGTATGAGTGTGACGTCTAAATGACGATCATTAGTACTAATTAACCTTGATTTATTTTCTTCTACTGCGTTGGTCCATAAAATCATCTTTAATCTTATTATGAATGAAGAAGATAATAAGAATGTGTTAAATAATACTTTCAAGATTGTTTCTTATACTATACCAACACATTTGAAACAAACAATTAGTTAAATTGATCTTTTTATTGAATTAGATCTTTGTTATTATCAAATTATTAAAAGATGATATATTATTTAAACACACTTTGTTCTAACAAATTTCACACACATTATAAAGAAGTGGAAAATTTAAAATGTTAATTTTAATTTTTCTAATAATATTTCTGATAAGTATCAACTGAGAAAAATTAAGCTAATTAATTGTTGAGGGGTGGACCAAAACAAAATCAAGGACGGAATATGCTACTCGGCGCACCGTCATCACACAAATGCTTGAACCAAGCTGGAATATGGATCGACCCCACCCACCCCAATGCATTTTTTATTCATTTTTCCTTATATCTTTTCCTTTTTTAAGCAAAATAAGTTAGCCTTTTGTTTATAAAGGTTAAGTTAGTTGAATCTAGAGCTCACTAAATATTTATATTAACAACAAATTTAAATAAAATGTCCATAAGGAAATGATACTCCATTTTTTTGTTACAAGAGAAAAAAAAAAGAGAAAAAAAAAATACAAAGACTACACTCTTACAACAAATACCCCCTTAACATTAGCCTGAAGCAAACTGATAAGTTCAAGAGAAAACTCTGAAATGATCAATAAATGAGAGTTTGAAGTTGCTCCTAACCTAGCCAAGTGGTCTGCTTATCCGTGATCCTCGCGGAGAGTATGCTCAAACAACACAGTCCATGATCTTCTTCTCAACTGACAAATTTTTTGTAGCTCATTTTCAAAGCTATGATATGGTAAAACACACTCCTTAATCAAGGTGACAACTTGCAAAGAATCTGAAAACACACAACATTACATAACCCCTTTATTCCAACAAACCTCTAAACCATGGAGAATAGCCATGATCTCAACGTATAGAACATTGGACTGCACCGTTGCTCCATAAAAACCTCCAAGAAAATCACCCTCATTATTACGTAACAGTCCTCTGAAACCTGCAGTATGAATCGACCCCAAGAGGCTGCCTTCGACATTCAAACAAACTGTCCCTTCTGTTGGGCGCGACCATCATACATACCGAGGGATGGCAGATCGAGCCGCATCCGGCAGATGCGTGTCAAGATGATACTCCATTTGATCTTAAATGATACTTCAACTATTCTCTTGTATGTAATATATTTTTAGAGTGTGTTAAGCTGAAAAATTGTTTTTGAGATAATATAATTTTTGGAGGATAATTGATTATTCTATATATGTAAATTTTATTGTTTGGGTGACAATTTAGAAAATGATGAAAATTTATGAAGTATTTTATCCAACACAAAATTAGAGAATTTCAAATTATTTTTCAACAATTATAAATTGATACTTAAAGATTTTCAACAATTGTAACTTGGTCTCTATTTTTTAAATTACAAAATTGACCCCGAAATTTTAGAATATACAAAAGCGTCCCAAAAACGTTAACTATAAAAAGTCATATTAATGAAAGTGACACCGGTAATTATTTTAAAATTATCTCCAAAATAATTCAAACTCGGTATCTTGATATTACAAGACCAAACTCTTACCGGTGAATTATCACCTTAAATTTAAACAAACAAAAGCATTTAAAATAAGATAAAGTCAATTGAATTATTTAAATTGTTTAAAATTCTAATTTTGTAAAAAAAATAAAATCAATTACCTTCTTCAATTTCCCTGTAAACAACTTTTAGAGCATAATCTTCAAATACCATGTTCAAAATAGGCCACCTTTATTCCGAGATCTTTATACAACGGATACTCTAATTTGTTTTCTTGTTATTTTATTTATTTCCATTTGATAAAGAAATCAACACCGATTGTATTTGCTGTCAAAATAAATAATAAAAAATATATGATCTTGCTAACTAGTGCCCCCGATGCATTAGTTAAAGAACTAAAAATGGAAAGAAAAGAAAAAATATGCATTGAAAAAACAAAAATTTAAACTTTTAAAATGTTGATTTCACAAGTTCCAAGATAATATTACTATTTTTGGTTACATTAACTAATGCCCCGGGAGCACTAGTTAGCATTTATCAAAAATATAAAATAGTGTAATCATGCCACATGATAAATGTACGGTGTATTTTTTTTTTATAGAGCACATGATAAATATAAAATCTTTGCCAAAAAAATACCATATCCATAAGAATTATTAGCTCCGCACAGCATGCATGATTAACCTATAGTAACGAATTTTATTTTATACAAATAAAAGTATAATAATGTAACTCGCGAGTATCACGCGAATGGAGTTGGACAATATTTTAATCAACTTTAACTATTTTGTTTTTTGTACAACTTTGACTAAAATATTTTAATCACCTTTGCTAATTTACATCAATTTAAAAACATTAAAGTGCAAATTAGCAATGCGGATACTTAAAATATCCTATATACGTAGGCGGAAATAGGGGAAAGGGTCAGATTTATTCCGACGGGAACAAGAGTAATAATAATGTTTATAATGCTACAACAACTAGTAAATTATACGAAAAGAAAATGGTGGATATGAAATAACAATAATGGCTCCATCAAATGGACGTGAAGTGATTGATATTATACCATTTTCTAATCGTACAAAAATACCATTGATATTTATAATTTGAAACTAAGAAAAATGAGAGTTAGATTGATAAATTTAATTAAATAATGTACATCCATTTTACTAATTTACACCCAAATAATTATAAATATACAAATCCAAATAAATAAATAAATAACAACCTTATAAAACAAAAAGAACAACCTGAAAAACATGTTCCATCATTTATCTAAAATTAAATTTAGGTGTTTTTTTTTGGGGCAATTTAGAAAATAGCTAGATGTTTTTTATTTTAAAATAAAATTTCAAAATTAACCTTTATCGAATATATATATATATATATATATATATATATATATATATATATATATATATATATATATATAATATTAATTTTTGTAAAAAATATGCTTAAGTGCAATTTTAATCCTTCAATTTTGACTTTTAAAAAGAAACCACTTTTGCTTTGACTAAATTTGAATTCTAACCACCTTATTTTAGAATTCAGAATTTTAGCTCTCTTGTCATGTTTGAAATTTTAACCAATCTATTTTAAAATCTGATATTTTAGGCCATATTTTAATAGAATTTTAATTTTAATATCCTAACTTAAAAAATACGCCATAATTTAAAAAATATATCATAATATTATAAAAAAATTAAAAGCATCACTAAAATAATATAATCTAATTATAAAGTAGCAGTAAATGATTTGTAACAACACTAAAAAAATACAAGTAAATAGTCAATGAAAACAGAGAAAAAAAAAAGAAAAAAAATTATGGCCCGTTTGGATTAACTTATTTTTGAACTCATGTAAAACAACTTATATATAAATAAGTTTTTATGTATTATTAGAAGTTTTTAGAGGTAGTTTATAAAAATTAACCTACAAAAATACAATTTTTATCAGTGAATACTTATGAGTTAACATAAAAAATGATTTATTTATATACATAAATTATTAGAAAATAAATAAGTCTAATCCAAACGAGGATATATATATTAGAAAATTACTTGACAACATGTTTTTGCTCTAAAAGTAATCATTTCTTTTTCCCCAATTTTTTGTTATTTTATTTTCAATAAAAAATATATATTTTTAGATAAAAGTATTTTGACTTAAATTATTGTTTTCCTGTAATAAAATGGTAAACTATCATAAATATGTACAAGATTTTTTTTTCTAAAGCCAGGTGAGCTAAAAGTTACAACTATTAATAAAAAATATACAAAAGAAGTGGGCAGAACCAAACCTTCAAAAAGCTTGAATCTATTAAGATTATAAGCCTATAGGGCCATATTAGGTAGCACATCAAACCAGTTAAAACCGTGCAAAGATAAACCAAGATAAGCTACCTTGTGAGCTAAGCTATTACCTTCCCGATATACGGGACATGAAAAAAAAAACCATTGTTAGGTAAGTTAAATATATTCAATTTAGAAAGAAGCTTTTTAAGTCGGATATATATGCTATCAACACTTTCTAAAAGCCAGAGTCAATCAAGTAATACGATGTTTAACTAATTTAATGGTATTTTTTTAAGTCGAGTCAAAATCCAAATTCAAATCAACAAGTCAAAATTTATTATATCAACAATTCTTAAGTCGGATTTAAAACTAGCTTAACAAGTCATTTTTAACGGACTTAACCCTTTCTATACTAGTGTTTCTTTTGTCAAATGTGTTTTCTCCAAAAAGTACTTGTAATTAAAGACCACTACTTTCTTGACCTCTTAGTTTTGTATTTTTTCAAATAATTTAATAATTAGAATTCCAAAAAAAATAAAATGAAATATCTAAATTATTAAGTTTCGACTTTTAGGTATAAAATACATGCATTCTGTGATCGGTTTTCTTCCCCTACCAATTGCTACCAAATTTAAGTAATGAACATTCTGTGATCAGTTGTTTTCTACCAATTGCTACCAATTCCAATACCAATTGCTGCCCAAAATGTCACAATGTCACAATCCGTAGTCAATTTCAACTTTTCTTTTTGTTGATTTATTGTCAAAATCAAATCTTTAATGTGTGCACTTGGTTCCACTCATTCAATTAAATTCATTCATATAAATACAATCCTTGGGACCATACCATCAATGAAATATTTTTATTTTTTAAAAATAATTTAATGGCTAAGTTTTTTTTTTTTTTGACAAAGTAATGGCTAAGTTTATACACCAACAAATTGAATAATTAAAATTATTTCTAGACCAAAAAAAATATACATATTTAAATTTTTTAAAATTGAGACAACCAAAATGTACAATTAGAAATGGAAGAACAAATCAACATCGATTAGTTCAAAAAGTAAATATTTTTGTTCTCTTAAACTTGTGGTCAAGAGTTCAATTATTAACTTATGCGTATAGAAAAAAAATTCGATTGAAATAAAAAAATAAAATTTATGTGTTCCACGAGTTTTTCGAACTTCATACTAATAATATAATAATAATAAAAAATGAAAAAACAAAAAATATTGTTTAATTTGTCAAAAAAGAAAATTACAGTATAAAACTAAAAACTATATCCAAGACAAAAAATTAATTTAATAAATAAAAACTTTTTTTTTTGAAAAATTATTTCTCTGAGATCAATGAAACAAATAAATAAAAAGCGTAATGAATCCTAAATGTTTATAAAGTACGGATATCCGATATGACACATACATTAATACATTAGTACTTATAATAATGTAAAAAAATAACATAATTTAATTTAATTATAAATATAAGTGTCGTATCAATATCGACACATATTCGACACAAACACGCTTAATTCAAGATGTGTTTTTTTTTCTTCATAGCTAAATGTAAAATGTGCTTTTGACTACGCTATAAAAAACGTTTTAGACGAGTGTGCCGCCGCGTATCTCAAATCACAACAACTCTTTCATTAATTTCACTGTCACTTCTCTCTCTCTTTCATTTCCATTTCCACTTCCACCTTCTTCTGAAGCTCTCCTCTTCCAGGTTCTCTCAATCATTCCTTCATTCTTCATTTCACTTTCTTCTTCATTCTTCTCCAATTTCATTTCAATTTTAATCATATAATGTTTTCTATATTTTTCGCAGATCGAGCTTCGGAAGCAAAAAATCAAAAACAAAAAACAATTCAGATTTGATTTTTCAATTCCTTCATTCATTCATGGCAACATCTTCATTACATCTGAATTACAATATTCTCAATGCGAAACCGAATCTGAGAAACACTTTCAGTTACGAAATTCCGAAACTGTTTCTTTCAACTGAAAACAGTTACAACAAAACGACGTCGTCATCGTCGTTGTTGAAAGTCACGTGCAAGTTAACTAGTGATGTGTTGGAGAAACACGTGATTGAGAATGGAAGAAACTTGATGAATGAAGTTGAAAATGAAGAAGAAAAAATTAGTTATACTTGTGTTATGAAATTTGGTGGTTCTTCAGTTGCTTCTGCTGAGAGAATGATGGAAGTTGCTAGTCTTGTTATGAGTTTTCCTGAAGAAAGACCTATTGTTGTTCTTTCTGCTATGGGAAAAACTACTAACAAGCTTTTGCTGGTATTTTATTTCTTTAACATTGTTTTTTTTATTATACCGGAACCGTCGAATTAGTCTCTTACTTTGTATGACACTCTCGAATAGGTCTATGAGATCATCGAATTAGTGTCTGACTTTGTATATGACACTCTCGAATAGGTCTATGAGATCGTCGAATTAGTCTCCGACTTTGTATGACACTCTCAAATAGGTCTATGAGATTGTGAATATTTCAAAGTTGTCTCTAACTCTGTCAAATTGTCAAATCAATTCCTATTTTTTTTTACAACTTACTATCAATTTTGAACTATATATTACAGTCAATTTCAATTTGATCCTTATATTTCACAAATTATTGTTAATTTAGTCCCTAACAACTTACTATCAATTGATGTCTATATTTAATCCCTTATTGTCGATTTAGTCGCTAACATACTCTCTGCTGGACTAATATGAGCAGTAAAATTTGACAGAGTTAGAGATTTTTTTTTTTTTGAAATATTCATAATTTTAGGGACCTTTTTGATAGTGATCTATAATGTCAATGTACAAAATTTGTGGTCTACTCATTATTATATCGGTATCTATGTAGCATTGACACTTCAGATTGAAAGTATGTTCGGTGTCAAATATGTGTCGTTGTCGGAAATTGACACGACTTAGAAATTGGCACGAGACTAATATGTTTGGTTACATTTAATCACTTCAATTTATTTAAATTATTATAGATGTCTACTTGTCAATGTCTGTATCATGTTAGTGTTAATACTTTAATGGAGCATCATGTTTTTTTTAATAGTGAATAGTTATTGATAAATACTATCATTGTGTTGAATAAACAACTTAATTAAACGCTTATTTGATGAGTTTTTATTGATACAAGTGTTTATTTATAATGAAATAGGAAATGTACTCAGTGTGTGTTTGGTTTGAATGTAGGGAGAGCCAAAAGTGATTTCATACACATGAAAATGATTTTGACATGTTTGTGTAACGTCAATTGGAATTGTTTTTGCCTCCAAACTTGATTCTAAGTTGAAACTAGGATTTGTAGCTTTTTACTCTAAATGCAATTTTTACGGTTGAATTTATTGTTCTACTCACTTTTATGTAAATGTATTCAAACATAAACCATTTCACATTCAATTCACTTTTAACTAAAATCAATTTTTGTCACCGCAGATCCAAACACATGTAAATTGTAAGTTGTTTTCATAAGCTCTCACAAATACTTACACAAGTGAATAAGTTGTTAGATAATTCCAAATACACTATAAATAAGCAGTCCAAATGCATCCTAAACAGTGTTGTTAATTGCAGATTGCAGAAAATTGTTGTTTGTTCGAATTCCATTACGCTACTGTGCTATAGCGCTACTATAACTGTTACTTGACAACATTTTATACTGAATAGTGTATCATAGAAATAGAGATTTATTCAAATTCTGCTATGATATTGCGCTGCTATTTGACAATACTTATCCAAAATAACGACTACATTTTTCAATGATTTTATGTTATTGATTCCTTTGTTTTCTGATGTTAAAGTACTCTTCTCAATGAAATAATATTGGTTTTGTTTTGTTATTAGGCTGGAGAAAAAGCTGTGAGTTGCGGTGTTACTAATGTCTCTTGCATTGAAGAGCTTAGCTTTATAAAAGATCTGCATTTCAGGTGAGAGCAATGAGGTTCATTTATCCTAATCCTGTTTTTTCTTTTGCAATTATGACAAAAACAATATGGAAGAAAATCAATGAAAATTCATATTTTGATAAAAAAAATTATATAGTTATAATATTTTCACCTGATGATTTGTTCTTACCTGCATCTCAGGACTGTGGATCAGCTTGGAGTTGACAAATCTGTTATTGAAAGTGAGTCATTTCCACAGTTCACAGTATAATTCATTTGATTGTTAGATTGTATATGAGTTGAGTATTTGTTAGATTAAAATTAAAATGTTCTTTTCAGATCATATCAACTGGTATGTTCTATTGTGTGTAGCAATAGTACTTGTAGGCTTATGGCTGCAGAAAATGCATTTGATTTTTTTCTTTGTTCAAAAGTACATATTTGTTAATATTGTGTTCACTTCTTTAATTTTGTTGAGGGTCTCGCATTGAATGAAATATGTCATGATAATGTTTTTAGAAGTGGGGGGCATTCCTCACCTTACCAACTGATTCTGTAGGGTTAAGTTAGGCCACATCCAAATTTTAAGATAGTATACGAGTCTATCCAAGATCCACTCGGTCGCTCGCTGTTGAGGCAATTGAGTGACGCTCCGTATGTCTAGTGCTAGGCATGAAGGGTGTATGTTGAAAGTCCCCCGTTGGATATAATATGTCCTTAACATGTGTTCATAAGTGGGTCGCATCCCGTATCTTACAAATCAGTTTTGTAGAGTAGAGTTAGACCCTACTCAAATTTTAAGATATTTAATAATTGCCTTGTTTTAAAATTATGATACCAACAATCAAGTCATATCAATGTAGCCAGAAATTTGTAAGTAGAGAAGTTTGTCTTGTGTGTCTGATATGATTGCTTGGCATCTAATATGTCTTTTTATTTTTTACAACCTAAAGCAGCAGCTACATTTCTATATGCACTAGTTTGCATGATTAATTTCACCCTGGCACGAGTGACATGAAACTATCTACCAGAATTCCGTTTGTTGTCACAGTAGAAATTAAAAGTGTATAGTATGAGCTTGTGATGTCATACAATTTCAAGATGGACTATGGATATTTAAATGGTCCAGACAACTTTTTTATTTTGATGGATGACACAATCGATCATAGAAATAGGACTGTGTATGTTTGTTTACCTGGATGACATAACAGGAATCAACTATCAAATTAAAGGTTTTAATTGTATATTGGCTTATACCATTTATAATCTGCTGAATTTTATCCGTAACTCATGGAAGATTGTGGAGCTAATGAAATTTCCAATTGATATAGAAACAAATCACATGGATATCTGGGAATCCATCTATCATTATGTATGATCTCAAACCAAGAAAAATCATATAATCAGTTTTTTATTATAATTGTAACATTAACAAGTCGCTGAATGTTTTTCATTTTTATTTTATCAATTAGTGGACCTTCTTGATTCTCAAATCTCAATATGGTTGCTCTGTAATTTTCATAGATTTGTACTCATTATTGTTGTTAACTTGGTTTATGCACATCGAAATATTTCCAGAGCATCTGTTAGAATTGGAGCAACTTTTGAATGGGATAGCAATGATGAAAGAGCTAACTAAACGAACTCAAGACTATTTAGTTTCTTTTGGAGAATGCATGTCCACTAGGATCTTTGCTGCATATCTTAATAAATTGGGTGTCAAGGCCCGCCAAGTATGTGTTCTTGTTGCTTATTTAAATCTAATACATGCTGTAACTAAAACTAAAAGTTTGTTAGAATTTTTTTGCTAATCATATAGTCCAAGTCTGACTAAAGTCACCAGGTTTTGATTTGTTGTTCCTGATTATAGTTTGTTGCTAATTTGTTGGTCTGGCAGTATGATGCATTTGAGCTTGGTTTTATAACAACTGATGACTTCACAAATGCGGATATTTTAGAAGCAACTTATCCGGCTGTTGCAAAGAGATTGCATGGAGATTGGCTCGCTGATCCTGCAATTGCAATTGTTACTGGCTTCCTTGGAAAGGTAATTGCACTATCATGGTTTTCCAACACTTATATTTTCTTTGCAAAAAAAAAAAAACTTATATTTTCTTCAGGATTTTGGGTAACAAAAATAATAATTTTCTGATGAAAAAATGGAACTTATTTTTCTTCTTGAAGGCCCGAAAATCATGTGCAGTGACAACACTAGGTAGAGGTGGGAGTGATTTGACAGCTACAACAATTGGGAAAGCACTCGGGTTGCCCGAGATCCAGGTTTGTGCATAATAACACAGGTGTGCATTTCAAAATGGAGACAAAAAAAGAAAAGAATTAATTTCAATCACATACACAGGTATGGAAGGATGTTGATGGTGTCTTAACCTGTGATCCGAATATATACCCGAAAGCAGAACCTGTCCCCTTTTTGACATTCGACGAGGCTGCTGAGCTAGCTTACTTTGGTGCTCAGGTATTAAAACACTCACTGATTCACTTATCTAGCTCTTATGACAAAGTGCTATACAATATCTCTCTTATGGTTCGAAAAAGAATCTTTGATTTTAATTCTAGCTTTGCATTCTTGGATCTGATTTTTTTTTATCTTGCTTTTTGATGTTACTTCATAGATACTCAGTAATTTTTTTTTCTGATAGAATGCAAAACTATGGTGTTCAATAAATACAATTTGTTCTAAAAAGGGTTAAAATAGGAAATGATGATGCACATTGGATAGGCAATCAAAACAGTAGAGGCCTAAAGTAAAGAACTTAAACATCCAAACTTTTTACAATCCAAAACTAATAGAAGAGTCACATTTCAACTTGGTATTTGAATCGGGAGAAAGAAGTGATATAAACTACAGAGATGTTATCAAAGGTGGTATTTACGATTCTGGAGATACTAGTGTTGATATTGCATGGGGTTAGATGCTTCATCCCTGGAGAGTTGTTGAATATTGATCTCCGATCGTAATTGGATATTGTTAAAAATGCTTGCTGTATCTCTTTTTTGGCATGCAGTTATTGACAAAAAGATATTATTTTGAGCTAACATAAGCTCTCCAAGTAATAAACAATTTTCATTATGCTAATAATCTTGTAGATATCAATATTTCTATGTTATTATCAAATTTATTTGTGAGTTACCCCAGTACAAGTGATGTTATCTTTTATTATCACCTGTTATTTTCAGAATTATCTCGATTAGGGTGAGTCTTAATCATTTATTCCCTGATTCACAGGTTCTGCATCCACAGTCTATGAGACCTGCTAGAGAAAGTGATATTCCGGTTAGGGTTAAAAATTCCTACAACCCTAAAGCTCCAGGTACTCTCATCACCAAGGAAAGAGATATGAGCAAGGTTTGTAGATTTTGTTTTGTACTAAAAAAATTTAAGTAAGACTTGGACAGTATTTAAGCTCTCCATTTTCATCTTGCAGGCAGTATTAACAAGTATTGTTTTGAAACGTAATGTGACCATGTTGGATATAGTGAGCACTCGCATGCTTGGTCAGTATGGTTTCCTTGCTAAGGTGAGAGTTAATGCTGTCAGATCTGTCATAGTTGTGGTTGGATGCCCCTTCCGGTTTTCATATTTTTACACGTATACACAGGTGTTTTCAATCTTCGAAGATTTAGGCATATCAGTTGATGTTGTTGCTACAAGCGAAGTAAGTGTTTCCTTGACGTTGGATCCATCAAAGCTATGGAGCAGAGAGCTAATACAGCAGGCAAGTGTAAGGCATTTCTATAACATCGATTAGTTTGTTCATGAGGGAAAATGTTGTGGTATCTTAGGGCCAGTTCACCGTATAGAAACACTTTCAATTTTTATCTTGTATGTTGGTGGCTGTATTGTAATGACATTTTGTTATGAATTTTTCTTTTTAATTGTGATAGAAGGAATATGAAAGCTAACTAGAGAGAATGCTTTTCTGAAAACACTGGAAACAATGTTTTGATATTTTTCAGATTTTTCTTCAGAAACTTCCATAATGTCTTCTCGAATTTTTATTTATCACTGAAAATGGAAACAGGAAACACTTGACATAAACAGAACCTTAGTTCTAGGCCTGCCCCTTTGTGATCCAAAAACAAAGGACCTTAGTTTCAATTCGAGTGTCCGTAATGATCACATTATATAACCTAGTCATGTTCTTTTACTTGAATAGACAAATGCCTGGTCGATAAGGTAATAGTCGCAATATAGTGTTTCTTGTTCATCAACCATGGCATAAATTTAATTGTATATGTTCCTTTGTTTTTAAGCAGGAACTTGACCATGTTGTTGAAGAACTAGAGAAAATTGCTGTGGTGAATCTCCTACAAAATAGATCCATCATCTCTCTCATTGGAAATGTTCAGAAATCATCATTAATTTTGGAAAAGGTTCTGTATTATGCTCTCTTATTTAAATTCAATTCCCATCCTTAACTTTTGGTTATTGATATTTTTAGATTTAATTGCCTTTTTTATAGTATCATAATCATCTGGGCTTTTTTGTCTCTACCGTTTGTTCTATGTGGGCAATGCCATTTTTTTTTTCCTCGGGTCCCTTGAGACACCGTTGATCTTGGGAATAAAATCCACAGTTTGAATAATCCTTTTTTTTTTTTTGAAGAAGTTTATTCATGGTAATATCATGATTAAGTTCTTCTGCAGTCAATCTATTACAAGAAGTTCGTTTAACTATTTGTGTTGGTCCATAAGAAAACCACTGATTAACATTCTGTTACAGGCTTTTCGTGTTCTTCGAACCCTTGGTGTCACTGTTCAAATGATCTCACAAGGTGCATCAAAGGTATCCACTTAATCAACTCTAATATTATTCTTCCTAAAATTTGTTGTTCGTAATATTCAGGCCGAGTATAAAGTAGACTTTTACATACAAGACTTCAAAATAGTTTCATTCTCATATTGTTTATGTTCTCTATTTTCTTTTCGCCAGGTGAACATCTCATTGGTTGTAAACGATAGTGAAGCAGATCAATGTGTCAGGGCTCTCCATGAAGCTTTCTTCGAAAGCGAGTACTCCGAGTTACAGAAGGAATACACAAATGGAAACGGTTCTGTTGCTAAATCATCTTAAATGAACAATTGTGAGCCTCAATTCTTTGATTTGGAATATATATTCCAATCTTAAAATGCTATTGCCAACCAAAGCAATTTTCATCTCCTCCTAAGTTTTAATCTTGTGTGATTGAGATGTAGCAATGGCAAAGCATAAGTGTATACTAGTCTAGTATTTGCTAGAGAGTAGACATGTTAATCAGATAATTAATAAGGGTTTAATCAGCTGCAATCTACTATTTACTAGTATATTTTTCTGAAACCATGACTTTCTAGAACGTCAAGTCTGCTGCATGAGAATGTATTTATATGGTTCTATCTTGGAGATATTAATATTATTGGTGTAACTTAAATTATTGAGTTGATAGAGTTTGGGTCTTTGTTTTTAATTTTTAAATTTTTTTTTTTTACCATTGCTTGCTACAACATGTGAAGAGGTTAAAAAAGTGAGTTGAAGATTGAAATTGTTCTGAGGTTTTAATGGAAACTTAGATCTTGAAAATATCAAATCTTCATGAATTGGGTAAGAATCTTGTAGTTTATATAAAACTTGAAGACATTTATTATACTATTATATAATGAATAACTTAAATTGTTTTTATTTTCTATCATTATAAGATGTTTAAAATATAATAATAAAGACATGAATAATTTAGTAGCTACTATTGATAATATATTTATTAAATATTGTATGTTTGATTGGTTAAAAATAAATTAACTAATAATTATTTTTATCATATTTTAAATAAAATTCATGAAAAATTCACATTATAAGAAACTATTTCTGCATTGGAAAAAGTTTAGTAAAAAAATATTGATAACATCACTAGTCTACATGGTAGAATGACATGCCAGATCATAATTTTCACTATTACCTTTATCTTTGTTATTTTTATATATTTCCTCCAAAGACATAATCAAACAATCAAGTGGTTCTTGGTAGTTCTATTTGTTGGTGGTCATATGAAGAATTTGTTGATTTGTAATAGATTTTTTTTTTCTTTTTTAACGCAAGTCATTGTATTTGATAGGAGCTAAAATGGTGTGTTTGATACTACCTTGTATTCAAAGAAAATAGCACTCTCCAATTTTATATATAAGCAAAAAACTGATTATTTTAAATTTATTGACTAAATATACTTCAATAAATTTAAAATATTAATTTATATAAGACCATTTTTTATATTTATATTATTATTTTATTGAGTTTTTTGAATGTTAGAGTACTGGGTCCGTTTGATTTGTAAAACAGAAAGTACTGGACAGAACAGTACAGGACAGAACAAGATGGTACGGTACAGGACAGGACTAAATTGTATCGGAGAGAGATAGAGGGATAATATTTTTTATAGTTGTACCGTGGACAAAAAGTTGTCCTGTGGTTTAGTGGGGGACAAAAAATCTTGTTTTTGTCCTGTCCCTTGCTACCTATTTGGTCCAGTCCCAGAGTCAGTTTCTGAATCAAACAGGGTACAACAAAAGTTGTCCTGTCCAGTCGTCGCGGTGTCCGACACTCGTATGACCTCGTACGACACTCGTACAAACGTGTTGGAGAGGTGTTAAAAAGAAAAACAATTTTCCCTTTTAAATTGGTGTCCGACACCTCTAAGACATTCGTACAAATGTGTCGGGATAAGTGTCCAAATTTTATTTGCTTCTACTTTTCTCAGACTAATATACAACGATAAAAAATGTGTCAAAATAATAATATTGATCAATGAGGAATTAAAGATATTACATTTTAATTACATTATTTTGAGTTTTTTGATAGTAGTTTGATGAGTAAATGTTAAATGTACTATCATATATTCTTTTAAAATTTTTTTTATTGAAAAATTTGTTCAACTTAGATGCATATGTATGTATTTTTAATTCTAAACTTATATTTTTTATAAATATGTAACAGTATCGGTTTTATATATTTTTTACATTAACGATGTTGGAATGTCCGTGTCATATTGCGGTGTCCGTGTCAAAGTCCTTATAGCTTATTATACTTTTTAGCTTATTATACTTTTTTTTTTTTGACACAGCTTATTATACCTTTTAAATTTTTAAAAGAGTACTAATTGTACTTTATCTCATTGGACAGTAAAAAACTTAAAGTACCCACTATACATCATCTAAATTTTCTATTGTACTTGAACTGCTATACCTTTCTAAACTGTGAGACCCTGCTAGTAGTATTATGATACCGCACTTTAAATTTGAGGAAGTGATGCACACGAATGATGAAAAGCTGGACCAGTCAGAAGAGAATCGTGCGCGATGATGCAGCCGCAAATGTTGAAACATCACGTATATGACGATGCAGCCGAAAGCATATGATACTCCTATTAGTAAGATTTTTTTTAGAAATACTTATATAGACATAAATCTAAATATTATTTATTAGATATATTTATAATAAATTAAAATAAATAAAGAAAAAAATAGTTAAAGTGATATGATTTGATGTGATAATTTTATTTTTTTCTTTTAATTTTTTTGATTTATGTGTATGTGCCCAAATTTTGTGTTCAAATATTTGTGCTCAAGCAAGTATTTCTCTTTTTTTTGTTCAACAACATTTCCCTTATTATAAGAATTTTTAACAAAAATCATAAATATTAAAAAAAATTGATAGGATAATAAATTTATTTTAAAAGCGTGTGATTTTTATTAAATTATCCTAAAAAATGAATATGTAAAATTTTAGATAAAAATGTAGTGTCTAATTTATTTGTATAATTGTTTTCAATTTCAATATAAGTGATACCACAAAGGACGGTCTTTTTGGTTTTAAATATTGAACATTGTCATAGAGTTAAAATGTTATAGTGTAGTGTAGTTCGTATAATACTTTGTCGCAAGTATCATATTTCCTCTCCTTTTTTTTTTTTTTTTTTTTTTTTTTTTTAATTATAAAGCAAACAATGAAACCTATTTCCATTTATTAGAGAGACAATACTTGTATAAGGTGGGATTACAATGAGTATGGTATGAGTAGCTTAGGGTACTATAGTCCCCATTCTCATATCTGTGTGGATGATAATTTTTGTCCCCATATCCATGCCCTATGGATACCTAAGTATCCATATCTGTACTCATTATACCTGTATTTTTATTAAAAATAAATTGATCAATTATAAAATATCATATCATTTTAATAGAATTTAAAAAAACTCAAAGATTTTAAAGTTGATTCATAAAAATTGTAAATAAAATTTTAGTAAAATAATGCTAAAGTTCATTTCTCTATTGATATATTTACATTATGTTATAAATAAACATTTTTTATTCAAAATGTGTAATAATATAATAATGTTGTATTTTTTAAAAATAATTACATATAGTATTATATAATTATTATATAATAATATAATTAAAAAAAAAAATTCTATGGGTACATGGATTGGGTACTAAGATACTCATACCCGCACCCATACCCACTTAATTTTATGGGTAATTATCCATATCCATGTCCACCCATAATGCAGATTTTTACCATACATATCATGAGTATTTTTTGTGGATACCCATTGAATATGGATAAATTGCCATCCATACATAAGCATAACATCTTAATAGCAATCTCTCTTATCTTTTCAATAGAGATTGAAAATAAGCAATACATGCTATTAAGCAAAAAATCTTCTATTAAAAAAGCTTTTAAGAGCACATGTTAAAAATTTAAATTTATCTTAAAATTTATATAGACAATTTTTTAAAAATAATTTTGTTATCAATATATAAAACTTCTACTCGTCCTTAGCACAACAAGATCATTTTTCTAAACAATAGGTTATCATGCTAGTATAGTTTTTGGACTAAAAATAGGCTATCATGCTATATTTATTCATTGATGACATAGCCATGTCAATAAGAATAGTGCTGCAATGTGATAGGAAGCTTCAATTGTCCTTTTCGGTATCTTTCTTCTCAACCGGTCCTGAGTTTTTAGAGGCCATGTGCAAATTTTAAAAGTGACCTTTTAATAAAAAAAATTTTAAATTTTTTTTTTATCAATTTTAAATTGCAAATAGCATAAAATATAATTATCCTTGTAATTAACATAAAAATGATTCATATTCTATCAATAACTGATGATCAACCACACAGAGGGAAGGGCAGGAAATAAAGGGAGAATCAAGAAAAAGAGAAAATATGTTTCTTGCTAGGGGTGAAGAAAATTTTTGTGTTACTAAGTTTGATATTGCATTACTAATTTTCATTCCTTTTTTTTTTTGTAAGCTATTTTTTAGCATGCTTCTTTTTTTAATGTGATATGATTTTGAATTCTTTTTTTTTTTTTTAGAAATTAGGCCTGGACTTTATATTGTGCAGAACTATTATTTTTACACCATCTGTTTTACTAATACTACTACCAATTAAAAAAAAAATTGAGGCCTTCCAATTTTGGAGGCCTGATGCAACGGACCTTGTTGCACCCCCTATGGGGCCGGCCTTGTTCTCAACATTTAATTGGTTTTGTATTCATCTTCAGTTGTCTAAAACCCTACCTAAACCTCTTAATTGATATATATATATATATATATATATTATCAATTTCAAATTTTTTATGTTTGCACCAAATTAACTATTTTAAGAATAAATTAAATTTATGGACATTAATTTGACCTGGTTCCAATTATTTGATCAATATTCAAGTTTACTTTTTTAAGCCAATTAGGTAATAAATGTGTTTTTATTTGTTAGTTTAGAAATGAGTTGTGTAAAGAAAAAAGAAAAAGTAATCAGATGATACTCATAGCTAGCATAATTCTTACATGACGACAAAATTATATGATTGATTAGTAATTTACCAGAAGAAATCAAGTAATCAAGTGTTGTACATATAATTATCACGTAATATCAACAATATGGCAACCTAATAACATATAGCATACTAATATATTTATCTTGCTCTCTCCATAAAGTAAAACATCGTTTAAAAATAATATACTCTAATGATAAATTTTATGTGAATTGTATCGTGAATTTAACTTAGTTGGTAAAAAATTGTATTGTATATGCAATGGTTGGGTTTAAAAATTTGTTCATTCCACTTATTCACCTTAAAAGTAAAATTTCTAACCACTAGACTACTTAACAAAAAAAAAAAACTATGAATTGCTATTTTTTTGCTACCATATTATTGATATGAAAATTTCAGGGTCCGGTTATTATACTTAAAGAATACTTAAGCACGCTGCTTAAGAAAGCCCAGCCCAATCAATTTACTGCATCCACCCCACTATTTGCTAATACAATCAATCCATCACTAACGGTTATCGTCTAAAATTAACGGTTACTTCCCAATTCCCATTTCTTCACACACGTCACTTTCGTGACCGAAATCAACACCACCTCACGTCATCGCCTTCGCCGGAATCATAACCAACACCACCTCCCGTCATCGCCTTCACCGTCGTAATCATCACTATCACGCAACCATCACTGTTCATCATCGTCATTATCACTTTTCATCATCACTGTTCATCATCGTAATGGAACGGAAGCAACGTAATAAGGGACCATGTGTAATCGAAGAAAGCAAGATAATGAACGAAGTAGCTGCATTTGTTAGAGAGAGTAAATCAAAACAGGTTTGAACTTCATCAATGGTTTTTGGAAGTTTATCTAGCAGTTTGAAACCATTTTGCTTAATTAGTAAAGTAATTGCATGTGTGTCAACCTAACTTTTGATTTGGGGGAAATCATATACTGATATGATATAGTTTACAAATTGTATATGTTATCTGGATGCTGGTAATTTTTTATTTGATCTAGGCTATCATTGAAACCAAAATAGCCCTCTTATGGTTTCAATGATAGCCAAACAAAATATAGTTTCAGTACTATTTTAAGATTGGGTAGGAATGGAGCAAAAATGACAACTGTTTGGTATCAGATTGTGTTTAGATGAATTACCTTGTTGAGATGAGTTACTTTGCTTCATTTGATTTACATATTAATTTTGTTTGAGGATTCGTGTTTGTTGTCATGGAAACCATAAGTGTGGCTAAATGGTTTCAATGTATTTGTTTCTGAAACCAAATTAGCCCTCTTATGGTTTCAGTGTATTTTGTGTGAAATTTTTTCAGAAATGTATGTATAGTGTTGCTTTTAATTAATTAGCTTACACCAAATTCCTATAATCACTTTTTTATATTGTCAGATGCATCAACAAAACATCTTCCAGACTGACAACATAAATTAGATAAAACTATTTGAAACCATAAGTGTGCCTTTATGGTTTCACTTGGTACGTATCTGAAACCAAAGTAGCCCTCTTAATGTTTCAATGAGTTTAAAATGTACTTATAGTATTTAACTTATGAAACCAAAGTAGCCTCCATAATATGAAACCAAAGTAGCCCCCATAAGGTTTCACTGAATTTAAATTATACTTTGAGTATTTAACTTATGTTCTACCATGATATGAAACACTTATAGTATTTCACTTATTTTCTGCCATATGAAACCATACTTACTTGTTTCATTTGATACAGGGGAAAGAATCAAAGGGACTACAGCCAATGCCATCATTTAGTATTGGTTTGACACCATCAGATGACGATAAACGGAATAAGAATGATTCGTTGTCTGGTAGTGATCAAAAGAATGAGAGGGGACGTGTCAAAAACAAGAAGCAAAAAAAGAAAGAACAGACAAAACGTGGTGAGAGCGTTGCTTCTACATCTCGTGGTCGTAAAAAGAGAGCAACAATGGCAACAGAAGATTCTGATGAAGCAAGCTCGGGTGAAGAAAATGTGAAACAAGTTGTTGTGACAAAAGATCCTGATGCGGATGCAAGACTCAGGCATAAAATGAGTGTACCTAAGGTCTATGAACTTATGCATTCAGTAAATGCCAAAAAGAGGAAACAGGAAATAATTGACCAACTACACGAATGTGGCTTTGGAGGGATAATGCATATATGCAACTGGAAAAGGATCCACACCTTTTTTGTGGATTGGGTTGTCAAACGATTTGAACATGAGCATATGTGGATAAGGCTGAGTGATACAGAGGTCCTGATGTTGAAAGAGGATGATGTGCATAGAGTCTACGAACTACCAACAGCTGGAAAGAAAATAGACACTGACCTTTGCTCTGAAGGAGCAATTAAAAGGCTGAGGAAGGAATTAGGATTGATTGGAGATTATTCTCCAATTGTGAAGGTTGCGGAATTGGAAAGCTCACTGAAGACAATAGAGAAACCTAGAACATGGGTGAAGGGTGCAATTTGTTACATCATTCACAACATTTTGTGCCCAACTAATAGAGGAAATGTGTCTCTCCAGTATGCAGATATTTTGGAAGATCCAGCTGGAGTATCTTCATATAACTGGTGCTCACATGTTCTGGACTATATGAAAAAAGGCTTGCAATCTCCAGATGTTTTGAATCCACTAGCAGACTTCCACTTTTTAATGGTAATGATCTACCCTCAATGCAATAACCTATGTTTAATTCCTAAATGTATTTGCATCTTTTATATCTTGTATCTTTTAACTGAAACCATTAGTGTGTCTTAATGGTTTCATTGTATTTGCATCTGAAACCAAAATAGACCTATAATGGTTCCCATTAAATATTCATATTTGAGAGCTACTTGCAATAACCTATGTTTAATTGCTAATTGCTGTTATTATCCTTTATATCTTATATCTTTTAACTGAAACCATTAGTGTGTCTTAATGGTTTCATTGTATTTGCATCTGAAACCAAGATAGGCCTATAATGGTTCCCATTAAACTATTCAAATTCTATTCAACGTACAAATATTCTAATTAATGATCTATGCTTTGGAGTTGTTATGTGACACAATACTAACTAATTGTTGCAGATTAATTACATGGAGAAAATGGGAAAAAGAAGTCCATTTTTGACAGGAAAGTACAATCGGCCATCCCTCCGTGATTGGGATGTCAAGCTCGCAAACCAAGAACTTCAAAAGATCCATGATATTATGGGACTTGAGAATGGACTGACAGCAGGGGTAACAAGACTTGATAATGGACTACCAGCTGGGTTACCAAGTCTGAGCAGAACCGCAGGAAGTCCGATTGTATTGTGCTTTGATGCAGACACTTGTCCACTGTCTAAGGTGATTGTCATTGATTCTCATGTACTGCATTTTCTTTTCAAATGCTAATCGAATATAAAATATTGGAAATCGTACCATAGATGTTTCTTAATGGTTTAACTTGTGATTGTCCTTGGCAGGCACAAATGTATCTTACTCATTGTAGGTCTTGTATAACTGTCTATACAAAAACCGCAGAAACATTGGAAAGAAGAATAACTGAAGCAAATGCCGGAACTTCAGGAAAAGATAATCCAATTGAAGTAGAAGGTGAAAATGAGAGGAATAAGAGTTCCAATATTGGTGTTGTACCTGAAACTGAAAGGTACTGCATTTAATTTAACTTTTTCAGACAATTAAATTTTGCTGGATTAGTTTATGAAAATTCACACTAATGATTTCCAGGTTGAATGATGATGATGATGTTGGAAAAAGAACTCAAGCGGAAGAGAGGTACTGCGTTTAATTTGGTTTCAGGACCTTTCCTTAATATATGTATTCATATTCTATACAACATGAATAATATAACTGAAACCATAAGAGTGACTTATTGGTTTCATTATAGTTGATTCTGAAACCAAAATACCCATCTTATGGTTTCCAATACAAATAATAATTTAATTCAACATTAAAAATGTTTTTTCTGAATGCTTTATGATTGGGAGTTATGTTGTGACTTTCTGAAAATTCAATAATGTAGGTTAAGTGGTAATGATGAAGAGGATGACAAAATCATTGGTCAAAATAGCAACAAAGATGACAATGATAAAGTTCAAGATGACAAGGATGAGGACAAGGATGAAGAAGATCAGATCAGTCCCAAACTCATTGATGATGCAGTGCCGACAGCATGCAACATCATTGATGATTCAATGAAAGTAACACCTAATGTTGATGCAGGCAGCATGCAACATGAGAATTATGAAGAGACAGATGAAGAAGATGAGATCGCTCCAAAAATCATTGATGATGCAGTGATGGCAGCATGCAACATCACTGATCATTCAGTGAAGCTGACACCGAATGCAGGCCTGACATTAACTCAGGAAACTATCTTGAAGTTTCCAGAGTTTTTTGATCGGGCTGAAGCTTCTAACAAAAATGTTTCGGTGTCACAAGGGGCTGAATCGACAACATTGGAAACTATGTTGAAGTTTCCTGAGTTTTTTGATGCAGAGTAAGATATCTTAACTTTCAAATCGTTTGTCAAATGGTTTTCATATAAGATGTTTCAAAACTAAATTATTGTTTTGATTGTTTCAGGTTGATTAAAGATGCGCCAGTACCACAAGTTTCAGTGTCACAAGACACAGAAAAAGCCACAACTGAAACAATCCTGAAGTTCCCGCAATATTTTGAAGTACCCAACCAATGCCGTGCGCTAGTGTTGGTACCAGATGTGTCACAACAGGAGAAGTCTGAAGAACGTGACTCAGACACTGTTATAAAGTAAGAATCAAACAGTGTGATAAATATAATATTATTTAAATCCTGCAGAAAATAACATTATTATGTACTATTATTTCACAGTGCAACTCCAATAAAGACAATGCTTCCAGATGAAATTATTGACATTGACAATGTCACTCCAAAAAAAAGAAAGAGACATAATGTGCTTCACTCTGATAGGACGTACCCTGAGCGTCGACGGGTGGTGAAAAAATCTAAATACCTTGCAAGCCCATATGATGACGCTGTCCATGAGTCTAATACAACTGAGTTGCAGAAACAGTTGTCAACATATGCTTGGAGCCCAGATCTTGATCAGTAAGTTAAAAACTGTTTCTTATTTAGCTTAGTGCAAATGTGATTTTTTGGAAAAATGGTTGTTTTATTTGATTTTGAAGTTGTTTGATAATGCTTAATCAATGAGAAACCATAAGTTAAGCTTGATGGTTTCACTGAATGTGTATACGAAACCAAAATAGCCCTCTCATGGTTTCACTAGGTTGTGTAATGTAAATGAAACCATGAGTGTGGCTGAATGGTTTCACTGTATTGATTTCTGAAACCAAAGTAGCCACCTTATGGTTTCAGTTGTAATGTGGCATTTGTTTGATGGTTTCAACACTCAACATAACCAAATATAAATGAAACAATAAATGTGATTGACCCTTGTATTTGTTTTGTTTGGTTCTTAATCAGTTGTTTGAATAATGTTTTAAAATTAGCTGTTTGTGAATTCAAACCCAATGTGAAACCATAAGACTGGCTTAATGGTTTCACTGGATATTTATCTGAAACCATAAAGTCTCCTTATGGTTTCACTCAGATTAAATATTATTACCAATAGTAAATGCTTAATTATTGTATAGGTATGAAATTATGTACTGCTCCAACAACAAGGCTCATCTTTATTCCCTACGAAGAGATGCTTTATGGACCCTTCAGAAGGACGAATGGGTGTCATGTCTGGTCATAAACGTCTGGGTTAATTGTCTGAATTGGGATCAACAGAGTAGCATGACAAAACTGGTGACACCATTACTTACTTATGTATGTATCACAATCCATTAATATTAAAAATTAACATAATATTGTTTATTTACATATTATTGATTATTTTACTCATTTTATATAAACAGTTTGACCAGGAAAGAATGCCTCCCGTGAGTAGGAATATTGCATGCTGGAGATTTCTTGAGAGACTCAACCAATTCAAATACATGGATTGGAAGGCCATTGACCCTGAAAAGCTGGAATACGTAAGTCTCTTTTCAAAACCTTTCAGATACATGCTTTATGATAATGATTTTATTATTAAAATTTTAGTTAAATAATGTGATTCTAATACTATGTTTGTCATGGTGGAACAGATCATGGCACCAGCAATAGTTGGTAACCCGGGAAGCCATTATGTTTGCTTCGTTGTCAATCTCAAAGACCGCAAATTCCAATTCCTGAACAGTTTGGCGGGTGTAGGAGAAAGATTGGAAACCAAGGATGGTGAACCAACCTCATACAAGAAGCTATTTGATGTCTGGGTAAATGAGGTAGAAGCATTTGTGGCTGAATTGTATAAGCAAAGGAAAATGAAAATGCCTTTCTCCTTCATCACATTCACTTGGGATACACCAAAGGTTGCTACACAGATTGATTCGGACAATTGTGGTGTATTCTGCATGAAGTATCTAGCTGAATGGGGAGGTGAAATACAATCTTTCAAAGGTTGGTCAAGACTCAAAAAGCATGCAAAGGTTGCAAAAATCATGGATCTTCGGATCGATTTGTGTTCAGAAATCTTAAGCCATCCAAGCAATTCCATGAAAGATGATGTGAAAAAGCTTGCAATTTCATACCATGAAGAGCTGCTTCAAAAGATGCCAAGTTGTTCTGTTAGGAACCATTAGTACTGTTAAATGGTTTCAAGGTGCTTTGTCTTGAAACCATTGGTATTGCAAAAATGGTTTCAGCATCTTTTGATAGGGTTGTATTCGTAGTTTGTTCTCTCCTGCTCATTAGAACACTTTTATTGACAAAACACTCTGTTGCTGATTTTATGGATTGTTTTAATGTTTTTTTCTTCTTGGGACAAGTTATGTTCAATTTACTGACTAGTTTTAATGAATTGCTCTTTGTAGATTATGAAATTTAATTCTTAATCAATCTTTACTTTAGATGTACCTTATAATATACACACATGGAAATTTAGTTTTCACTGTTTAAAAAACAAGCTTCAACAACTATCAAATTGTAAAATTTAAAATATATAGTTTTTTGAATATATGATATATTAAAATACGTATGTAATGTTCATTGAAACCAAAAGAGGGATACTTTGGTTTCAAAAATAAGTGCAGTGAAACCATTTAGCAGAACTTATGGTTTCATTAATTATTCAATAGACTTGATTATCTATACTTCTATACTAATATATAAAGGCAAAAAATCATTTTGGTGTAGCCTCTTCTGGAATTCCAATAATACCCTTTTAACTTTCAAACAACAACATTTTACTAAAAAACCTTGGTTATTACTACCTGAAACCATAAGATGGGTACTTTGGTTTCAGAAATATATGGAGTGAAACCATTGAGCCACTATTATGGTTTTCATTTACATTATACCAAACAATTATGGGTTCAGGTATAAAGAGACATATATAATAATATCATAATAATTTATATAATATGAATAGTCTTGATTATTTGTATAATAACAATAATCTATGATTTTATTTGATTACATTTAATTATTCGACATGTTAGATAATATGAGTTTATTATAATGCTTTTGGCAAAGATTTTTTTTCAATAATACTTGAATATAGATATTTTTTTAAAGAAATTATGACTGTATATTTCAATAATATATGATATATTAAAATACGTATGTAAATGTTCATTGTTTCATTGAAACCAAAAGAATGCTACTTTGGTTTTAGAAATAAATACAATGAAACCATTCAGCCAGACTTATGGTTTCATTCATATTATACCAAACAAGTATGCATTCAAGTATAACAGACATAAATTATGATAATCATTCTCTCTAATACAAATAAAATATATGTCTAATGATCGATATCTTATAATCATCAATACATACCACACAAAGAACATGAAAATGACGAAGTACGATTCCTACAAGTCTAATGGTTTTGTAACAAAGTCTATTACAAACAGTTAACATGAAACAAAAACAAATGTAAATATATCAAACATTAGCCTCTTTCTCCTTTAAAGCCTCATCCTCTCTTTGTTGTCTCCTCCGCTCTACTTTCCTTTTCTGGCGTTCCCTAACAATTTCATAATCACTTTTCATTCGCCTCTTTGTTCTAATTGGATTTGGTTTGACTTTGAACTTTGGAGCAGTTGACTTTACCCCATCAGATGGTTCACCAACAGTAGTTGTATTGGAAGACTTAGATGGCGTCACAACAGGTGGTTCTGTATGAATACCTATACAATTATAAAAAAAATTCATCAATCATTGTGCAGATAAATTGAATACTCAAACCCTCAAAACAAATGACACAACAAAAGCACTTGTAACCATAAGAAGGCACCTTTGGTTTCACTAACAAAGACAATGAAACCATTCAGCCATACTTAGGGTTTCAGTTATAACACACAGACAGCCAAGGTGAAAAACATAGTTCAAAAAGAAAATATTTAAAAACCTTTGGACATAATCAACTCCTCTGCCTTTTTCCCAGCTTCAAGTACACCATTAAGGAAAACTTGAGAAGCCTCAGGGTCTGTACAAACACGTGTACAAATCTGGATTGTAACAGCACAAATCTGTTGATATCTTTGTGCTTGAGTCGTCCCTTCAGTGCCAGCATTGATGGTAGGTTTAATCTTATCAATCGAATGACGAACATCTCTAGTCCACCGCTTCAACACATATTCTGCAGGTATCGTTTTCAAACTATGATATTGCACGGAACCACCTAAAAATTCCAATATTTTGAAAAAGTGCCGACATAAAAAACCCCTGTTCTCAAACATACGACATGTGCAGCTAATATGTTTCGTCCTAATATCAATTGTCACAACCCTTTCATCAAGTCGATCATGCTGTTCAAAATTTGGGGAAAGGTTTTCAGAAATTTCTTCATCCAAAAAATTGCAGTCTGAATGTCCATCATTAGCATCATCATCATAATTAGCACCACCTACTTCCTCAGGTTCATCAAGCTGTTCAATTGTAAAAACTTTGAAAACCTTGTTAAAGGCAGAACATTGAGTTGTGACCTCTTCATAGAAGTATTTGAAGGAAAGATCATACTGTCTATGAATGGTTGCAGCTTCTGAAGGCTCCTAGCTTCTGAAGCTCACAAGCTTCTGAAGTATCTCAGGTTCTGAAGCTCAGCAATTTCTGAAGCTTCGCATCTTCTGAAGCTCAGCAACTTCTGAAGCTTCGCATCTTCTGAAGCTCAGCAATTTCTGAAGCTTCGCAATTTCTGAAGCTCAGCAACTTCTGAAGCTTCGCATCTTCTGAAGCAAAAATGGTTTCAGCATCTTTTGATAGGGTTGTATTCGTAGTTTGTTCTCTCCTGCTCATTAGAACACTTTTATTGACAAAACACTCTGTTGCTGATTTTATGGATTGTTTTAATGTTTTTTTCTTCTTGGGACAAGTTATGTTCAATTTACTGACTAGTTTTAATGAATTGCTCTTTGTAGATTATGAAATTTAATTCTTAATCAATCTTTACTTTAGATGTACCTTATAATATACACACATGGAAATTTAGTTTTCACTGTTTAAAAAACAAGCTTCAACAACTATCAAATTGTAAAATTTAAAATATATAGTTTTTTGAATATATGATATATTAAAATACGTATGTAATGTTCATTGAAACCAAAAGAGGGATACTTTGGTTTCAAAAATAAGTGCAGTGAAACCATTTAGCAGAACTTATGGTTTCATTAATTATTCAATAGACTTGATTATCTATACTTCTATACTAATATATAAAGGCAAAAAATCATTTTGGTGTAGCCTCTTCTGGAATTCCAATAATACCCTTTTAACTTTCAAACAACAACATTTTACTAAAAAACCTTGGTTATTACTACCTGAAACCATAAGATGGGTACTTTGGTTTCAGAAATATATGGAGTGAAACCATTGAGCCACTATTATGGTTTTCATTTACATTATACCAAACAATTATGGGTTCAGGTATAAAGAGACATATATAATAATATCATAATAATTTATATAATATGAATAGTCTTGATTATTTGTATAATAACAATAATCTATGATTTTATTTGATTACATTTAATTATTCGACATGTTAGATAATATGAGTTTATTATAATGCTTTTGGCAAAGATTTTTTTTCAATAATACTTGAATATAGATATTTTTTTAAAGAAATTATGACTGTATATTTCAATAATATATGATATATTAAAATACGTATGTAAATGTTCATTGTTTCATTGAAACCAAAAGAATGCTACTTTGATTTTAGAAATAAATACAATGAAACCATTCAGCCAGACTTATGGTTTCATTCATATTATACCAAACAAGTATGCATTCAAGTATAACAGACATAAATTATGATAATCATTCTCTCTAATACAAATAAAATATATGTCTAATGATCGATATCTTATAATCATCAATACATACCACACAAAGAACATGAAAATGACGAAGTACGATTCCTACAAGTCTAATGGTTTTGTAACAAAGTCTATTACAAACAGTTAACATGAAACAAAAACAAATGTAAATATATCAAACATTAGCCTATTTCTCCTTTAAAGCCTCATCCTCTCTTTGTTGTCTCCTCCGCTCTACTTTCCTTTTCTGGCGTTCCCTAACAATTTCATAATCACTTTTCATTCGCCTCTTTGTTCTAATTGGATTTGGTCTGACTTTGAACTTTGGAGCAGTTGACTTTACCCCATCAGATGGTTCACCAACAGTAGTTGTATTGGAAGACTTAGATGGCGTCACAACAGGTGGTTCTGTATGAATACCTATACAATTATAAAAAAAATTCATCAATCATTGTGCAGATAAATTGAATACTCAAACCCTCAAAAAAAATGACACAACAAAAGCACTTGTAACCATAAGAAGGCACCTTTGGTTTCACTAACAAAGACAATGAAACCATTCAGCCATACTTAGGGTTTCAGTTATAACACACAGACAGCCAAGGTGAAAAACATAGTTCAAAAAGAAAATATTTAAAAACCTTTGGACATAATCAACTCCTCTGCCTTTTTCCCAGCTTCAAGTACACCATTAAGGAAAACTTGAGAAGCCTCAGGGTCTGTACAAACACGTGTACAAATCTGGATTGTAACAGCACAAATCTGTTGATATCTTTGTGCTTGAGTCGTCCCTTCAGTGCCAGCATTGATGGTAGGTTTAATCTTATCAATCGAATGACGAACATCTCTAGTCCACCGCTTCAACACATATTCTGCAGGTATCGTTTTCAAACTATGATATTGCACGGAACCACCTAAAAATTCCAATATTTTGAAAACGTGCCGACATAAAAAACCCCTGTTCTCAAACATACGACATGTGCAGCTAATATGTTTCGTCCTAATATCAATTGTCACAACCCTTTCATCAAGTCGATCATGCTGTTCAAAATTTGGGGAAAGGTTTTCAGAAATTTCTTCATCCAAAAAATTGCAGTCTGAATGTCCATCATTAGCATCATCATCATAATTAGCACCACCTACTTCCTCAGGTTCATCAAGCTGTTCAATTGTAAAAACTTTGAAAACCTTGTTAAAGGCAGAACATTGAGTTGTGACCTCTTCATAGAAGTATTTGAAGGAAAGATCATACTGTCTATGAATGAATGCAAAACATGCTGGGGTGTACTTGTTTACAACAGACCGCATCAGTTGACTATTGGGATAATTGTTTCTTGATCTAGTGTTTGCAGCCTTAAAATCCAACTCAGCATGCTTATCCCTCAATCTTTGAACCATGATATTAAAATGGCTAAAAAATTGAACTAGAGAATGGTCAGGTTGCAGAAAACGACGAAGAAACGCATTAAAGGACTCACTTAATTGGGTCGTTTTCAAACCAGCTGTGAAATGCAACTTGACCCAAACTGACGACCAGTGCATTCGATTCTTGTGTGTTTGAACAAGCCAACTAAAATCAGAAGTTGGCCTTCCACCAAAGCAGTTTTTCATCATCTGATCCCAGTAGTAATCAAAATCCGATTCAGTCTCAACATTTGAAATCAAATAATTGAACTCATTGAAAAATGCAGCATTTGCACGAGACCCCAGATTTTTTTTAGCATTCTCTGACATATGCCATGAGCACAAGCCATGGAAAACACCCTCAAAAACATTAGGAATTGACTTCAACAATGCAGGCGCCTGGTCTGTATATATGGATTGTGGTTTCTTATTAGACATACACCTCAAAAAAGTCGCAAACAACCAATCAAAAGTTGCTGAAGTCTCATCATACAAAAGGGCAGCACCAAATAAGACACTTGTCCGATGATTGTCAAAGCCCATGAATGCAGCTGAAATGTAAATAAACCAAATCAGGGGAAAAATGCATATATAAAAGGACAATTAATATTGAGATCAAAAATATAATCCCCAGCTAATAACAACCTAGTGAAACCATAAGGAGACTATTTTGGTTTCAGATACATACCCAGTGAAACCATTAACCCACACTTATGGTTTCTTATTGGTTTTGAATTCACAAACAGCTAAGATTAAAAAATTATTAAAACAACTGCTTAAAAAACAAGCAAAACAAATTCAAGGATCAATCATAATTATTATTTCACTTAGAATTGATTATCTTGAGTGCTGAAACCATCAAACAAATGCCATGCTATAACTGAAACCATAAGGTGGCAACTTTGGTTTCAGAAATAAATACAGTGAAACCATTAAGTCAGATTTATGGTTTCAGTTATATTATAAAACCTATTCAACCCATAACATGGATATTTGGGTTTCAGATACACATTAAGTGAATCCTATTTATGGTTTCTCATTGGTTTTGAATTCACAAACAACATAAAAACCAAATAAAACAACTATTTTGCCACACTATCAACAAGAACATGTACTGCAAGGATCAACCATAATTACATAAGGATAAATTGAATCCCTAATTACTAGTAACTGCTACTTATAATTGATTATGTTTGGTACTGAAACTATCAAACAAATGCCACACTATCAATGAAATATAAAATGGAGCAACTAAAAGGACACAAAGCAGATATCAAAATTATGGTTTCACTTATATTATAAAAAACACTTAAACAATTAAAGGGCTATTTTGGTTTCAACATGTTAACAAGTGAAACCATTACTAATGATAAATGGTTTCAGAAAGATATACAAAGAAACCATTATTATTGGTAAACGGTTTCAACATATTCAACTTACCTATACTATTCATGGCAACACATTATATAACATAATGGAATAAAAACAAAAATTTTTAACCTGGTAGAAGTTCAAAAAAACAAACCTAAAGGGCGATAATGGTTGTTGGTTCGGTAAGTTGTATCAAAACTTATAACATCACCAAACAAGGAATAATCAAGCTGCATAATCCCATCTGCCCAAAAAATACTAGCTATATCTTCTGCTGCATCAACTTGAATATCATAATAAAATGATGGTTTCGACAAAGCTTCATTCCTAAAAAATTCTTGAATCACAGTTGCATCACCAACCACCATCTCTTTCGACCGGATTGTCATCAAATAATTTTTTAAATCCGAAAATCGAAAAGGCAAGTTATCTGTGCCTCCAACACCCTGACCCATGACCTCATATGAAGTTCTCATTGACATCCCAGCTTTCGAATTAATTACAGCAAGCTGTCCTTGCACTTCATTCACCGACCTAAATGATCTCAAGTAACGTCCATGCTCTGGTTTATGTAACTGATGACAATGGGCCACATCCCATTTATATATCTTGTAAACATTCAGAGTTTCATCCAACTTTAAAGAAATCGCAGCTCTACAACCAATCCTTTCCTCTGCTTTTTCTTTTACTTTCTCAAATTCAACCACAACAGGACTCTCTGAATTTGGCTTGTTCTTTGGATCCAACAAACTTCCTTTCTTGTAACCTTGTTTGTTACAACCATAACGTAGGTAATGATATCTATCAGATGGCTTATTTTGTGAATTCTTTTTTAATCTCATCAAAGTCCGAACTGAAAACCCACATTTAAATGCATAGTCACCATAAAATTTTTCAACTTCTTCAACAGATTTAAAAGCAAGAGACTCCCAATTTTCCTTTTTAGTAAGAGACTCCCAACATTGAAATGTATCAACAAGTGTTCTTGAACTATCCGCCTGTGTGTTTGAACTATCAACAACGGACAATGGGAGTGTTTCAAATGAAGTTGACATCGAATCCATTAAAGACAGCGACAATCCCTATAAACAAAAATCATGTAAAATTTAGTTAACCACTAGAACAACAACCAAAATAACACGCATAAAGTAGTGTACTTAAAAATCATTTACATAGCAAATTGTTGTTCTTGAAACCATTCCTCTATATTCATGGTTTCAAGGTATAAAAGCTGGAAACCATTTAACTATCATTATGGTTGCATGTAAATTTAATATGCTGCTAATGAAACATTACAATTAATCCACTACTATGAAGACCTACAGTCCAAAATTAATCAACATTACAATTAATTCGACGTTAGACAATGAATCCACTTAAATTTCATCGACAGCAAACATTAAGCATGTAGAATTTGGATTTGCATTGATACATGAAATTGAAATTGAAATAGAATTATTGAAGTTTTGTGCTCTGATAAGCTGCTAAGCTTTTACTACTCAATCCCATTTTCACTCTTTGGACTTAGGTTTCACAAATAAACAACTTCATACAAATTCATTGTGTCTATTAACATCAATTACATAAAAATCTGTACTAACTACTAACTGTTGTGTATTAGTGTTAGCTTTACCATCTTCAACAACAATTCCTATACCTACTCAAATCAGCATAAAAACAACAATCTAATGATTCATATACATCCTCATAACAATCAACAAATGACCACAAGCATCCAGAAATAAAATCAAAACGGGAAACAAACATAATAAATCGAAATTGAAATTGAAATCAATTGTTCTGCCCAACACCAACCTTAAACGTGATTCCAGAAAAAATGGCGGCGATGGCGACGAACGATCCAATCACTGACGGATATGATGATTCCGGATACGGTGATGACGATTTCGCCGTCGGATTTCGCCGGAGCGGAGCTTGGTTGTTGCGTGTGAACTTCCGTCAATTGAAAGATGAAACCGTTAACCGCGCGTGTGAAAATCCGTTAATTGCTGGGAATGCTAGGATTATAACACGTGGCAGATAGATCTGGTGGCTAGTATTTACTTAAGCACCCTGCATAAGGAAATTGTTTAAGCATAATAACTTTGGCCAAAATTTCACAACTGTTTAATGATGATTAATCTTAGTTGAAAAATTTATAGAGCATACAAGGAAGATTATTTTTATCCTAACCCAATTTTTTTTATTAAAATTAGAAATACACGAAAAGGGTAAAAAAATGTGACTAGAAATTTGACATACTTTTAAATAAAAAAGAAAACATGACATACATACGACCCTCTCCCGATTATTGGTTAATTATCGGACGACTTTATTTAATTTTTAATTGTCATTAAAAATTGATTTGTAAAAAATATAATATGAATCGTCTAATTTCTTTAACTGTTGAGATTTATTGACTGCAATATTTGGTACCGAGAGTTCGAGTCATGTAGAACTATAATCCTGTCACGTTCCTTTCATCAAAACTACGCCGATCTGCAACTTTAGGCACAACATCATTTGAAGTAGATGACGGAGACATTGTTGACGGTGTTGAGAAGAATGGCGGCAAATTATAATAACGAAATTGTTCATTATTGTTATTGTTGTGATGGTGATAATTATTATTGTAAAGACTTGAAGCGGCACGTCGAAGATCTTCATCATCCTTACTACAAAGCACTTGAGCATATTGCATTAGGTTTGGGAATACTTCTTCCGTTGACGACAACGGAAAACGAGGTTTTGGTGGAGCAAACTGTGAAGAAGAAGATGAAGCATTATTGTTATTACGCGGTGGCGATGAATTTGAAGGCGAATGAGAAACCGGTGGAGGGAAATTTGTTTTGGCTTTGTTTCCTTTGAACTTTAAGGCAGCTTCATCATAAGCTCTTGCTGCACCTTCAGCTGTGTCAAAGGTGCCAAGCCAAACTCTTGCTCCTTTTTTAGGATCTCTTATTTCAGCTGCCCATTTCCCCCATGGTCTCTGCCTCACACCTCTATAATGTTTTTTCTTTTCATTACCTTCAAATAAATTTTTATATATAATTGATTAGCACATTTTTGTCCACTTACTTATACATAAATTGTCATATAAAATAAAAATATAGGTATCCAGGTTTAAAGTCAGATATATAAATTATTCATTTTAAAAGATAAAATTATATTTACTAAATTATTTTAAAAAAATTTCAATAAAATTCATACACTCAAACACCGGACACATCTTTTCAAAGAGAAAAAAAGAGTCAACATCAATATATATAAGATAAAGATATAGGATAACTTTAAAGAATAAAATTGTATATAAGAACCAATTATATATACTTAAAAAAAACCAATTATATATGTATAATGGAAAATCATGTCATTTCTATTATGATTGGTATATATAATATAATGATATTGCATATTCAACAAAGTGGGATTTTTGTGAAGGAGAAAATATAAAATAAAAAAGCCACTTCAAATTTGTTGTTTTTTCTATAGGAGAGATTAAATATCTTAATCAATATATATGTGAAAGAAACTATGAGGAAACTTTGATCAAGAAATCTCCTAATTATGTAAATAGACTATATATGAATTTCAAAAATTAAGAAATATAAAATTATAAGAACTTGATCAATTCAAGATTATTGAGAGTTGAAAGTATATAACAAATTAGCAACATCTTCCAAATAATTGAGAGTGGAGAATAAATTAACTTTGCAATTGTTTACCTTGATGTGTAGGTTGAGATGGTTCTTGTTTCTTCTCCATATACAAAGGTGATTGTGAATTCTTCTTTTTGATATATCTCTCTCTCTCTCTCTCTCTCTCTCTCTCACCTTTGATTCTACTACACTTATATATCTTTAGATATATACTTGCTATGTTGATGAGCTTTGAAAACCTTGATAAAAGCAGATCTAAGATTTCTCAAAAGAGAGGATCATTGATTTGAAGATGAATGAATGAAAATAAAACACCAAGATCAAAAGAGAGGATTCTGTTTTGCTTCTTTTTTAAATAAGAAAGAGAATGACAATAATAAAAAAAAGGAGGATTATAATTAAATTAATTAAAGAACAAGATAACATTAACTTTCTTATGAAGATCTCATTTCGGTGCTATAATATTAAGAAAAGAATAAGAAAATTAATTGTAATTAATTAAATTTCTTAATATTGGTTAAAATCAAATTAATTTTCTTATTATATTAAATTATATATCTTGCTAATGTGAAAAAATATTAACAATTTAATATGGACTTATATTTTTTTTTTTGTTGAAAAAATTAATATGAACTTATAGAGTTGTCAATGTTTGCTATAGGAATATATTTGTTTAATATCAAAGTTTATTACATTATTATTAACCAATCGATTGAACTCACATTGAATTTTAGTCGAGTTGAATTCCTCACTGCAATAATTATTAATAATGTTTATATATCTTTATATTTACTTTGAATTATCAAGATTATTTTCTTCTATTATTTAATGTATTTCCATTAAAAAAATTATTTTCTTCTAAAATTAGAAAATTAAGAAAAAACATAGTATTTATTTTATTCATGGGAAGCATATATATTTTAACAGGGGACAATTCAGTTTGGAAAAAGTAGGTTTGGCTAATGTAGATTTACATGTGGCTGCTTATGTCTTGCGTGGCTTTCTTGGTATTCTAACTTGTTGGGATTAAAATATTGTATATTTTATTATAATATATAATTTAATTTAATTGTTTGGATCGCATAAGTAAAGTGGGGTGGGGTATAAATTATAATACACTGAATCTATACATTCATTTTCGTTTTCCGGAGAGTTCCATTTTTTGACTCCATATTGTGTTTGCTTTGAGAGATTTGAGTATGATCTATGATTTTCGAAAATATTTTTTTTTACCTCTACAATTAACCTTTTATCCCTACTATTTTTACGATATTCTAATTTTACTCTTTATTATATATTTATTTTTTTATTTTATTTTATTAAACTTTTTCATGATCTCTACACACCTCCTCCACTACAGTGGTGTAGTAGGCTTAAACTATTTCAATTTTATACATTTTATATGATGGTTGAATCCTCTGAGAATCGTTCATAATAAATAAAAAATTAATTAAAAATATTATACTAGAACAGTTTGATATTCATACCAACACAGTTTTGTATATGTGTGTAAGTATGAATATATTCATACACACTTTGTTGGAACAAAATTATGATTTTGTATCTCCTTAATTGATTTTGATGATAACAATGTATTTAAGGTTAAATTGGAATACTAATAATTTAATTCAGTGTGCAGGATTAAAAGTTAAAATTTGCGTACTAAAGAACCTTAGAATTTCTGAAGGAATTACTTCTGAGCTCACCAGATCTGAAGCAAGTGAAACTCTGAAGTTTTTATCTGAACCTTAGAATTTCTGAAGGAATTACTTCTGAGCTCACCAGATCTGAAGCAAGTAATTCTGAGCCTGTGAAACTCTGAAGTTATTATCTGAACCTTAGAATTTCTGAAGGAATTACTTCTGAGCTCACCAGATCTGAAACAAGTAAATCTGAGCCTATCAAAATCTGAAGAACATCTGAGCTCACCAGATCTGAAACAAGTAAATCTGAGCCTATCAAAATCTGAAGAACATCTGAACTCACCAGATCTGAAACAAGTAATTCTGAGCCTATCAAAATCTGAAGAACATCTGAGCTCACCAGATCTGAAACAAGTAATTCTGAGCCTATCAAAATCTGAAGGCTCGTCAGATATAAGTGTTAAGCTACATTTGAGAGTACAATTTTATTGAAGACTGTGCCTGACTAAGTCCAAACGCAGAAACCAAGAATGAAAAGGTTTGACCATGGAAAGGTCCTTTTCAAGTCAGGCTTCAGAAACGATTATTTCCTTATTTGGCTTTCACCAAGGTTCAAATATCAAAAGCCAAAAGGAATCTCTCATTTTGTAGTAAACGTTAAGCTCCTAAGCTACTGCAAATCAGAACAGCTAATAAGCTCACTGAACTATACAAAGGAGCGTCTCAATTCTTCAAACGGCTATAATCTTCAACGTTCATTTTATCATCTATAAAAGGAAGAAGATTTGTGAAGAAATGTAATCAAGACTTAAGCTTCTGAACGTGCTGAAACTCTGTCAAATTCTGAAGCTATCAAACACTTAGAAACTTTGTGATAATTTTCTAAGTTAGTCTTGTAACTGAGTTGTATTTTGTAAACACCTCTGATTGTATATCAAGTGTTAATCTCTTATCTTTATTAACATTAAAACCAGTTAGAAGTCTCTTGCTTTGTGCTTGAGCATTGGAAGTCTCTTGCTTTGTGCTTGAGCATTGGAAGTCTCTTGCTTTGTGCTTGAGCATTGGAAGTCTCTTGCTTTGTGCTTGAGCATTGGAAGTCTCTTGCTTTGTGCTTGAGCATTGGAAGTCTCTTGCTTTGTGCTTGAGCATTGGAAGTCTCTTGCTTTGTGCTTGAGCATTAGAAGTCTCTTGCTTTGTGCTTGAGCAGTTTGAAGTCTCTTGCTTAGTGCTTGAGCATTTGTAATGTGAGTGATTATAGTGAAATCTCTTGTGAAGGACAAGAGGACTGGACTACTCCTGTTAGTGGGAGGAACCAGTATAAAAATTCTGAGCATCTCTCTCTAACCCTATCCTCATATATTGTGTGTGTTATACCTTATCCGCTGCAATTTGTTTTAACTTAGAAAAAGTCTCACACAATTCAACCCCCCCCCTTCTTGTGTGTTTTTCAACCTTCAATTGGCATCAGAGCTCCGGTCTGTTGCTCTTCACTTAACAGTGAAACAGTAAAAGATCTAGGGGTACTTAGTTGAAAAACATGTCTGGTGTTACCTCTCCTTCTGCTTCCTCTGGACCTGATCACTCTGCTGTTCCACCTCCTCACAACTATGATAGGGAAAGGAACAGTGATAATCACAGAGACAAACCACCTTACTTCAACAGTGATCCTACTACTTTTCCTTTCTGGAAAACCAAGATGTATAGTTACATCATTGGGACCGATGATGAGTTATGGGATATCATTGAAGATGGTATACATTTTGAACACATGGATGATGAAGGTGTTGTAAGAAATACCTACAGAAAGTTCTTTGATGCTGAAAAGAAGAAACAGTATAAGAAGCATCATACTGTTAAGAATATGCTTATTGGTGCAATATCTCATGCTGAGTATTTAAAAATATCCAACAAGTCATGTGCCAAAACTATCTGGGACTCTCTATGTTCCACCTATGAAGGAAATAAGCAAGTCAAAGAAGCTAAGGCAAACTTATTAGTTCATCAATATGAGCTGTTCAGAATGAAGGAAGATGAAGATATTGAAACCATGTATTCAAGGTTTCAAACCCTTGTCTCTGGTCTTCAAGTTCTGAAGAAAAGCTACACTGCATCTGATCACGTGAAGAAAATTCTGAGGAGCTTACCTTCCAAATGGAGACCAAAAGTTACAGCTTTTCAGGAATCCAAGGATTTGGACAATGTGACTCTTGAAGATTTAATAAGCTCACTCAGAAGTCATGAGCTAGAACTTATGTCAGATGAACCTGTCAAGAAGATGAAGTCCTTGGCTCTAAGCTCTGTTCAGACTTCCTCAAAAGCTGCAAAGATCAAAGTGTCTGAACAAGAGGAAGAAACCTCTGATGATATGATGGATGAAAATTCTGAGAATGAAGAAATGGCACTAATGGTTAGAAGGTTTCAGAAATGGAACAAGAAATACAAAAGGTTTCCAAACAAAGGAAACAACTCAAGAAGTTCCTTTTCAAAGGACAAAAAGGAAGAACTGAACAACTGCTATAACTGCAAGAAATCTGGACACTTCATTGCGGACTGTCCAGAAATGTCATCCAAGGACAAAGGAAAGAATAAGAGCTTTGGGAAAGAAAAGTACAAAGAAAAGGTAAGGAAGAGTTTGTTAGCCACTTGGGAGACCATTGAGAATGACTCTGAAGGAGAAGATGATGAAGAAGGCAATCTGGCTTTAATGGCAAGAACTTCTGAAGGTAACAACTCTGATAGAGATTCTGAAGATGACTCAGATGATGAAAATGAGGTATACTCTAACATGACTAAATCTGAATTAATTGATTCTCTTAAGATTGCCGTGAAACATTACTCTCGTATAGTAAGTCAACACAAAATTCTGAAGAATGTTCATGAATCATTGAAAAAGGATGCCAAGATTCTTTATGATGAAAATGAATCGTTAAACATTCGTATTTGTCATGTTGAATCTAACTATGTCTTGGCAGACAAGCTCAATGATGATCATGAAGATGCTCTTCACGAATTTATTCGTTGTACCTTCAATAGGAGTAAAATGGCTTCCATGATTTATCATATGACTCGTAACTATGGTGAAGGCATTGGTTATTCTCGGTTTAAGAACTGGGATAAACCTCTGAAATCATATAGTGAGGATGATACTCCACCTGAATTATTCTCTACCTTTGTTAAAAGTGGTACACTTGATCTGAAGGCATCCAACTCTGAAGGAGGTTCTGAACCTGAACCCAAAGACTCAGAAGTTCCAAGTTCTTCTGAACCTAAAATTTCTGAGTCCAAAAGTTCTCAAGTTAAGGCTCAGAAGTCATCTGAACCTCTGAGAAATCAAGGTAAAGTTACTTCAGATCCTTGCTTGACCTTTGGAACTGTGATATACTCCAGATCAAAATCCAAGAATCAAATTAAGCCTAAACATTCTTGTCAAAGCTTAATTAATTCTAGATCTTGTGTTGATCATAGAAAACAAAGAAGGAATACTATTCAGAAGACTAACTCTAAAGGACCCATCAGAATATGGGTACCAAAATCTGAAATAATGTTTGCTTCAGATGCTCATGCAAGGAAAGGTAAAACAGCAGCCCTGGTACCTGGACAGTGGTTGCTCACGACATATGACGGGAGAAAAGCATATGTTCCAAACCCTAACTCTGAAAGAGGGAGGCTCTGTGGGATTTGGAGGAAAACAAAAAGGGAAGATAATTGGTACAGGTACAGTTGGTAATTCTTCTCTTTCCATTAAAGATGTTTGGTTAGTTGATGGACTTAAACACAATCTATTGAGCATTAGTCAATTTTGTGACAATGGGTGTGTTGTTACATTTAATAAGGAATCATGTACTGTATCAAAAGACTCTGACAAATCTGTAGTATTCAAGGGAATGAGAGTTGGCAATGTTTATAAAGTAAACTTTTCTGATTTGGTTGACCAAAAGATTATATGTCTTTTGTCTCTGGGTGATGAGAAATGGCTATGGCACAAGCGTCTTGGTCATGCTAACTGGAGGTTGATCTCTAAGCTTAGCAAACAAAAGCTTGTTAGTGGTTTGCCTGACATTGATTATCACTCAGATGCACTTTGTGGCTCATGTCAAAAAGGAAAATTTGCTAAGACTTCATTCAGGTCTAAAAACATTGTCTCTACTTCCAGACCCTTAGAATTGCTTCACATTGATCTGTTTGGTCCTGTTTCGACAGCCTCTATCAATGGTAAAAAATATGGATTGGTCATGGTTGATGATTTCAGTAGATGGACTTGGGTGAAATTCCTACGTTCTAAGAGTGAAGCACTTGTGGTGTTCAGTGACTTCTGCACACAAATACAAAGTGAAAAGGATCTTCGGATTCTGAAGGTTAGAAGCGACCATGGGGGAGAGTTCGAAAATGACTCTTTCGAATCTTTCTGCTCAGAGCATGGAGTAATCCATGAATTCTCTTCTCCTAGAACACCACAGCAGAATGGTGTTGTAGAAAGAAAGAATAGATCTTTGCAAGAAATGGCTCGTACCATGATGCTTGAGTCTAACCTAGCTAAGTTCTTGTGGGCAGAAGCCGTGAGTACTGCTTGCTATGTTCAGAATAGAATCTACATCAGACCTATTCTGAACAAAACTGCTTATGAACTGTTCAAAGGAAGAAAACCAAATATTTCTTATTTTCATCAGTTTGGATGTACTTGTTATATTCTAGACAACAAGGTCTATCGAAAGAAATTTGATGCTAGAGCTTATAAGGGTATCTTTATAGGCTACTCTGAACGCTCAAAAGCATACAGATTGTATAATTCTGAAACTCACACAGTTGAAGAATCTATACATGTTAGATTTGATGATAAAGAGCCTGACGATAAAATGTCAGAGCAAGCTGAGACTTTTGCAGAATTTCAAGTTTCCTCAAATTCTGAGTGTGAAGATCTCTCCATTGCTGTATATCCATCTGAGACTCAAAATGAAGATATCTCTGAAGACCCTTCAGAAACTGAACCCTCTCAGACACCTGCTCCACCTAAGAGTAAATTCAAGTATAGATCATCTCATCCTGAAGAGCTAATTGTTGGTAACAAGGATAGCCCAAGAAAGACCAGATCTGCTTTCAAAGAGGATGAATCCCTAGTTGGGTTAATTTCATTAATTGAACCCACAAACATAGAAGAAGCACTCTCAGATGATGGGTGGATTGTTGCAATGCAAGAAGAACTCAATCAATTTGAAAGAAATGATGTTTGGGATCTGGTACCAAAACCCAAACACAAGAACATTATTGGAACAAAATGGGTATTCAGAAACAAGTCAAATGAAAAGGGAGAAGTTGTCAGAAATAAAGCTAGACTGGTTGCACAAGGTTATAGTCAGCAAGAAGGCATATATTTCACTGAAACCTTTGCACCAGTAGCAAGACTTGAGGCAATTAGACTTCTCTTGTCCTATGCAGTTAATCATGACGTCACTCTATTTCAAATGGATGTTAAGAGTGCATTTCTGAATGGAGTAATTTATGAAGAAGTCTATGTTAAACAACCTCCTGGCTTTGAAGATATAAAGTGTCCTGATCATGTTTACAAATTGAAGAAATCTCTGTATGGTTTGAAACAAGCTCCAAGAGCTTGGTATGAAAGGTTAAGTATATTTCTTCTAGAAAATGGTTTTGAAAAAGGACATGTTGATAACACTCTCTTTAGAAAAACCTTAAAAACTGATATTTTGATTGTTCAGATTTATGTTGATGATATTATCTTTGGTTCAACTAATGCTTCTCTTTGCAAGAATTTCTCTAAGCTTATGCAGGATGAATTTGAAATGAGTATGATGGGAGAACTAACATTCTTCTTGGGAATTCAAATCAATCAAAGAAAAGAAGGAGTATATGTGCATCAAACCAAATACACAAAGGATTTACTGAAGAAATTTGGTCTTGAAGATTGTAAACCAATGTCAACTCCTATGCATCCCTCTAGCTGTCTTCTGAAGGAAGAATCTGAAGGCAAAGTAGATCAGAAATTATACAGAGGTATGATTGGTTCCCTCCTTTATCTCACTGCATCTAGACCAGATATCTTGTTCAGTGTATGCTTCTGTGCTAGATTTCAATCAGATCCTAGAGAGTCTCATCTAACTGCTGTTAAGAGAATCTTTAGATATCTGAAAGGAACCACTAATCTTGGATTACTTTATAAGAAATCCTTAGATTATCAGCTTATTGGATTCTGTGATGCTGACTATGCTGGTGATAAAATTGAAAGGAAGTCCACTAGTGGAAACTGTCAATTTCTAGGTGAAAACCTTATATCATGGGCTAGTAAGAGACAAGCAACTATTGCTCTATCTACAGCAGAAGCAGAGTACATCTCAGCTGCTAAGTGTTGCACGCAATTGCTCTGGATGAAACATCAGTTGGAGGACTATCAGATAAGGATAAGTAGTATACCACTTCTCTGTGATAATACTGCTGCTATTTGTTTGTCTAAGAATCCTATTTTGCATTCAAGAGCTAAACACATTGAGATCAAACATCACTTCATTAGAGACTATGTTCAGAAGGGAGTAATTAAGATTCAATTCATTGATACTGAGCATCAATGGGCTGATATCTTTACCAAACCTCTTGCTATTGATCGTTTCGATTTTATCAAGAAAAATCTGAACATGGTTTTTATTTCTGAATGATATCTCTGAATGCTGTTAACTCTGAATGAATAAACTGGTTCTGAAGGGCCTCAGAAGTTTGGACGGCTCAGAAACTATTATATAGGTTCTGAAGCACTCTCTCATCTGAAGCAATCAGAATTATTTATTATTAAATATGATTTCTTGTGACTCAGATACCTACTCTAAGTGTTAGTTGACCACTCAGTTTCTCTAACTGACAGCTGGCTTCTGAAAACACTACTTATCTGTGTAACTTCCCATCATGTCTAGTAAACGCTGGGTAATGAAGGAGAGCTAATGATGATTTTATTAAAAGTAACTGCCAAGCCCCCATTACGTCACTATCTTGTTTCCCCAATATTTTGAAACTTCCACTATAATCACTTAACTACACACTAGTCACTATCACTTCTCACGTTTTCAATATTTTGAAACTTCCACTATAACCATTTCTGACACTCCTAAATCCCCTCAGAAATCTCCTATTAAAGATTCTGAGTCTACCCCAATAGCAATGGACGTAGACCAATCTGAACCCTCAAATGTTCAAAATTCTGAAGTCCCTGCTGAATCCCAAACTGAACCCCTTCAGACTTCATCTCCTAAGCCAACCACTTCTGAACCAAACCCCTCATCCATTCAAACCACTCCACCTTTTCCTGGAACTGATTCAGATCTTGAAGAAACTCGTCTTCATTCTGAAACAATTCCCTGTTTCACCATGGTACTTAACAATTCCCTTTTACCGTTGAATGCATTTACTGCTGGTGGTTGTTTGCTGTGTGCATTTACTACCCTGTAACTTGTGCTTTGACTGACCCGTTTTTGATAATGACAAAGGGGGAGAAAATATTATTTCATTTCCTATGGCAGTGAAATTATTTCTGAAGCTCTAAAGATCACATTTTCTGAACTCTACTCTTGTTAAGTTATATTAAAGTCTTTTAAACTTTTAATGAGGGGGAGTAATAAATTTTGTCCAACATAAATTCATATAATATAAGATACGCTTGCAAACCATATCTTATATTTGTCAGTCTGAAGAAATAGAGCTTGCAAACCTCTAATTCTGAAGGTAGAATATATGAAATTATATTTGACATTAAATATTACTCTTAGACTGTTTTATATTTATCATTGATAAACTTTTGAAGCTTATCAGACTCAGGGGGAGCTTGCAAACCTCAGAACCTGAAGTCAAGATGTTAAATAAAAACAACAACAATTGATTTTAAATACATATAGTTGTCATCATCAAAAAGGGGGAGATTGTTGGAACAAAATTATGATTTTGTATCTCCTTAATTGATTTTGATGATAACAATGTATTTAAGGTTAAATTGGAATACTAATAATTTAATTCAGTGTGCAGGATTAAAAGTTAAAATTTGCGTACTAAAGAACCTTAGAATTTCTGAAGGAATTACTTCTGAGCTCACCAGATCTGAAGCAAGTGAAACTCTGAAGTTTTTATCTGAACCTTAGAATTTCTGAAGGAATTACTTCTGAGCTCACCAGATCTGAAGCAAGTAATTCTGAGCCTGTGAAACTCTGAAGTTATTATCTGAACCTTAGAATTTCTGAAGGAATTACTTCTGAGCTCACCAGATCTGAAACAAGTAAATCTGAGCCTATCAAAATCTGAAGAACATCTGAGCTCACCAGATCTGAAACAAGTAAATCTGAGCCTATCAAAATCTGAAGAACATCTGAACTCACCAGATCTGAAACAAGTAATTCTGAGCCTATCAAAATCTGAAGAACATCTGAGCTCACCAGATCTGAAACAAGTAATTCTGAGCCTATCAAAATCTGAAGGCTCGTCAGATATAAGTGTTAAGCTACATTTGAGAGTACAATTTTATTGAAGACTGTGCCTGACTAAGTCCAAACGCAGAAACCAAGAATGAAAAGGTTTGACCATGGAAAGGTCCTTTTCAAGTCAGGCTTCAGAAACGATTATTTCCTTATTTGGCTTTCACCAAGGTTCAAATATCAAAAGCCAAAAGGAATCTCTCATTTTGTAGTAAACGTTAAGCTCCTAAGCTACTGCAAATCAGAACAGCTAATAAGCTCACTGAACTATACAAAGGAGCGTCTCAATTCTTCAAACGGCTATAATCTTCAACGTTCATTTTATCATCTATAAAAGGAAGAAGATTTGTGAAGAAATGTAATCAAGACTTAAGCTTCTGAACGTGCTGAAACTCTGTCAAATTCTGAAGCTATCAAACACTTAGAAACTTTGTGATAATTTTCTAAGTTAGTCTTGTAACTGAGTTGTATTTTGTAAACACCTCTGATTGTATATCAAGTGTTAATCTCTTATCTTTATTAACATTAAAACCAGTTAGAAGTCTCTTGCTTTGTGCTTGAGCATTGGAAGTCTCTTGCTTTGTGCTTGAGCATTGGAAGTCTCTTGCTTTGTGCTTGAGCATTGGAAGTCTCTTGCTTTGTGCTTGAGCATTGGAAGTCTCTTGCTTTGTGCTTGAGCATTGGAAGTCTCTTGCTTTGTGCTTGAGCATTGGAAGTCTCTTGCTTTGTGCTTGAGCATTAGAAGTCTCTTGCTTTGTGCTTGAGCAGTTTGAAGTCTCTTGCTTAGTGCTTGAGCATTTGTAATGTGAGTGATTATAGTGAAATCTCTTGTGAAGGACAAGAGGACTGGACTACTCCTGTTAGTGGGAGGAACCAGTATAAAAATTCTGAGCATCTCTCTCTAACCCTATCCTCATATATTGTGTGTGTTATACCTTATCCGCTGCAATTTGTTTTAACTTAGAAAAAGTCTCACACAATTCAACCCCCCCCCCTTCTTGTGTGTTTTTCAACCTTCACACTTAAGTGTAAAGTGTGATAGTGTGTTGGTCACATTATCACACTTTACACTTAAACTATCACACTTTACACTTAAGTGTGTAGGTATGAACTACACACTTATACACAAGTGTGTAGATATGAATATGCATATACCTACACACTTTACACACAAGTGTGTAGCTATGAATATTCATATCATCACACTTTACACACAAGTGTGTAGGTATGAATATTCATATTTGGTATGAATATCAAACTGTTCTAGTATAATTTTTTTAATTTATTAGGAACGATTATTAGAGGATTCAACCATCGGATAAAATGTATAAAATCAAAATAGTTTAAACCTGCTACATGTAGTGGAGGAGATGTAGAGATCAGGAAAAAATTGAATAAAATAAAGTAAAAAAAATTTAAAAACTAATATAATAAAGGGTAAAAATGAAATATTGTAAAAAATGTAGGGGTAAAAGGTTAATTGTTGGGGTAGAGAAAAAATCTTTCTGATTTTTCTTTAAGTTTAAACCTGGTCTATGACCTATTAAATGTTCTTTTTTTTTGACCTGGTCTGGGCTTATTTATAGCCTGGTCTGGTATTGTAGTATGTTTAAAAGTCTATGTTAAATATATGTGTCTATATAATCTTTTTAAATAGGCTAATTAAATAGGTCTTGAAACGTACTTCACACTTAAATTTCCATAATTTCTACAACATTAAAAAAAAAACTAATAAAATGATTAGCACACTAATTAAAAGCTAATAAAATAACAAATATGATTACGACAAATAAATATTTTGTATTTATATAAATAATATTTATTTTTTATACAAGGTGATATAAATAATTATAACAATATTATATAAATAATAATTATTAAATATAAACAGACCGACCTATTAGGCTTTGTATGCTTTTTAAAAGCCTAAGTCTGACCTATTTATGAAAATAGGCTCTTTTCAAAGCCTAAGTCTGACCTTTTTTAATAAACAGGCCATGAAAGGCCACATCTAAGTCATGCCAGGCCGCAGACCGCCTGACCTATTCTGAACCCTATTCAGGCTTTTAGTTTGCATCTTAGAATATCTCCGATAAAGGTATTATAATTTTTTTTTTTGTTGTTTTCGGTATTATAGAGTTTTATAAACTAATAATTTGTACTTTATTTTTATTATTATTATTGGAGTTTCATGACGTGACATAGATTTATCAAAATTTATGATACATTATTTTATTTAAGGTATACCGCATCTTCAATTTTAAATAAAAAAGTAAGACAACTAATCATTAGTTGATTCATTGACGATTGACGCTGAATTTGATCAGAAAGATCTAAATTTGATCTCTCACAATTGCAATCGAAAGAGAGCTGAAATCATTTGATAGCAAAACTGACCTTAAAATTAAATTAGACAGTTTAATTGGTCGAATACTGGTGATGAAAATAAAAACAAAATATAAAAAAGTAAAACAACATTTATTTTAATTTTTTTTTGAACAATTTTATTTTAACTTATTATTTATTAAAATGATACTTTTTAAATTTTCGACTAGTCTTAATGAGACAACATATATCTCAATTTAGAGTGTAAAAATTCGACATCAACGAAAAAGTTGAGACCCAAATCCCTGTATAATGTGTTGTATTAGATGATTTCTAAATTGCCTAATGAAAAATTTCCTTGACATCTATATACGTCTTTCATGGATAAAATATATGTCGTGTATTAATAATGAATTGATTTAAGTGGTAAGGAATTTGATTCCTTTAAGTATGAAGTTAGAAGGTTGATTTCTGAGTTATACATATAGAGAAAATTCAGTTTAAAGAGGAGAATACATCTTATGTGTCCTACATACTATAGGTATTTCAATAGAAATTAATTAGTCATCATCAATGGTGGTGAAAATTTCGTACCAATATTTCGGTAAAAAAAAAATAGATGTCATGTCTTTTATCGCTGAATTTTTAATTATCTCGTTTTATGTTCCTTGTCAAAATTATCATGGCAATTTAAGTTTATATATAGATTGATCAGACGTGCAATAGGTCAAAGCACCCAAGCATATTACAGAAAAACAAGAGAAAAATAAAAGAAAAAAAATGGAGGAATATGTGGGGAAATGTTCAGAAATCTGACACTAGAGAAATTGGTTTTTGTTCTCAAGATCACTGACCATTGATGGTTAAATTAAATGCATTTGATTTGCTAAAAACTAAGGGATTAAACATGAAAACTCCAATTGTACTCTGTTGATTGTAAAACTAAACCATACTTGAACACTACACCTTGTTGAGCCAGTCACAACCAAAACGGAAGCCTTTAAGCAAAACAAGAGTTGCTGCACACCAACATACCAATTGAGCAATTGTCTCCGTAAAATAAACTGTTAGCATTATTAAGCACACCCCACTGAAGAACAAGGATACTGACCCAAGCCCAATCAAACACTCTAAACGAGCCCACAAGCAGCCAGCATATCTTGATGACTATGAGCAGTGACACGTCATTAAGAGGAAGGGAATAGAAGCCTCTATGATTCCACCTGGTAGCATATTCCTAAGTTTGTTAGAAGCATGTACTCACACTCTATTTTCCTTATTTTACGGATCACCTTCTGATTGTACTGATCCTTTGCCTTAGAGGCTATATATCTCTGTACTAATGATTGAGAAATTAAGAAGAAAGTTGCATTTATATTTCTAGATAAATTAGTTTTCTCTGTTTGAATAGAATAGTAATCAAATTCCTATCAGTTTGGTGCTTTCATTGCTCCAACTCACCTTCCCATGGCTGCTCGACTCACAAACGCTGAACGTCTCGACGACCTCACCGTTAAAGTCGATGCGATCCTTGACCAACTCGCCACCCTCACCGTTCAAACACCACAAACAGAAACCCCTGTTCACACCACCGCACTCACCCACCCACGCATGAAGCTCGATGTACCGAAGTTCGACGGAACCGACCCAACCGGTTGGATCTTCAAGATTTCACAGTTTTTCGACTACCACCAAACACCTGAGGCCGATCGACTCACCGTCGCGTCATTCTATATGGACGGTCCGGCACTTGGTTGGTACCAATGGATGTACCGCAGCGGTCAAATCACCACCTGGTATGGTCTTCTTCAAGCACTCGAAAATAGTTTTGCTCCGACGTTTTACGATGAACCCGCCAGCGCTCTCTTCAAACTCACACAACGTGGTTCTGTGAACTCTTACCTAGCAGAGTTTGAAAGGTTAGCCAATCGAATCATTGGTCTTCAACCTCCCTTCTTCCTCAGCTGTTTTATTTCCGGTTTAATACCGGAGATCCGCCGCGAGGTTCAGGCTCTCCGCCCTGTGTCACTCTCTCACGCCACTGCCTTGGCAAAACTTCAAGAGGACAAAATTGAAGATCGACGCCGTCATTATAAGGTTAAAACCCCTACTACTTTCACTCATTCCCAAACTCTTCATAACACCACCACACCTTCCACGACTTTAGCATTACCCCCACCTACTCCACCACCCCGTTCTACCTTCCGCAAACTCACCCAAGAGGAAATGGCTGCTCGCCGAGAAAAGAATCTCTGTTATAATTGTGATGAAACCTTTTCAGCTCAACATCGATGCAAAGCCCGTTTTCATTTACTCATCTCTGATGACACCTTATCACCCGACCCAGACCCGGATCTTATACCTGACCTTACTCCAACAACCGACCCAACTGAAGGTTTAATTAGCCTACACGCTCTGTCCGGTTGCTCCGCCGCCGCCACCATTCGCCTTACCGGTTACATCAATAGCCATCCAGTCACCGTTCTCATCGACGGCGGCAGTACCCATAATTTTATCCAAGTTCGTATGGCAAAATTCCTAGAACTCCCTTCAATTCCAACCTCACCCCTCAAGGTCATGGTCGGTAATGGTAGCTTGTTAGAATGTGTCACCCTCTGCCCTGCCGTTAATCTCACAATCCAAACCACACCATTTACTCTTGATTTACATCATTTACCCTTATGTGGAGCTGACATTGTCTTGGGTGCACCATGGTTGAAGTCCATTGGCCCAGTACTCATGGATTATAATAACTTATCACTCTCCTTTACTCTCAATACCCAACCCATCACTTTCACTGCTGACCCACCATCTCAGCCCAATCCCATTTCGGCCCATCAGCTCAAACGTTGTATCACTACCAACTCAGCCTCTGAACTCTTCCATATACAAGCCTTCCCAAACCCCGCTTTTACAGATCCACAAACACTTTCCCCACACCTTCATCGTCAACTCGACCCCATCCTCCACAAATTTCCCACCCTCTTCCAACCACCTACCTCTCTCCCACCTCCTCGTTCAATTGACCACCATATCCACCTTCTCCCAAATTCCTCCCCCGTTAATATTCGCCCTTACCGATACCCTTACTCACAGAAAACAGAAATTGAGAAGCAAATTCAAAACATGCTCAACTCACAAATCATTCAACCAAGTAACAGCCCTTTCTCTTCTCCTGTCCTCTTGGTAAAAAAGAAAGACGGTAGTTGGCGTTTTTGTGTGGACTACCGCGGCCTTAATGCTATTACAGTTCGGGATCGTTTTCCTATGCCCACCATCGATGAGCTTCTTGATGAACTTGGTGGTGCATCCTGGTTCACTAAACTAGACCTCGTTCACGGTTTTCATCAAATTCGTATGAACACAGCAGATATTCACAAAACGGCCTTCCGTACTCATCAGGGCCACTACGAGTTTCGCGTTATGCCATTTGGTCTTTGTAACGCGCCATCCACCTTCCAAGCCGCCATGAACAACCTTCTCCAACCCTTTCTTCGCAAATTTGTCGTTGTTTTCTTTGATGATATACTCATATACAACTCTTCCTTCCATGAACACCTTATTCACCTTGAAACTATCTTCAAAACACTCCTTGCAGGCTCCTTTTTTCTCAAACAGTCCAAGTGTGTATTTGCACAACGTAAACTTGAGTACTTAGGACACATTGTCTCACCCCAAGGTGTTCACCCAGATCCCAACAAGATCCAAGCAATGGTCGATTGGCCAGCCCCTCACAATCTAAAGTCTCTCCGTGGTTTCCTCGGTTTAACCGGTTTTTATCGCAAATTCATTAAACACTATGCTACCATTGCCTCTCCCCTCACAGCACTCCTAAAAAAGGATGCTTTCTGTTGCTCTCCTACTGCCCAAGCTGCCTTTGACTCACTCAAAAAAGCCATGACCGAAGCCCCTACCTTACACCTCCCTGATTTTAACAAACATTTTACCCTCGAAACTGACGCTTCCGGTATAGCTATGGGTGCAATACTAATGCAAGACTCCCACCCTATTGCATTTTTTAGCCAACCCTTTTGCCCCCGTCTGCAGCGTTCGTCTACCTACATCAGAGAGCTTCATGCAATCACTACCGCCGTTAAAAAATGGCGCCAATACCTTCTTGGTCACCCATTCACAATATTCACCGACCACCAATCCTTAAAGGAACTCCTCTCCCAAGTTATCCAAACACCTGAACAACACATCTACCTTGCCAAACTAATGGGATATGATTATACTATTCAATTCAAATCTGGGAAAACTAATGTTGTCGCTGATGCACTTTCTCGCCGTTACGATACACCATCAGGTACAATTTTCTCACTTACTATGCCTAACTTTGTTTTTTTAGATCAACTCAAACAGGCTCTGGCGTCCAGCCCTTCATTCAAAGACTTACTCCAGGAAATCACAGCTGATCCTTCCTCCTACCCACATCTTACTATTCAGAATGATCTTATTCTCTACAAGGGGCGTATTTGGATTGCTCGGAACCTTCCTTTTTGTTCCACTTTACTAGAAGAATTCCACAGCTCACCTATTGCAGGACACATGGGTGTTTCTAAGACCCTGGCCAGACTTCAAGCTAATTTTTGGTGGGAACATATGAAAACCGATGTTCAAACATTTGTGGCTCAATGCTCTATTTGCCAACAGGTCAAGTATGACACCAAGAAACCTTCAGGTTTACTTCAACCACTTCCTATTCCCACAGCCATATGGGAAGATTTATCACTCGATTTTGTTACCGGACTGCCCTCCTCTCATGGCTTCACTGTTATCTTGGTCGTCATCGATCGACTCTCTAAAGGTGTTCATCTTGCTGCCCTTCCCACTAGTTTCACTGCCCACAAGGTTGCTATTGTGTTTCTTGATATTGTTTGCAAACTACATGGTTTTCCTCGCAGCTTAGTATCAGACCGAGACCGTGTCTTTATTAGCAACTTCTGGCGCGAATTATTTACTTTAAGTGGCACTAAACTTCGCATGAGCACAGCGTACCATCCAGAGACCGATGGACAAACTGAGTCTTACAATCGAGTATTGGAACACTATCTCCGCTCTTTTGTTCATCACCAACCCCATATCTGGTCCCAATTACTACCTCTTGCTGAATGGTCCTATAACACTTCCCTCCACTCTGCTACTGGTTTAACCCCATTCCAAATCACTTATGGGCGCGAACCACCTTCCATACCTCATTATATTACTAACTCTTCCTCAATTGAAGCTGTTGACTCTCTTCTTTCCAACCGTCAGCAACTCATTACCAAGCTTCGCTCCACTCTTCTCAAAGCTCAGAATCGCATGAAACACTTTGCCGATCGTAAGCGTCGTCCAATTACTTTTAATGTCGACGATTATGTCTATGTCCGTCTCCGTCCCTACCGGCAACAATCTTCAACAAACAGCTCTTACTCCAAACTCTCCAAACGATTTTATGGACCTTTCAAGGTTTTGGAACGAATTGGTCAGGTTGCCTATCGTCTGGACTTACCACCTTCATCAAAGATTCATCCCGTTTTTCACTGCTCCAAGTTAAAGCTCCATCAAGGTCCTCTGCCCACCATCAATTCTCTTCCTCCATCTTCTATCACCAATCATCCCATCATCAGTCCACTTGCTGTTTTGGACACTCAATTGGATCACTCCACCGATCCACCAACCAAAAGAGCTTTGATTCAATGGCTTGGACTACCTTTAGAAGAAACCAGCTGGGAGAATTGGGATGACATTGTCTCCACATATCACCTTGAGGACAAGGTGCCTTTCCAAGCCCCAGGAGATGTTAGCATTATTAAGCACACCCCACTGAAGGACAAGGATACTGACCCAAGCCCAATCAAACACTCTAAACGAGCCCACAAACAGCCAGCATATCTTGATGACTATGAGCAGTGACACGTCATTAAGAGGAAGGGAATAGAAGCCTCTATGATTCCACCTGGTAGCATATTCCTAAGTTTGTTAGAAGCATGTACTCACACTCTATTTTCCTTATTTTACGGATCACCTTCTGATTGTACTGATCCTTTGCCTTAGAGGCTATATATCTCTGTACTAATGATTGAGAAATTAAGAAGAAAGTTGCATTTATATTTCTAGATAAATTAGTTTTCTCTGTTTGAATAGAATAGTAATCAAATTCCTATCATAAACCACTGATAGCAAAACAAAAATACGCTGATCCAAACACATCCACTACAAGAGTTAGAGCTGTAAAAGTGAATCGGACTGGCCCATTAGCTCTATAGTTTTATACGGATCGGACTTTTAAAAAAAATTAATCGGGCTTTATCGGGCTGGCCCCTCGAGCCTATATTTTTAATGGGCCGTCATGGGCTGGCCCCACGGGCTTTTAGACCAGCTCCTTAAAGAGTTAAAAAAAATATTTTTAAAAAAATTCTAAAACTAGTTTTAGCTAATAATAAGGAGTTTTAGTTACCATTAAATCTTTAGATAATTAAGTAACAAAAGATGAGATTTGTTAGTTAGGAGATAATTAATTAATTATTAAATCAAAATTATTTTTTTTAAGATTAAATCAAGTTTGTTATGATTATCTTTATTTGAAAAAAACTAATAACAACTTAATCAATCATTATAAATAGAAAAATATAAGAAAGAAAGTAATCAAATTATAATTGGTCAATTTATTAGTTTTGAAGGTGCACTTTATGAATCATCATCCACATATCTGTGACTTTTGCGTGAATATTTTGTAGTATTTATTATCTCGTGAAATCATGACACCCACTTTTTTATGGATATTAATTTGTGCGATACATATGTAGTTTTATTGTCCATTGAATTTATTTTGTAAAAAAAATTTGTCAAAAAAAAATATGAAAGTTTGTCGGGTCGGCCCATCGGGCCATGTAGGCCTTTGCTTATCGGATTGGGCTTAACGGGCCGGCCCACTAATGAAGGTGTGAAAACACAAGGAGGGGGGGTTGAATTGTGTTTTGGGTAGTTTTAAAAACTTCTTCTAAGTTTTGCAACTTATCAGAATCAGCAGCGGAATAACTTTAAACACAAACAACTTCTGGCGATGGTGAAAGATAAACAGAGGAGAGAAATGAGCTACGTAGTACTGTACTATTATTTTCATTTGAAATGTGCTTATTCAAATCAACTAAAGATTAAAATTTGAGCCTTAATTTCGAATATTCGCCCATATCAGAAAAATAAAGATAGTACAATAGTACAAACGTCATTATCATGAGGATAACGGTCTTGTAAGAGGTTTCTTCTGCCTCTCCTGAATTTGCCATTTAGATGATAATCGTTATAGAGAATAGAATGTTCTTCTGACAAATTCTGCTGTTTCATCATCATCAAAATCTTGAGATGAAACTCTGCTTCTGATGAGTTCAACTTCTGGTTGACTTTGACTAGGCAACTTCTGGTGACCACAACTTCTGGTGTCATTCTCCAGAACTTGCTTTTCCCAACTTCTGGGAGCGCTTCTTAGCATAGCAACCAGAACTTCAATTTTCTAGTGAATATAAAATTTTAACTTATATACCTGCACACTAGAGTAAATTATCAGTACTCCCTATTGTATATTAATACTATTGTTATCATCAAAACTACTTGGGTTATATTAGAACCAACTTTGTTCCAACAATCTCCCCCTTTTTGATTGATGACAAACCAAGTATTAATTTACAATGGTTGTTATTTTAATCACAGAGTGCATCCTTCAGGTTTATGAGTTTTGCAAGCTCCCCCTGAATTCATTAATGAATGATTAAAATAGTTTTAAAATTTTAACACTGAATCCAGAACTTCATTATACACTTGACTTCCAGAAGATAGGTTTGCAAGCTCTCTTCCTTGGTCAGATCTACCTAAGAGAAAAGTGCAATATTCTCTTACGTGTATCATGTATAGAAAGTTCTAATCTCAATAGAAAAATTTTCCTTTCAAAATCATAACTGATAATATTAAATCATAACTGAAATTAAATGAATAAATTTTAATTTGGCTTCAGTTAGTGTTCTTAAATTAATTTACTCTTACTCCCCTTGTCATTAAACAAAAAGAATAAAAGAAAAAGAAAGAGTCAAAAAACTAAAAACACGTGACTAAAGAATTAGTCAAGTCAAAAATTCAAAGGTGATAAAAACCACAAAGAATTTAATGCAAAAACGAAAAACGAGGTAACTTCTATAACCAGAGTTACTATAAAAACGCACCATACTCTTTGTAATTTCACTCAACACTTCCCTAATATTTCTTCAACAAAATGAGAGAAAATATTGATGAGGATAGAAAAGTGATTGAAAGAAATGGGTTTAAGAAATTTTCAGAGGAGAAACAAGGTAGAATCTCATCAACAAGAGATGCAACCACATGGAATATGATTTCTAAGAAACATATGAAGATGGTGAAGAGTTTGGCTAAAAAATCAGATGCAAGTTTTTCAACCATCTTTTGTTCTTAAAAGAACAAAGATTTCTCCATATGCAGGAGGATGAGCAGAACGAACTGAAGGCATGCTCCAAGTTTCCAAAACAGGAAATTTGTAGCTTGAGAGGTTGAGAAGAATCATCAGATTAGCTGCTGGTTCCAGGCTCCAAGGTTGAAGTTTGGATCAACACCCTTTGGTTCAGTTCTTTCAATTCATCTTCTTGTAAAAAAAATTTCTTTTAGGTTTTCATATGTATCTGGATTTTTCATATGCAAAAATTTGTTTTTAGAACAAAGTTATTGTAATGCAAAAATCTAGAAAAATGCAAAGTTATTGTAATGCAAATTTTATGAATAAAACAAATTTATTTGAATGCAATTATGTGTATGCAGCAATTGATATATAGCTTCTGAACAATATTAATAAAACCATAATAATTAACCACAATACTATTATAACATTCAAACAGTTAAAATTAAACAAGTTCAACAAAACATAATAATAAAAACACAAAAAAAAAGTGCCAGAATCCTAGGGTTGAGATTGGTTAGAAGGGTTCAGCAGTTTCTCTTGAAGTTGCTTCAGAGCACTTGCAGAGATTTGTTCCAATTTCTTGATGACAGCCTCTGAATCAACTTTACCAATAAGACCTGTAGACTCAGTATCCACTTGAATAAACTTTTCCAATTTCTGAGCATAGAGAGTAGATAACTGATCTTCTGCTTCTGCCATAACCAACTTCATCTTCTCATCATATAACCTCTAAGCTTCTTTCATTCTTGCCTCCTCAATCTTGACTTCAGTAAACTTCTTCCTAGCAATGTTCATGATATAGTCCTTCTTGTATTGAGAACTATAGTCAATCAGCATTTGCTTGCACATCTCAGACAGAGCATTACATTCTTCATCAACTTGATCAGGTGCAACAGAAAATTTAGGCAAATCTTGATGAAATCCCTTGATTTTATCATTAATGCCCATCAGCACATGCTTAACATCTTCTGGTGTAATGGCCTTTTTAGGGGTTGGGGCAGAGGATGATGATGGAATGTCTAGGATTTTTGTTGAAAAGATGGTGATTTGTTGATCTGATGGTGGTGTAATAACTTGCTCAAAGGATTTAAGAAAGTTATTTTGGACATTGGTGTAACAGGGTTGATGGACTCATGCACTGGGGATAGAATAACAATTGTTTCCATATGAGGGCTATTTTGAGGAATAGCATCAGAAGTTGCAACCTCTGCATTAACTTCTGAGGCTACTTGCTCAATATTCTCCACTGGGGCAGGAGTAGCAGCACCTGTTTCTGAAAATAGTGACAACACATATTCAGAAAAACTCCTCATTGACTCAGGGGATGGTACAAAGCTAACTACTGGTGTTTCAATTGAATCACTAGCAGCAACTTCTACTATACAATTGATTTTAGGTTCCAAATCAGAAAGGATTTTTGAAAAAGATTTTTGGACAAGAACTGTATAGGGGATGTTTTTAGCATGCTTTGGACCATTAATGACATAATCAGGAATATTCTTAAGATTAATCTCATCACCAACTCATCCTTAGGAATAGGAATGTCCAGAAATGCATTAGGCTCAGCATCTACACCACTATCCCAGCTAGTTTCCTCCATAGCAGTAAATTCTGCTACTTGCCTCAAAGCATCTTGTGTCGCTAGATCCTCTTGATCTTCAGCAGAAAGTTTCAATTGCCTTTTCCTCTTCATTACAGATTTCTTCATCCTAGGTACTTCTGGGGCGACAGCAGCAGTGCCAGAAGTACTAGGTGGCCTTCTTGAAACTTCACTTGCCTCTGCTTCTTGAACAACAGGTTCAGGGTTCACAGGGGTTTCTTCAACAATCTTCTTTCCAACTTCTGATGTATCCTTTACACCTGAAGTACTCACAGACTTCTTTGGAGTGGATCCTCTTGCTTTCTTGGATCTAGACTCTGTTGCTTCTGGCCTTTCACCAGCCTTCCTCTTCTTTTCTTGAGCAGACAACAGATATCTTGTAGCAAGTCTGGCATCCAACTTCTGAGTTCCTCCTTCCTCTAGAAGTTTCTTATGCATTCCAGCAACAAGTCCAACTTCTTCCTTAGACACAGTAGTAAGAAAGAAATACTTATTCTCTTCAAACTTCTTTGGTTTAAAAGTGACCTGAGGGATAACCAAAGGACCAGGGGTCTTCACAACTCTCTTTACTATAGCGCCGTCTATCACAGATGGATTTGCATCAATAAAAGAACTGTATCCTGGGAAGACAGGCTTTAATGATTGCAATAAGTAATTTTTGTGAAATATAAAGGACAGAAATCTGCTGTACTGCACATTTGTGACACCTTTATTTTTACTCTCATTGATGGCCCTACACATGTGATCAAAAATAACCTTAGCAAAATTCACATGAGCCTTTGTTCCCAAATAGTATAAGATGGTCTTATAGTATTGAGAAACTTGGTCAGATGATCCAGCTTTTGGTATTATTGATTCACACAGAATTTTGTACATCATTTTGTAAAGAGATTTCATATCCCTGTTGCTTTTTGAAGTGGAATGCTTGCAGTAAATCTCTTCCTGAATAATATGATTTGATTCTTCAGTAGGATGAGGAGCAACTCCAGAAAAAGGTAGCCTTGCTGCTTGCCTAATGTGCTCCTGTCTGATCCTTATACAGACTCCACCAACCTCTGAACGAATCTCTTTGCCCAAAAATTCCAAATTTTTCCTTTGATTAGCGTTTCCTCCATCATCTTGAGACGCTTCATCATTCTCTATTTGAGATGTACCTCTAGAAATCACTTCTGCCTTCATCCAGAAGTCCTTTACAATTTCTGGATAGACAGGTCCATTAAGAATGTCCAAGAAAATAAGCAATCCTTGTGCTTGAAACACTTCCTTGACCCCATCTACTCCATTTACTCTTATGCCTTCGAAATCCACCGCTTTTTCGATAAGCAAGAAAAGATTAGAAATGGGAAAACCCACTTTATCTTTTGTAAGAACTCCAGGTGTTGAGGCTTCAATGTCAGCAATAGAAGGGACATTAAGAAATTGCTCTCCTTGTTGTTGTTGTCGTTGTTTACCAGATGAAGACGACATGATTCTGAGTTTTAGGGTTAGGGTTTGCTAATTTTGGAGAAGAAAGAAATTTCTCTTCAGACTCACCTTTGCTAAGACTTGATGTAGGATGCATTGGAGTGTTCATGGGTTTGCAGTCTTCCAAATTGTATTTCTTCAGAAGATCTTTGATATACTTTGATTGATGAATGAAGTTTCCTTTCTTTGTTTGGTTGATCTGAATTCCCAGAAAGTACTTCAATTCTCCCATCATGCTTATCTCAAATTCATCTTGCATCATCTTAGAAAAGCTTTTGCAAAGTCCAGCATTAGTTGATCCAAAAATGATGTCATCAACATAGATTTGAATGATCAGAATGTCTTTCTTCAGAGTCTTTTTGAATAATGTATTGTCAACTTGACCTTTCACAAAACCATTGTCAACCACGAAGTTACTTAGTCTCTTGTTTGAGTCCATAAAGTGACTTCTTTAGTCTAAACACATGATCTGGATTTGAAATGTCTTCAAATCCTGGAGGTTGTTTGACATATACTTCTTCAGAAATTACTCCATTCAGAAATGCACTCTTAACATCCATTTGATAAAGTGTAATGTTATTGTTGACAGCATAAGAAAGAAGTAATCTTATTGCTTCCAATCTTGCAACTGGAGCATAAGTCTCTGTATAATCAATGCCTTCTTGTTGACTGTATCCTTGTGCAACAAGTCTAGCTTTGTTTCTTGTTACTTCTCCTTGTTCATTCAGCTTATTTCTGTATACCCACTTTGTTCCAATAATGTTCTTGTCTTTTGGTTTGGGTACCAGATCCCATACATCATTTCTCTGAAATTGATTCAGTTCTTCTTCCATTACAACTATCCAAGCATCATCAGATAAGGCTTCATCAGTGGTTTTGGGTTCAATCAAAGAAACTAGACCAAATAAGGATTCCTCATCCCTAAAACTTGATCTTGTCTTCCTAGGACTGTCCTTATTTCCAATGATAAGCTCTTCAGGATGTGATGACTTGTACTTGAAGGTATTTCTTGGAATAGTTGTTTCTTCTTGATCAGGATCTTCAGTTGGTGTTGTTTGATGATCATCAGATTCTGGAACTTGGTTGTTCTCTGGAGCTTCCAGAAGTTCAGGAGTGAAATCAGGTCCAGAACCTTCATCTTCTGAGTCTTGAGAATCTGAAATTTCTATAACAGGCTCTGACTTTTCTTGGTCAGGCACTTTGTCATCAAACTTTACATGCATAGATTCTTCAACTGATTGAGTTTCAGAATTATACACTCTGTATGACTTGGAGCGCTCAGAATATCCAATGAAGATACCCTTACTGGCTTTAGAGTCAAATTTCTTAAGATGAACTTTAGTATTCAGAATGTAACATGTACAACCAAATTGGTGAAAATAAGAGATATTGGGTTTCCTTCCTCTAAAGAGTTCATATGTTGTTTTATTCAGAATAGGTCTAATATAAATTATGTTCTGAATATAACAAGCAGTGCTTACTGCTTCTGCCCAGAAAAATTTTGCCAAAGAATGTTCATGCATCATGGTTCTAGCCATCTCTTGCAAAGATCTGTTCTTTCTTTCTACAACTCCATTTTGCTGTGGAGTTCTAGGAGAAGAGAACTCATGGAAGATTCCATGTTCTTCACAAAACTTTTCAAAAGGTTCATTTTCAAATTCTCCACCATGATCACTTCTAACTTTTAAAATCTTTAAATCTTTTTCATTTTGAATTTGGGCACAGAAGACACTAAACTCTTCATATGTATCACTTTTAAATCTCAGAAATCTTACCCAAGTCCATCTACTATAATCATCAACAATGACTAGTCCATACTTTTTTCCATTGAGTGAAGCAGTGCTAACTGGTCCAAACAAATCAATGTGCAGAAGTTCTAAAGGTCTAGAAGTAGAAACAATGTTTTTAAGTTTAAATGAGCTTTTGACAAACTTCCCTTTCTGACAAGAGTCACAAAGAGAATCTGAGTGATAAGTCAATTTAGGAAGGCCTCTCACAAGATTGTCTTTGCTAAGCTTGGAAATTAATCTCCAATTAGCATGACCTAATCTTTTATGCCAAACCCATTTCTCATCACTTAGAGTCAATAAACAAAGCACATTCTGATCTTCCAGATCAGATAAATTAACTTTATAAACATTGCCCTTTCTACAGCCTTTAAACAAAATGGATTTATCAAAATTGTTAATTACAGTACATGAATTCTTATTAAACACAACATCATAATTACTGTCACATAATTGACTTATGCTAAGTAGATTATGTTGTAGTCCATCAACCAACCAAACATCAGAAATAGTAAGAGAAGAATTACCTACTTTACCTATACCAATGATTTTGCCTTTTTGGTTCCCACCAAATCCTACAGTTCCTCCCTCTCTCAGATTCAGGGTGAGTAACAAGTGCTTGTCTCCTGTCATGTGTCGTGAACATCCACTGTCCAGATACCATGAGCTTTGCCTTCTTCTTGGGATGCATACCTGCAGTAAACAATATCTCAAACTTTGGTACCCATATTCTGATGGGTCCTCTAAAGTTAGTTCTTTTATCCTTCTTCTGTCTCTTGTAACTTCCAGAGGATCCAAGGTGAAGTGAGCCTTGAAAAACAGGTTTAGGCTTAACCTTTCCTTTGGACCTTGATCCAGAATGTGTCAGCAAACCAGCTTTCAAGTTTGTACAGCCTGATCCCATGCCCCGAATACTCTTAGGCTTGAAGATCTTTTGTACTCCTTTACTAGACTTGGATACTGAAGCAATGAGAGTAGAGGTTTTCAAAAACTCCACGCTTACTTGAGCATCTGACACTTTTGTATTTTCTGTACCATTACTAGAAACAAAATTAGAATAAAGATCAGAAGGGGTTTTGCTTATGCACACAGACTGATTTGAGTTTCCTTTGACAGTACTTCCCAAACCCTGTCCAGTGTATTTTCCAGCACCATAAATCATAGAGGCTAATTTATGCTTGTCAATATTGTGATGAACAAATTCTTGAAGAGCAATCTCATGCTTATCATAGGGTTTGTTACATGATCTGCAACCATTTTCAAGAACTTGAATAGTCTTTAAGGACTTCTTATAGTCTTCTTGAATATGATTAACTTTATCATTGAACATGTCAAACTTTTGTTTAAAAAGTTCTAGCTCATTTGATTTTTCCATGTATTTCATTATAGTATCTTTCAAAGCCTTAGAGAGTTGAGTATCGGATAGTTTAGAAATAACCTGCTCAATGTCTTCTGAATCTGACTCAACATCACTTTCAACATCTGACTCTGCTGTGGCCATGAGTGCCAAGTTAGCTTCTGCATCTCCAGCTTCATCATTAGACAGCTTGTCAAGATCTTCCCATGTAGCTAGAAGACTCTTCTTAGCTTTGTTCTTGAAAGTGCTCTTTCTTCCTTTTCCTTTGGTGCTCAATTCAGGACAATAAGCAATGAAGTGTCCAGGCTTGTTGCAGTTAAAGCAATTTTTTGAATCATCCTTCTTATCTTTGTTTCCAGAACTTCTGTAACCAGAACCTTTAGATCCAGAACTTCTACCAGAATATCTTGGCTTTCTTTTTGTCCACTTCTGGAACTTTCTAGTCAGAAGTGCAAATACATCATCATCTGATCCTTCTTCTTGATCATCTGCAGAAGATTCTTCTGTTTCAGATTCAACAACCTTAGCCTTTAGAGCCTTAGAAGATCCTGAAGTAGCTGGCAGAGCCAAAGACTTCACTCTCTTCTGAGGTTCATCAGAAGCTAGTTCAATCTCATGACTCATGAGTGAACTAATTAAACCTTCCAGACTTAAAGTGTCTAAATCCTTTGCTTCCTGAATGGCAGTGACCTTAGGTCTCCACTTAGCAGGTAAGCTTATGAGAATCTTCTTCACATGGTCAGAAGTAGTATAACTTTTCTTCAGAACTTGAAGACCAGCAACCAGAACTTTGAATCTAGTAAACATAGATTCAATGTTCTCTTCTTCTTTCATTCTAAAAGTTCATACTGTTGGATCAAAAGTGTTGCTTTTGCCTCCTGTACCTATTTGTTTCCATCATAAGCTGAACACAAAGAATCATACATACTCTTGGCAGTAGATTTATTTGTGATCTTAAGGTACTCTTCATGAGATATGCAACTAATCAGAATATCCTTGACCTTGTGGTGCTTCTTGTATGCTTTCTTGTCCTTATCAGTAAAAGCTTGTCTTGCATCATAGTCTAATCTTCCTATTTCATCCAAACCTTGAAATGTTACTCCTCTTTCAACTAAGTCCCAATGTTCATCATCAATACCAACTAGATGACTATAGATTCTATCTTTCTATCAGGAAAAGGTAGAACCATCTCCATTGAACTTAGCAGCTTTGCTGGTGTTGTTTTTATCATCAACATCATAGTTGAAGGGAATAGCAGTTCCTTCAGTTTTCTTGTTTTGTTCACCGGATCCAGACATAGTGTTTTGACACAACAAACAACTGTCTCACTGCAAAGTGATATAACAGAACCAAGGCTCTAGATGCCAATTGAAGGCTCTAGTCGGAGTACCCGTGCAACGCACGGGGAACACCGTCTTTTATTAATTTCATATACAATTTTCAATTTGCAAATACTATATAAATTTGTGATAAAATTAAATGAATAATTAAATATCATGAAAAAAATCATGTCAAAATATTATAGTAAAAAAATCATATGCAACACTTTTCTTTTAAGTCCCCCGTATTTTTGGAGACAAATTCAAAAGTTATTCTAATAAATATGTAAATAAATATTTATATGTAATTCCTATATGTCTCCATGTTTTTTGGGTATAAATTTAAAAATTATCTAAATAAAAGAGTAAATAAAGATATATATGCAACACTGTTTTGTAAGCCCCCGTGATTTTGAGCATAATCTTCCTTTTGAAATGTAAAGAAAAATTAAATGTATCCAAATACATATTGTCTAACGTACATTGTCTTCATTCTTCTACTTTTATGACCATTCTTTGTTGAAATATATGGATCCACCTTTATTTTTTAGTGATACCAAAAAATGCACACTATCAAGAAAAAAAGATAAGAGGTCAGTCTCAACTATAAAAGTTTAAGAGATTGAAAGAATTGAAAGATTTTTAATAATTTCCTAAAGCAAGAAGAATCCTACTTGATACATATCATGAAATTTACAAATATATGATTTCATATAAAACCAAAGAAGCCTCTTATAGAATTATAAAATCAAAGGATTGGGAATAGAATAATTTATGTGAATTAAGTGTATAGTCAAAGAGGAGAAGAGATGAAAAAGGCACGATTCAGACTTACTTTCTTGTTTGGGGTAATGGAAGAGACCTGATAAAGTGAAAATAGAGTCCAGAGTTGCCTGTTTGCCCTCTTGTGGTATTTCTGTTTGAATCAAGGTCTCAATGACAGTATTGTATGCACTCATCTACAGCATATACATGTCAATATTTATGTATATGTTATGACAATTCAATATACATTCATAGCTAATGATACTTTTTTCTTCTAATCTTGTTTGATTTTGGTTATCTTAAAAAGAAAACAATTTGTCAATTTTGACTATCTGGCCATCAAAATACAACAAAGAAACAGGGGAAAATGAAATGATAAAATCAAACCACTCATTACGCTACGTAGTTCCAATAAAGCTAACCAACGTACATAATAATAGATTTAGTAACTAAAAAGGTTACAACATACACTTAATTCATTTATCAAGTAGATTTAGTTAAAGAAATCGTGCTACTTGTGAAAGAAATAAAAAAGACCATTTCAGTAAACTTGACTTCATGTCTGCATAAATCATGTAAGTTGTAAACCCTCTAATTTTTAAAATCATTTTAACCCTCTAATTAGTTACTAATATCTCAATGTGAGATAAAAGCTATATAATTCAAATGATTGGTAGGCTACTATTATCCAACTTAAACTTGTGCAAAGGTGTTGATACAAACTAAACTACTGCCACTGACTAAGAATTCAACTTTAGGCATCAACACATTAAAGAAATTGAACAAAAATTGTCAATTATGACTTCCTTAGAGAAATCACAAATCACAATTAAGATCCGAAATTTGAACCATGTTATTCTTCCAAAAACATAAAACAATAACCTAAAGATAATTTCATCCATTTAAACAAACACCTTCCTTAATATACATAAAAGACATATGCAGCATAAAAAGGATATCTGCAATATGAATCATTAAATACAGCAAACAATATTCTCACCTCTATATGAAATAAAAAAACTCACTGTTGAAGAGGAGATGAGTGGAAGAGATACTGCAAAGTGAGAGAGGCGAGTAAAGAGATGAGAGAAGGGATTTAGAGTATTTGAAATTTGAAAAACAATTGGACTTTGTTCTATTTAGTTTAAATTCATATGCAAGTAAGTACAATATTAATTTATCATTTCACTGTACCAAGTAAATACCAATTCTAGGAGTGAACAATTAAAAATAGTAACACAGTCATAAGACTAAGCTCATCCTTTGTAACCACACCACAATAGTTATAAGTTTATCATAAGAAGAGAGGGATAAAATGAATTATGAAGGACAAAAAATATAAATTAAGTTGCAGACCTCTGAAAGAGCTTTTGCTTAACTTTTATAATTTGAAATTTTTCTGGCTTAACATCTCTGGTTCAGTTTATTTTTCCAGAATGTTACTAAATACTAATCAACTGAATCCTAAAACTCAAATAAAAAATTGAATGTTTTGAAATAAGAACAATAGTGTTCTAATAACTCTTTCACTAATCATTCATCCCATTTTTCAAAACTATATCCTATTTTGAAGAAATATAATAAATAGGTATGGAAATATACCTTTAAACCATTTTTCTTCACAACAACAACGAAAAACCTAGAGTTACTTGGAAGATAGAAAAAAAGAGAGAAAAATGCAAAAATCAGAAAGAAAAACTGAAACCGAAAAACAAATTAAGGAAAATAATGCACATAAATTGTAGATGTTGCTTTCAATCTCAAATTTGCCTTAATTGAAGCTAAAATATACTACAATTTTTTTTTTTTAATTATAGTGTTTATGATTCAAATGATGAGACCTATTTGATTCAAAACAAAACTATTAATTTTATCAAATGTCATATTGGCTTTAGCTTCATAGGAACAAAAGAGGTTACAACATACACTTAATTCAGTTATCAAGGTTTCATTATCCAAATAGATTTAGTAAAAGAAAACATCTAATTGGTGACAAATATATAATAGCAAACACATTTTAAAAATGTATGAGTCAAAGAAGGTATCACCTATTATATTAATAGCTACTGATTTACAAATATATAATACTACATAATAACAAACTCACATCAAAAGAATTATCATCAGTAAAATGAACTATTTGTGGGTTCAGTGATGTTCCGCGAGAATTAGATAATGAGTGTAATTTAACCTATACTCACCTATGCGGTAGCTATTGAAGCTGCTGTAACAATTCTTCTAACTCTTCCATCACCAAAGCTCTTAAGGAACCATTCACTTCTCTTATTTCACTCATTCTTCAACCTGCACTTTTCATTGTTCCCTTTGCTGGGTTTCAGCTCATTGGTATGTCTAAAAATCTTTTCTATTTCAAAAACACAAAACTGAACAAATCAAATTCAAACCTAATCAAAATAACCAAATCTCAACTTTCAAAATCAAACCTTTTGTGGTTTCAATCACCTTCCTCTCTTTTTACCTAAGAGTGAGCTTCAATAGCCTTTTTTCAAAAACACCTAAAAACATAAACAAAAGATTTATTTATGTCAATCACCTGAAGATATTCACAAACCTTCAAAGCACAATTCACTCAAATGATTTCAATTATAGAAAGTTTAAAACACACATAAATAATCAAAATCAAGCAAATTCAATTTACACTATAAATGAACCACTTATACTGTGACAAAGACATCACAAAAACACAATCTAGAAAACAAAACAAAAAATGAAGAGGAAAATCAAATCTATAAATAAAAATTGAAGAAATTGCACAAATATAGTAAATTATATATACCATGCTAGAACATGTAATTTCTACTTTTGCTCTCAAAAGTCTAATTTCTACATTATAAGATAACAAAATGCCTACATATACACTACCTGATAAAGATTAAACCAAAATTCTAGTTTGAGTAACAACCTAAGTTAGTTGTACAATAACCTAATAAGATTCCTACAAAATAGTAACAATTTGATAAGGTTCATAAAAAAATTAACTTTCTATACTGAAGAAGCTTTTTGTAAATGTAAGATATTGTTGAATAAGATTACACATAGTGTCTAACCTAATAATATTCCTATAAAACAGTCAACACCATTAGTGCCTAATTACCAAATTAAGTATGAAGTGCCAAGCATTTTAAAAAATATTTTCTTATGATCAAAATCGTTATTTGTCTGCCATTCTTTTCAAAAGTTTGTAGCAATTACACTTTTATAATTAAACTCAGAAGGTAAAATGCAAAAACCTAATTGGGAGGAAATAAAGATTCAGAACATAATGCACAGAACCAAAGAGAAGGAAAGAAAGGGATTTTTAAAATTAATAGAGTTTTAGAGTTTCAAATTAGAACTGAGAATTTTTAGAAATTAATGCAGTTGGCAGCTAACAATATAGCTATAAAGTGAGACTTTACATTCTCAAGCTCAAGATGATTAAATTCATGACACCAACCAAAATAAATTTTTTGATCCAACCAAAATTCAACAATTACCTTGTATGTTTATTCAACCATAATTTCACTTCAACCTCGATATATACTCACAAATCACAATGGATCCTGAAAATCAAATAAAACCAAAGTTAGATTTTCTGCAATAAAAGGGTTGAATAAACATAACTTAAAATGATTAGACAGGGAACTAATAATCTGAGATTAGGGTTTTAGAGATCAACAACCAAAAATTGCTAAACATGAGAGAAAAAATAAAAATAAAAACTGAAAACAGATGAAACAAATCCAAGAGAGCATCACTTATATACTATTCAAATCAGATTTAAATATTAACTCTAAAACTGAAGGGGAAAATTCAAATTCAAAATTCAAATCTACATACCACAACTCTTGTATTAAAGCAAACTCGTTTGAAAAACCCTTCACCGTTTTGGTAAAAATAGGGAGATGAAGAATTGTGATAGTGACATGATGAAAAATTGAAGCATTTTTTGGTTAATGGTTGAATAAATGGATTTTGGATTCTATTGCATGGAGCAGGGAGTTGCATGAATTGGGGCTTAGGTTTCCTGTGGTTTGGCGTGGAGAGAGAGCAATTTTGCCAAAATTGTACAATGACAACGGTATTCTGTTTGTTTGCATCGTGAGAGAGACAGAGGTAATTAATTTTTTTTGTTTGTATTGAACTGGAGCTCCTTGCAAATGGACTGGACCCTGAAAGTTTTTTGAATTCAGATGTTTTAATTTTTTTTCACCTCAAGCAACCAAAATGGCAAAAAGAAGCTTAATATTGTATGAAACCTAATAAAAGGAAAACACTAACTTTTAAATTTTACTTCCAATTCAAGAAAGATAATCTCACGATATCTTTAAAATTGTAAAAAAAATTCAAATTTTGTTTTGCCAAACACAAAAGTGAGTATTTAGATTTTCTTCAAAAGTTTAAATATTTATCCAAGTCATTTTTCCAACTTGGCAACCTAAGCTAAATATGGTATGAAAATAATATTTAAAAATGATGATTTGGCAAGAGTGTGGTTAGAAGTGGACAAATAAGCAAAATTACTGTGTGACGTGGTAACTGTAGCATGTTTGTTTCCATCGCAATATATAGCATGAGTACCTTGATTGTGAACATCAGTACTCTCAAACATTTTCTTTCAAACAAAATTGTGTGTCTTGCTTGATTTGATAGTTTTTTCCCTTAAAAATCACGTTTTTATGAAAAGTTAGGCACACAATATAATTTGAATTGTTTACGTTTTACTAAGAAAATCATATTTTTTGTCTGGTATGACCTGTTTAATTTGTTATTGGAAAACCAAATTCTAATTGATAAAAAATAAGGCATGACTATATATAGTTTATAAATAATGGCACCCCTCTCCTTACAAGCTCATTTTGTAAGGATGAGTTAGGTCAAACTCTTGAATGAGAATTAGCACCAATTTAAAATGATATAATCTATGAGAATTAGCACCAATAATAAAGAACTCTTGAGTTAGGTCAAGCTCATTCTAAAAGTATACTCCAATAATCTTAATCTCTCACTATTGAATGAAGAATTTTTTTCTCAAACTTTGCAGAGAGAGGGTTTGAATGAGAATAAGAGTAAATGAATCTTTTGAGAAAATTGTGTGGGATCTATATAGAGTGAGTGAAAATAGAACGAACACGCACAAAGAAAATACACTACATTGATTCAAATCATAGTGTTTTTTATAAAGGTCATGCTAAACCGTGCACTTTTTAACCATGACAAAAGTAGAAATAAAATATAAAATTAATGTTAATAAAGACAACTTTTTACACTTTTAATATATTGAATGTACCAGTTTTAAGATATAATTTTCTTATTATTTATGTACTTAACTAGTGCACCGGTGCACTAATTAGCATTTTTTTTAAATGGCAAAACTTTATTAATAAGAAAGGAGCAGAAGATAGTACGAGGGAAACAAACCACCTAAGAACACTTAAATGATACGACACATATCTCTTCTAACTTAATCAACGTCTTATATTTGATCCTACCTTGAGCATGCAGCAAGCAATGCTAAAACTTCTTAGGCAGATTTTTCCACCTATTTGAATTCCACAAGACTCGAAAAATTAGTCTCTATAATTATGTGCAGAGGATGTCCGCTTTACACTAAAAAAAGTAAACTACCCAACACCTAACCAAATAACCAAAACAAAATTCAAAACCAAAACTCCCACTAAACTCACAACCATAAGGTATGAATTTGTGAGAATTAAATAGGTCATGGTTAATATCGCACAAATCCTTCGACCACAACGATGCTCTACTAAAAGTATAAGACATCACTCCAATCTACTTGATGTTTCACTATTTCTCCGTATCTAGCAACCAAAACCTTCTTCCAAATGGCACCTTCATATTGGATTAACCTCCAACGCCACTTTATCAAATCGCTTAAATTTACTTTACCCACATCCCTCACACCTAAGCCACTGTAATTTGCTTACAAACATCTTTCAACTTTATGCCATTAATCTTTCCCCCTCCCTTGGAATTCTCTTTGGATTCGGGTAAGCTTCCTCTTAACCACTGCCGGCATCTTCAAAAACGACAAATAGAAAATAGAAATAGGAATAGGAATCTAACATTGTGTTGATCAGCAGAATTCGACCACAAAGACTAACATATTTGTTTCCCTACGAGTGTACTTTTCCACGGAGATGCTGTATTAATGACTCCTAAGACTTGCTCCTACGAGGATTTGCCGCCACTCAAAGACCAAGAAAAAAAAAGGAAATTGCGAGCATTTTCCATGAACTAAGAAGACATTTGCCCCAATCAAATAACTTCTTCAAAAAATTTGAATCAGTGTGATTCGAATCAAAATCACATAAAAACAAAATTTGGGTTTTATGAAAAATTCTATCTACCACGACTCAAATATATTTGGTTTTTTTAAAAAAAAAAAAAAAAAAACTATGAGAGTAATGTTCACTTTTTTTATATCAATTTTATTTTAGAGATTAAAGATGCTAGGCAGACAGTATAAAAGATGTTTACACGGACAACCAATAAGATATCATCATTCTTTCATGTCATACATGTAGTTTCAAAATAACCATACATGGGTGGGGTGATATGGCAAGTTAGTGAAATTTTATTGAATGTCTGTGTAAAGATATTTTACACTAACTGTGCATATCCATTAAATTCTTTTTTTTTTTTTTTTTTTATATTTCTTTCCCAAAACCTCGCTCCACTCTCATTAACTCTCTCTCTCTCACCCAATCTTAAGCTGTTGTTGAACTCTTGTGCAGGGTTTACCTATTCCCAAAACCCTTTTCAGGTTTCAACAATATTGCCAACGACTTTTATTTTTTCAATGAAGGTAATATCATCTTCTTCATCGAAGCATTCTTCGTCGCAAACCTCGTCTTCTTTGTCGCATCCAAAACCAACTTCCAGAAACCCTCCACCATCACAATATGGAACAAAGCGGTCCGCCAAGAACACCAACCCTAAACCTGCCAAGAAGAAAAAAACAACCGACCGCAATGAGATGAACCAAACAGCCCTAACATTATTCAAACCCAAAGAAGAAGAAGATTATGATTATGATTACGACGATGAAGAAGATTCTGATTATGATTACGATGATGAAGAAGAAGAAGAAGAAGAAGAAGAAGAAGAAGAAGAAGAAGAAGATTATGATTATGATGATGATTATGCAGAAGAAGAAGAAGATTATGATGATGATTATGAAGAAGAAAATTATGATTATGATGAAGAAGAAGAAGAAATTGCCGTGCCAGAACCGCTATCCTCGGTTGATTCTAGTTTGATGGGTGATGCAACTACCGCAAATGTGAAGGAATATCGAGATTCGTACGTGTTGGAGATCGACATGGCAGGATTGAAATCTAGTGACATAAAGGTTAAGATTGAAGATGATAACGTGGTTGTGATAAGCGGAAAGAGGAAGAAGGAAAAAGGTGTGAAGTATATAAGAATGGAGAGAAAGGTTGGTAACTTCATGCGCAAGTTTGTTCTTCCTCATAATGCTAATACTCATGCTGTTTCTGCTGTGTGTAAACATGGGTTGCTTAGTGTTACTGTTCAGAAGAAATTTCCTCATTCTCAGACTAAGAACTTTGGTTGGAAGGAAAGAAAGAGGGAGGAAAGAAAATTGCGGAAACCAATGCATGAATATAGACCAACATTAATTCAAGTTAATGCATTGATTTATGCAATTTTCTTTTTCTCCCTCTTTCTCTCCCTCAAACCAAACGGACCCTAATAGCATAACTATTGAGGTTAGGATTGCTTGAATAATGATGAAGTGCGTGAATGTGATGATGATGATCTTTGTTACAGAGGTTAAAGTGTTTTTTTTTTTTTTTTTTATGTTTGTTGAGGTAGTTTTGTTTTGGTATATGAGAATTGATTCGTGTTACTACATTTGTTTCTGTTTGTTGAACTTTGTCAGTTAATTAGTTAATCACTTTTTTACAATCACAAGAGTGTTTAGATGAGATACCGTAGGATTTTATAGCTTAACCAAGGTTTTGATTTCAATATCTGTTTTGGGCATACAATAATGTTAAAACTTTTATCGAGAGTTTGCTGCTTATTTGAGTCCCATAAAATTTGAAAAATTAATCTCGGCAATTATGCACAAACGATACATAGTTTATGTAAAAAAAAAATCACTTTTAGTACAATTAATGTATTTTTCAATTCTAGTGTTCCTCATGATATTATTGCGCTTTTGGAGAGCTTCTTGTACATTGGTGTGAGTAGGTAAGGTTTTAAAGAACAGTCGCGTCTCGGTTATGTAATGATTTTCGTGATTTTGGTTGGAACGGGTGTTACGATGCTGATTGTGGTCGTCGTAGTGTGAATTAATCACAATTTGTTCTTTAATATAAAAAACGGTGATAATGGTAACAGTATTGACACCTGCTAGAACTGTTTTGTCGCGGCCATTTTCGCAGTCGCAGACCTTTATTTAAAATCCTAATAGATGGGGGTGTTACTAATTTGACATATTATTGTGTAGATTACCTAAAACTTTCGAAATGATGTAATTTGCATGAGGGAAACTTTTTTGTCGATTATCTTGTGGATAATTCTGCCACCCTCTTTTTTTTTATATGAGTGGGGGATGCACCCTTTTTATGATAGAACCGGTAGAATTCCTTAGGGTGCGGAGATGGATCTCAGGTTGGGTGGAGGCCCTCTAGTTGTCCTACTAGCTTTCGGGATAGATCTTTTCTTCCCCTCATAGGGAGTTTGGTCTTGTCATGTTTGACGTGATGGGGTGTTCTTATGTTTTTGGTTTGCGTGTTTTATTTTTGGTTTCTTGTGTAATTTTGGTGAGATCGTTGTTTGTATGCCGTCGGAGTTTTTTGTGCTTCTGCCTTTTGTGATTCTGATTGTGTGTACTTCTATTAATCATTTGTATTTTGAATTGTCTCTTATTTTTCGTATATATAATATTATATTTTCTATTAAATAAAAAAAATGTATTTTTTTTTAAAAGATATGCATTTCAATTTTTGAAGCAATTTGGATCTTCTTTTGAGCGTTTTATTTTTAGGTTGTAAGTAGTAATTTAATTTGACAAAATCCTACGTGCTCAGAAAAACAAAAATCAAACTGATGTAAGGGATACAAACATTTTTAAAATTGTTTATTGAACTGTTTCTCTTTTTTATTTTTCTTCAAAGTTAATTTTTAGGTAAAGTAAAGTACACAATAAGATTTGAATTCTCTACATTTGACTCAGAAAATTATGTTATAAACTAGTTTTTTAGGCAGTACTTTTTCAAATCATGTTGGTGAAACTAAAAATATTTTGGTACGCAATACGCAACAGCCGCATATCCTACGCCAAGAAACCATTGCCTCTATGCCTAATGGTTTAGGCCACAAATTTCCATTATCATTTAAACATTAGACTCAAGTGGTTAATAAATTTTCTAGAACAAATTGTTCGGGAGAATTCAAATTTGACTTCTGATGAAAATAATTCTTGAATGGACTTTACTTATCTTACCGTCAAATGCTGAATTGCTGGGACCTTTTTCTCCGTGCTTAAGCAAGATAATCCATTGGCTTACATTTTCATGATAAATAGGGATGGTCCTCCTTGTACCAATACTGATTTGAACATTTGATGAGTTCATTGAGTTTTTAAAGGTTTTATGAAAGAAATGATATATGAACAATACATATTGTATATTAATTTTACAAAACAACCATCAAGAAGTTTTTCTTTTTAATGGAACAAGCATTTAAGGAATGGTGTTTCCTTGTTTTGCCTTAATTACAAGCTCTTCAGTGGTAACACCAATTATCTCATTAGCCCTTTTCAATCCAACACATTGATATCGTCCTATAGGATCCTGTATTCCAACAAAAACTTCAATCACTAACAAAAATCAAAATCTTCAAAACAATATACTATATGTCTTAGATAATATTAATTGAATTTAATGCAACATTATAAAGTTGACAAAAAAATATCCAAAATGCTAATAACGGACTCCGATTCACTTGTTAAACATATTATTAATGAGAAAAATTTATTTTAAAACTTGTGCGTTCAATATTTAAAAATGTAAAAAGTTATCTTTCCAACATTAATTTTCTTCTTGGTATGCTTAACAAATGTTTCGCCGAAGGCACTCGTTAACATGATCCAAAAAATATATATAAAAACACTTTATTTGAACGAAATATCACTTGGCTCCGTGAGCATAACTCAGATTGTAGCGACATTGCAATACATAGGAGCTTGAGTTTGAACTCAGAATTTTCTACATATTCACCTTTAAGGGGTGAAATTCTGATTACTAAATTACTTTTTAAAAAAAATGAGAAAGAAATATCACTTACCCTAGTGACAATTCCTAGTTTCTCAAGTTTGTGAACAGCATCATCTACATCAAAATTGCATGTCTCGTTGAACTCTTCTCTGATTAATTCTTCACACCCTTTATCCAGTTCCTTAATTCACATATATATAACTTATATTATAAATAGCACTACTAATACAACTAATATTGATAGCTTCTTCAAATCAGAATTTAATTATTAAAATACTAGCTAAGAAGAAGGAAATATTTACCTGTCTTGTAGATTTTCCCTGTTCCATTAGAATAAAGAATGAAATCATTACCTCTTTCACCTGCACATTATGAATTTAGAATAAGCAAAAAACAAATTAGTTACATGTGTTGCCTTGTGCAAAAGTTGTTTTTAAATCACTAATTACTTCAAAAAATACTTCAATCTTAAAAGTTATAAAAGAACTTCTTTAACACGGATCTGGGTTCTGTAACACGGATTTGGGTTCTGTGCATTCAGTTTTTCCATGCAGTCGGTCTATTTATAGCCTTCTGATCAAGATCGGACGGCTGTGATTTAAAAACTGCATTTTATGACTGTATTTATTTAAACTGTCCGATCAAGATCGAACGGCTATAAACAACTGCACTGTGCAGTCAACTGCACCTAATCCAAATCCCTTTAACACCAACACTTCTGATCGAATGTGTGTTTGACGTGTCATTGTCGTGTCAAATGCATCCGTGTCGGTGCTTCATAGTAAATATAAGTACTAGCTAGTAATAATGGAACAAATCATATGAATCTAGCTAGCACTTACTTCTTGTTGAATGACATCATCACATAAATGGAGAAGTGTACCCTTTCCACTGTCAAGTTGTTTGTCATACATTGATTGTGTTATCATATTTTGATATGCAGCCAAGTTTTGTTGAAACCTATATATAGGAAGTTAAAGAAAATATATGACTAATTACTTTGTTGGTTAAATAGATTCATCAAACACAATTAGTTGCAGAAACCAAAATATTTTGAGAAAAACATCAAATATATGTTGAATGTAGAAATTAATAATGAATTGGGTATTATGATTTATCCAGGTCTCAAATCGAGTAGTATGAGATGTTCGATACAGAAGTGGTTTGGTTCTTCCTCCATGATAGATAGCTTTTAAGGGAAACGGTTCCTTTTTATGCGTATCAATTGGTATCAGAGCTGTCAGAAAGGGATACTTACAAAAGGCAATGTTATGGTACAGAGTTGAGTATTATGCGAGTGAAATCTCACATCGAGTAGTATAGGGTTCTCGTTGAGTATTAAATGGTTTGGTTCCTCAAATGTTTGAATACTTATCGATTGGTATTCAGGGCCGACCCAACATGTTTAGAGGTCTAAAGCAACTACTTATCAATTGATATCAAGGCTGGTTGCCGATGGCTCGATGAAGTATACTTAGATGCTACTTATCATCACAATACTAAATTTTCAATATGATTAGCATTCTTACGTGAAATATGTTTTAACACAATAACCAACTATTGTAGAAAGAACAGCACCAATAACCCTCAAATCAGTTGTAGCTGCTTGAAGGGAACTAACAACAGCTACCTATGAAGGAAAAATTAAACATGTTTAATGAATGAATTAGTTAGATAAAGTTAGCAAAGAAACAATAACACTTTGGTTAATAAACTCATTTAGTATTTGAGAAAACTAACCAACCCAACAATAGCAGTTCCAAGAAACTTCACCCAATCCATTGGTGTCAATCCAGGATTTTTCTTTTCTGGCTGTCAAGTAACAACTAATTGCGATCATTAATTGTCGGATAGCTATAATTCATAGTGCAAAATTGCGGTTTGCAATTGCGGCCACAATATAAACAATTTAGAGGTTTCTGCAACTGCAATTATGCGGCCGCATAGACATCATTTATTTTTGTATTTTGGTGTAATATCAATGTTTGCAGCGTAACCGCAACTACTGTTTAATTAGAAGCGTGTTATATTAATTAGGTAATAAAAGTAAACATAACACAAACATTAGAAATATTTTTGAAGTAACTCACAAGAACTATTTCCATATCAGCCATTGGGATGTTTCTGAAATGCTTCACAAAAATTCCTCTTTCTGGTTTTGAATTCGAACTAGCTCGCCTAAACAAGCAATTATGTTCAATTAATTATACTTTAGCATAATACCGTTTATTCTTTTTGTATGTCATATTTTTCAACTCAAAGCACTACTTAGACAAGATTAACCTTACGTTAAATTGCACTTTTGACCTCTTGATTTTTACAAAATTGCGATTTTGTTCCCTAACTTTAGCCCTTTTCAAAAGGTTGGCACCTACTGATTTGGACCAAGTTAACACACACAAGGACAGTGACTCACATGCCACGTCAGCATTTCTTGCCACATGTGATGACATGACATGTGAGAGTCTATGTCCATGTGGCAAGACAGGCTAATGTGGCATGTGAGTCACTATCCACATGTGTGTTGACTTAGTCAAAATCAATGGAGACTAGCCTTTTGCAAAATGAACTAAAGTTGGAGGGCCAAATGTGCTATTATGAAAATTAGGGGACCAAAAATTAGAAGCCAAAAGTACAATTTAGTGTTAACCTTATGAAGATAAATTAGTTAAGCTGGTATAGTATTCTATAATGATGTACCTGTAAACAACAATGATCCTATCAAATGTAGGTTCTTGAATTAAGGTCTTGCTTAGCAAAGTACCAGAACTGAAAATTACAACAAATAATCTCATTAGTGACTAGTGTGTACAATATATTTGGCTATTTTCTTACAAAAAAAGTGAAGAATCAATTGAACATGAACTAATTAAAGAAACTACAACAAACCATATAGATAGAAATAGGAAGACCTCAATGGCATATTTTCAAGACGTATCCGTTCGTATACATCATCTTCCGACTTCATTTCATCGTCCTTCTTTGGATCTAACTTCTTACCACGTCTTTTTGATCGTTTGGAAATCAGATTTTCCAACCTGCAAGCACCATAATATGCATATATATTAAGTTTAGTTTATGTAAATTTTTCATATATTTTCAATTGCTAAAGTGATATATATATACACGCACGCACACGCAGATAGATCAATCGATAAAGTTTGTTAATTATATAATATTACCTGAGTGTTTTTAATAGATATCCCCAGAAACGTGCAATGAGCATGTCTACTTTCTCCATTATAAAGTAATCCGTCGTTCGATCAAAGCCAACGCCACGCCGAAATATGATATACTAATTAAAATAATTAAATGAATCTTACTAATTGTTAGAAAACATGTTATTCATAGGAGAAGAGAAAAAGTATACAAGTGTATTGTATTGATGAGAAAAGTTAATACAAGTGATTACACCAAGCCTATTTTATAAAGTTCTGTTTTCAGCTGTTATCAATGGTATAGTCTTTGTTTTCTTTTTTTTTGGTACATAGAAGAATTGACAAAGTAAATATAAGAAATTCTCACACAAGTGAGAGAACCGGGGTTCGAACCCCGGTCATGACGTCCATGCCTTGCAATTTCGGTAATTTTTACCAGTTGAGCTAGGACTTGTAGGACAGTCTTTGTTTTCTTCTTCATGTGCAAGAAGAATAGGTAATAGGTTTATGAAACTCTAGAAAGCAAGCATTTTAATATTGCAATTGGTGGACTTAGCTTGCGCGGAAATTTTTTGCATTTCAAACCCCTTAGCTTGCGTGTATGATAGGCTACGTTTGTGTGGGGAGGGACGAATCAAAGCGACAAGGGCTGAATCTCAGTGGATCATTTGTTGCAAGTGTGTGATGGGATCTTTTGAATAATAGGAGGATTTTGAATTTCTGTAATTGGGGAATCATGAAGTTGTTATAGTAAAACAACTTGGTTCCTCCGATTTTGATCAGAGAAAGTACATTTCAACGTTGTATTTTAGGCCGATTTTCTAAAGTTAAAATGTGAGTCGTCTAATCTTCATTTAGCTAATTTCTACAAGTGATTTTTATAGGGGATAGTCAAAATGCCCATTTTCTTTTATGTTTTTACTATGAAGCACGGACTTTGATATTTTTAAATACTTCACTCTCAATAGATAGTATGACGGGTTTATTCGAGCATTATTTTATCTAATGTGAGACCATTAACAATAATACAAATAATAATGTATTAGGTTGAAAGTATTACCTTATCATAGAAATCTGGAAGGTCATTAAACGGATGTGCTTCAAAATATTTTTTCAAAAGCATATTGTCAAGCTACATTCAACAAAAAAATAAAACACAAAGATTAGCAACTTCTAAAAGCACATTAATCAAGCCTCAAATTAGCTTATATTGAAATATTACATATCAAAACCTAAAAAATAAAAGAAAAACACAGTTGCAAACCTTAGATTCATTAACAGTGATGGGAAGATTTAGAAGATATTGTCCAGAAAGTGCAATATTAATTTCATCATCAGTTGCAATCTTGAAGTTGCTCTTTTTCATGACCTGAGTAAAGAATCAAATAATCTTTAAGCCTTCAATAATGACATTTTTTCTTTCAATCAAGTTCACAACATTTTGTTCATGTAATCATTACCATTTAATCAAATAAACTTTTGTGGACTTATGGTTTTGTCATTGAAGCGTTTTCTAATGATATAAGCAAATTTGCATTTTAAGCACATTCGAGTCAATGTTTATGGAATGAACTAAGATTTTGCAATGGTGGTTAAATAGTGTAGTGGCATAGTGGTGCCGTCTTATATAGTTTGTGAAATTTTAAAATGATTTCACACCGCAACAGTCGTATTGTGCATTACAGCAACCGCAATGACTGCAATCGCAATAACCGTTACCACAACCGCAATTTTTTTATTTTTTTTATTTTTTGAAAACTTGATATTGGGCCTTAGGACCGACTAATCCAAGGGGACCAATCCCACCGTCCACTTATGGGGGTTCATTTAAAGCCAGAGTTTTTTTTGCTCTGTATGGACTTAGTCCACCGAAATTGCCACCAGAGGAAATCAGACTTAAGACCTTGAGAGTAACATACTCCAAGGACCCAAGGCAACACTACTAGACCAATCCTAAGTGGGTAGCAACCACAATTTAACACCTACCTAACTTTTGTTATCGGTCGATAATAATATAAATAATTTTTACAATGATTTGCATACAAATTAAATTCATTAAATAAACTATAGAAGTATCTAAATTACCTCAAAAAGGTATCTCAAGAAGTTTTGTTCAAGTACATCAATTTCATGAGAAGTTAAGCCTTGTTGTTCCAACTTTTGGGCCCCAGAAACAGGATCAAAGAGTGAATACAGTTGCTGTAGAAACAAAAATGCATTAAGTGATTAATTCTCAACATATTTTTCTAGGTATATGGTAAAGAAAATAATACATACCATCATATCCTCAAATTGTAGAAGATACCAAGCTCTAATGGTATACTCTATTCTCTTGCAAAGCTTCAAATACTCTGCTCGATCAGAACTATGCTCTGAAATATATTTCTACTTTTGTTACCAATTTATTGAAGAGGGCCTTTGAATGATACAAGTTTCATTTTTTGCATGCTAATTTTAGTTGTTAATTCAACTTTTTTTTCTAGTATATATATTTCGGAAAATTATGATAAAATATAATTAAATTTTTTGTTATAATTTTTCTTTTCCACACAAAATTAACTATATTTCTTAATTTGTGTGTGATGTGCTAAATCAATATATATTTTGAGACGAAGCGAGTAAAATTCTTGGTAGCACCGACACTTCTTATCAAAGGTATATATCTTATCTGGCACGATATCGGTATAGCGATTATTACATTCAATTATGTTATGTCTGGTTTCCATGTAGTGCCGCTGCTTAATAGCTGACATGTCAGTATTCGACACCAGCACAATATCACATAATTTTTGTCAAGTTATTATCAATGATTCAATATTGATTTGTCGGTGTTGTGTTTGATTTCTGTGATCGTGTTTGTGCTTCATAGGCAAAATGTAATGTCTAATAAATAGAGGAAAAAAGAAGTATAGAGAGACATACTAATAAGATTAGCCAATGTCATGAAGAGCTTAGGTTTCAAAATTGGTATGACCGATTCACGTTCTATTCGAATCACTTCTTTCTTTTTATCTTCTAAACATTTTTGGCCAGCTTCATCTAAACTTGAATGTTCCATTTTTCTTTCAACTCCAACGATTTGTCTCAAAATCTGAAAAATGAATTAATGATATAGCTTAAAGTATAAAGTATATAATTATATGCTACATGTAGAAAAGGATCTATGTAACTTGAAAGAATTAAAGTGATTATTCACAGACAAGTTACAACAAACAACACATTATGGAATTAGATTCTTGCTTTGCGGAAAATGAACAAAGATGCCTCACGGTATTGTAACAAATCACCACATAAACATGAAAATATGGTTTGATTTATTCAAAGTTATTTTTATATTCTTAAAATAGAATGGTTGATGTTTGATAGTTTAGTTTTGATATTTTAGAAGCAATAAGCTGCTTTCTAAGACAAACCATGCATAAATGTTAAATGGACACATACATTTGATAAAAAAATTATGTTGTATTTTACTATTTTTGTGTCTACTTGTATATTTTTGTTCCTACAAAATTTATCTGTATACGTAGTTTTAGTCCGAATTATAAATGGCGTTGTTTGGGTTTAAAGCGGTAGTTTTGATTTAAGTTGTTTGTGTGGATTTATTTTTATTGATTTAGTTTTGTTTTGTTGCGTTTTAGTGTTGGTGTTAGATACTCAAACTATTGTAAGCGGTAAATTGATGTTTTTTCATTGTACTTTTTAATTGGTTAAAATATTTTCATCACCGTGCCTTTCTTTGTTTGATCCAACAATCTTTTATACTTCTTATTCAGAGGATTTGTCCATTATCAAAAAATTTAAATTTTTTAAATTATTCTTAAATTTTAAATAATTTTTTTTAAACATGCTTAGAATATTAAAAAAAATTACAAAACTTAGAATTTTTAAAAATGAGATAAATTTGATGTGAATTTTTAAATTGCAAAAGATCAAGATAAAAGCAACAAAGTTTTCTACTTATATAAACTAAATTTTAAACTTCTTTCTATTGAAGGAACTTTCTATAATATTTTTAACATATGTACAAAATAATAATTCAAAAATATACATCAACTTATTTTTTTTTGACTAAATCCGCGTGCCGAAAAAAATTAGTGATAAAAACATCGCATTATTTAATATTATATATATATATATATATATATATATATATATATATATATAATAATAATAATAATAATAACACTTTAATGGAAGGCAAACGGACAACAAGTTGAGCCGCCAACCTTTTTTGGATGGCAAAACCAATCCTTTTAAATACTACATCTAGGGACCTAGGAGGTTAATGGGGCAAGAAACAAAATTTGATAATATTTTTATCGATGAGAAACTTATTTGAACTTTTAAAACTATAAAATTAAATATTAAAGTTTTTAAAAAGGAGGTTCTTAGTTCAAATTCTAAAATCTACCATTTCTTTTTCTTTTTGACAATATTCTAAAATCTACCATTAATAATTGGTAAAAAAAAAAAATTATATACTTCACTTGCAGTGATAATAGGTTACATTGTTTCTAATGAGTTGAAATTCTCTGGAGTGACATTTTTTCTAAAATGAGAGATTAAATGACCAATTTTAAAAATAAATGACAAATGTGAAATATAAATCAAAATTAAAGAACATCTGAAATCTAATTGATTCAATCTAAATCTGTTGTAGAAGCAACTACCATGTTATCTTCAAATCAAAACATTTTTAAGTATTTCACTCCCAATAGACATGTCATTGATAAAATGCCAAAAGAGTGCTAAAACTCAAATTTGTTGCTACCAATACAATCAATCACAACTAAAGTCGAAGTTTCAGAAAAGTAAAGATAACTCAAAATAGAGGCACCAGCCTCCAGAATTTCTTAACTTTCAAAATTATTAAAGAATGTCTCTCTGCAAACAGGGAAAAATAAATAAAAAATAAGAATAAAATATGTAACTTGTTCACTAACAACCTGAAATTCTTAAAGCTTATCTTAACACCTTCTCTCGGCTTCTTTCCTTCCTATCTAATATCTAGATAGATTTGTACATGGTGTTGTTGGTATAGGTATGTACAGAAACCTTCTCATCTAAGGGTATGTATACCCTGGTTTCGCACAATGTGAAAATTTTGCATTCATTACCGGTTCCATGACGACCTTAAATATGGCTTGCCCATTGGATCATGTAATGCAGAATTTGGAGGTTGCAAATTCACCCATGTCATATCATCAGGCACCAGTCCACTAGGCGCTGCCTCGCGTCCGGTGAAGTAATCTAATGGATTGGAAGACTGTGGTGGTAAAGCAGCAGCAGGATTCATCCTGATAGTGCCTGCATCTAATCCAAAAGTTCTTGGTGCAAGAAACTGGTCAGGATTTCTGATTGAATCATAAGAGCTACCTGGCCGTAATTGGTTACACTGTGATAGGATATTAAATAAGCCTTGATCAGTGTTAGCTCCGGTGCCAACACTTTGACTTGAAAGATTGCTGCCAACAGATCCATTCCAGCCACCGCGAACTTGGTGATTAGATGCGGGCCATTGATGACCAATAAAATTACCCGTATTCAATTGAGATTGGGATGGCGCTGCCATGTAAGCAGGATTAGCAGCCCAATCAGTTACGTTTACTGAAGCCAATGAATCTGGCCTGGGGATGAATGGATCTTGCCGGGGGATGAATGGATCTTGGCTGGGGATTAAGTACCTTCCTCCTGCATTGGAATGAATATTCTGTGACATACTTTCTGGCATGTAAACCTCAGTAGCTCTACTCTGCCCCGGGTCCAATGTCAGCGACATTTGCAAGGGCTCCTTGAAATGACCAGAACATTGACCATCGCTCATCATAATGTTGTTCTGGAAATCCAATGGGGCTCCTTTTTGTTCATGATGATATGGTAACAGCCCTTCTCCATTGAAGAGAGAGTGAATTAAGGCACCTCGATCCTGGCTTTCGTAAGAACTAAAGGAGGTCCCATTGTCCAAATGCTCATGTAACAACTCTTTACCTGTCTCTTGATGCAAATCATCAGCTTCAAGATTGATCACATGGGTTAAATGATCATCGTTGACTTGAGAGTTAGAAAGTGATAACCCATTGGCTGTGTACTTGTGAGTCACACCAGAGTCATAGTATGAATGTGGCATTTCAACTGATTGCCAGACATCACTTCCAGAAGAGAAAGGCACTCCTTGATCAGTAGAAACATTCATGGTGTTCATATTCCTTGGATACTTGTCTTTATCCGGTGAGGTATCATCCGATTTTGTTAAAACAATATTCTTTCCTGAATCTGCATTCACTCGATTGAAACCATTGTCACAATCACAACTAGAGAAAGAATTATGTGAGCGCCGGATCTCTGGTGCCTTAACAACAGAATCCTCATAATCTTTCAAGTTAGACTGATCATTTAGAGCTCTTTCATCCTCCACCACATTCTGAAACTCATCTCCTGAGCTCATGTTATCCTCATCTTGATCCTGAAGTTCGCCCCCTGAGCTGACATCTTCATTCTGATCCTCTGTTGGACCTATGTTATCCTTATCTTGATCTTGATGTTCGCTCCCTGAGCTCACATCATCATTCTGATCCTCCATTAGGCTTATATTATCCTTATCTTGATCCTGAAGTTCGCTCCCTGAGCTCACATCTTCATTCTGATCCTCTAATGGGCTTATAATACCCTTATCATGATCCTGAAGTTTGCTCCCTGAGCTCACATCTTCATTCTGATCCTCTAATGGGCTTATATTATCCTTATCATGATCCTGAAGTTTGCTCCCTGAGCTCACATCTTCATTCTGACCCTCTATTGGGCCCATATTATCCTCATCTTGATCATGAAGTTCACACCTTAGGCTCACGTCGTCATTCTGATCCTCTGCTGGGATTAGATTATCCTCATTCTGATCCCTAGGTTCGCCCCCCAAGCCTATGGCCTCATCCTGATCCTGAAGTTCACCCCCTGGGCTCACGTTGTCATTCTGATCCTCTGCTGGGCTTAGATTATCCTCATTCTGATCCCTAGCTTCGCCCCCCAAGCTCATGGTCTCGTCCTGATCCAGAAGCTCCCTCCCTGGTGGGCTTAGATTATGCTCATTCTGATCCCTAGGTTCGCCCCCCAAGCTCATGGCTTCATCCTGATCCTCAAGCTGCCTCCCCAAGCTCACATAACCCTCTTCCTGAAGGACAAAATATACTATGAGATATTTTAACAGAACCATTATGAGAAAATGCCTATTATTATGTGAGCAAGGATCTTTTAGGAATTCGAGAAACAAATTAAGGGTATGAAACTCAATCCAAGGAAATTATGAAGGATTGTCAGAAGGAAACACTACTACAAACCTCAAAGATTGGAGCTGATTTTCCCTTCATCTCTTCCACCAAAGAATTCCTCACTGCATCTCTTTGTATCTGTCTCTGCATCCAGTTCGCATATGCCACAGGGAGGTCTTTGATCACCAATTGCAACCTAAATAAATAAAATATATTCGAATGAGCAATGATGATGATAAGTTTAAAAACGGAAAGTGTTCAATGATAACAATATAACAAAAAGATAGCGCTGAAAATCTGACTAACCAATGCTCATGCAATTTCTTCTGTTCTTCTTTGACAAATACTTTGTATGGCTGCACATGAATGTTATTGAGGTTGCCCAAAACACGGTTAAGAGACTTAGATTGGATGCTTTTACCAGACTGCTTCATATTCTTAACAAGTTCATGCTGCTGCCTGCTAATCTGATGTGGATAAAGAAAACAATTAGAAAATGTCCTAGCAAAATATTAAAGATTTTGCTTGGGTTCCTCATCTTGAAGGAAAAAGAATCTTTGAAAACACTCAAGTTATGTACTTAGATGGAAGAACTGGTGAAAACAATATTGTTTTATCAAATCTGATGAAATTTCAGTGAATAAATACTTATGATGTTTTTTGGTAAAAAAAAAAAATACTCAGGATGTTTTTATTGGCGTAGCATTCAAAGTAGGGGAAACCCTAGTATCAGTTATATCAGCGTACCATTGTCACATAGGAGAAGATCACTCAAATGATCCCGGAGGTACCATGGAACACAGAAATTCTCTGCTTTTCTCATTAAATTTATATAAACATGAGGGTATAAAAATAGCCTATAGCCTAGAAGGAAAATGAATTTTTGAAAACACTAGTTACGTGGTTATATAAATCCATATATGTAGTGGTTTCATTTCAGGGCTGACTCTCCAATATGTCAGCTGAAGTCTCACAAAATATTTCTATTAATATCCAATTATTGAGAATCAACCATTATCCCTCTATAATTACTACCACTAATGGGATATATCAGTCCCAGCTACCATACTTTTTTTTTGCAAACTCTGCAATAATATTTCTCCCAGCCAATTCAGTATTACTCAGATACAAGGGGGAATGCCTGACCTTGATACATGACATGTATTTGTCGCCATCAATAAAATGAATGTTACGCTTGAGTACTTTGTCTGCTTTCTTGGGCTTTCCTCCCTTAATGTGCATGCCATCTGAAGCAAGCATCAAATTTCTGGATTTACATTTCACGATGCCTTTTTCAACCACCCTGCCAAATATTATTTCATGAACAGTATAATTAAACCATAAAAGGTTAAATGTTGATTATACAAAAGAAATATAGTTTATAACACAGTTAAGCATCAAGAAGGAGGTATAAATCAAAATAACACGACAAAGACATTCAACAAGAAATATAAATTCGGCCAATATTACATTATGCCTGCCATGTAAACCAAGTTATCACAACAAAAAATTCTTAATTGACCACAGTAGCTGGTTTCAAGATCTTCAAAAGGTGAGTTCCGGGAATCAACTTTAAAAAGTGGAAAGTTTTTCTCTGCAAAGTTCAATTATATAAGCAAAAATTCTACTGATCTTATTAAGCAATCTTTATCCAAGGATAGATATCTCGAATTTCTATATCACGGCTTCACCGGAAAGATTTTTATCATTGCTTGAGATATGAGAAATAAAAGTATTGAGAAACTAAAAACAACTATGATGACAAAAACATGTAAATTTCACCAGGTTCATAGTTTAACCCTCAACGATATAGCTGACTAAGAGGCTCTGTATAAATAAATAATCTTGCAGATTACAAATTCACTACTTACTTTCTCTGAAGTTTATCATCCTTTCTCAGTGAAGAAATTAGGTAGTCACTACTACATGCTTTCTCCTCTGTATCCCATGAGCATGACTCGGATGTCACTGTGACATTCCCATCATGATCATAAACTTTCACATTTAAGGGCATTCTTTTCTGAACATGCTTTGGTCTGCACAATCCAAACAACATATGACATTAACGATTGCCACTAAAATTCAAGTTAAATTTGGAGAACCTAATTCAATTTCAATAGTCAACTTCAATTAAGTTTGCGCATTGCTTACATTGCTATAACATAATTTCTTATATACCAGCAATAATTACATATTTTCTCTTTTAGAACAGAGAAACAATTTAATATCAAAACTGAAAGAAAGTAAATACTGAGGCTTAAACAGTTATATAGGTTTCTATCAGTAGAAATATGTAATGCACTTTAGCAGACTCATTATCAACTTATTAAGACAGTAGTCAAGCAGAAAACATAATGGAAAAGTCCCATTTGATCAGATACATCGGATAAAAGATTTCCAGGGATTCACTGTCTCAGATTTGAAGTAATATGACATGCCAAAATATCCACAAATTAATCATATGGTGTCTAAGATATATCCCAGTTGTGTTCTCCCTAGCTTGTATAACGGTTAGCTTTCATTTATATTGAAGAAGTGCAAGTAGTGGAAGTATAAAGTAAAGGCATCATTTAAATGAAAAGAATTATTGAATATGCCCAGCCCTAAAAAATTTATGTGTTGTGCCTATGCAGATTGCAAGTCTTTCGAGGGACAACCTCCACATCTTCTGCAAAAGTTCCTTTTCTGGATCTCTGCAGCTTTGCCACCTCTCCTTCAGCTTAGATAGAAACCCTATCATACTGCAAAATAAAACAATGGCTGTTATGATATAAATATATTGGACAATTAGAGTAGTTAAGAGTTAGTAGAAGTTAGCAGGTTGATAAGTTCGTGTTAGTAAGCCGCCTATTAATGTATATGTCAGGCGCAGTCCCGAATTTAATTAGGCCCAATTGTAATTATTTTTTCTGAACAGGGGCCCAATTGTAATTATTAGTATGTATTGTGTTTAAATAGAATAAGGATGACTGGTATCAGACATCAGGATGTCATTTGGTGTGGCTTGGGAGAGACTAGGCTCTCTAATTCCTGGAGGAGTGCTTAGTTATGTTAGTTTCTGCGTTTGTCTGTAAATGTAAAGTAGTTTGTAACTTCTGTAACTGTCCTGTTGGAGTTAATAATCGCAGGCTATCAATGAAGTGTGCAGAATTCATATTCACGCTTATCCCTATTTACCCCTTGTATATTCTGCCTCTAACAGTTTGTTGGGTTGTTAAGAGTTGTTAATTTGGTTATTCTTAGGAAGTCTTTAAATAGCCCTCAACAGTCAAATAGGTAGAGGGGAAAGATAGTTTTGAATAATTAAATTGTGACTAGAGAATTATCTAGTAGGAAATGAGAGTGATCCTTTGGGGTAGCCTTGAGTGCAAGTTTATCATCTTCATTATATACCTTTTGTATTCTCTTTCAATCCTACTATCCCGTTCAATTTGGTAGTAACAGAAAGATATTCAAAGAATTCTTCTTGTCTCAACTTTGTTGATCAATATTTATTCTAGTTAAAATCATTCTCTTGTTTATTGAATTATGCCCAGTTTTGGGAATTCTTTCCATATACCAAAAGAAAGGTTCTTAAAAACGACAATACTGCATTATAAGTAAAATGCAAAATGCAAAAAATACACAAGTTGGGGATGTACAGTGCTTACTCATTATGATAATTATGCAACTGTGTGTAGTATGCTCTCTTCTCAGACTTCAGATGCTGTTCATGGTCAACAATTATATCTGGATGAAGATTGCCGGAACAAACTGAAGTACCCCTGCAATTGTATAAATTTTATAAATACATTTCTGATTCTGAGAAAGATAAGATTTCCAAGAATAATCAGCAAATTGTGCAAATTATGATGCATTTTCGGTAATGCTTTGCTAACACTAAAGGCAAAAGAAAGGACGATTGCTGAGATTGAGATATGATATAGCCATAACATACAATATTGATAGGTAATCATAATCCAGAGGAGCGTATAACTAGTATGTAAATAAACATAAGCCGTAATTTGCAAGTATAGAAACTAAGAAAATGAACAGTTGAGATTTCAACCAAATTAGGCCCCAACTTCAAGTTAGAAAGTCAAGAAATTTTTATATGCAACAAAAAGAAGACTACCTAACTGGTCAATGTGATGTAAGTTTGATTAAACCTAGATAGAATTTTAAATATTACACAACAGAATTGGTGAGTGATCAATAAATGCAATTAGTAATGCTTTTCAACTCAACCCAAAAGCTAATCATAAGCAGTTAACTCAACACAACATGAAATCAATAACTACTTAGCAGTAATCCAAAATAAGAAATAGTCACATCACAAGTAGTAAGCACGCAACGTCCATAATGAGAAAATTAAAGGAATGATAACTTGCCAATTCAAAAAGGGATTTCCAAAGTCAAAGTCAGTCCCAGCAAGCAAATCTTCCACGACTTGATGTGGCTCAATGCCTCGAGGGAGAAAATTCATAAGAAGGTTTCTCTCATTTTCTGAAAGATGGGTCGTCCAAACCTGCCAATTTCCAAAAGTTTTATAAGAGATGGTTTAGGCATAAATCCTAGACAAAATTAAAAAAAAATTGAGCTTGCAAACAACAGGCTGTGACCACTACTTTATCTACCTCATATGAAAGCACTTCACTTAAATTATCCAAGTCAAAAATTTCTTGAGGCACTGTTAACACATCTGCTAAGACTTTATGATCTTTAGAAACATAATTGACAAACGGTTTCATTTGTCTCCAACTGATACCAATTTGCTCACGCTTGGCAACAACTATTTTCCGGTTGTTATCCCATTCAACAGAGATGTGGGATCTCATGCCATTTTGAACTAGACCCGGATTCTTTCTTTTAGTTCTGTGTTGCTCTTTAGAGCCATAACCGACAACGCTTGCCCCATTTACTCGTTTCCTCCTCTGATCAGCAGCCATCGACACAGGCAATAATGTTTCAACAGAACATTATACGAATATGAAGAAAAACAATATCTTCCTCACTTCCAATGATAATCTTTCATCCATATGCAACCTGCCAAGCACCGTACAAAAACAATGTCAATGCTACCCTAAAACTTCAAATCCAAGTTCCAATGTCCAGATAAGTTGAACATGACTTTCACTACACAAATCTTATCTTCATTGTTTAACAAATAAATTAGCTTTGATCAAGTAGATCACAAAACTTACATCAGACAACAGTAAACAACAACAACCCAATTGATTCTATTTCTATTTTCGTGTTAAACGCACAATATTTGTAAGTGTCTCTAAACAGAAGCAATGAAATCCAGTTATCAGTTACTTTTAACATTCCATAAGTATGAAAGATAAAAACCAAGATAACCAACATAAAAAATAAACAATTTCATCAAACATACATACAACCATTAAAAAAAGTTTCTAAATTTATTTATTTTTCTTTTAGTTTCCCATAGATTCCATCCACAGGAGGTAATCCTATTCGAGACAAGTCAACCACTAAATGTGAATACCTCCTATACCAGCTAAAACTCAAACATTGATTCATCACGTTGTAGAAGTCAAGTCTAGCCCCTTCTACTAGACCAAACCCGGTCGGTAAAGTTTTTACATAGCTACATCAAGAATTAAACATTAAACATAAGCTTAAAAATATTCCTTTTTAAATCACACGTTTCCACAGTAATCAAACTTAAGCATTTTTACAGCATAAACACAAGTATAGAAGAAAAAAAATAATAAATTAGCCAAGTAAATTATAATTCATTGACAATTTCAACTTAAAAGTCAAAACAACGTTATCCAAACATTCAAATAACCATTAAGAACCAAAATCATAACTCAATACTACCATAAGAAGAGCAAAAAAAAAAACTCAAATACAAAATTTAAATTTAAATTACAATTACAATTAGAACAAATAATTGACAATAAGAAAATCAAAATCAAAACCGAATTCAAGTTACAGCCTATAAGGATTCGGAGCAACGAAACCCTAAATTAAAAAAAAAAATCAAAATAAAAATCATTACCTGTAAATTAATTAATTTAGCAACTTGAGAGTGAAACAAGAAGCTTAATCTGTGCAATTAATCGAAAAAATGAAATTAATTAATAAGAATAATAATAATAATGAAAATAATTAGGAGAAAAATTGGAAAATATGAATAAACCTTGAAAAGAAGAGTGCGATGATGGATAAGAGAAAGTGTTGCGTTGAGAAGAAGACGAAGACGAAGACGAAGACGAAGAAATGGAAGAGAGAGAAATGAATGAATCGAACGACTGTGGTTTCTTCTACAAACCGTTATTTTTGCCATTGATTATTACAAATATGATTTGGCTTGTTCGGCTTGGCTTAGCTTAGTTGGCGGCTTAAGCTTCCACACGTGTGACAATGTGTGTGTGTAGTGTGTACTTTGTTCAAGTGGTAAGAGAAAGAGATTATGTGGTTAACGTTATTTATAAAATTTATTTATTTTTTATTTTTGGTTTATTTGTGTGATGATGAATTTAGATTTTAGATAGAGTAACTTAAATTATTATTATTAATATTATTATTGTTATTTATGTGAGACTTTGATATTTCTAGTCAACGGGTTCGAATCTAGTAAGGTGGAGTAATAGTTAGTGACTTAGTGGTGGTGGTAGTTGTTGATTAATATAATATTTAATGGTAGTTTTTTCTTCTATTTTTATTATTTTGCAGAATTAATTTTTTTATTTTAAAATTTGAAATTTTTTATCATTCTAATATATATTTTTTTAAAATACGATGATGTAATATTTTTTTTGAGAAATGATAATGTTTTAAAATTTTATGAAAGATTTTTTTTATTTTATTGATATTGGTATTTTTTTTATCATCAGATCATATATCATGTCGTTTAAAACATATCGCATCGTCAATTTATAATTACAAATTATGATTGGGGGATCAAAACTGCAATTAAGTCTTTTTTTTTTAACTATAAATTGACAATGTGATATGTTTTAAACGACGTTATATATGATATGATGATAGGATTAGAATTTGACAAAAAAAAAAGGAAAAATCAAGTATAGGATATGTAAAAATCAAGCAAAATCGATATGTAAAAATCAAGCAAAATCGAAAGGATCTCTTCTCATATCGCATCGTCAATTTATAATTACAAATTATGATTGGGGGATCAAAACTGCAATTAAGTCCTTTTTTTTTAACTATAAATTGACAATGTGATATGTTTTAAACGACGTTATATATGATATGATGATAGGATTAGAATTTGACAAAAAAAAAAAAGGAAAAATCAAGTATAGGATATGTAAAAATCAAGCAAAATCGATATGTAAAAATCAAGCAAAATCGAAAGGATCTCTTCTCGAATGGGATGAGATATAGAGATAGCTAAGTATAGGATACTATAATACTCATATATATATATATATATATATATATATATATATATATATATATATATATATATATATATATATATATATATATATATTAAGCAAAAGGAGAGCAGAGGAAACCCTCTGCCCTATCACAAATATATTAAACATAAGAAAAGAGTACAAAGAATTGGGGGGACATGAACCTGACCCAGTTAACCTATTTGTAGCAAATAAAAATAAAACAATTAAGTCCCGCTACAATTGGTTTTAAATCCAGCCCTAAAGGTATAATAAACCAGAACAAACACAGACACAACAAACACTATCCAGCGAACCCGCAACGGGGCGCGAAACCAAATAGCAAAAAGAAAATTGTGTGTCTACATATATTAAGGTATTAAACGGCGAATGAAATGGCTGTCAACACAGACCAAATCACGTACCAACCATCCCCTGCAAAGAAACACAGCAGACAAAAGCTTTTTCAAGCCAAAGAAACCAATATTGCAGAGCCACAGAAACCAGCCCATCAGTAACAAGGTATAGAACCAATCGCTCCGGCCAAGAGTACCGACCGCGAAACAGAACCGACCCACAGGGGTAGAAAGAGAACCTCTAGAAACAAGAAGCTAATCAGAACCTGGAAAGCCAACTTGTTAAGAAACAGAGACTAGCACCGCCGCTAGTTAGTAAAACCCCCACCCTCCGACGCGGAGGAGGATGACCAAGATCCGGCAAGACACTGAATCACCACCAACCATCCGGAAAACAGGATGCAACACCACCACACGACCCTTACGGACCTGCGATCGATGACGAGCCAAAGGACGACGACGAGAGGTTGGGAAATCGTGAGAAAGCTTGGACCGCCGGAGGGGAAAGGGTAACCACCACAAACCAGAAACCATCACTACCAGGGAGGCGGCGCTGATTGAACCAAACCACCACAAGGAGATATGATGGAGGCCACACGAAACTGCTCCTACCACCGAAACGCCATCGGAGATCTGGACGACGGTAGTGCGGAGGGCAAGGGCCACTCGTCGCACCACCACCCTGAAAACCTATATCACAACGACCAAGTTTGGATTTGGAGAGAGAAGATCGTGAAAAAAATCTAGTGAAAGGTCAGAGAGAAGGGCTTGTAGAGAGAGAAGGGAAAAGTTCACCGATAAAATGAGGTTATAATTAATAGGATGAAAATGCCATATATATATATATATATATATATATATATATATATATATATATATATATATATATATATATATATAGTTTTAAAAAAATATTTGTAGTGGGATATGTGTCAGAAACCCAATGGTAACGATCTTTATTTATATGTGTAATTTGGACTTTTATCCTACTTATTATGATATATTTAATGAAGTTTGTTGAATATAAATTTAACTGGTATCCCTAATCAAGTATCTTTTAGGTGCAATTGTTGAAACTAATAGCTAGATAAGACTGCAATATATGGTAAAAGATGTCGACAATAGTGATTGAGCTAAATTTGGTCACCAAATTTTGTTTTGACAACCCACCAAGGATTGTCAAAACAAAATATAATTTTTATGTTAAATATGCAAATTATATTTGTGAAGAAAAAAAATAAAGTTGTATGTGTCAGAAAAAATAAATAAAGTTGTAATAAGCACATAATCAAGCATCAAAAAATAAAACTACATAACTTAAAATATCATGAAATGATGTGTTATGAGTTGAGCGCGACTTAAAAGTACACAACACAATCGATAAACCAATCATAAATAACACAATGGTATTACAAAATTAGCACGAAAAAATAAAATAAAACAGAGAGCAAAGCGGACCAATATACAAAATCATTTTTGTTGTTACTTCTCCGGTTCAACTTTTGACTCCATAATGTGTAACTCTAATCATAAACAATATAAATTACACAAACACACAAAATCCTTTTATTGATTATGAATCGGACGCAATCAAAACAAGGAGTGCACAAATCCATCATACATAATTCAACCCCAAAATACAAAATCCTATAACACTAATTCCTCCTAATTTGACAATCTTCATTCGCAAATTGGATCAAAACATTTGACGATATGAATCAAAACTTTAATTTCTCCGTCACTTTCTCAATTTTAATTTTCGTCACAAAAAACAATACAACACAATCAGAATTCATAATCTTATCCTCACAATCAACGAACCTCATAATAAAAATTTATAAATCAATGCCCTCACAATCACAAAATAATAACCTAACAAGAAATGAAACCAAGAACCTAACCTGTTGTCGAACTTGAAGTGAATTGGTGATAGTTAGCAACAGGTTAAGGATAGACCCATGAGACGAGAAGATCCAATGACGCAGTGAGGAGAGATAGATAGTGAAAGAGAACTGGTAGAAATGGGGTGGCGCAATGAGGAGAGACGCGAGACTGAGAAAGAAGAACTGAAGGCAATGGTTGTCAAGAGGGAGAAAATCAAGTGGATATTAGGGTTTTGTCTTTAAAAATATATTTAATAAGGGTATACAAGTAATTTCTTGTATAAAAAATTGTTTTTCATTTCCTGCGGTAGGTCGTGGCCCTGTCCAGCCCACATCCAGCTCTTTCCCTAGTTGATAACATTTGCAAATTTATCCTTTTATTTTTATTAATGTTGAATTTATATTAGTTTTATGAATTTAAATTAATGAATATTTGGTGTTCAACGATATCACTTGCATTATTCTAAAATAAAAAATTATAATATATATGAACTATTGTGTATAATTAATATTCATTGTCACTTTTGAAAAATAAAATTTTACTATATTCACATTGACTAATTTGAAAAATCATGTGTTTTTAAACAAGATACATATGCAATTTTTAATTTGTCCATTGAAAAATTATGAGTGTCTAAACAGGATACATATGAAATTTTAAATTTTTCCATCCTTTAAAATGTGACATATCCATTTTAAAGGTAAATTGAATCTTTTCACATAAAAGTTCGATAAAAAATTAGTTTTAAATAGTGACGCACTTTTTTGCCCAATGGAATGTTAAATCTCGCGAAACATGTATCACGAATATGCACTACCTACAAGCCAACTTGAAATTTGTACATAATTCATTTCTCTCTTCACAATAGTTTGGTCTCTACATATTTATTATTAGCCATTTTCATCCCTGGATCACGACAACTCACTAGACTCACTGAGTCACCATGCACTATGACTCTGCTAGATATGTATCAATGCTTTTGAAGGTACAACATACCTTAACAAACATTTCAACAAGTGTGCACCAAGGTTTGTAATGTCACTAGAATATGGGTTAATTAAATTGGTGATACTAGCCTTTGGTATGGCTATGAGCTTATGATCGTGTTTGGATGTGCTTCAAATGATAGTCTTTTTAACCTGATGGCGGTGGCTTGTTTCTTTTGAAGATGCTTTTGATGAAACATGTGTTTTTTTTTTCATTTGATTCTATAATAGCCCGTATGTGGGATAAAATAACGTCTTCATGAAAATTCTCAACAAAGTTGTTCGCTGTATATAGCACAGCTCTTAATTTATTAATTTTAAATGGTGACAAAACATTAGTCCAAGACTCAAAAATAAAGGGTCTCAAAAATGATTTGTTAGATATTTATAAAATATTTTCTAGATATTTTAAGTATCAAATAATTATATAAATGATACTATAATTTATCTTATAGTTTATTGGGAGTGGCACTTTAGATGGAGGAGGGACCTATTCGAGTGGGAAACTGATATGCTGCATTATTTGATCAATGAAATCACACCAATCTCATTTCGGGAAGGGAAAAGAGATAGCACTGTGTGGCTAGCTGACCCATCAAATTGTTATTCCGTTAAATCGGCCTATGTTGTTTTATCAGAAGCTAACAATTCATGTACTATATCGCATTATAAAAAAGTATGGAATAAGTTTCTACCATTGAAAGTGGCGATATTTGTGTGGCAAGTCCTTCAAAATAGAATACCGTCAAAGGAAAATCTATTCAAGCGAGGAATATTAAATAATGAAGCTTCCACTTACAGTTTGGACCGATATATTTAGGTGGCTCGGAGTGATCTTGGTTTTACATAATGGTAGTATCTTCAATTTTAATGCATTTTCTGGAGTAGTGCAGGGAAATAAAGGACAGAAACTTGGTTTAAGCGCAGTGTGGTTCGCGTGTTTGTGGAGCATGAGGAAGGCTAGAAATGCTAAGATCTTTCTAAACAAACTCACTTCACATTCAGCTAACCCATCGCCCAGTGGTTATCCTCTCCAATTGAATGCCTTGAAGCTGTCAATTGATGCAACTGTTATCATAGAACTGGCACATTTTTTATCCAAATTTTGTGTCCGTTTGTGGGAGACCTGCTAGCCGATATCTATCCTTAAATTTGTTGTGTATGCTGTTTAGTGTTTTTAATCTTCCGTATGCAGTTTTGGCATCGTTTCGGTATTGCAGTTGATTCTCAAAATTTGTATTCGTTTAGCTTCAGCGTGAAGAATTTGAGTTAATTTATTTTCTTATGCAGGATGGTGTTGGAGCCTTAGTTTCGGAGAATTTCCATCAGTTTTATCGATTGCTAGTTCTGATTTTGTGATTCAAAGGAAGCGAGAGATGTTGCATAGAACGGAATGTGGGATTTGGAGTAGCTATCAAGATCTTTTGTTAAGATGTTTCAGTCAATTTGGTTGGGGACATAATGAATATCTTGCCTTCCTAGTACTATTATCTGTTTTGTGACAGATTGTATGTTTTAGTTTGGTTCGTTGGGTGTAATTCTTTGTTTAAGATTGTCAATGTAACAAGAACAAATGGGAGTATAATTTTAGAGCTATGTGGGTAGATTACAGAGATTCTAGCTTGCAGGTGTGTTGTATTTGATAATATAGTTGTACCTCGACATTTTTAAGACATACCTTATGCCTTTTTTAATAAATTGTTCTTGGCTTTCCAAAAAAAATAAATAGTTTATTGGTTTTGTCATTTGTGTGAAATAATATGAGTGCTCATATGGATTCAATTCTTATGAAATGTAGTTTTTCTATTTTTTATATTAACGACTCAATTTTTAATGAAAATTTTTTTCTTTTGAAGAATTAAAAAAAAAAACCTTATCAATATTAGTTTGTCGTGAGTCTCGAAATACGTCAGGCAGCCCTGCCCCTGGTCTTGTTGGAATAGTATGAATGAAGACTTCTTTGTTCCTACGTGTGAATAAACACAAAAGAAGTAGAAAGTGAAACTGAGATTTAATTCACCATTTCTTCTGTCTTTTTCTTTTGAGAAAATAACCAAAATTTGATCCAACCAGCGGAACTGCTGGTTTTCCAATTTTCTAGTTTTTTTTACTGGTTCCTTGAAAAAATAATTTACAAACTCGATCGGACCGGAATCAAACCTAGTCCGATTTTTATTACTATCTTTTTAGACACTTCATCTATCAGAAGAAGGGGAAAAATTGGCATTGTCACTTTATTATCTCAATTGGTGATCGAAGAGAGATATAATTAATACCGAAAGACAATATCTTCATCAACTTTGCATCCTTCTTTCTTTTGTAAGAGATTTTTCATTCACACTCTTCTTTCATCAATATCATTCTATTCTCACCAATATCGCCTCTAGTAACATTTTTATTTTTTAATAAGGATATTGTTACCTTCATTTGAGAACTCATTTTCACGGGTTATATTGCTACCTTAGGGTGATAAACTCTAGCCCAAATATCACAAAAGACCTATTACATTATTATATAAACTCACTAACATAACATATTATCTAACGTCTGTCTGTAAACTCATAATGTGTACACATAACATGAAACATTGAGAGTTTGTTAAACAAAATTAAAATCCAAAATAAAAGAAATAAAACCAAAACAACTAAAATTGTAACCAACAAGGATCAACAACTACACCCAAAAGAGAGAACCATAGGAGTAATAGCTAAAGAGAAAAATCATCAAATTGAAGCATCCAAATAAAATTAGAAATCATCAAAGAGAAACATCCAAACAGAAAACAAAGAGAGGAGCAAAGCCGAAGACGAAAACCGTGCATCAAAAGGAAGAACCAAATCAAAACACCCTAACAAAAATCAAACAACTTAGAGAGTCAAACTAAACAAATTTAAATTTGAATAAAACAAACGAAACCAAACCAAACGAAACAAGACAAAACTAAGCCAAATGAAACCAAATAAATAAGAAACAAACCAAAACCAAATCGAATCAAACAACCCAATTCAAACCAATCCAAACAAAGTCACACTAAAAACTCACTAAATGAATAAGATAAAAGATTAATTCGTTCACGTTTATAAAAAGACCGTACATCTATGGGAAAAAAATAAGATAAATGATTAATTTGTGTTTATTTATGAAGATAAATAATCATATTGAAAAAAAAAAAAAAAAGATAAAGGACAATTAGATTACAAATAAATAACATAAAAACTTCTATTGTGCGATCATGCCTTTCGTCTTTTAGGTAACAATGATATATGTACGAAGTTTCCATCATCATTAAAGACGACTAATCTTTGTGAGGAATTTGTACGGCACACAAGATAAGATCTCCCCTCCAAATGAAACCAAATAAATCACACTTAGGATAGAAAGAAAATGCATGCTTACACCATAATGTTGCTTGAATTTTCACCAAAATTTGATTTTCGTCCCTATATGTTCGTGAATTTTTGGTTTTAGTCCCTGATTTTTTTTTTTGTTGCAAATAAGTCACTGAATGTATAAAATTTGTTGGTTTTAATCCTTGTCGTGTGCTATCGTTACAAAAAACATTTATTACAAATAAGTTTCTGAATGTATAAAATTTGTTGGTTTTAATCTATGTTGTCTGCTATCGCTACAAAAAAGGTTGATTTCTCAAACGTTTGCACACGTGACCACTATGATGTGTCAAGTTAAGCTGGTCCAATTTTGGATAGAAAGAAAATAGATGCTTACACAATAATTTTGCTTGAATTTTCACCAAAATTTGATTTTGGTCCTCCATTTATGACCGGACTACCTTAACTTGACACATCATAGCAGTCACATGTGCAAACGTTTGAGAAATCAACCTTTTTTGTAGCGATAGCAGACAACATAGATTAAAACCAACAAATTTTATAGATTCAGAAACTTATTTGTAATAAAAAAGATGCAATAATTAAAACAAAAAATTCACTTGTCAAAAAAAAAAAACAAAACAAAAAATTCACGAACATATAAGAACAAAAATAATATTGTAATCTAATGATCAATTATTCAACATTATTTCCTCAATTATTTTTTCCACTCGAGAGAATCCACTTTTCTTATTCATAGATGATTATGCATTTGTTTTAGTGATTATCTTATTATTTCTGGTCTGAAAAAATCAAAAGAGGAAGTAATTGAAAGCAACACGGAATTAACACAGCTGGTGCGTGAAACCAGCACGCTTCAAAGGTAGTGAGCAGCGAGAAAATGGGAAAGAAGCTTCTCACTAGTGTCACTCTCACAGTATGGTCATATCAAAATCATAAATCACTAAAAATTGTTTCTATAATAATGTCATATAATATTTATGTAATTATGTAAGTCATATATATTTTGCTCTAATAGTGATATCACTCTATTTATCATACATTATTAACAAATTATTAATTCTATATATTTAATTTGATATTAAAAAAATATAATATTAAATTGATGATACGATACTTTAAATAAGATACCGATATCATCAATTTTAATACCCTCTATGTCATGTCATGACACTCGAATGATAAAAAAATTTAAGATACAGATCATTAATCAATGAAACGCTCTATGATACTTTTATTGAAGGTGGTCTAAAAAAAGTACTAATAATATTGTCTCCATAATCAATTACTTTTTCCTTATTAAATAAATAGAAAAGAAGGAAATTTTTCCTTATTAAATTAAAAGAATCCGAAAACAAAAAAAATTACTGAAAAAGAAAACAAAAAAAATATTAAAAGAATCCGTAAAAAAAAAAACTTTAACTATTTTACCTATATTTATTTTACTATTTTTAAAATATCTTTAAAATTATAATTTCTTAATTTTATTAAAATAAATAGTCTCAATATAAAGAAATTTACACTAAAAAAGAAGAAGAAGAAGAAGGGAATTCAATTTTTTATAAAGAATCTGTCAAAAAAACACCTTTTTATAAAGAATTTAACTATTTTACCTATATTTATTTAACTCTTTTTAAAATATCTTTAAAACTATAGTTTTATAATTTTTTTTTTTTTAAAGTGAGCATATATTGCTAAGGCAGAGAAAACCTTCAAAATCAAATTTTTATTTTTTACGAAATTTCTAATTCAAAGAATATTTACAAAATAGTTTAGATTCCTTTCTTTCTTATGCACTCTACTAAAAAAATCCACATGTACTGTTATTGTAAAATAAATATTAATTGTTTATTAATCATAATCGTTATATCTTTAAAAATATTTGACTTTAAAGATAACTACTTCTAAAATCATCTTTATAATTGGTATTAATTTATTAGTTAATAAAATAATATTTTTTCCTACCCTGATAATGTATCAAAATTAAACAACCTAATAATCTCAATATATTTGTTTTTATTCAAAAATAGTATAGATTTTATTTTTAATAAGTCATTTTATTTCTATCCAATATATGGCCTGTTTGTTTTGGCTTTTTCCAAAAATGGATTTTGTAGTGTTATATAACTTTGTGCGAAAAAAATTTACAAAGAAACTTTTTATAAAAGCTTCAAATGAAAATTTGGTTTGAATAGTTATTCTTAAAATGTCATTTTAGGTATTTCATCATTTTATTGAAAAAAATTTGGATATCAAAATTTTAAAAAAAAATCACTTAATTTGAAGCTCTTTCAAATAGATTTTCATAAAAATCATTTTTAAAATACAACTTTTTCAAAAAGTTGCAATTTTCATTATATTTTGATCTTCAATAATGTATGTTTTGATGTCAAAATTAATGTTTCATTTTTAAAAAAATAAATATAAAATAACTTGTAATATTTTAAAAACGATTTTACAAAATCTATTTTCAAAAATACAAAAAAAAATCTATTTTTTAAGGATTAAATATGTTTTTAGTCCCTACTTTTATGTGAGTTTCGACTTTTAGTCCCTACATTTTTTTAGGGTTATTAGGTCTTTATCCTCCTGCTAAGTGAGCGTTAAAGACGACTAATATTTGTGAGAAATTTGTACGGCACACAAGATAAGATCTCCCCTCCAAATGAAACCAAATAAATCACACTTATGATAGAAAGAAAATGCATGCTTACACAATAATGTTGTTTGAATTTTCACCAAAATTTGATTTTCGTCCCTATATGTTCGCGAATTTTTTATTTTAGTCCCAGCATCTTTTTTTGTTGTAAATAAGTCTCTGAATGTATAAAATTTGTTGGTTTTAGTCTATGTCGTCTGCTATCGTTACAAAAAACGCTGATTTCTGAAACGTTTGCACACGTGACCGCTATGATGTGTCAAGTTACATTGGTCCGATTTTGGATAGAAAGAAAATGCATCCTTACACCATAATTTTGCTTGAATTTTCACCAAGATTTGATTTTGGTCCTCCATTTATGACCGAACCAGCTTAACTTCACACAACATAGCGGTCACGTGTGCAAACGTTTTAGAAATCAGCATTTTTTTTAACGATAACAGACGACAAAGATTAAAACCAACAAATTTTATACATCCAAAGACTTATTTACAATAAAAAAGATGCACTAATTAAAACAAAAAATTCACAAACATATAGGAAAAAAAAGATATTTAACCTAAAAAAAATGTATTTAGGCCAGAAAATAATACCATGATGATGATGAATTTGTGTTAATTGATTATCTTATTCATAGATGATGATGCATTTGTTTTAGTGATTATCTTATTATTCTGGTCTGAAAAAATCAAAAGTGGAAGTAATTGAAAGCAACACGGAATTAACACAGCTGGTGCGTGAAACCAAAGCGCTTCAAAGGTAGTGAGCAACGAGAAAATGGGAAAGAAGCTTCTCACCAGTCACTCTCGGATAGAGCCCTTAAAATGGGATAGTCTGAATGGACCGGCTCGAATAGCCCGAATTTTTTTCAGGTTTGGGCTTTTAAATTGTAGTTTAAATTTTATTCGGGCCTTTAAATTGTAGTTTAAATTTTATTCGGGTCTTTTTTAACCCGGCCCGATAAAGCTCGATAAAATATGGGCTAGCCCGAATGGGCCACGAGCCGCTCGAAAGTCCGACAAAATTATAATAAAAAATTAAAAATAAATATAAGTAATTTGTTTTGTATGATTTGAACTTAATTTGTATTATAAAAGTTTGTTTATCCCCTACGAGTTTATCAAATATAATCCGCCACTTAAGTAGCGGACTGTGTTTTTTTTATCAAATTTATCATTTTTTTACTACTTAAGTAGCGCGGATGAGTAAAAATAGGACGCATGAGAAACTTGTAGGTAGCGAATGAGTAGAATTAGGGCGCGCGGTAAACTTCTAAGTAGCGAATGAGTAAAAATAGGGCGCGCGAGAAACTCGTAGGTAGCGGATAAGTAGAATTAGGGCGCGCAAGAAACTTCTAAGTAGCGAATGAGTAAAAATAGGGCACATGAAAAATTCATAGGTAGCGGATAAGTAAAAATAGGGGCGCGAGAAACTTCCAAGTAGCGAATGAGTAAAAATAGGACGCGTGGAAAACTAATAGGTAGCGGATGAGTAAAAATAGGGGGCGCGAGAAACTCGTAGGTAGTGGATCAGTAAAAATAGGGCCGCGAGAAACTTGTGAGTAACGGATGAGTAAAAATAGGGCGCGCAAGAAACTTGTGAGTAATGGATGAGCAAAAATAGAACACCTAAGAATTATTAATCCTATATATTTATGTATAATATAAATTTATGTTTTTCTCCAAAATATTTTGCTAGACAACAAAATTTTAAAAAATAAAGGAAAAAAAATGGGCCGGCCCGAAAACCCGACGACCCATTCCGGGCCGGGCTCGGGTCCTATTTTTGGAGCCCATATTTCATCCGGGCTTTTTTAGCCCGGCCCGATATAGACCGAAGCCCGTTCGGGCCGGCCCGTTTTGACAGCTCTACTCTCAGAGCATCACCAATGGTGATATCACTTTGGTATCATACATCATTAAAAAGTGGTCTCTACAATGTCATATAATATTTATACAACTCATACATGTTTTGTTCCAATGGTGATACCACTGTATGTATCATACATTATTAACAAGTTATTAATTCTATATTTAATTTGATATTCAAAAAACTATAATATTAAATTGATGATACGGTACTTTAAATAAGGTACTAGTATCATCAATTTTGATGCCCTCTATGTCATGTCATGAGACTCCAAAGATAAAATTTTTTTAAGATACGGATTATTAATCTATGAAATGCTCTATGGTACTGTTATTGGAGATTGGTCTAAAAAATACAGTAGTACTAATAATATTGTCTCCATAATTAATTACTTTTTTCTTATTAAATAAATAGAAAAGAAGGAAATTTTTCCTTATTAAATTAAAAGAATCCGAAAACAAAAAAAAAATTACTGAAAAAGAAAACAAAATAAATATTAAAAGAATCCGTAAAAAAAAGACTTTAACTATTTTACTATTTTAAAAATATCTTTAAAATTATATTTTCTTAATTTTATTAAAATAAATAGTCTCAATATAAGGAAATTTACACTAAAAAAGAAGAAGAAGAAGAAGGGAATTCAATTTTTTTATAAAGAATCTGTCAAAAAAACACCTTTTTATAAAGAATTTAACTATTTTACCTATATTTATTTAACTATTTTTAAAATATCTTTAAAACTATAGTTTTATAATTTTTTTTAAGTGAGCATATATTGCCAAGGCAGAGAAAACCTTCAAAATCAAATTTTTATTTTTTACGAAATCTTTTTTTTTTGGTCAAGTAGCCTAATGGTTAGAAAATTCACCTTAAAGACGAATAAGTGGAGTGTCCCGGGTTCGAACCCGGGCTCCTGCACATATAGTGCGATGTCTCTACCAACGGAGTCAAGCTCATGGAGACTTTTTACGAAATCTTCAAACTCAAAGAATATTTACCAAATAGTTTAGATTCCTTTCTTACTTATGCACTCTACTAAAAAAAATCCACATGTACTGTTATTGTAAAATAAATATTAATTGTTTATTAATCATAATCGTTATGTTTTTAAAAGTATTTGACTTTAAAGATAACTACTTCTAAAATCATCTTTATAATTGGTATTAATTTATTAATTAATAAAATAAATTTTTTTTCTACCCTGATAATGTATCAAAATTAAACAACCTAATAATCTCAATATATTTGTTTTTATTCAAAAATAGTATAGATTTTATTTTTAATAAGTCATTTTATTTCTATCCAATATAAGGTCTGTTTGTTTTGGCTTTTTTCAAAAATGGATTTTGTAGTGTTATATAACTTTGTGTAAAAAAAATTTACAAAAAACTTTTTTATAAAAGCTTCAAATGAAAAAATTTGGTTTGAATAATTATTCTTAAAATATCATTTTAGATATTTCGTCATTTTATTGAAAAAATTTTGGATATCGAAATTTCAAAAAAAATCACTTAATTTGAAACTATTTCAAATAAATTTTCATAAAAATCGTTTTTGAAATACAACTTTTTCAAAAAGTTGCAATTTTCATTATATTTTGATTTTCAATAATGTATGTTTATGTTATATGATGTCAAAATTAGTGTTTCAATTTAAAAAAAAATATAAAATAACTTTTTATATTTTAAAAGCTGCTTCAAACAAAATGGTCAAACATGAGAAAGCGTGCTCTGAAAATCAACACGTTTTTATACCGTTTACTTTTGATATTTTTGGCTTTTTAGCACCAAATGTCATATAGATCTTCTAAAAAGAATTCAAAAGATTATGCATAATAATATTGTGTCGCCTAGATTTAATAATATAGTTTTTCAAAAATTGAATTTTACTATACACAGAAAAGATATATATATATATATATATTAATATTAAAAATAAAAATAAAAAATATTTTTTTAAAGCCGAAACGCACCCATAATCCTACCAAGTTCATTTTATTTCTATCCAATCCCTCAAACACATAAAGGACAAGGTTACAAGACATGAGAAGAGTGTATGAGATGAGTTAAGATTAGATTGGATAGTTCATAGTTGTATATGTATGTACTTGTAATAATAATAATAGAGATAGATACAATAGAATAATATATAGTGTGTGATACACACTACACTATTGCATATTTTGGTTTCTCCCAAAAAACACTAAACTCCTCTCATCACATAATAATTCATTCATATCATATCATATGGAACCCGAATCCATACCTTCATCTTCTCGAAATCCCTCTCAGGTATATTAACTCTTTCTTATCACTACTACATATTTTCAATTTTCATCTTTTTTTTTTTTATTAACTGTATCTTCATTATCTTATGATTCATGTATCTGTTTGACTTCACTTCAACTGTTTCTGTTGTTGTTGTTGGTGTTTTTTTTATTGTTTTTTAATAATTTTTTTTTTGTTGATTAAATGGAATTCTGAAGAGTTTGTATTTTATTATGCATACTTTGAGATTTGGCATATTTCATGTGTTTTGAACTTTAACATAATATCTTTTATGAGTCAATTGAAACCAGAAAGTGGTAGATACTTTTGTCGTTGATTTTCATGTAAATGTTCTGTTCACTTTTTATTTTTTATTAATTTGTAATTTTTTATTGACAGATAGTATGATTCAATTGTTCTTACTTAGTGTACTTTTTTTTTTTGAAGCCTTAGGCAAATAATTTTTAGTGTATTTTTATGGATTTGAAAAATTGTGGTTGGAAGTGGAGAAAAATTTGGGATTGCCTGTAGTCGGTAATCTGTCACACTCATGCAGTCGATAAATTGGTGGTCGTTGTTGGACTGGATTGAGATCAGACAGTCCAGATTTCAATCTCGGGATTTTAGTTTAAAAGAATAATCAAAATCTGGATTGAAATCTGTATCTGATCTTGACCCAACAACCACTTACGCACCGGCTAGGTGAATGACGTGGATTGCCGACGGCACACAATGTGAATTTGAGAAAAGACGCCACTAAAGGTGACCAGTCAGGTTCCCCGATGAAGATTAGTTATCGGCAAAGCCGGTGCATATATACTTTGCACCAATAACATTGTTATAAAAAAAATCTCGATATTGCTTTCTTTTGATTTCAACTATTTTTTGGTTTCTAGGAGTAATAATTCAGTTAAATAATGAAAATTTATCGATTTTTTTTTTTGTGGTTTTCTGCAGTTGTCGTGGATTAACTTGTCGAGGAATTTATTATTAGCATATCAAAGCTTTGGTGTAGTATATGGAGATCTAAGCACATCACCTCTCTATGTGTATACAAGTACATTTAAAGGAAAGTTGAAGGACCATCATGATGAAGAAACTATCTTTGGTGTTTTTTCATTGATTTTTTGGACTCTTACATTAATACCGTTGCTTAAATATGTATTCATCCTATTGAGTGCCGATGATAACGGTGAAGGTATTCAGACGAGTAACGATATCTATTTTCCTTATGATTTGTTTTTCTAGTCGAATTGTTATGAACTGAATGTTTTGATTATGATGCAACTATTGGCAGGTGGGACATTTGCTCTCTATTCACTGCTATGTAGGCATGCCAAATTTAATTTGCTTCCAAATCAACAAGCTGCCGATGAGGAGCTGTCGTCGTACAAATACGGTCCGTCGTCACAGGCTGGTGCCTCGTCTCCATTGAAGTTGTTTTTGGAGAAGCACAGACGGTTAAGAACAGTCCTTCTTGTTGTCGTGCTATTCGGTGCTTGCATGGTCATAGGTGATGGTGTACTTTCTCCGGCTATTTCAGGTAACGTAGTCTTGTAATCGAAAAATTTGGAGTGTCTAGCCCTTTTTAGCATGTCATTTTTGTATAATCCTAGAGTTACAATGCAATTATGCAAATACAACTTTGTGCAAATTACCCATGTTTTTCTGCAAAAGAATTAGGCCATGTTTGGATACACAGCTTAATTAAGCCCTTATAGTATTAGTGTTTATCATATACTCCCTCTGGTCACTATCATAAGCAAAAATTCACTGGTCAGTTATTCAATGAACCTATAAAGTGAAATTTTGCTTGTAATAGTGACCGGAGGGAGTAATTGCTTACATATAAGCTATTTCTATAGCAAAAAATAAAGTCAAACTATAAGCTTTTTTCATTAGCAATCTTGGAGAGCTTTTCGAAATAAGCTGAAAACAGTTTATAAACATGTCATAAGCTATTTCCATAAGCTATCTGAAACATTCTCTTAAGTGTTTATGTCAGTAGATAAACGAAAATAAGCTAATCCAAACAAGCCCTTAGAAATTGTCCTAGGGAAATTGAAGTTTGATTTGTTTTCACGCAGTATAATACTCACAGAATACGAAATTAACTGTTACTCTACCTTTTACCTTACAGTTCTGGCATCGGTATCAGGATTAAAATTTACACAAGCGAAATTCAATGACGGTGAGTCAATTTCCATTTATTAAAGATATTTTCAGTTCTTATCATTGCTATTGAATTCTTATACGATAGAAATTTCATGTTGTTTTCAGGCGAACTTGTCATACTCGCATGTGTCATACTAGTTGGCCTATTTGCTCTACAACATTGTGGCACACATAGAGTCTCATTTGTGTTTGCACCAATTGTAATCATATGGCTTCTATCAATTTTAATTGTCGGAATCTATAATATAATACACTGGAATCCAAAAATAGTCTTTGCTATCTCCCCGCAATATATCGTTAAGTTCTTCATCAAGACCGGAACTGAGGGTTGGATTTCTCTCGGAGGGATACTTCTATGTATCACTGGTATGTTAGTTCTTGACCTACAAGAAGTTAATCTTATAAGCTGAGATCTTAAAGCTGAGATACTAATTTGAATGATTATGTCGTTTGTGTCTCACCAGGAGCCGAAGCTATGTTCGCAGATCTTGGTCATTTTACTGCTTTGTCAATAAGGGTGAGCTTTGTAGCTTGACCAAATTTTATGTATCGAATTTATCTTAGTTGTCAAAACTATTATCACTGTGTTTACAAGAGATGCCGTAACATTCTTTTTTGTTGTACGCAGATTGCGTTTGGTTTCGTTATATATCCATGTTTGGTAATGCAATACATGGGCCAAGCAGCTTTTTTGTCTAAAAATCTCGAGTCTGTTCATAATAGTTTTTATGACTCAATACCCGGTTAGTTATTCTGAGTTTCTCCCTTTTTGACACTTCATAGTTGATACCGATGCCATAGTTTTTTTTTCTAATGAAATTAATTTGTTTTTATTTTCTAATTAATGTTTTTGGCTTGTTCGGCAGGTCCTATATTTTGGCCTGTTTTTGTTATTGCTACAATGGCAGCTATTGTCGGGAGTCAAGCTACTATCACTGCCACTTTCTCCATCATCAAGCAGTGTCATGCGCTTGGTTGTTTTCCTCGCGTCAAAGTTGTACACACCTCAAAACACATATTTGGACAGATCTACATCCCAGAAATAAACTGGATTCTTATGATCCTGACTCTCGCTGTAACCATTGGATTTCAGGACACAACCTTAATTGGAAATGCTTATGGTAATTTATTTAGTTTTGAAACATTTTATGTCTTGTGTTTAAATCAGAATGCTCCTAGCCATGACGGTAATGTTCATAATAAGTTTTTCGGTTATTTGGTTGCAGGACTAGCTTGTATGACGGTAATGTTCGTAACTACATTTCTGATGGCACTCGTCATAATCTTCGTCTGGCAGAAAAGCATCCTCGCTGCTTCAATATTCCTTTTGTTCTTTTGGGTGATCGAAGGTGTGTATCTATCAGCGGCGTTCCTAAAAGTGCACCAAGGAGGATGGGTTCCTCTTGTCTTATCCTTCTTCTTTTTGATTGTTATGTATGTATGGCATTACGGTATTCGTAGGAAGTACAAATATGATCTACACAACAAAGTTTCATTGAAATGGTTACTAGGTTTGGGCCCTAGTCTTGGAATTGTCCGTGTCCCAGGTATAGGTCTCATCTACTCGGAACTTGCAACGGGAATACCAGCGATATTCACCCACTTCGTAACTAACCTCCCTGCATTTCACAAGGTGTTGGTTTTCGTTTGCGTGAAATCAGTTCCTGTTCCACATGTCTCACCCGAAGAGCGTTTTCTGATTGGCCGAGCTTGTCCGAGACCGTATCGAATGTATAGGTGCATTGTTAGATACGGTTACAAAGACATTAAAAAGGACGACGGGGAGTTTGAGAATCATCTCATACAAAGTATAATGGAGTTTATCCAAATGGAGGCAGTGGAACCGCAACTCTCAAGTTCTGAAATTTCTTCATTTGATGGGAGGATGGCTGTTATAGGTACAAGAAGCTTACCATCAACACCAAGCATGATAGCGTCCGAGCAAGAAGATACTGATGTGGACGAAAGTATCCCAAGTAGCAGATCTATAACACTGCGACGCTTGCAATCCACTTTTGATGACGAAAACCCGCAAGTCAGAAGGCGTAGAGTAAGATTTCAAGTTCCCAACAGTCCTGGATTGGATAACACTGTTAGAGAAGAGCTTTTAGAATTAATCCAAGCCAAAGAGGCTGGAGTCGCGTATATAATGGGACACTCATATGTGAAGGCAAGGAAATCATCGTCATTCTTGAAAAGGCTTGCAATTGATGTGGGATACTCGGTTCTGCGGAAGAATTGCAGGGGTCCAGCTGTGGCTCTCAGCATTCCTCACATCAGTCTTATCGAAGTCGGAATGATATATTATGTCTAGATTGTGAAATTTTACAATTTAGGATAGATACTTCTAGTAGTTACAAATAGTCATTGCAAACAAATTTCAAGATGGGGTATGGTGATTTATATATTTGCTTTTGCTGCTATACTTGGATTTTGTAAATTTAACATCCTTTTCGCCCCGCTTGAATGTTGATATTTCAACTTCTGTTTTTATCACTATTTAAGCTTTGAGAAGGTGATAGGTACAACGACTTGCCAATATTTTCTTGGAAAATTAATGTGCAAATTGGATTTTGAGATAAATTTTTGGGAAGTTGATGTTTTGTTTAGGTCATGTGATTTGTTTGGATCCTCTCCCTACTCTCTCTCTCTCATCAATTCATATGCTTTCTCTCTTCCATTTGAAGAGTATCCATTTCATAAATCTGATGGTTCTTCAGTCGTTGCATCGATGCATGTCGCTGTAGAGGAATAATTTCCTAGGAATCTGAGGAGTTGTCTTGATAATAAGGCTAGAATTTTGTGCGTGTATAATCTATATTTATATAATATATATTAGAAATATTTGGGTGGTCTAAACATGAAAAAGAAAATTAAGTTTAAATATATTTTTAGTACTTCGAAATATATTGCAGTTGTAGAAACTTATATAACATTTATGTTGTGGTTACAATTGCAATTGTGGATGACTAATTTTTTTTTCGCCCCACCTACTTCTCGCGCACCCTACGCAAGGTGTTTTTGGGGTATCCGCTACCTAAGTAACGGACAAGGATATTTTGGTAAATTCATAAAACACGCGAAAAAAGGGGTAAGGTGACAAGAAATTCTCATTGCAGATTTCTCATTTGATAGGCGAAAAGAAAGTCTTAACATGTTTAAATCATAATTCTTACTATGTCACAAGGAGTATAGCGAACACGTTTTCTATTCCCTTCGATTTTGAATATAAGCAAAAAAAATATTGTAGGTTCATTGAATAAAACTAATTTACACTGTAAGTGTATCTTCTATTTCAAAACCATTATTCATTCATAATTCAGGAGGAAATGAAAAATGCATGATGAAGAAAGGATACTCACATTAAAGCTAAGGAAACATATATTACAAACACTGTTGTCTGTGTACATATATACCAAAGACACCTTTTCTTCTATATATATCTTTCAAAATGTTGGATCTTGCACCAAATCAAAATTGATATATCTAAACAACTATACCAAATAATCTCAACCTCTCAAATATTACAAGAAAGAATAACAAATGAATATATAATAACTAATATAAATCACAATAAACAATAGGTAAGTGTCGTGACAACCCTCGAAGCATGCCGATCCTAGTTTTGACTGCTTACTTAACCATATTATATACAATCAAAGTTCATTACTAGGTCTCAACTGCCATGCTTGATAGTTCCCCCTTCCTTGAATGGCCATAGACATAGATCTTAACCTGCTTGTTATCTCGGTGAATGATGGTCGACATTCGGGTTCACGTGACCAACATTCTTCCATAAGCTTTCTCCATTCTGGATCACATCGTTCTGGAATCGGTGGTCGGAGTGTGTTCTTTACAATTCCGCCTAAATGAACATGTCAACAAAAGGGAAGAAAGTAAGTAGTTGTGACATATAAAGATCCTAATGCTTATCTTAATCTTAATCTTTCACTTTCAATTTGTTTTTACTTTTTTCCAGATTAGACACGATTCAAAATTCAGACCATAACAGCTTTCAAAAACAAGAAACCTTTGATTAGACATTAAAAAGCAAAACTAGCATTTGCTAGCACCAACACTTCTGATTGAAGGTGTGTCCGGTGTTCTACACCGACACATGTAATACATTCAATTAATTTATTTTCTCAAATTATTATCAATATCGATGAGTCAGTGCAGTGTTTGATGTCTGCGTTTCTGTCAGTGCTTCAAAGGATAAGAGCAGACCCTCAAAACTCCATCAAGCGACAAATGTTTTACACTTACAATGCAAGAAAGAAACAAGAACCTACACATTCTATACCTTATGATATCGGTCAGTCACAGTTAAGAGCCTAAAGCCAATTAGAGCGATAAAAAAATGCTACATCCTACAATAAGGTTTCAATTTTCTCTAGGTTGCTTGATTCATTTCACACAAAAATTCTCTGTCTGGTAAAATATTTTAGCTTTCTTTTAAGGCACATGTTCTTACCAATAATGGCACCACAATGCATATCTGCATAAGGTTCCTCTCCTGTCAATAACTCCCACATTGAGATGCCGAACGAGAAAACATCAACCTGCCAAAGTCATTCCACAAACTAAATGCCAGCCGAAAGATGCATTGATAATACTGCGAAACTTCATACAAACGGTTCTATTACCTTTTCGGAAACCCTGGTACTATTTCCATTCAACAGCTCTGGTGCCATCCATGGAAGGGTTCCTCGCACACCCCCAGATACAAGGGTATTACGTTTAATTCTTGATAATCCAAAATCTCCAACCTAGGAAAAATTAATCAACAAATGGTTGTTAAAATAATCAACCACATTACCACGCTTGGTTTATGATTCTATTTCAGTTTCAAATAAGTCTTTTACAGTTCATTTTCATATGAAAAATTGAGTATAACTGAAACACTATGACAAGGTTTATCATTTCGTGTATTTTTACGAGAAACAAGATGAAACATGACTTCTAGAATTCTAACCTTGCATATGGGCCGTTGTGGATCCCTTAGATTGACAAGTAAATTGTCACACTTCAAATCGAAATGGACAATATTCTTCGAATGCAAATATTCCATACCAAAAGCTGCATCCATGGCAATTATAAGCTTTTTACGACGATCTAGTAATCTGTGTAAAAGTTGGGATTCAGTATGTGAATTTATTCAAAATGATATTCACAAAAAAAAAAAAAAAAGACTATATAAGGGCTACCTGTTGTTCTTAACAAGGACATGCCTAAGGGAACCATTAACCATATATTCTGTTACAGTTGCTAAGGTTCCACCATCTCCGTCCGGTACGATTCCATAAAATGCGAGCACATTGGGATGGTGAAGATTTGACAGGATCTGTGCCTCTCTCCAGAAATCTTTTGCCTACTCAAGCCATTATACATTGTCAGATTCATTATTTGTTTATATAGAATTAGCAGACTACTTTTTAATCTGGAATACTTTGTTTAAGTGAATTTACTTCGAGTTATCGGAAAGATACACCCCTTCTTATGGTCTGAATTTTAACAACTAATGTTCTAATTCATATTGCTGAAACCATGTTGAAAAGGGAAAAGGAAATATGTCATTCTCTAGTCACTTAAGTTATGTTTGGATAACCATCTTAATTAAGCGCTTATAACATAATCGTTTATCACATTCGTGCTTATTTATCAGCTATATCTATAACAAAAGATAAAATAAAGTCAAACTGTTTTCATATAAGCTTTATTTAATCTGTTTTCATAAACTATCCCCGAGAGGTTATGAACATGTCACAAGCTGTTTCCATAAACTCTCAAAACAGTCTCACAGAGGTGCTTATGTCAACATAAAAGCTCAAATAAGACAATCCAAACAGACCCTTGATCATTAGCGTACACTAATTGACATGCATACAAATGAAGTCTGCCTGCTGGCCGCTATAATTAGGAAATAATGGGTGACAAAATTATTTAATGGCGGTTATTAGGAAGTTTAATAGTATATATGATAGTATATATACAGTTATTATGATCAGAAAATAAATTCTGCATTTATAATAGTATATATGATACTAGGTTCATCAAAATATATATGATAACATGGTATTGAGAAGAAAAGTGCACTGAAGACTCACCAACCGTTCTTGTTCAGAAGATCTCCCTCCAAAGCAGCTCTTTTTAATTCTCTTGATTGCAACATCTGTTCCCCGCCATTTTCCATGATAAACAGTTCCATAGGTACCAGATCCTAACTCCATAAGTTCTTCAAGATCAACATTCTTAATTATCTGAATGACAAAACATAAAATGTCTCTTACAAGGATTATCAATAACAGATACAGTCACATTCGCTGTGAATATACGGATTATCGCATCATATCAATTGAATTCAACCAAGTCATACAAAATTGGTATCACATACTTGTACAATTCTTGTTTCTTGCAATGCAATTTAGAGAGAAATAAGATTTTTTTTAACAGATAGAGAGAAATAAGATTGTGCATTATACTACATAAAATGATTATTAGATGTGGCTATAAAACAGAAGTGCATTTAGAGCAATTCCTTAAAGTGGCTATTGAGTAAAACTACTCAACACAATGACCAAGCAATTGGGCTTAAGTGATTAATGAGCTCCCCGTAGGACGAATCTTTGAGGAGAACCCGAGTTCGATTCCTAGTGGGAATAATTCTTGGCCAGACTTCACTTACCTCGCGGCCGAACTTTGGATTAATTGGCCCCCTTCCCCTAGGAACCAAAGGGTTAATACCAAAAATGAACCTACTCGACATAGTGACATACACCCTACTTATGTTTAATTCTCAATGTCATTCGCATTTATTAGACAGTGCCAATACTATGGACATGTTTCTTCCAGCTCTAAGACCATGTTAAATGGACTTGGATCTCATGCCCAAAAGCTAGCTCAAAGAAAATGGGTTTAAAACCATTCATCTACATATGTATTCATCTACATTCTATCAAGATATCTGGATGTGAAGGTACGATTTAAGCGAGCAGTATATTATAGGATATAAAAATCCAAATGGAATTCTAATCACAAAGCATGTAAAAACCAGAACCATAACATTTCAGTAATTGTCTACCTGCAAACCATATATGCTAGCCTCCATTTCTGCTATCATTACATCCGAAAGGAAGTCATTCATGTCGGTTTGGTCGTCTTTAAAATCCTATAATAAATGAAAATAAAATATTCAGAATGCAAAAAAAATTCATCATAAATAAACTCAAGTCTAATTCAGTTTATCGTACCTCAATCTCAGACTCTGGGATGGTGCTCTCTACTTCCGTATGAGATGGGGATACATCACTTTCAGCTTCATCAAAATTATGCCGGGTTTGTACTATTGAAGACTTTTGACGTGAAGGAACAACACCAGTCACATCTTCTACTGCAACAAATGGCTGGACTCTGGTTGCATCATTACACCTTTCTGAATTTTTCGATTGTCCTAAAGTTACATCTTGAACTTTTGACAGTCCTGCGGCAGAATGTTCATGTTTAAACTGAACAGCCATTTGATCGGTGCTTGCAAGCCAGTCATCGAGAAAAGAAGGCGCCTTTATAAAAGAAATATTGTTGCTTGCATTATCCAGGTCACTAACCGGCAAGTTTGAGCTTGGAGGGACATCATCATGAAGTACAGCAGGATACAAACTTTCAGAGTTTATTGTTGGATTATTATGAAAAACTGTAGCGGTTTGATTCTGAGGAGGCTGAATTTGTGCCGATTTAAGAGAATGTGGATCAAAGGAAAACTTGAACATATGATCTATTTCAGAACTTTTGCCACCTGAGCTTTCTGCACCTATTAAGATCGGAGCATTTAAATCAATGTTTCTCATTGACAAATCAATTCCTTGTTTACCATTCAGACCAGACGGGGTCTTGTCCACAAGGTTATTTAGAGAGAGTCCCATCATGCCTGATGATGAAGGATGCATGTCCTCACAAGGTTGTTCCCGATTATTTTGCATACCAATCTTAACACTTCTGTCATTAATAGGGAATGTATCCAAAAGATGCAATTCACTCATATAATTGACAGTTGAATTTCCCTCGTAAACCTTGTTATCCTTCTTAGGAATAGGATGCCTTTCTTCATTTCTTATCATCCTTTCTGATTTAAAAGAATGTTCCGGGATGTTCTTTTCTACAAAGCCGGATCCACTTAAGTCAGTTTGAGCATTAAGGTACTTTTTGTCAGTTAAAATGCTATCCTTATTAATACGATCATTCATTCCTACAGATTCCGAGTAGGGAGATGAAGATGCCATACCTTGCCGTCTATTCATCTCAACTGACTCCACATTTGGTATCCTACTTTGTATTTGAGGATGATGGAGGTAGGGATCATGTTGACCCTCCATAAGGTTCACTTGTGAGACACCTAACATCGAAGATAATTGGGACTTTTCAAGGTTCAAGGAGAATGACGGGGAAATTCCTTCTTGTGAGCGGTAACCAGACCTTGCTCCACTCTCATGCAACTGTGAATCAGAAAAAGCATGAGACATCCCATGAGGCGGATCATTATTAGTTCCATAAGATTCGGCCTGTTGAGCAATTGGATTTCCAGAGTGGAGTATTCTATCCTTATGCAAGGTTCCACCAAAAACTTCATCACTGTAACCACTGCTTGGATTGTAATTGTCAAAATACTGACCATTGATATTCTTCGGCGGACCAACGTCACCATGTTGACGAGGATGACCATCACTTAACAAGGTAACAGATGCTTGTTGAGGGTATCGGCAATCAGCAGCGTTTATGCTTGAGTTTCCGGAGTGTACCTGAGCGGTAACAAATGATGCATTGCTGTCAATACTTCCCTGACATGAGTTGTCACTAAGCAATTGTATATAACCTGTACTAGAACCTGCAACTTGAACCGGAGTAGGAGAAATTCGCAATGCACTTTGAAGATTTAGGGAATCATTCAAAATTCCATCTGGAGTTAAAGCATTAATACGCTTACTACCGTCCCTAGTCTCCAAAGGAGAAGCCACAATTATTGGAGTAAAATTGAAAGTTGTCACTGGCTGATTTGCTTCGTTTAGCAAACTCTGTCCACCGGTGTTTTTCTTAGGACTAGGGTCTATTATGCCGTTTAAAGCAACAACGTATTGGTAATCAGGATCATTCTGCAGAACGGTGTTTGCCTCAGTAGACGGTGTCTCATCAGATTCACCTAGAGGAACTAAAAATATTCGAAGTTTCTGAGAACCTTCGTGACTTTCAAGTCCATGATATTCCTCTATCATATTTTGAAGATCTTCATCCGAGGAAACCGATATTAGAGCATCAAGATCCTCCCCTGGAAGCTGGTATTTGATCGTGTGAGGTTGACTGCAAATACCTAAAGTCTTGTTCATAAGCTCTTCCCATAAAATATCTTTTCGGATAGATATAATGTGGGTTTCACCGCCAACATATCTGAGTTTACTATCACCGGGCCTTGGTAATATTTTTCCACCGAAGCTGCAGAGAAACTTTATTTTCCCAGAAGATAAAGAATCTTCTAAAATTCCAGAACCAGAAAATCCATTGGAGTGAGATCTTTCATGTCTGCAAATAGGCGGTGATACCGGTGGCCTAGTACCATGTTGGTCAGTAATTGATTCACTAAAGCACTTCTTCAACGCACCACGGCTACTGTTGTCGCCATCACCCTTTTGAGTTTTGCATAAAATGTTTGGAGAAACGCCGTTTTCGATCTCTTGTGCTGCTGGCTGTCTTTTAGGGATAAACTCACCTATCTCAGAAGAACTTTCAGAGTCCATTCTCTTCAACCCTAAAATATTGGTAAGGTCTTCATATCTAACACGGCCATTCTCCTTATTCAATCCAAACCTATTCTCGCGATTTTGAGGTATATCAGGTGAAACGGGAACTCTTCCATCGTGTTTAGGGATATTATTATTATGTACATTTGTAATACCACTGTGTAATTCTTGTTGGTTGTATTGAGGAAACAAGCCATGCTCGTCTCCGGCATTGCTACCTAACAAGTTTCCTTTCTTATTTAAGGCCATAACCAACGCTGCTAATTCTTTTCACAATATACACTGCTGAATTTCCACGTGTTCCTCTTCCCTTCAGAACCGGAGGGTTAAGACAAAAAGTGCTAAAACCCACAAATCATATCGAATTTATCGTCCCTGATGACGCCTAGGTTTTGAATTTGAATCCAACATCAACATGCTCAACATCGAATAACAACTTCACTATAACTTAAACAAAGAAGATAAATCTATAGATACTAACAGAAGCAACAAATCTTATACACAGTTTCACAACCAAATCTTTCAACAATTAAACACAGTTTCTAATCCAACTTAATCTCGAGGAGGCTCGAATCATTTACAAAAGCTAAAAGTAACTATGATAATACTAATAAGCAATTCTAACCAAAAAGCCAAATGAACCAAACTCCGCCGCACCTACATCAACATTACAAAACCAAATTATGCAAATTAAAAGAAAAAAACACAAAACAGATATCAATCAAAACACAAAATCATCCAGATTGAAGAAAATGGACACCCCTAAAGCAATAAAGAAAAAGCAGTGAATGTTTTCATAAAAAATCCAAATTGAAAAAATCCATAAAAATGAACAATTTCAAGCAGTACATACAATAAATCAACATGGGTATCAATCAAAATCCAAAATTTTACAGATTCAAATAGTGGGCACCCAATAAAAACATTAAAAAACAAAAATAACTCTTAAAAAAATAAAAAATGCAGAAAAAAAAGCATGGGTATAAAATCAAATAATCAGAGTAGAGAAAGGCAAAAGTTAAAATTAAATTATAAAAAAGAAAAAGAAAAAGTGGGGTTGGATCAAAGATTTAAATTGATGGAGAAAAAGAAAAGGTGAAAATGGCTTACACATGAAGGTTCAATTATGGCCTTTGGGAAAACAACATTGGAGAAACATCAAGACATGAATTCAAGGTTGGATCTAACAAACAAAGAAAATTTGTATAATGTTTCTGTTTGTTTTGTTGCATTTTTGTTGTTCTTCATGTTTCAATGTTCCTACGTGGAAACATTGTTTTTTGGTTCTAAATTTTAAGGATGAAGACAAACTAATCAAACACAAAATAATATAATAATAATATTTTCAAAATGAATGGAAAGAAAAATATTATAAAATAAAATATAAAACAAATTACACCCTTAAAATACTCTATATGGCCACCCTTCAACCATACTTCTCACAAATAAACTATTTTATATTATTTTAAAATTTATAATTATGTTCCTTTAATGAAAGTGGAAAAATAGAAGTTACATATTAATATTGTTGAAATTTGAACATTGTACTTTTAAGTTTATAAATTAAAATTTTTGTCACTAAATAGACACCTCTTAAACATTTAAGTTTATTTTTAATTGTTGTATTTTTTTTTTTTTTAAAATAAAATTTTATAATTGTTCTTTCAACCTTATTTACATGCACTAAAAAAATTAATAAGTTGTATAATTTTTAAGAGATTACTTATCTTTTAGAGAATTGTTACTCCAAAATTATGTTACATAAAACTACCATTTAGATAAATTCATTTTTTTTAAGTAAAGATAAAATTCAATTTAACATTAAGATTCATTTCAAAATAATTAAATAAAAAAAATGACATGCTACTTAGATAAACTAATATATGCACAATAAAATTGTAAAATAAAAAAGTGTCTACGAGTTTTCAGACTCTAAATTTTCTATTATTCACTATCAAATTTGTATGTGCAGTCGAGTTGTTATTTGTGTGAAAAAATGCTTAAATATATTTATGGTCTCGTAAATTTTTTTTTTAAAGAATGAGTATCCCAATTTTATTTTTGACGAAAAATTCGTCTCCCATTTTTAAGACTATTTTTTTGTTTCCCATTTCTTCTCTTTTTTTGGTACAATTTTGTTTCCTATTCTAAAGGTGGTGTAAATAATTTTAGCAAATGCACTCTCTCTCTAGGAAATTATGGGAAGAAGTAAACATAATTTTATGGGACATTAGTTATGAAAAAAATGAGAGAGAAAACAAATTAAATGTAAGAAATAAGTAAAAATAATTTTTGAAAAAGATAAAATTTTATTTTTTTACATATAATTTAGGAAATAAATGGAGTTGTTTTTCCTTATTATAAATTGAAATAGAAGGAGTAGTTCTAGCATCGGTCCTTGATCCCTCGATCTTTAAAAAGATGTTTAAGATTATGTACTCCCTTTGTTTCAAAAAGATCGTGCTAAATTGACTAAGTATACTATTCATATATCTTGCTTTGACATTATTTTTCTACTAATAAATAAAAATAAATATTAGCATATAAAATCTTGTTGGATTCATCTCAATGAATATTTTTAAAATATCAAATTTTAATAATTTTTATTATTATACAATTAAAAATATTAATCGCCAAAATTATACATTGATTATACATTCATTTTTTCTTTATTATTATATATACAACAGTAAATTCACTCAATCTTTTTGGGCGAAGAGAGTATCATAACTTCCTAGTCACTAATCTTATAATGTGCCATCTTGTCACCCCAATGATTAAGATTTGCAGCTATGATTCCATTTTAGATTTTTAAATATCCACTTCTAATTGTCACCACCAAACTTCGCCTCTTGATCCTTCATTGGTGTCTTAGGATGAAATAATTGAAACCTATAATACATATGAAAGCTCACTAAGATATTGAATAAGAGGCCAATGCTATGGTGGACCACCTCATCAAGTGGTCCACCGTGGACAATTATATATATATTGAAATTTCATTATGAAAGTAGTCTCAAAATATAAGAACTCATTCACAATTATATATATATATATATATATATATATATATATATATATATATATATATATATATATATATATATATATATATATTAATGCATAATTTTGATTGCGAATAAATTTAATTGTCTAATTATAAAAATTATAAAAATTTGATATTTTGAAAATATTCATCGAAAGAAATCAAATAAGATTTTATATGATAATATTTACATTTCTATATTTTTAGAAAAATACGGTTAAAGTAAAACATATAAATAGTATATTTAGTCAAAACAATTCATATAAAATGAGACGGAGGTAATATGTATAAAAGAATAGAATTATGGAAAGTATATCTTACTTTCTATAATTCTACGATGAAGAGATAGACTCAAACATGATGAGTATGCAGAAAATAAATAAAAGCAATAAGCCAATAACAAAGAAAGTAAAAAAAAACTTAACTAAAATTGACAAGAACTTTGCTACTACAAAGTGAAAATTGATTATTAAAATGAGCACAATGAACACTATGAAATTATGATTGATAAACTACATCAATGCATGAAATGAAGAGACAGAATCAACAAAAATATGAATATTTACTTACTCAGTTGGAGTACATGCTACGTTATTTCTACAACTAGTGTAGTAATCATTCAACAATATTTAATTATATTAATAATAATATTTGGGAGTTTCCCATGTCTATTACGAAATGTTTAAAGGATAATAAAACTTAGATATCGCTAACTAATATTTTTGGATATTAGTTAAGAAAACATATATAGGATGCGTTTGATTCGCAAAATAATATATACTAGACAGAACACATGACATAATAAGATAGTATATGACAAGACAAAACTGTATTGGAAAGATATAGAGCGATGATATTTTTTATATTCGAAAATAAAATAGGTATTTTCATATTTTTTATAGTTGTACTGTGGACAAAAAGTTATACTGTTGTCCTGTTCCTTACTAGCTATTTGTCCAGTCAAGTTTCTAAATCAAATACAATAAAAGTTGTTCAGTACAGTTCTCTATTTTTTAGCAAATCAAACGCACCCATAGTAAAATAATCTTGTGTAATTTATCTTTTTAAATATAGATAATGTTCTTTTCCAAACAAAGTTTACTTTTTTTAATTTCTTAACTAATGTCGGCTCCAATCCAAACACGCTTAAATGAGATGACGTAATTCTCTTTTAACTTAATCAAAATTTTAACTTCGATTTATAAATCATGCAATGTTCAAACTCTTAGAACCATTTGAGTTTCATAACACTTAAAATTAATTTTATAATTGTGTGCACAGATAATATCTGATTTATATGGAAAAAAAAAACACTAATGTCTATCTTGGGACATTAACTACTAGTTTTCCAAAACTTATAATGAAAGGCCGAGTGATTAATTCAATAAGCTAAAAAGACAAACTCATATAGGTAAATCTAAGAGACAAGCAAGGACATGGGATTTTTCACATTATAAAGTGAACAAGAAAATTTCATTTTTAACATTCAAAAAGAAGAAAAAATATGGCTAAAATTTCAAAGTTTGTTTATGCTATTATTATCCTTCTTTCCATATTTATTTATGTAACAAACTGCAGTAAGTACATTTTGTCACCATTTCTATTTTTGTTTTGTTTATATTATTCTCAATGTACTCTCTCCCTTTTAATAACATTATTTAATTTTTATTTGACATTACAGCATTGCAGCCAATGTTTCTCTGCGATTACGATGGAGATTGTCCGAAATTTATGTGCATCCCCCCTGAATTTCCCAAGTGTGTGTTAGTTGATTGTCAATGCGTAATTTAATATAGCCATTAGGCTACCTGACAAAAAAAAAAAGTTACTTAATAATATTATATATGTTATGTTTTTTTTTAAGATTATAGTTTTAATTAGCATTTTCTATAGTTTTATTAGCATGTGATAATTGGTGCTTTCACTATTTCTGTCATATTTTTATTTTCGTGATCTTTAAATTTGTATGATGGGCTCAAAAGTGTATTACTATATAATACAAGTTTTATTGCATTAGTCCACACTTATAATTATCCACTTTAATAAATAAATAAAGGCAATATATTTTTTAGTCACAAAGATAAAATAAAGGCAATATATTTTATTTCATTCTTGGCATAATTTTTATAATTCAAATAATCAACACTCCATAAATAAAAAACATTTGTTGTTGAATGCAATTTGTTAGTACTCAATACTATTTAGATGAAACATTTTGGTGCTAGCAACTTGCATTGAACTTGGTTCATAAACTAAATGAATTTAACTTGAGTTATATATAGTTCGATTCGTTTGGTTCACAGACTGACTCGATTTTTTTGAACTGCAAATATCAAACCAAAGAGAAATACATATCCTTTCATGCAACCATCAATATTTTATTTTTTAAGGCTAAATATAATTTATCAAGAATGAGGAACAAGTACACGAAACAAAAAATATGTACACGAAACAAAAAATATATAGATATTTTTCCATTCTATTTAATTTCTTACGCGCAGGGCGGATCTGGCCATAAATTAATAGTAGGACTAAAAACAATTGACATTACTGAAAAGAAAAAATATTCATCCTAGTAATTTAATTAGTTAACCAACAAACAATATATAGAATTACTACTAATACAACATGTATATCTAAAAAAAACACCAACAATTCAAAAATATAAAAAAAAAATAATTAACAAACTAACAAAGCATATAAAAAAAACCACAAATTTCTATTCGAAAAAAAAGGACCGTAACTTATTGAATATTTGTTAAATCATATTATTATTGTTTGATACTTATCAAGATTCTATCATGGACCAAAATATATAGAACATAAAATTATACAAACTTATAGTTTATTTTAATAAATTAAGGGTCTGTTTGGATTAGCTTATTTTTGAACTTATGCAAATAAAAAAAATTTATGTTAATTTATAAGTACTTACTAACAAAAATTGTATTTTTATAACCTATTTTATCATAAACTGCCTCGAGAAACTTATAATAATACATAAAACATTATTTATATACATAAGTTGTTTTGAATAAGCTCAAAAATAAGCTGATCCTAATTGACCCTTAATTAGCTTATAAATTATTAATTTGTATTCTAATTTTACCCATATCATCCTACTTGAAAAAGTTAAACATATTATTTTATGTCGTTTCATATTTATATGCTAGTTCAATTTTTAATTTTATCCAATACTACAAATTCAATTAGTTATTCACTACTTTTTGACATAAATGATAAACTATAAATCAATATTTACAGTAATACTTAAACTAATAAGTACCAAGAAACTTACAATTATCAATAATAAACTTTATATTAATATTTACATTAATACTTGTATGAATATGTATATAGAATAATTAAAAATTATTTATAAATTATTATTATTATTTTTTTAAAAAATTGGGGCTGGGCAGATGTGGCCATACCACACCAAGCCTTACACAGGTCCACCCCTGCTCGCGGGGAGAAGTTATGGTGCATAAATATGTTCCTTATGCACGGTGCATAAACAATGAAAATTGCTTCGTGCACCCCAAATTTTACACGCACTTCCAAATTTCTCGCGCACCCCCTGGATGACTTGCGACCCCCAATTTTTTTTTGTCCCTCCACATTTCTAGCCAAAACCATTTTGTAAGTGAAATGGTTTCAGAGGATTCTACTTCAAAACCATTAAGTACATAAAATGATTTTGGAGTACACCCCTATAATTTCTACAAATTATTTGAAGGGATTAATTTCTATTAAAAGTTATTTGATGTGGTTAATTTCTATAACCAAGTAAACAGAACTCAAAATTTTGTTACTCCTTAATCTTACAAGTTTTGATAACCAAAGGAATTGGTCATACCTTCTGTTCTTGATTGGGCCAACGATTCATCTACGTACTGAACTGAGACTAAAAACCTACATATTGAGCTTTATGATGATTTCAATCGAGTTTTAATTAGTTTAGTTTGAGTTGAAAAACAGTTCATGACGAATTTGAATTGAGTTTCAAACTTATTTAATTTTTATGTAGTAGAGTCGAGCTAAATTAGGTTTGACCCAACTCGACTCATTTTCAACCCCTATTTATGAATACCATTTAACATTCGGACTTTCGAACAAGACTAAAAATCTACATACTGAGCTCTAATAACTCTTTTCAAAGAATTCTTTAATCAGTGGATTGTATTTATAAGGTGTTGGTTAAGGTTTTGTCTAACAAGCTAAAAACGGTGATTGGAAAGGTGATTTTGGAGAATCGAGTGTTATTTGTTAAAGGAAGAGAAATTTTGTATGGTATTCTTATTGCTCAAGAGTTTGCAGATGATGCCAACAACAAGAAAAAGATTCTTATTTTTAAGGTCAATTTTAAAAATACCTTGAGGGTATCATGGATCAAATTAAGATTCCTACTAGATGGTGGCTTAAAGTTATCGATAAAATTTTTATTTACCGTTTTTCTCTAAGGTTGCCTTTACAATTTCTTCGGATCTAACATTTGTTTGTTTGTTTTTATTTATTTTTTTGTGGCTTTTTACCTGATTGTTGTAATTCGTATTCTTTTTTTTCTTTTGGACGCTTTGTAGCAAAATAAGACTTTAGTTTGCATGAGCGATGGCTACTGTTTAGTTTTAGTGATGGTTGATGTTCAGTTCTCAGCTATGTTGGATTTGCGGTGGTCGGCGGTGGTTTTGTGGTGGCTTCGGTGGTGGAGGTGAGGTGATTGGTGTGGTGGGTGTTGGTGCGATATGTTGTTTAGTGGTGGTAGTTGGTTGTTGGAGTTGGGTGATAGGTGTTTGTTGCTCCGACGATGGTTTAGGTGGTGGTTTGTTGCTCCGGCGACGGTTTTGGTGGTGATTTGTTGCTCCGGCGACGGTTTAAGAGGGTGGTTGCAGCCATTTTTGTTAGCAGTAAATCTGTTGGTCTTTTGGTGCGGTTCAAGAATGATTTCTCTTGTCATAAGTCTTCTCCGATCGTCACACAATCAGATTGCAAATGTAGACTTTTTGCCTTTACCAGTGATTTCTAGCGGCCTCCATCGAGCCGGTTGTCTTGGCGGGTTGCAGTTTGCTCAGATCGGGTTGAGTTATTATGCATAAGGAATATCCTTATGTATGGTGCATAAATAAATCTCCATGCTTTAGTGCATTTGATTGATCAAAAAATCTAATTGATCAAAAAAGCATTGGATGGTAAAGATTTGTTTATGCACCATGCATAAGGATATTCCTTATGCATAATAACTCTTCCCGCTCAGATCTGTATGGAGTGTGTTTGGTTGTCGGCGTTGTCTTTTTGCTTGGAAGGGTCTGTTCGATTTGGTCAGGTGATGGAGTTGGATTACGTAGAATGTTATTGTGTCCTTGTTTTTAATTGGTGTTGTTGGATTGTGTACGATGTTATTGTATGATTGATTTGAATTGGTGTTGTTTTATTTGGTGTTGTTGTTATGCTGCATTTATTTGCAGTTTTATACTCTTTCTTGCCATTAGTACGTATTATACTTATGGTTGAGTTTTATAATATATTTACTGATTAAAAAAAAAAGACTTTAATTTAATCATTATATAGGGGTTTGAAAGAAAGAAAAAAACTAACAAGACTAATAAATGAATTCCAGAAAATTATTTGTATCATTATTCATATAGAATTGAAATAACATACGGCATCATAGTTACATGACTTACATTTTAAATATAACCTAGATGCACCAATTTTTCAAACAGACTTTCTTAATAACTTTGTCCAAGTTCATATATGAACAACCACCCAGACTAGTGTTCTCATCTGCCTTCTTCTTCAACTCCATGGCCTTTTGCCTCATCTTCTTTGCTTTTTCTCCCACCATCAGTTCATTGATCAACTTCTCAACCTCCTCCCTCTTCACATTAGTATCAATTTCGATGCCAATCTCCCATTCGTTACAGATATATCTACAATTTGTTGGTTGATCAGCAAAGAAAGGCCAACACAACATTGGAACACCAGCACATATGCTTTCAATGGTCGAGTTCCATCCACAATGAGTCAAAAATCCACCAATTGAAGGGTGGTTCAGTACTTGTTCTTGCGGACACCAGCTCGCAATTAACCCTCTATCTGAAATTTCATTCTCAAATTCATATGACAAAATAAAGGACCCGCCAATAACAAGGTCTGGCCTAATGATCCACAAAAATGGCATCTTGCTATTGGCCAAACCCCAAGCAAACTCTAGTAATTGCTCTGGAGTCATAACTGTAACGCTGCCGAAATTCACATAAACAACCGATCGAGGTTCATTCGATTCAAGCCACTCAAGACACTTGGTATCTTCTTTCCAAAGATTAGAACCTAAAGATGCCAAATTATTTTGTGGAATTTTATTTAAAAATGAAGTTAAAGGGCCAATGGTATATAAAGAAGGGAACATAGAATAGAGCTCATTCATTACATCACTCTCAATCTCATTATAAGTGTTGAAAACAATAGCTGAGGCTCTGTGAAATGTATCTGCCGCTTCAATGACAAATTCCACCTGAGAATCATTTGGATCTGTTGTCCTTATTATGTCTAACAAATCCTTTAGTCGAAAGTTATTCAATCCTGAAATACAGTCTACTTTGTTGTCTAAATACCCATTTGTCAGATAACTCTCATCTGCACAAAATTATAAAAAGTTAATGGCAAGCTTCATATAAGTAAAGTAACTCTTCTTAATAGATCATTTTATATTAAATATTATCATTACAACTATCAAATAAAAGAATTTATTGAGTAGATCAAATGAAAAGATTTCATAAAATTTTATATATAAGGTTAAATTACTCTTTTGGTCTCTTAACTAAATCGTTGATTTTATTTTGGTCCCTTAGCTAATTTTTGTTTCATTTTGGTCGCTTAACTATGTTTCCGTCAGTCAAGTTAATCCCTTCCGTAAAATTTTAATCCCGAATATAAAAGTTGAACTAATTTTAACCACTTGATCGTTTTGTGAAAAGAGACACCATTAGATTTTGAGGGTCTACTAAATCTAACGGTGCACCACCAACGGAAGGGGCTAACTTATATTTTTGGGGTTAAAAAGTAACAGAAGGAACTAAAGAGGAAAAAAAATAATTAGTTAAGGAATCAAAACGACACCAACAATTTAATTAAGGAATAAAAAAGTAATTTAGCCTATAAATAATTGATACTTTATCAGATAACTTTAAATAAATGTATACTAAGATTTATATATATATATAAAAGTTTAGTGTCAAATTACATATAAGAAAGACAGGGGCAGATCTATAGTTCAGCGAGCCTGAGCACTTATCCGGGCTCCGGTAAAATAGATTGGTTTTTTAGATGTTAGTTTCAGGTAAAATTGAAATTTTTAGGGGTTAATTTTGGACGAAATTAAAATTATTTGTTTAAAATTGAGATTTTAGTACAAAACTAAAATTTTTAGAGGTTAATTTTGAGCAAAAATGAGATTTTTTTTTTTTTTTTTTGTTTAAAATTGAAATTTTTAGGGCAAAAATGAGATTTTTTTTTTTCTGACTACGCCACCAAGAAAGAATGTTTAGAATTGTTACCTTTGAGTGGTATTAGACCTTTCTCCAACAACGTACGGAAGTGCAAAGTGGTTAAAAAGGTACATGCATTACATGGGTTAAAGATAATTGTTGGCAGTGCATGTTCTTCTGCAGCTTGAAATGTAAAAGGCATGAAAATATCTGAAACTAAACAAGTGACTGGTGGTGTAAGACCAGCAATGGCAGAATCTTGAAGTTTTGAAAGAAGTTCACCAAAGGGATGAAGAAAGTTCTTTCTTATTGATTGACAAAGTGCTACTACATCTTGACTAACATCACCATTACCTTCTAGTGGTGTTAAACCATCTGGTATGGTTGCAAAGGTAAAGCCATTGAAACCATCAAGAGAATTAGAACCTCTTGATTTGAGCCAGCGTTTGTGATTATATTCTGTGTTTACATAGGTTATGTGGAAGCCTTTGAAGTGAAGAAGTTTTGCTAATTTGAACATAGCATTGATGTGACCTTGTGCTGGAAATGGAACTAGAACAGCATGAGGTTTTGTCTCTGCAAAATTACCCATGTTTGATTTTTCTTGAGCAATGTTTTTTTTCTTTCTTGAAGACTTTTCTTGAGCAATGTTAAAGTGTGTCTAATATATACTTCTTCGGGCACAAAATTTAAGGGAAAATCGGTCAAAGAAAATTGATATGTTTGATTAAGTTTTTTTGACTAAATACATCAGCTTTATTTGACCAATTTTTACTTATATTCTTAGACAGATGGACTAAGCCTTTGTTTTACTAAAATACCTCAAATATAATATTCTCTCCGATTATTTTTATAAAATACAATTCACCTTTTAAATTCATTGAGTAATTGATGTATTTGGTCTATATTATAGATCAAATACATCAATTATTAAATGAATCTAAATAGTCAACCGTCTCTTATAAAAAACACACCAGAGAGAGTATTAAATAAATAATAAATAATTGATTTTTTATAATTGACAATTGACTTTATTTAATACTCCCTCCGGTCCTTTTTATAATAGATATTTGACTTTTTAAATTCATTCAATAATTAATGTTTTTGATTTATAATATAAATCAAATACAATAGTTACTCAATGAATCCAAAAAAAAATAAAATTGTCTCTTATAAAAAGAATCGGAGGGAGTATTAAATAAATAATTGAATTTTTATAATTGACAATTGACTTAATTTAATACTCTCACGGTCCTTTTTATAAGAGACAATTGACTTTTTATATTTATTCAATAATTAATGTATTTGATTTATAATATAGATCAAATACAACAGTTATTCAATGAATCCAAAAAAAATTATCTCTTATAAAAATGATCGAAGGGAGTATTCCTTTCGGTTTCATGTTTCGGATTTGCCATGGATGTAGTGATTTTGCAGTCTTATCCTCTTATTTTCTTCGATCTTATATATAAGAAAAAATTGAATTTTTAAATTCATTGTTGAATTGATGTATCTAAACAATAATATAGTCTAAATACATCAATTCTACAATGAATCTAAAAAGTGAAATGCTTCTTACAAATTTAAACTTTTAAATTTATGGATTCTATTAATATGTAATTTATTTAGGTTCTTTGAATTTTAATTTCTGTGTTCTTTTATTTTAATTTTTTTGGTTTGTATCTTTTTTTTTTTTATAAATTTTTGGGTTGTATGTTATTTATGGGTTAGTTTGAAACCTGGGTTTTTTTAGTTTAAGGTATCAAGATGTTGATCAACATGAGAGATGAGAAGAAGATGAAGAAAAGTATATAACAAAATTAAGTGTTGTTGGTTAATCATAACATACAATAGGCCTACAAGATCTAATAAGTATTCTTTTTTTTTAAAAAATAAATGGTTAAGATTAAAAAAATTAATTAAAGAGGTTTTTGGTATTATTACATTTGGTCCTAAATATAAGAGAAAATTTATATTTTAGATTCATTGAAAATTCAATGCATTTAGCCAATATTGTAGACTAGATACATTAGATTTTCAATAAATCTAAAAAGTAGTTTTTCTTTTATATTTAGAACCGGAAGAAGTATAGTATTGATCCATCATATAATTTTGGAGTTAAAAATTAACGGAAAGGACGAATGTAACAAACATATATATATATATATATATATATATATATAGGAGGGATCAAATTACACCAGTGTAATTTTAAAATTGTTACACTCATTAATATCCGTTGATTTTATTTTGATCCAATGGCTATTAATGAGTTACTAATATATAAACTCACAAGATTCTATTAATAAATTACTGGATCTTCTTTTCCTTTTTTATTCTTATACTCTCCCTTCCATTGATCTTATTTTAATCTTGTGGCTATTAAATACTTCATTCTAACACTCACGTGCTCCCATTAAAAATTCAAGTTTTTTTACGCTCTTTTTTCTGCCGCCATATTCCGGCGAAAGCTCTTTCTTACAAGTTGTTGGATGCACACTGTTCACTCATCATCAACGCTGCTCAAACTTTGGTTATCATCTATTACTTTTGTGCATAATTTTATATCTAACTTGTGTTTATATCTAACTGCTCCTTATATCTTTATAATTAGTGTTTATATTTAACTGCTCCCTCACGAGTTAAAGTCTATAAGTATGTATATCGTCAATGTCCAATTCAATATACACTACCATGATAATAATTCTTTGTTCTTTTTCGTTGTAGGTGGATAAAGGTGAACTAGAGTGTTTTGTATTGTTAATCATAAGTTGTTTCCATCTATTATCATTGCTTTTCTTTGGTGAATTGCACTATCAGAATCAGAACGTGGTAAATTTTAAAGATTTATGTCAATGTGAATTCCACTAGCAACTCCATTAATTATTTTTGTGAGTGACATACTATAATAATGAATTAGTAATATACAATTTTAATTCATCTGTTATGAGCTGTTATTTGGTTAAATAGCATGAGATCTTTTTCATATGAGTTGGTGTATTTGTTTATGGGAGGTCTATTGCTGTTTGTATCGGTTGTTTCCTTTGTATTTAACTTGTTTTTGAGTAGTGTTTTTAACATTTCTTGTGCTAAATTTATTCTTTAAAAAAATTTTGCTTTTTAAAAAAAAAAATGTTGTGTAATAAAAACAAAAAAGGAAAAAAAAGGATGGTATAAGAATAAAAAAAGGAAAAGGAGATCCTTTAATTTATTAATAGAATCTTGTGAGTTTATATATTAGTAACTAATTAATAGCCATCAGATCAAAATAAAATCAACGTATATTAATGAGTGTAACAATTTTAAAATTACACTGGTGTAATTTGATCCCTCCTCATATATATATATATATATATATATATATATATATATATATATATATATATATATATCTTTAAAGAACCAAAATGAAACTTTTTTTCTTTATGAGATAAATATGAAACCAAAAATATATTTATGGAACTTCCGTACTAATTAAGCCTATATTACAAATGGGCCAAACAAAGTATTACATTCAATTTGTCAAAAAAAAGTATTATATTAAAAAATCTATCTACCTAAAATAAGATCAATTTTTTATAGTATTTTTTTAAATTAATTATTATAGTATCTTCTATTATAGGAAATATTCAATAGCCTATCTACCTAAAATTAGATCAATTAAATATAAAATTTATTATAGTATCTTCTATTATAGGAAATGTTTGGTGTAATTTATAAGATATGATATCTTTAAAAATATGTCAGTAATATAATATATTTTTAAATTCTTTTCTGTAAATGAAATTTTTCCTTCATAAAATTCACCATTTCAATATTCTTGTATTGACCTTTGAACTATTTTTTTTGACACATATTGACCTTTGAACTATTATAATAGTTTTTTGTTGAAGAAATTGTACTTATAGTATATAATTAATCAATAGATGTTTAATAAAATTAGGGTGCAAAGCAGGCGGCCCGTCCCATCCTCGCTTAAAGTCCGTCCAAAAATAAAGTGGGATGGGACGGGCTAACTTAGGAGTCTGAGCTCAAAACTCATGTCCGTCCTGTTTATTGGCGAGTTGGTGGTGGCAAAGTGGGCGGCCCGCCCCACCCCGCCTAAAAGTGGAGCGGGGCGGGCCAACTTAGAAGTCCGAGTTCAAAACTCATGTCCGCCCTGTTTATTGGTGAGTTGGTGGACCGGCCCGCCAAATACTTTTTTTTTTACAGTTTGAATTATTAAATTAATCACAAAATTATTTAGTATTATCGATCAAAGAGGCAAAGAAAATGAGAATGAATCCTCTCAAAAAAAATTCCATCAATTTTTCTCAATTTTCACATCTTAACTATCAAAATCACATTTTCTCCATTACTTTTAGAATTAAATATTGTTTTATATTTGTAATCCAATGGTCAATTGTCCTACTTTATCTCCTCAATTTTTTTCCCACTTGAGAGGATCCATTCTAAAACAAAATATATTTTGTAAGGGGTTATGATTAAATGACACCAAAGTATTAAACTTAGTAACATGACACCTTCGATAATTCTTTACAAGGAAAAGGTGAATAAACCTTTAATTTTTATTCAGTTCACGTGCTATTCAATGTTTTAACACCTAATCATAATTTTAGTTTATGATGCACACTAACTATATCATTCTAATTAAAAGATTAAAAAACTTGAAACCAAAATTTAAGATAAGCTTAAGATAACCTATTTTCATCTAAGCAAAAAAAATAACGAAAAGTAACAAATCCCGCGGGCAAGCCCACCCCGACCCGTCCTGTTTTGGGACGGGCCAACTTAAAGCACCGAGCCGAAAACCTTAGCCCCGACCTGTCCAAAATGACCAGTCAAACGGGTCTGCCCATTTTGCCACCCCTTATTAATACAATAGGATATGACATTTCAACCATAATCTAGAGATTTGCTATACATGGCCACCTTAACTAATCTATGGGCTACCACATTTTTTGTCGTCGAATAAACTCAACACTAGAGTTATCATAAAAATTAGGAAAGAGTAGTTTATAATGCGACATAATATCCCCTGGCTTTGTTAAAGTATGTGTCTAATATATACTCCCTCCAACCCAAAATATATGGGAAAATTGGTCAAAGAAAGTTGATGTATTTGATTAAAAATTTGAACTAAGTACATCAACTTTATTTGACCAATTTTCTCTTATACTTTGGGACACAAGGAGTAAGCCTTTGTTTTACTAAAATACCTCAAACATAGTATGTGCTAATTGATTACTTTTATTTTTTTAATATTCCTTTCGGAAAGTAGTCCGCAAGCTTCACCATGTCTCAAGTTTAATTCGTGTAACCACTTAAAAGCGGAAAGTAGTCCGCAAGCTTCACCATTCTTCACATCTAGAGCTATAAAAATGGGTCGGGCAATCAGGCCGGCCCATTAGCCCTATAGTTTTATATGGGCTGGGCTGGGCTTTAAAAAATTATTATTGGGCCTTATCGGGCTGGGCCCCTGAGCCTATTTTTTTAATGGGCCATCATGGGCTGGCTCCACGGGCTTTTGAGCCGGCCCCTTAAAGAATTTTAAAAAAATATTTAAATTTTTTTTTACCTAAAAATAAGAAATTTTAGTTAGCATAAAATCTTTAGATAAAATAACTAACAAAAGATGAGATTTGATAGTTAGTAGATACAATTGTATGAAAAATCAAGTGGTCAAGATCAAGAAGAGACTTAGGCCGAGAAGTTACCTAATTTATAATTTACTTTTTTTTTTTATAATTTATAATTTAATTTATGTATTTTGAATGGTTTTGTTTAAAGTTTAGTGTGTGATATAAGCTTGAAATTTATTATCTTTGAGGATGCACTTTATGAATCATCATACACAGATCTCTCGACTTTTGCATGGATATTTTGAAGTATTTATTATTTCATGAAATCATGACGGATATTAATTTGTGTGCGATGCATATGTAGTTTTATTGTCCATTGAATTTTTTTTTTAAAAAAAATTTGTCAATTTTTTATAAAAAAAAAAAAAGAAAAAATTTGTCAAGCCGGCCCATTGGGCCATTGCTTATTGGGCTGGGCTAAGCGGGCCGGACCTTAATGGGCCGACCCACTTAAGCCCAGTAGATATCTTGGGCCTCTGGGCCGGGGCCGGGGCCTAAGCCCAGCCCATTTGACAGCTGATCTATTCACATCACATAATGGAGGAATTACTCATGCTGATTATTTAGAGGCCCGACTCAGGAAGTTGTAAATTATCTCAAAACATTTAAAACGAATAATCACTTCTCATCTTGTCTTGCTACTAATAACAATATTAATGCAAACATAAGTTGTATTTTCCTATCCCTAATTCCACTAATAATAATAATAATCACTACACCAAATGTAATAAACACTAGAGGCAATACCTCTTGTATCATTCTTTGACAATAGCCACCACCACACCCTAAACAACACTCATTTATGTTAGTTAATATAGACATGAACCTATATTTATTCCATATAGCCAATGGATTTGAGAAGCGAGATCTCACGAATCTAGTAATGTGAGTCAAGATCTAACATCAAACACGACTCAACTCAAACCTATATATATTCTTTTAAGCTTAGATCCTATTTAAGCTCTGACCCCAAAGTCCAAACACAAGCTATCATAGGTGGTTCATGCTTTAAACATAAACAACATCAGAAAATGAAAAACAAACGATTTTGAATATACATGAAGATATGTCTATGGTGTGACAAATGTAGATGCATTTAGTTGCTCCAATATATTAATGGATTAAATATGTTTTTAATCTCTATATTTTTTTTATTATATTTTTAGTCCCCATATTTTTGCCGTTTGCATTTTTAGTTCTTACCGTCAATTTTTTGTCATTAGGATAACGAAATCAGCTACATAAAATGACACATCGATGTCACGTCATTCGATGCAAATGTTATTCTAGTCAATTTAAGTTATTCTATGTGGCCAATTCTATTATCCTAGTCATAAAAAATTGACTAAAAATATAATTAAAATAATGTAGGGACTAAAAATATAATAAAAAAATATAGGAACTAAAAATCGAAACTCACCTAAAAGTAGGACTAAAAACATATTTAACCCTATATTAATTGATCTCTATCGAGAGCTTGAAACATCTATGCAAAATATGTAAAACATGTTAATGATCATTTTGTACATATCAAATCTCAACAAATTATTTCATTTCTCTTAAAAGGGATATACATAGCGAGGAGCGGTAAAGAATTGAAAAAGTATGCAGTTACCTATTTTCTCAACTTTAACTTCATTCCCACTATTCCTTTTCATTATCTCTTAATTAGTAGCTTCATTCATTATTCAAAGACAAATAGCTCCAAACATAGAATGAGATCTTGGAAAAAAAATCTAATGCAACATGAAAACAGAAGCAAATCGAAATATAATCAACCATAAATATGAAAACAAAAGCAAATTGCAACCTGTGCAAATACAAAAGCAATCAACTAATACAACAACAACTTAGTGAGATCGAAAAGAAATATAATGCATAAAAAAATAAGTTAAGGGGCCACAAGTGTAATTTTGCCTAAATTAAGTTTAACGAGTTCATATAAATCCTTTAAAATCCCTTCTTTCTAATATAATTTATTGTTGTTTTTGATATATTAAAGAGAAAAAAGAATATGCACAGACAATGTAAAATAATTTTACACTATTAACCAATTATAATCATGTTTTCCGCCACATCACCGCACTTAACCCAACTTTCTTGATATGACATGAAAAATTGAAGCATTCTTATTGGTTGTCACTGTAAAGCTAATTTACAATGACCGTGTATCTCCTTCAAACTCTATATTAAAACAATTTTCGAAAATTCTACTATCCGATGTAGGACACAAATTTTATTTTCAATATATATGTGCTCTATGTTCCAACATTTTTTAATTCCACTATATTAAAAATTTGGTATAAAAAAAAAACCTCGTACTCTTCTCTAAAGGTGAAAATAGGCCAGGTCAGTCTACGAAGCCTTAAGGCTTAGCTTATATAGGCTTAGGTCAGGTCAACCTATTTCTTTAAATAAAGCAGACCAAAAGTTTTTTGTAAGCCCATTTAGTCAAATAGGTTAGGCTGCAAGCCATTAAAAAAACCTTATTATCATACTAGGCCGGCCTATTTAAGTTAATATTAATAATGTTTTTAATAATATTATTATTTATATATTAAAATTTGTACTTTCATTAAATTATATATTTATTATATTTTTTAGTAGTTTAAGTTTATTAATCTACATTAGTTTTTCACATATATATTTGTATTATTATAAACTAAATTGAAATATGATAATATATATAGTTAAATTCTCTAAAATATCATATTAAATATCAAAATGACGTTTTTTTTTGTTACAAAAAGGACGTTTGTTTATTAGTTTATAAGTATTTTTAAAAATAAATATAATTATTTATTTAAATATGTTCATGTGAAATAAATTTTTAAACAGACTAACATGTCACATTAAACTTTCAAAAGGTAAGACTCAGACCTAAAAGATAAAACTATGATAAGCTACAGGGCAGGCTCAGGCCCTTGTTTTTTTTTACAGGTCAGACTCAGACTTAACAAAGCCTAGCTCGGCCTAGCTTATTCCCACCTCTACTCATCTCTTCTCCCATATTTTCAAACTCAGTTTTTATTTTTGAAATCCTCTTCTCTTCTCCTTTTAAACTCACAAACAAAGTGATAGCGAATTAGTATGTTGTTGTTTTGTTTTTTATTTTTTCTTTCTATTTACACATAAGTCTTACAAGTCACTATCAATTTTCTTTTTTTTACTGAATTATGTACTCAGAAATTGGTAGGAAAGGGAAGAATATGAGAATAGAGACAACTACCATTTTCACATTTCAAAGTCTACTACGGACCATTTCAAAATATTGACTCGACCACTCTTTCACAATTTAATTAAACAAAAATAATACTTAGTCGTTACTCTTTTAATTAAATTGGGTTAATTAGTATCTCAAATCCTCTATATATAATAAACCAACACATAAGGTACCTTCAAATTCAATTCAAGCCTTTCTAATTCTTTTCATTAGCACAATTATTTTACATATATCAAATAGGGGCAACCTGATCAACACAACACAAAAACAATAAGATGTCTCAATTAAAGAATATGTCAATTCTTTTAGTAATTGCTTTTGTTGCAGCAATATTACAAAACACACAAGCTGTAGATCATATTGTTGGAGGCTCCACAGGTTGGACTGCCGGTCCTTCTGGTGGCGCTTCCTTTTACTCCAACTGGGCCTCCAACAACACATTCAAAGTAAACGATGTTCTAGGTGAGTTTCGATATTATACTTTTAAAATTCAATAAACTTCAAACAAAATCTCATGTATTGCTTTTGGGAATTTTTCAATTCTATGGTTAAAAAATGGTATATTTTCGGAAAACAGCCGGAACAAAATTGTATTGGATGCCGTACGTCATTAATGATTTTACCATTTTTATAGAGTAAAATTCACACCGTGGTGGCCATAATATGTAAAACTTCTTTAATTTGATCATAAATACTCTCTAAGATAAAAAAATTTATATTTCATTGTAATTCTCTAAAACAATTTATGACTAATAGTTTATATTAATTAGATTTTTGTGAATTATATACTTGATTTGTATTTTCAATGCCAAATGCTTATGTCTCAATTTTTACTACAGTTTTCAACTTTGCTACTGGAGCCCACAATGTTGCCGAAATTAGCAAGGCAAATTTTGACAATTGCAACATCAATCAAAATACTCAAGCCATAACAACTTCGCCAGCAAGAGTCACCCTTAACAAAACTGGAGATTTCTATTTTACATGTACCTTCCAAGGCCATTGTAATAATGGCCAAAAGCTAAGCGTTAAAGTCTCCGCTTCTTCACCTACTCCAGCTCAAGGTCCTTCTCCTCCTTCCCCGACTCCTCCTTCATCAGGAACTACACCTACTCCACCTGTCAATGGAGATACACCATCCCCGTCATCTCCAGCTCAGCCAGGCGCAACTCCTCCATCACCGGGCTCGGCTACTTCTCTCGTTGCTACTTTCTCTATTTTCTTTGCAGTTGTCATAAACTTATTGTTTTAGACTTCGAATTTTTGACAGGGTTTCTAGTGTTTAGGTTGAGGTTAGGGTTTGCTATTGTATTTTTTTTTGTATACATCGTTGTTTTAATTTCGCTGCTTGATGTAATTTACTTTTGTATTTGATATGCTTATTGGGTGGCTTCATTGTTATTGTTGGTTTTATATGGGAGTGAATAAATTTGTTTCATTCATAGAGACTTTATTGATTGGTTTTGAGTATGGGTCAATTAAAAATGTGTTTTTGATATCATCCTTAAAAAATTATAGGTAGTTTACCTAACATACAATGAAAATTAAATATATAAGCAAATTTGCAAGTATTGAAAATTAATTTGTAGCTTGATGCCACAGGAAAGCAACACGGCTAAGCACTAGGGCAACACTCAACCCCTATGGAAGTTGCATTTTTGCTTCTGAGAAAGTGAGAGCGCCGTGAGAGGGCGACAGAGAGAGTGATATTGAGAATGATAGAGTAAGAGGTTAGGATGAATGGAGTTGAAAGGTTAATGTTCGTGAGAGTGAGAATGATCAGGCCGGGTGGGTTGGAGAATTCCACTTGGGTAACAAGCATCAATTTGAAAAGTGTTAGGCAACAATGTTAAAATTGCCGAGTTTCTTTGTCCCCTTGCGTATTCCACCCATTGATAGCAAAGCTCTCAAAAAGTTTCACCGTATTATCTTTCAAATTTCACCATATTAGCTTTGTTAGGCTGACACGTCAGCAAAAAAAAAATAAATAAAAGAAAATTTTCCAAGTAAGACAAGAAGTATTATATGAAGTTTTCTACGGAATATTATTTTTAGATCAATTGAAATAAATAATTAGTCCATGGTAAGTGGTGACAAAATACTCTTAATATTGAAGGTGTGAAAACACAAGAATGGGGTTGAATTGTGTTATGAGTAGTTTTAAAAATTTCTTCTAAGTTTTGCAACTTATAAGAATCAGCAACGGAATAGCTTTAAACACAAACAACTTTTGGCAATGGTGAAAGAAAAACAGAGAAGAGAAAGAAGAGATGAACACACAAGATTTATACTGGTTCCTCTCACAAACCGAGAGTAGTCCAGTCCCCTTGCACTTCCAAGGGATTTCACTATAATCACACAAGATTACAAATGCTCAAGCCAACTGTAAGAGACTTCCTTTGCTCAAGTAACACAATACAAGAGACTTCCAATGCTCAAGCTCACAAGCAAGAGACTTCTAAAACAAAGTTACAAAGAAAATGTTTGAACAACTGATAAACAATATCAGAGTTCTTAGAACAAAATAATACAACTTTAAAACAAGACTTATCTTAGAGTTCTTAAAAAGAAAACTAAGGTTCAACAACTGACTAGTCAGAAGTTGAAAACTATTTGTCCTGAATTTTGATATAAGCTCAAGTTGTATCTAAGTTAAAAATGCTCTTTGAAATTCAGCAGTATAACGGCGCTTTTGTTCTTCGTAAGTGTGTTGTATTTGTCTTCAAATTCTTCCTCCTTTTATAGATGATGTTGGAGCGTCTTGAATTTGAGCGGACAAAGATGAAAACAGCTACGTAGTACTGTACTAATATTTTCATTTGAAATGTGCTTATTCAAATCAAGTAAATATTAAAATCTGAGCATTGATTTCGAATATTCGCCCATATCAGGAAAATAAAGATAGTACAAACGTCATTATCATGAGGATAACGGTCTTGTAAGAGATTTCTTCTGCCTCTTCTGAATTTGCCATATAGATGATAGTCATTATAGAGAATAGAATGTTCTTCTGGCAAATTTTGCTGTTTCATCGTCATCAGAATCTTGAGATATGAGTTCTGCTTCTGATGAGTTTAACTTCTGATGAGTTCAACTTCTGGTTGACTTTGACTTGACAACTTCTGGTGACCACAACTTCTGGTGTCATTCTCCAGAACTTGCTTTTCCCAACTTTTGGGAGCGCTTTTTAGCATAGCAACTAGAACTTCAATTTCTAGTGTATATAAAATTTTAACTTATATACCTGCACGTTAGAGTAAATTATTAGTACTCCCTATTGTATATTAATACTATTGTTATCATCAAAACTACTTGGGTTAGATTAGAACCAACTTTGTTCTAACAATCTCCCCCTTTTTGATTGATGACAAACCAAGTATTAATTTACAATGGTTGTTATTTTAATCATAGAGTGCATCCTTCAGGTTTATGAGTTTTGCAAGCTCCCCCTGAATTCAGTAATGAATGATTAAAATAGTTTTAAAATTTTAACATTGAATCCAGAACTTCATTATACACTTGACTTCCAGAAGATAGGTTTGCAAGCTTTCTTCCTTGGTCAGATCTACCTAAGAGAAAAGTGCAATCTTCTCTTACGTGTATCATGTATAGAAAGTTCTAATCTCAATAGAAAAATTTTCCTTTCAAAATCATAACTGATAATATTCAATAACTGAAATTAAATGAATTTAAAATTTTAATTTTGACTTCAGTTAGTGTTCTTAAATTAATTTACTCTTACTCCCCCTTTTGTCATTAAACAAAAAGAATAAAAGAAAAAGAAAGAGTCAAAATAAATAAAAACACGTGACTAAAAAATTAGTCAAGTCAAAAATTAAAAGATGATAAAAACCACAAAGAATTTAATGCAAAAGCGAAAAACGAGGTAACTCCTAACCACCAGAGTTACTATAAAAACGCACCATACTCTTTGTCATTTCACTCAACACTTCCATGATATTTCTTCAACAAAATGAGAGAAAATATTGATGAGGATAGAAGAGTGATTGAAAGAAATGGATTTAAGAAATTTTCAGAGAAGAAACAGGGTAGAATCTCATCAACAAGAGATGCAACCACATGGAATATGATTTCTAAGAAACATATGAAGATGGTGAAGAGTTTGATCCAAAAATCAGATGCAAGTTTCTCAACCATCTTCTCTTCTTAAAAGAACAAAGATTTCTCCATATGCAGGAGGATGAGCAGGACGAACTGAAGGCAGGCTCCAAGTTTCCAAAACAGAAAATTTGTAGCTTGAGAGGTTGAGAAGAATCATCAGATTAGATGATGGTTCCAGGCTCCAAGGTTGAAGTTTGGATCAACACTCTTTGGTTCAGTTCTTCCGATTCATCTTCTTGTAAAAAAAATTCTTTTTAGGTTTTCATATGTATCTGGATTTTTCATATGCAAAAATTTGTTCTTAGAACAAAGTTATTGTAATGCAAAAATCTAGAAAAATGCAAAGTTATTGTAATGCAATTTTATATGAATAAAACAAATTTATTTGAATGCAATTATGTGTATGCAGCAGTTATATCTAGCTTCTGAACAATGTAAATAAAACCAGAATAATTAACCACAATAATGTAATAACATCCAAACAATTGAAAATTAAACAAGTTCAACAAAACATAAAAACATATAGTAATAAAAACACAAAAAAAAAATAATGTGCCAGAATCCTAGGGTTAAGATTGGTTAGAAGGGTTCAGCAGTTTCTCTTGTAATTGCTTCAGAGCTTTTGCAGAGATTTGTTCCAATTTCTTGATAACAGCTTCTGAATCAACTTTACCAATAAGACCTGTAGACTCAGTATCCACTTGAAGAATCTTTTCCATTTCCTGAGCATAAAAAGTGGATAACTGATCTTCTGCTTTTGCCATAACCAATTTCATCTTCTCATCATATAGCCTTTGAGCTTCTTTTACTCTTACCTCTTCAATATTGGCTTCAGTAAACTTCCTTCTAGAAATTTTCATGATATAGTCCTTCTTGTATTGAGAACTATAGTCACTAAGCATTTGCTTGCACATCTCAGATAGAGCATTACACTCTTCATCAACTTGATCAGGTGCAACAGAAAGTATAGGCAAATCTTGATGAAATCCCTTGATTTTATCATTAATGCCCATCAGCACATGCTTAACATCTTCAGGAGTGATGGCCTTTTGAGGGGTTGGGACAGAGGATGATGATGGAATGTTTAGGACAACTGTGGGAAGGATTGTGATTTGTTGATCTGATGGTGGTGTAATAACTTGCTCAAAAGATTTAAGAAAGTTATTTTGGACATTTGTGAGTGGTGGTTGAGATTTCTGAGGTGAGGGGTTCTCTAAATCCAAGGCTATCTTCTGTAGATTTGCTTGAACATGGGCAGGAATACTGGATACAACAACATCAGAAGATGATTGATGTATAGCAGCTTCAACAAAAGGTTCTACTACAGGAGAACTAAGGTTGTGATCAGAAAGGGTATTTTCTGAATCAACAGACCTTGGTGAAACAGGGTGAATAAACTCATGTACAGGAGATAGAATAGTAATGGTTTCCACATGAGGGCTATTTTGAGGAATAGCATCAGAAGTTGCAACCTCTGCATTAACTTCTGAGGCTACTTGCTCAATGTTCTCCACGGGGGCAGGAGTAGCAACACCTGTTTCTGAAATTAGTGACAACACATGTTCAGAAAATCTCCTTATTGACTTAGGGGATGGTACAAAGCTAACTACTGGTGTTTCAATTGAATCACTAGCAGCAACTTCTACTATACAGTTGGCCTTAGGTTCCAAATCAGAAAGGATTTTTGAAAAAGAGTTTTTGACATGAACAATATAGGGGATGTTTTTAGCATGCTTTGGACCATTAATGACATAATCAGGAATATCTTTAAGATTAATCTTTTTGTAAATACCTTGATTTGCCAATCTCATCACCAACTCATCCTTAGGAATAGGAGTGTCCAGAAATGCATTAGGGTCAGCATCTACACCACTATCCCAGCTAGTTTCCTCCCAAGCAGTATATTCTGCAACTTGCCTTATAGCATCTTGTGTCTCCAGATCCTCTTGATCTTCAACAGCCAGTTTCAATTGCCTTTTCTTCTTAATCACTGATTTCTTCTTCTTAGGTACTTCTGGGGCAGCAGTAGCAGTGCCAGAAGTACTAGGTGGCCTTCTTGAAACTTCACTTGCCTCTACTTCTTGATCAGCAGGCTCTGGGTTCACAGGGGTTTCTTCAACAGTCTTCTTTCTAACTTCTGATGTATCCTTTACACCAGAAGTACTCACAGACTTCTTAGGAGTGGATCCTCTTGCTTTCTTGAATCTAGACTCTGTTGCTTCTGGCCTTTCACCAGCCTTCCTCTTCTTTTCTTGAACAGGCAACAGATATCTTGTAGCAAGTCTGTCATCCAACTTCTGAGATCCTCCTTCCTCCAGAAGTTTCTTATGTATACCAGCAACAACTCTAACTTCTTCCTTAGACACACAGTAGTAAGAAAGAAATACTTGTTATCTTCAAGCTTCTTTGGTTTAAAAGTGACTTGAGGGATAACCAAAGGACCAAGGTTCCTAACAACTCTCTTCACAGTAGCACCATCTATCACAAAGGGATTTGCATCAATAAAAGAACTGTATCCAGGAAAGACAGGCTTTAGTGATTGCAATAAGTAACTTCTGTGAAACATAAAGGACAAAAATCTGTTATATTGCACATTTGTGATGCCTTTAGTTTTACTATCATTGATGGCTCTACACATGTGATAAAAAATAACCTTAGCAAAATTCACAGGGGTCTTTCTTCCCAAATAGTATAAGATGGTCTTATAGTATTGAGAAACTTGGTTTGATGAACCAGCTTTTGGTAAAATGGATTCACACAAAATTTTGTAGATCATTTTGTAGTAAGGTTTCATATCCCTGTTGCGCTTTGAAGTGGAATACTTGCAGTAAATCTCTTCCTGAATAATGTGACTTGATTCTTTAGTAGGATGAGGAGCAACTTCAGAAAAATGTAGCCTTGCTGCTTGCCTAATGTGCTCTTGTCTGATTCTAATACAGACTCCACCAACCTTTGAACGAATCTCTTTACCCAGAAATGCTAAATCTTTCCTTTGTTCAGCGTTTCCTCCATCATCTTGAGACGCTTCACCACTCTCTATTTGAGATATACCTTTAGAAATCACTTCTGCCTTCATCCAGAAGTCCTTTACAATTTCTGGATAGACAGGTCCATTAAGAGTGTCCAAGAATATGAGTAACCCTTGTGCTTGAAACACTTCTTTGATTCCGTCTACTCCATTTACTCTGATTCCTTCGAAATCCAACGCTTTTTCGATAAGCAAGAATAAGTCAGAAATGGGAAAACCCACTTTATCTTTTGAAAGAACTCCAGGAGTTGAGGCTTCAATGTCAGCAATAGGAGGGACATTAAGAAATTGTTCTCCTTGTTGTTGTTGTCGTTGTTTACCAGATGAAGACGACATGATTTTGAGTTTTAGGGTTAGGGTTTGCTAATTTGGGAGAAGAAAGAAATTTCTCTGAGTTTTAGAAGAAATGAAAGTGTAGGTAGTGAGTGTGTAGGTAGTGAGTGGTGCAAGTGTGTGAATGTGAACAATTAGTGAGTATAAAAGGAAATAAACGCGCAAAAACGTACTAACTGAAAGGACAGGGGTATAAGAGTAATTTAACAATTCACAAATTGAATTAGAACACAATCATCACTAACTAACTTCTTTCTCTAATAGCAAGCAGACACGTGTATTAGAAGCTTAATTAAATATTTGACACGTTAGCAACAGCAGTTGAAGAGGTAACTCAACAGTTACTGCCACGTCACGTCCAGAACCACTCATGCAAACTTCTGATAGAAATACCAGAAGATGGTTTGTCCAAACCTCTGATGCACAAGTTCCGACTCCCCCTAACTTCTGATAGAGATACCAGAAGATGGTTTGTCTAAACTTCTGATACAAAGGTCCTAACTCCCCCTAACTTCTGATAAACTTCCAGAACTTTCATAAAATAATATTCTTCACCAGAGTTTCAGCTTATTCACAGATTTCCATCATATTAAGATTCTTTTTGATAAAATCAAATCTTTCAACAGCTAGGGGTTTTGTAAAGATATCAGCCCATTGATTTTCAGTATCAATAAACTTAAGATCAATAACACCCTTCTGTACATAGTCTCTTATAAAATGATGTTTAATCTTAATATGCTTAGCTCTTGAGTGTAGAATAGGATTTTTGGAAAGATGAATGACAGCAGTGTTATCACAATATAAAAGAATACTGTGACTGCTTATTTGATAATCTTCCAATTGATACTTCATCCAAAGCAGTTGTGTACAACACTTAGCTGCTGAAATGTATTCTGCTTCTGCTGTTGACATAGCTATGGTGGTTTGCCTTTTACTGGCCCAAGAAATCAAATTCTCACCAATGAATTAACAATTTCCACTAGTGGATTTTCTTTCAAGTTTATCACCAGCATAGTCAGTATCACAGAATCCAATTAGTTTGTAATCATTAGATTTCTAATACAGTAATTCAATGTTACAAGTAGCCTTCAGATATCTAAAGATTCTCTTTACAGTAGTAAAATGAGATTCTCTAGGATATGACTGAAATCTTGCACACAAACATACACTGAATAAAATATCAGGTCTAGAAGCTGTTAGATAGAGAAGAGATCCAATCATTCCTCTATATAACTTCTGATCAACCTTACCTTCAGACTCACCTTTGCTAAGACTTGATGTAGGATGCATTGGAGTGTTCATGGGTTTGCAGTCTTCCAAATTGTATTTCTTCAGAAGATATTTTATATACTTTGATTGATGAATGAAGTTTCCTTTCTTTGATTGATCTGAATTCCCAGAAAGTACTTCAATTCTCCCATCATGCTTATCTCAAATTCATCTTGCATCATCTTAGAAAAGTTCTTGCAAAGTGCAGCATTAGTTGATCCAAAAATGATGTCATCAACATATATTTGAATGATCAAAATGTCTTTCTTCATAGTCTTTCTGAATAATGTATTATCAACTTGACCTTTTTCAAAACAATTGTCAACCAAGAAATTACTTAGTCTCTCATACCAAGCTCTGGGAACTTGTTTGAGTCCATAAAGTGACTTCTTTAGTCTAAACACATGATCTGGAATTGAAATGTCTTCAAATCCTGGAGGTTGTTTGACATATACTTCTTCAGAAATTACTCCATTCAGAAATGCACTCTTAACATCCATTTGATAAAGTGTAATGTTGTTGTTGACAGCATAAGAAAGAAATAATCTTATTGCTTCCAATCTTGCAACTGGAGCATAAGTCTCTGTATAATCAATGCCTTCTTGTTGATTGTATCCTTGTGCAACAAGTCTAGCTTTGTTTCTTGTTACTTCTCCTTGTTCATTCAGCTTATTTCTGTATACCCACTTTGTTCCAATAATGTTCTTGTCTTTTGGTTTGGGTACCAGATCCCATACATCATTTCTCTGAAATTGATTCAGTTCTTCTTCCATTGCAACTATCCAAGCATCATCAGATAATGCTTCATCAGTGGTTTTAGGTTCAATCAAGGAAACTAGACCAAATAAGGATTTTTCATCCCTAAAACTTGATCTTGTCTTCCTATAACTGTTCTTGTTTCCAATGATAAGCTCTTCAGGATGTGATGACTTGTACTTGAAGGTATTTCTTGGAATAGTTGTTTCTTCTAGATCAGGATCTTCAGTTGGTGTTGTTTGATGATCATCAGATTCTGGAACTTGGTTGTTCTCTGGAGCTTCCAGAAGTTCAGGAGTGGAATCGGGTCCAGAACCTTCATCTTCTGAGTCTTGAGAATCTGAAACTTCTATAGCAGGCTCTGACTTTTCATGGTCAGGCACTTTGTCATCAAACCTTACATGCATAGATTCTTCAACTGGTTGAGTTTTAGAATTATACACTCTGTATGACTTGGAGCGCTCTGAATATCCAATGAAGATACCCTTACTAGCTTTAGAGTCAAATTTCTTAAGATGAACTTTAGAATTCAGAATGTAACATGTACAACCAAATTGGTGAAAATAAGAGATATTGGGTTTCCTTCCTCTAAAGAGTTCATATGTTGTTTTATACAGAATAGGTCTAATAAAGATTCTATTCTGAATATAACAAGCAGTGTTTACTGCTTCTGCCCAGAAAATTTTTGCCAAAGAATGTTCATGAATCATGGTTCTAGCCATTTCTTGCAAATATCTGTTCTTTCTTTCTACAACTCCATGTATTTCATCACAGTATCTTTCAAAGCCTTAAAGAGTTGAGTATCAGATAGTTTAGAAATAACCTGTTCAATATCTTCTGAGTCTGACTCAACATCACTTTCAACATCTGACTCTGTTGTGGCCATGAGTGCCAAGTTAGCTCCTGCATCTTCAGCTTCATCATTAGACAGCTTGTCAAGATCTTCCCATGTAGCTAGAAGACTCTTCTTAGCTTTGTTCTTGAAAGTGCTCTTTCTTCCTTTTCCTTTGGTGCTCAATTCAGGACAATTAGCAATGAAGTGTCCAGGCTTGTTGCAGTTAAAGCAATTCTTTGAATCATCCTTCTTATCTTTGTTTCCAGAACTTCTATAACTAGAACCTTTAGATCCAGAACTTCTACCAGAATATCTTGGCTTTCTTTTTGTCCACTTCTGGAACTTCCTGGTCAGAAGTGCAAATACATCATCATTTGATCATTCTTCTTGATCATCTGTAGAATATTCTTCTGCTTCAGATTCAACAACCTTAGCCTTTAGAGCCTTAGAAGATCCAGAAGTAGCTGGCAAAGCCAAAGACTTCATTCTCTTCTGAGGTTCATCAGAAGCTAGTTCAATCTCATGACTCATGAGTGAACTAATTAAACCTTCCAGGCTTAGGGTGTCTAAATCCTTTGCTTCCTGAATGGCAGTGACCTTAGGTCTCCACTTAGCAGGTAAGCTTCTGAGAATCTTCTTCACATGATCAGAAGTAGTATAACTTTTCTTCAGAACTTGAAGACCAGCAACCAGAACTTTGAATCTAGAAATCATAGACTCAATGTTCTCATCTTCTTTCATTCTAAAAAGTTCATACTGTTGGATCAAAAGTGTTGCTTTTGCCTCCTGTACCTGTTTGTTTCCATCATAAGATGAACACAAAGAATCATAGATACTCTTGGCAGTAGATTTGTCTGTGATCTTAAGGTACTCTTCATGAGATATGCAACTAATCAGAATATCCTTGACCTTGTGGTGCTTCTTGTATGCTTTCTTGTCCTTATCAGTGAAAGCTTGTCTTGCATCATAGTCTAATCTTCCTCTTTCATCCAAACCTTGAAATGTTACTCCTCTTTCAACTAAGCCCCAAAGTTCATCATCAATACCAACTAGATAACTGTAGATTCTATCTTTCCACCAGGAGAAGGTAGAACCATCTCCATTGAACTTAGGAGCTTTGCTGTTGTTGTTTTTATCATCAACATCATAGTTGAAGGGAATTTCAGTTTTCTTGTTCTTTTCACCGGATCCAGACATAGTGTTTTAACGCAACAAACAACTGTCTCACTGCAAAGTGATATAACAGAACCAAGGCTCTAGATGCCAATTGAAGGTGTGAAAACACAATAAGGGGGGTTGAATTGTGTTCTGGGTAGTTTTAAAAACTTCTTCTAAGTTTTGCAACTTATCAGAATCAGCAGCGGAATAGCTTTAAACACAAACAATTTCTGGCAATGGTGAAAGAAAAACAGAGAAGAGAAAGAAGAGATGAACACACAAGATTTATACTGGTTCCTCTCACAAACCGAGAGTAGTCCAGTCCCCTTGCACTTCCAAGGGATTTCACTATAATCACACAAGATTACAAATGCTCAAGCCAACAGCAAGAGACTTCCTTTGCTCAAGTAACACAATACAAGAGACTTCCAATGCTCAAGCTCACAAGCAAGAGACTTCTAAAACAAAGTTACAAAGAAAATGTTTGAACAACTGATAAACAATATCAGAGTTCTTAGAACAAAATAATACAACTTTAAAACAAGACTTATCTTAGAGTTCTTAAAAAGAAAACTAAGGTTCAACAACTGACTAGTCAAAAGTTGAAAACTATTTGTCCTGAATTTTGATATAAGCTCAAGTTGTATCTAAGTTAAAAATGCTCTTTGAAATTCAGCAGTATAACAGCGCTTTTGTTCTTTGTAAGTGTGTTGTATTTGTCTTCAAATTCTTCCTCCTTTTATAGATGATGTTGGAGCGTCTTGAATTTGAGCGGACAAAGATGAAAACAGCTACGTAGTACTGTACTAATATTTTCATTTGAAATGTGCTTATTCAAATCAAGTAAATATTAAAATCTGAGCCTTGATTTCGAATATTCACCCATATCCGGAAAATAAAGATAGTACAATAGTACAAACGTCATTATCATGAGCATAACGGTCTTGTAAGAGATTTCTTCTGCCTCTTCTGAATTTGCCATATAGATGATAGTCGTTATAGATAATAGAATGTTCTTCTGGCAAATTTTGCTGTTTTATCGTCATCAGAATTGTAAGACCCATAATTATACTGTATCGTACGCAAGTTATAAGCGTAAGTAGTGGCTAAGAGTTTTTAGGGTTTCTGTAAGTTAATTTCATAAGTATCGTTGTAATAACAGCGTCGTTGCTGAGATGGAGACTGCTTTTTTTCGTATGCATAAATAAAACCCAGACTTTTGGCCCGTAGTCTTTATTTATCAATCTGAACATTCCTGTGCTTTCAGAATTTTGAGTTTCGACTTTCTCCGTTTATTGGAAAAACGAGTAGAAAATGGTATCCGCTGTTGAAAATTTTATGGTCTCTGTCTTCCGTCGAAATTTAACCACAGACTTTATATATCTGTACGAGTTAGAATCTAGAGTCAGAATATTTTTGGGAGTTTAGGACCAAAATTTCAGTCGGCAAATAAAGTTTAGCGATAATTTTCGGAAATGTTTTACGACAAACAATTACCTCGCAAGTTTTCTATTTTTCGCAAGTTAGACCGTTAGCGAAGTACGACTCGCCTGCGAGCAAGAGCTGAGAGCGCCAAATAAATATCTAGATATTTTGTCAAAAGGTAATCATTACCTATTTAATCTAATGGCTAGGGTTAGTCTAGAGGGACTTTATGCTATTTGATCCAAAGGCCACAAATTGCCAAGACCATGATTGTGTGGATGTTGTGTCACATTGAATCAAAGGACAAAATGATATATACTCCCCTCACTTCTCTCTCTCGGCCGACCCACTCTTCCTCACTATCATCCATTGAAAAAAATTTCATTCTCCTTCGTCAAGTGTAACACCCCGTTTTTCAAAGACCAAAAAGGGGCATTATTTTTTTATTTTTTATTTTAAAACAAAACAGAGCGTGCATAAATTTTCATGATGAGCCGACATTAATCATACCACAGGGCTAATTAAACATTAGTGCTTCAGAGAAGCAAGTGTAACACCTGAATATTTACAACCCTAAAGACAAAGGGTCTAACAACCACAAAAGTAAATATTCAGAATACAGTCATCCAAAAGAGTCAGATCCTATGCCTAATCCGAAAAGAGCACGGTGTACAAACCACGCCGGCGAACAGCCTAACTTAAGATGTACCACTCCTCGATCACTGGAATCCCACGAACTCACCGTCGTCCTCACGACCCACGGTCTCGGACAGGAATCCATCGTCTAGGTGGGGGTAACCCGTTCATGTATTATGGCAAGGGTCACCACACATATACATATATATAATACACACCGAATATACACATACCAAATACGGAAAGCAAATAAACATTTAGCATTTCCTCCTCAACAGGCATTATAATTCAAATGCACACAAAGCCTATCAATGCAGACTCTAAATGATTGTGATCACCCTACCCGGGTCTTTTTCACATGCATGAATTCCGGAATTTAACCTCTCCGCAGAGAGTCGTAGGTCCAACCCCTACTAAATAATAAAATCCCGAAGGATTAAGGTGGATCCACTCACGCAATCACACCTCGTGGTCCACTCACGCAACCACTTATTAGACTCAATAAAATCCCGCAGGATTCGGGTGGGTCCACTCCCGCAACCGCACCCTGTGGTCCACCAACGCAACCACAACTATGAATGCATGAGCATACGATTCCCCATATATGCTAATGCAAACAATTACATACCTATCAAGCGTATGTAAACAAATCATAATATGTACATATATTTTCAAAATCATATGCACGCCAATCACATATTCATACATATATTTTCAAACATATGTAAACCACACATGTGATACAAAACACCTTCTCATCACGAGAATACATAATATAATCATGCCAAGCATTCACACAATCCAGAACCAAACATACACATATATCATACACATATATGACGGAAAAATAAAGGTGCCCTTACCTTGGCAAGCTTCCACAACTATTTCTCGCTCAACTCTACAAATCGCGCTTCCTAAAATTTAAGCAGCGTAATGTCAATAAAATACTCCCACTGTATTCTATCGAAACGAAACTAAAACCCAAAAATCTAGAGGGGTCTAAGGTACTTTCTAACACTCTCGGATAGTGATTACGAGTTCTCCCCATAGTGATTAAAAATTCACGAAGTTAAATGCACTATTTCTCGCTACGCGAAAATATTTTCGTTTTAAAACAATTTATGAAACACTTTGATTCCTAACTCCAAGGCAATCAATTACACATAATAAAACCATTTGAAAACAACCCATGAGCTCTTCAAAAAATTTCACAAAAATAAAAGTTTACTTGCACCACAAGTTACAAGTTTTCCTTTCAAATAAAATGGCCATAACTCATTCAATTTTTATCCGATCGAGACGAGCCATACGCCAAAATCTTCGTCTCGAAAAGACGGATTAAATGGTTAGGTTTCCAGGTCACAAAAACAATTTTAAAATGACTAGAATACCCTTCAAAATTTCGGCCAGAAATGAAATCACACCCTAAATCATTTTTCTTTCATTTCAAAAGCATAGCATTAACCAATTAGTTCCCAAAATCATTTAATTGATCAAACAAAACATTTCCAAAACATAATCCACAATTCAAAATAGTTTTCACAAATATTCTCAAGAACACACACAAAATATTTTTCTTGTTTCTTAAAACAAAGTCACTTTCCACACATCCATTTTCATAAAAGGTTCAAAAGCAACATCATTTTCACAATCAACAACCAACAACTCATGTTCTTGATCAATTAGGAATTTTCCTCAAAACCCTAGTAAAGATTTTCATGATCTCATCATCTAACAATGGAAAGCATCACTACTAAGCCTAAACATGCTAGTTCATCACTCATGAACAACTTTCAAGCAACAAGAATCATTTATGGACAATTTCTCACAAATTTCTCTCAAGAACATAACCTATAAAGTTCATGAAACTCTAAGAATCTTAGCCACACAAGAGAAAGGAAGAGGTTAGTTACCTTAGGAGATGATTCCTAGCAATTTTCCTATGATCCAACAAGCCTAAGATCAAGTGATTTGGTGAATGATTGAAATTTTTGTGATGAAGTGAAAGAGGGAATGAAGTTCACGGTTAAGAGAGAAAGAGTGAATGAGTTCCTCTAATTTTTCTATGTATTCCTAGTATAAGAAGTCTTGATGGATCATAGCCCTTGGATCAAAGCAAAGAAAATTGTGAGATTGAACCCTAGCCATTGGATCACTCACTCACACACAAAAACTCATGATTCCTCTTTAAGAAATATCTAGATATTTTCACTTTACGCTACTCAGCTCTCGCGCTCGCTCGCAGGCGAGTCGTACTTCGCTAATGGTCTAACTTGCGAAAAATAGAAAATCTACGAAGTAAAAGTTTGTCGTAAACCATTTCTAAAAATTATCGCTAAACTTGATTCTCCGACTGAAATTTTTATCCTAAGCTCTCAAAAATATTATGAATTTAGATTCTAACTCGTGCCGATATATAAAGTCTCTAATTGAAATTCGACGGGAAACAGAAACCGTAAATTTTCCAACAGCGGGTACGATTTCTACTCGTTTTTCCAAAAAGCGGAGAAAGTCGAATTTCAAAATTCTGAAAACACAGAAACGTTCTCATATACAAATAAAGACTAAGGAACAAAAGTCTGTGCATTTCCAGCACACGAGCACAAGACAGACTCCAACTCAGCAAAAATGTTGTTATTACGACGATACTCACAAAAACACTTAAGAAAAACCCTAAAGTGCTTAGCCGTTACTTATTTCTCCCACACAAAAGGTAGTGTGGAATTACGGGTCTTACATCAAGAGCTTGGATTGTTTGCTAGGATCATAAGCTTGCCAAGGATCACTTCTTCTTGAGGTAACTAGACCTCTCCTTCCTTATCTTGCTCATAAAACTCATAAGTTCTTAGAATTTTATTTTGTGTTCTTGAGCAAATTCATGAGAATTTTAGTTATTGCTTCATGAGAGGTAGTGATTGGTAGTAACATAGCTTGTTCAAGACTAGCCTTAAGATTCTCATGGTTGATTTAAAAGTTTTCACAATTTTTTTGGTTAGGGTTTTAAGAAAAAAATTGAAAAGATCATAATCATGATAAGTTGATAAGTGATTTGATTTTTGATGCTAGTTTAGAGCTTTGTGACAAAATGGATATGTGATTAGGAACTTTGTTTTGAAAAATAAGAAAAAAATTTATTTCGTGTTCTTGAACGACTCGAAGAACATAGTTTGGAAAATTTTGTTCGATTCTCAAAAATTAATCGGTTGAACGATTAGATACCCTTACAAACTAATGAATGTGGGCTAGGGTTTCAAATAAAAAAAAAATGTGTAGGGTTGCCCTTTTGCCTCAAATGGCCGTGGCACCCATATAGGGTTCGAGGAATCGAATTTCGAAAATTGTTTAGAGGCAAATAGCTTCCCATGATCATTGTTTAATTGTTTGATTGGTTATGGGATGTTTTGAAAAGAAAATGATCACTTGCCTTAAGAAAAACCTTGTTTGAGATTTCTCGAAATTTGCGATTCGACTCTATAATTTCTAAATCGTTTTGATAAGTACTAGTTAGGTATTATGGGATATTACCATGCATTTAGAAGTGAAAAATTTTGTGTGAGAGGGTGTTTTCCAAAATTTTGGCCGTGGCCTTTTTAGTGGTATAGGGAGAAATTCCAAAATTTTTTCTAAGTCCACAATTGTGTGAAAATTGTGTATGTGTTGGATAATCTTAGTTTTGAAGAAAAATGAGTATAGGAAAGGTTGTTAGGAAGAAAAAATGTGTAACTTGTAACGCAAGAAAACTTCGATTTTTTCATAAAAAAATATTTTTGAAAAGTTTTAGTTGTGTTTCAAATGGTTTTGTTGTGTGTGAAACAAGTCCTTGAAGTGGAAAATCCAAAATGGTTTTAGTTTATGATTTGAAAACAAAATGATTTTCGTGTTATAAAAATAGTACAATTAACTTCGTGAATTTTTAAACACTATGAGAATAACCTGAAATCATTGAGGGATAGCTTTAGAAAGTGTTTTAGACCCCTCTGGAACTTTGAGAGCAAGTTCGTTTCGATAGAAAATACGAGGAATATTTTACTGATTGTATGCTGCTTAACTTTTAGGTAGCGCGTATAATAGTTTAGACGAGAAAGAGATTAAGGAAAGCTTGCTGAGGTAAGGGAACCTTTATTTCCGCCTTACATTTATAATAATATGTGTGTATGCTTGGTGCTGTGATGTGATTGCGTGCTTGGCATGAATGTGTTATGTATTCTCGAGACGAGTAATTGTTTGAATGAATTACGTGACTATGTCTTGCATATGATTTGATTAAATATATGTAGTGACATGTTTGGGAATTACATATGCATGATTGGTATGTAATTGATGCATTGGCATAGATAAGTTGTATCGTATGCTCATGCATTCATAGTTGTGGTTAGAAGACCACTTGGTGTGATTAGAAGATCCACCTTAATCCTGCGGGATTTTTATTGAGTACAATACGTGATTAGAAGATCACGGGGTGCGATTAGAAGATCCGCCCTAATCCTTCGGTTAGAAGATCGTCGTGATTGTATTGATTTTAGTGATTAGAAGATCACGACTCTCTGTGGAGAGGTTAAATTCCGGAATTCATGCATGTGACGACCAGTGATTGGTGTCACAATCATTTTAGAGTCTACATTAATAGGCTTGGATGCAATGAAATATTTTGTGCAAGTTATGAGAATTTGCTAAGTGTTTATTCGCTTTTATATATACATGCTATTTGTTGTTGTGTTATGTGTGGTGACCCTTACAATGAAACATGAACGGGTTACCCCCACCTAGACGATGGTTTCCCGTCTGAGACTGTGGGTCGTGAGGACGACGGTGGCTTCCTGGGCCCTCAGTGATCGAGTGGCATGTTGGACCTAGTTAGGTGGTGTGCTGGTGTGTCTTGTACACCGTGCTTTTGGTTATAGTAGAATTCTGACTCTTTGGGATGACTGTATTTGAATACTCATACTTGTGGTCTAGACTGCGATATTTTGGGATGTAAGTATTCAGGTACACACTTTGCTTCTCCGAGAAGCACTATGATGCATATAGTACTATTTCAGTCACCTTGTTGGTCGTACTATTATTGCTTTAGTCCTGTTGTATGAATAATGCCGGCTCTTGTAAAATATTTTCCGCGCACTCTGTCTCGTGTTTTAAAAAAAAAAAAAGTGCCTACCTTTGGGCCTTTGAAAAACGGGGTGTTACAAGAATCTTGAGATATGAGTTATGCTTCGGATGAGTTCAGCTTCTGATGAGTTCAACTTCTGGTTGACTTTGACTTGGCAACTTCTGGTGACCACAACTTCTGGTGTCATTCTCCAGAACTTGCTTTTCCCAACTTCTGTGAGCGCTTCTTAGCATAGCAACCAGAACTTCAATTTCTAGTGTAAATAAAATTTTAACTTATATACCTGCACACTAGAGTAAATTATCAGTACTCCCTATTGTATATTAATACTATTGTTATCATCAAAACTACTTGGGTTAGATTAGAACCAACTTTGTTCCAACAAATATTTCTCTCTAATTTACTATTTTTCTATTTTTTATTTTATTAACAACTTATTATGCTCAAAGAGTCGCCTTAAATCTAAAATAAGCCTACTAATAGTTTTTTGTGTTAAATAGTGCTTACCTTCTGGTAATCTTACCGAATTTTTATTTATCTTCTTGATTTTTTTTTATTAAACCTTGTAATATCAAGATTCCACATATAATTTATTAATAAAACATATATAGGACAATAACTTTAATAAAAAAAGAAATTGAATAATAAATATTTTTTATTATTAATTATAATTTATTAAACAAAAATCATACACGGAACAATTGCTTTAATCTAAAAAATTATTAATTTAAAAAATTTTACAATAAAAAGCACAATGACATCACTCTTTTGTGTGAAAGTTAGTTTTTTTTTATAGGCATTGTGCGAAAGTTAGTATTTTTCAACATATACAAATATTTTCTTTAAATATATATACAAATATTTGAATAGAGTGATGGACAAAAGTGACAATAAAAAAAATTACATCAAAAGGAATATTCTCATCATATATTGGTATAGATGATGTTAATCAACCCAAACTACCTACAGTATCAGAAAAATCTTACATATGAATATTCATATATAAATTTTCATGTTCAAAAGATCTTATATTTATAGTACAATTTTAATTTTTCGAAAGGTCCGGTACATACAATTTTTACGAGATCTAAGGAATTTGATAAAAAAAATTGCTTTAAAATTTGTTAATTTGAAGGCTATTTTTAAAAGTTTAGAGTGCTTTGTAAGGGTAAAAGTAAAATTTTTTAGGTATGAATATAGTTAAGTGTTGGTAAAGTCTCTTTCATGCTTTCATTATTTTTCACTTAACCTCTTATTGCTCTAATTGAATTAAAATTAGTTGGGTGGTGTTTATTCTCGTGTATTTACTTAGAGTAGTTTGGCTTTCGTTAGATTTTTTTTTGAATGGCTTCGTTAGATGTGTCATATGTTTTTATTGTTTGCCTTAGTACTTCTTATGCTATATATATATATACACACAGTAGTGGTGCCACATTGAAGCCAGGGGTTCAACTGCACCCCCTCCTCCTTTTGAATTTTCACCATGATTCTATGTTTATAATTACCTTGAATCCCCTCAAATATCAATCTTTGCACCTTATATTTTGTATCAAACAAACCACCTTTCTTATTTGCCTTAGTACGTAATACAAAGCCTAATAACTCTCTCCTTTTGTGCATGCAGACAGCTAACTCATACAAATTAAAGCACACAATTTTAGAGAAATGATATTTTGACAACGAATTTGAGACAACTTTAAACAATTCTTCCTACAAAGCCATTTTAACTATATTTTTAAAATATTTTTTCTGCCTTGTTATTTTGAGTAGTCTTATGAGTTGTCTAAAAAATAGTTGTTCATATGATATAACACATCTCCAATTTTATATTACATAAATTTGAGTGGTTTAAGAGATGACACAAACACATAAAACTTTGACAAGAGATGGCACACAGTTTTATATCACTTATAAATGTATATGGTTTTGCAAATTATGATTTATATGAGATTTTATAACAGTTTTGATTTTAAAGTTATGTAACTTTTATTAAGATTTATAATTCTAATATCTTCCTCCCATAACTATAGCTTACTAGCGTCCACTTTTTCTATTACCATTATTATGTTGTAGTACGCGTCTCTCTGGTTATCTTTTTCTTATTTGTTCATATTTTATTTTTCTATTTTCTATAAAGTGCAATTTCAATAAAAATATTTTTATTAATTGATAACTATTTAATCTTCTTTTTGGCTGTGCTTAGTTATTAAGAAAGAAAAAAAAAACTAATATTTGTGTGGAAGTTATTATTCAATATGTCCAAATATTTGAATAGATTGGAGGGCAAAAGTGACAATATAAAAATTCTACATTATATATAGATATAAATAATATTCTTTTTAAACAGAGATAGATTTAACTAAATAAATTAGATTCATACAACGTACTTAAATTTATTTGTTGTATCAACTAAAATTAAGTTTAATACCAATAATGAATTGGTCCAATAATGATATAAGATTTGGCCATCTCCCGAGTATAATCGTGTTGTTAAATTTTTTATCAGCTTTATCGTTTACGATAGTTAATTAATTTTTTTATGGATAACAATATATTTTCCGTATATAGAAGTTAATTTAGAATTTTTATCAACAACGACTTATTTAAAGTATATAATATTCATTCCGTTGAATTATTTTTATACAATTATAATAACTATTTTAGTCAATGATATATATAGTCAATACTTTTTTTTCTTGCCAGGACTTGAACCTGAACCTCCAACTCCTTAACACTTTAGGGGTAGAACTTGAAAAACTAAAACTTGGACACATATATAAGCAATAACATAAATCGACACATGTCAAGCATAGAAGATAAAAGTTTGGAATGGGTTCATTTTTCTTATATTATAAGTTGATTAATTATATTTTTTAATTTGTGTAATATGGTCAAAATAACTTATATTATGGTACGAATGAAATATATGCTTAAATTAATGGTATTTAATTAGATGAATTAGACTTAAATTAAACCGTCAAATCAATGCAGAACTACCTCAAAAAAATGCAATACAATATGATACTATTCCGCAAAAGAATTTACCTTATTTTTATGTTTTCAATTGGATAGTTTTACTTTTACATGTACTTTACATATGTTCAACAAAAAATGAAAAAAGCTAAAAAAAAAAAGTACTTTAGGTGATGAAAAATAACTAAAAAAAATAAACATGTACTTTAGGTGATATTATTTAGTTAGGTGCTGTAAATCATGCAAATGAATCTGGTTAGCTTTTGTACTTCTTATCTATTTACAATATATTAAAAGAAATTATTATTAAAAAATATATTTTGTTCTTAGCACGTTTAACAATATTTCACCGTTTATGCCCTTAAATGTAATTTTAACTCTAAACTGGGAAAAAGATATGTACAAAACAAAAATAACAAAAAAAAAGAAGATAAGCATAAAACAAATATACTCATAAAAAAAATACAAAACAAAAATAACAAAAAAATCCAAAAATAAGCCTAAAACAAATCTACTCATAAAAAAATTAATTTTTTTTATAAAAAAGAGAGAATAAAATAAACATACTCATAAAAATAGCAATAGAAAACACTTCCGAAGATAAACATAAAAAAATCTGCTCTATTTTTGTTTACTCTTATATAAAAAATACATGAGAAGTGTATCTATTTACAATATATTAAAAGAAACTACTACCAAAAAACCTATTTTGTTCTTAGCACGTTTAATAATATTTCACCGTTTATGCCCTTAAATGTAATTTTAACTCTAAACCGGAAAAAAGATATGTACAAAACAAAATAACAAAAAAAAGAAGAAGATAAGCATAAAACAAATATACTCATAAAATAAGATACAAAACAAAAATAACAAAAAAAATCCAAAAATAAGCCTAAAACAAATCTACTCATAAAAAAAATTAATTTTTTTTAAAAAAAGAGAATAAAATAAATATACTCATAAAAATAACAATATAAGCATAAAAAAGAATCTTACACGCGACAATTGTTTTAATAAAAAAAGAAATTGAATAATATATTATAATAATACACGGAACAATTGTTGATGAATATATATTATAATAATACACGGGACAATTGTTTTAATAAAAAAAATAATAATCATACACGCGACAATTGCTTTAATAAAAAAAAAATTGAATGATAAATATTTTTTATTATTAATTATAGATTATTATACAAAAATCATACACGGGAAAATTGTTTTAATGAAAAAAATTACTTAATTTAATAAATTTTATAAAAAAAATAGCAGAATAACGTCACTTATTTTTTTTGTATATGGTGTCACTTATATTTTAAAAATATTTTATAATAAATAATTACGGGGTAAATATATATTATAGTAACACACACGGGACAATTGTTTTAATAAAAAAAAATCTTACACGCGACAATTGTTTTAATAAAAAAAGAAATTGAATAATATATTATAATAATACACGGGACAATTTTTTAAATAAAAAAAAAATTAATCATACACGGGACAATTGCTTTAATAAAAAAAAGAATTGAATAACAAATATTTTTTATTATTAATTATACTTTATTATACAAAAATCATACACGGGACAATTGTTTTAATGAAAAAAATTACTTAATTTAATAACTTATATAAAAAAATAGCTGAATAACGTCACTTATTAATATTATTATTATTATTTTTTTGTATACGACGTCACTTATATTTTAACAATATTTTATAAATAAAAGTCAATAGACCCGTGCGAATGCACGGGTCTCAAAACTAGTTATAATAAATAATAAATAATTACAGGATAAATATATATTATAGTAACACACACGGGACAATTGTTTTAATAAAAAAAAGTTAATCTTACACGAGACAATTGTTTTAATAAAAAAAGAAATTGAATAATAATATACTATAATAATACACGGAACAATTGTTGATAAATATATTATTGATGAATATATATATTATAATAATACATGGGACACTTGTTTTAATAAAAAAAAATTAATCATACACGGAACAATTGCTTTAATAAAAAATAGAATTGAATAATAAATATTTGTTATTATTAATTATAGTTTATTATACAAAAATCATACACGGAACAATTGCTTTAATAAAAAAAAGAATTGAATAATAAATATTTGTTATTATTAATTATAATTTATTCGACAAAAATCATACACGGGACAATTGTTTTAATGAAAAAAATTGCTTAATTTAATAACTCTTATAAAAAAATAGCAGAATAACGTCACTTATTATTTTTATTTATTGTTTGTACACGACGTCACTTATATTTTAACAATAATTTATAAATAAAAGTCAATTGACCCGTGCGAATGCACGGGTCTGAAAACTTCGCACGGGTCTCAAAACTAGTACAATACAATAAATATTTCTTTTGCCACATATTTTTTTTTTTTTTGAAGACTCATTTGCCACATATAGAAATAGTTGTTTCCCACAAATTTGGGTGGTCACTACAAGAAAAAAACGATTTTTTGGCCGCCAAATGGCAGCCACAAAGTGGCAAAAACGGCCACAAAATGAAAAAAAAAACGCAAATTTTGTGGCGGCCAGGAGCGGCCGAAAAAACAGTGGCCGCAAACACTTAGCGGCGGCCAAAGCGGCCGCAAAATTTTAAAATTTTCTGACACAAAAATTACCGGCGGCTAAAGCCGCCGCAAAATCTGGACGCAAAAAAATCTGGGGGAAAGTTACTGGCGGCCAAGACCGCCGCAAAATCTGCAGAATTTAAAACTTGCGGCAGCCTGGGCCGTCGCAAAATCTGCAGATTTTTTTAAAAAAAAAATTATTTAAATAATTTTTTTTTTTTAAATAATTATTTTAGATAAAACAAAAATGTTATTTAAAAAACGTATTTTATTTATTATATTTAGAGGATATTTATAAAAAAAATTTATTTAAAAAATGTGATTTTTTTTTGCTACATTATTTTATTTATTATTAAAGTGTATTATATAAAAAACTGTATTATATTTATTTTTTATAACCATAATTTTATTGTATGTTTATTTATAAAGAAATTATTTAAAATATAATTATGTTTTATTTTTATAAATAATTAAAAAAATTGGATGAAGAAGTCTATAGAAAAGGAAGAAAAATTTAGAGAGAAGGTAGAGAAAATTATTAAGTGAAGATGAAGAAATTTAGATGGAGAAGTTTAGAGAGAAGGTGGAGAAATTTGTAGAGAGAAATGATGAAATTGAGAAATGAATGAGATTGGGTATATATAGAGGTTGATGAAGAAAGTTATTTTTTTTAAAAAAAAAAACTGTTTTTTGCGGCGGCTTAAGCCGTCGCTAACTTTTCCCGCATTTTTTTTTTAATTGTAGGTTACTTTGCGGCGGCCATGGCCGCCGCTAATTGTTCCCACTTTTTTTTTTGAAATCTGGGTTAATTTGCGGCGGCTTTGACCGCCACTAAATTTTCCCCCTTTTTTTTTTTTTTTTTTTTTCTGAAATTTGCGTGTATTTTTGCGGCGGCCAAGTGACATATTTTTTATTTTTTTTTAGTTTTTGGCCGTTTTGCCTTATTTTGTGGCGGCTTTGGCGGCTACAAACTTACTGGTTGCCAAAGCGGCCGGTAAATTAATAGTGGATTGGCCACTCAAATGATGTTTTCTTGTAGTGGGTGTAATCACATGGGAGATAATCTGTGTAATGTGTAACATGAGAGATAGGGTCCGTTTGTTATAGATTTTTTGAAAATAGATTTTTATAGTGTAATATAATTTTGTGTGAAAAAAATTTACAAAGAAATTTTTAATAAAAGCTTCAAATGAAAATTTGATTTGAATAGTTATTCTTAAAATTTCTTTTTAAGCATTTCATCATTTTATTGAAATTTTTTTTTGATATCAAAATTTTAAAAAAATCATTGTTTTTGAAGCTATTTCAAATAGATTTTCATAAAAATCATTTTTAAAATAAAACTTTTTGTAAAAATTGAGATTTTGACTATATTTTGATCTTCAATAATGTACGTTTATGTTATATAATGTCAAAATTATTGTTTGAATTTAGAAAAAACTAATATAAAAAACTTATAATATTTTAAAAAACGATTTTATAAAATCTATTTTAAAAAATACAAAGAAAAAATTCATTTTTTTAAAGCTAAAAAAACGCACCCATAATGTGTTGCTTATAGAAATAGTTGTTCCGTTATTATTAGGATCTTCTCGAAATTCTTCTATACCATTTATTGTAACAAACCAATCACAATAAGTTTCACATTAAAGATAATCTCTATATTATAGAGATTAATTATTATCTCCGATGTGAAACTTATTTTGATTGGTTTGTTACAATAAATGGTATAGAAGAGTTTTGAGAAGATACTAATAGTAACGGGACAATTATTTCTATAAGCGGCAGATTATCTCTCATGTACACAAATTATCTCCCATGTGATTACACCACTCAAATTTGTGGGAGACAACTATTTCTATAAGCAGCCAATGAAATATATGTTGTATAAGAAGTACAAAAGCTAAACAACTCCATTCATTCACATGATTTACACCACCTAACTAAACAATATCACCTAAAGTACATGTTTATTTTTTTTAGCTCTTTTTCATTTTTTGTTGAACAAATGTACAGTACATGTAAAACTATGCAATTGAAAACATAAAAATAAGGTAAATTCTATTGCGGATTAGTATCATATTGTATTGTATTTTACAATTGTTGTCTTTGTTTGTTCTCTTGTATATTCTACCCATCGATGCTAAAGCTCTCAAAAAGTTTCACCGTATTAGTTTTGTTAGGCTGACATGTCAGCAAAAAATAATTTACTTTACAAATATAGATAGACAAGAAGTAGTATCTGAAGTATTCTATGAAATATTAATTTTGAGATCAATTGAAACAAATAATTAGTCTATGGTGAGTGGTGACAAATAATACTCTTAATATTTCTTTCTAATTTATTATTTATAATATTTCTATTTTTTATTTTTTTAACAACTTATACTCAAAGACTCGCCTTAACACTAAAATAAGCCTACTAATATTTTTTGGGATTAAATAGTGTTTACCTTTTGGCAATCTTACAGAATTTTGATTTTTTTTCTTGAAATTTTTATTTTATTAAACCTTATAATGTTAAGATTCCATTTTTTTAGTATGTTTGTTTAAGATTTCGTTCTTTTGCCTCTTGTTATTGAATTTCGATTTAACTCACTATAAGCATGTTGTTATGTTATCATTTATGTAAAATCTTAAACTAACATATTCAATAAGAGACTAAAATGAGGCTTTTCCCACAACTTTCATTAAAATAATTAGGATGTATATTTTACCCTTTTAGTTTATCAACCTTGCGATTGTAACTCTTCATATTTGTGTAATTTTAATTCTTTCAGTCTTAACATTTATCTATTTTTCGAGAAAGTCTAATGTAGGCAAAAACACAAATAAATAGTGTTTAGGCACACAGACATTAAAAAAAAAATAAAAAAATAAAATAATCTTTTTTTGAACAAGCCAAAATGGAATATATAAAAATAGGAAGCAATCTTCCTAGCACAAGATGTGCCAAAAAAGACTACCAATGTTGTCAGATACAGTTACCAAAACAAAATCAAGACCAATCATACAAGGCCCAGACAGAGCAAAGGACTAGACCACCAGCTATGGCAGTTGAAAGCTAAAGTAACACATGTAGGCTTCAACCACCTAAGAGAGATAAACATGATGTTGTCCAACACCTGAGAAGTAGTGCTGACTGAGCCTCGGAACAACATGTGATTTCTCTCCGTCCACACTACCCACACACGCGCGAGCTAAATGAGTTGCAGGAAAGAGCGACGAGCTTGAGAAAACCCTACTTGAGAGAGTAAGTACTGGACAAAGTGATCTCATAAAGAAGTGAACTCCACCATCTGAATGTCAATCCACGAGCGCACTAACTCCCAAAGAGAACAAAAAGTACCACATGAGATAAATAAGTGATGCGCTGACTCCGCCTCACCACAACCCGAAACACACAGATGAGCTGCAGTAGATAAGATGCCGCGAGTAACCAGGTTGGTTTTTGTAGGTAACCTGTCCCGCAAAAGACGTCATGCAAAGACGGATACCATCAACAGAACCCGAGGGTGCCAAATGAGATTGGCAGCGTCAAGTCAGAATCTGGTAAGCTCCTTGGACAGTGTAGCCTCTATCAGGGTCAGGCTGCAACTGTCACCTATTTGAAGACTGACCTTGCAATGAAAGGGTAAGAAATTAAATAATTTAGTCGCATCATCTTACATTAATTAATCATTTTATCTTTATATTTTTTAAAATCATGTGTGTGTGCCCAATACATTTTATTTGTTATTCTTCCTAAGTAAGCGTTCCTCCTATTTTCCTAACTCGGGTCAATTTTGACAAAAAAATGATAGCATGGCATTTTCTTTTGCACACATAGATGGTTATATAATTGGTCAAAATAAAAATTGATAAATTAATTAATTAAAAATAAACCAGAAAACTCATTAAGAAGACCACAAGTTAAATATGTTTTTTATCTCTACAAAATCATGTTCTTTAAATTTAGTTTCTTTTAAATTTAATGGTAATTTTAATCCTCCATAATATTGAAGTTTGTGAAAATAGTCTATATTTTAAAACAAAATCATTCTTTTTTTACACAAAAATATTAATCATAAAAATAGTTATTTTTAGTCCTCAAAGTAATCCTTATAAATTACAAATAGCTAGAGCTTAAAAAATAAATTAAAATAAAAGTTTTTAAAAAATCAAATTTAAAAACTTAAAGGAGATATTGGGTAGAAAAAAAACTTAATCGTATCTTTGGTTCTGCGATGAGGAAAATTGATTTTGACAGAATTGATTCTATAAAATTGATTCTAATCAAAATTGATTTATGTTTGGATATATTAATGTAAGTGAGTTGAACAAAAAAATTGAGTGTGAAATCAATTCTAAAATCAGAAGTTACGATTTTTAGCTTCAAGTAGAATCAATTCTTGAAGCAGAATCAATTATACTTTTCAAAAATCAAACAAATCGGAATCAATTCTACACGTCTATAATCAATTATGGCAACTTTAGAATTGAAACCAAACATAAGAGAATAAAATTGCACAGTATTAAAATTAGTATTCGTACAATTAAAATACTAGGGAGAATAAAAATGTTAATAAAAACCTTTGTTGCAAATTGTTTTTAGTTAAGGGGATGCACATGGATGGATGTTTTGGAGTGGAAACAATCAAATTAAACTTTCAATTTTTTTTGTGAAAATTGTATTATTTTATAGTTATTTATAATAATAAATAATTGTTTTTTGAACAATATTAATAGTTGATTGATTATTTGCAGCAATGGACAAAGTCACATTATCACTCAAATCTCACATTCTAACACTAATTCAACATATATTCAGCCCAGCAAGCCTACCTAAAATACAATACATTATAAATTTATAATCTATAGAATACCTTTTCAAAATACAGAGCTACCAAAAATTTAGAAACGTCTCATTTGTTTTCATTACATTCCGACGTGTCAGTTAACTATCAACAAAGTATATAAAAATTTAGATTTTTTTTATTCACACTTAAAAAATTTTAGTTACACTCAAATTTCATAAAAATTTTATCATAATACCAGAATTGTCCTTTTTTATATAAATTTTTAAAAACAGTCCTTCATCTTTTATTTTATTTTTAATGTTTTTGCTTCATCGTTCTTTCTCCCCCTCTCTCATAAATTCCATTAATGTATTCTCTCTCATAAATCTCATTAACTTGTCGTTAATTTCAATTAAAGATTGAATTTGAAGGTAGTATTTCATTTAAGACTTGATTGCATATGTTATTGAATTTATACTCATCCAATTACATGACATTTTTTATTTATTTTTCAAGGGATTTATGTTTTTTTTTTCACGATTGCATATGTTAGTGAATGTAAAATGTTTATTGAACCGCTAATGCTAATGTAAACTAAATTCACATAGCGAAAAATAGATTTGCAAACAATAGTAAATACATATGTAAACTCAGTTCACATAATCATAATCTTATGTAAACTTAGTTCACATTTACATTCGACAGTTTAAGAGGTTTACGTAAATTTAGTTAACATTTACATTCAACGGTTTAAGAGGTTTAGTAAACTTAGTTTACATAAGATTATGTAAATTGAGTTTACATACACATGACATAAGGGTATTTTGGTCAATATGAGGTGTAACTAGGTTTTTTTAGGGTGAGTAGAAAAATTAAAAACTTATCATATACCCCTTATTATTTATCTCATCCCACTATTTGCACATAGACCATATTATCTTTTCGTTGTAGCAAACGGTACTAATCATATTATCTCTTAATTGTGATGAGCGGAAAAGAAAAATATCAGATTATTATATAGAATCAAACGGTTTTTATTTTTAACCAAGAAACGGTTTTTATTTAAAATTGGTATTTTAGAAATTATAATGTACAAATTAAATTTGGTTTTTATATACTTTAATTTAAGTTAAGATTAGACACAGTCACAAATGTCATCACTGAGTAGAAAAGTAGAAAAAGGTGGCATGCAAGCTGGAATCAAAATCGGTTACTTTTTTCTTTTTTATTTGTGTGTGTGTAAGGGAAGTGGCTGCTATCGTTCTAACTATAGCAAATTAAATAGATTAATATTGAGAAAAAAAAACTTAGTTTCATGTTAAATTTTAATTAATTTATATGTCAATCAATTCAAATTAGAGTTGGTTATACAGAATATTTTAAGTATAGTAACACAGCTCACAGATCAATTCTTCAAATTCTTCTATATCTTAATTACAATATCTCCACTACAAAGAAAAAGTCTAAATTTGTTAAAAAAAAAAATTAAAATTATTTGGCTTGACCCATGTAACGCATGGGTTTAGACTTTAGACAGACAAGGTTAATCATGTGCTTACAAATTCACATAGACAAGGTTAATCATGTGCTTACAAACTCACACACAACACAACTTTATCGAGCCGTCTAATCTGGTTCATAAGTTGTTTATGATATCAAATTATTTCAACTCATTTCCGATCGTAGTTGCAGACAAAAAAAATTATGATTCCTCTATCAAATTCAGCACTATTTATTACTGAACAAATTAACGATTAGTAATCAACAAATCATATGATATTGAATTAATAAAAATGAAGCCGCTATAGATAACTTATTTTAATTAATTCAATAACAACTCTTTCACAATAGAGACAACTTTCATTTCCATAAATGAAAAAAATAAATAAAAAAACTTCCATTTCCACATTGCTTCTGGACCATTTCCATGCATTTACCGGATTTCAATAATTGACCCAACAACTTTTTCACAATTTAATTATAAAAAAAAACTCAGTCTTGCTCTAAAAAAGTTATTTTTTATTTATTCAAGTTGGATTAATTAGCCTCTAAATCCTCTATATATAATCAACCGAAACAAATGGTACCTACAAATTCAATTCAAGTACTTCTAAATTTTCTCATACACATAATTACACAAAGGTGTAAAATATAGATAGATAAAACATTGGAAACTTGACACACACACAACAATAGAACAATAAAAAGATGTCTCAATTAAAGAATATATCAATTCTTTTAGTAATTGCTTTTGCTGCAACAATACTACAAAACACAGAAGCTGTAGATCATATTGTTGGAGGCTCCACCGGTTGGACGGCTACTCCTCCAGGTGGCGCTTCGTTTTATTCTGACTGGGCCTCTAGTATCACATTTAAAGAAAACGATGTCTTAGGTGAGTTTGTGTATATGCTTTTAAATGAACAAACTCAATTCAAATCTTAAGACAATTATATTAGATTTTTCGAGGTTTATATACTTGATTTTTTTCAATGCCAAATCCTAATTGGAAAATGTCTTATTACAGTTTTCAACTTTGTCACGGGAGCTCACACTGTTGCCGAAATTAGCAAGGCAAACTTTGACAATTGCAACATCAATCAAAATACTCAAGCCATAACAACATCGCCAGCAAGAGTCACCCTTAATAAAACCGGGGATTTCTATTTTACATGTACTTTCCAAGGCCATTGTAGCAATGGCCAAAAGCTAAGTGTTAAAGTGTCTGCTTCTTCACCTGCTCCAGCTCAAGGTCCTTCTCCTCCTTCTCCGACTCCTCCTTCACCTACTCCACCTTCATCAGGATCCACTCCTACTCCTCCTTCTCCTACTCCACCTGTCAACGGAGATTCACCATCTCCATCATCTCCAACTCAACCAGGCGCAACTCCTCCATCACCGGGCTCAGCCAATTCTCTTGTTGCTACTTTATCTATTTTCATCGTTGTTGTCACAAACTTATTGTTTTAGACTACAATATACATGGTGTTTTTCATTTCTCTGTTTGATGTTCATTACTTTAGTATTTGATATACATATACCTATTGGGTGGCTTCATGGTTATTATTTGTTTTATATCAGAATAAATAAATTTGTTTCATTCCAAGAAACTTGATTGTTTGTATTATTATAAATATCAGAATTTAATGAAAGTATAATCGTTTAATTAATGAACAATGTAGTAAGTAGTTACCATTATTTTATACTTGTATATGAGCACACTCTTAACTAATAATGAGCGTGTGAGTAGCATATTTAATGTAATACAATGAACTAACATATTAACTAATTTTTGGAAGCGAGTTTGTAATTCTTAGATTTTTATATTGAGCTTAACCCGTATGTGTAAAATTAGTTTGTAAGGTGATAATTGTCTCTGATGACTTCATGTCATTGCTATGTTTAACTGCAATTCAAAGTATTTTTAGGGAGCATTAAGTATGTTTTTATGCAAGAATAAAGAGGAAAAGAATCAGGACAAGAAGGTTGGAAAGCAAGGAATTGAAGCAAAAACAGATGAACTGCGCCTGGAAACTTGCAGGCCGGCGCGGGGCGCCCAGGAGAGGCTAGAGAAGCCTATGCTGACAGTTTGGGCTGCGCGGGGCGTGGTCGATCCGGCGCCAGGCGCCGTTACGTAAATCAGCCCTATATATATAATATTCCTTTTTTAGAATAGGGTTACACAGTTTTTGACGAAAAAAGAAGCAAACTTGGTGATCAGTTCTGAGCAATCCTTTTCTTGTAATGAATTCTATCACTCTATTTGTTGTTTATTCTATGATTATGTCTAGCTAAACTCTTATGATTGGATCCTTAGGGGATTCTAGTTGTTTTTAGTCTTGAACCATGTAGTTTCATTTGACTTATTTATGAATTACGAAGTTAGTTCCAGTCGTATATTCCTTATGCTTAATGCTTTTCATGATTTGGCCAATTATGTAATGATTCAAATTGTTGGTTTTCTAAGACATTAGAGGCGATCAATCGACCTAGGAATAACCGTTCAATTAACTCTCGTTTTAGAAATATAGGGTTGTTAATTGGGAATTCTGAGATTAAAGTGCTAAAAACCTCAGTTGATTGTAGGTCATCCTAAGACATTAGGGATTGATAATCAATTGAGAGGATTATGTGCCAAGACATTGGACATAGTTAATATTTTTAATCGAATCGTGAAATTGAATTTGTAATTTGTAAATAAGCATGAGCTACCAAGATGAAAACAATTAGATGAACCAAAGGGGTCCAATCGCCTTTCGTAATCAATTTCTATCAAAAACTTGCCAATTCTTGTGTTTATGTTAACAACAACGTTTATTAAAAACACCCCCCTTGGTCTATTTTATTACTAGTTACGTATGTATTATCCTATTGTTCGCGTTTGATTCGGAACAATCCCTGTGGAAACGATAATAAATTTACACTTGCTTTTGTACTTCAACAGTCTCTACTTTTATAAACTCATATTCAGATCATTTCGCAATTGATGTGGGACTTATTAACACATCCCGTCGTGCCCAACGCTTGAGATGAGATATAAATGACGGATGACCCAATCAGAAATCTTAGGGTGCGACCTAGAAGAGGAGACTTTGATATCATCTTAGAATTGAGTATTTGACCGAATTCAACCCTAAAAAATCGATAAAATAAGGATTGACTCTTACTTATAATTTATAAACACTTGTTCAGACCAACTCACATCTGATGTAGGACTTCTTCTTAGCAGTAACTAAGAAAGTGAGTGTAATTTTAGAAAGTGACGATGAAAACAGCCAATCATTCCCCTAACTTGGATAGAGTGAAGTCCAAAAAATAGTCACTCAAGAGTCACCACCACCAGCAATTCTACCCAGTTGCCTCGATCTCAAGTTTTTCACTAAACCTCTGCATACATCTGATGTAGGACTTCTTCTTATCAGTAACTAAGAAAGTGAGTGTAATTTTAGAAAGTGACGATGAAAACTGCCAATCATTCCCCTAACTTGGATAGTAAAATATGAACTGATTGAGGATGCAGAGGTTTAGTGAAAAACTTGAGATATATCGAGGCAACTGGGTAGAATTGCTGGTGGTGGTGACTCTTGAGTGACTATTTTTTGGACTTCACTCTATAGCAAAAACAGAGTGCTTCTTTTTTTTTTAGTACAAAGGGAGGAAAACAAGAAAGAAAAAACAAAAATAGGAAACTATCTATAGAACCATGTCCCGCTAGCATCATCTAGTAAGGGAAGACTTAGACCAGCAGGGGGTTGGCAATGGAAGAAAAAACTTCATTGTTATGAGCCCCATGTTTAGCTAGGTAGTCAACACATGTGTTGCCCTCTCGGAAGGTATGAGAAATTTTAACCTGCCAATCTCTATTCAAGATGTCCTTAATATTGTTGAGGATGGCTGCCTAATGGTGCCAATCATCAATAGATTCAACAATCAACTTATTAGTTGTCCGGGAATCGGAATAGCACCATAACTCCTTTATGTTCAACTCCCACGCTAGAAGACCTTTATAAATAGCTATAAGTTCCGCATGAAGGATGTTTGTGACTCCTAAATTCTCATAAAACCCATGCACCCAAGCGTCGTCAGCATTGCAAATTAATCCCCCGAAATCGGATATACCTAGGTTACCAATACTACTTTCGTCCTCATTTAAAATCATGCCGGTACCACCGAGAGCATTTCATTTAACAAGCTTCGGAATTGCTGCTTACTGCGGCTTAATGTGACCATTTTTCAGCAAAAGGGCATAGTCCACAACCATCCTAATGTGACCATTTATACGATCATGCCATTAGATGTGAAGAATAGGTTGAATTTACTTTCTGTCAACCTGAATCCTAATTTAACCAACTGCTTCACCTGAAAAGGCAACCTTAATGGGATTTATACCGCTCAGGACGGTTACTATTGGCTTAATCATAATGGCTTCTCTATCAACCCTTCAACTGGCGTTTCCTTGTCTTTGGCTGTGGCTCTTACCGGCGCCGGAGAATATCAAATTCTTTCTATGGACCATTCTTCATAATGCTCTCCCTACTAAAGATATGTTGTCTCATCGTGGTATTCTCCAAACTAACTTGTGTTCTAGGTGTAATATTAGTGCGGAAACAACGCTCCATTGTTTGCGAGATTGCGATTTCGCTAAAAAGATATGGAAGTCTATTGGTTTCGCAGAGCAAACTTTCTTCCAAGGAGTTGATCCCTATGAGTGGTTGTGGAGCGGTCTTCATTGCTCCTCCATGTTCCTTTTCCTAGCGTCGGTTTGGTGGATTTGGCGGGCTATGAATGCTCTCTGTTTGGACAGCGAGTTGATATCGCCTTTTTCTCTCAAGATGAAAATTGTGGACTATGCCCTTTTGCTTAAAAATGGTCACATTAAGCCGCAGGAGGCAGCAGTTCCGAAGCTTGTTAAATGGAATGCTCTCGGTGGTACCGACATGATTTTAAATGTGGACGGAAGCAGTATTGGTAACCCGAGTATATCCGGTTTCGGGGGATTAATTCACGAATGCTGACGGCGCTTGGATGCATGGGTTTTATGGGAATTTAGGAGTCACAAACATATCCTTCATGCGGAACTTAATGTTACCTATCTAAAAAAGTTATATTTAAGCATCAATTTACTTGAATTAATTAAATTTTCCTCGAATGTGTTATGAATTGCATATTGTTCGCAATTTTAATGTATATACTAAACCTTAATTAATGCTTCGCTTGCTTAGTTAATGTGAATGCCATCTTTATGTTACTTGGCTCTCTTAAAAAAATAATTAAATTGAAGCTATTTGGTTTTTGTTGTAAGACAGCCAATTCTAGCAAATTTTGAGTTCAAAGTTCACACAAGTAGATGATGTTTTTCTTTTCAAAACAGATTATATTTTTTATAAGCAAAATTATATTAAAGAAAGTACAAGGGTACTCGAAACCTTACAAATAAAAATAATTTGGAGTCAGGTTATAGTTTCAATGTATTTTGTTTCCCAACGATTTTGGTTACCTTACTCGGCCAACTTGATTTTTTTCACTTCATTTCTTCTCTGCAAGGTTTCAATTACTATTAGTCTCATGACAAAGTTGTGCAAGGATCCAGAAAAGCAAAAGATGATAATTGCATTTTGGAAATTTGGAAGGATTTAATGACACAAATAAATAGTTATCCTTGGAGTAGAATAACATTAATTAATCCAGATGTTGAAGAATAAAAAATTTCAATATGTTGTTGATATATTTTGTATGAAATTCAAGAAGTGGTAAAAAATATTAGATATTTGGTAGTAAATATATAATTGTGTATCTTACAATATTTTTTTGGTTACAAGAGAGAGAAGTGTATCTTACAATATGCTATTTAGTAATACAAATTTTAATTTTTAAATATTATTGTGTGTTGATGAAAGTCAAATTATTTAGGGTAAATAGGCCTTTACCTAGGGATGACAATTTACTCATATCCAATGGGTACCCACAAAAAATATCTACGATGGATAGGGTAAGAATCCGCATTTTGGGTATGAGTATGGGTAATTAACCACAAAATTGAGCGGGTATGGGTGCGGGTACGAGTACCTAAGGTACCCACCCCTTATACCCATATAGTATATATTTTTTTTTTAAATTATATTATTATATAATAATATATATAATTATTTTTATAAAATACAACATTATTATATTATTACACATTTTGAATAAAAAATGTTTATTTATAACATAATGTAAATATGTCAATAGAGAAATGAACTTTAGGATGATATTACTAATAATTTTGTTTATAATTTTCATGAATTAACATTAAAATCTTTGAATTTTTTCAAATTTTATTAAAATGATATGATATTTTATAATTGATCAATTTATTTTTAATAAAAATACGGGTAACGGATACAGGTATGGGTACTTAGGTACCCACAGGTAGAGCTGTAAAAATGGACCGGACTATCGGGCCAGCCCATTAGCCCTATAGTTTTATGTGGGCTGGGCCAGGCCGGGCTTAAAAAAAAATTATTTGGGCCTTATTGGGCTGGGCCCCTAGGCCTATTTTTTTAATGGGCCATCATGGGTTGGGCCAACGGGCTTTTGGGCTAGCCCCTTAAAGAATTAAAAAAAAATATCTAAAATCTTTAGATAAAATAAGTAACAAAATATGAGATTTGTTAGATAAAAATATTCAAATTTGTTATGATTATCTTTATTTTAAAAAAAACAAATTTGTTATGATTACTTTTACTTACAAAAAAAATAATAACAACTAGTTTGTGCAGATATATGTATCTAGCACATATGTAGTTTTATTGTCTATTGAATTTTTTTTTAAAAAAATTGTCAATTTTTTTATAAAAAAAATATGAAAATTTGTCGGGCCGGCCCATCGGACCATGTAGGCCCTTGCTTATCGGGCCGGGCTAGGTGGGCTGGGTCTTAGGCCTTAATGGGCTGGCCCACTTAAGCCCAGTAGATGTCTTGGCCCGCTGGGCTAGGGCCGGCCCATTTGACAGCTCTACCCACAGGGCATGGGTACGGGGACAAAAACTGTCACCCACGCGGGTTTGGGGATGGGTACGAATATTTTTTTCAAACTGCGGGTATGGGGATAGGGACTGTAGTGCCCTACCCATTGCCATCCCTACCTTTACCCTCCTGCAATATAGGTGAGATTTGCAATACCCCCCTAGAAAAAATTTCTTAAGGATTCCCAACTTGCAAAATTTTTTTTATTTGCGTTACCCCCTGGTTAGCATGACTCTAATATTTCAGTTTTTTTTAAATAAAATTTTTCATATATTTTTTAAATAATTTTTTTTTTAAAATAGACATATCCAGTCATCAGTGAAAAAAATAAATAAAAATTTAAAAAAATTCAACATATGCATGCACGTCAGCAAAACAGAATATTTCATATCTAGTTGGCCACTTAGGGGGTAACGCAAATAAAAAAAAATTTGCAAGGTGGGAATTCTTAAAAAAAAATTTCTATGGGGTATTGCAAATCTCGCCTATATTTATAAATGCCTATTTATCCAATTATTTATAAGTTTTATGTTTTTTTAAAAATGAAACGTAAATTTTACTTTTTTTTATTGATCGGTAACCAATTTTTAAAAAATTCTTACAATTTAATTAGATTTCTCTATATAAAAAAGTATATTCTATAAAACAACAGAAGTTATTAGAAAAGATAAATTAATCCTTTTTTTACCAAAAAAAGAGAGAAAGAAAAGATAAAGTATTTATTTTATCCTAAATTACTTACTATAAATATAAAAGAAATTAAGAGAGAAGAATTTAAATTAGTTACGTTTAAAAAATTAGAGATAAATTATGTGAGAAAAAATTTAAGAAATAAACTGAATTTCATTACTTCATCTAAACAATGATTTTCAAATTGGAAGGTAATTCAACCAAAGCTTTAGAATTCTATATATGAAATCTAAAAATCTTTTGAATTTTAAATTTTTTTCAACAATACAGGACACAGTAGTACACGACATAACACAACAGATGACAAAGTTTAAGATATTTAACAAATTTTATTTCAGACGATGTTTAATTGACAAAATGTTATTTTAGTATTTTAGACAACTTATCAATACTGAGAGACGAGAGTTTTCAATACATTTGCCCCGAATTTGTCTAGTCTCGTTAACAGTTTTAAAATCAAACATAGTACATACAACTAAAATTATCATATTCAATCCTTTAATTTTTAGGGATCAAACACACTCTAAACCATTTGCATTTCCATATTGTTTCTAGACTATTTCAATTTATTTACCGGACCCCAACATTGACCCAACCAATTTTCACAATTTAATTAAACAAAATATAACTCAGTCTCTATACCCAAAAAAATAATATATAACTCAGTCTTGCTCTGACGAAGTTCCTCTTATTATCAAGTTGGGTTAATTAAGCCTCCCAATCCTCTATATATTTGGGTTAATTAAGCTACCTTCAAATTCAATTCAAACATTCCTAATTCTTTTCTTCTTTTCATAAACACAATTTTTTGAAATAGATTAAACAGGGGAAACTTGATACACACTCAAACAAAAGAACAATAAAAAGATGTCTCAATTAAAGAATATATCAATTCTTTTAGTAATTGCTTTTGCTGCAACAATACTACAAAACACAGAAGCTGTAGATCATATTGTCGGAGGCTCCATCGGTTGGACAGCTACTCCTCCAGGTGGCGCTTCGTTTTACTCTGACTGGGCCTCCAATATCACATTCAAAGAAAATGATGTCTTAGGTGAGTTTGTACATATGCTTTTAAATTCATGGTCATGCTAAACAGTGTATCCGGTGCACTAGTTAAACATACCCAAAAAGGAAATAAAGAGACAAAATTAATGTTAGAGAGATAACATTTTGTATCATTAACACATTAAATGCACAAGTTTCAAGAAAAAATTTCTATATTAATATGCTTAACCAATGCACCAGATGCATTGTTTAGCATTTTCCTTAAATTTAATAGACTCTCAAATTCGATTCAAATCTTATGTCAATTAGATTTTTCGTGAATTATATATACTTTTTTTTTCAATGTCAAATTATAATGTATCAATATTTATTACAGTTTTCAACTTTGTCACGGGCGCCCACACTGTTGCCGAAATTAGCAAGGCAAATTTTGACAATTGCAACATCAATCAAAATACTCAAGCCATAACAACATCCCCAGCAAGAGTCACCCTTGATAAAACCGGGGATTTCTATTTTACATGTACCTTCCAAGGCCATTGTGACAATGGCCAAAAGCTAAGTGTTAAAGTCTCCGCCGCTGCTACACCTGCTCCAGCTCAAGGTCCTTCTCCTCGTTCTTCGACTCCTCCTTCACTTACTCCTCCATCAGCAACCACTCCTACTCCTCCTTCTCCTACTCCACCTGTCAATGGAGATTCACCATCCCCATCATCTCCAATTCAGCCAGGCGCGACTCCTCCATCACCGGGCTCAGCCACTTCTCTCGTTGCCACATTCTCTATTCTCATCGTTGTTGTCCTAAATTTATTGTTTTAGACTTCAGCTTTGATGGAAGTGTTGCTATTATTGTGGTATATATAGTTATTTTCAGTTTACATGGTTTAATCAATTTCTATGTTTGATGTTCTTTACTTAATTATTTGATATTACATATTGAGTGGCTTCATTGTTAGAAAGAGATTTGATTGTTTGGTTGTGAAGATTGATTAATAAATTATTGTCCTATGGTACAATATATACCTCTATTACCCTGCTTTTTTTATATAAAAAATTGTTAGTTTTTTTTAAGTTACCATGATATATATAGATAGGAAGTTTTTATCCCAGTTAGCGATGACAAATCTCTATAAAGTATATAAAGTGAGATCTTCTCGCCAACTAAATTCATGATGAATAATTTGATTTGGTTTCATAAAAATAAGAAATTAAAAACAAAATGTATATAAGACAAACACCTTAGAATTAATCACACTTCATACAATAGTATCGGTTAACAATCATTTCCTCACCCTAAAGCGATCAAGTTTGGCCACAAACAATGATACTAAATACTTACGTTTTCCATTGAGATAATTAACGGAAGCGTCCGCGTAAGCATGTTTTAACTCAAACTCAATCCCTTATTTTCACGGTTATTAAGTTGACGAGCCCGTTAAATCTTTTTCTTCTTTCTCCTTAAATGTCACAAGCAACCCTAGCTATTCTCATGGATAGAACCCTATCAATTCTCATGCATATATAGAAACCCATGTCTAGCCTTAAATTTTCAGTTTCAATCTTTGCCTCACAGCCTATGTGCAAAATCAATTGCTCAGTTTGTGACTGGTACGTGGATAATTGTTGGATATGCAAATACCATAATTTGTGTGAATTATAAGATTGTGGAACATTTTGTAGTATTTGATTTATGTTATTCGTAGTGGGTTAAATTTTGATTTGATGTCTTATGTACGTTGGTGGTCTTTTAAGTTGGAACTATTATATTTTTTATGAATCTCTTGACAACATTGAAAATAGACTTCATGAGATACTCGTAGTTCAACTCAAATTTGTGACGACGTAATTTTGAAGAAAACCTTGGACATATACACACTTTGGATTAATTATTTTGTTGGTAGTGTCAAATTCTATTGATGGTGATATGATTCTGTGATTTCTGAGCAACACTTTATGGTTGCTTTTTTGGTGTCACTTAATATACAACTTTATGTAAATGATTTTGTATAAATGCCAATGGATTTTGCTTGTTAATAAATGTGTCCCATGAGTGTATTTGGTATAAGAAGGAATGTGATGCTAGTTATAACTTATAAGTAGTGTGTTGTAAATGCCCAAAATAGCTAATTTCATTCATAAAAATTGCTTTACATATTTGAACTTAATTCATGTCACTTGAAGTTGGTACTTCATTATTTACATTATGTCCTAAAGCTACTATACAATATCATTTTTCAAATTTTGAAGAGTGGTGTTGATGTTTATCTTTCTTTGTGCTATGAAATTTGTTTCTATCAAGACATGAGTCAAATTATTATGTCTTTATGTTGCCAACTAGCTTTAACAATAATCTACAACAAAGGAAAGAAAATAAAAACAAGTAAAATTCTCTAGTATTGAACTCAAAGAATAAATGAAAGCAGAAGAAAATTACAATTAACTTGAACTTGTAACCAAGTAAAGGAGCACTTCTTATTCTTTGATAAATCATATGAAAGTATTAACTTTGCCTTGGTTTGGAAAGCATCGAATCTGAAATTCACACATAGTATGCAATCTACTCGTAACTTATTACTTGAAAGAAAAAAATTCACACAAATGTATGACTACATACTTACTCATCAATTGGAACTTTATACTGAGAGCATTGTTTCTTCATAAACTTTGCAAGCTAAGATGGATTTGATTTTGCAAGCCACATCTACAATTATTCTTTTTCGACAAACAAAACGAAGAAGATACGCAAAACTGGTTTTGGGTTTGAAGTTTTTTTATTACCGAAAATACCCCTCTATACATACATAGCTATCGATTTAAGTCGTCACAAAATGTATGTCAATATATCATTCCTCAAAGTCATGTAGTTGAGAGGTCACTTTTCAACGTTGGAACGCCAGCTCGAACACAGTGGTATCTAATCAGGACCAGAAACATATTTGAATTTGGATCTTGACATGTCTGTGGTTTTTAACCGTGGGAATCATGCCACTCGGCTCGAAACTTGACATTTAGATAAAATGATTAAGAGAAAAAATAGACTAAAAAAAGAACAAGAAATATACAGTATGTTATTTTGTGAACTCAACTAATACAATGCATTTTCTAGGTACTACTACTATTTGCTAGTTAATTAATCATTAATAAAATTCTCCCTTCTTCAATTATCAAAACGCAGCGTTTCAGGCACAGCTTGCCAAGCCGAAGCCGCAATGAGAGGACGGCTATGCCAACCCAAAGTCAAGCTCCCTTGATTCTCTTCAACACAATAACCCTCAGCCGAAAACAGAGTCAACAACATACTAGCTTGTTTAAAAGCATTCGAACCCAAATGTAACGGTCTGAACCCGGTTTTCCCAAGCCGTTCCCTCCACTTAACAAGCGGTTCATGTCTCTCCACTCGAGCCGGTCCCTCACAACACACCACGTTGCAAATCTCCCTCTGTAAATAAATCTCAGCCATAGCTTTATCCGGTTCAACCGGACACGCTTCCAACGAGTCAAAAACGGTCGAGTAATAATGTAATGATTCAGTGAACCGGTCCATAAACCCATCCTGGTTATGATTCGCTTCTTGTTCCACAACCGTCATAATTTTCGGGTTCAAACTTCGGATCCAACTCAAAACCGTTTCAATAGAGGAATGATTATTCGGGTCGGGTTCAGATCCAAGAAGACGATGAAGTTGCATAATAGAATTAACCGCTACGGCTTCTTTAGAACTTACCTGAAGCATCCACGGCTTCACATCTTCAAGCCGCCACGCCGCAACGCCGCGAAAAGCGAATCTAACGTTAACGGAGCGAGCTAGTTCGGCAAGACGGAGTCCAATTTCACGGAGGTTGTCACGGTCGTCATGCGACGGCGGACCAATGCCGGTGAGACGGAGAAACGGTGGTCCACCAGGACGAAGCGCTAGAGCTTGAATTAACGCCGGCCATTGAAGACCGTGCATGAGGTTGAAATCGATGACGTGGACACAATCGTGACCGTTGAAAGCTTCGAGTATAGCTTGATTTGCTGTGAAGTGAGCGAATTTGAGATATGGACAAGCTTCGTAGTAGTGATGATAAAGAACATCGTTCTCGATATGCATGATATTGTTTTGACCGAAGATGCGACGGTTTAAAGCGTCGATGAAGTATCCGGCGACTTTTCCGATGCCGGAGTTTGTGTTCATATTTGCTAACAAACCTTGCATGCCTTCGATTAACGAGGTTGCCAATTGTATGTTGCCACGTTGCAACCAATCAGCACACGTCATCAGCATGTGAACAAGCTTTATCGCTGAGTCTTCTTCGACGGTGGAAACCACCTTTAATTGGTGGTGCTGGTGGTGGTGCTGGTGTTGATCTTGTGCGAGATCTGGCAGTTCAGAGAAATCATAAGGTAAAGAAGCGTTGTGGTCGAATTCCGATAGGAGATTGTCCACCCAATTACCAATGTCGGAGGGATCGTAGTGAACGGTATCGGAAGCGAATTGAGTAATGTCGCTTGACGATGAATTCACAATTACGTTCTCCAACCGTTCGATGTTCTGAGCTACCTGATGTAGCTCAGATGACTTGACTTTGTAACCGACGTCCGCGAGGAGGCCGTCGATTTCCTTAACCTTGGTAGGGGAAGAAACTGAATCTGTTTCTATCTCCATATAGTATATGAAATGAAAATAATTCAAAATTTATCACTTAATTTTGTAAGCAAAGTTGATAAAAACATATAAAGAAGTGAAAGAGTGAGTGTGAGTGTATATAGAGTGGTGGGGTTAGGAGTGAAAAAGAGGAGAAAGAAAGAAATAAAGAAAATGATGTGTGAGGAAATTAAGGGAGAAGCTAAGTTATAAAATGTATGACCATGATGGGTTACTAATTTGTGTTGTGTAGCTATCTGCAGTGCTAGCACATCATATTTGATTGATACTACTACTTTTTTTTTTTAAAGTTACCCTAACTTCCCGGGTAGTGTGCCTTCAATTTTAGTAGCCTAAAAATAGCAAAACTGGCCTTTGATAAATTAGATGCTGTTAGTCCAATATAAGCATATTGGTTCAACGAGGGATCTGGTTTCCTGCATGAGCGGGACCACAAAATTTAACGAAATAACAGATCACAGTCATTGATGTTGAACTAAACAGTCCAAATCGCACATCAATCAAATTATGTCAAAACGATCTTAGCTGTCCATTTTGAATCGGACGGTTTTGATCTATTACAGCGTCCTGTAGTAACAGTTGGAAATCCAAATCCTTCAACAAGAGGTAACTCTGAATCTGAATTTGTCGAGTACCAAAAGCATGTGGTTATACGTTGTAATCAATCTTAATCATTGATTTTATATAATAAGATGGATTGGATTATATATTTAGACGATCGATTGATATTGTAATTGAGTTGACGCAGTTACAATCGGTAATATATTTCCTAATTCTTTGGTATCGCATATTTATTGTTTCTATGCAATAATTAATTTGGACCGTCTTATTAAAAATGAATGACAGGGGTCTTATGTTGAATTGCAGATAGAGGCCGAAATTCACTGTTGCGGCAAACTGTGTAAGTTTACTATAGCAGTAAATCCAGGTGAGATCAACAAGTGGTTCCTCGTGGGTCTATTACTCTCAGTATACAGTACCATCACCATTAACTATTGTGATTTGTTATGATTTTCAGGGGCCAGGAGCCACAGTACAACACTACAACTGTACAATAATACCTAAAACTGTAAAAATAAAAATAAATGAACAGATTAAAGTAGTACTGTACTACTACTGTTGTTTATAGTTTAACTGACCAAATAAATCCCAAATAAATACTAGTAATAAACAGGAATATGATAACATGTTGATTCATATTTACTCCAATTCCAACTTAGGTATACTGTGATTTCACATGCTATGTTACATACTCTTAAATTTGTTTTTGAATTTATTTTCTTTTTTTTTTTTTTTGACAAACAATTTATTTTATTTTCTTTCTTATACACTGCTAAGCTATAGAAGATGATAGTAATAATTTGTATTCAATGCAAATATGAGAAAATATCCTGACACACTTGACAGCACCTTGCTTTCACGAGTAATAATTTTCTTACTTTCTTCATTTAGCACCCACGGTATACTGCTCATAAACTGTACTTCATAGCCTTTACATAGCTAAAATTAGCATACATCAACTCAAATTATTACATTTCAATTTTAACATGTGATTTTCATTACCATGAGAGGTTGATGATCATTAAATTCAAATATGCATCGGTCCATGATAGATCATGTCGATAAAAATAACTCAATTGATACGAATATAATTAAAAGAATTAAAAATAAATATGTATTTGGTCTTAAACTGTTATCAGTTAGGTTACTATTTAAACCGTAAAATATATATTATAAGAGTAATAAATTTTTATTTTTTAAGAATATCGTCGATCATTATTAAAATTTTGATATTTTTTTTATACTAATTCATGGTACGTGGACTACTTATTTCGATGGACCATGACTCAATGTTAGGCACTTGTTGTTGATGATGGGTCATATTTAATTTTCCTAGTTTCTACATTATCTATTTGTTATGCTAATTCTTTGAGGTTTACTAATTAGAGTATTCTAAACCTTTTAGATGAAAATATTAGTAGCATTGTCAATTTCTTATACCACAAATAATTAAGATTTTAAGTTAAGTGGTAAAATTAGTACAAATATAACACATGCCTAAATCTGAAAACCTTTTTTGAGTGTAATGAACTCAATGTTAAGTTGTCATTATCCAAGTACTTATTTATTATTAGTGTCACAATTAATCTCCTTCCAAAAGCTTGTAAAGTTATAATATGCTGTTGTGTAAAGTTACTTTGTGTATCACTCTTAAAAGGAAAAGCTTTTAGTGAATCTCTCTTTGTATATATGCTTGTGACTTGTCTTATATATATCTTAGCTTATGTTGCTAATAATTTGTAATAACTCTCTTAGTCTGATCAAATTTTCTACAACTTAATTGTAGGTAACTTTTTATCTTTTTTTTTTTTTTTATGTTTCTATTGCAAATTTGCAAGTGGCCCTTTGATTCTGTCTCTCTTAAGCCCCTACTTGCTTAATTAAGTGCATAATTTTTTTATTAAAAAAATTAGTTTAATTAATATGCATTATTAGGTACCTAAAAGTACAGTTTTTCATTCAAGTATAACGTCATTGTAACTAGAATATTCCTGTAGTAGCCATGTGTTACAGAAAGCATCTAAGGTATAATTGCTGTTAAATCATTTTAAAATATATTAGGATCTATTGTGATTTATATGAAGTTACATCTATCGACACAATAAAGAAAGTTTTATTTTTTTTGTTTAATCTTATCACCATAGTTAAGTTGTTAAGAAATTATATGTAATATATGGTAACTAGAATTGGAATCTTTGATATGGTATAAAATACTAAGGTTCGTTTGGCCTAGTTTATTTTTGAGTTTTTGCAAACAACTTATGCAATTTTTATGCATTATTATAAGTTTTTCAAGGTAATTTATGATAAAGTAGCTTATAAAAATTCAATTTTCACTAGTTTTAATTTATAAAATAACATAAAACTTAATTTATATTGCATAAACTGTTTGCATAACCTCAAAAATAAGCTAAGCCAAACAGGCTCTAACTATTATACTACTTGATGATAAAAATTATATTTTTGTTAGTATTTTTCTTCTTTACAATAATTTGAACTTTGATCCTTTTACATCTTAGCTTAGCTCTTCTAATTTTTAGCTCAAATAGATTGAGACTCTCAACCCCAATAAAAAATGTGTTTATATAATTAAGTGATTTACTTGGAGTGATTTACAAGTTTCTTTTGGATAAATTTTTAAAAAAGCGCAATTTTAATTTTGTGAAGAATAATTTTTTATCATATTTTGTTTATTTTTTTGTTGGACTCCATATCACAAAACCATTTTCTTTTAAAACTTAGATGGTTAGTAAAAAAATTATTTTAATTTTTTTTTGTTTTCACCACAATATTCAGTTCACTTGACCACTTAATTTTATATAGGGATCAGTTATAACATCAAGTAATTTCAATTATATATAAATCGCAATTGTAAGAATGAGTTTAATTATTTTAATGTAATGACGACAAGAGTTTAATTAAGATACTAATTAATAGCGATATTAACAACTTAGCTACTTAAATAATTTGGGTACCCTGCCTGCCTTGGCACTATATAAGAACATGTCTTATTATGAGATTGAGGACTAATTCAACTAAATTTAAACAAAGAAACCAATTATCTATACCCTCCATCGTTCTCACAAAGACGTACAGATTCAGGCATTATGTTATTAAGTGTTGTGAAGAGTTACCGATTAATTAATTAGATGTGACAATTAAACAAGGTTTTGCTTATATTATAATGCCCCTTGCTGCTACATGTACTAATATGTTTTGAGAACTTTTTAAGGTAGTAATTTTTTGTTTATTCCCAAGCAATTATTAAGACTGTTTATTCAATCATACATCAAATTTCAACACCTCTATAGTAAAACAGACGTTTTTTATCCTCACAAACCTAGCTCAATTAATAAATGACATTGGATATTTGTGTAGAGATCGGGGTTCGAACTCAATATTCCCACTTATTCATCTTTAAGGGTGAATTTCTAGTCGCTAAGCTATCTGACAAAAAAAAAAGACGTTTCTTTTGGTCATTTTAATTTATTTATTTTAGTGAAAGTGTCAAATAAAATCAAAGAACACAAAAAAATTTTAATACAAAGTCTCAAATATCTTTTCGTTATTCAGATAATATAAAGTCTAATATTATTTTTTACCATAAAAAATATTACTTCTACTTTTTAAAGGTCTTTGTCTTTATTCGGAGGTCTTTTTTCTTATTGTGCATTAATGAACTTATGATTTATAAGAGACTTTTTTTCTCTTGATAATTTTTTTTATTTATATTTTTGGAGGTCTAAACCTTTTGCTTGGGTTATCTTACCCTATTTTCTGTGAGATTGAAATAAAACTTAACTTTTTTTAAACCTCTAATACTTAAAATGGATTGTAGAGATTAGAGAATATTTAGTATAACTCAAAAGACAACTTATGCGAATTCGTGCTTAAACAATAAACCTTATGCAAATTGACCTGTAAGAAAAAATTTATGGAAATTCGAAAGTATAAAAAACATCTCCTGGTCCTTGTGTGCATGGCCAACTAAATTGGTCCACATTTTAGGGACCATTTCATAATCCCAAAAGGCTATATAAAAAATGTGAAAGTGAAAAGTAAAATTCATTTGGCAACATCAGAAATTAAAACATGTTTATAAATGTTATTCCTTTCTTTCAAAAATAAATTACTTAAATGAAATACTAACAATTTGTTGTAAATTTATTTTATTTTTATTTTTTATATTGATTGTTGAATGGTTCAGTAGTGATTGACGTGCTTAACTTGATATGGAGGACCACAATTCAATTACCGCAATTGCAATTGGAAGAAGGGGGCTGAAAACACTTGATACTAAGTGTATCTTTGGTTTCAATTCCGGAGTAACCAGAATTAATTATGGAAGTGTAGAATTGATTCTGATTTGTTTGGTTTTTTCAAAAGTAGAATTGATTATATCTTCAGAATTGATTCTACTTGATGTTAGAAATCGTAGCTTATGATTCTATAATTGATTTTTACATGCAAATTTTTTGATAAACTCAATTTTGCATGAATCTATCCAAACATAAACCACTTTAACTTAAAATCAATTTTGGGCAGAATCAATTTTACAAAATCAATTCTATCAAAATCAATTCTTACCACCGCAGAATCAAACACAACTGATCTCCAAATCAGATTAGACGGTCCAGTGAGCAGAAAACTGATGGTAAAAAAATTACATTATTTGAAATTATATAAACAGTGCTCCCGGAGCACTAGTTAAACATATAAATATAAAAATTATATCTCAAAACTTGTGTATTCAATGCATCAAGAATATAAAAATTCATTTTATTAATATTAATTTTATCTTTTATTTTTATTTTTGGTATGCTACAAGTGCCCCTAATATAAAACAAAGATAGATCATTTATATACACCTAATAGCACAAATAGTTTATTACTCGTATATAAATAAAGTAAGCTAGCTAAAAAGTGGTTGATTTTTCACTATCAGAGTTGTTGTTTAGCACAATGTTTGGGGGCTTAAAATTAATTGAAGCTCCTCAAATAGGGAGTGTTTAAGAACTGTAAAAAAGTGGTCCAGAAAGTGAATTAAACATGGAATTTGTTGGGACCATTTATGAAGCAAGCACAGAGTGCACGGACTCATAACAAGTGAAAGCATCGAGAATGAGGTCCCTGCCAGCCATTGCTGTAAATCTGGGGAAATAGAATTATGCCACGTCCGGGTTTCTAGGGAATCAATAACATTGTCAATTTACGCAAAATAGTGCTAAAAATATCTCTTGAAAATTGTGTAAATTTTTAAAAGTGCAAAATATGTTTTTTTAATATAAATTTACTACGGTATTATTTTTTTAAAAATTTAACTAGAGTTCCAAGGCTGATAAATTAACTACCGTACTACTAGAAATGACAAAAATATTCATACCCGTAGATATTTGTGGATAAAATTCGCAATAGACACGGAGCGGATACTTTAATAGATATCCGTGAATAAAATAAGTGGATATTTTAATTAATCGCATTTAATGGATACGGATGTGGGTTTAATACTATCCGCACCCGCGGATATTCAAACCCGCTAAATAATTAGTAAAACTATTTAAATATCCATACTTAAATATAAATTTTATTATTTTTCTTGTATATAAAAAAAAATTATATTTTATGTTTTTTTTCATATAGAAAAAACTTTTCATGTTTCTTTTTAATTTTTTAGGAAATCTTTTTCAGTTTTTTACATATCTCGCCTCTTTTTTTTAATAAAATTTCTTTTTGCAATTAAAAGAGAGAGAGAGAGAGAGAGAGAGAATAATATATGAATATTATGTGTTAGTAATATTTTGTCTTTTTAAAAAACTAACTTCTTTTTTTTCCAATAATTAGGTTTTCTTTTATAAAAAAATGTCATCCATGGATATTTGTTAATATCCGTAGATACTTCAATATCCGTGAATTACCCTCTAAGTGGATATCCGCACGGATATATAAAGAAGACACGGATATAATATTTGTTCAACGAAGCGGATACGGATATCACACTATTCGCGTCCATGGATATCCATTGACATCCTTAGGTACTACAGTATTTTAAAAAAAATAATTAACTAGAGTTCTAGAGCCGATAAATTTACTACGGTATTACGGTATTTTTTAAAAAAATTAACTAGAGTTCCAGGGTCGATAAATTTACTACGGTATTACTCGTTTTTAAAAAATTTAACAAGAGTTCCAAGGCTGTATCTTAGTTAAGGTGAAGAATACAACTTTTGTTTCTTATTATAAGAGAATTTTTATTTATTAAATTCATAGATTATTATATATAAAAATTATAATATGAACTAGATACATCAAATATTTTATGACCGGAGTTCGAATCCCGATTATCCACTTTGTATGTGTGAGTTTTGGATCTGGATTCCATGTAGTCACTTTTTTGGTGTAGTCGTGCACTCATTCTTTTTATAGCAGTCCGATCAAGATTGGACGGTCCATGATTTAAAAATGTATTTAATAACTGTATTATTTATACTGTCTGATTTGAATGGACAACTATAAAATGACTGCAGCAAAAAGTTGACTGCACCTAATCCATTTCCGTGAGTTTTTAATGACTTTACCATTTCGTCTATCAATCAAAAAAAAGTAAACTTATAGAGAATGAATTCTCTCAATTGTCTCAATTGTTTAATCATCACCATTAAATTCACCTTTTTGCTTTTTACTTTTTCTCTCTTCTTCCAAATTAATGGTTTAAAAGAAAAAATATATCTAAAGTGACTTGAGATGATCAATTCTCCTTATAATAAGGACTAGAAAGAGTTATTAGGAGCTAGCCTTAGGGTATATTATGCCAAAATAAAAAAGGAAAACTTTTAGGTGTTAAAAATAATATGGTTAAATATTTGTTAAAGATTTTAAATTAATTTTATTTTATATTTATATTTACAATAATACTCCCTCCGTCCCATATTATAATGGAAAAGAAAAAAATTGCAGTTATTAAGAAAAAGTAAAACATGATAATTTGAAGTATGATTTTGTGGATTTTCCTTGAAATAAGTTGCATAGAAAGATGTAAAAGTAATTTTTATGTTAACAAAACAACATTGGTGGAACAATTATGATTAGTCGACGAAAGACTATGCGGCCGTTCACACATGGTCCCCTCCTTTTATAGTCATTCTTGCTGCATTCCTATTGGATGACTATTCAACGCAGCCATGTGGCCAATCACGTGGTGCCACGCAGCAACAACATTTGACTGCATGAGAGACTGCAATTTTTAACTGCCGTCAGGTTCGCTGCTTAGGCAGCATACGTAGGCAGCAAACTAAGGTGCGAGTGTGTTTGTCATTTTTCACACTCACTGCGTAAATAGCGAGAGGGTATTCTGGAAAGTTTAGGGAGTAAAAAAGAGTGATGAGGGGTGCAAAAATAAATTCTCAAATAATAATAGTAGAGTATAAATCAAGGCCCAACCCAAACTATATTATTTTAAATTTTTTTGACACAACTATATAAATTAGTGTTAGTAAATAGTAGTTTGTGGAATGAAGCAGGATAAATTTATATGTATGCTCCATCCATAAAGTCAATTCAAATCCATTTTTTGTGTGTTTTTCTCATATTCAATTGACATCATAGCAAGATCTCTATATTTTTACTTAACTGTGTTAGAGAAAAATATTATTTGAAAAAAAAAGTATAACGTTATAAAGATTTGTATTGTTTCTACTTCTACTTACACTTCTGGTAAAAACGATGGTGGTCATTATTTTCTAACTAAATTAAATAACTTTCTAAATTCAATGGATAAATAAACCAATTTTTGCGTGTGAAAGATCTACGCCATCAAGTGGATTGATACGGTAGTCATTAAGGTTTAATAACGTCATATGTCCGTGATGACAACTGCAGTGGTCATATTTTTTATGTATTAGTGGACCAAATTGTAAAGAAAAAACATAAAGATAAATAACATTTGGACATATACCTAAAGAATTGTAATACATAGTCTAAATGGAAGATGATTGAAATATTTTATTATTTAATTACATTTCAATATTATTATGTGGACAAATATTTTTATTAATTATAAATTAGTGTTCAAATTAAATAAAAAAACTAAATAAATTTCTATTTTGATAACTTATTAATAATATAATTAATTTGTATGAACTCAATATGAGTGGACTGAAGGATGATCTATTTTAAAATAATAAAATTTCTAATTGACCATCACTTTATATATAGATCATATAGTCTCACACCACCAAAACAAGATCATATAGTCTCAAATATACTAAACACATAGCATATTGCCGGATCCAGATTTGCTGTTGTAATTCTTAACATAGTTTACCACTGTTTTCACAACCACTAATTTCATATCAAAAGACTGTGATTCATCTATCACAATTAAATCTCAATTACTGATTCAGATCAAATGATACACAATTATAACTGCGTCAAATAGTTACATCAACAAATTCATTCCCCATATTGCCTCTTCTACTTATTTGATGAGTGCCTATCTCCTCTTCTCTTTTGATTGTGTTTTATGGGTACTCATCAAAAGGTTACAATTAGAGCTGTCAAAACGGGCGGCCGGGCTAAAAAACTCAGGTGATAAAAGGACCTCCAAAATTAAGGCCTGAGCCCGGCCCGGATCGGGCTTTTGGGCCGGCCTAAATATTCCTCTTCTTTTTTTTTTTTTTTTTTTTTTTTTTTTTTTTTTAACTTTTGATCTACTACTACATATGCATATCAAAATTAGACACTCTATTTAATATAAATAAATCATTTCAAGCGCCAAACATATGAAAAATCGTTAAACAACCTACCTATTTTTTTTAATCACGAAGACAAAGCACATGAGAAATCAACAAACCAATCAAGCCGTGATATGATCAAACGACGACAAAAAAAAAATATAAGCCACTTGACTAATAATACAAGCAAAGTTCAAATTATCGAAATTCCTACAAATCCACCAAAATAACATAAACTTAGTTTAAATTCTTCAAAGCAAAGTTCAAATTCTAATTTATTTATTTTTTTAAATCATCTCAATAACTTGGTCAATCTTCACAAATTTCCATCATATTTATCAATATTATTGTCATCATCTAGTTTTATAAAATAAAATAAAAAATTGGTTGATAAAAATAAAGATATACCATAAGTTTTTTTTATTAATTAAACACTGAAAAAATAATAGAACTTTAATAAGAATACCTTCAAATCCATATAAAGATATACATTTTATTTTAATTGTAATTTATTCGGACTAGCCCATATTTTTTGCGGACTTTTTCGAGCCTGGCTAAAAAAGTCCGGATAAAATTTTTTAAGGCCCAAATCCGAAAAAAAGTCGGGTCATTCGGACCGGCCCATTCGGACTAGCCCATTTTAACAGCACAATCAATGGTCTTTATCCATATATTCCTAATAACTTTGATAAATTAACATATGTAAATCTTGCCTTATATACATATGCTCATATGATCATTTTCGCTTTTCACACTAAAGTATGATTATAAATTAATAATTTTGATTTTTCTATGGAACATATATATCTTGTATGTGATTAATAATAAACTAATTTTAATATATAGTCCATAAAATTAATAACAAAGAGGCACCGAGACATATTTGTTATTTAAAAATTACAGGGTTATCGCTTAAAATATTCAAAGATAAAATGACTATTTGTGCCATTTATTTACTTAGTCTATTATTTATGATTTTACTATATTTACATATTACTACTATTATAAGATATTCTTTTACTCATAATACACACTATGTACAATTTGGCACGCCTAACACTAATCTATCTCGAACATCGATTTGAAATCGATCGGCTTAAATTACATATTCACTAAAATATTATTAAATGATCTCCACCTTTAGATTAAAATCGGACAATTACAATCAGTTACTGTGTGTAATTCGAATCCGTATAAGTACCTGCCATAAGAGTGTTGGATCATTGCAAAGTAAGTCCAGATGAGAAACTTATTCCAGCCAAATTCCAACCCCTCATTTTAGAATCAGGAAGTGGCATCCAATTCCAACGATTACATTTAGTATCAAAAGAGAGCCATAACATATCCCAAAAACCATCACAATTAGACACTAAAACAGCCCTAATAATCCCATTTTTTTCCTCTAAACAGCCCATCATTACTCCATAAGACTTCTCAATTACAACTTCATTAGGAACACTAGACACAAATTCCCACTTTCTTCCATCTAAACTCAACCCCCATAATTCCACTCCTTTTAACACCTTAACACTCCTCCCATTCTCACCCTTTGATTTCACAATCATCATATACCCATCGCCGTACACGTGTAACCTATCAATCAAGTTACCCCAATTAAATCCAACGGTTAAATTCAACCCCTCAACAGAATCAAATCGTGGCCGTAGAACAATAGGTGTGTTAGTGTCACAATCAGGCGTTGAAACAGCAACTAAAACACTCTCTCTTGGTCCATGAACAACACTGAGAAACACGTGTAAACCTCCACGTGGCAAAACACTTTCTTGAGCTTCCCTTGACTTCCACGTGTCAGTTACTGAATCATAAACAAACAAAACGGGTCGGTTTCCGACAAACTCCGCAAACATGAAACGAAAATGACCCGACCCGGATGATGAATTATCATCAGTTTCAGTTACAAGTTTCATTCCTGATCTCCTCCATGAAGAAGTGCCACGTGGACCTAACGGAGAAGGAGGAATCTTTTTAACGGTAACAGAAACTAAATTAACGGCAACAACTTCACGAACGTTGTTAGAAGCAAATAGAAACACGTTGGCCGAAGCGGCGAGGAAATAAAGATCCTCGCCGTGAAAGTCAACGGGTTTAAGAAGATCCGCTATGGGGATCTTAAACCACCGATCAGAACTCCGATCGGTGAAAGCGTGAAGAACGGCATCACGGAGCCAACGTTTTTTGTAAACAAAGAGCCATGTGGTGGAATTTGAAAGAGAGTTACACTGACGAATGAAACTGTGGTCAGAAATTAAGGTTGAGAATGATTTGTTGAGAATTTTCAAACGAACGATTTCGGGTAAAACAAGGGAAAGGAATATGTTTTGGATTAATTCTTGTGGGAGGAGACAAAGTCCAATAGCGTTTGAGGTTGTGTTTCTGTGATCACCCATGTAAGAATGAGAAGTGAAAAAAAGAAAAAGTTATTTTAGATTTTAGTGAAGTGTTTGGGTTTGTGAATTGTGAGTGAGAAAGAAAGCTTTAGGATTTGAGTTTGAGTTTCAGGTAGGAGTAGTGGGATTAATTTGTTGGTAAAATTTGTTTATTTATATTATAAAGTCATTGTCTAGTTGTGGTTGGCTTTTGACTCATAAGTTTTGTTTTGTTCTCCAAATTAGATATAATAAAATTTAAAATTTTGGTCCCGTAAACATAGTTTAATTGACAGAGACATTGTAAATTATTACAGAATCGAGGTTTGAATCTTGATACTTCCATTTATTCATGTTTAAAAGCTAAAATTCTAGCCATTAGGCTATTTGATAAAAAATAATTAAAATTTTGTGATAATTTTTTTTAATAAAAAATTCGATATTCGACTTAAGAACGACTAATTTAAAAGGATTAATCTTAATGTCCACTTATAAAAGCTTTGTTTAATGTTAGAGTAAGTTTTTTTACTCTGTATGAATTAGTCTATCAAAATTGACATTAAATAAAATCAAATCTAGATATTGAAATTAGTATACTTCTAAGTCCCAAAACAATACCACTATAAATTTTTTTTGTCAGACCTAAATTAAACTCCTTTGAAGAATTTTAACGTTATTATATACTTCATTCGGTTTTATATATAAGAATAATTTCACTTTTTAAATTCATTATAAATTTAATGTATTTAAACTATATATTATTGTCAAAATACATTAATTTTACATTGAATCTAAAAAATTAACTTCTTTTTATATATAGAACTTAAGGAAGTATTTAAAAGATTAAATTTAAAATTTAGTTAAATTAAAAGATGTTGTGTTATTTTATTTAAGCGTTATTGAATTGAGTTTTTATATTTTATTGATTTGAAAATGACATTATGATTTGATTTAATAGGTAAAGATGGTATTGGTGGATATGGAGAACGAATGACCCACAAGGATTCTCAAACAACAGACAAGATCGGCGTCACGGGGCGGTGTTATTGGTGGCCATTGGATTTAATTAAAAAAAGGGTGAAATCATATGTTTAGTTCAAAAGTTGATGATGGCTCATGGATGTGGTTGATATTCGTGAGCTTAAAATTGTTTGAAAGGGTAGTTATCTATTTCTGATTTTACAATTATCAATTTAAAAATAGAAATTTTGGGTTGTATTTTAAAATTAAGAGTTAAGTTTAACTTAATTTTATAAAATTAGTTTGTAAGATGAGAGATCAATTATTTATATACTATAGTGAGATCTTATCATTAATCGTTGAGGACACAATAGATTTGTAAAATAAAATAGTGATGAAAATGAATCGAGTCGAATCTGTCTGAGCTCGATTCGATAAGAATTTGTTTGGCATAAAACTCAGTTCAAGTTCGATAGACCGACACAAGCTTTTTTTTTTTGCATGACCCTAATATTTAATATATCTTAAAAACTTGTCATGGGTTGTTCTGATAGTACAAATAAGTGATTTATATAACTTTCTTGTATAAAGTTATTATCTTTTTGACGGAATAAAGTTATTTACTTGAAAACAACTTGTTCATAAAAAAGTTTGAATGTGGCATGATGTGGAGCTCACCATACCATACCATTAAAAGGTCTCAGCAAACCAGTTTTACACAATTCAGTGGGTGAGTGTGAGTCATAACTCACAACAACTCATGAGTCATATGCTGCCCGGTCAACAAAATGGATTGAACATAGAACATTGTCTCTTTATACATAGGCATATATATATGACTCGTGATAACTTGCTTAATATTGTCTAAATTATTTACCATTTACACCATCATCAAAAATTCAAAATTGACCACAAACACGTATTTGATATTTCTCCCTTAGACATGAGATTCTTATATGAGGGTCAGTATTACTAAATTATTGTATCCTGATTGATTTAGAAATTGATTATAAGATTGGACAAAATAGGTTATAAGGGATAACATGAAAAACAAGAATTTTTGTTCTTAATCAATCATGAGACAACTTTTTGTCTACATTACAAATTATTAAAAATTATGAAAATATCCATTTTAATTATGAATATAAAAATATTATCTGTCTATCTATCTCCTATACAGTATTGTCATGTCCTATACGATTTTATTTTGTTATTTTATCTGTTCAGTGTTTACTGTTTTACGAATCAAACACATTAATCAATTAAACCTGGTAAAAATTATTAAAACACAATGGATGGTCCAACATTCGACTCTCTAGTGTGCTTTTTGGTGGGCTGTTCCCCTTTATAAATTATCATTATTCTTTAGGTACTTTCTTGTGCTAATTTGGTTTTTAACATATATTAACTTATCATTTAATAAAATATGAGTAAATTATACTATTCTTCTCACATAGATTAAAATATACATTCTCATCTCTTATTATACAAAATATATTGGATAAAGTTTCTCTAGCTCTCCTTTTTTCATCGGAGCTTAAATTTCATTTTCCTCTATCTTATATTAAAATTAAATCTATTCATTTTTCTTCATTTATAAACACTTCATTTTAATATAATCAAATTTGTAATACTTATATTTTCATATTTTTTATTGACATCATTAACATTTAATTCTAAACAACCAATGTGATAAATTATACTATACAAAATAAATTATTTGAATAAATTACTATGGCGAATTTTAAAAACCACTTTCTATAGAATATATATATATATTATAAAATCATACAATTAATGATAAAATTTTCAAAAAAAAAAAAAGAATATTAATTTCTTAAATGATGACTCGATATTATTTTAACATAAAATACCAATTTAAAGTTAATTTTTATTTTATAATATAAACTTTTATAGCGTCTTCACACATTCATAGGCCACCAATACTGTGCACTTTCTCCGGACGTCGTAAACATCCACAAACTGCTTTGGAATGTGACTTCAGAAATATGCAGATTGGAATAGGGCCAGGTTCGATACACCAAGCGTGTAGCTTCCCCCAAATTCGACAATCCTCATCATTTCGACAGATAGCCATAACTAATTAAAGTTATAGAACATTATCAGTATAGGGGTGAAACAATTTTGAATAAGAAAATTTAAGGAACAAACCACCATTTTAGTCCATCGAAATGTAACTCGATGTCATATTAGTCTCTGAATGTATGAAAATTGCACATGATGTCAAACCATCCTTTATAGTAACTTAATGGACTAAATTAAATAACGAAAAACACATTTAAAGATCAAATTTACTATCTAAAATCAGATTTGAGGATCAAAATGATTAATAAAAGAGACACTTGTGGACCTAATTGCAATTTCGATATATTCACGGACGAATGTGATAGCGAGATACATTTCAAGGGACAAAAAATGGTGGTTTGCCCAAATTTAAAGGTAAAAATTGTTAGGAATTTTTATATATATCTCAAATTTAAACAAAAATTATTTAAAATTCAAACTTATTTTGATAAAAATTATGGTTAAACAAGTTTTTAAACCTTATAAATATCTTAAATTTCGTTTTTATTCAAAATAAAAAATTTCAATGGTTTTGGTCAATCAAGTCAACTCATGTATACTTTCAAAATTTTGAATGAATTTTTTTTTTCAAGTTTTTAAATTAGATGAAATAAATAGTTTAATCGCCAACAACTTAAAATTTCATATCTAATTCATCAGTTGTTATAAAAAACTAAATATTTATGGGAGATATTTGTATATTATTATACAAACAATTATTAAAAAATATGAAAGTATTAATCAGGAAATTAAATCTTGTAAGAAATATTTATATAATGGGTCATGCTAACTAGTGCTCCCGGGGCACTAGTTAATGATACCAAAAGGAGTAATTTTTGTATTGAAAATAGCATTTCTTTTACTTACAAAAAATAGATTACACAAGTTTCAATGCATTCATACCTTATTTAGCTCCTTAACTAGTGTCTCAGGGCACTAGTTAACATTTTTCTTATATAATTTACAAAACATTAATGGAGGAAAAAAATATAAATTTCAAGTATATATATGAGGACTTAAAAGGAGGGATGAAAAATTGTACGGAAAATATTTGCTAAAATTTTTAGAGACTAAAAATAAACTTTGACATATTTATAAGAACCAATAAATTATTTAAAAAAATAAATTAATATAAAAATATAATACAATAGTACTAAATTTTGTATAAATAAATTACTGACCACAATTAATATAAAAATAAATTAATATAAAAATATAATACAATACTAAATTTTGTATAAATAAACGTGTTAATAAAGATTACTTACCACAATTTGTTGCAGGGTTAAATATGGAAAAAAAGACAATCATAGTATAAATAATAAACATATAAACTTTAACCGTATTTTTTGATTTCTGAATCTAGAAATAACAAATATGAATCATTTGATAGCTTTATAGTGTGAAAAAAAACCCATACTTTGTAAACATGAAACGATTTCTTAATATCATAATTATTATTAAATTTTTCTTAGTTATCAATGTATGTATAAAATATGTGTGCGCGTCTCTTCATCTCATTCAATTATTTACTTGACCCTCCATTATATTTTTTTTATTTGTTTTTTATCCCTTCATAATAGAGTAGAAAATCTAAAAATAAAATTAATAAGGTTGAATCATGATAAAAATATGATTTTTTTGACGATCCACCCTAATATAAGGTTTTCCTTACAAAGTGAAAATAAGGCTGTCCTACAATATTTAAAATTAAAACCCATTGCTTTCCACCAACTACGATAAAAAAATAGATTTAGCGAGGGTATATTTTTGTCACTAATAAAATATAATTTAGTTACAAACCTATTTTAAATTTTCGCACGTAAGGGACAAATGCCGTATACGATGTTTAGGGTATATCAAGAATGTTGAGTGCAATGTCAATACATCGTAACTACACAAAAATAGTAAATAGCTTAAAGTAAATTGCAGGAAGGAAATACGAATGAGTATTTGTTAACCCAGTTCAATGCAGTGTCACCTACTTTGGGGGCATCCAAGTCAGGAAAGAGATCAACTATAATAATATTAATTCATTGTCCTATGTGAACAACTTCCAATTCACTGTCTTCTCACTCAATCACTACTCGTGATATTTCTATTTATAAATGCCTAAATATAAGACCCCTCTCACTTTCCCTCAATCCCACAACCCGTGATAATAACAAAATTAACACACAACATGAGACAACTTCAATAAACATAATAAACTTCTTGCTTAAAATCTTATGAGTGATTCACAAATACAACTCAACTAAAACAAACATTTCTGTGCTTTTATAATCAATGGCAGCACACAAAGAGGTATACAAAAAAAAGCATAACGCTTAACAAAGACACGAAACCATAAAAACTCTTTCTTTAATATGACAGCTTCAAATGCTTCACAAGGATTTGAGTCTTCCATATAGACATGATTACGAATGAACTTTTCTTCACACGGGCTAAACAAATTCAGTTGACAATAATTATATTTTCGGCTACAATTTTCTAGAAGCAAAATATTTTTTTCACAAATATATTTGCATCATACTGTACAAAAATATACTTGTTTTCCATAAATATATTTTAAGTTATAATCTCCTTGCAGCACAAAAACATATTTGAAACACATTTTTTATATTTTTTACAACAATCTTCACAAAATATATTTTTACCAAATGTATTTTGAAAATACAATTCAAATATATGGCAGCATTAATCCGACAAAGGAAGCTTCTAGAAACACACGTCTTTTGGAGCACAAGTTATGTAAATAATTCTTTAACCAAATCTTCAGAGATATTTGTTGAAGTACTAAAGTAAGTATTTTTGAATATCGTATCCACAAGGACTAGTGCGAGATTAAATGCCGTTCAACAATCACCATGATTTTAAGTAAGGCCATTTTCAAAGTATTTAGTAATGAAACTTGCGAACATAAAAGTGCAGTAAAAAGATGATTTAAATATCAGAGAGCTAAGGTTGCTGGGATTAAACTTCACTCATTCATTCGTATGTATTATTCTAAAACAAACAAAAATCAAAACAAACAAATATGTGAAAATTACACTTATTTATTATAACGTGAAAAAAACAATTTGGATGGGTGATTTTAGGCCAAAATTGACCTTAAATCACCCCTCTCTGATAGATTGAGAAGAAAAAAAGTTGTGACGGCTAGGGTTAGAAGAGGAGGAGAGGAATGTTTCATATGGAATTCTACTATGGCTTAAGTTAAAAAATATGGTAATGGTATTTAGTTTTATGGTTACCCAAGAAATCGGGGAGGTTCCGGCGCTGTTAGATTTATTTGAGGTTGTCAAAATTTTTTCAAAAATACAAAAAAAGAAAAATCAAAACAAAAAATCTTATTGATGATTGTGGATTTTGATATGTGAAATTCTGGCTAAGGCAAAGTTTTGGTATTTAAGCGATCCTAATGATCCACCTCACTTACCTGAGAATTTTCACGGTGCAAAGACACATGAGACAACCCAAAAATATTTAACTATCTCTTCCCTTGCTACTAAGGTATTTGTTGAGTGCATGTAGCAGGTACCCCAAGGCAAGAAGGATTAAAAGGGCTGGAAACAGCCAACTTAAGACAACACTCTCACTAAAACTCCCAAGGATAATGAAGGGAGACGGAGCAAATTGTAAAAGAGATGGCTGCAAAGGAACAATAAATGGTTAGAAGGATCATTGGACTAAAAACTTCCGGAAAGATATTTATCAAAGAATATCACAGGAAGTAAGTAAGAAAGGAGCTGTAACATGAATGGTTTCAAAACTAAGGAGAAAGAACCATCAGGAATTAAATGCTTACAATCAGGAGAATCAGTCAATTAAATCATCCCAGAAGAACGAATTCTTCCTCGTGAAGAAAGCGTCTCAAAGAAAGTCATGCATCAATATAAGTTTGGGGTGAAGACACTATACTCTATGAAACTATACCGGAAAATAAGTCGTCAACAGACATAGTTAAGGGTGTGGTGAAATAGACCCGGTCCTGCCTGAATTGCGAGAATTAAGTATGGAAGATGGTAAGTGTTCCAGAGATAGAACAAGAAGAGCACAATAAGAGACACGCGAATCTATCCTCTGTAATGGAGGAAATGCGTCAAGCTAATGAGACGCTAAACCAGCGCTGCTTGGGAGGCAACCCAAGGATAAGTATTTTATATTTCCAGTAATTTACATTTCGGTTAATTGTTTTTAAATTCAATAAAATGTACTAAGGAATTCCAGCATGTCATCTTCATATATTTAACCCTATTAGAACTTATGAAAAAAATTGAATAACTGTTTGCTGTTTATTATCTTGTGCATGAAAAACTGTTATAGGCAAGGTTGTAGCGAAGTAAGTTATAAATTTTGATGATCCGAATTTCACGCTTTCACACAAATACCAAAGGTGATTGCTCCGAAGTGCAGAAGTTCGGGAGACAATGAGACGAGTGATGAAGCTGGTGTCTGCGAGATAAGTGTTTACGCCTTCAGATACCTAAGCCACGTGAGATTTTGAGCCAAATATTTCCACGGTATCACCAATTTCTTTCGATCTACTGTGAGAGTACCGTGCATCTGTTTATATTTCAGAACTTGCTTTAATTCTCTGCTGACTTGTTGATTTAATTTATATGCATTGAGGCAATTGTTTGTTATAATCCAGAGCCTTTTTAAAGCCACCCTTATGAATATTATTATCCTTTGCTAACCAATTTTGAGCCGCAAAACAAAAAAGTATATATTCCTTTTCTTTCGGTGACAAACCATGTTATAAGCCTATCGACCAGAAAAACAATAATTTACCCTCTTTGGAGTTAGGTAATAGTTCTCTAGTCTTGGCAACAACATAAGTTTGGGGTTGCTCATGGAACTAGCAACATCTAAGTTTGGGGTGAGTACACAGAGAACTATCACTAAAAAAAAAGAGGAATTTTTTTTTTTTGAAAAAAAGACGGGAAAATATAAAATAATTCCCTAAAATAGTAGGTCTCTTCAAAAAAATGAAAAAGAAAGAGCCAATAGGCAAAATAGTGATAGAAAATAACCATACAAAGACACATCCGGTTTTTACTCTCTGATACCAAAAGAAAAAAGAAAAAGTACCCTAAGAAATAAGGTTGCATACACAAAAAGGAAACAAAGTAGAACTTAACTCCAAGTTTAGCCTACTTATCCCAAAAATGTCATACCTTGACCATAACCACGTTATAACCCTTAAAGACCTCCAAAAATGCATGTATTATTAAATTTTGACCGGTTTCTTAGAATTCTTGCGCATATGGTTAAATGACAGGTTGTACGATGATTGAGAGAACCCTTTCAATTTCGAGCGAAAATGTGAGAGAGAGAAAATGTTGAACACGGACTCTTGCAGATACTTGTCCGACTCGCTACTATCAACGTCTCATGAACCAAGCAGGACTGAGCATGAACGCTACGGTAAGAATCAACGGTACCATTGTTGAAATACATGCAAGGTTGTTAAATTCCTATCAACTTTATTTATCTCTTAACTCGCTAACGATCTTGTCTGACAACATGTTACTTGAGGACAAGCAACAGTTTAAGTTCGGGGTTGTGATGACATGAATTTCTATGGTATTTTAGGTAGTAATATTAGTAACAAATTGACCAAGACAGGCCCAAATACGAAGGAAAACCTACACAATCGAAGAAAGTGCCTTTCATCGTAGCACGATGGTTCCCATCGTGCCTCGATGGGAGCTGCTTGCTGACCAAGAAAACAGAAGAATTTAATCTGAAGAAATTTTTTTCATCATAGCACGATACATGCCATCGTAGCACGATGACCTTACTTGGCGACCAAGCTGATAAAACGCAGAGGATCAGTTATAATGTTGAACTGAATCTTTCCATCGCAGCACGATGAGCCCATCGTAGCAAGATGGTTTGCTGAGGCCCGTTAGGAAAAGTATAAATAGAGCTCCGAATCCTCATTCTTATTCATTCAGAAATAAAAGAACATTCTCTAGTACTTCTAGAGTTGTTCAGAGGAGCTCTACAGGCATAGCTTTCTCGCTTACGGGAAAGTTATACTCAATAAAGTATGTTTTCTTTAGGCATTTATGTTTAGATTATTTTCTTGTAATTTAAATATATTTAGTCTTTTGTAATAGATGCCTTAGGTTCTGGTGGAGAAGATGAACTCCCCTATGAATATTTGGGTCATGTGATTGAGTCAAAGTTATAATAAATGTTTATTCAATATTATGTTTGTTATTTACTTTCTTGCACTTTAATAACGCATTCTCGTAATCTGGCCGGATAAGCGGGAGCGCACATAGAATAAATGTTATGGTTAGCTTTAGTATTTATATTAAGGTTGCTTTAATATTTGTCCAGAACTAGTAGTAAATATGCTAGATGAATAAAGACGGTAAACATCCTGACCTAGTTGTGAATTGAGCAATTAGACGAGGAATCAGGAACTAGTTGTGAACTGAGCAATTAACTAGGATCTAGAGGCATTGGACGGTTGATAAGCATAAAACATATATGTTGAATAACTCGCATAGTAATTAGGGTATGCGACACATCGAGGTTAGGTTCTCGTAGGTGCCTCAGTTATTATTGTAGGGAAACCTGACATATATTATGGTAGTAGTTAGGTGCTACCATAACAAGGATAAAATCAACGTCGAATATTAATCTGAATGACTATGTTATACACCAATCATGCCAAGTATGATTAAGGAGGGAGTTCAACCACCATACCTATTCTCTATATTTCTCGAATCATTTTATTTACTTTTCTACAACGCATATCGCTCTTTTTATAAAACTAAAATCTTTTTTTCTAAAACCAAAGCGAATGCAAAACCACGAACTTAAATGAAGCTAATAATGCTTTGGCACAATCCCTGTGGATACGAACTCATTCTAGACACCTATAGTGTGAATTATTACTCGACGACAGACTGGTGCACTTGCCAGAACGCAGTCATCACCCTTATTTCTAGCAAAAAGTGGTATTTATATATCCCTTGTATAATCCAAATCGCGCCACTATTAGAACAAATCGTGTCCCTGAACTCTGTTGGCAGCTTTCAAATATCACTATAACAACATATTCAACAATTCATGCTTCAATCTTGCTGACGTCATGTCATGGTGCATTCCCTTCCTTTTTCAATCACGTGAGCATTCATAAAGAAACAACAGATATGGTGTTGACGTGTCACTCTTGGTGTTGGATATTGCCTTGAAAACTCAGAAACAGGAAAAAATAGGAAAGGGGCTGGTAGCGGCGCGGGGCGCAGGAAGCATGGCGCGGCGCGCCAGGAGAGCTCTAGAAAGCTTTGTCTCTTCTGTCGTTGGCACCGCGCGCGGGTTAAGTGGCGCGCGGCGCGGGCTCGCGTATAAATTGAAGCTGTTTACGTTTTCTGAGGAAGTAAGGTGGTTTTTAGGGTTTCTGGAGCCGACACAAAGACTAGGGTTAATAGAAAAGTTCTAAGGAAGACTCTAGGGTTGGGGAAACACTCTATCACCTTGTAAACACTTTGTAATTGAATCTCTTGGTCACGGGAAGAGATTCAGGACTAGGGTAGAATTAGGAAAACACTAACACCGAACTGGGTCAACAAATTCTATTGTGTTCTTTACCGCTTTTGCTGTTTGTTCTTGTTCGTGATTATATTGTTATTCTCACTTGTTTGGTTGCTTTGTTTATTTGCTCCACACACTAAAGGTTATTGGTGTGAGTTTAATCGAATTCACAACAATTGACGCCCGCCGTGGGGAAAAGGATCAAAGGAATTGAGTACCAACAAGAAGTGTGTTGAGGTGCTAAAGGGTAAGACACTGATGTCGGCAAATCTCTCAGATGCGGAGAAAACTGAGATGGATGAGAAAGCACTTAGTGCTATTATTTTGTGCCTCGGTGATAAGGTTTTGAGAGAGGTTGCCAAGGAGAAGACGACTGTGGAGATGTGGACCAAACTTGAATCATTGTATTTGACCAAGTCCCTGGCACATAAACAGCTACTGAAGCAACAACTGTACTTCTTTCGTATGGTTGAGAACAAATCTGTGGTGGAGCAATACGGAGTTCAACAAGATTGTTGATGATTTGGCTAACGTTGATGTGAGTTTGGAAGACGAAGACAAGGCCTTTCATTTGTTGTGTGCTTTTCCCAAGTCACTTGAGAATCTCAAGGATGCGTTACTGTATGATAAGGAAGCCACTATCACCTTGGATGAAGTTTCATCGGCTTTGAGAACCAAGGAACTGACTAAGCTGAGAGACTTGAGGGTTGATGATAGTGGAGAGGGATTGAATGTGGCGAGGGGTAGAAGCGAGAACGAAGGCAAAGGGAAAGGGAAGAAGAATTGGTCCAAGTCTAAGCCAAGTGGTGATGATGGTGGCAAGTTCAAATGTTACCATTGTCATGAACCGGGTCACTTCAAGAAGGACTGTCCTCAGAGAGGGGGCGGTGGTAGTTCGTCGGCTCAGATTGCCGTTAGTGATGAAGCTCTTGAGGAAGGCTATAAGACCGCGGGAGCACTCATAGTCACATGTTGGGAACCATAGATGATTGATCAGCCTAGAGAGGTGGTGGTAAGAATACTCAACATCAGCCTGGAGAGGCAGTGATAATAATACTCAACATCAGCCTGGAGCGGCGGTGCTAATAATACTTAAGTTACTACTGAAACAACAACGTTATTATGAGGATGTGAAGGCACTAGTGGAAGTTGGGAATCGGTGGAGCTTTGAGTCATTGACTGTGATGCTCCTATATCACATGTGTTTGAAGAATGAATACCGTGAAAATCCTAGAGCTAGTTGAAGGTGGAGTTGTTCACTTTGAAGACGGGAAGGCTTGAAAGGTTTGAGGTATGGTTTTCGGTTGGTCTTATGACGTTTGACAATCGTGTGATTCTTTTACATGATGTGAGGTATGTTCCTGAACTTTGATGCAAGATAGTTGGTTCTACTATTGGTTATGCATTGGATACTAGTGGTGATTCTCATGTGGTTGAGTTGTGTGAAGCTTCAGGTGGAATTTGTTAGTGACATTTGTTTTAGTTGAACTAGTGAAACAAGTTTAACTAGGTGGTAGAACTAAACGGGAGGTGTTGGAGACTAACAATGGCTTGAAGTGTGTTTCAGAGTAGTTGAATAGTTTTGTGTTACAAGGTGGAAGACATAGTGGATATACCGGTTTGAGCCTTTGGTGGAGGAATCTCGGTTTGAGGTGGAGTTTGTTACTAGTGGTACTAGAGGAAGACAAACAATCAACAATAACTCTTGGCTATCTAGTGAGAAATAGGGAAGAGAGTGATAATGTTACACCAAAGTGGTATGGCTATGGATACCTTGTGTGTTATGTTTCAATTGTGTCTGAAGAAGTGCAAAGCTTGAAAGATCTTCAGGGAGGCAATTGGAAGTCGGTGACAATTAGACTTGGGAACTTGTAGGGCTATTGAAGGTAGTTGGGTACAAGGAAAGTCAGATGTTGCAGCTTGTGGGACTTAACTAGAAATTCCAAGGTTAACTTGAGAGGCAAGCAATTCTTCTGGAGGATGGACATGAACAATCCGGGGACTGAAGAGTGTGTGGTGAAGCTTGTATGATTGTCCTAAAACTCCAAGGGCAATTGGAGGCAAAAGTTTCTTTGAGAGTACGAAGCGGTTCTCGTCGGGGTTCAAAGAGGGTGTGGTGTAATCAGGGTGGTTGATGGGAAGTTGGCGTCACCATCGTTTTGAAGGAAAATTGGAGATTGTTGGATATTGCCTTGAAAACTCAGAAACAGGAAAAAACAGGAAAGGGGCTGTTAGCGGCGCGGGGTGCAGGAAGCATGGTGCGGCGCGCCAGGAGAGCTCTAAAAAGCTTTGTCTCTTCTGTCGTTGGCGCCGCGCGCGGGTTAAGTGGCGCGGGGCGCGGGCTCACGTATAAATTGAAGCTGTTTACGTTTTCTGAGAAGTAAGGTGGTTTTTAGGGTTTCTGGAGCCGACACAAAGACTAGGGTTAATAGAAAAGTTCTAAGGAAGACTCTAGGGTTGGGGAAACACTCTATCACCTTGTAAACACTTTGTAATTGAATCTCTTGGTCACGGGGAGAGATTCGGGACTATGGTACAATTAGGAAAACACTAATTCTTGTAACTCTTGTGGAGAATCTCATTGTAATCAAGGTTTCTATTGATAAGTGGAACAGAGAGGGCTGCCCTTCCCCCATATTAGGTTCATTAACACCGAACTGGGTCAACAAATTCTATTGTGTTCTTTACCGCTTTTGCTGTTTGTTCTTGTTCGTGATTATATTGCTATTCTCACTTGTTTGGTTGCTTGGTTTATTTGCTCCACACACTAAAGGTTATTGGTGTGAGTTTAATCGAATTCACAACACTTGGATTGGTTCTCAAATCATGCCGCAACGTAAATTGGCTGGGGACGCGAACAAGACAGACCTTGCTGCGTGAACTTGCTTCTACAACTCAGATTTTTTTTTCTAAGTATATATTTTCTTATTCTTTTAACCTTGATCTTCAAACTTGATGTGTAAGTTTGTTCCAATATTCTTCTCTTTGACTATGTAATACTCTTAAAAACTAATTAAAAACTATAAAATGATAATAAAAATTAACAAATAATAGAGTGTCATCAATCACGCAAGTTCGTGGATAGTTCGCCGGACGTCCTACTCTCCGTCGTTCGGTTGGGTTTTCTCTTTGTAGTGGTGTTGGCGACGAATCTAGTGGAGAAACCCATCATGGGTTGTGTTGTGATTTTTGCTTTTCTGCTTCGGGTTGTGTTCTGTTTTATGGAGCTTGTGGTTGCTATTGTGTTCCAACAGGTTACTATTCAATGGTGTTTGGATCTAAGGTGCACTACCATGGTGGTGGTGCAATGCATTTTGTTTGTTTTGGAGGTGGTTTTGATCTAGGGGTTTTTCGATGGATTTCTATGTGTCGGTAGCTTTCGATGGTTGCTAGATGTTTTTGGTGTTTTGGTTTTTTGCCCCTGGTTTTTCTGCGTTTTGTGGTGGTGGGTTTTGGTGTTATGCTTTCGGCGACTTCCTCTGCCTTGGTGGTTTTGTCGCCTGTTGTTGTTGTTGTTCTGAGGAGCTACCTTCATGCGGTGGTGTGTTGAGTGGTTCGTCTGTTTCATGTCATAGTTGTTTGTGTTGGGCACATCTTCCCTTTCCTGTTATATGGAACCACTGCGGAACGTAAATACCTCTTTCCAAAGCTTTTTGCAGCCGCGGAGACTTTTTCCCTTTACGCTGTCACTTTTGTGTTGTTAGTTTTGGATTTGGTTGTTCTTAGAGGGGGTTGGCTGTTTCTGCGTTGGAGGTTTGAGCAAGTTTGGTTTGATATCAAAATACGAGTGGCTGCTTCTTGACTTCGAGGCTACTGTTTTGGTTTAGACGGAGTTAGTATAGGATGGATATGGGAATAATATTGGTGCTTTTGCTTGACTTTTGGGGCGTGTTTTTGTTATTGTTCTAGATGTTGTTTTAGTTGTTCTCGAATGGATGATTTTAAGAGTCTTTAGATCTTGTTGCCATTGGTGTTGTTGGAATTCTTCTTAAGTGAAGAGTTTTGTATGAGTTACTTTTGCGAACTATGCTCATCTTGTGCTCAGTTACATTATTAATAAAATTTAACAGTTTAAAAAAAAGTACACGTTCAAATTCATTTCCATTACCAATCGAGCTATCCTTGTAGGTACTTTCTGTAGTTATTTTTTTTTATTTTTTTTTTGATTTTTAATATATTTTAACTTATTCAAAAATAATAAGAGTAAATTATATTCTCCTCTCTAAACGGTCGCTTAAATTATACACCACTTCGCACTTATGTTAAAATATACACCCCCTACTTTTTTATACAAAATATATCGAATAAAGTTACATTCTTCTTCCTTAATAGAAGTTTGAATTTTTTTTCTTCCTCCCGTTGTATTAAAACATATACATTTTTCTCTTTTAATAAAAACTCTTCATTTTAATACATATTTTTTCATATTTTTTATTCTCAGCCCTTATTCACATCATTAACATTTAATTCTAAATGAACGATGTCATAAACTATAATAAAAGTATACAAAATAAAATATTTGAATAATTTACTAAAGCATTTTTAAAAAACTTTCAATTAAATTTTACATTCTAAAATCATATAATTAATGGTAAAAGTGTTTTAAAAAATGAATTTAAATTTCTTAAATGATGGCTCAATAATATTTTAACATAAAATAACAATATAAAGTTAATTGTTGTAACAAAAATATATATTTTTATTAAAATCGATTAAAGTGTATCTTTTAACATACGAGGAAATGAGAGTATAATTACAACTTCTTTCAAGGAAGGGATGCAATTTATTAAAAAAAAAGTTAAATAAATTATAAAAGCAGCAACATATTTTTTTGTTTAATTAATTTTTACAGCATCTTCACACATTCACAAACCACTAATATTGTGCACTGACCCGATCTTTCCGTAACATGCACAATTCCCTATTTTGGTCAGGGAATTCGAAAACACGCAGACTGATAGATCACCAGGTTCATTACAAATAGCTTTTGTCTTCGCCCAGACTTGACAATACTCATCATCTTTGCAGCGAACCATAACTAATAAGAGTTACGAAACATTATCAAAATGGGGTGAAACAATTTTGAATAAGAAAGTTAAATGGACAAACCACTATTTTAGTCCCTCAAAGTGTAATTCGATGACATGTTGATCATTGAATGTACCAAAATTGCAAATACATCATTAGTACCTCTTTTGTTAGTAATTTAATGAACTAAATTAACTAACGAAAAACACATTTGAGGATCAAATTGACTGTATAATATCAGATTTGATGACCAAATTGATTAATGAAAAAGAACACACGTGGACCTAATTACAATTTTGATACACTCAGGGAGGGATGTGACAACGAGATACATTTCCAGGGACTAAAAATTATTACGAATCTTTATAAATATGTCAAATTTAAACCAAAAATAATTAAAATTTATTTTAATTAATATAAATATCTTTATTTTAATTTAAACCAAAAATAATATATAAATATCTTTATACAATTTTTTAATTCTTATAAATATCTCTAAGTTCTTTTTTAGTCCATATAAAAATTTAAATCATAACTTTGGTCAAACAAAAAATAATATATAAATATCAACAAGTTTTGGTCGAACAAATATTTTTAATCATAACTTTTGATTCCTATATATTTATAAGTCAATTCATGTATACTATAAATTTTTTGAATGAGTTTTTGTATTCTTGTTTACAAAAAAAAATAATTCTCTCCCACAAATGTTTAAGATTTTTTAAATTAGATGAATTAAGTATAATTTTTTGTGGGAGATATTTTTATATGAGAAATGTTATTTTGATACTAAATTGGTTGTCCAAAACTATATTTATACTATCCAACTATAACATATTTTTTTATGGATTAGGATCAAATGACACCAAGGTGTCACACTTAGTATCATGACACCTTCGATAGTTTTTTATTGGATTATCGTATTACAAAATTCAGCGTTGGATTCAAAGCTATTATTGTATAGATCATGTCTATAAAATTTAACATCAATCGGAAATCACTTGATATGTCAATGAGATGCATAAAAATTAACGTCTTACAAAATTTCGTCAAAACCGTTAATTTTGATCCTTCTCTTTAACCCATCAAATGATTTCCGATTGATTTTAAATTTTATATACATGACCTATACAATAATAGCTTTGAATCAAACAGTGGATTTTGTAATACGATAATCCAATAAAGAATTATCGAATGTGTCATGATACTAAGTTTGACACCTTAGTGTCATTTGATCCTAACCCTTTTTTATTGATTTCACTTTTATGTGAGATGGTTGTTTAATTGACAACCATTTTAAGTTGTACAAATAACACAACTCTTTTTATATTTTATAAACATAAATACAAAAACTAATTAAAAAATATGAAAGTATTGATCGGAAAATTTAATTTTTGTAAGAGAGGTTTATATAATGTCTTAAACATAAAGACATAAAAAAAATAAAAGTGTCAAGTATAAAGATGAGCTGACTTAAAAGCAAGGATCAAAATTGAAATTTTGACATATTTATATGGAGCAAAAATTTATTTAACCTTATAAATTAATATGAAAATATAATACAATATTGAAATTTAAAGAGAAATACCAATATCAAACTAAACTGAGGTACCAGAGTTCATAGAATTTAAAAGCGTTTATATAAAATACTTACCGCAATTTGTTATAGAATTAAAAATGGAAAAAAAGGAAATTATAGCATAAATAAACATATAAAATTTAACCATATTTTTTTTACGCAACCAAATTTCTCTTAAGAATCTAGAAATAGGAATTATATTTGATTGCTTTATAGTGTGAAAATATATCCACAGCAACATGAAACCATTTTTAAAATTATAATTATTATTAATTGTTTCTTAGATGTATGTATAAAATGTATTTTTTTATGTCATTCAATTAATTTCTTGACCTTTCATTATATTTTTTTATTTGTGTTTTATCCCTTCATAATAGAGAAGGGCAAACCTAAAAATAAAATTAATAAGGTTGAATCATGACCAAAAAAAAAATGATTTTTTATGAGTAACCATCTTAATGTACGATTTTTCATACATAGTGAAAATAGAGCTGTCCTACGATATTTACAAATAGTGTTGTGCTCTGTTAGGTTTTCGTTCTACATAAGAATTTAGGGTTTTTATATGCTTCAATGGTTGCCAACATCTTTGTTTGTTCAAAAGCTTCGTGTGGTGGTGTTTAGGTTGCTTTTTGGTAAACAAGCGCTAGTTTGATATTTTAGCAATTTGCAGTATCATATCAATTAGTAAATCCTAGAACAATAGATTAACTTTGAGGCCATTAATAATAATTATATATTGCCAATGTTCATAAAATAGTATATGTGTATCAATAGATTAATGGTAGACCATGATATTTTTTTGTGCAAGGTCATTGTTCAACAAATCCCTAAATTGACACTTTTCTACATAATTTTAGTTATAGTTATTTTAAATTAAATTAAAACTGATTTTTTTTGTTTAAAAAAAATGTATTTTTTATTAGGAGTCCATTTTTAATAATTAATCGAGCCTCCAAATAGTCGGAGCTGACCCTTGTGGTGGCAAATTCTAATCCTTACATCTACATCTTGTGTCTGTATTTGTTTACTCACTTGCTCTCTCTCTTAAAATTGAAACTCATGTTGTGTATGCATAAGCATCGATCTATCTTGCACTCCAATACACAACTTTATGAACTAGAACTTGGCAAAAAAGATTGCTAATCTTGCACATAAAGAAATATATTTGTGGTCCATACGTCTTGCCACGCAAGATTGCTATAGTCGTGCACTTCAAGAAATATCCTTGTGGTACATATGTCTTGCCAACCAAGAAAAGAAGTAGCACAATAATTTTGAGTCATTACTATACAACTCTGATCTCGAATTCTATTCATACCACAAACAAATCCACAAGTTCTAGATCAACCGTACATTCAGTAATCACGACGATAAACTGACAATTTTTGTTAATTTTGTAGATCTTTTTAATTATGAATGTATATCTAAATTATGTATTTTTGCATGTTTTAGGAAAACAATTTAGTGCCAAATTGTGATGATGATCTAAAGCCTAATTAAACAAAAGACGAGGATCAAAGTGAACCAAATAATCAAGATTAGAAAGAAGGAGTCTTACAAGAGAAGGATGGAAGGAAAATGTTGGTTTGAAATGGTAGAAGGTAAATATGGACTTACTCGATTTCATGAAAGTCATACACATGCAGCAGCTACATCACCTACAAAGAGACAAATTGTTAGATCTGCAAGAAAAGTGTTCACAAGAGTTTATTGCTTGCATATAATTTAGTAAGTATAGGGCCTGCAAAAACACACCGCTTAATAATAGCACGATTTGGGGGTTATCTGTTGTGAATTCGAATAATATAACACCAATAACCTTCATGTGTGGAGCAAAACAACCAAACAAGCGAGAATAGCAATAATAAACACGAACAAAGATAAACAGCGAAAACGATAAAGACACAACAAATTGTTTACCCAGTTCGGTTAAATCAACATATTCTGAGGGAAAGAGCACATCATCGCTACACTATCAACTGAACACTTGATTACATTGAGATTCACCACAAGAGTTACATGAATTAAAGTTTCCCTAATTCTACACTTTTCCTATATCTCTACCCGTGACCAAGAGATTCAATCAATAAGTGTTAACAAAATGAAATAATGAGTTCCCAACCCTAAAGATTACCCAAGAGAAATCCTCCTAAACCCTAGGCTTTATGTTGGTGCAAAATCCTTGCAGAACCCTAACCTTTCTTTCACTTACTTGCAGCAAAAACAGAACATGCGATACATATTGCTCTCATGCGCCTCGCGCAACACGCAGGGAATCAACCCAACCAAACAGAAGCCTGCTCCTCACGTAGGGCACAAATTGAAACCAGTTTTCTGCAACTTTGTTTTTAAGACAAATTCCCAGCAATATCAAAATGTTGGGTGTAGACAAAGAGATCTCCAAAATTATTCAAGAGATTTAAAAACCTTGATTAAGGATTTGCACAAATATTTATGTCCTAATTGCATATTTGTTCCCTTATCTTTATTTTAAGTTTGAAATTAGTGTTGTTTTAAAAGTTTTCATTTGGTCCCTTATGTTACTTATATCAACATAAGTTCGTCCCTTTTATTAAATTTTTAGATTATTTCTTCTAACTTTCTATTAAATTTTAAGTTAATTTTGTATAAAAGTTCTTTGTTACACCCTTCTAAGTTGTCCACATATACAAATTTGTCAGTTACATGGACAATTTTAATCGAAATTTGACTAATTAAAAGGACGAACTTTTTTTTTTTTGACTCAAAATAAAAATTCATTCATTCATTCAAATTGAAACATACATAAATTATTACAAATTCAAGATTGCTAAAAACTGAAAAAGGTGAATCTGCAAACAAACTCGCAGCACCTAAGTTAATAGCATACAACAGCATCATGAAAGTGCCTACAAATATGACAGAATAAATGCCACCAGAATATTCATACTCCCGGATCTGTAATGTTGATATCCAAGTCTTCATCAAATCTGTAATGAGTTGAAGTTGATATGTCAATTTGAATCAACAAAACACAGTACTAAAACGAAAAATCAACAAATGCCGCACAAGACGACGACATACACAACGCCGCACAAGATGACGACAAACAAAAAATCACAAAGAAAAACTAAATATATGTGAAAATCACTTATTTGAATAAAAAAGAAAAGGCAAACAATTTAGAGGGGTGATTTTGGATCAAAAATTGACCCTAAAACCACCCCTCTTTTGGTGGATGAAGAAGAAGAGAAACTAGGTTTAAGGGAAAAAGGGGCGGCTGTGTGAGAGAAATGAGAGAAGGAAAACTTCTCTTATTAAATGGACGAACTTAAAACTTTTTAAATGTAAGGAACTAAATTAAAATCTAAAATAAACATAATCAAGCCTATTTTTATTGATAAATTTAGAAGAAGAAAGAAGTTAATCCATCATTCTATTATATGCATGAGGTACACGAAGAAGGTCTACTGAAAAATGCTTTTTGGGCAGGTCGTATTTCTAGAAACAATTATTCTGTATTTGGTAATGTGGTTTCCTTTGATACTACATACAAAACAAATAAATATTCCAGAATTTTTGCAACAATAACCATAGACAATATCTATTACTTTCGGAGCAGACTGATTAGAAAATTGATTCATTCAAATGGTTGTTTTAAAAGTTTTTTTGAAAGCAATGGGAGGACATATGCCAACTCTTTAAATAACTGATCAAGATTCATACATGAAAGTTTTTTTGCTATTAAAGATATTTGTAAATCTTCTGTTCAAATTTTGTATGTGGCACATAACTTCAATGGAACTCTATATTGTGCAGGTTTGAGTTGGATAAAAAATAAGTTCTATCACATATGTTTGATATTCAAAGCATGTGGATCCCAACTTGCTTTAAGGAAGTATTTTTGGCTGGGATATTGAGAACAACATCAACTCGTCAAGACTTGAAAGCAAAAAGCATGTGAATTCTCATGTTAGCTTGGTTGAGGTATGATTTTGCAATAGAAGCACAAAGGCATAAAGAGTTACTTGCCGATAATAATTCGCTTCATTCACTACCAAAACTATTGTTGGTGGTCTCAAGGGTTCGGAAGAGGCGATTTTGGCAGAGGCAATAGGTATCTGAGAAGCTCTAAACTGGATTGGAGCTCAACATCTTCATCACATTATTATTGAATCAGACGCCGCTGTGATTGTCAAAGCAATTAGGTCAAAGACCTTCCCTCGTACGCACTGGGGAAACGTTGCGAAACAGTGTGCTAGGGCAATGGATGAGCTCACGCAAGTGTCTCTCTCCGGTGTCAGCAGAAAGGAAAATAACGTGGTCCACGACCTAGCTCGTTATGCAATCCTTGAGCCCAATCAGTTTTGGCCAAACAATTTTCCTTCTTGTATTTTACCCCATATCCTATCTGATATAGGGGGTGTAACCTGAATTTTTGTCTTCTTAATATAATTCCCAGTTATTTGTCAAAAAAAAAAAACCATTGTTGGTGGTTGTGGAGTGTCTTCATTTCCACCGCAAAAAAACCATTTCTCAACCTTAACCGGCGCAATTAGATGACAAAATTTCACATTCATCTTGCAATTAGATGACAAAATTTTGATAGCAAAGAATTTTTAATCAAATAAATTACTCAACCACATTTCACATCAGCCTAATGCTTAAATCGATCTGCAACTAATTGAAAATAAGGTATACTTGGATCACATAGAACACTCTTACTAATTCTTCTCTTGGATTGAGATCCCTAAATTAAACAAAGGTTTTGAGCATACATTTTGATAATTAATAACATTAAAGTATTACTTACTAGATAACTAAACTAACTATTGTTAGGTAACACATTCTTAGAATTTAAGCAGCAGGAGCATAATCATAGCCACCATCATCATCGTCGTCACCTTCCCTGTATGAATCTTCATCCCTTGGAATGCAAGACAGATATGTATTATAGCCACCTTTTACACTCTCATGATGCTTAATGCTCCTTGTAGTAATGGTCATGGAAATGAATGCCATTAAAATTGCTTTCTTGATATGTGAGTTGAAAAGAAGATAATGAGTTAGCTATGAGATGCTAATTAAGCTAGTTGTGTGAGTTGAGTTGTGTTCAAGAGAGTGGTGTTTAATGTTTATATAACAATAAGAGAAGCTATTGGAAGTGTTCTAACACAAGCAAAATCAAGAGGGAGTGTGCATATATGCTTTAAAGTGTGAGTTTCTTATGGCATATATGTGTGATTCCATTTTTGCGCAGCCACATTGCAAATCTTCTTTACAGTTCAGCTTACACGTTGGAGAAAATTGTCAAGAAACAAATATAGAATCTTTCAGTTGATTGACCAAATTGCTTAATAACCAAGCACATATGTAGCCTGGAATCTTAATGTAAGTCAATAACTCGCGCAAATATACGAGACAAAACTTCTATTCATCCTTTATTTTATTACGTAATTTCTTTTGTTTTGCTATTTTAAGATTTTTAATGTAGTCTTTACTCTTGAAAGATACACACTTTAACTTCTATTATTATTTTCCATCTTCAAACTACGTTTGGATCCAGTTTTTTTCCCAATTTTTTTTTTTGAATGGCAAATAGATATATTTAATGTATAACGAGTAAAACCGTCAGATTACAAAGCAGGAGTATCAGAAATACTCACAAATAAAATATACAAAAGAAACACCAAAAACAGACTCCGAAAAGTAACAAAACACCAAAGCCACCGAAAGCAGCCAAAAAAAAAGGAAGAGGAAAAGCCAACTAAGAGCGGGCACCCCAATAGATACCACTCAACAGGAACCAGATAAGTCCAGACACCGCATCCTCACCTTGCCTTATTGGACCAGCACAAGAGAGGTTCCGCCTCCCACTCGTAGAATGAGCGGAGACTACCAGGGTTTTTACCTAAAAACCATTTCCATGAGGAGAGTTTTACTTTATCCACAAGATTATCAATCGTTGAGGACCCACCAACAAAGATAAAATCATTCCGGGAGGTCCAGATAGACCACACAACAGCATGCCCATATCATAACCATACCTAACCGTACCCGACACCCACTCCTATCCCAAAAAAGCTCTCAAAAACTTGCATTATTCTATTCGGGGACACACACTCAATCCCTAACCACCTAGTAATGCGATACCAAATTGAAGAAATCCGATCACAAGAAACAAACATGTGGTCAAACGACTCCTCAACTGCTCCACAAAACGCACAGGATGTATCAGTAGTCCCTACCAACACCCTACGCCCGCGAAGGTTTTGTCGAGTTGGGATCCTATCCTGAACGATGAGAAGACAATCACTTTTGACGAGGCCGAAGAGTCCCACACGCTGGCCAAATTTTCAATGTCATCTCCCGAGAGAATCCTTTGAGGTCTGACTCTCTTGTCAAGGACCAAGTAGGCTGATTTAACGCCCCTCCCGGTTCATGTATTCAGCACCAATCATCTTCCGTAGTCGAAAGACGAACTTGACACAAGGACTCGATTAACCGATTAAGGAGATCTTGGTCATGAATATCAAGATTTTCCCTCCATCTAAACTCCCACACCCACTACCCCCACCCATTGATTTGATAGCGGCACAAGTACCCGACTCATTTTTCCCATTTTGTAGTTTAAAAAAAAAGTAGAAGCTTACCAATATATCATAAATTAATATGAGAAGTGTTAAATAGTAAGAATAATTTAAACAAAAATTGCAAAATTATAATTAACATGACTAATTAGTTTTTTAAAAAAGAAAAATCTATAACTCACCGCAAGAAAATATCATATTAGCTATCGAAATGTTGCTACAAAATATTTTTCTAGTTAACTTGTAGTTGTTTGGACGTGCTTTTACCACATCTCCAATTTTTACGGCTAATCATTTCATATTTTTTATAATATAATTTTTTTTTACAAGAAATAATCATTTACTCTACTTTCTTCGTAAAAAGAAAATATCCACTTTCATTTTCTCATAATTAATCTCTGCTCTCTATCTCTCTCACCACGTAATTATTTTTATCCTATTTAGATGAGTTTTGATGTTTGTTGGGCTTTTAGCCGATCCAAGACAATATCTATTCATTTTTCTTCATTTATAAACACTTCATTTTTGTATTAAGAAAAAAACTTCATTTTAATATAATCAAATTTGTAATACATATATTTTCATATTTTTTATTCACATTATTAACTTTTAATTTTGTACGAACGATGTCAAAAGTTACAATACTACACAAAACAAAAGATTTGAATAAATTACTAAAGCCAATTTTATAAATCGCTCTCAATTGAAATTTATATTCTAGAATCATATACTTAATGATAAAATTTTAAAACCGATGGCTCGATATGATTATAAATTTTGTCGAGCCACTTTTAATATCTTAAATGATGGCTCGATATTATTTTAATTACAATTTAAAGTTAATTGTTATCATAAAAATATTTATTTTTACTAAAATAGATTAAAGTGGATATTTTAATATACGAGGAAATGTGAGTATAGATTAAAGGGAATGTATGTAATTTATCAAAAAAAATATAAATGCGAGTATATATTTGTTTAATTAACTTTTATAACGTCTTCACATATTCACAAGCCACTAAAATTGGGCACAGTCCCTTGCGGCTTTAAACATGCACACTCTTCGATACACACAGATTGGAGCTTCGCCCAGACTTGACACTCTGCATTATTTCCGCAGCTAAACATATCTAATAAGAGTTACAGAACGTTATCAAAATGGGGGTGAAACAATTTAGAATAAGAAAACTTAAAGAGAGAAACCACCAATTCAGTCCCTTGAAATGTAACTTGATGACATATTGGTCCTTCAGAGTCTTTCTGAATAATGTATTATCAACTTGACCTTTCTCAAAACCATTATCAACTAAGAAGTTGCTTAGTCTCTCATACCAAGCTCTGGGAGCTTGTTTGAGACCATAAAGTGACTTCTCTAATCTAAACATATGATCTGGATTTGTAATATCTTCAAATCCTGGAGGTTGTTTGACATACATTTCTTCAGAAATTACTCCATTAAGAAATGCACTCTTTACATCTATTTGATAAAGTGTGTTGTTGTTGTTGACAACATAGGATAGTAGTAATCTTATTGCTTCCAATCTTGCAAATGGAGCATAAGTCTCTGTATAATCTATTCCTTCTTGTTGACTGTATCCTTGTGCAACAAGTCTAGCTTTGTTTCTTATTACTTTTCCCTGTTCATTCAGCTTGTTTCTGTATACCCACTTTGTTCCAATAATGTTCTTATCTTTAGGTTTGGGTACCAGATCCCATACATAATTTCTTTGAAATTGATTCAACTCTTCTTCCATTGCAACAATCCAAGCATCATCTGATAAAGCTTCATCAGTGGTTATAGGTTCATTCAAGGAAACTAGACCAAATAAGGATTCTTCATCCCTAAAATTTGATCTTGTTTTCCTAGGACTGTTCTTATTTCCAATGGTAAGCTCTTCAGGATGTGATGATTTGAACTTGAAAGTTTTCCTTGGAATAATAGTTGCTTATGGTTCAGAATCTTCAGTTGGAGTTGTTTGATGAGTGTCAAAGTCTGGAACTTGATTGTCTTCAGGAACTTCCAGAGGTTCAGAAGTGTAGTTATGTCCAGAATCTTCATCTTCTGACTCTTGTGAATCTGAAATTTCTATAACAGACTCTGTATGACTTGGAGCGTTCAGAATATCCAATGAAGATACCTTTACAAGCTTTAGAGTCAAATTTATTTAGATGAAATTTAGTATTCAGAATGTAACATGTACAACCAAATTGGTGAAAATAAGAAATATTGGGTTTCCTTCCTCTAAAGAGCTCATATGTTGTTTTATTCAGAACAGGTCTAATATAGATTCTGTTCTGAATATAACAAGCAGTGTTTACAGCTTCTGTCCAGAAAAATTTTGCCAAAGAATTTTCATGCATCATGGTTCTAGCCATTTCTTGTAAAGATATGTTCTTTCTTCCTTTCCATTTGGTGCTTAGTTCTGGACAATCAGCAATGAAATGTCCAGGTTTATGGCAATTGAAGCAATTCTTTGAATCATCCTTCTTATCTTTGTTTACAGAACTTCTGAAACCAGAACCTTTAGATCCAGAACCTCTGCCATAATATCTTGGTTTCCTTCTTGTCCACTTTTGGAACTTCTTAGTCAGGAGAGCAAATACATCATCATCTGATCCTTCTTCTTGATCATCTACAGAAGATTCCTCAGCTTCTGATTCAATAATCTTAGCCTTTAGTGCCTTGGAAGATCCTAAAGTAGCTGGCAAGGCCAAAGACTTTAATCTCTTCTGAGGCTCATCGGAAGCTAGCTAAATCTCATGAGTGAACTAATTAATTCTTCTAGACTAAGAGTGTCTAAATCTTTAGCTTCCTGTATAGCAGTGACCTTAGGTCTCCACTTAGCAGGTAGACTTCTTAGAATCTTCTTCACATGATCAGGAGTTGTATAACTTTTCTTCAGAACTTGAAGACTAGCTATCAGAACCTTGAACCTAAAAAACATAGATTCAATGTTCTCGTCCTCTTTCATTCTGAAAAGTTCATACTGTTGGATCAAAAGTGTTGCCTTTGCTTCCTGTACTTGTTTGTTTCCATCATAACAGGAACACAAGGAATCATATATACTCTTGGCAGTAGATTTATCTGAAATCTTCAGTATTCTTCATGAGATATGCAACCAATAAGAATATCTTTGACTTTGGGATGTTTATTGTACGCTTTCTTGTCTCAAAGTCCAATCTTCCTCTTTAATCTAAACCTCGAAAAGTAACTCCTCTTTCAACTAAGTCCCAAAGCTCATCATTAATGCCAACAAGATGATTGTATATTCTATCTTTCCACAAGGAAAAGGTAGAACCATTACCATTGAACTTAGGAGCTTTGCTGGTGTTGTTTTTATCATCAACATCATAGTTAAGAGGAATAGCAGCATGAGGTTTGTTAGAACCATCACCAGGTTCACCAAACATAGTGTTTTTCAGAAAATGACAACTGTCTCACTGTAAGGTGATATAACAGATCCAAGGCTCTAGATGCCAATTGAAGGTGTGAAAAACAGAAGAAGGGGGTTGAATTGTGTTTTAAGATTTTTTGAAAACTTCTTCTAAGTCTTTCAACTTATCAGAACTTGTAGCGGAAAAATCAAAAGACAATAACATCTGGTGATGATGAAACAATAAGAGAGAAGAGAGATGAACACACAAATTTTTATACTGGTTCCCCTCACAAACCAAGAGTACTCCAGTCCCCTTGCACTTCTAAGGGATTTCACTATAATCACAAAAGATTACAATTGCTCAAGCACACTAGCAAGAGATTTCCAATGCTCAAGTAACACAATACAAGAGACTTCCAAATGCTCAAGCACAAAAGCAAGAGACTTCTAACAAAGGTTACAAATAACAAAACAATATTTGAACTTCTGATATAAATATCAGAGTTCGATCTGAACAAAATAATACAACTCTAAAAACAAGACTAATCTTAGAATTCTGATGAAAGAAAACTAAGGTTCAACAATTGACTAATCAGAAGTTGAAAACTATTTGTTTTGAATTTTGAAATAAGCTCAAGTTGTATTTCTCAAAGTGTTATAATGCTCTTTTGAATTTAGCAGAGTAACAGCGCTTTTTTTCGTTGATGTGTTGTATATAATTCTTCAAATTCTTCCTCCTTTTATAGACGGTAGTGGAGCGTATGAATTTGAGTAGATGTGATAAAAACAACTAGATAGTACTGTACTATTCTTCTTCTTGAGACGTGATAATCCAAATCAGGTAAATGATGAATCCTTGATCCTTGATTTTGAATATTCGCCCATATCAGAAAATAAAAGATAGTACAATAGTACAAACGTCATTATCATGATCATAACTGTCTTGTACGATGATTTCTTTCGTCATTCTGAATTTGCCAAATTGATGATAGTCATTAAGAATAGAATGTTCTTCTGAATGTTCTTCTGACAAATTCTGCTGTCTTCGTGGTCATCAGAATCTTGAGTTTTCACTACAGCTTCTGATGAGGATAACTTCTAATTGACTTTTACTTACAACTTCTGGTGACATAACTTCTGGTGTTATACATCAGAAATTGCGTTAACCAACTTCTGAGAACGCTTTAGAATATCAATCAGAACTTCACTTGTAGCTCATTAGTGTACATAAAATTTTAACTTGTATACCTGCACACTAAATAAAGTATCAGTAATCCCTATTATATATTAGAACCAACTTTATTCCAACAATGCCATGTATGATGAAATGAAATAAATGTGTGACACCTTAACTTAAATATATATATATACACACAAGATAGCATTTACTTTATATATTTAAAATATTTGGGTAAGGGTGTTACATCAAGTGCTGTAGCATATTCTAAACTTAATTTTTTTATTATTTTTTTTTATAAAAATGTGGTGTCTAACACACTTTTTTTATTGTTCTTGATCCAATCTGGATGCCTACTGAATTCCGCTAGGATTTCCGCTTTGGTAGATGTGTTGTTGGAGTGTTTGAAATGAGAGTAATGGTTTATTTAATAATTGTTGTTTAAAGTGATGAGTTGAAATGGTGTTTGAAATGAGAGAAGTAAATTATCACTACTCATGTCTTGTGTACTACTTGTGCTAATTTGATTTTTAATATATTTTAAATTTTCATTTAAAAAATACACGAGTAAATTATATTCTTCTCAATGATGTTTAAATTACAATACTCTATCCAATTATATTAAAATATACACTGTCATCCCTTTTTATACAAAATATATCGAATAAAGTTACACTCTAATAGAAATTTTAATTTCATTCTTTTTTCATTTATAAACACTTCATTTATTATAATCAAATTTGCAATACATATGTTTTCATATATTTTTTATTCACATCATTACCATTTATAATTCTAAACGAACGATGTGAGAAATTATGAAACTATACCAAATATTATTTGAAAAAATTACTAAATCCAATTATAAAATTAAAACACTTTGAATTGAAGTTTATATTCTAAAATCATATAATTAATGATAAAGTTTTTTTTTTAAAAAAGAATATTAATTTCTTAAATGATGGCTTATAATATTATTTTAACATAAAATAACAATTTAAAGTTAATTGTTGTCACAAAAATATTTATTTTTGTTAAAACGGATTAAAGTGTGTATTTTAACATACGAGGAAATCGATGTAAGTCACACTTCTTTCAAGAAAGAGAATGTAATTGATCAACAAAAAAATATATATAAATGTGAAATAAATCATAAAATAAAAGCAGCAACATATATTTTTTTGTATAATTAACTTTTACATCGTCTTCACGCATTCACGAGCCAGTAATAGTGTGCACTGTCGGCGGAATTTGCGGGTGTATACATGCACACATCCCACTTGACTGTAAATTCGGAAATAGGCAGATTGCAATTTCGCCTGGTTTTATACACACAGAATGGAGCTTCCCCAAGACATCACAATCCTCATTATTTTGGCAACTGACCCTATCTAATAAGACTTACAGAACATTATCAAAATGGGGGTGCAACAATTTTGGATATGAAAATTTAAAGAGAAAGTCACCATTTTAGTCCCTTGAAATTTAAGATAATGTCATATTGGTCCTTGAATGTATCAAAATTGCAAATACATCCTTAGCATCTCTTTTGTTAGTAATTTAATGGACTAAATTAACCTATGAAGTCCCGATACGGGACACGATACCGATATGATACGACACCGATACGCCGACACTACAAAAAAATTGGAAAACAGCGACGGTTGGATTGAGGATACAGCGGCAGTTATAACCGCCGCTAAGCACGGCGGTTATACTGTCACCGCATACTCAATTCAACCGCCGCTGTTTTGAAGTTTTTTTTTGTAGTGCGATACGTAAATTTTTTTAAAATCCGCAATCCGATACTGCCGCGATACGTTATTTAAAAATTAAATTTAAAATTAAATATATAAATACACATTATATAAACATGACTAAAATCAACAATATTAATAATTAAAAGAGAAAATATCTAATCTTATATCAGAATTTTGAAAAAAACTCAAATGTTTAACAGCATGTTATATAGTAGGACACCATAGTTTTTATTTTGAAAAGTAAAAAATTATATTGACAAAGGAAAACTACAAGAAGTGCTAAAAATACAAACAAGTATCAGGTATTGGGATGTATCAAACATGTATCGGGTATTACTTTAAAAATGATAATTTAACCGATACTTTTCTGATACGAGTATCGAGATGTATCGGAAGAGTATCGAATAGTATTTTTTTATTTAAAAATAATGATTTAATCGATACTTTACCGATACGAGTATCGGAACGTATCAGAAGAGTATCGGGGCTTCATAGAAATTAACTAATGAAAACACATTTAATTAAGGATCAAATTGACCATCTAAAATAAAATTTGAGGACCAAAATAATTAATAAAAGAGATACAGGTGGACCTAAATGCAATACACCCAAGGACTACTATGGTAGCGTGATACATTCCAGGAACTAAAATGATGGTTTGCCCAAATTTATATGTAATAATTATTAGGAATCTTTATAAATATCTCAAATTTAAACCAAAATATTTAAAATTCAAATTTACTTTAATATAAATTAGGGTTAAACAAGTTTTTAATCTTTATATATATCTCAAATTTCATTTTTAGATCAAATAAAAAATTTAAATAGTTTTGGACAATTAATCAAATATTTTTTGTCGTAACTTTTAATTCCTATTTTTAAGTCAACTCATGTATACTTTTATATTTTTGAATGAGTTTTAGTTTTCAGATTCATAAAAATAAATTCTTCCACAAAAATTAAAGATTTTTAAATAAAATTAAATAATTTTTTTTTTACAAAAGAATGAAATATATATGTTTAAACGCCAATAATTTTAAATCCATATCTAATTCATGCGTTGTTATAAAATACTACATTTTTTCGAGAGATATTTTTATATTATTATAAACATAAATAAAAAAATATCATTAAAAAAGATGAAAGTATTGATCAGGAAATTAAATTTTTTAAGAGATGTTTATATAATATATCAAACATGAATTAATGCAGAAAAAAGTAAAAATTTGAAGCATATATATTAGTTAACTTAAAAGAAGAGACGTAAAATCTTACATAAAATATATGCTAATTTTTTTTATTTAGAGTAAAAATGAAATTTGACATATTTTTAAGGACCAATAATTTAATTAACACAATACATTAATTTAAAAACATAATATGATATTGAATTTTGTATAAAAATACGAGTACCCAACTAAAAGCGTTAATATAAATTACATACCACAATTTTTTGTAGAGTTAAATATGGAAAAAAAGACGGCCATAGAATAAATAATAAAGATATAAACTTTAACCATATTTTTTCGTTTATGAATCTAGAAATAGGAACCATTTGATTGCTTTATAGTGTGAAAAAACTCATACTTTGTTAACATGAAACCATTTTTAAAAATCATAATTATTATTAAATGTTCTTAGATATTGATGTATGTATAAAATACTATATTCGTCCCAAAATATAAGACCCTTTTCACATTTTTATTTGTTTCATTTTATAAGAACTCTTTCCAATTTTCAAGTACAATTATTATTTATTTACCTCCACACCCCTATTCATGATACATCGTTTTTTGCAATTGGTAATAAATACTTTGTAAAATTATCAACTAATTTTCTTTAATAAAGGGCAAATTTGTAAAATAATAGTTATAGTCAACTTTTTTAATTCCTGTGATTTATCCTAAAGGGTCTTATATTTTGGGACGGAGGTAGTATGTTTGTCTCTTCATCTCATTATCTAGAGTTCGGCTATAAGGTATGTAAAATCTAACAAAAATTTATTCCCATAAAAAATTAAACTCAGATTTTAACAAGAAACCATTCTTAAAATTATAATATGTTTGTCTCTTTAGCTCATTAATTAATCACTGACCTTTTATTATATATTTTTTTTAATTTCTTTTTTAACCCTTAAAAACAGAGAAGGGGAAATCTAAAATATATAATAATAAGGGTGAATCATGACAAAATAAATGACATTTTGGAAATCCATCCTAATGTAAGTTTTATCTTAATTACATAGTGAAATAAAATAGTGGTGTTCTATTTTATTTGAAAATAGTGTTTTGCTCGGTTTTTCTTTTACATAAGGTTATGATTTTTGTTTATGCTTCGATGTGTTTTGGGAGAATTTTAGGGTCTCAAATTTCGAGACCCTATATTACTAGTTATATATTATCAATCTTCAATAAATAGCATATATGTGCATCTATCTTTTAACTATTCACAACAAGAAAATAATTACTTTGCGAGGGTTAAAATTACATATTGCGACGGTTACAAGGCGACAGTTGTCTAACCGTTGATGATTCATGCGTTGTAAGAGAACTTTGCAACGGTTTTAAAAACCGTCGTTACAACTGTCGCAGTTGTTCTTGCAACGGTTCCAAACCGTCCCTATCTTTTTTTCCCATATAACATTGGATTTGCAGATGTTGCAATGGTTACAAAACCGTTGCAAACTTTTTTTAAATAAAAAAAATATTAATTTAAAACATTTTTTTATTCCTATTGATGGCTAATTAAATAACAGTTACAATATCCAAATAAGAGTAAAAAAAAAATTAAAATGCACAAGTATATAAATATAAATAACTTATTCTCATTCATATAATTCATTCAATAATGACAACATCCTTCCATAAAAAATAAATACTTATAAACTGTAGAAGAAAAAAACTATGTAGTTCAAACACTCCAAAACTAAAACAAACATTAGTACACGGGCTAAACATACAAAATATTATGTCAAAATAAGTTCACAAAATAGTCCCTAGTATGTTATGTTGCTTCATGATCCTTGATAATCTCCTGACTCTTATTTAGTTACCTGAAAAAACATAACTATAAGTTAGGATGCTTAAAAAAACGAACGGAATTGAACAAATTAACTTGGTCCATTGCATAATTCCACAAGATAATAGTTTCTTCAATCAAGGGTCATTGATCATTAAACAATAAGCTGAGTGAGAAGCAATCGAGTTGTGATCAATTGATATGTTATTGTGTAAATGGTGGTATTTCTTATGTGACCCTTTGAATGATTTAACAAAATAAGTTGTTATCCAAAATAACATTTCACTTAAGTTACAACATATACTGTATATGTTCAATAGATTGCGGCATTTTTAGCAATATATATCAAGTTGCTACCAAAGAAATAAATTCTTACCCGAATCAAACATATAATAGAATACCATAGTAATATGATATCTTATGCAAACAAAGGATAAAATCTCTAACTTACTTATCTATACCTATGAATTTAAGAAAAATTTAAATCCACCAACTTCATAGACTTCAAATCAAACAAATTCATCTAGCTACAACATATACAAATGATTGTATTAATAGTTAAAAACCTACCTATATACACAGATTCCAAAAGATTCAACTATACTAAGAGATATAAGACATTACCACCCCATTAACCTCTAAGAAAATCCAACATCGATATATAACTCACATAGCAACTGATTTTACTAAAAACTAGAATTCATGGAGCACTACAAATGCATTTGTCATGTTTAGTGCAACAAGTATTAAGAACTCAAAAGAACTACTTTAGATAATGTAAATTCAGGCCTATCTTGCTTATGGTACCTCTTTATCAATTGATATCTTAATTGGTGTAAGCTGAATAATTACCAAACTTATTGAAGGACACAAAACATAAAGTATTGTTATTCTATACTTAACCCAACTCACGTTTGTGAATAACACCCTTTTCAATAATAGAAATGTTCAATTTCCTATAGGGTTTGTATGAAGCCCTGCTGCACTCATAGAAATTGTAAAGAAAGAAAAATTTAATAAGCTTTCAAACTCAAATATTGTGCTCATGAATGTACACACCTTAAGACTTGAAGGCATAATTTGAAATCAGTCCATGGAACCATAAGAAATCTTCTCATTGTGTTGAGATCATATTTAACTCCATAAGAGAATTTCCTACCTTCAAATATCAACATGGAAACATATGAATGACCTTCAAATATCAACAAACAAGAGGTGGGAGAGAGATGGATGACAAACAGAAGGGGTACGTCCACCGCCTAGACCAAGTGGCTACCTCCTTTTTCTTCACCAATTTCCCGGATGAAGTGAAGGCAGCTGATCTTTGGCCGAAGTTCGCGCGGTTCGGCCGTGTTGGGGAGGTGTACATTCCAGACAAACGAGACGTACAGGGAAGGAGATTTGGTTTCGTTAAGTACCGGGACGTCAAGGACGCGAGAGAACAACTAGACTTGATATCTGATATTTGGATGGGTACCTTTAAGTTGAGGGTGAACCTCTCACGCTTCACCAAAGGGTCTTCACGGAAAGAAGGGACAGTGGGCGAAGTTTCTACACAGTTGAACAAAGCTTCTGGGAAAAGAAATGGGGATTCGGAGACAATTGGTAGAACTTTCAAAGATGTGGTGGTCAATAACAACAATGGAGATGGTAAAGGCAAGAAACCTGCGGCGGTGACGGATGATGGGGTCGGGTGCAGTGAGGTTGTGTGGGAAGTTGAGACGGATTCAGAGGCTCTGGCCAAACTCAAGGGATCTTTTATTGGTTTTCTGTCAGAGGCAAGGGATCATCGCGAAATACAACGGAACTTCGCTCTGGACGGTTACCAAAATCTGAGGATCTCTCCTCTTGGTCACCTTAAGGTTCTCATCTCTAGCTCGGTGGAGGAGGAGGTTAGGGGGATTGTTGGCGCGGTGGGATGGTGGTGCAATTGGTTCGACAGATTTGAAGAGTGGTCGCCGGATTGGGTCTCGAATCAACGTGTTACTTGGCTTTGTTGCTTCGGAGTGCCGCTCCATGCTTGGGGCCAGGCAATTTTCAGAACGTTAGGGTTTAAGTTTGGTAGCTTTATCGATACCGACTTAGAAACCAAGAACAAGTCAAGATTGGATATGGCCAAGATAAAGATTGCTACTGATTCCATGAAGACGATTGACTCTGCTATTTCGGTGATGGTGCTCGACAAAACCTTTGTCATTCGTGTGATAGAAATGGCGGGCGGTTCGGAGGAGTCTTGAAGTCCATATGGTTATGAAAACCATAAGCTCCTTATTGACCGTTCGTGTAACGATTCCGGTGATGAGGAACCTCTGGTCGCGGCGGAGGAGCGGTCCTCAGGGAGTGGCGATGACAGTGAATGGTCTGAGACTAGGCAGGGTTTACTTGTTGCAGGCTGTCAGCAGAGAAGAAAGGGAAAGGACACTGTGTTATTGATCAAGGAGGGTCAAAGGGTAGTGAAGCCAGTTTGTGCTCCCACCTTTTTGGGAAATAAAGTGGGATTAGAGATAGTCAACTCTGCTGTTCCAGGAGAAGGGGGTGAGCTGTCGATCTGTGATAGGGCCTTGGTTGTTGTCTCACAACCGACAGAAAGGAGGAGGGAGACGGTTTGGGAGAGTGATAGTCACGCGCCCACTTCGCGTGTTGTTGCTAATGAGGTGGGGTCGGATCCTCTCAACCCGTTTTATGTTGGTGGGCCTAGTACTGTTCAGCCCAAGTTTCTCAAAACTAAACAAGGTGTTATTTCCCTTGTTAATTCTGAAGAAGTTGGCCTACCCCCATAGGAAATACACTCAGACCCACCATTTATTCCCGTTAGAACAAAGAAAGGCAGGGCCAAATCAACAACTAAGAAACCTCTTCCTTATCCTCCAGGAAATTTCCAGTACAAATTCCAAGAAGTCACTAAAGGCGGTAATAACACCAAGAAGAAAAGAGGTTTGCGCGGTGCTTCTTCCAACCATCTTGCAATTTCTGTTGATTCCGACCCAATTGAGGTTTCGGAGGAGGTGACCCAGCATAGTCAGGTGCGTGATTTTGAAGGGATTGACCTTGAGGTGGTGCTGCCCCACTTGGGCGAAAATTCTGACGGTGCGGAGACAAGTGTACGTGCGTGCACTGCTGACAGCGGAAGGGGCAGTGGAAATTCGGGTCTGGACGGAATTCTCGGCGTGACAGTACCGTTGCGCTCTGAAATTACTTTCTCTGGTGGTATTGTTGACAAAGACAGGGGTGATGCTCATCACATCATAGATATCCAAGAGGACTTGGGATTAAGCTTCCATGGTGAAGGGGATAGTGATGTGGTCCGATGCATGAAGCTTGAACAAAGGGATAGGGATTTGAAGAATGATTGGGTGCAAAGTATGGTTAATCAATGATAGTTTGCTCTTTCAATGCTAGAGGGATTGGGAGTAGAGTGAAACGTAGAAAGATTCGCGAATTGGTCCAAAAGGAGAACGTTGATTTTTTAGCAATTCAAGAAACTAAATTGATGGTTATTCCGGAGGCCTTAGTCTTTGGTCTTTGGGATCACTGTGATTGCAGCTGGTGTTTCCTTCCGTCTGTTGGCAATAGCAGTGGGATTCTCTCTATTTGGAACAAGGTAAAAGCCTCACTTGTTTTTTCTTTTATTGGTGATGGTTTTGTAGGTGTTTGTCTAGACTTGTTGTTGGAAAATAGGAGATGCTATATTGTTAATGTGTACGCTAAGTGTAACCTCCAAGATAAGAGAAGGCTTTGGGCTAATATTCTCATGTCGAAGCGGGGTTTTGGTGATGGGTTGTGGTGTGTGGTGGGGGATTTCAATTCCGTTAGAGATTGTTCGGAAAGGCGTGGCGTTAGTCATTCCGTGAGTAGTGATACTAGTAGAGATATGAGGGAATTTGAGAACTTTCTTGTTGATCTAGACATGATTGATTTACCTTTAATTGGAAGATCCTTTACTTGGCTACATCCAAATGGTATCTCTATGAGTAGGTTGGATAGGATCCTCCTCTCTTCTTCTTGGTGTGATTATTGGGGTGACCCTTTGGCTATAGTTTTGGATCGTGATGTATCGGACCATTGTCCTCTTGTCTTGCGGTACAATTCTTTTAATTGGGGGCCAAAACCCTTCCGATTTAAAAACTTTTGGCTTCATTCTAGTGGGTTCAAGGAGGTCATCACTAAGGCTTGGGCGTGTTGTGAGGTTGACGGATGGATGGGCTTCATCCTTAAGGAAAGGCTAAAATTCCTTAAGGTAGTGATCAAGGAGTGGAGTATCACCACTTTTGGGGAAGCGGAAGAAAAGAAAGCCCATCTCATCAAAGATATCTTAGAGCTTGATGTTAAGAGTGAGGTTGTCGGGTTGGTTGATATGGAGGTGGAGAAGAGAAAGAAGTTATTTGAAGAATTGTGGATTTTATTAAAGAATATTGACGCGTTAGCCTTCCAAAGATCTCGCTCCAAGTGGTTAAAAGAGGGGGACTCAAATTCGCGATTCTTCCATAATTGCATTAAAGCGAGGAAAAGGAGTAACACTTTGCAAGCTTTGCGAACGCCTACGGGTTGGGTGGAGGGTCCAATTCTTATTAGGCGAGAAGTGGTCACCTTTTTTAGTGCTCATTTTGGTAGTGAAGATTGGCGTCGTCCTACTCTTGATGGTATTGTTTTCCCTTGTCTATCGGTTGTTGAAGTTGAAGAGTTGACGGCTATTTTTACCATTGAGGAAATTACGGCGGTGGTTAGGGATTGTGACGGTTCAAAGAGCCCGGGACCGGACGGGTTCAATTTTGCCTTTGTTAAAGAGTTTTGGGATATGTTGAAGGGAGACGTCCACATTTTGTTCGATCAATTCCACGGGAACGCCCGCTTCCCCAAAGGTATGTGTTCTTATTTCCTTACTCTCATTCCCAAAATCTCTTCTCCTCAATCTCTTGGGGACTTCCGCCCCATTTCTCTTCTTGGTTGCCTTTATAAATTGGTTGCCAAAGTGTTGACGGCTCGCCTAGCCAAGGTTATGAAAGTGTTGATTCCTAATACACAATCGGCCTTTATAAAAGGAAGGCAATTAGTGGATGGTGTGGTGGTAGTGAATGAAATCATTGATTATGCTAAGAAAATGGGTAAGGAATGTGTCGTTCTCAAAGTTGACTTTGAAAAGGCATATGACTCGGTGGATTGGGGCTTCCTTGACTATATGCTTCAAAGATTTGGTTTTGGGGATAAATGGCGGGATTGGATGAAAGCTTGCGTTTGTTCCTGAAGTATGTCGATTTTAGTCAATGGTAGCCCAACGGAAGAAATTTGTATTAGAAGAGGGTTGAAACAAGGTGATCCATTAGCCCCTTTCCTCTTCCTTATTGTGGCGGAAGGATTAGGGGCACTTATGAGGAAGGCGGTGGAGCGAGGTCGGTTTAAACCTTTTTTGGTTGGTGCGGAGGGTCTTCCGGTGTCTCTCCTCCAATACGCCGATGACACTTTGTGTATTGGAGAGGCTTCCGTGGAGAATCTTTGGGCTCTTAAAGCGGTCCTTAGAGGGTTTGAAATGGCCTCCGGTTTAAGGGTGAATTTCTTGAAAAGTTGCCTAATTGGTGTTAATGTTTCGAATGAGTTTCTCTTCATGGCTTCCGAATTCTTGCATTGTCGGATAGGTGCTTTGCCTTTTAAGTACTTGGGTTTACCGGTTGGCGCGAATCCTCGGCTAAGCTCAACTTGGGCTCCTATGTTGGATTCTTTCAAGAGACGACTTGGTTCTTGGGGCAACAAGTATATTAGTCTTGGTGGACGCATTGTGCTCATTAATGCGGTCTTGAACTCTCTTCCCATTTTCTACCTCTCTTTTATTAAAATGCCGGTGAAAGTTTGGCGTGAAATGGTGCGTATACAACGGAATTTCCTTTGGAGTGGTCTCTCCAAGAAGAATAAGATTTGTTGGGTGAAATGGTCCGATGTGTGTAGGCCTAAGAAGGAGGGGGGTTTGGGTGTAAAAGACCTTCGGTTAATGAATTGTAGCTTGCTCTCAAAATGGCGTTGGAAACTACTCTTGGATGGGGATGAGTTATGGAAAAGGGTAATTGTAGCGAAATATGGTGAAAAGGCGGTGGGAACAACTAACTTAGATGTGGGAGAGTTTGGGGCGCGTGCCTCGGTTTGGTGGCGAGAAGTTTGCCGGGTGGATTATGGCATTGGTTGGTTCTCTCGTGCGGCCAAGAAAATTGTGGGAAATTGTAGTACGACCAAGTTTTGGAAGGATGTGTGGTTAGGGGATCAAAGCCTTGCAATTAGATTCCCACGTCTTTTTGGAATTTCACTTCAAAGAGATGATTTTGTTTGTAATGTTGGAAGGTGGGATCTAAATGAATGGCGTTGGATGTTGAGGTGGAGGCGCAATCTTTTTGTTTGGGAGGAAGATCTTATTAACGAGTTGTTGGAAGTGCTTGCTCAAGTGGTAATGACGGATGCTAGTGATAGATGGACTTGGGAGCCCGATATTGATGGTGAGTTTACGGTAAAGTCTTCCTATGTATTCCTTGATTTGGCGCTAAATGTCCGTGTGCCATTGTCTACTTTGGATAGTTTTGCTTTCAAATTTATTTGGAAGTGTGGGGTTCCTTCCAAAGTGAGTGCATTGTCTTGGCAACTTTTGTTAGATAAAATTCCGACGAAAGAAAACCTTAGGAGGAGAAATGTCTTAAACATAGGTGCTTTGAGGTGTGCGTTTTGTGATTGTGATGTGGAATCGGCGCGACACTTATTTTTACATTGTAGCTTTATGGCGGCCGTTTGGTATGAGATTACAAGATGGTTGGGGGTGGTTATTGTGCTTCCACCTACGGTGTCGATGTCCTATGCCTTGTTTGTCGGATGTGGGTCAAATAAGAAGCGTAGGAAATGTTTCTCTATCATTTGGCTAGCTTTTGTTTGGGTAATTTGGAAGGTGAGGAATGACCGAGTTTTTAACAACACGACGATTGATGTGTCGGCTGCTATGGATCTTCTTCAACGGCTTTCGTGGCAATGGTTTTTGAATAACACCGCAAAACGGTCTTGCTTGTTGTATGAGTGGATTTGGAACCCAATGGATTGCAAGCTTAGATAATTGGCTTAGGCTAGTGCTTTTTTGCCCACTGTTGGGGCTGCTTTGTTGTTTTTTTCGCTACTGTTTTGTTGCCCCTGCAGGGGTCTTTTGGTTGTAACTTGCTTGACTCTATTGGTACTTCTTGTGCCTCTTAATTGTCATTAATAAAATTTGCTTATTCAAAAAAAACAAACAAGAGATAATAATAAATTTAAGTAATCCCCATACACACGCAATCTCGGATCATGATCACAATCCAAACTTGCAAGGACATCAACACAAACATTGGCCTCACGATAAGAATGAAAAATCTTGACTTTCCAATCCATTGTAAGAAGCTTCATTTATAATCACTTCATTTTTGTATTAAAAAAATAAACTTCATTTGTTATAATCAAATTTTCAATACATATGTTTTCATATATTTTTTATTCACATCATTACCATTTATAATTCTAAACGAACGATGTGAGAAATTATGAAACTATACAAAATATTATTTGAAAAAATTACTAAAGGCAATTATAAAAAACATTTTTAATTGAAGTTTATATTCTCAAATCGTATAATTAATGATAAAATTTTCAAAAAAAAAAAGAAGAGAATATTAATTTCTTAAATGATGGCTTAATATTATTTTAACATAAAATAACAATTTAAAGTTAATTGTTATCACAAAAATATTTATTTTTGCTAAAACGGATTAAAGTTTGTATTTTAACATACGAGGAAATCGATGTAATTCACACTTCTTTCAAGAAAGAGAATGTAATTTATCAATAAAAAAAAATATAACTGTGAAATAAATCATAAAATAAAGCAGCAACATATATTTTTTTTGTATAATTAAATTTTACAGCGTCTTCACGCATTCACAAGCCACTAATATTGTGCACTGTCGGCAGAATCTGCGGGTGTATACATATGCACACATCCCACTGGACTGTAAATTCGGAAATAGACAGATTGCAATTTCGCCAAGTTTTATACACAGAGAATGGAGCTTCCCCAAGAAATCACAATCCTCAATATTTTTGCAACTAACCCTATCTAATAAGAGTTACACAACATTATCAAAATGAGGGTGAAACAATTTTGGATATGAAAATTTAAAGAGAAAACCACCATTTTAGTCCTCGAAATTTAAGACGATGTCATATTGGTCCTTGAATACCAAAATTGCAAATACATCCTTTTTTTTTTTTCTTTCTAGCGTGAGATGTGATTTTTATTCATAATGGTGATGTTTAAGTATGGGGTTAACATGTTTAATTTTTATGAAATGTTGTTGTTCTTGACTATGAGAAAATGATTTTCTTTTTGACAAAGATTATGAGAAAATGAATAAGATGTTATTTTCATGTATTTATTCAAAATGTGAATGTTGAGAAGTCTGCAAGACATGATGCTTATGATGGAGATGACTTTAATTAAATTGATATTTGAAGTATCATTAAATTTGTCCGTTGCGTAATTCTTAAATATCATGCCTAACATGCCATCTATGATGAAATGAAATAAATGTGTGACACCTTAACTTATATACAAGTGATGACATGAATTTTTGCTGTATTTTAGGTAGTATTATTAGTAGTAAATTGACTAAAACAGACCCAAATATCAAGAATAATCTGAAGAATCGATAAAAAGCTTCAAGACAAGGTGAAGATATGCAAAAGACAAGAAAAAATCCAAAAATGAAGAAAAACAGCCCATCGTGTGACGATGGCTTCCAACGTGACACGATGAGAGCTGTTTGCTCGCCAAGATAGAATCAATTATATTTTTGAAGAGAATCTTTGCATCGTATCACGATGGCTCACAGCGCAATACGATGGCTTTGCGTGGAGATGACGCAGATCAAACGCACAGGATCAGTTATAATTTTAAACTGAATCTGCTCATCGTGGCACGATGGACTTAGCGTGCCACGATGGCTTGCTGAAGCCCATTACGAAAAGTATAAATAGAGCCTCCAAAATTCATTATTATTCATTCAGAAATAGAAGAACTTTCTATTCCTTTTGGAGAGAGGTTCGAAGGAGCTCTAAGGGTATTGTTTTCTCCCCTTACGAGAAAACTAACTCAGCAAGGTATGGTTCTTTAGACTTTTTATAGTTAGATTCTTGTAATTTAATTATGTAGTCTTTTGTAATAATTCCTTAGGTTGTGGTGGAGAAGATGAATGTTTGGGTCATGTAATTGAGTCAAAGTTATAATATATCGTCTTTATAAATTATTATTTGTTGTTTGTTGTTTTGCTTTAATATAGCTAGCCGGAATCTTGGCCGGATAAACGGTGACGTCTTAGAATAAATAATTAGGGTTTACTTTAATCGTAGCACATTAGGGTTCTCTCTATTATTTGTCCGGAACTAGTAATAAATAACACTAGTTTAAAGAAACGGCTAAACAATCTTGAACTAGTTATGTCTTAATAATTAGAGGAAGAATCAGGAACTAGTTGTAATAACAATTATGACTGAATAACCGTAAATAAGATCTAGGGGTATTGGATGGTCGATGGTCATAATGCATGTTTGTAAATACCTCTACCTAGTAATTTAGGGTATGTGACAAAGCGAGGTTAGGCTCTCGTAGGTTTCTTAATTAGTTGCAAAAGTAGTGGGACTTTGCCTACATAGGGTAGCAGTAAGGTGCTACTAAAACAAGGATAGAATCGACGCCTGATAATAGTACGAATGACTATGTTATACACCGATTATGCCAAGTATGAGGGAGGGAGTAAGTTCAACCACCATACCTATCCTCTATATCTCTGAATCAAATCTTTTACTTTTCTTGCAAAGCATATCGCTCTTTTTTATAAACTAAAACCTTTTTCTTAAAAATCAAAGCGAATGCAAAACACATGAACTAGAATAGCATTAGCGAAGGTTTAACACGAGTCCTATGGATACGAACTCATTCTAGACACCTAGAGTGTGAATTATTGCTCGACGACAAACTGGTCCACTTGCCAGAACCTAGTCAACAAGATATAAAGAGATGATTCTAGGGGTAGTTATCCCCATAACATCATCTAACAACAAATAGCTCACTCTAGGAGGACGTTGATCATACACTCGCAACCCGATCATGATCACAACCCAAACTTGCAAAGACATCAGCACAAACATTGACCTCACGATAAGAATGAAAAATCTTGAGTTCCCAATCCATTGCAATAAGCTTCATTTATAAACACTTCATTTTTGTATTAAAAAAAGAAACTTCATATACTATAATCAAATTTGCGATACATATGTTTTCATATATATTTTATTCACATCATTACCATTTATAATTCTAAATGAACGATGTGAGAAATTATGAAACTATACAAAATATTATTTGAAAAAATTACTAAAGCCAATTATAAAAAACATTTTGAATTGAATTTTATAATAAAATAACAATTTAAATTTAATTGTTATCACAAAAATATTTATTTTTGCTAAAACAGATTAAAGTGTGTATTTTAACATACGAGGAAATTAATGTAATTCACACTTCTTTCAAGATAGAGAATGTAATTTATCAACAAAAACAAAATATAACAGTGAAATAAATCATAAAATAAAGCAACAACATATATATATATATATATATATATATATATATATATATATATATATATATATATATATATATATATATTTGTATAATTAACTTTTACAGTTTCGCGGGATCTAACATTCACGAGCCACTAATATTGTGCACTGTCGGCGGGATATGCGGGTGTATACATGCACATATCCCAATGGGCTGTATATTCGGAAATAAGCAGAATGCAATTTCGCCAGGTTTTATACACAAAGAATGGAGCTTCCCCAAGACATCACAATCCTCATCAGTTTGGCAACTAACAGTATCTAATAAGAGTTACAGAACATTATCAAAATGGGGGTGAGACAATTTTTGATATGAAAATTTAAGAGAAAACCACTATTTTAGTCCCTCGAATACCAAAATTGCAAATGCATCGTTAGCATCTCTTCTGTTAGTAATTTAATGGACTATATTAACTAATTAATGAAAAACACATTTAATTAAGGATCAAATTGACCATTTAAAATCAAATTTGAGGATCAAAATGATTATTAAAAGAGATACATGTGGACCTAAATTCAATTTTAATACATCCAAGGATTAATGTGGTAGCGTAACACATTCAAGGAACTAAAATGATGGTTTTCCCAAATTTATTTGTAATAATTATTAGGAATCTTTATAAATATCTCAAATTTAAACCAAAATTATTTAAAATTCAAATTTACTTTAATATAAATTAGGTTTAAACAAGTTTTTAATCTTTATAAATATCTCAAATTTCGATTTTAGATCAACTAAAAAATTTCAACAGTTTTGGGCAATCAAATATTTTTTAATATAAGTCAGCTCATGTATACTTTTATATTTTTGAATGAGTTTTTGTTTTCGATCAGGTTCATAAAAATAAATTCTTCCACAAAACTTAAAGATTTTTAAATAAAATGAAATAAATATGTTTTTTTTACAAAAGAATGAAATAAATTTGTTTAAACGCCAAAACTTTAGAAATCCATATCTAATTCATTCGTTGTTATATAAAACTAATTTTTTCTGGGAGATATTTTTATATTATTATAAACATAAATAAAAAATATCATTAAAAAAATTAAATTATTGATCAGGAAATTAAATTTTTTAAGAGATGTTTTTGTAATATATCAAACATGAATTAATGTAGAAAAAAGTAAAAATTTGAAGCATATATATTAGTTAACTTAAAAGAAGAGACGGAAAATCTTACATAAAATATTTGCTAAATTTTTTATTGAAAATAAAAATGAAATTTGACATATTTTTAAGGACCAATAATTTAATTAACACTATAAATAAATTAATTTAAAAACATAATATGATATTGAATTTTTATAAAAATACGTGTACCCAACTAAAAGCGTTAATATAAATTACTTAGCACAATTTGTTGTAGAGTTAAATATGGAAAAAAAGACGACCATAGTATAAATAATAAAGATATAAACTTTAACCATATTTTTTCGTTTATGAATCTAGAAATAGGAATCATTTGATTACTTTATAGTGTGAAAAAAACTCATACTTTGTTAACATGAAACCATTTCTAAAAATCATAATTATTATTAAATGTTCTTGGATGTTGATGTCTGTATTATTATTAAATATTCGTCCCAAAACATAAGGCCCTTTTCACATTTTTACTTGTCTCTTTTTATAAGAACTTTTTCCAATTTTCAAGAACAATTATTATTTATTTTTCTCCACACCCCTAATCATGATACATCATTTTCTGCAATTGGTAATAAATTATAAAATTATCAACTAATATTCTCTAACAAAGGGCAAATTTGTAAAAATAATACTTATAGTCAACTTTCTTAATTCCCGTTATTTACCCAAAAGGGTCTTATATTTTGGGACGCAATTAGTATGTTTGTCTCTTCATCTCATTCAATCAATTATCTAAAGTTCGGTCACAAGGTATGTAAAATCTAACAAAAAAATTATTCCCATAAAAAATTAAACTCAATTTTTTTTGAATAATTTGTCTTTTGATTTTTGAAAAGCTCATCAACCACTTAAGTCTAATTTCTTAATCGAAAGAAATCCATGTTTTAACAAGAAACCATTGTTAAAATTATAAATATGTTTGTCTCTTTAGCTCATTAATTAATCACTGACCTTTTATTATATTTTTTTAATTTCTTTTTTAGCCCTTCAAAATAGAGAAGGGGAAATCTAAAGAAAATAATAATAAGGTTGAATCATGACAAAAGAAACGACATTTTGGAAATCCATAATGTAAGGCTTATCTTAATTACATAGTGAAAATAGTGGTGTCCTATTTTATTTGGAAATAGTGTTGTCCTCAGTTTTTCTTCTACATAAGGTTTTGATTTTTGTTTATGCTTCGATGTGTTTTGGGAGAATTTTAGGGTCTCAAATTTCGAGACCCTATATTATTAGTTATATATTATCAATCTTCATTAAATAACATATTTGTGAATTTATCTTTTAAGTATTCCACATATTAGCCTAATAATGCTTAAGTTGGAAAATAAAAAAGTGTATACATTAGGGATTGGAGGAATAGGTATGTGATTTTTAGAGGTAGGGTAGTTTTGTTAAACTCTGTTTTCAATTCTGTAACACCCAAATCCGTATTTAAGAAAATACTACTTTTATAAAATATTATTCAAATTGCGCAACGAAAAATAAAACTCGATTTATAAAATTGGTGGTTCGAGTATTACAAGCTTAATCAAATTTAATTACTAACAACTTTAATTAGTAAAATATCGTTATACAAAATATTTCTAATACTCGATACATCCTCAAATAAATAAAAATAAATGATAAAGACTCTATATATATTTAGAGAACCCTATCCCCGTGTCATGATCAGAGCGGAGCTTCACCAACGACTCGGTCACAAACATAACTTGAGAACCTGAACCCACATGTTCAGCACATACACAAAACAGAGGGTTAGATAATATAACCATAAAAGAAACTAAGTGCAAGAACACACTTAACACTTAGGACATAGCATGCTTATGTCTAACAATTCAATTCATAAACATACATTAATCACATGTAATTCATAACACATAATCATACACATACAACACATTACAATAATATCATATCCTCAATCAATTGACAAAATATACGCATCATCATCAAATATTCATCAATTATCTCATAATACATTTAATCACTTAAATTAAGGATTAACAATCAATGCCAATTACCAAGTATCACATTTAATCACATATTCCTAATGCAACTAATGTCAATTACATAATGTCATGTCACCCTAGACATAACTATATGTATGTGGTACCCGCATCGAGTTTCGAATACATTAAGCATTCTCGCATCAAGTCAGTTTAAAGTCTTAGAGGATCATCGCATCGAATCAGTTTTAAGTCATGGAGGACCGTCGCATCGAGTTGACACATGCATGCATGAATGAACACATACCAAACAATGATGATAACTCTATACATCTACATATGAATAATAGGACGCTCCTCCCAATATTCCTTCTCAAGTTCGCATCAAATCTCATCATCATGTCATTATTAAGGTATACATTCAAGCACACATATCATAAAGTAATTCATTTATCTCAACTCAATTAGACATACAATTATTATTATTATCAATCACTAAATAATAATCTTCACCATAATCAATCATTATTTATCAAGTCATATATGCATTTACATAATCGTATTATCATCATCACTAATCATCAACAATTATCTATCATCATCATAAACATAATCTCATCTCAGCATACACATTAATCATAGTTAATTAGCACGTACAATGTCGCAACTCAATTTATCATTCATGACTCAATTTAAAGTCATATATACCAGATAATCATCATAGGATAATAATACAATCATAATATAAGCATATATCTCATTTAATCAACAAAATAACAAGGTTCAGGGCGAGTCAATTCGCCATGGCAAGTAAACATCTTGCCATGGCAAGTACTCATGTTTCCTGAAGAACATGCTTACTCGCCATGGCAAGTAAAGTGCTCGCCATGGCACGTACTCATGTTTCCTGAAGAACATGCTTACTCGCCATGGCAAGTAAACTGCTCGCCATGGCGAGCTCTCCTGGACAGACAAGTTCAAGCCTCGGGTTTTGAAGGAAAAACCTCCCAAATCTCGAATTTCAAGTTCCAGAAGCATAAAGACGATAACTTTAGACATGTATAAGTATAACAAACATAAAAGTACAACTTATAACAAGGATCAACAACATTTCATGCTAAAATCATCAATAATCTCATTTTATATAAAAACCTATTGTTCTCATCAATAAAACAAGTAACTCATAAATAAGTGATTCTACTCATATCAATTTATCTATTAAGCATGAATAGACATATAATCAACATCAATGACATAGATAAACACATTCCCAAAACCCTTTTCTTCCCAAAATCCAAAATGAGTGAAGAGAGTTTGGGTGTGGAGTCATAGACAAACTCCCCTCTCTTTGATCACTCAAAATTATATTATCTAAACCTCTTACCTTAGATTGAAGCTTTACATCTCTAAGCTCTACACTTTGGCTCCCTTCTACATCTTCAATTCTATCTATGACTTTTCTTCTCTTCATCTTCTCTTCCAAGAACTTCCATTCTCTCTACCTCTCTTTCTCTCATTTTGTGATAAATGATTTCACAACACTACTCTTCATAAAAATTATTCCTTTATATACTCTCCACTTAGGTTAGGGTCAATTTCCTATATTACCCTTAATTTCTCTATAAATCCCAGTCACAAAATCAACTTTACTCTTACCACCAACTATCATACTATTTACTCAATTGTCACTACTTCATCCCCAACACACTCTATCCTTTTAGATAATAACTAAAGTGCCATTCTTATCTCTACACAACCCACTAACTCATATTAAATTACTACATTAACCTTAATTCTATCACAAACTCTTATTCCTTCTAATTAAGCCCAATATTCATAAAAGCCCATTACTAACAAACATAAAGGTAACAACTAATTAATGCATACAAAACACACCAATTAATTAAATAAAATCAATCAATCAAATATAATAAAATATAAGATTTGGGGTGTTACAAATTCCATATCTATTTTTTACCTCTCATTTATGAAAATGTCTGTCAAAGTGTGGAAAAAGATTGTTTGAATTCAACGAAACTTCTTGTAGGGGGAGTCCTGCTAAGAACTCGGTTCCAAAGGCCCTTTCAAATTTCAGCCCAGAGTGCTAGTACGGTTACAGAGATGGGTGGTTGAGTGGAAGGTCAAAGAGTTTGGGACTTGAGGTGGAGAAGAGATCTATTTGTTTGGGAGTTTAATGGCTTGGGAAGTATCCAATAAATTCTGAATAGCTCAACAATCTCTACAATAAATGATTCTTGGTTTTGGAAGCATGACCCAAGTGGTTTTTATTCTGTTAAGTCGACTTTTTGAAGCTTAGTCGTTCCACAGTTGATGAGGTGATCTTCTCTGTGGAGGAAGAAAGATTGCTTCCAAAACTGTGGAAAACTTGGGCTCTTTCAAAAGTGATGTTATTTTCTTGACAACTTATGCATGATAGGTTGCCGACTCGTTGAAATCTCTAGAAGCGGGGCGTCATTTTGGATTTAGTGCTTCGATGTGCGTGATATGTGGTTTAAGGCCTGAATCAACTGATCACTTATTCGGCTCTTGTAACCATATCTCCCAAGTTTGGTATGGTATTCTTCGGTGATTGGGTGTGGAGTTGGTCGTGGTGTTTTAGGGTTTTTTTAAGGCTTTCTTGGGCATAAGCAGGGGTAGAAAAGATAGAAAGGGGTGGTTGTTAATTTGGCAAACTATTGTGTGGACTATCTTGAAATCTCGAAATGATGTCTTCTTTTCGGAAGCAACCTTCTATGTCGAATGTTCGGTCGATAGGGTGAAACTTCTATCTTGGAAGTGGTTTCTAGGTAAAAACTCTGACTCCCCCCGTTCTTTTTACGAGTGGGGTTTCCACCTTACTTTATATTAGAACCGTTAGAGTTTGTTTGGGTATCGTGTTGGGTTCAATGGGTCACGGAGATTGGAGGCTCTTTAGTTGTTTTGTCCTACCCCTGGTTGATCTCTGCCTCTCTCTTCTTGTCGAGTATTATTCCTCTCCTGGTGATGCCTACCAGAGATTCTAGTCTTTTGGTGGTGTCCCTCCTTATTTTTCTTGTGGTTTCTTTTTGGTCTTTTTGTCTTACCTTAGAGAATGATTGATTTTTACAGAGTGTACTTCTTGTACCTCCTTGATTTTTAAAACTTTCTCTTGTACTTCTTTCACTTTTTAATTATATATAAAATAGTTGCCATTAAAAAAATTTGAATAAAAACACTCTTGCTAGCTAATCAAGACTACTCTATGACCATAATTAGCCTTTGCTTAAAAAACGATTTGGAGCATACATTTTGTTAATCAATAGTCATAGCCATAGCCATAGCCACCGCCATTGTCATCATCGTCACCTTCCTTGTATGAATCTCCAACCCTAGAATTTTTATAATTTTTTTTCTGTGGGGTTTTTATATGTTGACTTTATTTTGCAAAAACAAGATGCTAGCCAGATGTTGTGTTGGTACACATCAAGGAACAACACTGCCAGCTGGATGTGAAACCCTAATACGCGCCATATAGCGCGCGGTTTCTTTGAACCCTTGTTTTTCCTTGCCTTCAGGACTAGCTTGCGTGCCAAGACATAAGAGAATCTGGTGACTTGCTGAAGACTTCATAAGGAATATTTGTTTCTAAAATATATGACGATATATTTTGAAGCCTTAATATTTCTTACAGCTCACACAGCTCAGGGCTATATATATGTGAAGACCAAGACCTAGTTTCTTCACCGAAGCCAAAAATATCAAGATGTGGACTTTTAGGGTTTTCGTGTCTTTATAAGCCTTGTGCTTTATTTGTGAGCCTTTCTTGCATTGTCTTGATACATGTTAAGTACTGTGTTTTATTGAGTTGTATTTGTTAATATTCTCCAAAGCTTTTAAGCAAGGAGGTAGGTTTGTGTGTGCCAACACTAGAAGCCTTTAGGCAAGAGTGTGTAGTTTTCTAGGAGGGTGTCTCCAAAACTTGTTTGTGTTTAATACCCGTAGTGTAGAGAATGGGGATGTGTTTGCACTATTATTAAGGAAGTGACCTGGGTTGGTCATATCTAGGTTGAGACTATGTAGAATTTGCACAAGTAGGGATTAAGTGAGAAGGGCAAACAGGTTGTTTGACTTTGAAGTAATACTACTATAATGGATTCATTCATGGATTGGTATCCCCCAAAGTAGGAGAGGTTTGCTCCGAACTAGGTTAATAAACACAGTGTGTAAAAATTCCAGCCTCATCTGGTACCCACCACCACACATCGTCGACCTCCAACAGCGGCACCACCGGAAGCCTCTCCACTAACTCATGGAGTTGGTCCCGTTCCCACTCGAAATGGTTTCTTCTCCAAAACCAAACTCAATGCTCACCAACAATATTATTGCCTCTCATATCACTTATCATCGCCTCTTTTTGGAGCGAAATCGAAAAGAGCTGAGGAAAACACAAACAAAGAGGCGAGTTCCCCACCCACACATCCTTCGAAAACCGCGTTGAATCCCCCTACCAACCTTACGCACCACATTTTGGTAAAACCAACTTTCTTCCTCTAAGACATCAACCTGACATAAATCTTTCCACCAAGTCAAAGCCCGATTTGGAACCGGATAATCAATCCAATGGACATTCGACCGGACATTGTCCCCGTACCTAGCCATTAACACCTTCTTCCACATCGCATCCTCATTTTGGAGCAACTTCCATCTCCATTTCACCAAGAGGCTTAAGTTGACTTTGGTTACATCCCTAACTCTCCCTTCAATTTTCGGCTTACACACCTCCTTCCACTTCACCCAACTAATCATCCTCCCTCCACCAACACCACCCCAAAGAAAATCTCTTTGAACGCGAACGATCTTCTTTAAAACCACCATCGGCATCTTCATCAAAGAAAGGTAGAAAATGGGGATAAAATTAAGGACCGAATTAATAAGCACAATTCTACCGCCAAGGCTCACATACCTATTCCTCCACCCAAGAAGCATCTTCTGAAGACAATCCTCCATCGGTTCCTCACTATGTTCTGGCAAGTGGATCAGTCTGTCGTCGAGCAATAATTCATACTCTAGGTATCTAGAATGAGTTCGTATCCACAGGGATCGTGTCAAAACTTCACTAGTGCTATTCTAGTTCGCGTGTTTCTGCATCCGCTTTGGTTTTTAGGAAAAAGGTTTTAATTTATAAAAGTAGCGATATGCGTTGCAAGAAAAATAAAGGTTTTGATTCAGAAACATAGAGGATAGATATGGTGGTTGAACTTACTCCCTCCTTCATACTTGGCATAATCGGTGTATAACATAGTCATTCGTATTATTATCAGACGTCGTTTCTATCCTTGTTTTAGTAGTATCTTACTGGTACCATGTGTAGGCAAAGTCTCCCTACTTTTGCAACTAAGGCACCTACGAGAGCCTAACCTCGCTTTGTCACATACCCTAAAATACTAGGTAGAGTTATTTACATACATGCATTATGACCATCGACCATCCAATACCCCTAGATCTTAGTTACGGTTATTCAGTTTCTAATTGTTATGTTACAACTAGTTCCTGATTCCTCCTCTAATTGTTAAATCACAACTAGTTCAAGATGTTTTACCATTTCTTTAATCTATTGTTATTTATTACTAATTCCAGACAAATAATAGTGAGAACCCTAATATGCTACTATTAAAGTAAACCCTAATTATTTATTCTAAGGCGTTGCCGTCTAAGGATATTAAAGTAAGACAACAAATAACAAATAATAATTATGATGCTAAAATTTTCTTTAAAAATATAATTGATTCTGTCTTGGCGAGCAAGTAGCTTCCATCGTGTCACGTTGAGCGCCATCGTGACACGCTAGGCTGTTTTTCTCCATTTTTGATCTTTTTTTTGTCTTTTGCGTGTCTTCACTTTGTCTTGAAGCTTTTTCTCAATTCTTTAGGTTTTTGTTGATATTTGGGTTTGTCTTGGTCATTTTACTACTAATAATACTACAGAAATTCCTGTCATCAGTTCCCAAGTGGAGGCTCTTCTCGGGTTTGCTCCCACCGGAAGGCCTAGGTACCAAAAAGGAAAGACACCCCTCCTACAATTCAAATAGACACACACTCTTTCCATAAAGCTATTAGGAACATTCACACCTATCAAACAACTCTTCCGAAAATTAACCTTAAGACCCGAAGCTAACTCAAAGCCTCTAAGGATAGCCTTAATAGTCTAAAGGTTCTCCGTCGACGCCTCACCAATACAAAGAGTATCATCGGCGTATTGAAGGTGAGAAATCTCAAGACCCTCCGACTCCACCGAGAACCCATTGAAAAGGTTCTTCTCAACCACACTCCTCATTAAACCCGCAAATCCTTCCGCAACAAAGAGGAACGGAGCTAAAGGATCACCTTGCTTTAAACCTCATTGAATATTAATTTCCTTTGTCGGGCTACCATTTACAAGAACCGATAGGTTACCGGAAAACACACACGCTTTAATCCAATCAATCCACTTCTCACAAAAATTAAACCTTCTAAGCATATATTCCAAAAAACCCAATCAACGGAATCATAAGCTTTCTCAAAATCGACTTTTAAAATCAACGTCGCTTTCCACGATTTTCTAGCAAGATCCACAACTTCGTTAATTACTAACACTCCATCCACTAAATTCCTCCCTTTAATGAAGGCCGTTTGGGGAGTAGCCACCACCGAGTTCATCACCTTTGCAAGTCTTCCCGCCAACACCTTAGCTATCAACTTATACAAACATCCCAATAGCGAAATAGGTCGAAACTCACCTAAGGCCGAGGGACACAACACCTTAGGAATAAGAGTCATAAAATAGGACAACATACTCTTCGGAAGCCTTGCAACACCATGGAATTGATCGAACATTATCCGCACCTCACCTTTAAGATTGCTACAAAACTTCTTAAGGAAAGCAAAATTAAATCCATCGGAACCCGGGCTTTTGTTACCATCACTCAACTTCACCACCTCCTCAATTTCAACCGAAGAGAACAGTTCCGACAACAAGATGTTTTCCGCCACCGAAAGAAGTGGAAAAGTGACCCCATTAAGCTTCGGCCTCTCCCACACACTGGACGAGAAGTTATTGGAAAAGTAGCCAACCACTTCCTCAATAATTTCTAAGGAAGAAATAGCATTCCTCCGTTGTTTAGACTTCACACACCAGTGAAAGTATTTGGTATTTGCGTTGCCTTCCTTTAACCACTTAGCCTGTGACCTTTGAAATGTCAACCTTTCCTTACTTTTAAGGATCTTCCAAAGGTCAACAAAATGTCTCTTTCTCACCTCAATCTCTTCACACGTCAAGACACCTTCCTCCCCCTTTGCATCAAGTCGTTTAATGCTTTGTATTAGAAGATTAACATTTTCTTCCAACCTACCAAACTCCTCTCTCTTCCAACCCTTGATGACTCCCTTCAAGGCTTTAAGTTTCTCTTTTAAGACAAACCCCATCCAACCCGAAAAATTAAGCGAACCCCAACAATCCAAAACCAACTTCTCAAAACCATCACGGAGTAACCAATTATTACAAAATCGAAAAGGTTTTAGCCCCGGACCACATTGCAACTTTTAAACACAAGTGGACATTGGTCCGACACATCTCTAGCAAGGATCCTAAGAATTTAATCACCCAAAAAGGAAACCCATTCTTCCGAGACAAGAAATCTATCAATTCGACTCATCGTCACCCCATTCAGATGGAACCACGTAAATTTTTCACCCACCAACATCCAACGGTTATTCTTCCAAGTTCAAGGCTTCCATAAAATCATCAAAACCCCTCCTTTCCAAAACGGACGCATGAGTAGTCAAGAGCCCAACACCGCTACGCTCCTCCCTACACCTCACCGCATTGAAATCCCCTACCACACACTAAAGACCATCCCCAAAACCTCTCTTAGACATCACAAGAGTATCCCAAAGACGTCGTTTGGCCATAAGATCACATTTAGCATAAACGTTTACCATAAAGCAACGCTTAGCAACACACCCCAATCTAAACACACCCCTACAAATCCGTCACCTATAAAAGTAAATACCATATAAGTATTTACCATACGCCAAATTGAAAGAATACCTCCACTATTGCCCTCTGCTGGGAGGAACGCCCAATCGCAATCTTCACCACCCCATAAATAAATAATTAAGGCTTCCGAAATAGCTTCCATCTTGGTTTCTTGAATGGCCATAAAATCAATGTTATTTTTTGAATCATTTTTCTAATCCATCTCCTCTTCACCCTACTCCTCAACCCTATAACATTAAGAAAGCAAACAATCATTGATAACTGGTCTCCATCTCCCTCTCTACAAAGCTCTCTCTATCTTTTCTTTCCAAATCCACCATTCTCCTCTCAATGAGGTGTTCATTCCCATTAAAAGAGAAGCCTACTACTTTATGAATACTCATCAACTTCATTGCTTCCTGCTCCTCTGTTACTCTTCCTTCTTCCACTGCTATCCCCTCCACATCATTATCAAACAAAAGGTTAATACCAGAGTCAGGACATGGTAAAACTACATGGAGTTCAAAAGCATCCTCTCCCTCTAACAATGAAGGGGCATCTGTCAAAGGCGAAACGTGAGAGGTGTTTGCCTCACCCCTCCCCTTCTTCCCAGTAGTTCTAGCTGCATCACCACCTTTCCTTCGTCTACCACTGACCGCTGTCGACATCGCAATTCTCTTAGCCAGGGGGGCACCAACTAGAGTTAGAGGGGGTGAGAAACGTTACTTGAAGATTTTCTTCCACCTCTTTTGATAATTGCTGCACGTCCCACTTCTGTACCAGCCAAAGAGGAGCCAGATAAATCAGAGGAGATCAAAAGGGCCCCTTCCTGGCCCAAACAGATTTTCTTTTAAAAAACCACCATCCCTCTTACGTGTTGTCTCAAAAGAAAAGCCCTGATCCACATCACGTGGGGCAACATCACAACCCAGGCCCAATGTCTCTTCCGGGTCCAAAAACGGGTTCCAATGAAACCCACTCATCTCGCTATCAGCCACGTGCCCAGGATCACCCCCAACGGTCCCTTTTGACTCAAAGACAACTGTTTCTTCTCTCTCATCAAAACCTGAGACGTCACACTCCAAATCTTCAAAAGTACTGACACCCTGCACCACATTCTTACTACAACCTAGTATCTCCTCAGCAACTCCCCTTGGGATCCTCACAACGCCTTCCCCTACCTCATCCACGTGTCCCTCCAGGATTTGATCACTGAACTCCCTTTCCCCAACCATAACATCAATCGCAGGCTGACAAGGAAAGGAAACTTTCCTTAATTCTTCATGGGGAATTGCTACCGCCGAAGATCCTGACAAAAGGTTTCCTTTGGTGCCACTTTTTACTTGTAGGTCAACCAAAGTCTGTTATGACTCTGACTTGTCACTCTCAATGGTACCATCAGAAAACAAATCACCCTTTTGCCCTTGCCAAACCTCCGCACCGAAGTTCATGGGGGATCTGCCGGAGTTATCATCACAAGCTTCTTCCTCAATAAGACGCCCATCTCCCCAGCAACATCATCTTTCTTCCACCATCCAAACATCAAAGGTATTACCCAGCACCACCAGTTGAATAACAGTATATATTAGCACTTTCCTGACCGTTCTTTGCTTCACTCTAGCTACATCAAAGCGTTGCTTTGATATTGTTGCTTCATCAAAGTCTAAGAACACACCAAATCTTCCTGCCACCAGTTTGAAGCTACCCTCCTCCCAAGCATGAAGAGGTAAACCATGTATTTGGATCCAAGTCTCTCTGCTTTCAGACACCAGGTTTGGTTTCCATGGCAGAACCTTCGAGAAACAGTGCTCCCACCAGGCTTTGTTACGTTTCATCACCTCCTCCAGTTCCCCTTCACAAGGGCTTTGAAGAAGAACCAGATTACCACCCATCAGCCTAACCTTCACCTCATGGTGGCATTCCAACAGGAGCCTCTCTTGGAAAGAATGGAAGTCCATTGAGTTTTTAAGAACTCCCACCTTACTCCGCTCTAACGACCTCAACGTTGCATCACACACCGGAAGATCTATAGCAACTAAATCTCCCACAGTGTGGAGCCTGTGCTTCTTCCTCTCTCCGCCTTCCACCTCCTCCCCCACTTCCTTCCCCGCATTTCCATTCACCAATAGTGACTTGAAAGACACACCCTCCACCAGCTTTACATCAGGAGCAACTCTCTTCCTCGAAATATCAACTTTCTTGGCCTTCTCTCCCTCTTTGACATCGTCTTTCCGGAACCTAGCACGGTTGACACCGATCTTAGAGAGACCATACCACACATCTTCCAGCTTCAAGCTCAATTCCTCCACATCCCTAACTTCCTTGAATTTGACAAAGCCAAACTTTGGACCAAATTTGTCCATCTTCTTTGGAATAAAAACATCACTCACACTCCCGTACTTAGCAAAAATCTTACAGATATCTCCCCAACCCAGCTCCTCAGGGGAAATTTGTGATAAAACATGTCGTTGAAATTTGATCCATACGATGGTGATAGCTCGTCACTTTTCTCCTAGCTCCAGAACTTTGACCTCCCTCCTTTCTCCCTCTCTCTACTTTCTCTCTCATACTTTTTAGCAATACATGTATACAGCTGTTTATATATGATGTTTACTATTATTACAAGACTCACAATAATATTTTTATTTATTTTATAATTAAACTTTACTATTTTTTGGCAATTAATGTGATTGAAAATAATACAAATTTAATATTTTTTTTTAAGGTTCATGGATCTCCGCGGAAACTGTAAGGATCAGCGTGGATGGAAATGGAGGGAGAATCCCCAAAGCGGGGAATGTGGACGGGAATGAGAACACTTTAGATGGTGGAGCAAGAAGTGGTAAAGTATCATCCGCTCAATCTCCGCTCCGTTAACATCCTTAATAACCTTTAATATTTTTGTTTCATTTGCAAGTCAATATGTAGAATTGGATGACAAGATTCGTCGGCTATTTAATTTGGATTGGGAGGTTGTGGCGATGCACTCATATCGTGAAGCGGATAAATATACAGATGTCTCAGCAAATATTGGATGTAACATTCTAATATGTGTCTTTTTGATAAGTGTCCTAGTTAGGCATGGCGATGGGGCGGGGTGGGGTCGGGTTTTGCTCTTCCCAAACACAAACCCATAAAGTTTGGGTATCCCCATACCCATCCCCATTTTAATCGGGGAAGAAAAGTAGAACCCCAAACCCAAACCCGACGGGGTTCGGGTATCCCCAATGGGTTTCGGGTATTCCCGTTTCGTTTCTCTCCACATGAATTCGAATTATAATTTGATATTTTTTAATTAAAAAATAATTTAAAAGTTGAGAACTATTATGTTTCAATAGTATGATTTTATTAAACAAAGAAAATAATAGGAAAAACAATTTATTTAATACTCAATTTAAAATAAAAATAAACGTATGAATGTAATTTAAGAATTTTTTTGGTACATATATATCATATTTTTTTATACATAATTTAATTTATGAAAAGGAAAATATGATGTTTATATAAACGGGCTGGGTTTGGGGACGGTTTCGGGGTGGGTATCAATGTCTCCATTACCCACCCCATCCCCGTATTTTAAAATCGGGGAAAACTCAAATCCGAACTCGAACTCAGTCAACTCGGATTTTACCCGTCAAAATGGAAATGATATGGGCGGGTATCCACGGATATGGGTTTTATTGCCATGCCTCCTAGTGACATAAATTAAGTTTTCTTAACGGATGTATTGAAAATCGCAACCCCTCAATTAATTGCCTGCCTTGTAATTGTTCTCTCTAGGGGCTTAGTCCCTCTCTTTTTACCAAAAATATAAAAATAAATACACGATAATATACCTAATATGGATATAATTAATGGGTTGAATAGATAATTTTTTTTTGAGAGCTGGTTTGAATAAATTATATACAATTAAATACACGATAATATGCCTTTGTAAAAATGCATAGAATTTGGTTATTTGACTGGTAATTTTTCTCTACACTTTTGGTTTTGCTTGAATTCTAGAACCCAAACTCTGTTCTTGATAATTGAGTTATACAACTCAAACAATGTGTTTTTCTAACATGTTTACTATTGATGCTTTAGAAATGCATAGAATTATGAAATGTTCTCTTTTATAATGTAAGACCGTATATGTAATATTAACCGTCCGATCTTAAATAAAAAACATGGATTAGAAATTGCGAAAAACTATGTCAAATTTTAACTACTGGAAATTCCAGTCCATAATTTGTTCAGATCATATAAATTAGTCAACCAAATTTCACATTAGCCCAATGCTTTAAAGTTGGCAATTTAAAACAAAATATACATTAAGGAATGAATAATACACTCTTATACTAGCTAAGCTAGTTCAAGACTATATTCTATGACAATAATTAACCTTTGTTTAAACAAAGATTGACAATACATATACTATTACTAACTAGTTAGCTAACTTTAGTTAGGTAACACATTCTTAGAGTTTAGTCATAGTCACCGTCATCTTCCTGAATCTCGAACCCCATTGTAATAATCTTCTGCACCTTACACATTTAATTTATTCACCTTTAAAAAGGTAGAATTTCAAAAATCAAAATGTAAAAAACAACATAATTTTATTTTATTCTCTTGTATCAGTTTTATAAGAAACAATTGATTTTTTAGAGTTACTAATAATTGATTTATTTTTAGTAAAAAAAATTAATTTATTTAGTCTATAATATTAATATTGATCAAATACATCAATTGTTCGATAAATTTTTATTTTTTTAAATGGAAAATAGATAAATATATATATAATTGCTACTAGAAATTTGCTAATTTCCTGCAGATTTTCCTGCGAAAAATAATCCGCAGGTATTCCTAAGGAATTTCCTGCGGATTTTTCAGTTTCAGAAAATTCCGCAGGTATTCCCAAGAATTTACCTGCGGATTTTGCCACTCAAAGCAATTTCCTGCGGATTCACTTGTTTCAGGAAATTCCGCAGGAATTCCTAAGGATCTTCCGGCGGATTTAAGCATTTTAGTTTTCTGCGGATTTAAATTCCGCAGGTAAGTTTTAATTTTTTTTTTTGAATTTAATAAAAATGAAATTAATATTGTTTTTTTAATTTTTTTTTTGAATTTAATAAAAATGAAATTTAAGGTAAAAAAAAAATTTATTTATATTTATTTAAGACAAAAAAATCATGAACAAAATTAAATTTATTTATTAAAATTAATAAAATCACAATTTATTAAAATTAAACTCATTTCATTTCTTAAATCCCAATTGTATGACTCATTTTCTCAGACTAACAAAAAAACAAAAACCCATTTCTCAGACTTCTCCGTCGAACCCTAAGCTTTCTTCGTCGTGACGAACCCTAAACTTTCTTCGTCTCCGTCGAACCCTAAGATTTCTCCGTCGAACCCTAAGATTTCTCCGTCGAACCTGAGCTTTCTCCGTCGCGGGGCCTAGCTTTTTCTATTCACGTTGCGATTCTCCCTCCGTTTGCGTCACTTCTCTCGGCGATTCTGTAAGGATTTTAACTTCTCAGATCTATACTTCAATAAGTTGGGGTCATTATTTTTTTTCTCTAACACATATTTACCTATTTCATATTCATTCTTAAAAGATAAAACAACAAACAGAACGAACGAGAACTAAGAAGAAGTGAATGGAGCTGAAATGGTGATTCATCCGCAAGTTGAAGAAGTGAACGAAGAAGTTGCGTGTATGTGCATCCACAAGCTGAAGTGGTGATTCACTTTCCCGTCTTCAGATTCGTGAAATCGAGGTGAATTCCCAAATCTCCAATTTCGTATTTGTCTTTACCTTCGATTTTCTCATTTTCTTATTCACATTAATCTTCAATCATTTGATGTTTGATTTCCGATTCGTTTCGATTTCTTCGTTTTTCAAGTAACCTAAACTTCAAACTGGTATAGAAACTAATTCGCAACTAAATTTCAAGTAACCTAAATTTCTTGATTTCCTAATTTGATTCAATGCAATAACAACTTGAGTTGAAGTAATTTTTTGTATTGTATTGTTTTGATTTTTCTGTTGTTGTGCCTCATGCTACATGCTTGTTTTCTGTTTGATAAAATGCTTCAACTAAACTTTATGTGAAGGACACTTATCATAAATGAAACCAAGCCAGATAAGTTTTGATGAGATTGATAGTGCATTTTCATAGTTATTTTGAAAATAAGGTGTCATTGGCTCGTTGCTCTGGTTATGTTTTAAAGGCTGATCTAAATTCTTCTATGATAACAGGTAGCAGATTTAAATAATTTGTTGTTAGATAGTGAATTTTGGTTGCGATTGTTATTCAATTGAAGTATTATCTAGGTAGAGTTGTGATAGCACATTGCTTCATGTCTTGTAGAAGTTGTTATGTTCAAAGTTTATGCTGCAAAAATTCATAAGCTTGATCTTAACTCAACATTGTTATGTTGATTGGGTTCTATATAGAGAATAAGAAATGGATGCTGGTTTATGCTTACATATGTAATGAATCATTGGATACACATCTATATGTAATTAAATTGTTCAAATACTAGAAGGAACTATTTTTCGAAGTCTAGCACGAAGTCTATTACCTGACCGAATTATTCCCACAGCTGAGAGATTTGGCATGGATCCAGGGGCTGTACTGGACAATGTATGTTTCCTTTGTTTCATGTATGCATCATAGTTAGGTCCAGCTGAGAATAAGAAATGGATGCTGGTTTATGCTTACATATGTAATGAATCATTCTGGATGTCTCGCCTTATCTCAAAGGCATATCTGTAAGTATTGCTAATGTTTTAACAAAATTGATGAATTTTTTCTCATCACAATTTGCTATAGCTGCTGATACCAAAATTGAAATGTAGTTGGAGAATCCTGGCTAGAATATGCCACTGAATTTAATGGCTTTTTCTTTCTGACTGCATATTATTGAACACTATATGAAGATTTTTTTATTTGAATCCTGATGTGTTTTATTGATTTTGATGCAAGGTTTTACAAACCATGATGTGTTTTATTGATTTTGATGCTAGGATTTACAAATCGTGAGAACGAGAAGAATGGGGCAATTGCTAAACTTCTTAAATTAGTAGCCCTAATGCAATTGTTATAAAATGGCTTGTTGTTTATATGTAGTAAATGGTGTATTTTGACTCTGAATATTCCTCCAATGTGTTTGGAAGGTTGTGATTGTGAGTTTCTTTTCAAGTGTAATTTTTGAGTTACAAAGTTGCTTAATCTTTATAATTTATATTTTTATTATAATTGTGAATTACAAAGCTGCTATAATGATTTCTAAATATACAATATTTTAAGTGAAATTGATTTTTAATATTAATTTTGGTATTTAATTTTTTTTTGAAAAATCCATCTCATTTCCTGCGGATTTAGCTGCGGAAAGATAATATTTCCTGCGGATTTATTTGAGGATTTTCCTGCGGAAATCATCTGAGGCTTTTCCTGCGGATTTATTTGAGGATTTTCCTGCGGAAGTTATCTGAGGATTTTCCTGCGGAAGTTATCTGAGGATTTTCCTGCGGATTTACCTGAGGATACAACTATCTATGATTACCTACGAAGGTATTAGCTGGGAACTAGAATCCGCAGGAAACATGTTTCCTGCGGATTTTTAACCCAAATTCCGCAGGAAATAAGAAATTTTCTAGTAGTGATGGAGAAAACGGTCAAAATACAAAGCATGAGTATCAAAGTGACATTTTGTTTATGTATCTTTTTATTTTTGATCATTTCTTCTTATTTTGTTGTTGAGTACTTCTGATACTCCTACTCTAACAACTCTTATTTCTTTTTTATATATATAATATATATCTATTTGACATTCAAAAAAGACGCACATTAGAAATTAACTAAAAAAAATTAAAGATAAGTTCATTCATTAATTTTTTTAATGGCAATATATATATATATAATTAAAAAAGGAGAAAAAAATATAAGAGAAAGTTTAAATAAACAAAGAGCTATAAGAAGTATACTCCACTACAACCCAACAATATTCTTTAAAATAGTTATATAAAATAAAAAATGACAAACAAAACTAAAAAAAAAACAAAAATACACACCATTAACAAACTAAAACCAAAAATACCACCACAATATAAAACATACATTCCATTCATTGATTAACTTTCAATACCTAAGGTCTAATTAAAATATCAATATTAATTAATTAACGCTATTGGCTCAATAATATATCCTATCATGGAGAGATAGTAATTAATTTCTATTGCATCTTCACATATTCAAAAGCGACTAATATTGTGCACTGAGATCTTCCTGAAACATCTACAAAGCCCATAACCATCAGGATTTGAAACTGGAAACCAACATAGTGGAACAGCAGGAAGGGTACACTTATACATTCGACAACCCCCATTTTCTTCGCAGATAATCACAGCTAATAAGAATTGAGAAACATGCATTATCAAAATGGGGGTGAAATAGTTTTGATTAAATAAATTTAAAAACAAATTATTAGGTATATATTTTTTTTTATTGACTAAAAATTATTAGGTATCTTAATTAGTTCTTGTTTTTTTAAAGATAAATATACCAATACCAGACTAAAAGAGATGATAAAAATTACTTACCACAATTTGTTTTAGAAATAAATATGGAAAAATAGATAATTACCATAGCATTAATTAACATATAAACTTTAACCATAGTTTTTCTTTTACGAATCTAGAAGTAGGAATTATTCGATCACTTTATAATGTGAAATAAATCCATGGTTTTTTTTTGACAAAAATCCATGTTTTTTTTTAAGCCTTTTGGTTTTCATGAAAAGGGGCATGTTAATCCAGAGTTTGGTTTTGAAGTATCAAAAGTCAGATTAAGAATTGTTCCCACTATGAATCGAACTCGGATTCTATCAAATAATTCGTCTTAAAAATAACTCATTAACTATTTGAATCTAATATCTTGGTTGAAATATATTTTCTCTGAATTTTCTCTTGTTCTTTTTTATTTTAGGGTTAATAGGTTGTTACTCCCTGCTAAGTGAGCGTGTTTTGCGTTACCCCATACTAAAAATTCTTTGAAGATTCCACCCTTGCAAAGTAAATTTTTTGGGTTCCCCCCTTGTCCATCTTTGAGAGCAAGGAATTTGCACTTTTTTAATCGGTTGAAATAACCGATTTAAAAAACATTACTTTTTAAATCGGTTGAACAAGATAACCAATTTTAAAAGTGCATCCAGGGGGAAACCAAAAAAATTTACTTTGCAAGGAGGAAATCTTCAAGAAATTTTTAACATGAGCTAACGCAAAATACGTCCATTTAGCAAGGGGTAACCTATTAAACCTTTATTTTTTTATTATTATTATTATTATTATTATTATTATTATTATTATTATTATTATTATTATTATTATTATTATTATTATTATTATTATTGTTATTATTATTATTATTATTATTATTATTATTATTATATATATATGAAAGACAATGAGAAAAACGGTCGTCGGAACTGAGAAGGACACGGCGGCCGGAAAGATGAAAGACACAACAATGGGAAGAAGATGAGACACGCAAAGAAATTCTGAAAGTGGATGAGAGAGAAAATTGAATGGGAATGATAATGGCACATGACAATCACATGACTTACTTAAGTGGTATTTTAATCCAAGTCTTTCATTTAAATCCAATGGCTATTATTCATTCTCATATAACTTTACCATTCTCATAATATACATCCTCTATATATATGTATCCATTGTTGTCAGAATCCCGATCAGAATCCTAAAATCCATGGATTTTGCGATCTTGCTTACCTCAAAGGATTCGATTCGTGATAGGATTCTAATTTAGAGCAAAATCCATGTAAAATCGCACATAATCGCAGCACAATCGGCGATTTCAGAAGGATTTTATGTATTTTGTACTTTTTTATTTTGGGTAATTTTGGAATGGGTAAAGATGACCCGTTTTTGTTTTGCGACCCGATTTAAACCTTTTTTTTAAGTAAAAAACGGCAAAACCCTATTTTTTTTTAATATCCCTGTGATGTTTACGCTCTAAAACGTATTTCTTTTCTTTCTCCCTCAACCTTGACTCTTGCAATTGCCTTCATCTCTGCTTTTAACAATCAGTAAGTATTACTCTGTTTCTATTATTCCTTACTGAGTCGACATTATTCCTTCATAGTTCATAACATGTATGCTATGTTTCTATTATTCCTTCATAGGTCATAACATGTATGCTATGCTATTGTTCCTTACTGAGTCGACTTTTTAGTATTTTTATATTAAAGATTTGAGACTTGGTTGTTTCATTAGTGTTTATATATATATATATATATATATATATATATATATATATATATATATATATAGTATGTATATTATGAGAATGGTAAAGTTATATGAGAATATGAGAATGAATAATAGCCATTGGATTTAAATGAAAGACTTCGATTAAAATACCACTTAAGTAAGTCATGTGATTGTCATGTGCCATTATCATTCCCATTCAATTTTCTCTCTCATCCACTTTCAGAATTTCTTTGCGTGTTTCATCTTCTTCCCATTGTTGTGTCTTTCATCTTTTCGGCCGTCGTGTCCTTCTCAAAGTGGACAATGAGAAAAACGTCGTAGACAATGAGAAAAACGATCGCCGGAACTGAGAAGGACACGACGGCCGGAAAGATGAAAGACACAACAATGGGAAGAAGATGAAACACGCAAAGAAATTCTGAAAGTGGATGAGAGAGAAAATTGAATGGGAATGATAATGGCACATGACAATCACATGACTTACTTAAGTGGTATTTTAATCGAAGTCTTTCATTTAAATCCAATGGCTATTATTCATTCTCATATTCTCATATAACTTTACCATTCTCATAATATACATCCTCTATATATATATAAACACTAATGAAACAACCAAGTCTCAAATCTTTAATATAAAAATACTAAAAAGTCGACTCAGTAAGGAACAATAGCATAGCATACATGTTATGACCTATGAAGGAATAATAGAAACATAGCATACATGTTATGAACTATGAAGGAATAATGTCGACTCAGTAAGGAATAATAGAAACAGAGTAATACTTACTGATTGTTAAAAGCAGAGATGAAGGCAATCGCAAGAGTCAAGGTTGAGGGAGAAAGAAAAGAAATACGTTTTAGAGCGTAAACATCACAGGGATATTAAAAAAAATAGGGTTTTGCCGTTTTTTACTTAAAAAAAGGTTTAAATCGGGTCGCAAAACAAAAACGGGTCATCTTTACCCATTCCAAAATTACCCAAAATAAAAAAGTACAAAATCCATAAAATCCTTCTAAAATCGCCGAGTGTGCTGCGATTATGTGCGATTTTACATGGATTTTGCTCTAAATTAGAATCCTATCACGAATCGAATCCTTTGAGGTAAGCAAGATCGCAAAATCCATGGATTTTAGGATTCTGATCGGGATTCTGACAACAATGGATACATATATATAGAGGATGTATATTATGAGAATGGTAAATTTATATGAGAATGAATAATAGCCATTGGATTTAAATGAAAGACTTGGATTAAAATACCACTTAAGTAAGTCATGTGATTGTCATGTGCCATTATCATTCCCATTCAATTTTCTCTCTCATCCACTTTTAGAATTTCTTTGCGTGTTTCATCTTCTTCCCATTGTTGTGTCTTTCATCTTTCCGGCCGCCGTGTCCTTCTCAGTTCCGGCGACCGTTTTTCTCATTGTCTACGACGTTTTTCTCTTCCCCTCTCTCTCGCCCTTCTTATTTTTCTTCTTCTTGGTTGCAATTTCATTATAATTTCCTGAATCCTTTTTGGGATTTAGGGATTTTTTTTTAATTATTATTTCAATTTCAATCTTTTTTGATTTTCTGATTTTTATATATTTCTGATTGTGGAAGGATTGTTCTTAACGATACCGCCGCCGAGAGTGATGCGGCGGTTGCTCCACAAGAATGAGAGTGATAAGGCTGCTCTGCAAGAAGTGAACAGATGAAGACACACATCGATTTCGATTTGCACATCATCCACTCTTTCTTTGTTCATGTGTATTATCCATATTTCAATCTTTGCCACAATCAAAATGAATTTTTTTTGGAGAGATTGCCACAAAATCAATTAATCATTACCCCATATAGTGATAGTTGACAAATCAATCTTTAACCTCAATGGCTCAGAGATACAGATTGAATTGTGCCGCCGTGAGTAAAATACAGACGCGGTGGAAGGGGAACAATGAAGGGGCGCAGAAGAAGAACAAAGAAGAAGGGAGTTTGTGTTATGAGAAGAATGAATGTCATGTGACACACTTAAAAGGGTCTTTTTTAATCTCTACCGCACGTTTCTGATCCAATGGTCTATTATTCATTCTCATATTCTTATATAAATTTACCATTCTCATAATATACATCCTTTATATATATATATTATGAGTTGAATCCATCGATTTTGGTTGCGATTTTCGATTATGTGATCTTGATTTCCCCTTCCGATTCAACAAAACAATTTGAGTAGAATCCATCGATTTTGGTTGCGATTTACGATTATGCGATCTTGCCATCCTCTTTCGATTCAAAGTAAACTCTCGATTCTGACAACCTTGGATGTATCTAGTGAGAAAAGGATCCCTTATGTGAGAGTGAGAGGGGTCAATCTAAACCATTGGATTCGAAAAGGATCCCTTATGTGAGAGTGAGAGGTGTCGATCTAAACCATTAGATTATATTATTTGCTATTAAAAAAAATCTTTGTTGAAATAAATTCATGCTTTGTTAACAAGTAACAATTCTTAAGACCATAATTACTAATAAATGTTTGTCTCTTTAACTCATTTAATTTATCACCTGACCTTTCATTATATTTTTCATATTTCTTTTTTAGCCCTTCAAAATAGAGAAGGTAAAATCTAAAATAACAATTAATAAGGTTAACCTTACATAGTGAAAATAAGAGTTAGTAAAAAAACGAGAACATATTAATAACAAAAGCCATTCAAAATAGGCACTACAATAAATATGAGATTTAGTAACATTTAAAAAATGTTACAATTTAAATTTAGTAACATTTGAACACATGTTCCATAAAGTCTATATTACTAAAGATGTTTAGTAACACTTTAAAGTTTTATTAGTAACATTTAAAAAATGTTACCCAGTTAGTAGCTAATTCGTAGCCAATATGTAGCAAATAAGTTTAGCTAATACTTAAGCATGAATTGAGTGGCCAATTTGCTGTGAAAAAATTTCCTAACTAATTCATAGTTAACCTTTCATAGCTAATTTTAAAAATTGTTCAAATCAATAACAAAATATACTTTTAATCTGTGAATAAAATCTATAACAATTACATTATATATAGATGAGCCATGCTATTTGGTGCGAATACAAAACACGCAAATGCATGACGATACATGGTGATGCTGGATGTAATTATTATTTTTATTTAAAAAAATAAATAAACATCTAAACAGATTGAAACCCAAGTGTGATCTAATGGTAAAAAACATTTGTTAAAATTCGTGTAAGGCACTTTCACACTATTAATCTTTTTCCTATAAAGATAGGATCTGATTCTGTTATAATGATTATCATAGTTAAATAACTTATACTCCCTAGGAACTAGATAACCAAAGACTAATTAAAACTTAGGAAGAGAGTTAAACTCTTTGGAGCATATCCAACTGAGACTGCGACAAAGAGTGAAGAAGAACTGTTCGAGATAAAAGAAGTAATCAATGGGCTGGAAGCAGCAAAGACTTTGAAAAATTCAAAGGAATAGATTATGGAGATAGAGAATGAAGAAAAATAGATAGAAGGAACACCATCAGGAACAAACCTGGCACAAGCAGAAGAACCAACAGATAAAAAAACATTGGAACTACAATCCATAGGAAATCATTGGAATCCACCATGACCCTTTCTTAGGGAAACAATGGAAAGAACATTTTGAATGGATTGAAAGATGGAATATCCATGCACCAAAATCCATGTTTCGGGGTAAAGAGACCATTCTCACAGAAATTGCGTCGAAAAATAAGATGCCAAAAGGATGTAGTTCGGGGATGGTCACATGGGGCTGGTACTATGACAATTGTGCAACATATCGATGAAGAATGGTGTGATTTCGTTAGGAATTGCGAAGCACATATGAGAGACACATAAACCTATCATCATGTTAAGATGTTTCATGGTAACTTACAATGTATTAGGGTAATATAAAGGATATTATCCAAAAGATATAAATTAATCCGCCGAACAATAGACTGGATAGTTGTATTATGCGTCAATTATGCTAAGCAGAATTAGGGGAGGGAATCTATCACCCTGACATATCCTTATCTTTCCGAATCAATTTGCTTTTATGCACAACATATCAGTATTTTAAACTAAACACCTTTTCAAAAATCAAAGTGAATGCAAAACTAACAAAGAGTGTGAATTTTTACTCGAAGATTGACTGGTCCAATTGAATATGAACTATGAATACGAACTCATTATATACACATAGAAAGTGGATTTTTACTCGAAAATTGACTGGTCCATTTGCCAGACAGTAACTGCCTATTGATTAAAAGATTGTAATTACAAGAGATTTGGAACAAACCTCATATATGAGTCATATATGATTGAAAATCATATACTAACTAAATAAATGATTTACATGAATCTTTTATCTTTTAGGATTAATTTAAAAATAAGGATTGTTTTAAAACTAGTTTTTGATCATGGTGCAATTCAAATTCAGAACAAATCTAAGGATTTACAACATCTATAAATACAAGACTCGTTCATCACATTCAAGCACCCACAACAATTGAAAATCTCTAGATAAAATCTAATTTTGCGAGTCAAAAATCTTGTGCCCACTGTGCATGGTCAATTTACTTTCTCTAGAACTTCCGTGCTAAGCAATATAGTTAGGATCTTTCAGTACTAGAAAAATCGCTTTTAGCAACCGATTTGGCGACCGAAATATTTCGGTTGCTTTAGCAACTGAATTAGAGACCGATTTTTTGAGCGTCAAAGTAAAAAAAAATCAGTTGCTAAATCGATCGCTACGTAATTATAGATACCGAATTAGAGACCGATAATTAGCCACCATAAAATCGGTTGCTTTAGAGACCAAATTAGAGACAATTATTTGTAGTTCAAAGGCAAAACTTTTCAGTCGTTATATCGGTGGCTATAGAAACTGAATCGGAGACCGATAATTAGCGTTCAACAAATCAGTCGCAAATATTTTATTAATTTTTTTTTTTTACAAATTACTAAAAATAATGATATCTATCTCAAAAAAAAAAAAAAAAACATCAACAAAATAAACAAATTAACAAAAAAATACTTTTAATTTATATATATCACACTTAACCCCTTTTACAAACCCTTCTTCTCCACCAAACCATCTCTTCTTTCGTGATGAATTCTGGTTGTGCATGAGTTCTCCATACACTTTCTTCCTCCTAATAATGCTTCTTGTTGCAAACCCATGTTCTCACTTGCCTTCTGGTTGATCAATTGAAACTGAAACCCTATCGTTGAGTATACTACTGAAGCCCTAGAAACCTCAAATCCCAGAAATTATCGCCGAAACCCAGAAACCTCAAATCCCAGGAATCCATCGCCATTGTTGTGGTTTGTTTCAACCTCAAATCCCAGAAAGAATTGAATTGCAGTCTAAAAAAAGACCTATCCGCCACACAGCAAGAACTCCGCCACCACCGCCGATGTCAAGGCCGAACGTGACGCCGAAGTACGTCGGATCTATGAGAAATCACTCAAAATGGACGCTGAAGTCCGTGCCGTTGCTTCCATGAAGTCTAACCTCGATAAGGTTCGGCCTGATGTACGGGAGCTTGCTGCCGCACGTAAGGAGCTTGCGTCGCATTTGCAGTCCATTCAGAGCGATCTAGTTATGGCGCGCAATGATTCGAAACCCTTGCCATGCTATTAAATCTGATATTGAAACCTTGCGTCATGAGATTCAATGTGGAAGGTAAAATTAAATTTTCGTTGTGTTTGATTCTTGTGATGTTAATGGCTTTTGATTGTTATTGAGTTAAGCTTTTAGATATTGATTGCTGAATGTATTAGGATCTTTATGTGTATTGTTGTTAAACAGTGGCTAGAGTGTAGTAAAATTTAAACAAATAACTATTATTCTGTGATATCCTATTTAGTACAAAGTGTTGTCGAATAGTGGCTATGGTGGTGTCGTATTTGAACAAACTACTATTTTTCGCAGTCAGCGACCGACATTAGTTCTTTGGAGGATGTGCAAATTTTGGACAATTTACTCTTGAGGTGCGACATACTAATAAGTAAAATAGAGATGAAACATATGTTTTAGCTAATTTTCTTATAATAGTTAGTTATGAAGGATTGATACAAAAACAACACCGAGCTATTTTTGCATTGTTTGTTGTTACTTTAGCTACAATAGCCATGAGACTCATGCCCTGCTCGAATCATCTAGTTTGAACTGTTAATCATTAGACATGAACATGATTTATGGTAGGACATTGTGGCATCCATTGAGTTATCTGTGTAGTGAATTCCACCAAGTGGAAAAAGACTAGTTGTTGCTTTATTTGGTTCACAATATGTCAGAGGGTAATGGTTGATTCTTGATTCATTTATCTGATTACTGGTTAAACTCTAATTCTATCAAATTGATAACACCCCCCCCTCCCACCCATGAAAAATCTGTTAAGTCAATATTCTCCATATATATATATATATATATATATAATTATAAATTATGACTCATTGTTAAGTGTGTGCAAGCATGTCTGATTTATATCTTACATATTCTTTGTTTGCTTTTTTGTCTAATATTGAATCCTGCACTCAGTTTAGTTGCTTATCAAACTAACCAAAACAAGATTTAATCTGAACATCTAGATGTTGAAAATGCAAACCTCCCTATTGATCCCAACTCTCAAATATACATACCTTCTTTTCTTGTTACAAGTGTCATCTTTCCTGCGCCTTGTCATATGCTAGGGAAAAAGTCAGTGAAACATTGATCATGTTTTAATTTCAATTTGGGCATAGTTTAACTTTAATTCACCGATGCATGTAGAAGTGCTATTGAGTTTGAAAAAAAAGACACATGCGAATAACCTTGAGCACAAACGGGTAATGGACAACAATATGTTCATTATGAACAATGAGGTTGAAAAATTAAGTGCTGAGCTAGCTAATGCAGAAAAGAGGGCCAGGGCTGCTATGGTTGCTGCTGCTGCAAACCTAAGTAATTTGACTTTCTTGCTTGTTCACCTGAAGTGCTTACTTAATAATACAATAGAAATATAAATTGAGACTTTGATTAAAGTTTGTGTTCTGAATCTTTGGAGTTGTTTTTATGCAAGTCCTGGATATCATGCAAACAATCCTAATATGGGGTTTGGTGGAATCACATACCCTCCTGATTCTTATAGCATGCATCAGGTATGTTGCATGTCACTCCCTAATTTTATTTAATTTTTATGTGATAAACATTTTTTTTTTTATTAATGAATGAAAAATAATGTGATGTCTGTTAACATAATTTTTCTGAAGAAACGTGTACAACCTATTTTTGCAATGACTGGAAAGAAACGTGTAGCAATAATGACAAGAAAGAATGAAGCGGAGTTCAACAATGCTCAATCACCACCAAGCAACAGGAAGTAGAGGCTCAAAGAGGAATCCAAGGTAATAGTATCAGACATTCTTTTTCATTTCATTTGTTTTAAGTAAAGTAGTAATGCATGATGATGATAATGCAGAGTTCACGAGTGAAGGAGATTTACAGGCGAAAGAAAAATTTATCCTTTGGCTGTGTACACCGGAGCTGGTCATGGGCATGGAACTTGTCATGGAGATGCATAGTCTTAATTTTATTGTTTATCAGCGAAAAATGTATGCATAGATATCTAATTTTGATGACTTGAGTTAAGATTCAGTTTTTAGATAGCAAGTCACATGAATTAGGATTCCACAACTTGCGTTGTCATGTTGAGCTTTTGCTCTATGTGATTATTTTGATCATGTTGAGCTTTCATTGATTATTTTGATTTTAAAGTGATGTAACTTCTATTTGAATACTTATGTTATTTTAAATAAATGCTTGTAATTATTTTATATATTGGTCAATTATATTTTAGGAATTGGAAATAATAATAATAATAATAATAATAATAATAATAATAATAATAATAATAATAATAATAATAATAATAATAAATTATTAGAGACCGAAATAGAGACTAAATTTACCACGCATCGGTCGCAATGAGAAGAGAAAGTAATTGCAAATTAGTCAAAAAATGGGTTGCTATAATGGGTTACTAATTCAGTCGCTAATAGCGTTGGAGAAGGCATCGCAAAACGCGTCGCAAAGTCGGTTTCTAAATCGGTCCCTGAAAATGGTCGCTATTTCGGTCTCTAAATTCAGTTGCTAATTCGGTTGCTACAAATCGGTTGCTTGTTTGGTCACAACAGATCAGCGACCAGGATGGTTGTTACCGATTTTTACCGGTTGCCATTTCGGTCGCTAACGCGTTTAGTGACCGATTTTCATCAAAATCGGTCGCTAATTCGGTTGCTAAAAGCGATTTTTTTTAGTAGTGTTTTTAGTTGGATTGATTATTCAACATCTCTACGATAGGAATTTTTAATTGACGATTACCCAGGCGGGGTGATCGTAAGAAAGTGGGTGGGCTCTCATATTCATGGGGTGTGAACCTATGAGTAAAATCTTGACTAGGATTACGAAGAGGCATACACAACAATAAGCTTTGTTATGCGTTGTAAGTCTAAGTACTATTTTAAAGTAGTGGTCTTTTTTTCCTGGATTGGTATCCCTCCGACTAGGTGTTTCTACATTGAACTGAGTTAAGAATTACTTGAGTCCTTTATTGTTTTCCTTTGTTGTTCTGCAAATACGAATATATATAATATCCTGCATCACCATTTTCATACACATTGTCTTAGATATTTTACAAACAAGACAATTGTCTCATACAACGTGTGAGACATCTATCCCCCGACGAACAAAATTTTCAGCAGTCATCAATCAACAATTACGAGTAGACAACAACACACTATAAAAACACACCCAATAGATAAAATACAACTTCATTAATTTAAATAAAATACAACTTCAATAAATAAAATGTATGCAGTGCGCCTAGACTCGCTAAATGCATGTGGTACCAAGGTCAACTTCATTCCAACGTCATTTATACAACACCGATAAGCAACGTCATTGGACACATGAATGATGCATGTCATGTTATAATAAGCAACCTCAATAGAAAACAACATTCAATTAACAACTTCAATAGACAACATAATTTAATAACTTCATCATCATTATAAAAACATCCGTAAACAACATCCATAAGCAACTACAACAACAACCACAACAAAACACCGGCCTACAACTCAATTTTATCTCTCTAAGTTTCCGACTCGGCCAATTAATCTTGCCAGACAACAAGATAATATCCAAAACTTTCCCCGACAAACCCGATTTTTAATTTAATTAGCGGGATTTATGAAAAATATTCCTCGAATTGAACTAGAGAGAGTGAGGTACACCAAAAAGTTCTAAATAATTTATAGTACTGTACATTGTTTTGACTCAGAAACATCCCTGAATCGTTTTAGAATTGAATTAGATGCTTAACATATTATAATACTAATTCTTTTGAATTAACATCAAAATCCAAAAACCCCATTTTGATTCCTCAAGAACAACACCAATCCATGGTTTTTTATTTTAATCAACACCAATCCATGGTTTTATTTATTCAACATAAGAATGTGAATTTGCAGCGACAACAAAAGCAAACCTTGAAGTTGGTAACTCGGATTGAAATGTTGTTTGCTGCTCTCAACAACATAGACAATAAGAAATGTAAATTCGTAATATTTCATAACATGTTTACATCGATAAAATAACTTTTAGGTCACAGTTTGAATCTTCAGTAGTTTACAAGTTCACTTGTGTGATACTACATACATGGTTTGCAGACATTAGATAGGTCAATATATACTTGAAATTAAGGTAACTATTTTCAAGAAAAACAAAATGAAGAATCACTAAAGAACCACAAGGCATCCACAGGTATGAACCAAATTACGGTAACTCTAATTCATTGTACAACTCAATTTATCAATCAAATAAAATCCAAGAGATTATCAGTTTGTCTACTAAAGTAGGAGAACAAACATCTATGTGTGACTGTCAACATGCAAAACATTAAATCATACATGAGTTTATGCATGCTGGAGGGCAATGAAATTGTACCAGCAACCTCAGATTACACATAAAAATGAATTCTTAAATGTAAACCTACAGCTGAAATGGCCTTAGAGATGATGTCCGAAACTCCAAGTCCAGTAGCAGACTAGACTCCAATTGTCAGCAGCGGCGCACCATAAACGTCTTAGGGTCTTCTTTCTTCACAACGGCTGAGCTCTCTAACTTTTAGGGTTAGGCGCCTTTATATAGGACAATCTTTTGGATCTTGGGCCTCCCTAATTCTGAGGATAAGACAACCCAAAAGAATAAAGCATATTCCCCCAATGATTAGTACAATGACAGCACAATCTGCACATGGGAAATCTGCCAGCTGTCTTTCCTCGTGTTAGCGCCCGTTCATATTCTTCATCTGACGTGACGACTTTTGACTGCGTTGACTGGTCAGCCGCCTCTTGTGGTTGTACGGAATGGTTGTGTTGACTCTGATTATCTGTTGCCTTGACTCTTGAACCTTTTCATTGGTCCAGTGGTCTGTCTTGACATCAAATGACTCTAGAGCTCTCTTTATATGAAGAGGTTACATGAAAACCCTAAATACATACTAGACTCATAATTGGCATAAAATAAACCTAAACATTGAATACAAAACCATATTAGCAGGTAACAAAACAAGTAAAAAGCTGTAATAATACTCACATAAAGTGAGTTATCACACCCCCAAACTTGAACTATTACCTGTCCTCAGGTAATGCGGTAGAAAGCAAAGACCTTGTTAAGCTACTCATCTTATTGACATGACAACAACACATTCAGACTATAAGCTTCAAGCTTCAAATTGTATTTCAAAGATTGGCATAATTCTTGCACTTCAGAAATCAATAATAACCATGTGTGTGTGTGTGAACTGAAATCCTACTGTCAACCAGAGACATGACAAGATTTTTTTCCAAAACTACATAGTCAAGACGTAAGTTATCTTTTTCTTTCCTATAGGTTCAGGGTTTGAGCTTAGAGACTTGCCTAAGGGGGGAGCTATTCTTTTCATGCTTACACAGGCTTTTTGATCATTACATGCAGGGGACATTACTTAGGTTCAATTTTATAGTGCTTTAGGTGCTACTCTACCTTTTCACCTGACGGGATCTCACTTGTAATGAGTCCAACCTGTTACTCCGAGTAGAGCACCCTACACAGCACATGTTCCTCCAGTTTTAGGCACAGGAACCCTATTATTGTCCTTCCAGTTTTGGCACAAGGACTTATTATATTTTTTTTTCATACATAATTAATGTAACGCCCCATCACTTATTATCTAGCCATGCTTATACAATCTTTTCCTAACTCCTTCCCCCAAACTCGTTCTTTGTTCATTCCCCTAATTATAGTCCATATTTAGAAAACCTAACTTCATGACTGTGTATTTTAAAAACTTATCTAGCCACTACTAAGGTCAACAGTTATCAATCAATTGTGCATAAAAGTGCAATGGTTATCAAATCAAACATCCAAACAAGAATTTCTAAAAATTTCACCAATCCTAGACTAAATTCACTTATAATCTTAAAACTCAGTTGTCATGTCAATAGAATGCTTAGCCAAACAATTTAATTGCGATCTGACTCTCTAAAACAGACAGACTCAATTTATTTGACTCACACCTCTCCCCGAAACATAAACTAAACAGTGTCCCCACTGTTGACAAGGGAAGAGGCAACAACAGACAAAACAGGCAAACTAAAAACTAAAAACAGAAATTAAAAAGACAGGGTAAGACAGATACCACTCAGGCAAGATGCTTGGCGCTTTTCCTGGTTCCAACAGCATGAACCTTGGGCTTCCTTTTCTTGGTGCCAACGACGTTGGACATGTAGGGAAATCGTTTCATAAACAGAGATATAAAATGCAGCGGAATTTTTCAAAAATTTCCCTCCAATGGATCCTTGCGAATGAACATGATCAGAGTCTAGATTATCACCTTTGAAGAACAATTCCTTTGTTTGAAATTCAATCACAAGCACCGCACAATCACAGCACCTCTAGCCGGTCCACACGAACAGGTTCCTTCAATTCTCAGTGCTAGCCACTACAAGATGAAGGCTGATGGAGTTCGGTTAGGGTTTCGGAGAATTTTAGATTTCTCCAAAATTCGGGATGTGAAGTGAATAACTGAACTACATAAGGCTCTATTTATAGAGTTTCTTATGTGGTCTTCAGGTCAAATGATTATTGTTCTTCATAAGCCCTATAACCGTTTGTCACTAATCGCACCCCCAACCAATAAGTCTCACTTATTTCTCCCGTCTTAACTGTCCTTATGTGTGTGACCCTGTAGGTTCTTATGACGTTGGCAATAATATTATTCTTAATATTATAAACAGTGAGCGATATCTAGCAACACATCACTGCTACCCAAGTCATAAGAATGTCACGTGATCTGACAAACCTTTTTCGTGATAAATATCTTGTGTATAATTACCCTGTTACCCTTATGTCTATATTGAACACAAGACATAGTATGTCACCCTTGCTAAGTTCAATATTGGGCCCATAGACATATCTCCTGTTATGTAGGAGGGGCAAATTCCATCTAGGTCACTCATGTCCCTCAGCATGATTCGTGGAATACCCATCAACCAACTTTATAGTCATCCTGTTACGGATAACGTTTGAACGGCAACAAGGTACTACACTCCTACATCTAGGGTACATAGTGGCTTCAGGTCGAAGGGTGGAATACACCACTTATCACTATGAAAATATCTTATGACATTTCATAACATACTATGTAGTATTCTCATGGTGGGTCAATCCGATATAAATGTTACCATTAACACTTACATCTATGTGAAGACTTGATAACTGTTTATCTATGATCTGTGAGATGTGATCATCAGTCTACCAACATAATAGCCTTTATGCTTTAATGTTATCCCAATTCACAATAAAGCTTGGCTACAAATATTTAAGAATAGTGTTCTTATGTTTAATCACTACAACATTTATGGTCTTTGGCAACACTATTTTAAACAACATGTGAAAATCGTCCCCTAAAAATGGTATAGGCGACGTTTTCTGAATGTCCCCGGTTTTAATTTTGCAACGCTCCAGAACTATTCCCTAAAACTAATAGGGGACGATTTTTGATTGTTACTACAAATTTCATTTGGCAATAGCCGGTAAATGTCCCCTTAACTATCTTTGCGGACAATTTTCACATGTTGTATTATTTTGAACAAAAGGCTTGTTGCTATCTAAATTAACCATTATAAATTTTTGTGGTAAACAACTCCATTATAATTTAATAATAATGATGATTATATTTTGTTATTATAATATCGATATATTTTTTATATGTACATAATAAAAAAAAAATAGTATAGTAATAGTAACATATATTAACCCAAGAGCACTTAGATGAGATGGCGCGGGTCTCTTCTAGCTTAACCAAGGTCCTGGGTTCGATCCCTGACTTGGGCATGCAGCAGTGTTAAAACTCTTAAGGAGAGTTTGCCACCCATTTGGGTCCCACAAGGCTCGAGGGATTAGTCTCTGCGCTGTCTCTGCAGTTGCGCGCAGAGGATACCCGGTTTACACCAAAAAAACAGTAACATATATTATTATAGCTTAGTCAAAATAAAATCAATCTTGTTCGATCCCTGGCTTGGGCATGCGCAGAGGATACCCGGTTTACACCAAAAAAACAGTAACATATATTATTATAGCTTAGTCAAAATAAAATCAATCTTGTTCGATCCCTGGCTTGGGCAGAGTTTGCCATTCATATATTGCAGCAGTGTTAAAACTCTTAGGGAGAGTTTGCCATTCATTTGGGTCCCACAAGGCTCGAGGGATTAGTCTCTGCAGTTGCGCACAGAGGATACCCAGTTTACAAAAAAAAAAATAAAAAAAATCAATCTTTATAATATATAAAATAAAAATTAAATTAAAAATAATAATATGCTAATTGTTTTCAAAGACTGTCCACTATAATAAGTTTATAATTTTTTTATGGGTAAAATATGTTTTCAGTCCCTAGTTTTACGGTGAGTTTTGGTTTTCGTCCCTATATTTTAAAATCACTCTTTTTCGTCCCTACTTAATTTTGTGTTTTGGTTTTAGTCCTGAATGTCCACGTGGACGTGCCACAGTGGATCTTTTTGACATGTGGCATCCTACATGGACTGCCACGTCATTTAAAAATAAATTTTTTTAAAACAAAAATTAAAATTTTTTTATAAAAAAACCTTTTTAATTTTTTATTAATTTTTTTGTAGTAACTAAAAAATTAGATGACTGATGAACTAAAAAACACATTTTTATTTAAATATGATCAATTATTATTTTTATTTTTAAAAATAAAAATAATTTTTTTAAAAAAAAATATATAAAAAAAACTTTTTAATTTTTTTTTGTAGTAACTAAAAAATTAGATGCCTGATAAACTTAAGAAAAACATTATTTAAATAAAAACGAGTTAATAATTAATTTTAAAATCTTACAAAAAAAAATTAATTCCTTAGTTAAAAAATGAATTAATAATTTTTTTTTTTTTTTAAGATTTTAAAAGTAATTATTAACTCATTTTTATTTAAATAAAAAATGTGTTTTTTAGTTCATCAGTCATCTAATTTTGTAGTTACTACAAAAAAATTAATAAAGAATTAAAAAGTTTTTTTTATATAAAAAAATTATTTTTAAATGACGTGGCAGTCCATGTAGGATGCCACATGTCAAAAAGATCCATTGTGGCACATCCATGTGGACATTCAGGACTAAAACCAAAACACAAAATTAAGTAAGGACGAAAAAGAGTGATTTTAAAATATAGGGACAAAAACCAAAACTCACTGTAAAACTAGGGACTGAAAACATATTTTACCCTTTTTTTTATTGAGGCAGTCATTCCTAAAAACCCTAATTAAGTTTTCTCGGAAGAGTATCATCTCTTCTCTGCCTCCGTGTTTGCGTCTCTTCCCTCATTCTTCATATCCTTTGATCTTCTTCGCAACTCGTTCGCTCTCTGCTTCCGAATAGATGTGGTCATCTTTTCTCCTACGGTTGCTGCTTCTTCTATGACAAACAAATTGAACGGTGTAACATGTAAGTGCACCAGTTCATCCTCATGTTTTAATAATTGTCAAAACACATGAAAATAGAGTAGAACATATTTTGGCAACATTACAAATGACTTGACAGCGAGAAACCTTTTTTAAAACTTTGAAAAACTGATTTTTAGGTATTATGTATCGATACATATACATGTGTATCGATACAAATGTCCTGAAATTACTTCAGACTGATTTTGAGCAATTTGTATCGATACATATATCACTTGTATCGATACAAAAGTGGTCACTCAGAGGCAGAAGGTCATCTGTGTATCGGATCATGCTTGCATGTATCGATACACACCCTTGCTTCTCAAAAAACCAGATTGTGCTTGATGTATCGAATCATGCTTGCATGATTTGATACATATCAGTCAAGATTTCAAGAAACTGATATATGTATCGATACACATACGTGTTTGTATCGATACATAGGTCAATATTTTCAAATTTACACGCTGGTCAAAGGGTTTGTATCGATACAAACCATCCTTTGTATCGATACATGTCTGTTAAATTTTGCCTAAATTTGCTCAATCCTATTTTCTCTATAAATAGCAGTATGGTGTGTCATTGTAAAGCAGAGAAAACTAGTGTGAAGGATCAGAAAACGCTTTGGATACAAATTGACTGAGAATTTGCATCAAAGGTTTCATTCATCACAAATTCATCATCTTCATCAAGGATTGCAATCAAATTGGATTTTGAGTATGGGATCAATTCCATAAAGATTGAGTTCTTGTGTGATAACGTTCGATACGGTTCGCGGTGAATCAGAATCGTAGTCGGGTTGAATTGTGTGAAGAAGGTTCTAGTGTTTCTCTCAAGTGATTCAAGATAGTGCGTGTCTTGAAGGATTCGACAACAAGAAACGAAGGACTCAGCTGGACGATCGGGTGCGGTTCGGCACAAGGTGGATCGTTGGAATCAGAGGGCGAAGTTTCGTTGTGTGTCGAGGTTATTCGCATTAGTTTACATTTTGTGTCGTTATAGGTGTATAAGATTCAATTGTAAACTGTGCACTATTAGTTCATCAAGTTTTTGATCTATAAACTCTCAAATAACCCGTTTGATTATTTGGGGGGAGACGTACTCAGATATACGCGTGGACGACGCGAAATCCGAGGAACTCCCTAATCACATTGTGTGTGTCTCTCTCTCTCTCTCTCTCTCTTTTATATTTCGTAATTTCGTTAATTTGTTAATCGATTGAATTTTTGGTGTTCGTATTGGTTCACAAAAATTCAATTGATTCTTGCTTGATTGTGATTGATTTGAATATTGCTTGGTAACTTGTTTGGGATTGATTTTTAAATTGTTTAATTTGAATCGATTTTGAACTCGAACATTTTCGTGTCTTTTCAAAACCGTTCAAGGCTTATACTACCTTTCCTTTGCTTTGGTCAATCGGTGCGTAGACTACCGATCCGGTGGCTCTTCCGCTCGCTTGATTAATTTGAAATAATTTTTTAAAAATCGCATTGTTTTAAGGGTCACTTATTCAACCCCCCCTTCTAAGTGATAAGCCGAGTAGTCTAACAAGTGGTATCACGATCCCGGTTCAATTTTGTTTACAAAATTCGACGGATTGTGCCAATTATTAGAAAACATGGCTTTCGCACCGAAAGGGGCGTATAATAGGGCTCCTATATTCAATGGGGATCATTTTGACTATTGGAAAAGTAGTATGCGCATTCACATAAATTCTTTTGATGGTGAAGTATGGAACGCTATTGAGAACGGTCCATTTGTTCCAACAATGACCGATCTCAATGGTGTTGTCATAAACAAGCCTATGGCACAATGGGCGGATGATGAAAAGAAAAAGGTCAATTACGATGCAAAGGCACAAAACATTCTTATTTCATCCCTTGGGATTGAACAATTTTATCATGTGTCGCATTGTTCTACGGCTAAGGAAATGTGGGATACATTAGTTACTCACTTTGAGGGAACTAATGAGGTCAAAATTTCAAAAATAAACACTTTAACCCAAGAGTTTGAGTTGTTCCATATGCAAGATGGTGAAACCATCGCGGATATGCAACAACGATTTGTTAAAATCACCAACAAGTTACATGGTCTAGGCAAACCAATCACTAATCAAGATGCTACTAACAAAATTTTGAGGTGTCTTAATAGGTCATGGCAACCTAAGGTCACCGCAATCAAAGAGGCGAACGATCTTACTACCCGCCTCACAACATTGTTTGGTAAGCTAACAGAACATGAACAAGTGCTTAGTTTGTTGGACAAGCATGAGAAATGTGGTAAAAAGGAGAAACACAACGAAAAAGAAAAAGAAAAGGACAAGAGGTCAATTGCTCTAAAAGCCTCAAAGTCAAAGTCCAAAAAGGTTGAGCAAGTGGAAAGTAGCTCAAGCGAAGACGATTCCGATGATGAGGAAATTGGGCTCTTCGTTCGACGCTACAATAGGTATGTGAGAAAGAATGGGATAAGGCATTCCGATGACAATCTTAAGAAGTTTCGGAAAGATAGTGGTTACCGCCGGAAGAATGAAGATGTTAGGAACTCCAAGAAAGGGATATGCTATGAGTGCGGCCAAGTTGGTCACTACAAGCTGGATTGTCCTAATCTCAAGAGAAAAGAAAAGGAGTCATCTTCAAACAAAAGGAGGAGCAAAGGAAAGCAAGCTTATGTTGCATGGGAGAGTAGTAGCTCTTCATCTCATTCATCATCAAGCTCTAATTCAAGTGATGAAGGCGAAATGGCTAATGTATGCCTCACAACTCATCATCACAAAAAGAAGGATAAAGCTCCCAAAAAGGTAAACCAAAATCCCTCTAGCTCATACACTTCATTAGAATATCATGATTTGCAAAGTGCATTTGAGGATCTATGTAGTGAAACTAGGAAAGCTTTCAAACGATTAAAAGAAATTATAAAAATTAACAAAGCTCTTGAAAAGAAAGTTTCCGAAACGGAAGAAGAGTTGAAAGCTTTCAAGGTATCATTATTAGAAAGGTCAAATGCATGTCATGATAATAGTGATATAGTTGGTTGTGATAATTGTGTCACTTTGTCCAAAAACATTAAGACTATCAAGGACAAAGTGGAAAATTCATCAAAACCTAGAGTTTCTCATGAAGTTGATCCAAAACATTTTCAAAACACTTTGAAAGTCAAAAACAGAAAATCTAAACATTTCAAAATGGATCAAAAGAAGAGTGACTCACATATCACATGTCACTATTGTTGTTGTGAAGGTCATACCATTGCAAAATGTAAAGCTAGGAAATTTTTGGTACCTAAGGGCGTATTGCAATGGATGCCAAAACTCAACAAAGCTTATTTACCTCACCAATTAGGACCCAATGAAAATTGGGTACCTCCTTTTTATGTCTAATTGTTGTAGGAAAAGTGCCTTGATAATCTAGAAAGGAGATGGTTTCTAGATAGTGGATGTTCAAGGCACATGACGGGTGATGCCTCGCTTTTTATTGAGTTTAAAGCAAAGGAGAAAGGCTATGTCACCTATGGAGACAACAATAAGGGCACTATTTTTGGTGTAGGTACTATTGGTAATCCCTCTACTATAACCATATCTAATGTTGTACTTGTGGATAACCTTAAGCACAACTTGTTGAGTGTTGCTAAGCTTTGTGATAAAGGGTTTATAATCAATTTCAAACCTACCTTTTGCACAATCGAAAGTAACAAAGACAAGAATGTGGTTCTTAAGGCTATTAGGCATGGGAATGTGTACATGCTAGACCTAGATGATAATTGCCTAAGTGGTGCCAAGTGTCTCATAACCAAGAATGATGAGTCTTGGTTGTGGCATAGAAGGATGGCACATCTTAATTTCGATTTACTAAATAAGATAGTTTCTAAAGATCTTGTAGTCGGTCTACCTAAAATACGATTTTCAAAAGATCACTTGTGTGATGCATGCCAAATGGGTAAACAAACTAAGGCTTCTTTCAAATCTAAAAAGTTCATTTCAACTACTAAGTCTTTAGAGTTAATCCATATGGATCCTTTTGGACCATCAAGGACCAAAAGTATTGGTGGTAATTACTATGGTCTTGTGATTGTAGACGATTACTCAAGATTATGTTGGACACTATTCTTAACTAGTAAAAGCGATACCTTGCCCGCTTTCAAACAATTTGCTAAGGTTATTCAAAATAAACTAGACCTTAAGATCATTTCTATTAGGAGTGATCATGGAGGTGAATTTGAAAATCATAAATTTGAGAAGTTTTGTTCTAAACATGGCATTGAACACAATTTTTCGGCTCCACGTACACCACAACAAAATGGAGTAGTGGAAAGGAAAAATCGTATTCTAGAAGAGCTAGCTAGGACTATGTTAAGTGGTCTTCCTAAGTATTTTTGGGCCGATGCGATAAGCACCGCAAGTTATGTTCTAAATAGGGCAATTATTCGACCTATTTTGGACAAAACTCCCTATGAAATACTTAAAGGTAGAAAACCTAATCTTAGTCACTTGCGCTCTTTTGGATGCAAATGCTTTATTTTAAATAATGGAAAGGAGAATCTTGGCAAATTTGATCCAAAAGCGGATGAAGGCATTTTCTTAGGTTACTCATTATCTAGCAAAGCATATAGAGTATACAATAAGAGGTTACAGATTATTGAAGAATCGGTTCATGCAAACTTTGATGAGACTTTTCCGGAAGAAAACGGGGAAGGTAACTCTATTGGTGCAGGTGTCGACACAACGGACATTTTAAAGGATAAAGAAGTTGTTGGGAGTGATCAACCCTCAACGGAAGCTCCGAAAGAAAAGGACAATAAGCCGTCACCACCCAAAGAAAATAACGATGATGAAGGATCTTCTTCATCAAAAAATCATCACAAGGAAAGAGGAGCCGGTCTTGCAAAGGAATGGCGTACTCTAAAGAACCATTCCATTGACAAAGTCTTAGGTGACATCGCAAAGGGAGTGGCTACTCGATCTCAAATAAGTAACTTTTGCTCTCATTATGCTTTTGTTTCACAAGTTGAACCTAAAAACTCAAAAACCGCATTACTTGATGAACATTGGATTCTTGCAATGCAAGAAGAACTAAATCAATTTAAAAGAAATGATGTGTGGGATTTAGTACCACCATCTCCAAGTCATCAAGTGATTGGGACACGTTGGGTTTTTAGAAATAAACTCGATGAAAACGGTGTTATTGTTAGGAATAAGGCACGTTTGGTAGCTCAAGGCTACAACCAAGAGGAGGGCATTGATTATGAGGAGACGTATGCTCCGGTTGCTCGCCTCGAGGCCATTAGACTCTTATTAGCTTATGCATGCAATATGAACTTCAAGTTATACCAAATGGACGTTAAGAGTGCCTTCCTAAATGGATACATAAATGAAGAAGTGTATGTTAAACAACCACCCGGTTTTGGAAATCACGAACATCCGGACTATGTTTTCAAATTGAAAAGAGCTTTATACGGACTTAAGCAAGCTCCTAGAGCTTGGTATGATAGACTTAGCAAGTTTTTAATTAAAAACAGATATTCAAGAGGGAAGGTTGACACTACACTCTTCATTAAACGTAAGGGAAAGGACGTCTTGTTAGTTCAAATCTATGTTGATGATATTATTTTTGGTTCCACTAACCCATCTCTTGTCAAGAGTTTTTCTAGTCTTATGCAAGGTGAATTTGAAATGAGCATGATGGGTGAACTAACCTACTTCTTGGGACTTCAAATCAAGCAACTAGAAGAAGGGACTTTCATCTATCAAACTAAATATTGTCTTGAGTTGCTCAAGAAGTTTGGGATGACGGATTCAAAACATATGGAAACTCCCATAGCATCTACATGTGCATTAAGTAAAGATGAAGAGGGTAAAGATGTGGAAATCACAAAATATAGAGGTATAATCGGATCCTTACTCTACGTAACGGCATCTAGGCCGAATATTATGTTTAGTGTTTGTATGTGTGCACGCTATCAATCATGTCCCAAAGAATCACACCTAAAAGCCGTAAAAAGGATTTTAAAATACTTGAAAGGAACATCAAACTTTGGCTTATGGTACTCTAAGGGAAATGATTGTTCTTTGGTAGGTTACTCCGATTCCGACTTTGCCGGTTGCAAGTTGGATAGGAAGAGTACTAGTGGAACATGTCACCTATTTTGTAATAGCTTGGTAAGTTGGCATAGCAAGAAACAAGTATCCGTTGCTTTATCAACCGCCGAGGCGGAATACGTTGCGGCCGAAAGTTGTTGTTCACAAATACTGTGGTTAAAACAACAACTTCACGACTACGATTTAAAACTACAACGTATTCCAATCTTTTGTGACAACACTAACGCCATAAACCTCACAAAGAACCCCGTGTTGCATTCAAGGACTAAGCATATAGAGATTAGGCATCACTTCCTTCGAGATCATCTAGAAAAAGGGGATGTTGTCTTTGAGCATGTGGAATCGAAAAACCAACTTGCGGACATCTTTACAAAGCCACTTGCAACGGATCCTTTTATCTACATTCGCGGGGAATTAGGGATCCTTGATATCTCTAACTTAGCATAACATTCATTAAGCATGCACTTTATATATAAGTGGTACTTCTTGGCAACTTGGAGTGTTATACAAAAGAAAGTGCATCAACACGTTACGGTTCAAGGTTAAATCGTATCATCTCTATCCCCTCTTCTCGTATCATTTTTTTTTGTTGCCTATGTGAATTCTTTTCAATTATCAACATAATGTTTTAGTTCAACTCAATACTTTCATATGTTTGCTCATTTCCAAAAATTTTGCTTTAAGATAAGTAATAATTCTTGAAGTCCATATGTGTTAAATGGCAATTTGTGAAATATTGTGCATAAATGCTATCAATGTATGTTATTTCTTTATGATCATCGTTATAGTTTGATATGGCAATAGAATATTATGCACTTGGTGCATTGCTTTGTTTATTTTCGTCCCATATTTTGATATGTTTGTTGATTTAAAATGTCGATGTGTTACAATATTCATGCGTTGGTTTTGGTTTGTTGTTCGACATTCCATATTTGTCATGAAATTTGGTTTTTGTCATTGATATATTTTGGCATATCTTTGTATGTATTTATATTGGTTAGGAATTTTATCATATGTGTGCATTTCGACAAATGTAAGTGCACGATATGACTTGGGTCAAAATTGATTGAACTTGATACTTCTAATAGACTCTCTTCTTCTTTTAGATATTGTCAAAGGGGGAGAGATTTCGATGCACAAGCTAAGGATAAAAGCTAAAGTGTCTTGAAGATTATCTACTATAACAATCGCATTATGGCATCAACTCAGGGGGAGCGTGCTTATTGTTAGCCTTGGTGTTTAATTGCGTCTGTATACATATTGCTATTTTATTTGCATATTAGGTATAGGCTTAGTTAGCTTATGTATAGTTTTGACAATTATCAAAAAGGGGGAGAATGTAAGTACACCAGTTCATCTTCATGTTTTAATAATTGTCAAAACACATGAAAATAGAGTAGAACATATTTTGGCAACATTACAAATGACTTGACAGCGAGAAACCTTTTTTAAAACTTTGAAAAACTGATTTTTAGGTATTATGTATCGATACATATACATGTGTATCGATACAAATGTCCTGAAATTACTTCAAACTGATTTTGAGCAATTTGTATCGATACATATATCACTTGTATCGATACAAAAGTGGTCACTCAGAGGCAGAAGGTCATCTGTGTATCGGATCATGCTTGCATGTATCGATACAAACCCTTGCTTCTCAGAAAACCAGATTGTGCTTGATGTATCGAATCATGCTTGCATGATTTGATACATATAAGTCAAGATTTCAAGAAACTGATATATGTATCGATACACATACATGTTTGTATCGATACATAGGTCAATATTTTCAAATTTACACGCTGGTCAAATGGTTTGTATCGATACAAACCATCCTTTGTATCGATACATGTCTGTTAAATTTTGCCTAAATTTGCTCAATCCTATTTTCTCTATAAATAGCAATATGGTGTGTCATTGTAAAGCAGAGAAAACTAGTGTGAAAGATCAGAAAACGCTTTGGATACAAATTGAGTGAGAATTTGCATCAAAGGTTTCATTCATCACAAATTCATCATCTTCATCAAGGATTGCAATCAAATTGGATTTTGAGTATGGGATCAATTCAATAAAGATTGAGTTCTTGTGTGATAACATTCGATACGGTTCGCGGTGAATCAGAATCGTAGTCGGGTTGAATTGTGGGAAGAAGGTTCTAGTGTTTCTCTCAAGTGATTCAAGAGAGTGCGTGTCTTGAAGGATTCGACAACAAGAAACGAAGGACTCAGCTGGACGATCGGGTGCGGTTCGGCACAAGGTGGATCGTTGGAATCAGAGGGCGAAGTTTCGTTGTGTGTCGAAGTTATTCGCATTAGTTTACATTTTGTGTCGTTATAGGTGTATAAGATTCAATTGTAAACTGTGCACTCTTAGTTCATCAAGTTTTTGATCTATAAACTCTCAAATAACCCGTTTGGTTATTTGGGGGGAGACGTACTCGGACATACGCGTGGACGACGCGAAATCCGAGGAACTCCCTAATCACATCGTGTGTCTCTCTCTCTCTCTCTCTCTCTCTCTCTCTCTTTTATATTTCGTAATTTCGTTAATTTGTTAATCGATTGAATTTTTGGTGTTCGTATTGGTTCACAAAAATTCAATTGATTCTTGCTTGATTGTGATTGATTTGAATATTGCTTGGTAACTTGTTTGGGATTGATTTTTAAATTGTTTAATTTGAATCGATTTTGAACTCGAACATTTTCGTGTCTTTTCAAAACCGTTCAAGGCTTATACTACCTTTCCTTTGCTTTGGTCAATCGGTGCGTAGACTACCGATCCGGTGGCTCTTCCGCTCGCTTGATTAATTTGAAATAATTTTTTAAAAATCGCATTGTTTTAAGGGTCACTTATTCAACCCCCCCTTCTAAGTGATAAGCCGAGTAGTCTAACAAGTGGTATCACGATCCCGGTTCAATTTTGTTTACAAAATTCGACGGATTGTGCCAATTATTAGAAAACATGGCTTTCGCACCGAAAGGGGCGTATAATAGGGCTCCTATATTCAATGGGGATCATTTTGACTATTGGAAAAGTAGTATGCGCATTCACATAAATTCTTTTGATGGTGAAGTATGGAACGCTATTGAGAACGGTCCATTTGTTCCAACAATGACCGATCTCAATGGTGTTGTCATAAACAAGCCTATGGCACAATGGGCGGATGATGAAAAGAAAAAGGTCAATTACGATGCAAAGGCACAAAACATTCTTATTTCATCCCTTGGGATTGAACAATTTTATCATGTGTCGCATTGTTCTACGGCTAAGGAAATGTGGGATACATTAGTTACTCACTTTGAGGGAACTAATGAGGTCAAAATTTCAAAAATAAACACTTTAACCCAAGAGTTTGAGTTGTTCCATATGCAAGATGGTGAAACCATCGCGGATATGCAACAACGATTTGTTAAAATCACCAACAAGTTACATGGTCTAGGCAAACCAATCACTAATCAAGATGCTACTAACAAAATTTTGAGGTGTCTTAATAGGTCATGGCAACCTAAGGTCACCGCAATCAAAGAGGCGAACGATCTTACTACCCGCCTCACAACATTGTTTGGTAAGCTAACGGAACATGAACAAGTGCTTAGTTTGTTGGACAAGCATGAGAAATGTGGTAAAAAGGAGAAACACAACGAAAAAGAAAAAGAAAAGGACAAGAGGTCAATTGCTCTAAAAGCCTCAAAGTCAAAGTCCAAAAAGGTTGAGCAAGTGGAAAGTAGCTCAAGCGAAGACGATTCCGATGATGAGGAAATTGGGCTCTTCGTTCGACGCTACAATAGGTATGTGAGAAAGAATGGGATAAGGCATTCCGATGACAATCTTAAGAAGTTTCGGAAAGATAGTGGTTACCGCCGGAAGAATGAAGATGTTAGGAACTCCAAGAAAGGGATATGCTATGAGTGCGGCCAAGTTGGTCACTACAAGCCGGATTGTCCTAATCTCAAGAGAAAAGAGAAGGAGTCATCTTCAAACAAAAGGAGGAGCAAAGGAAAGCAAGCTTATGTTGCATGGGAGAGTAGTAGCTCTTCATCTCATTCATCATCAAGCTCTAATTCAAGTGATGAAGGCGAAATGGCTAATGTATGCCTCACAACTCATCATCACAAAAAGAAGGATAAAGCTCCCAAAAAGGTAAACCAAAATCCCTCTAGCTCATACACTTCATTAGAATATCATGATTTGCAAAGTGCATTTGAGGATCTATGTAGTGAAACTAGGAAAGCTTTCAAACGATTAAAAGAAATTATAAAAATTAACAAAGCTCTTGAAAAGAAAGTTTCCGAAACGGAAGAAGAGTTGAAAGCTTTCAAGGTATCATTATTAGAAAGGTCAAATGCATGTCATGATAATAGTGATATAGTTGGTTGTGATAATTGTGTCACTTTGTCCAAAAACATTAAGACTATCAAGGACAAAGTGGAAAATTCATCAAAACCTAGAGTTTCTCATGAAGTTGATCCAAAACATTTTCAAAACACTTTGAAAGTCAAAAACAGAAAATCTAAACATTTCAAAATGGATCAAAAGAAGAGTGACTCACATATCACGTGTCACTATTGTTGTTGTGAAGGTCATACCATTGCAAAATGTAAAGCTAGGAAATTTTTGGTACCTAAGGGCGTATTGCAATGGATGCCAAAACTCAACAAAGCTTATTTACCTCACCAATTAGGACCCAATGAAAATTGGGTACCTCCTTTTTATGTCTAATTGTTGTAGGAAAAGTGCCTTGATAATCTAGAAAGGAGATGGTTTCTAGATAGTGGATGTTCAAGGCACATGACGGGTGATGCCTCGCTTTTTATTGAGTTTAAAGCAAAGGAGAAAGGCTATGTCACCTATGGAGACAACAATAAGGGCACTATTTTTGGTGTAGGTACTATTGGTAATCCCTCTACTATAACCATATCTAATGTTGTACTTGTGGATAACCTTAAGCACAACTTGTTGAGTGTTGCTAAGCTTTGTGATAAAGGGTTTATAATCAATTTCAAACCTACCTTTTGCACAATCGAAAGTAACAAAGACAAGAATGTGGTTCTTAAGGCTATTAGGCATGGGAATGTGTACATGCTAGACCTAGATGATAATTGCCTAAGTGGTGCCAAGTGTCTCATAACCAAGAATGATGAGTCTTGGTTGTGGCATAGAAGGATGGCACATCTTAATTTCGATTTACTAAATAAGATAGTTTCTAAAGATCTTGTAGTCGGTCTACCTAAAATACGATTTTCAAAAGATCACTTGTGTGATGCATGCCAAATGGGTAAACAAACTAAGGCTTCTTTCAAATCTAAAAAGTTCATTTCAACTACTAAGTCTTTAGAGTTAATCCATATGGATCCTTTTGGACCATCAAGGACCAAAAGTATTGGTGGTAATTACTATGGTCTTGTGATTGTAGACGATTACTCAAGATTATGTTGGACACTATTCTTAACTAGTAAAAGCGATACCTTGCCCGCTTTCAAACAATTTGCTAAGGTTATTCAAAATAAACTAGACCTTAAGATCATTTCTATTAGGAGTGATCATGGAGGTGAATTTGAAAATCATAAATTTGAGAAGTTTTGTTCTAAACATGGCATTGAACACAATTTTTCGGCTCCACGTACACCACAACAAAATGGAGTAGTGGAAAGGAAAAATCGTATTCTAGAAGAGCTAGCTAGGACTATGTTAAGTGGTCTTCCTAAGTATTTTTGGGCCGATGCGATAAGCACCGCAAGTTATGTTCTAAATAGGGCAATTATTCGACCTATTTTGGACAAAACTCCCTATGAAATACTTAAAGGTAGAAAACCTAATCTTAGTCACTTGCGCTCTTTTGGATGCAAATGCTTTATTTTAAATAATGGAAAGGAGAATCTTGGCAAATTTGATCCAAAAGCGGATGAAGGCATTTTCTTAGGTTACTCATTATCTAGCAAAGCATATAGAGTATACAATAAGAGGTTACAGATTATTGAAGAATCGGTTCATGCAAACTTTGATGAGACTTTTCCGGAAGAAAACGGGGAAGGTAACTCTATTGGTGCAGGTGTCGACACAACGGACATTTTAAAGGATAAAGAAGTTGTTGGGAGTGATCAACCCTCAACGGAAGCTCCGAAAGAAAAGGACAATAAGCCGTCACCACCCAAAGAAAATAACGATGATGAAGGATCTTCTTCATCAAAAAATCATCACAAGGAAAGAGGAGCCGGTCTTGCAAAGGAATGGCGTACTCTAAAGAACCATTCCATTGACAAAGTCTTAGGTGACATCGCAAAGGGAGTGGCTACTCGATCTCAAATAAGTAACTTTTGCTCTCATTATGCTTTTGTTTCACAAGTTGAACCTAAAAACTCAAAAACCGCATTACTTGATGAACATTGGATTCTTGCAATGCAAGAAGAACTAAATCAATTTAAAAGAAATGATGTGTGGGATTTAGTACCACCATCTCCAAGTCATCAAGTGATTGGGACACGTTGGGTTTTTAGAAATAAACTCGATGAAAACGGTGTTATTGTTAGGAATAAGGCACGTTTGGTAGCTCAAGGCTACAACCAAGAGGAGGGCATTGATTATGAGGAGACGTATGCTCCGGTTGCTCGCCTCGAGGCCATTAGACTCTTATTAGCTTATGCATGCAATATGAACTTCAAGTTATACCAAATGGACGTTAAGAGTGCCTTCCTAAATGGATACATAAATGAAGAAGTGTATGTTAAACAACCACCCGGTTTTGGAAATCACGAACATCCGGACTATGTTTTCAAATTGAAAAGAGCTTTATACGGACTTAAGCAAGCTCCTAGAGCTTGGTATGATAGACTTAGCAAGTTTTTAATTAAAAACAGATATTCAAGAGGGAAGGTTGACACTACACTCTTCATTAAACGTAAGGGAAAGGACGTCTTGTTAGTTCAAATCTATGTTGATGATATTATTTTTGGTTCCACTAACCCATCTCTTGTCAAGAGTTTTTCTAGTCTTATGCAAGGTGAATTTGAAATGAGCATGATGGGTGAACTAACCTACTTCTTGGGACTTCAAATCAAGCAACTAGAAGAAGGGACTTTCATCTATCAAACTAAATATTGTCTTGAGTTGCTCAAGAAGTTTGGGATGACGGATTCAAAACATATGGAAACTCCCATAGCATCTACATGTGCATTAAGTAAAGATGAAGAGGGTAAAGATGTGGAAATCACAAAATATAGAGGTATAATCGGATCCTTACTCTACGTAACGGCATCTAGGCCGAATATTATGTTTAGTGTTTGTATGTGTGCACGCTATCAATCATGTCCCAAAGAATCACACCTAAAAGCCGTAAAAAGGATTTTAAAATACTTGAAAGGAACATCAAACTTTGGCTTATGGTACTCTAAGGGAAATGATTGTTCTTTGGTAGGTTACTCCGATTCCGACTTTGCCGGTTGCAAGTTGGATAGGAAGAGTACTAGTGGAACATGTCACCTATTTTGTAATAGCTTGGTAAGTTGGCATAGCAAGAAACAAGTATCCGTTGCTTTATCAACCGCCGAGGCGGAATACGTTGCGGCCGAAAGTTGTTGTTCACAAATACTGTGGTTAAAACAACAACTTCACGACTACGATTTAAAACTACAACGTATTCCAATCTTTTGTGACAACACTAACGCCATAAACCTCACAAAGAACCCCGTGTTGCATTCAAGGACTAAGCATATAGAGATTAGGCATCACTTCCTTCGAGATCATCTAGAAAAAGGGGATGTTGTCTTTGAGCATGTGGAATCGAAAAACCAACTTGCGGACATCTTTACAAAGCCACTTGCAACGGATCCTTTTATCTACATTCGCGGGGAATTAGGGATCCTTGATATCTCTAACTTAGCATAACATTCATTAAGCATGCACTTTATATATAAGTGGTACTTCTTGGCAACTTGGAGTGTTATACAAAAGAAAGTGCATCAACACGTTACGGTTCAAGGTTAAATCGTATCATCTCTATCCCCTCTTCTCGTATCATTTTTTTTTGTTGCCTATGTGAATTCTTTTCAATTATCAACATAATGTTTTAGTTCAACTCAATACTTTCATATGTTTGCTCATTTCCAAAAATTTTGCTTTAAGATAAGTAATAATTCTTGAAGTCCATATGTGTTAAATGGCAATTTGTGAAATATTGTGCATAAATGCTATCAATGTATGTTATTTCTTTATGATCATCGTTATAGTTTGATATGGCAATAGAATATTATGCACTTGGTGCATTGCTTTGTTTATTTTCGTCCCATATTTTGATATGTTTGTTGATTTAAAATGTCGATGTGTTACAATATTCATGCGTTGGTTTTGGTTTGTTGTTCGACATTCCATATTTGTCATGAAATTTGGTTTTTGTCATTGATATATTTTGGCATATCTTTGTATGTATTTATATTGGTTAGGAATTTTATCATATGTGTGCATTTCGACAAATGTAAGTGCACGATATGACTTGGGTCAAAATTGATTGAACTTGATACTTCTAATAGACTCTCTTCTTCTTTTAGATATTGTCAAAGGGGGAGAGATTTCGATGCACAAGCTAAGGATAAAAGCTAAAGTGTCTTGAAGATTATCTACTATAACAATCGCATTATGGCATCAACTCAGGGGGAGCGTGCTTATTGTTAGCCTTGGTGTTTAATTGCGTCTGTATACATATTGCTATTTTATTTGCATATTAGGTATAGGCTTAGTTAGCTTATGTATAGTTTTGACAATTATCAAAAAGGGGGAGAATGTAAGTACACCAGTTCATCTTCATGTTTTAATAATTGTCAAAACACATGAAAATAGAGTAGAACATATTTTGGCAACATTACAAATGACTTGACAGCGAGAAACCTTTTTTAAAACTTTGAAAAACTGATTTTTAGGTATTATGTATCGATACATATACATGTGTATCGATACAAATGTCCTGAAATTACTTCAAACTGATTTTGAGCAATTTGTATCGATACATATATCACTTGTATCGATACAAAAGTGGTCACTCAGAGGCAGAAGGTCATCTGTGTATCGGATCATGCTTGCATGTATCGATACAAACCCTTGCTTCTCAGAAAACCAGATTGTGCTTGATGTATCGAATCATGCTTGCATGATTTGATACATATAAGTCAAGATTTCAAGAAACTGATATATGTATCGATACACATACATGTTTGTATCGATACATAGGTCAATATTTTCAAATTTACACGCTGGTCAAATGGTTTGTATCGATACAAACCATCCTTTGTATCGATACATGTCTGTTAAATTTTGCCTAAATTTGCTCAATCCTATTTTCTCTATAAATAGCAATATGGTGTGTCATTGTAAAGCAGAGAAAACTAGTGTGAAAGATCAGAAAACGCTTTGGATACAAATTGAGTGAGAATTTGCATCAAAGGTTTCATTCATCACAAATTCATCATCTTCATCAAGGATTGCAATCAAATTGGATTTTGAGTATGGGATCAATTCAATAAAGATTGAGTTCTTGTGTGATAACATTCGATACGGTTCGCGGTGAATCAGAATCGTAGTCGGGTTGAATTGTGGGAAGAAGGTTCTAGTGTTTCTCTCAAGTGATTCAAGAGAGTGCGTGTCTTGAAGGATTCGACAACAAGAAACGAAGGACTCAGCTGGACGATCGGGTGCGGTTCGGCACAAGGTGGATCGTTGGAATCAGAGGGCGAAGTTTCGTTGTGTGTCGAAGTTATTCGCATTAGTTTACATTTTGTGTCGTTATAGGTGTATAAGATTCAATTGTAAACTGTGCACTCTTAGTTCATCAAGTTTTTGATCTATAAACTCTCAAATAACCCGTTTGGTTATTTGGGGGGAGACGTACTCGGACATACGCGTGGACGACGCGAAATCCGAGGAACTCCCTAATCACATCGTGTGTCTCTCTCTCTCTCTCTCTCTCTCTCTCTCTTTTATATTTCGTAATTTCGTTAATTTGTTAATCGATTGAATTTTTGGTGTTCGTATTGGTTCACAAAAATTCAATTGATTCTTGCTTGATTGTGATTGATTTGAATATTGCTTGGTAACTTGTTTGGGATTGATTTTTAAATTGTTTAATTTGAATCGATTTTGAACTCGAACATTTTCGTGTCTTTTCAAAACCGTTCAAGGCTTATACTACCTTTCCTTTGCTTTGGTCAATCGGTGCGTAGACTACCGATCCGGTGGCTCTTCCGCTCGCTTGATTAATTTGAAATAATTTTTTAAAAATCGCATTGTTTTAAGGGTCACTTATTCAACCCCCCCTTCTAAGTGATAAGCCGAGTAGTCTAACAAGTGGTATCACGATCCCGGTTCAATTTTGTTTACAAAATTCGACGGATTGTGCCAATTATTAGAAAACATGGCTTTCGCACCGAAAGGGGCGTATAATAGGGCTCCTATATTCAATGGGGATCATTTTGACTATTGGAAAAGTAGTATGCGCATTCACATAAATTCTTTTGATGGTGAAGTATGGAACGCTATTGAGAACGGTCCATTTGTTCCAACAATGACCGATCTCAATGGTGTTGTCATAAACAAGCCTATGGCACAATGGGCGGATGATGAAAAGAAAAAGGTCAATTACGATGCAAAGGCACAAAACATTCTTATTTCATCCCTTGGGATTGAACAATTTTATCATGTGTCGCATTGTTCTACGGCTAAGGAAATGTGGGATACATTAGTTACTCACTTTGAGGGAACTAATGAGGTCAAAATTTCAAAAATAAACACTTTAACCCAAGAGTTTGAGTTGTTCCATATGCAAGATGGTGAAACCATCGCGGATATGCAACAACGATTTGTTAAAATCACCAACAAGTTACATGGTCTAGGCAAACCAATCACTAATCAAGATGCTACTAACAAAATTTTGAGGTGTCTTAATAGGTCATGGCAACCTAAGGTCACCGCAATCAAAGAGGCGAACGATCTTACTACCCGCCTCACAACATTGTTTGGTAAGCTAACGGAACATGAACAAGTGCTTAGTTTGTTGGACAAGCATGAGAAATGTGGTAAAAAGGAGAAACACAACGAAAAAGAAAAAGAAAAGGACAAGAGGTCAATTGCTCTAAAAGCCTCAAAGTCAAAGTCCAAAAAGGTTGAGCAAGTGGAAAGTAGCTCAAGCGAAGACGATTCCGATGATGAGGAAATTGGGCTCTTCGTTCGACGCTACAATAGGTATGTGAGAAAGAATGGGATAAGGCATTCCGATGACAATCTTAAGAAGTTTCGGAAAGATAGTGGTTACCGCCGGAAGAATGAAGATGTTAGGAACTCCAAGAAAGGGATATGCTATGAGTGCGGCCAAGTTGGTCACTACAAGCCGGATTGTCCTAATCTCAAGAGAAAAGAGAAGGAGTCATCTTCAAACAAAAGGAGGAGCAAAGGAAAGCAAGCTTATGTTGCATGGGAGAGTAGTAGCTCTTCATCTCATTCATCATCAAGCTCTAATTCAAGTGATGAAGGCGAAATGGCTAATGTATGCCTCACAACTCATCATCACAAAAAGAAGGATAAAGCTCCCAAAAAGGTAAACCAAAATCCCTCTAGCTCATACACTTCATTAGAATATCATGATTTGCAAAGTGCATTTGAGGATCTATGTAGTGAAACTAGGAAAGCTTTCAAACGATTAAAAGAAATTATAAAAATTAACAAAGCTCTTGAAAAGAAAGTTTCCGAAACGGAAGAAGAGTTGAAAGCTTTCAAGGTATCATTATTAGAAAGGTCAAATGCATGTCATGATAATAGTGATATAGTTGGTTGTGATAATTGTGTCACTTTGTCCAAAAACATTAAGACTATCAAGGACAAAGTGGAAAATTCATCAAAACCTAGAGTTTCTCATGAAGTTGATCCAAAACATTTTCAAAACACTTTGAAAGTCAAAAACAGAAAATCTAAACATTTCAAAATGGATCAAAAGAAGAGTGACTCACATATCACGTGTCACTATTGTTGTTGTGAAGGTCATACCATTGCAAAATGTAAAGCTAGGAAATTTTTGGTACCTAAGGGCGTATTGCAATGGATGCCAAAACTCAACAAAGCTTATTTACCTCACCAATTAGGACCCAATGAAAATTGGGTACCTCCTTTTTATGTCTAATTGTTGTAGGAAAAGTGCCTTGATAATCTAGAAAGGAGATGGTTTCTAGATAGTGGATGTTCAAGGCACATGACGGGTGATGCCTCGCTTTTTATTGAGTTTAAAGCAAAGGAGAAAGGCTATGTCACCTATGGAGACAACAATAAGGGCACTATTTTTGGTGTAGGTACTATTGGTAATCCCTCTACTATAACCATATCTAATGTTGTACTTGTGGATAACCTTAAGCACAACTTGTTGAGTGTTGCTAAGCTTTGTGATAAAGGGTTTATAATCAATTTCAAACCTACCTTTTGCACAATCGAAAGTAACAAAGACAAGAATGTGGTTCTTAAGGCTATTAGGCATGGGAATGTGTACATGCTAGACCTAGATGATAATTGCCTAAGTGGTGCCAAGTGTCTCATAACCAAGAATGATGAGTCTTGGTTGTGGCATAGAAGGATGGCACATCTTAATTTCGATTTACTAAATAAGATAGTTTCTAAAGATCTTGTAGTCGGTCTACCTAAAATACGATTTTCAAAAGATCACTTGTGTGATGCATGCCAAATGGGTAAACAAACTAAGGCTTCTTTCAAATCTAAAAAGTTCATTTCAACTACTAAGTCTTTAGAGTTAATCCATATGGATCCTTTTGGACCATCAAGGACCAAAAGTATTGGTGGTAATTACTATGGTCTTGTGATTGTAGACGATTACTCAAGATTATGTTGGACACTATTCTTAACTAGTAAAAGCGATACCTTGCCCGCTTTCAAACAATTTGCTAAGGTTATTCAAAATAAACTAGACCTTAAGATCATTTCTATTAGGAGTGATCATGGAGGTGAATTTGAAAATCATAAATTTGAGAAGTTTTGTTCTAAACATGGCATTGAACACAATTTTTCGGCTCCACGTACACCACAACAAAATGGAGTAGTGGAAAGGAAAAATCGTATTCTAGAAGAGCTAGCTAGGACTATGTTAAGTGGTCTTCCTAAGTATTTTTGGGCCGATGCGATAAGCACCGCAAGTTATGTTCTAAATAGGGCAATTATTCGACCTATTTTGGACAAAACTCCCTATGAAATACTTAAAGGTAGAAAACCTAATCTTAGTCACTTGCGCTCTTTTGGATGCAAATGCTTTATTTTAAATAATGGAAAGGAGAATCTTGGCAAATTTGATCCAAAAGCGGATGAAGGCATTTTCTTAGGTTACTCATTATCTAGCAAAGCATATAGAGTATACAATAAGAGGTTACAGATTATTGAAGAATCGGTTCATGCAAACTTTGATGAGACTTTTCCGGAAGAAAACGGGGAAGGTAACTCTATTGGTGCAGGTGTCGACACAACGGACATTTTAAAGGATAAAGAAGTTGTTGGGAGTGATCAACCCTCAACGGAAGCTCCGAAAGAAAAGGACAATAAGCCGTCACCACCCAAAGAAAATAACGATGATGAAGGATCTTCTTCATCAAAAAATCATCACAAGGAAAGAGGAGCCGGTCTTGCAAAGGAATGGCGTACTCTAAAGAACCATTCCATTGACAAAGTCTTAGGTGACATCGCAAAGGGAGTGGCTACTCGATCTCAAATAAGTAACTTTTGCTCTCATTATGCTTTTGTTTCACAAGTTGAACCTAAAAACTCAAAAACCGCATTACTTGATGAACATTGGATTCTTGCAATGCAAGAAGAACTAAATCAATTTAAAAGAAATGATGTGTGGGATTTAGTACCACCATCTCCAAGTCATCAAGTGATTGGGACACGTTGGGTTTTTAGAAATAAACTCGATGAAAACGGTGTTATTGTTAGGAATAAGGCACGTTTGGTAGCTCAAGGCTACAACCAAGAGGAGGGCATTGATTATGAGGAGACGTATGCTCCGGTTGCTCGCCTCGAGGCCATTAGACTCTTATTAGCTTATGCATGCAATATGAACTTCAAGTTATACCAAATGGACGTTAAGAGTGCCTTCCTAAATGGATACATAAATGAAGAAGTGTATGTTAAACAACCACCCGGTTTTGGAAATCACGAACATCCGGACTATGTTTTCAAATTGAAAAGAGCTTTATACGGACTTAAGCAAGCTCCTAGAGCTTGGTATGATAGACTTAGCAAGTTTTTAATTAAAAACAGATATTCAAGAGGGAAGGTTGACACTACACTCTTCATTAAACGTAAGGGAAAGGACGTCTTGTTAGTTCAAATCTATGTTGATGATATTATTTTTGGTTCCACTAACCCATCTCTTGTCAAGAGTTTTTCTAGTCTTATGCAAGGTGAATTTGAAATGAGCATGATGGGTGAACTAACCTACTTCTTGGGACTTCAAATCAAGCAACTAGAAGAAGGGACTTTCATCTATCAAACTAAATATTGTCTTGAGTTGCTCAAGAAGTTTGGGATGACGGATTCAAAACATATGGAAACTCCCATAGCATCTACATGTGCATTAAGTAAAGATGAAGAGGGTAAAGATGTGGAAATCACAAAATATAGAGGTATAATCGGATCCTTACTCTACGTAACGGCATCTAGGCCGAATATTATGTTTAGTGTTTGTATGTGTGCACGCTATCAATCATGTCCCAAAGAATCACACCTAAAAGCCGTAAAAAGGATTTTAAAATACTTGAAAGGAACATCAAACTTTGGCTTATGGTACTCTAAGGGAAATGATTGTTCTTTGGTAGGTTACTCCGATTCCGACTTTGCCGGTTGCAAGTTGGATAGGAAGAGTACTAGTGGAACATGTCACCTATTTTGTAATAGCTTGGTAAGTTGGCATAGCAAGAAACAAGTATCCGTTGCTTTATCAACCGCCGAGGCGGAATACGTTGCGGCCGAAAGTTGTTGTTCACAAATACTGTGGTTAAAACAACAACTTCACGACTACGATTTAAAACTACAACGTATTCCAATCTTTTGTGACAACACTAACGCCATAAACCTCACAAAGAACCCCGTGTTGCATTCAAGGACTAAGCATATAGAGATTAGGCATCACTTCCTTCGAGATCATCTAGAAAAAGGGGATGTTGTCTTTGAGCATGTGGAATCGAAAAACCAACTTGCGGACATCTTTACAAAGCCACTTGCAACGGATCCTTTTATCTACATTCGCGGGGAATTAGGGATCCTTGATATCTCTAACTTAGCATAACATTCATTAAGCATGCACTTTATATATAAGTGGTACTTCTTGGCAACTTGGAGTGTTATACAAAAGAAAGTGCATCAACACGTTACGGTTCAAGGTTAAATCGTATCATCTCTATCCCCTCTTCTCGTATCATTTTTTTTTGTTGCCTATGTGAATTCTTTTCAATTATCAACATAATGTTTTAGTTCAACTCAATACTTTCATATGTTTGCTCATTTCCAAAAATTTTGCTTTAAGATAAGTAATAATTCTTGAAGTCCATATGTGTTAAATGGCAATTTGTGAAATATTGTGCATAAATGCTATCAATGTATGTTATTTCTTTATGATCATCGTTATAGTTTGATATGGCAATAGAATATTATGCACTTGGTGCATTGCTTTGTTTATTTTCGTCCCATATTTTGATATGTTTGTTGATTTAAAATGTCGATGTGTTACAATATTCATGCGTTGGTTTTGGTTTGTTGTTCGACATTCCATATTTGTCATGAAATTTGGTTTTTGTCATTGATATATTTTGGCATATCTTTGTATGTATTTATATTGGTTAGGAATTTTATCATATGTGTGCATTTCGACAAATGTAAGTGCACGATATGACTTGGGTCAAAATTGATTGAACTTGATACTTCTAATAGACTCTCTTCTTCTTTTAGATATTGTCAAAGGGGGAGAGATTTCGATGCACAAGCTAAGGATAAAAGCTAAAGTGTCTTGAAGATTATCTACTATAACAATCGCATTATGGCATCAACTCAGGGGGAGCGTGCTTATTGTTAGCCTTGGTGTTTAATTGCGTCTGTATACATATTGCTATTTTATTTGTATATTAGGTATAGGCTTAGTTAGCTTATGTATAGTTTTGACAATTATCAAAAAGGGGGAGAATGTAAGTACACCAGTTCATCTTCATGTTTTAATAATTGTCAAAACACATGAAAATAGAGTAGAACATATTTTGGCAACATTACAAATGACTTGACAGCGAGAAACCTTTTTTAAAACTTTGAAAAACTGATTTTTAGGTATTATGTATCGATACATATACATGTGTATCGATACAAATGTCCTGAAATTACTTCAAACTGATTTTGAGCAATTTGTATCGATACATATATCACTTGTATCGATACAAAAGTGGTCACTCAGAGGCAGAAGGTCATCTGTGTATCGGATCATGCTTGCATGTATCGATACAAACCCTTGCTTCTCAGAAAACCAGATTGTGCTTGATGTATCGAATCATGCTTGCATGATTTGATACATATAAGTCAAGATTTCAAGAAACTGATATATGTATCGATACACATACATGTTTGTATCGATACATAGGTCAATATTTTCAAATTTACACGCTGGTCAAATGGTTTGTATCGATACAAACCATCCTTTGTATCGATACATGTCTGTTAAATTTTGCCTAAATTTGCTCAATCCTATTTTCTCTATAAATAGCAATATGGTGTGTCATTGTAAAGCAGAGAAAACTAGTGTGAAAGATCAGAAAACGCTTTGGATACAAATTGAGTGAGAATTTGCATCAAAGGTTTCATTCATCACAAATTCATCATCTTCATCAAGGATTGCAATCAAATTGGATTTTGAGTATGGGATCAATTCAATAAAGATTGAGTTCTTGTGTGATAACATTCGATACGGTTCGCGGTGAATCAGAATCGTAGTCGGGTTGAATTGTGGGAAGAAGGTTCTAGTGTTTCTCTCAAGTGATTCAAGAGAGTGCGTGTCTTGAAGGATTCGACAACAAGAAACGAAGGACTCAGCTGGACGATCGGGTGCGGTTCGGCACAAGGTGGATCGTTGGAATCAGAGGGCGAAGTTTCGTTGTGTGTCGAAGTTATTCGCATTAGTTTACATTTTGTGTCGTTATAGGTGTATAAGATTCAATTGTAAACTGTGCACTCTTAGTTCATCAAGTTTTTGATCTATAAACTCTCAAATAACCCGTTTGGTTATTTGGGGGGAGACGTACTCGGACATACGCGTGGACGACGCGAAATCCGAGGAACTCCCTAATCACATCGTGTGTCTCTCTCTCTCTCTCTCTCTTTTATATTTCGTAATTTCGTTAATTTGTTAATCGATTGAATTTTTGGTGTTCGTATTGGTTCACAAAAATTCAATTGATTCTTGCTTGATTGTGATTGATTTGAATATTGCTTGGTAACTTGTTTGGGATTGATTTTTAAATTGTTTAATTTGAATCGATTTTGAACTCGAACATTTTCGTGTCTTTTCAAAACCGTTCAAGGTTTATACTACCTTTCCTTTGGTCAATCGGTGCGTAGACTACCAATCCGGTGGCTCTTCCGCTCGCTTGATTAATTTGAAATAATTTTTTAAAAACCGCATTGTTTTAAGAGTCACTTATTCAACCCCTCCTTTTAAGTGATAAGCCGAGTAGTCTAACATAACACTCCATGTCGGCCCTTTCGAAGATGCTGCTTACATCGAGAAGCTCTACGAATACGGCGAGCAACATAACAGTGCCAATAACATATCTCAGGTCATTCACCTCTTTATTTTCAATCAATAATTTAATGGTTCTTCCTTTTTATTGATTTAGGGTTTAGATGGTGCTTTTGTTTGATTTTCTTTCAATTAGAGTTCTGGACTGTCGTTTTGCTCTCTCTATTTCGATTTTTAGAAACATTCGGATCTTTGGGGTGATTTTGGTGTTTGATTTTTTGCGCAAAGCTTCTTCCAATGTAGAAGGGAGGTGGTTACTTTTGTCTTCACTATATAAGGCTATTATTTATTCGAAGTTATGCTTATCTTTAGGGTAACAAAAATACCTAATTGTTACTTATTGTAGGTAGCATTGTTGATGATATTGGGATTATTGTTATTGTTGGTAGCAGCAGCTCCAATTATGGAGGATATAGCTGCGGCGAGTGCTGCCGTGATGTTCGGATTCACAATGATGGCAGCACTGAGTGATGATGCTTGTTGAGTATGATTCAATTCAATTGGGAAGATCCCCCAACATCCTGAGACAATTGAAGGCCAGAGAATTTGGATGTGTTATAAAGTGCTTGTGCAATTACATGTGGTAATTGTCTTGATCCAAAGTTTTGAGGCTGTCCAGGCTGGAATTGTGAATGAGAATTTTCGTTATTAGCGTCGCGTGTAAGGTCTAGTGTCCTAGTAGGAAATGATGCTGATGTTGAGAGTTTGGCCATGCTAGGAGAGCAATTAGGAAGAATTATGGCTAATATATTTGGATTGATCACCAGGTAAGCATTCACGGACTTCTTAGCATTCCCAGGGTCAATTCTGATCAAAGTTATGCTTTAGGGTGTGAATGAAATAAAAGGGCAAAGGGCCAATCCTCTTCCCGGGGTCAATTCCTAGATTTTTAATACTATTTTCTATATTTCTTAGGACTGTCATTCAGGGTGTCGCGTTGATAATTTCAGTTCTTCATATTGTTTGCATACCATATCTCAATGTATGGTTCCAAAGTCTCCCTCTAAGGAACTATCACCACCTTTACTTGTTTGTGTAACTCTTGGATTTAAGAACAGGTGCCATGCACAATCCATTTATAAAGGATTAAACCGACAAAATGTTGAAGATTTATAATTATTGGATACTAATTGATTTTAATTATGAAAAACACTCACATACTTCTTTCTTTGTATCAGGTTGTGACTATTCTTCTCAGTTGTGCTTTCCTATATATCATATTATGGCTGTTCTTCTCTAAATGGTGGTTCCATGAGAGTGTGATGATAGTGGTGAGTGATTTGAATAAAGCTCTCCCTCCTCTACTGTTCTCTACAATGCTATGAAAGTGTGATGATGGTGCATATGAAGATGAGTTTGATTTTCTTACCTAGAGTTACATAGCTAGTGAGAATAACATTATAGTGCACTTTCAGTGCTTAATCTTATTAGTACTAGTAGTATGGCCAGGTCAGTTTGTTTCCTGCATATTTTGCGGGTTATGTGAATTATGTAGTAGAGATTTTGTTGGTTATTTGTTGAGAAAAAACCAGTAATGTATTCATGCACTACAACATTTTAGCCCTATCGCAACGCCAAATTTTTTCAAAGTAAAAAAACTGTTCTTGTTGGGTACGAAAGGCAACAGTTTTCAAATTCCGTTGCAATAGTGTGTGAAAATATGTGAACTTTTTAGGCAACGGCCCGATGGCGTTTTCTATGTACGAATTCTTTGTTACAACAGATTAAAACTCTTCTCTTATGTTTTGATAATAAAACCGTTTCCTATAATTCTTGTTATTTTAATTTTGATAAATAATAAATAAATAAAACAAATAAGTGAAACAACTTCTGAAGTCTCTAGTAAGCTACGATTTTCACGAAACCTAAACCAATTCACCCCCACAGGCACAGGTCCACAACTCCTTATTTGAATCCGATACCCTGCAATTTTCATAAACTGTGACCTTGAATCAGAATTCAGAACCCTAAATTTCTTCGGCCCTCAATTTCAGTTTATAACCCTAAATCTCTAGATAGTTTTTTCAGAATCCCTCTCCTTAATCTCTATTTTCTTCTGTTCAAAATTAATTCAAAAACCCTAAATTTATGTTTCTCTGTTGTTTTTGCAGTGCACACGAAGAAGGCGGCGAGTCACTAAACCCAGGAATACCACAGTTTCTTCTTCGCTCTTGTTAGAGATTTCCGCCACTCTTGTTTCATTTTCTCTACCATTATTATATCGTTGTTGCCTTCATCTTCGCTTGCGATTAAAGCTGTTCAGTACGTGAGTTCAGAGTTTGTTGATGATTTCATCATTTGAGGAGTTTGACTTAAAGTTCCTAGAAGAATCCATTTAGTGAAGAGAGGTATAGTGCTTCCTTTCTGATCGATTCCACATGTTCTAGCTCTTTTGATTGTTCAATAGATTATTAATGTTTCCTTAAACTATTAATTTTTAAGGTATGCAATGCAATAAATTTGAGGAAAAATCATAATTTCTGTGACCAATAGACATATTTCTTTTGTTATCAAATAAGTTCTTATCATGTCAGCTCTTTTGCTGCAAGTCCATGTACTGTGTTTTTTTGCTATTGTTCTGTCATGAGATTGGCTTTTTAGTTGGTGTGAAGCTTCTCTTTGTTCTGTTTGGTTTGTTTGTGTGTGTATTGATGCCTATTTGGACTATATTTGTGTCTTTAGTCTTTCTTTTCCTTTCCAGTATGTCAGCTTAGGCTACTTCTTTGGGTGATTGGAGTATTGTGGAGATGTGGTTGAGGGGAAGAATGTTGGTGGCTGCCATATTGCTATTAGGAGGAGGATGTTTAGAGTCATGGTGCTGAAAGTGAAACCCATTTGGTTGAAAATACAATCACTATGATGATATTTCTATCACTTTATTTCTGTTTTTATTTGGTACAAGTTTTTATTTCAACTTTCAATTTGATACTTGTTTATAAACTATATATCACTTTGGCTATGTCACTGTATACTACTGGTATATATGATTAATATGAAACACGGTTTTTGACTTGGATTTACCCTTTCAAAAGCAAATCAAAATATATTTTGCCATTGGGAATGACAAATTTAAAGAAATATGATTTTTAGGAAGTGGTGTCTTAAAAGCAACTCTCTACTATTATTGTATTGGCTATGTTAATTTGGTACTATTGTTTTATGAAACTGATTCCGAAACGTGATGTTCAATTTTGCCAGTGATATTTATTTTTAAGTTCTGTTTAATTGTTTATAGTTGATATTGATTTTTCAATTCAGTACACTACATTTATACTATTTTTCTTGAATCTCAATTATTCATTCTTTCCTAGTTTTTTACTTCTCTCTCTGTCATAATATCGACATTCATGTTTCTGGAATTATTTTAGATTGAATTTATTTTATGAATTTGCTTAGGTGAATCTGGATTTGTGCCAATCCTGATTTTTTCTTCTGCCGTGTTCATTGGGTTTCCAATTTCACTATTGTTTCATCACCTTATGTATAATTATAAATTTGTAAGGTATCATCTTCTCTCTTCTTATTTGAAAAGTTTTAGGAATTTAGTGAAAAAGATGAAGCTTGTGCGTGTTAAGTGTTTGAGAAAACTCTCTTTTTGTACTTAGTGTTTGAAAGTAATATTTACGTGAGGTTTATCTTGGATTCTTGAGTGATTATCGCTTGTAATATGAAATGAATATCATTGATTCTCTTATTACATATTTGAGCATGAATAAGGTGTTTTGTCACAAATATTTGCCTTGCTAATGTAACTTCATTGCCGATGGCGAATTTGCGACACAACGTGAGCACGATGGTGAATTTCTTACTATAATTTTTAGGGGTGTAGATATGTAGGAATTGCTGATATATTCCTCTGTCTGTGATTGTAATTTGTTATTAGTTAGTATTCCGATTGATGAGAACTTTGTATAAATTTGGAGTCATTGAGGTGGTCTTAAACTGAGTAGCCCAGAGTTGCTGATATATTCCTCATTTTATGTTTTGCTTTGCAATTCATTCCTTGTGTCTTAGTCCATATCTTTATTGAGATATTTTATCTTAGAAAATCATAATTAATTATTCAAAATTGGATTGATTTACTTTTATGTGAGAGTAGTTTTTTTGTCTGCTTTCAGGCTGAGTTCTTGGAATAAACAGATGAAAAGGAAGACCCTGAAATTGATGAAGCTCGAAACACCATTAGCAGGGCAGTTTTGCTAATGTCTTTGGTAGAGGATATTGTGCCTCTGCCCTCTATTATACAAGCTCGAAACGCCATAAGTATATTTATTTCCTATCCTCACACACACACATGAAAGCCAATCTCACTCTCCATGATAGCTTGTTAAAGTTGTCAGATACATCCCTTAACAGAGCACACTTCTTAAACTACTGGTGTTTTCTAATCCTCACACACACACACACACACACACAATAAATTCCGAATTTAAGTTTGACTAATTTTAAAGTGGATAAATTCAGTTGCTATAAGTTTTGTTAATTTTTTTTCTTTTTCAGTTTATAAGTGGATAAAGTCAGAGGAAGCAACGACCATATATCAAAGGTGAGTTATGTGTTTCTTTGTGTAGAGAATTTCTTTTATGGGTAATAGAGATCTATCTCTTTTGCATTCCCTTTTACCACCAATAAGTGCTTGCATTCCATATGCAATCCTCAGTTTCTCTTTAATTTCTTGCTTCTGCTATTTCAGGTTTGCAGCACGATATTTTTCATTTGATAGCATTAACTCATTTTCTTGTCCATCACTTTATTGTTGCCTCTCTTGGTTGAATTCTTTGATGTCATTTATCATGTTTGGAATTTATTTTGTACAACAAAATGTTTGTACATATTACATATTGATCATATTTCTTTTGTTTTGTAGTTGATTAAAGATGATATCAATGAACAATTTCAAGAGGATGCACTAGATGAAGACATATATATTAAGTTTTATTTAGTAGATGTTAGCTAGTTTGAAGATGTTATTTTGACTGTGATCAATGATGATTGATATTATATGTTAGGATATATATTAAAGACCCAAGTACTTTATTTTGATCAATGTTATTTTGCCATGTACTTTATATATGATTGATTTTATGTAATTTTTTTAATTAAGCATCATATTACAATTTTATATGAATAATAGATTTTACTAAAATGATTGTCCTCTAAGTTTAATAGTGATTTACATTAAGTTTGTTTTAATTAAAAATATTATTTTTTTAAAAAAATTATCTTTCACAACGGGGAAAAATGTTGCAGTAAAAGAACGTGCAGTCTAAGAGAACGATTTCAATAATAGCATCGGGGAGAAACCGTTGCAATATTGTCAAGAAAACCGTTTTACAAAAGAAGCTGATGGCAACGGTTTCAAAACTGGAACGACATAAAACCGTTGTCTTTGAGAAATCCTGAAAACCGTTCTCCAAAGAGAATCAAAGACAACGGTTATATTTAAGGCGTTGCAGTTGGTAGAAAAACCGTTGCATAAGGCTAAGAGTACGCCTCGGTACACATGGTCTGAAAACCGTCATCGTAGTTTATGGCAACGGTTTTTCTACATAATGCAACAGTTGTTTTTGTTGCCTTAGGACAAAAATGTTGTAGTGTAGGCTGCTTGACCCAGATCTTTCATAGAAAAGCAATCCCCTAACAAAGTTTTAACTTGTTGCAAGGTAGGGATGTCGTTTCCTATAAGTAATATGTCATCTACATATAATAGTAGGAACACGACTATGCTCCCACTAACCTTCTTGTAAACACAAGGTTCATCTTCATTCTTAATGAATTCAAACTGTTTTACAGTTTCATCAAAACGAAGATTCCAACTTCTAGAAGCTTGCTTCAATCCGTAGATTGACCGCTGTAATTTGCATATCGTTTTGGCTTCACCTGGAATGCAGAAACCTTCAGGTTATGTCATGTATACATCCTCAAGGAGACTCCCATTAAGGAAGGCGGTTTTTACATCCATCTGCCAAATTTCATAATCATAGTATGCAGCGATGGCAAGTAAGATCCGAATGGATTTAATCATCGCAACTGGTGAAAAGGTTTCATCATAATCTACACCATGAATTTGTTTGAAAACTTTAGCAACCAATCGCGCTTTGTAGCTATGTACATTTCCATCCATGTCAGTCTTCTTCTTGAAGACCCATTTGCATCCAATGGGTTTGATATATTTCTGACTTGTCCTCGCCAGGCGAGCTTGAGCGAGACTTTGAGACTTCAAATTCTTTTTTCTTTGTTCCAATCCTGTCCTAAGCTTCAATTCCCTACAAAAAGGGTTGGGATTTAGAATAAACTAAGTAAAAATAACTTAAACAAATATATACACGATTTCGGGGTTTTTCAAAAGGATTTCTTACATTTTAAGTTAATAAGTGCACAAATATATTATGTGAGTTAGCTACTTTTCGGCACTTATCAAACTTAAGGAACACTCTTTGGGGGTTCAACCTAAGGATCGTAGTGGTTATCGACATGGTATTCAGAAGGATAAGCCTTTCCAAGATGCCCTGGTTTAACATGCCCGAGAGGAGGGGAGGAGGGACAATAGTTTAAAGGGTGTGACGGAAGAGTCTCAGTAGAAACAAGATGTGGTGTGGGAAGTGGAGGTTGAAGAAGAAATTTTGACTAGGCTAAAAGAAGCTTATGTTGGCTATCTTACGGAAGATAAGGAAGCTATTACCATTCAAAACCAATTTAGAATGGATGGTTACCAGAATATTAAGATATGTTCACTAGGTTTTATGAAGATTCTTCCATGGAGTGAACTGGCGGGGGAAGTAAAATAAATTGTTAAGTTAGTGGGGTGATGGTGTTCCCTGTTTGAAAGGGTCCATCCTTGGTCACCATTGTTGATTTCCAATCAAAGGGTGAGTTGGATTAGATGTCACGGTCTCCCGTTACATGCTTGGGTGTTGATCTTTTTCATGTCGTGGCATTTAAATTTGGAAGGATTATTGACATTGACGAGAGGTCTAAGAACATGGTGAAATGCGATTTTGCTAGGGTAAAGATCCTATCGGGGGCAAATAAGCTTATTGATACTTCCATGGCGGTAACGATCCTATCTGGGACAAAAAATTGGAAAAGTTAGTAGTGTTTTGTTTTTACAATAGTTTTTTTTTCAAAACTAAATTTTTAGAGAATAAAACGTTAGCGTTTGAAACACCGACTCTACCTTATTTTGTCGGACTTTTAACATATTAGAGTCGGTCAAGCCGACGACGCTAATATTTTTGAAAAATTTGACCAAAAAAATCAGGTGTCTAGTTCGGGATATACCGACTCTAAACCGACGCTATTAGCATTGGTGTCGGGGGCCGACGCTAATTTTGGAGGCTAAAATGATGTTTTTTAGTAGTGGGTGCAAGGAATCCGTTTTGATATCATGATTAAAGAAGAGATCGGAGGGGGCTGGAAGGGTTGGAAATGTGAAGGCCAGAGATGTGGTGGCATTGATGACAGCTCGCCAAGAGCTCCTTCCGAAATTAGAAATCAGGAATTAGAAATCGCCACGATGGGAGATGCTTGTTTACTAAGAAATCAGAAATTATATTTTTGAAGAAAATCTGTCCATCGCAGCATGATGCCCTCCATCGCAGCACGATGACATTACTTAGCGACCAAACTGATGAAACGCACAAGATTAGTTATAATTCTGAACTAAATCTCTCCATCGCAGCACGATGGGCTTATCGTGGTTGCGATGCCTTGCTGAGGCCCGTTTGAAAAACTATAAATAGATCTCTCCTCCTCCATTGTAATTTATTCAGAAATAGAAGAACTTTTCTATACTTCTAGAGAGGTTCGGATGAGCTCTACGGGCATAGTTTTCTCCCCTTACGGGAAAACTATCTCAGCAAGGTATGTTTTCTTTAGGTTTTTCTTATTAGATTCTTGTAATTTAATTATGTAAGTCTTTTGTAATAGATGCCTTAGGTTGTGGTGGAGTAGATGAACTGCCCTATGAATACTTGAGTTATGTAATTGAGTCAAAGTTATAATAAATCGTTATTCAGTATTATGTTTGTTATTTATTTTCTTGCACTTTAACGACGTTGCCCGAAATCTGGCCGGATAAGCGGGACCGTCCATAGAATAAATATTAGGGTTAACTTTGATAGCAATATTAGGGTTTACTTTAATGTTTGTCCAGAATTAGTAATAAATAATGCTAGATGAATAGAGACGATAACATTCTGAACTAGTTGTGACATAGCAATTAGAGGAGGAATATAGTTTTTACATCTTCAGGCATTCCTTGTACGCCAGACATAGGTTTATTTCCTTACTTGCTGAAGATTTATAAAGATATTTTATTTCTTTAATATATGAAGATATTTAAAGAAAGATTTGATTTGACTCAGGAATATTTTTGTGCGGAATATTTTGATTATTCCAGCTATATTTTGAAGATTGCAGGAGAAAATATAAAAGGTATATTTCAAATATATTTTTGTGCTTCAATAAATATATTTATGAAAAGAATATTTTGTACAAATATATTTGTGGAAAAAATATTTTTTCTCTAGAATATTTCTTGGAGCTGAAGTATTGTTGAAGTCCTAATGATTTAAGAAGCCCATCAACTCAGGGCTATATATATTTGAAGACAAACCTAGTTTAGGTGTGGGTGTTTACGCCGATATAGGTTTAGGGTTTTAGGAGTCAATTGAGTTTCTTTGTGAGCCTTTCTTGCATCACATTGATGAATGCCAAGGATTATGTTTAGTTGAGTTGTAATTGTGATCTTCTCTAAAGCTTTGAAGTAAGAAGATAAGTTACTTGTTTAACACTTGAAGCCTTTAGGTAAAAGTGTGTAATTTCTAGTAGAGTTTCTCCAAACTTTTGTGTGTGTGTTTTTTACCCTTACACTGTAGAGAACAGTGCTGGATATATTTGTTAAAGGCTCTAGGTAGAATTAGCACGAGCAGGTGATTAATTAAGTGATTAGTTGTAAACGGTAGAGTTTAGCTTTGAATTGATACTATTATAGTGGATTTCTTCCTGGATTGGCATCACTATAGTAGGAGAGGTTGCTCCGAACTGGGTCAACAAACATACTGTGCAAGTTTATTTTCTGCTGTCTTTTACTTATATTATCCTACAGTACGTTAAAGTTGCCTATGCACTTTCACTAGGGAGGAAAATTATTGCTTGCATTGGGGAGACTCTTGAACAGTGTGAATCTGGTAGTACATTTGCTGTTGTTGCTGAGCAAACAAAGGCAATTGCAGGTACTCTATGTTCACGAACTCTTGTTTTGTTTTTTATCTCTATGTGAATGATATTTTCACAAAAATTAGTTTCTAATTGCAACAACCGATTTCCATTATTTGATTTATTTCATAACTTACTGTTTTGCTAGCGATCAACGTTGTTACTGACCTTAATTCTATTTGCAGCTAAAGTATCAAATTGGGATAATGTTGTTTTGGCCTATGAGCCAGTTTGGGCCATTGGAACATGTAAGGTTGCAACTCCTGCTGAGGCTCAAGAGGTATGCTTACCTATATTTCATTGATAACATCATCGATTTATAGCTATATTTAAAATTTCATTGTTTTTATATCTATGTTCTTGTGAACAATTAAGCCTGCTGGATACATCTCGTTCTTTCTGCTATCTAGTCGCTCAATCTCTTGATAATTGTGTTGGTTTTAGGCTTAGGTCCATGCTGATTTAAGGAAATGGGTTCATGACAACATGAGTGCTGAAGTTGTTGCCTCCCTAAGAATCATCTATGGAGGTACTTCAGTTTTTATTTGTCTTTGTATATGCGGTTACTTTCAATGTCAAAGAATAACAACTTTGTCGGAGTTTTGAGGCATTGTAGTAATAATTTCTTATTTAATTAACTTAATTTAATAACTGCAGGTTCTGTAAATGGAGGAAACAAAAAAGAATTGGCATGTTTGGTTGTGTAACCGGAACTTAATGCATCGATGTATGTTTAACCTAATTCATTTTGTGTGTTTTTCTTCTTGAACTCTTAGTAGAGATTTCTTAACTTGATCAGTTAAAGGGCAAAATGTTGAAATTATATAGTTTTATGTTTGTGTATGTATTATTACTTAAGTAAAATTTTGGTTTATGTTGAAAGTATATGAACAAAACAGAGGAGAGAGGGATGAGAGAGAATGAAGAGAGAGGGTCTGCATGAGAAAAAGAAGAAAGGAGGGTACGCTCAAAAGTTTGACAAGATCTCAACGTCATTCTTTGTCACAAACTTCCCGGAGGAGGTGGGGTGGGGAGATTTATGGAGATTATTTGCTAAGTTTGGCAGTGTATGTGATGTGTTTATCCCTAAAAAGGTAGACAAATGGGGGAGAAAGTTTGGTTTTGTGAAGTTTAAGGAGGTCCAAGAGGTGGAGCAGTTGAGCAAGAAACTAGAAGATATGTGGTGGAACAATTATAAGCTTCAAATTAATAGAGCTCTGTTCGGGAAAGGCGACAAGAAGGAGAAGGAAATTACGTCTCAACATTCAAAGGGCGTGATGGTTAGTACTGGTCTGGTCAGTGACGATGTTTCCTTTAAATCGTTGCTGGTTGGAAAGGGTCGAAGGACGATGAACAAAGATGGTACGGCGGCAATTGGAGAGGGTGGAAGAAATAGGAGTAGAGCACTTAGTATGTGTGACACTGGAAATTCATGTCCAGGAAGCAACTTTGAGTGCTCTATCATTTAGTAAGGTTGGTGTCTTTAAAGAGCCTATGGATTTTCGTTCCTTCCAAGATAGATTATTACTAGAGGGCCAACATGAAGTGAAGGCTACGTACATGGGAGGAAATCTGGTACTGCTACAAAGCTCTTGTGAAGGGGAGATGGAAGAAGTGATGAAGTTCAACAAACATTGGTGGGACCTGTGTTTTATGAAAATATCCCTTGGAAACCAAATCTCTTGTCAGAGTGCAGAGAAATATGGATTAAAATTTATGGCATCCCTCTCCATGCTTGGGATGAGGGTTGTTTCAAAGCAGTGGCTGGCCGGTTTGGAGTTTTTTTAGATTTTGATGAACCTACAGTAGCAAAACAGAGACTTGATGTGGCAAGGGTGAAGCTAAGAACGGTTAGAAGAGGAATGATAGATACGGTTCTTCAATTAAAAGTTCAAGGGGAGCTCTTTGATGTGTGGGTAGTGGAGGAGAGATGTGGTTGTGGGGAGGAGAGAAACCTGGTGATGGAGGAAGGTCGCCGGAGTTTTGAGAAAGCAAATAATTCCGGTGACCAGGGGGGAAGGGGTGATGATAGAGACATGTTTTCAGATGGCAGGAGTGATAGTGAAAGATCAAAACCCTATGAGACATTGTTAGGGCTACAAGAAGAGAGTAGGTGTGGGGTTGTGGCGGTGTCAGGGGACAAAGAAGGAAGTGGTAACATTGACCTCCAAGGTCAAAACTTTTTGGAGGAGATGGTTGGGGAAAGGTTGGTATCTGATCCTGTGGGAAAGAGACACGTTGATAATATAGGAGTGTGGCCTATTCTAATTCCTTCTTGTGACATGGGTGGTGCGGAGATTGAGGTACGAGGTGATGTGGGGCAGGTGGTTAGTACTGCAAATTTTTCTCCTTTACTGTGCAACGATTTTGAAAGAAGGGAGGGCTGTCACGTGATGAGGGAGAATGGTGATAAGGAAGTGGGTGGGTTAAATGGATCTATTGGGCCTCCAAATTCCAATTGGAACCCATTCCTTGATGTTGAGGACCAACAGGGCTCAGAATCTAGTTTTGCACAAGGGGAGGTGTATGGCCAAATTTTGCTGAAAGAAAAATCAAATAAACATGTAACACTTGAAGGAGGTGACGTGGCAGAAATAGAAGGCTACGCAGTGGAGAGAGACTCTCAACTCTCTGAACCGACAGAAGATTCAAACCAGGGTTGGACGATGGTTACTAGAAAACGCAACTTGAAGAAGGTCCAAAACAATAATGGAAGAACCCCTGCCCTAAATATTAGGATTCCTAAATTCAAACAATTTGAGATGTCTGTTAATGCTACAAACAAAAGGAGGAAGGAGGGGAAATTAAATTCAGGAGCTGGTGAAGCAACAGAGGATGGAGAATTGAGTCTGCAGTCGCAACAACCTTTAATTGATGCAGATTTACCCCATGATTTCGATTTACATGTTGTCTTACCTATACCCAGCTCTGGAATTGATCGATTGTTAAATGTTGAAGCGGGGCTGGTTATAGAATCATCTATAGGAGAAGGCGTGGGCTCTGACCAAAATCTGGAGGAGGCTAAAACTCTGATTGATATCCAGAAGAATGTTGGTCTCACTTTTGATGTGGTAGATGAGGTTATTCAGAGGAAATTGATTGTGCTTGATGAAAGTGATCGTCAGAAGATTGTTGAAAGGGAGCAAGAAAGGGGTTCCCAATGATTGTGTGCTCTCTTAATATTAGAGGGTTGGGAAGCTATGTTAAGAAAAGGTGTATTAGACAACTTATTAGCAGAGAAAATATTGATTTTATAGCAATTCAAGAAACAAAGTTGGAGGAGATCTCGGAGGCGGTGTGCTTTAGTTTGTGGGGTGGTTCAGATTGCGAGTGGGCGTTCCTCCCGGCAGAAGGAAGTAGTGGTGGAATTCTCTCTATATGGAGGAAGGTAAACTCTTCTTTAATATTCACTTTTATTGGAGAAGGGTTTGTCGGTGTGTGTCTAGAATGGGGGGCTAGGAAGACTATTTGCTTCGTGGTCAATGTTTATGCAAAGTGTGATTTAATTGATAAACGTAGACTTTGGGAAAACCTTGTTATGTCAAAAAATGGTTTTGGAGATGGTGCTTGGTGTGTGGTTGGTGATTTTAATGCGGTGAGAAAGAGAGAGGAGCGTAGAGGGGTTGGCCTCTTGACTCCATCCTCCACAACGATGGAAATTAGGGAGTTTGATCGGTTCATTGGTAATATGGAGGTGGAAGATTTGCATACGGTAGGAGGAAAATTCACTTGGTTTCATTCTAATGGTGTGGTTATGAGTAGGATTGATAGAGTTTTGGTTTCGGAGGAGTGGATGGTATTGTGGGGATCCCATATTGTTAGAATCCTTCCTAGGGAGGTTTCGGACCATTGCCCTTTGTTACTAAAGCCTAGTTCGTTTGAATCTCGCCCAAAACCGTTTCGGTTTTGTAACCATTGGCTAGGTCATAAAGATTTTAAGAAGTTGGTGGAAGAGTTTTGGATCTCCCAAAACTTGGAGGGTTGGATGGGCTTTGTCTTAAGAGAAAAATTGAAACTCTTGAAGGTGCATATTAAAGAGTGGAACAAAGTAGAGTTTGGGAATTTGGAAGAATCTATTAAGTCTTTAATTTTGAATATTAGAGACAAGGATGTGAGAGGTGAAAATGGGCTCTTAACTTCGGGAGAAGTGGAAGAACGGAGGAAGAATTTTGGAGATTTATGGAGACTTTTAAAGAGTAGGGAGTTGTTGATGTTTCACAGATCAAGAACTAAATGGCTTAGAGATGGTGATACGAATTCTAAGTATTTCCATGGATGCCTCAAAGCTAGAGAAAGAAGGAATGCCATTTCTTGTTTGAAGGTGGGGGATAGGTGGATTGACACTTCTTTGGAGATTATTGAGGAGGTGACAAGGTTCTTTAAAAATCACTTCTCTTCAATTATTGGGCCGAGGGTGAGGTTAGAAGGAGTGGAGTTTCCTATGGTGTCGGAGGAAGAGAATAGGATGTTGATTGCACCGTTTTTGTTAGAAGAAATTGAAGACGTGGTTCTCAAAAGTGATAGGAACAAAAGCCCGGGTCCGGATGGTTATAATTTTGCCTTTTTGAAATCGTTTTGGTCCTTACTTAAAGGGGATGTGAGATTGATGTTGGATCAATTTCATGGTAACGCTCGTCTCCCAAAGGGGTTTATGTCCTATTTTGTTACTCTCATCCCAAAAGTAACGTGCCCCTCAACCCTTGGTGATTTCCATCCAATTTCTCTTTTGGGTTGTCTTTACAAAATAATTGCGAAGGTGTTAGCGGCGAGACTTGCAAAGGTGATGGACTCGGTGGTTGCTACTACCCAATCGGCCTTTATAAAAGGAGGAACTTGGTGGATGGGGTCATGGTTGTAAATGAAATTATAGACCTTGCAAAAAAATCCGGGCGAGCTTGCCTTGTTCTTAAAGTGGATTTTGAAAAGGCGTATGATTCCGTCGATTGGGGTTTTCTTGAGTATATGCTTCGGAGATTTAGGTTCGGTGAAAAATGGATTGATTGGATAAAAGCTTGTGTTTTTTCCGGAAACTTATCGGTGCTAGTCAATGGTAGTCCTATATCGGAAATTAATATTCAAAGTGGTCTAAAGCAAGGGGACCCGTTGGCCCCTTTCTTATTTCTACTTGTGGCGGAGGGGTTTGGGGGTTTGATGAGGAGTGCCGTGGAGAAGAACTTGTTCAAAGGATTTAAGGTGGGCTCAGATGGTATTGTTGCATCACATTTGCAATATGCCGATGATACCATTTGTATCGGGGATGCGTCATTGGCAAATTTGAGGACGTTGAAAGCGATTTTGCGTGGTTTTGAACTAGCATCGGGTCTAAAGGTGAACTTTTGGAAGAGTTGTTTAATGGGAGTGAATGTTTCATCACAATTCTTGGATATGGCTTGCAACTTCCTTAATTGTAAGCGTGGATTGATCCCTTTCTCTTATTTGGGTCTTCCGGTGGGGGCAAACCATAGGAGATTTTCAACGTGGCAGCCGTTGATTGATAACCTCAAAAATCGTCTCCATTCTTGGGGTAATAGGTATGTGAGCCTCGGTGGTCGGATTGTGATAATTAATTCCGTGCTAAACGCAATCCCTATCTTCTTCCTTTCCTATATGAAATTGCCGGCGGTAGTGTTGAAGGAGATTATTAGAATTCAAAGAGAATTCTTGTGGGGATGTTTAAAAGGTGGTAGAAAGATTAGTTGGGTGAGTTGGAAGGAGGTGTGCAAACCTAGATGTCAAGGGGGTCTTGGGGTGAGAGATGTGGGGAAGGTTAATCTAAGTCTATTAATTAAATGGAGATGGAGAATCCTTCATGGGGAGAATGCTTTTTGGAAAGAGATTCTAGTTGCCAAATATGGTCATGATATCCTTTCTAGGGTGCATTGGTTTGATTGTGATCGAAATAGACGTGCCTCATTGTGGTGGAATGATATTTGTAATATTGATCTAAAAGATGGGGTGAGTTGGTTTGCTCCAAATTTAAGCCGATCTATTGGTAATGGTCTCTCGACTCGTTTTTGGCTTGATTGTTGGATGGGGAATTCCCCTCTTTGTGCTAGTTTCCCACGTCTTTTCTCAATTTCTACCCTTAAAGAGGGTTCGGTTTGTGAAGTTATTAGGGAAAGGGACAGGTTTTGTGCGGGTGTTTGGGGCTGGCGTCGTAGGTTGTTTGTGTGGGAGTATACTTTGCTTAATGAACTTGCTGCTGCCATGCCTGTTGTTGTGTTAACAGAGGAGAAGGATGTGTGGAAGTGGAGGCTAGAGGGCTGTGGTTTATTCTCGGTGCAGTCCACATACCTTTTGCTTGGTAATATTTTTACCTTGGAACCACAGTTTCATGAGGCGGAATTGCGGGTCTTTAGTAGTATATGGAAGAGTCCAGCCCCCTCGAAAGTAATTGCGTTTGTTTGGAAACTTTTGCGGAATCGTATTCCAACAAAGGATAATTTGATGCTTAGGGGAAGTGGAGCTATTGGTGGAGGCGTAAACTGTGTACACTGTAATGGGGGGGAGGAAAACGTGGCCCATCTTTTTCTCTTCTGTGATTTTGCAGAGAGGGTGTGGAAGTCGGTGTTTCGTTGGCTTGGCCTTGTTATTGTTATTCCGTCGAATTGTTTCGTGCTCTTTGATTGCTTCACAGGTGCTGCAGGGAATAGAAAATTGGTAGGCGGTTTTTCTTTGATTTGGCATGCCACAATTTGGGCAATTTGGAGGTCGAGAAATAGTATTATTTTCTCAAATGGTTCGATCGATCCGGAGGTGGTTGTAGATGCTGTCAAATTATTGTCGTGGAAATGGGGATTGAGCAGGCATAAAATCCCAATTTGCTTGTTCTATGAGTGGTGTTGGGACCCCGGTTTATGCTTACGGCGTCGAAGTGTTTAAATAGGACGGAGCTGGTGTGGTTTAGGTGTAGTTTCCTTGTCTGCAGTTTGGGTTCCTGGCCTCTGTTTTCTCGCCTGGGACTGTTTTTGTTTTGCTGCATTTTCTGTTTTGGTTGTGCTCCATCTTTGGATTGTTTAGGAGTGTAAGTTGGTGGCTGTTTGGAGGTTTATCCTCTTTGTAATTCTTTGTACTTCTTGTACATGTTTTAATAAAACTTTTGCCCATTCAAAAAAAAAAAATTTTGGTTTATGTTATGTATAAATTTGGTTAGCTAGCTCTTGAGTTGTGTGACTATTGTTAATATAACTGCATGATTTTGCATGGATTTTGATTTTTGTATAGCAGCAAAAAAATGGTTTTTTGTATAAGAAGTAATAGTATAGCAGCAACAACAAAAAAGTTGATTTTTTTTTTTTTTAAAAAATATATAACATTTCACGACGGTTAAACCCAGGAGCCGACATGGAATCTCATGTTTTCACTTCAGAGAATATAGAAACCCGACGTGGAATCTCCAAACTTTTTTTATAAAAAAATTTGACATTCTCATCTCACTTCGGGGAATAAGCGCACCCGACGTGGAATCCCTAGTTTTCACTATGGTTGGGGACCCGACGTGGAATCCCTTCACTTACAACGTCGATGGTCTTTACGTCGGGTCCGGAACCGACGTGGAAAGTGGTTTTCACCCGACGTGGAATCCCCAATCTGTACTAGTGATATGTATTCAATCACAACAACATACATATATTCTCAATCATATGTATTCAATCACAACAGCATACATATATTCTCAATCATATAAAATTCACAACAACCACTCAAGCATGTGTAGAATATAGCATGTTCTCAAACAAGTTCTCGTCACGAGAATACATCACAAAACAACCATGCTCATAATTCATATTGCATCACATCATGCAAATACACATATTCAAGCAAACAGTTACACATGCATAAAAAGCACTCGATATTTCGAGGTATATGAAATCGTTAGAAAGTGCCCTTACGTCGACAAGCTTCCAACACATCAACTTACGCTACGCGAGCAATATATGTCTCCCTCGACGAAGTCCCCAATTCGGCTAATCCTCTTAACCTTTTAAAACATACACCTTATCTAAGTTAATACCACATTCTAATTGGTTACGTAAATAAATCCTAGCTCGGCTACTAAAGGATCAAGACCTATGGTTGTTCCCTCACAACTAACTAGGCTCAAATCCACTATTCACGCTACATAAAATTTAAGCAGCGTAATGTCAATAAAATACTCCCACTGTATTCTATCGAAACGAAACTAAAATTCAAAAATCTAGAGGGGTCTAAGGTACTTTCTAACACTCTCGGATAGTGATTACGAGACCTCCCTATATTGATAAAAAATTCATGAAGTTTAATGCACTATTTTTCGCCATACGAAAATATTTTTCGTTTCATAACAACTACGAAACACGTTTGTTCCCAACACCAAAGCAATCAATTACACACCCTAAAACCATTTGAAAACAACTCATGAGCTCTTGAAAAATTTTCACAAAAATAAAAGCTTACTTGCGCCACAAGTTACAAGTTTTCCTTTCAAATAAAATGGCCATAACTCATTCAATCTTTATCCGATCGAGACGAGCCATATGCCAAAATCTTCGTCTCGAAAAGACGGATCATATTGTTAACTTTCAAGGACACGAAAACAATTTTAAAATGACGAAAATACCCTTTCCAAATTCGGCCAGAATTGGAAATCACACCATAAATCATTTTTCTTTCATTTCAAAAGCATAGCATTAGGCAATTAGTTCACAAAATCATTTAATTGATTCAAACAAAACATTTCCAAAACATAATTTACAAATCAAAATAGTTTTCCCAAATTTCTCATGAACACCAACAAAAATATTTTCTTGTTTTTCAAAACCAAACCAAACATCATGAAGACAAACTTCTAAAAAGTCTTAAAACAACACCATTAACACAAACTCTAAACAAAACTTCATGTTCTTGATCAATAGAAAATTTCTCATCAAAATCCTAGCTAAGAATATTTCATGAGATTCTCATCCATCCATGGAAATCAAAACAACTAAGCCTAAACATGTTAGTTAATCACTCATGAACAACTTCTAAGCAACAAGAATCTTTTATGGACAATTTCTCACAAATTTTTCTCAAGAACATAACCTCTAAAATTCATGAAACTCTAAGAATCTTAGCCAAACAAGAGAAAGGAAGAGTTAGTTACCTTAGGAGATGATTCCTAGCAAGTCTCTTATGATCACTCAAGCTTGACATGAGATGATTTGGTTGGGAATTGAAAATTTCTCAAGGTGGAAAGTCAAAGGGTGGTTCACGGCAAAGTGAGAGAGAATGAGGGAGTATGAGTGATTTTTTTCTAAGTTGAAATGATCAAACCTCCTTACTATACAAAGGTCTTGATCAATACTAGCTCTTGGATCAAATAGTGCACTAATCCATGATCAAATCCTAGCCATTGGTTCTCTTACTCACAAACTTAAAATAATAAAAACCAAATAAATATCTAAATATTTTCATGGTCATGCCAACTCATATCGCTCAGTTCCCGCGCTCGTGCTTAAACGATTCGTATCTCGCATACCGATAAACTTTACGGAAATAGAAAATTCTACCGTAAATCACTTAATTAAAACAATTCACAAACTTTCGAATAAATTTTATTCCGAATAAATTTTTGCTCTTAAGCTTGGAAAATACAATGAGATCAAATTATCATAACAGTCGATATATAAAGTCTCTGTTTAAATTTTGTTGGAAATCGGAAACCGTAAAATTTTCAAACAGCGGGTATATCTTGTCCGTTTTCTCAAAAACCACTAGAAAATTATTTTCAACATTTCAACGAGACAAAAATGTTTCTAAACTCATTTAAAGCTTTATAAAATCATTGTGCCCATTTTTCAAATGTTAAACTACGCGCAGACACAATTTCAGCATAAATTCTGTCGAAACAGACAATTAAACAGAAAATCAATAAAAACAAATAGCACAAGCTAATTAATATATCAAAAATCATATTTTTACTATAGTAATTCTACGGGTCTTACAGATATTAAGAAACAAGGTGGACCAAACAATAAAAGTCTCAAGGTTATAGATTTTCCTAGTACATTGAACTTTAAGTATAACTTTTCTCCCAAACTAATTTTACTAAACTATATACCACTCCCTAGAGCCACATAAGTACCATTAAAATTTAATATCATGCAACTACAAAGTACTTAAACACCAGAACTTAGTAATTAAGACCAAAAGAAAACACACATCACCCAAAAGAAAACACAAGAACTTAAACACCACACATCACAAAAAACCTAGCTAAATGCTAAATAAAAATACTCCTAAACAGAGTTGATTCTCAGCTTAAAAAAAGTAATTAAGACCAAATCCCATAAAATTTCAAGTTTCCCAACAACAATAAAGTTGATTCTCAGCTTCAAACAACAACATTATAACATTCATGCATATAATGTTGAGAGGGAAGAATAAGAAGATTGAGAAGTAAGGATAAAACTCACTGTTCCAGTTGAGAGGGAAGAACAAAGAGCACGACAAGAATTTCTCTTATTACCCACAAACAGTTACCCACGGCCTCATGGTCGTGGATAATTTTGAAATTACCGACGACATACCCACAACTAAACCATCTATAAAATTTAGAGTTTTTTGTAAATTGTCACCCACAACTTAACTGTCAATAATTATAAACGACTTGAAAACATTAATAATTACCCAGGCAAAAGTTAGGGTCCATAAGCCTCAAACTTATGGACCGTACATAAGTTATTCCCAGCCGTCTGATTTTGAGCTCCACGTGTAATAATCACAGCATACGAATACACGTTAGACACCGTTAGACAGTTACGAGCTTCCCTCTCCGACGATCATCACCGATTCCACATCGCCATCACCGATTCCGTCATTTAGCGTCACCGATTCCTTCATTTAGCTTAATCATCATCACCGTTATTGATTCCATCGTTCATCACCAGCAACATCTCTCGGATCACAGTCATCACCTTCGTTTGAAGGTAGCTTTATCTGTAATTCATTGATTAACCTCAATTACTTGTTAATGTATGAGTTTATGAGTTTGATTATGCTTTTATTGATCAATCATGATAGTTGAACTTTAATGTATGAGTTTATGATTAATTTTTTGATTGTTGTGATGAGTTTGATTATGCTTAATTTTTTATTTTTGTTTTTAGTTATGATGCTAGTTGTGCAATTTTTGTATTTGCTTTGCTCTACAGTTGTATGTTCTTGAGTTTGTTTGAAGCTTATATGATGATTTTATTAACAGGAATTTGTTAATAGTGTTTGATTATTCTGTTAATATGAAACAATGTTGCATAAGGAATGGTTTTAGACAGTTGGTCACCAACACCATTTGATTCTGATAATGGTTTTCTGTAGGATGGTTGTTTTTTTTGGTTACATTCGTTTTGAAGAGGTAATAGATGAATTTTGTTGTGCGTTAACTTTCGTGCTGAATTATTATTGTATAATGATATTTGAGTAATCATGTATATTGAATTATTGATTTGTAATGTATCTTGCTTATTTTGAGTGGCATGTCACAAGGTGTAAGCTTTACATTATTTGATGAAGTGTTGTTGTTGTTCTTGGTTGGTAGTTTTTATGTGGTTTAGGGTGATAGATAGGTCAGTTGTAATGTTTAGTATAGATTAACCTACATGATCTTGGTAATACTGTTTGATTAATTTTGGTGTTACTGGCTGAAGCCATTTTGGCTAAGAAATGGTTTCATAGAATTGTTCACCAACAGCATTTTGATGTTGATAATTGTTGTCTTGTTTTACAGGGATTGTTTATGTTTTAAATGGCTTCGACATCAACTGTAGCACTCATTGATGATGGTAGCTCAGAAACAGATGTTGTTAGGGCTCAATGTTACTCCGCTACAAATAAAGAATCATGGGAGTCTTTAGGATTTGGAACTGTTAAAGAGATTGAAGAGTTTTATGGTAATTATGCATATAACACTGGATTTTCTATTAGGACTCACTTGAAGGCGAAGGTCAATTCACAAAACAAGAAATCAGACAAGATACATTATGTCCGTTTTGTATGTAACAAAGAAGGTTTCAGGAGGGGAAGTTTGCTTAACCCTAAGAATAGGTCAAAATCAGACAGTCCGGTTGTTATTGAGTTTGAGAAAGTGAAAGAAAAATCTGAGGAAAGGGTTGGTTGTAAAGCTGGGATTTCTTTGAAGTGGGATGAAGCGTTGAGTGTTTATAAGATATATAGATGGGATGTGGATCATTGCCATCAATTACATAAACCAGAACATTCGCGCTACTTGAGATCATTCAGAGAAATTAATGAAGTTCAAGGACAGCTTGCTGTAATAAATTCGAAAGCTGGAATGTCGATGAGAACTTCATATGAAGTTATGGGTCAGGGTGTTGGAGGGACAGATAATCTGCCGTTTCGATTTTCAGATTTGAAAAATTATTTGATGACGATTCGTTCGAAACAAATGTTTGTTGGTGACGCAACTGTGATTCAGGAATTTTTTAGAAATGAAGCTTTATCAAAACCATCATTTTATTATGATATTCAAGTTGATGCCGCGGAAGATATAGCTAGTATATTTTGGGCAGATGGCATTATGCAGCTTGATTATGCTATATTTGGTGATGTTATAAGCTTCGATACAACTTACCGAACCAACAATCAGTATCGCCCTTTAGGTTAGTTTGTTGAACTTCTCTCAGTTTATTTTGTTTCTGTGCTTCTGAATTGTCATGGTATTTTATGTGTTGAAGGTGATACTGTTTGATATATTTTTGCAATTCTGTCTGAAACCATGTTGCATCTGGAATGGTTTCATCCAGTTGTCCTGCAAACCATTGGACCCTGATAATGGTTTTATTGGGTCCATATTATATTTGTAAGGATTGATGTAGTTAATATTGTTCAATGATTTTTTTGAGTTTATGTACTTAGTATTTTATGTGGTTAGGGCAATAGATATGTTTGCTAGATCCTCAATGTTCTTCATGGAAAAGTGTTTGGTTATGTACTTATTATTTTTCGAGCCTTTCTCAGGATTCCAATTTATATCTTGTTTTTCTGCTGCTGATTTGTTTTATTATTTATGTGGTTAGGGTGATAGATATGGTTACAAATTTTTTTTAATAATGTATAGGAAACCATATTGTATATGGAATGGTTTCAATCAGTTATTCACAAAAACCATTTGATACTGATTATGGTTTTCTTTGATCCAGGTTAAAAAATGTAAGGGAAAAATGTAATTATTATTGTAGATATTTCTCTTAGATCATTATTCTCTTGTGACTTTTCTTATACAATCAGCATGCTACCTAGTTGATCTGGGGTCCTTAATAATGTTAATACTGTGTGATTAATATGTTTGGACTGTCAGAACCATTTTTCACAAGGAATGGTTTCAGTAAGTTGTGTAGCTAAACCATTTTGAACTGATAATTGTTTTATTGGTTTACATTGCAGCTGCCTTTCTTGGTTTTGACAATCATCGGAAGAGTGTCTTATTTGGTGCTGCATTACTGTATGATGAGACTGCAGCCACGTTTGATTGGTTGTTTTCAACTTTTCTGAAGTGTATGTCCAATAAGAAACCACAGACAATATATACTGACCAGGCTGGTGCGTTGTTGAAGTCAGTTCCGAATATCTTCCAAGGTGTTTTTCATGGGATTTGCTCATGGCATATGGGAGAAAATGCAAAGAAAAACCTTGGCTCCCGTGCAAACTGTGCATTTTTTGATGAGTTTAGTAATTTGATTTCAAATGTAGACAATGAAGTAGATTTTGACTACAATTGGGACCAGATGATGAAAAACTGCTTTGATGGAAAGCCTATTTCAGATTTTAGGTGGCTTGTTCAAACCCACAAACTTCGTATGCATTGGTCGTCAGCTTGGGTTAAGTCACATTTCACAGCTGGTCTAAAAACAACTCAGTTGAGCGAGTCATTTAATGCTTTCCTCCGTGGTTTTTTGCAACCAGATCATTCTCTTGTTCGATTTTTTCATCATTTCAATATTATGGTTCAAAGGTTGAGGGATAATCATATTGAGTTGGACTTCAAGGCTGCAAACACTAAAACTAAAAATAATTATCCTAACAGTCAACTGATGCGGTCTGTTGTTAATAAGTATACACCAACTTCCTTTGCATTTATTCACAAGCAGTATGACCTTTCATTCAAATACTATTATGAAGAGGACACAACCAAAGGGTCTGAGTTGAATAGGGTTTTCAATGTGTTCACAGTTGAAAAGGTTGCTGATCCTGATGGAATAGATGATGTGAATTATGATGATGCTGATACTGATGGGGGCTCAAATGTTGATGTTTTGGATGAAGAAATTCAAGATCATGTTCGACTTGATGAAAGGGTTGTCACAGTTGATGTTAGGAGCAAGAGTTTTAGCTGCACATGTCGGATGTTTGAAAACAGGGGCTTCTTATGTCGACATATTTTCAAAATCCTGGAGTTTTTAGGTGGTTCAGTTCAATATCATTCTTTGAAGACAATACCTGCTCATTATGTTCTAAAGCGTTGGATGAAAGATGTCCGTCTGTCAGCCGGTTAAGATACCTACAGTGGTTAAGATACTCCTCGGCCTGCAATTGATTTATGTATATGTATTAGTAGTAAAACTACTTAACAATAGTAATGGTTTCAGTCCAAAACATATTAAAACCATTTATATATATTACTAAATGCTAACAGTATTAATATGGTTCTCTCACCTTAGATAAGTGACAAGTGTCTGGATCAAAACACATCAGAAATGGTTGTTCATTGGTGCGGCCTAGTCGACTTATCCCAAATGTTAATCCATGCTCAAGACCCATAAGCTCATGGACCTTTTGAAGGTCTTGGGTTGCTGTTTTCACATCCCAGTCACGCAGCGATGGGAACTTATCTCTTCCAGTCAACAATCGGCTTCTCTTTCCCATCTTATCCATATAATTGATCTGTACAACAAATCATTATCAGCAACAAATGGGTTTGGTGAAGAACTGACTGAAACCATTCCATGTGCAATATGGTTTTCCAGACAGTATTAACAGATTTTTGTAAACATAGCTATCACCCTAATCACATAAATACTACAACTAATCGGCAGCACAAAAACCAGACATAGATTGGAATCCTGATAAAAGCTGATACTAAAGCACCAACCAATGACTACCTATGATATACTACTAACTATACCCTTCCATGAAAAATATTTAGATGGTTATCAAACATTAAGATCATGATCTAACATAAATATCTATCATCCTAAGCACATAAAATACTAAGTTCAGCATCTCAAAAATATTAATAAAAAATATTAAATACATTTATCCTTACATTTTTTATCCCGGATCAAAGAAAACCATTTTCAGCATCAAATGGTTTTATTAAACACATGGGTGAAACCATTCCACACCCAACATGGTTTCAGACAGTATTAATGAGTTAATCAAAGGTTGAGTCTAACCTAGTGCTATAAAACAGCGTGTAAAGTGAAATGTTTGAATATATATATATATATATATATATATATATATATATATATATATATATATAAAGTGGTAGAGAGAAAGAAAATTATTACCATTAGGAAGTGGAAGTCCGCTAATGGATTTGCCACTTCCGGATTTTGCAGTCCCTCTTTCATGTATTCCAGGACATGCGAGCACCAATTATAGGATGATGCCTCTTCCAGTACTTGTGCGTAATGGAGAGAGACAAAGCTGCTGTTAGTTGGGCACAATATGTTGTGAATGATTAGACAGATTGCCCCTTTAACCCATGCCCTCGGTGTCTCCAGCATCTTCAGTTTTGCCTCCAACTCACTCACCTTCACAATTGGAGTGTAATTGCCTTCAAATCCCAACTCTCGTCTCAGTTTTTTAATAGCTTTTACTGAGCATTGATCAACATTAATCTTCTGTCCTTCCATTGGAAGTGCATAGACTCGATGCACGTCTTCTTCGCTCAATGGAAGCACATCTGTTTTGCTCAACCTATTCCACATATTATCTTTTTCGAAGTTCTTGACAACCCATTCGACAAAGAAGGTGTGGATTTTTGTCCATTTGCAAATATGGGTCATCCCTCCAAACCCACTTGCATTCAAAAGGTTAAGTATCTCTTGCTTTCTTCTTTTCTCATTGATTGACAACATAAGGTCATATACCTTAGGTATACTAAGCTTATGCCTTAATCGTTGTTCCACATCCAAAGTTTTCTTTGTATCGTCTTGATCTGAATTTCCATCACATTCTTCGTTCTGTTTGCCACTTTTTTTCTTATCCAGTTTACCACACTTCTTTTGCACCATTTTACGAGACTTCTTTGCATTTTCTTCTGCTGAACTGTCATCATCAGATTCTCCCGTGGGAGCTTCTTGTTTCCTTTTTCCACGGCTTGTTGATGCTTTTGCCTGAACTTTCTTGAGCTGTGTAGCAGTCATGTCTTCGGTATTATCATCTGAAGTTTGTGTCAAGCCAATACTAGGTTTTTTAACCTGCATTAAACAAAACAATTATCAGCATGTTATGGTTTTGGTGTAAAACAGCCTTAAACCATTCTTTGTGTCAAATGGTTGCAGACATGAACAAAGATTGTTATAACAAATCAGAACAACCAATTATAAATTATACTCATGCTGATGAACAAATCAGAACAAATCAGCATGTTAGACTCAACAAGTTATGTTCTCAACAAAGATGGTTCTAAAACATTTACAGATGCCAATTGGTCAAACTTACATAAAAATACTATTATTTGATTATTATTAAAATTTTGAGCATGGTAAACAGAGAAAACAAGGTTTCAACACATTGACAACATTTCTTTATGTCCATAAATAAAACCATTATTTGTATCAAATGGTTTAGATGCACAAGTGACTTAAACCATTCATTGTGCAAAATGGTTCTGACAGTAGTAGGTAACACGTGATTGCATAAACCAAAGCACACAAATATTTAAGATCATGATCTAATGCCTCTAACAGACATATCATGTTCTCAACAAACCATGTAACATGTTACACTCATGTCATAAAAACCATTAAGCTAAATAAATGGTTTTATTGTATAACCCCCTGTAATCATATAATGGTTTTCTAGCTCAAGTTTCTGAAACCATTTAATACTAAAACCATCTCCAACTAACATATACAATTTTTGAACTAGGTATTTGAGTTGATTTTCCCCAATCAGAAATTTAGGTTATACTAAAACCATTCCAAACTAAACAAAATCATTTCAGCCTATGATTTTTATGCCAAATCGAAATTACTTTCAAAATAATGTTCATTAATGAAGTTCAAACCTGATTTGTTTTCTTCTTTTTTGCATTTGCAAGTGATTCGTTGATGATGATGCTCTTTTTGCGTAGTGATGGTGAACTGTGATGATCATCCTTTCGTTGCCTGGTCATGATGAAGAATGATGATGAAGATGCTGCGACGGTAATGAACGGATAAATGGAAATGAAGAACGATGCTGCGATGCTGCGATGGTGATGATGATAATTTCCGGCGACGATTTGCGTTTTGAAAGATAATCTAATGCGTTTCAAAAATAAATGGAAATGGAAATAACGGTTGCTTTTTGTTGGGGGGCTTAGAAGTTGGGGGGGTTAGAAGGTGGGTCTGGTTATTGTCCATAAGCCCATGCTTATGGACCATACATAAATTGCTATGCGCGCCCCCCAGTTTACTACGCGCGCCCCCCAGCTGCAACCCCCCCTCCAATTGCTAAGCGCGCCCCCCATTTTCTAGCGCACCCCCCCAGTTTTTTTTTTTTTTTTTTTTTTTTTTTTTTTTTTTTAAATTTCTAGCCCCTCAGATTTTTTTATCACGTTTTTAATTTTGATTGATTGAATTTTATTTTATTTTATTGATTAGAGATAAATTTCAGAGTATTATGTATGATTAATTATTTTAGTAGTTAGTTTTAAACTAAAATCATGCCAAAACCATTTCTGCTGTAGAATAGTTTTAAATATGTGTACTCCAAAACCATTTGTGCTGTGGAATGGTTTCAGAGACCTGTACTCCAAAACTATTTAATGTACTTAATTATGTCAAAATCATGTTAATAACTCCAAACTTAATTTACTTAATGTACTTAATTTTTTTTCCTCCTCCAAACTTCTAGCACATCCCCCCAAATTCCTAGCGTACCTCCCGTTTCCAATTAAATAATAACTTTTGTTCCTTTAAAGTATATATTATTAGAATCCATTTTTAATTAATTTTCGTCATACAGCCCCTCGAAGCCCAACATAATAACCAATGGTTCATGTATTTATAAAGCATACTTGTCAAACATACAATTTAATTTTAAGTTTTATCAATCACAATCACAATATAAATAAAATCTCATACATTATGAAACCAAATAATAAGACTAATGGTTTCAGTGTATAATGTTATGACACCATTTAACTAGAATAATGGTTTCAAGGTATAAACTTTTTAACTATACTAATGGTTTCAGTGTATAACAGTATGAAACCATTTAATTAGACAAATGGTTTCAATGTATAACATCTTGAAACCAATTAACAAGATTAATGGTTTCAGTGTATAATGCTATGACACCATTTATTGTGAAACCATTCAATAGCACAAATGGTTTTGACGATTAGTACATTTAATGTGAAACCATTCCACAAAAAAAATGGTTTCAGAGCGTCATACTTTAAAACCATTAGATGTACTTAATGGTTTTGTCATCTGGAACTCAAATCACTGTTCATCTTCTTCTTCGAAAAATAGGGAAAATCAAATCAAAAGGGAAAATCGAAATCGAAAGGGAAAATCAAATCGAAAGGGAAAATCAAATCGAAATCAGAATTGATTTTTTTTTCGGGAAGATGAACCAGATCGCGTTCGAAATCGGAGTTGATTTTTTGCGAAGATGAATCAAATCGAAATCGGAATAGATTTGATTTTTCGATTTCGATTTTCCAGATCGCGTTCGAAATCAGAAAAAGAAGAAGAAGATCGCGTTTCACTGTTTCCTTTTCGTTTTTTGCAAAGAAGAAGATGAACAGTGACCGCGAAGAAGAAGAAGATGAACAGCACGATGATGATGATAAACAGTGCGGTGAACAGTGCGATGAACAATGCGATGATGGATATGAATCTGATGGCTGTGATTAACTTATGTACCGTTCATAAGTTTAAGGCTTATGGACAATAACTTTTGCCTTAGAAGGTGGGGGGGCGCGCGAAGCACTATGGGGGGCGCGTGTAGAAAGTTTATGGACGGTCCATAAGTCTGGTTTATGGACAGTAACCGGACCCAATTACCCACAACTTAACCTGTACAATACATTTATAACATTTTTATATTAATCTATTTGAATTCATTATATAAAATTATCTTTAAATTTACAAAATAAAAAATAAATACCTCACCACTTAACTATGGATAAAAAGCCAAACGCACCAATATTCCTTTTGAACCATGAAACTGCAACCCTTCTCTCATCTATCTCTAATAATCATTGAATCATGAAACCGCACTCCTCTTCCTCTTCTTCACAAATCTCAGGTCGACATCGCTGTCGTACCTCCCTGTCCTTTGATTTGTGCCCTTTCCTTCTCCACTCAAAATTCCTACAAGTGAAGTTCTCGGAGAAACGACGCTCTTTCCTTCTCCTTTGATTTGCGCCCAACTTGCCTCGGTCGTCGTATCTCTTTATTGATTGCTAGGGGTTCGCCGTTTAAAGGCCTCCTCCTCCATCGACATTGACTGCTAGGGTTCGCTGTAGAAAGTCCTCCTCCGCCGTATCTCTCTTATTGACTGCTAGGGTTCGCAATATTTCAGCTTTGATAAGGTCCGCCGTATCAACTCTTTGGTGGCTCACGTTCCATGGTTTATTAGGCTTTTTCCCCTTTGCTATTTCAGTTAACAAAGTTGATGGATTTTTAATGTGTTACTGGATTTATTTTGATTTCATTGTTATCTTTCCCCTTTTGAAATTTTATTTTTCCTAATCATATATCAGTAACCACCATATTAGTTTAGTGATGATGATTTATTCTAAAATTGTGAACATCATTTTGATGACTGGATACATGAGAATTACTTGTAGATAGGACATGTAGCTTTGTGTGTGAATGTAGTTGTAGGTATGTGTGTGCCTGAGTGTTTTGTTTGTATAAGTTGCTGCCATTAAAAATATTGGGATGCATTAGTGGTGTTGAGATTAAAATCAAATGAGATGGACTGCATGAATCAAGGTTCTAAGCATTTGGGGAAAATAACACCAATTTGTGTCTATTAATATGATTATTATATTTATAATTGTATAGTACAATAAATGTGGTTATGTGAGTATTCTAAACTGCTACTTATTTTATCTTATTTGAATTTGTAAGGTTGAATTATAAAGCAATAGGAAATTCTAATACTTACAATGGAAAATTATGTTTCACTATAATTGTTTTGGTCTACGGCAGCACCACTTTTCTTCCATTTATGTTATTGAAGTTCACTAATCTAGAAACAATACTGCATTTTCAGTTTCATTACTGTTGTGACCATCTCTGATGAAGTCAGAAATTTCAAAACTTTAAGCAATTCACCACATTGATGACACTTCAGACCATTACTTTGTTTCACCAATTCTTCCATGATGCAGGTAACTTCTTTTAATTTTAATGCATTTTGGTCCAGTTTAAATTTTAATTATATGGGAAAATTACAGATACCTCCCCTAAGGTTTCTTTAAACAACACAAACAACCCCTCTAGTTTTTTAAATTCAGTCACCTCCCTCGGGTGTTAATAGCGTTAGACAAAATTTTCAATCCTTCCTTCTCTAGACATCTACTCGCATCCCCTTTCTATTCCAACAATCATTCATTCAATTTTGTATCTTCTTCTAATTCAATCTTCAGACATAAATAGAGTTCAAAGTGCTCTTCCAACTTCCCCCGTTAGACTCATCAATTCCTCATACCATATTTTTTTTTCCCAAATCATATAGGAAAAATTTTAGATCTACATAAAAGAAAGAAAAGTAAACACCACCGAATCTAAAGTTATTTTTTATATATACTAAGAAATAAATCTAAAGTAGTTTATCTGTTTTCCCAAATCAAATGTCATGAGGATTATTGACTTTGGCTTGGATTGAACTGACACTTCTTGTACTGGTTTTATTGATAAATATTAAATCTTGTTTTCCAATTTTTTGAAAGAGTCGTGTGAGAAGAATATAACAAGGGTAGTCACTTAATGCCAAACATCTGTAGGTGGAAGAGGAATAGAAGTTCAGCAGGTTCCATCGAATCTGTGAGTTGCTATTATGTGCATCAATGAATATTATCATCCACCGTTAACAGAACATAAACGGCATCAGTTTGCAAGGGGTATGTGTGTCACGTAGAAAAACAAAACAGGGGAGGTCATTGTTCATTTTAAAACTAGAGGGGGTCTCATTGTCATTTAAAGAGACCTCAAGGGAGGTGAATGTAATTTTCCCTAATTATATTGTTTTACCATTAATTTTTTTCCTGGAATGCATTCAAAGAATTGGGTTAGAAGAATTTAGGAAGAATGGAAGTTATTGGAAAAGGATTTACCAGGTAAAGTTGTTTGCAGAAATTTCAGAAGTGTGAATTTGCAAAAACAAAGTAATTTAAAACTGAAGGTCGTGGATGGGGTCTTTTCCAATGAGGAAATTAAGGTAATCATATAATATCATTGCATTTTCATGGCTATTTTTCTAGTGATCATTTCTTTATTGCAGTAGTACTACAACTACTACCACACTTTTATTTATTTATTTCATAAAGGCAGGACGGTTTGTCATTGAATACTGTGGACAAGTAATATCATGCAAAGAAGCCAAACGCAGATCCCATGCTTATGAAATTCAAGGTCAAACGTCCATAAAATCAGTGTTTCTATATGATTAATATTTAACCCTATGCTTTTTGTAAAAAATTTGTTTGCTTTTGTAGGTCTCAAAGATGCATTTATCATTAGTCTTAATGCGTCTGAATCCATTGATGCAAGTAGAAAAGGAAGCATTGCCAGATTTATCAATCATTCCTGGTAAATCATTTCAAACAAAAATACCAAGATTATATGCCAATATTGTAGAATTGCTTTGTTATCCTCCTGCTTCTGACTGCCCAAGATTTGACATCAAATGAATGCTTTTATGACGTGTTTTAATTTTAAACTGATATATTGTAGAAAAAAGTTGTTTTTTAGCCTTAAGATGAGGTTGAGAATATCTTAAGGGAAATGGCTCACGAAGGAAAAGCTGAGGAGAGTGAAAATATTGCATAGAAGATAGAAAATGTTGCAGAGGATGATGCCCGAGTTGCACGAGAGGAAAGTTGAAGAGCAAATCAGCGCACAAAGAATTTGGAGCGACAAGTGAAGAAATTGACGCAGAGTGTTGCTTGCGTCAAGGGTGACCAACACTGTCGTCATTGAGACTATGATAAAGATGACTCTGACAACATGGATGACTCTGTCGACAGCTTAGATTAATTATTTGATTATGTTTTATTCTTATGTTTTAGACTTATTTTATTGACTTATATTTGAGACTTATTTAAGCTATAGACTATATTAGTTTTTATTTTGAGAATCATAGATGTTTATTAATGTCAAATTTGATTGAAGTTATATAAAAATCATCATATTTTGGTCTATTTTTATTGATTACAAGTGATATATAATTATTATAACAAACACGAGCATTATAGATAGTTTAATCGACGGTAAATTACAGGTGTTTTCTACCCACGAATTACCCATGGTGTAGCCGACGGTAAATTACCCACGGCTTTTCGGCCGTGGGTAACTATTTCCAACGAGGCTTTTTCCCACCACCCTTTAGTCGTGGGTAATTCGTCACTAGTTCAACGTTACCCACGGCTTTTATCAGTTACCCATGGCTTTTTTTGTGAGTAATAGAAGAAATTCTTGTAGTGGAGGTCGCCGGCGATTTTGAGAAGGTCTTCGTAATTGAGATTGTCGTCGGAGATTAGAGAGTGAGTCGCTCGTTCCTTGTAGCTGAGAAGAGAAATAACAAATGGGAAAAGTGAAAAGGGAATGGGAAAGGTAAAGTGAAAAGTCTTACATAAAAAATTATAAAAATTATATTTTAAACTATATATGGAAATGCCGTGGGTATTGAAAATTACTTTTTATCAATACATACGGATATGCCGTGGGAACCATATATACGGATATACCATGGATAACAAAAATTATATTTTATACGTACCTTCGGATATGCCGTGGGTAATGAAAAAGCAACTCATCTTATTTTTGGGGGAACAACATTTTCGTGAAAAAATTGGGAGGGAAAACACAATTTTCTTATTTTTACCATACCCATGGACAAGCCATGGATAATACCCACGGAAAATAGCCCTGGGTAAAAAATCCGTGGGTATACACAACTTTTCTTGTAGTGAATGGACTAAATTAACTAATGAAAAATACATTTAATTAAGGATCAAATTGACCATCTAAAATCAGATTTGAGGACCAAAATGATTAATAAAAGAGATACATGTAGATCTAAATGCAATTTTAATACATTCAGGGACTAATATGGTAGCGTGATACATTCCAGGAACTAAAATGATGGTTTGCCCAAAATCCAAATCTAATTCATATGTTGTTATCAAAAACTAAATTTTTCAGGAAGATATTTTTATATTATTATAAACATAAATAAAAAAAATCATTAAAAAAGATGAAAGTACTGATCAGGAAATTAATTAAATTTTTAAAGAGATGTTTATATAATATGTTAAACATGAATTAATGCAGAAAAAAATTAAAAATTTGGAGCATATGTAATAGTTAACTTAAAAGAAGAGACGGAAAAACTTACATAAAATATTTACTAAATTTTTTTTATTGAGAGTCAATATGAATTTTGACATATTTAATTTTAAGGACCAATATTTTAATTAACACTATAAATTAATTTAAAAACATAATATGATATTGAATTTTGTATAAAAATACCAGTACCCAACTAAAAGCGTTAGTATAAATTACATACTACAATTTGTTGTAGAGTTAAATATGGAAAAAAAAGACGACCATAGAATGAATAATAAAGATATAAACTTTAACCATATTTTTTTGTTTATGAATCTAGAAATATTACTCATTTGATTGCTTTATAGTGTAAAAAAAACTCATACTTTGTTAACATGAAACCATTTCTTAAAATCATAATTATTATTAAATGCTCTTAGATATTGATATGTATAAAATACTATATTCGTCCTAAAATATAAGACCCTTTTCACATTTTTACTTGTCTCATTTTATAAGAACTCTTTCTAATTTTAAAGTACAATTATTATTTCTTTTCCTCCACACCCCTAATCACGATACAAGATCATTTTATGTAATTGGTAATAAATACTTCGTAAAATTTTCAACTAATTTTCTCTAATAAAGGACAAATTTGTAAAGATAATACTTATAGTCAACTTTTTTAATTCCCGTGATTTATCCTAAATGGTATTGTATTTTGGGACGAAGGTAGTATGTTTGTCTCTTCATTTCATTCAATTAATTATCTAGAGTTCGGCCACAAGGTATGTAAAATCTAACAAAAATTTATTCCCATAACAAATTAAACTCAGATTTTAACAATAAACCATTCTTAAAATTATAATATGTTTGTCTCTTTAGCTCATTAATTAATCACTGACCTTTTATTATATATTTTTTTTAATTTCTTTTTTAACCCTTAAAAATAGAGAAGGGGAAATCTAAAATATATAATAATAAGGGTGAATCATGACAAAATAAATGACATTTTGGAAATCCATCCTAATGTAAGTTTTATCTTAATTACATAGTGAAATAAAATAGTGGTGTTCTATTTTATTTGAAAATAGTGTTTTGCTCGGTTTTTCTTCTACATAAGGTTATGATTTTTGTTTATGCTTCGATGTGTTTTGGGAGAATTTTAGGGTCTCAAATTTCGAGACCCTATATTACTAGTTATATATTATCAATCTTCAATAAATAGCATATATGCGCATCTATCTTTTAACTATTCACAACAAGAAAATAATTACTTTGCGAGGGTTAAAATTACATATTGCGACGGTTACAAGGCGACAGTTGTCTAACCGTTGATGATTCATGCGTTGTAAGAGAACTTTGCAACGGTTTTAAAAACCGTCGTTACAACTGTCGCAGTTGTTCTTGCAACGGTTCCAAACCGTCCCTATCTTTTTTTCCCATATAACATTGGATTTGCAGATGTTGCAACGGTTACAAAACCGTTGCAAACTTTTTTTAAATAAAAAAAATATTAATTTAAAACATTTTTTTATTCCTATTGATGGCTAATTAAATAACAGTTACAATATCCAAATAAGAGTAAAATAAAATTAAAATGCACAAGTATATAAATATAAATAACTTATTCTCATTCATATAATTCATTCAATAATGACAACATCCTTCCATAAAAAATAAATACTTATAAACTGTAGAAGAAAAAAACTATGTAGTTCAAACACTCCAAAACTAAAAGAAACATTAGTACACGGGCTAAACATACAAAATATTATGTCAAAATAAGTTCACAAAATAGTCCCTAGTATGTTATGTTGCTTCATGATCCTTGATAATCTCCTGACTCTTATTTAGTTACCTGAAAAAACATAACTATAAGTTAGGATGCTTAAAAAAACGAACGGAATTGAACAAATTAACTTGGTCCATTGCATAATTCCACAAGATAATAGTTTCTTCAATCAAGGGTCATTGATCATTAAACAATTAGCTGAGTGAGAAGCAATCGAGTTGTGATCAATTGATATGTTATTGTGTAAATGGTGGTATTTCTTATGTGACCCTTTGAATGATTTAACAAAATAAGTTGTTATCCAAAATAACATTTCACTTAAGTTACAACATATACTGTATATGTTCAATAGATTGCGGCATTTTTAGCAATATATATCAAGTTGCTACCAAAGAAATAAATTCTTACCCGAATCAAACATATAATAGAATACCATAGTAATATGATATCTTATGCAAACAAAGGATAAAATCTCTAACTTATCTATACCTATGAATCTAAGAAAAATTTAAATCCACCAACTTCATAGACTTCAAATCAAACAAATTCATCTAGCTACAACATATACAAATGATTGTATTAATAGTTAAAAACCTACCTATATACACAGATTCCAAAAGATTCAACTATACTAAGAGATATAAGACATTACCACCCCATTAACCTCTAAGAAAATCCAACATCGATATATAACTCACATAGCAACTGATTTTACTAAAAACTAGAATTCATGGAGCACTACAAATGCATTTGTCATGTTTAGTGCAACAAGTATTAAGAACTGAAAAGAACTACTTTAGATAATGTAAATTCAGGCCTATCTTGCTTATGGTACCTCTTTATCAATTGATATCTTAATTGGTGTAAGCTGAATAATTACCAAACTTATTGAAGGACACAAAACATAAAGTATTGTTATTCTATACTTAACCCAACTCACGTTTGTGAATAATAGAAATGTTCAATTTCCTATAGGGTTTGTATGAAGCCCTGCTGCACTCATAGAAATTGTAAAGAAAGAAAAATTTAATAAGCTTTCAAACTCAAATATTGTGCTCATGAATGTACACACCTTAAGACTTGAAGGCATAATTTGAAATCAGTCCATGGAACCATAAGAAATCTTCTCATTGTGTTGAGATCATATTTAACTCCATAAGAGAATTTCCTACCTTCAAATATCAACATGGAAACATATGAATGACCTTCAAATATCAACAAACAAGAGATAATAATAAATTTAAGTAATCCCCATACACACGCAATCTCAGATCATGATCACAATCCAAACTTGCAAGGACATCAACACAAACATTGGCCTCACGATAAGAATGAAAAATCTTGACTTTCCAATCCATTGTAAGAAGCTTCATTTATAATCACTTCATTTTTGTATTAAAAAAATAAACTTCATTTGTTATAATCAAATTTGCAATACATATGTTTTCATATATTTTTTATTCACATCATTACCATTTATAATTCTAAACGAACGATGTGAGAAATTATGAAACTATACAAAATATTATTTGAAAAAATTACTAAAGGCAATTATAAAAAACATTTTTAATTGAAGTTTATATTCTCAAATCGTATAATTAATGATAAAATTTTCAAAAAAAAAAGAAGAGAATATTAATTTCTTAAATGATGGCTTAATATTATTTTAACATAAAATAACAATTTAAAGTTAATTGTTATCACAAAAATATTTATTTTTGCTAAAACGGATTAAAGTGTGTATTTTAACATACGAGGAAATCGATGTAATTCACACTTCTTTCAAGAAAGAGAATGTAATTTATCAATAAAAAAAAAATATAACTGTGAAATAAATCATAAAATAAAGCAGCAACATATATTTTTTTTGTATAATTAAATTTTACAGCGTCTTCACGCATTCACAAGCCACTAATATTGTGCACTGTCGGCAGAATCTGCAGGTGTATACATATGCACACATCCCACTGGACTGTAAATTCGGAAATAGACAGATTGCAATTTCGCCAAGTTTTATACACAGAGAATGGAGCTTCCCCAAGACATCACAATCCTCAATATTTTTGCAACTAACCCTATCCAATAAGAGTTACAGGACATTATCAAAATGAGGGTGAAACAATTTTGGATATGAAAATTTAAAGAGAAAACCACCATTTTAGTCCTCGAAATCTAAGACGATGTCATATTGGTCCTTGAATACCAAAATTGCAAATACATCCTTTTTTTTTTCTTTCTAGCGTGAGATGTGATTTTTATTCATAATGGTGATGTTTAAGTATGGGGTTAACATGTTTAATTTTTATGAAATGTTGTTGTTCTTGACTATGAGAAAATGATTTTCTTTTTGACAAAGATTATGAGAAAATGAATAAGATGTTATTTTCATGTATTTATTCAAAATGTGAATGTTGTGAAGTCTGCAAGACATGATGCTTATGATGGAGATGACTTTAATTAAATTGATATTTGAAGTATCATTAAATTTGTCCGTTGCGTAATTCTTAAATATCATGCCTAACATGCCATCTATGATGAAATGAAATAAATGTGTGACACCTTAACTTATATACAAGTGATGACATGAATTTTTGCTGTATTTTAGGTAGTATTATTAATAGTAAATTGACTAAAACAGATCCAAATATCAAGAATAATCTGAAGAATCGATAAAAAGCTTCAAGACAAGGTGAAGATATGCAAAAGACAAGAAAAAATCCAAAAATGAAGAAAAACAGCCCATCGTGTGACGATGGCTTCCAACGTGACACGATGAGAGCTGTTTGCTCGCCAAGATAGAATCAATTATATTTTTGAAGAGAATCTTTGCATCGTATCACGATGGCTCATAGCGCAATACGATGGCTTTGCGTGGAGATGACGCAGATGAAACGCACAGGATCAGTTATAATTTTAAACTGAATCTGCTCATCGTGGCACGATGGACTTAGCGTGCCACGATGGCTTGCTGAAGCCCATTACGAAAAGTATAAATAGAGCCTCCAAAATTAATTATTATTCATTCAGAAATAGAAGAACTTTCTATTCCTTTTGGAGAGAAGTTCGAAGGAGCTCTAAGGGTATTGTTTTCTCCCCTTACGGGAAAATTAACTCAGCAAGGTATGGTTCTTTAGACTTTTTATAGTTAGATTCTTGTAATTTAATTATGTAGTCTTTTGTAATAATTCCTTAGGTTGTGGTGGAGAAGATGAATGTTTGGGTCATGTAATTGAGTCAAAGTTATAATATATCGTCTTTATAAATTATTATTTGTTGTTTGTTTTTTTGCTTTAATATAGTTAGCCGGAATCTTGGCCGGATAAACGGCGACGTCTTAGAATAAATAATTAGGGTTTACTTTAATCGTAGCACATTAGGGTTCTCTCTATTATTTGTCCGGAACTAGTAATAAATAACACTAGTTTAAAGAAACAGCTAAACAATCTTGAACTAGTTATGTCTTAATAATTAGAGGAAGAATCAGGAACTAGTTGTAATAACAATTATGACTGAATAACCGTAAATAAGATCTAGGGGTATTGGATGGTCGATGGTCATAATGCATGTTTGTAAATACCTCTACCTAGTAATTTAGGGTATGTGACAAAGCGAGGTTAGGCTCTCGTAGGTACCTTAATTAGTTGCAAAAGTAGTGGGACTTTGCCTACATAGGGTAGCAGTAAGGTGCTACTAAAACAAGGATAGAATCGACGCCCGATAATAGTACGAACGACTATGTTATACACCGATTATGCCAAGTATGAGGGAGGGAGTAAGTTCAACCACCATACCTATCCTCTATATCTCTGAATCAAATCTTTTACTTTTCTTGCAAAGCATATCGCTCTTTTTTATAAACTAAAACCTTTTTCTTAAAAATCAAAGCGAATGCAAAACACATGAACTAGAATAGCATTAGCGAAGGTTTAACACGAGTCCTATGGATACGAACTCATTCTAGACACCTAGAGTGTGAATTATTGCTCGACGACAAACTGGTCCACTTGCCAGAACCTAGTCAACAAGATATAAAGAGATGATTCTAGGGGTAGTTATCCCCATAACATCATCTAACAACAAATAGCTCACTCTAGGAGGACGTTGATCATACACTCGCAACCCGATCATGATCACAACCCAAACTTGCAAAGACATCAGCACAAACATTGACCTCACGATAAGAATGAAAAATCTTGAGTTCCCAATCCATTGCAAGAAGCTTCATTTATAAACACTTCATTTTTGTATTAAAAAAAGAAACTTCATATACTATAATCAAATTTGCGATACATATGTTTTCATATATATTTTATTCACATCATTACCATTTATAATTCTAAATGAACGATGTGAGAAATTATGAAACTATACAAAATATTATTTGAAAAAATTACTAAAGCCAATTATAAAAAACATTTTTAATTGAATTTTATAATAAAATAACAATTTAAATTTAATTGTTATCACAAAAATATTTATTTTTGCTAAAACAGATTAAAGTGTGTATTTTAACATACGAGGAAATTAATGTAATTCACACTTCTTTCAAGACAAAGAATGTAATTTATCAACAAAAACAAAATATAACAGTGAAATAAATCATAAAATAAAGCAACAACATATATATATATATATATATATATATATATATATATATATATATATATATATATATATATATATATATATATATATATTTTGTATAATTAACTTTTACAGTTTGGCGGGATCTAACATTCACGAGCCACTAATACTGTGCACTGTCGGCGGGATCTGCGGGTGTATACATGCACATATCCCAATGGGCTGTATATTCGGAAATAAGCAGAATGCAATTTCGCCAGGTTTTATACACAAAGAATGGAGCTTCCCCAAGACATCACAATCCTCATCAGTTTGGCAACTAACACTATCTAATAAGAGTTACAGAACATTATCAAAATGGGGGTGAGACAATTTTTGATATGAAAATTTAAGAGAAAACCACTATTTTAGTCCCTCGAATACCAAAATTGCAAATGCATCGTTAGCATCTCTTCTGTTAGTAATTTAATGGACTATATTAACTAATTAATGAAAAACACATTTAATTAAGGATCAAATTGACCATTTAAAATCAAATTTGAGGATCAAAATGATTATTAAAAGAGATACATGTGGACCTAAATTCAATTTTAATACATCCAAGGATTAATGTGGTAGCGTAACACATTCAAGGAACTAAAATGATGGTTTTCCCAAATTTATATGTAATAATTATTAGGAATCTTTATAAATATCTCAAATTTAAACCAAAATTATTTAAAATTCAAATTTACTTTAATATAAATTAGGTTTAAACAAGTTTTTAATCTTTATAAATATCTCAAATTTCGATTTTAGATCAACTAAAAAATTTCAACAGTTTTGGGCAATCAAATATTTTTTAATATAAGTCAGCTCATGTATACTTTTATATTTTTGAATGAGTTTTTGTTTTCGATCAGGTTCATAAAAATAAATTCTTCCACAAAACTTAAAGATTTTTAAATAAAATGAAATAAATATGTTTTTTTTACAAAAGAATAAAATAAATTTGTTTAAACGCCAAAACTTTAGAAATCCATATCTAATTCATTCGTTGTTATATAAAACTAATTTTTTCTGGGAGATATTTTTATATTATTATAAACATAAATAAAAAATATCATTAAAAAAATTAAATTATTGATCAGGAAATTAAATTTTTTAAGAGATGTTTTTGTAATATATCAAACATGAATTAATGTAGAAAAAAGTAAAAATTTGAAGCATATATATTAGTTAACTTAAAAGAAGAGACGGAAAATCTTACATAAAATATTTGCTAAATTTTTTATTGAAAATAAAAATGAAATTTGACATATTTTTAAGGACCAATAATTTAATTAACACTATAAATAAATTAATTTAAAAACATAATATGATATTGAATTTTTATAAAAATACGTGTACCCAACTAAAAGCGTTAATATAAATTACTTACCACAATTTGTTGTAGAGTTAAATATGGAAAAAAAGACGACCATAGTATAAATAATAAAGATATAAACTTTAACCATATTTTTTCGTTTATGAATCTAGAAATATGTAACACCCCGTTTTTCAAAGACCAAAAAGGGGCATTATTTTTTTTTTTTTTAAACACGAGACAGAGTGCGCGGAAAATATTTTACAAGAGCCGACATTAATCATACAACAGGGCTAATTAAACATTAGTGCTTCAGAGAAGCAAATGTAACACCTGAATATTTACAACCCTAAAGACAAAGGGTCTAACAACCACAAAAGTAAATATTCAGAATACAGTCATCCAAAAGAGTCAGATCCTATGCCTAATCCGAAAAGAGCACGGTGTACAAACCACGCCGGCGAACAGCCTAACTTAAGATGTACCACTCCTCGATCACTGGAATCCCACGAACTCACCGTCGTCCTCACGACCCACGGTCTCGGACAGGAATCCATCGTCTAGGTGGGGGTAACCCGTTCATGTATTATGGCAAGGGTCACCACACATATACATATATATAATACACACCGAATATACACATACCAAATACGGAAAGCAAATAAACATTTAGCATTTCCTCCTCAACAGGCATTATAATTCAAATGCACACAAAGCCTATTAATGCAGACTCTAAATGATTGTGATCACCTTACCCGGGTCTTTTTCACATGCATGAATTCCGGAATTTTACCTCTCCGCAGAGAGTCGTAGGTCCAACCCCTACTAATATCAATACAATCCCGAAGGATTAGAGTGGATCCATTCCCGATAATCACACTCCGTGGTCCATTCCCGATAACCACATATTGGACTCAATAAATCCTGAAGGATTAAGGTGGATCCATTCCCGATAATCACACCCCGTGGTCCGTTCCCGATAACCACTTACAATGAATGCATGAGCATACGATTCCCCATATATGCTAATGCAACAAATACATACCTCTCAAGCGTATGTAAACCAATCATAATATGTACATATATTTTCAAAATCATATGCACGCCAATCACATATTCATACATATATTCTCAAACATATGTAAACCACACATGCGATACAAAACACCTTCTCATCACGAGAATACATAATATAATCATGCCAAGCATTCACACAATCCAGAACCAAGCATACACATATATCATACACATATATGACGGAAAAATCAAGGTGCCCTTACCTCGGCAAGCTTCCACAACTATTTCTCGCTCAACTCTACAAATCGCGCTTCCTAAAATTTAAGCAGCGTAAAGTCAATAAAATACTCCCACTGTATTCTATCGAAACGAAACTAAAACCCAAAAATCTAGAGGGGTCTAAGGTACTTTCTAACACTCTCGGATAGTGATTACGAGACCTCCCTATATTGATAAAAAAATTCATGAAGTTAAATACACTATTTTCACTACACGAAAATATTTTCGTTTCAAATCAAACTATGAAATACTTTTTTTTTAACATCAAAGCAAATCAATTCCACACACTAAAACCATTTGAAAACAGCGCAACAACTCTTCGAAAAGTTTCACCGAAAATAAATTTTTCTTGCAACACAAGTTACAAGTTTTTACTTCTCGAATAAAACGGCCATAACTCATTCAATTTTTATCCGATCGAGACGAGCCATACGCCAAAATCTTCGTCTCGAAAAGACGGATTAAATGGTTAGGTTTCCAGGTCACAAAAACAATTTTAAAATGACCAGAATACCCTTCAAAATTTCGGCCAGAAATGAAATCACACCCTAAATCATTTTTCTTTCATTTCAAAAGCATAGCATTAACCAATTAGTTCCCAAAATCATTTAATTGATCAAACAAAACATTTCCAAAACATAATCCACAATTCAAAATAGTTTTCACAAATATTCTCAAGAACACACACAAAATATTTTTCTTGTTTCTTAAAACAACCACACATCCATTTTCATAAAAGGTTCAAAAGCAACATCATTTTCACAATCAACAACCAACAACTCATGTTCTTGATCAATTAGGAATTTTCCTCAAAACCCTAGTAAAGATTTTCATGATCTCATCATCTAACAATGGAAAGCATCACTACTAAGCCTAAACATGCTAGTTCATCACTCATGAACAACTTTCAAGCAACAAGAATCATTTATGGACAATTTCTCACAAATTTCTCTCAAGAACATAACCTCTAAAGTTCATGAAACTCTAAGAATCTTAGCCACACAAGAGAAAGGAAGAGGTTAGTTACCTTAGGAGATGATTCCTAGCAATTTTCCTATGATCCAACAAGCCTAAGATCAAGTGATTTGGTGAATGATTGAAATTTTTGTGATGAAGTGAAAGAGGGAATGAAGTTCACGGTTAAGAGAGAAAGAGTGAATGAGTTCCTCTAATTTTTCTATGTATTCCTAGTATAAGAAGTCTTGATGGATCATAGCCCTTGGATCAAAGCAAAGAAAATTGTGAGATTGAACCCTAGCCATTGGATCACTCACTCACACACAAAAACTCATGATTCCTCTTTAAGAAATATCTAGATATTTTCACTTTACGCTACTCAGCTCTCGCGCTCGCTCGCAGGCGAGTCGTACTTCGCTAATGGTCTAACTTGCGAAAAATAGAAAATCTACGAAGTAAAAGTTTGTCGTAAACCATTTCTAAAAAGTATCGCTAAACTTGATTCTCCGACTGAAATTTTTATCCTAAGCTCTCAAAAATATTATGAATTTAGATTCTAACTCGTGCCGATATATAAAGTCTCTAATTGAAATTCGACGGGAAACAGAAACCGTAAATTTTCCAACAGCGGGTACGATTTTCTACTCGTTTTTCCAAAAAGCGGAGAAAGTCGAATTTCAAAATTCTGAAAACACAGAAACGTTCTCATATATAATTAAAGACTAAGGAACAAAAGTCTGTGCATTTCCAGCACACGAGCACAAGACAGACTCCAACTCAGCAAAAATGTTGTTATTACGACGATACTCACAAAAACACTTAAGAAAAACCTTAAAGTGCTTAGCCGTTACTTATTTCTCCCACACAAAAGGTAGTGTGGAATTACGGGTCTTACAAAATAGGAATCATTTGATTACTTTATAGTGTGAAAAAAAACTCATACTTTGTTAACATGAAACCATTTCTAAAAATCATAATTATTATTAAATGTTCTTGGATGTTGATGTCAGTATTATTATTAAATATTCGTCCCAAAACATAAGGCCCTTTTCACATTTTTACTTGTCTCTTTTTATAAGAACTTTTTCCAATTTTCAAGAACAATTATTATTTATTTTTCTCCACACCCCTAATCATGATACATCATTTTCTGCAATTGGTAATAAATTATAAAATTATCAACTAATATTCTCTAACAAAGGGCAAATTTGTAAAAATAATACTTATAGTCAACTTTCTTAATTCCCGTTATTTATCCAAAAGGGTCTTATATTTTGGGACGCAATTAGTATGTTTGTCTCTTCATCTCATTCAATCAATTATCTAAAGTTCGGTCACAAGGTATGTAAAATCTAACAAAAAAATTATTCCCATAAAAAATTAAACTCAATTTTTTTGAATAATTTGTCTTTTGATTTTTGAAAAGCTCATCAACCACTTAAGTCTAATTTCTTAATCGAAAGAAATCCATGTTTTAACAAGAAACCATTGTTAAAATTATAAATATGTTTGTCTCTTTAGCTCATTAATTAATCACTGACCTTTTATTATATTTTTTTAATTTCTTTTTTAGCCCTTCAAAATAGAGAAGGGGAAATCTAAAGAAAATAATAATAAGGTTGAATCATGACAAAAGAAACGACATTTTGGAAATCCATATTGTAAGGCTTATCTTAATTACATAGTGAAAATAGTGGTGTCCTATTTTATTTGGAAATAGTGTTGTCCTCAGTTTTTCTTCTACATAAGGTTTTGATTTTTGTTTATGCTTCGATGTGTTTTGGGAGAATTTTAGGGTCTCAAATTTCGAGACCCTATATTATTAGTTATATATTATCAATCTTCATTAAATAACATATTTGTGAATTTATCTTTTAAGTATTCCACATATTAGCCTAATAATGCTTAAGTTGGAAAATAAAAAAGTGTATACATTAGGGATTGGAGGAATAGGTATGTGATTTTTAGAGGTAGGGTAGTTTTGTTAAACTCTGTTTTCAATTCTGTAACACCCAAATCCGTATTTAAGAAAATACTACTTTTATAAAATATTATTCAAATTGCGCAACGGAAAATAAAACTCGATTTATAAAATTGGTGGTTCGAGTATTACAAGCTTAATCAAATTTAATTACTAACAACTTTAATTAGTAAAATATCGTTATACAAAATATTTCTAATACTCAATACATCCTCAAATAAATAAAAATAAATGATAAAGACTCTATATACATTTAGAGAACCCTATCCCCGTGTCATGATCAGAGCGGAGCTTCACCAACGACTCGGTCACAAACATAACCTGAGAACCTGAACCCACATGTTCAGCACATACACAAAACAGAGGGTTAGATAATATACAACACATATTCTCAATCAATTGACAAAATATACGCATCATCATCAAATATTCATCAATTATCTCATAATACATTTAATCACTTAAATTAAGGATTAACAATCAATGTCAATTACCAAGTATCACATTTAATCACATATTCCTAATGCAACTAATGTCAATTACATAATGTCATGTCACCATAGACATAACTATATGTATGTGGTACCCGCATCGAGTTTCAAATACATTAAGCATTCTCGCATCAAGTCAGTTTAAAGTCTTAGAGGACCATCGCATCGAATCAGTTTTAAGTCATGGAGGACCGTCGCATCGAGTTGACACATGCATGCATGAATGAACACATACCAATCAATGATGATAACTCTATACATCTACATATGAATAATAGGACGCTCCTCCCAATATTCCTTCTCAAGTTCGCATCAAATCTCATCATCATGTCATCATTAAGGTATACATTCAAGCACACATATCATAAAGTAATTCATTTATCTCAACTCAATTAGACATACAATTATTATTATTATCAATTACTAAATAATAATCTTCACCATAATCAATCATTATTTATCAAGTCATATATGCATATACATAATCGTATTATCATCATCACTAATCATCAACAATTATCTATCATCATCATAAACATAATCTCATCTCAGCATACACATTAATCATAGTTAATTAGCACGTACAATGTCGCAACTCAATTTATCATTCATGACTCAATTTAAAGTCATATATACCAGATAATCATCATAGGATCATAATACAATCATAATATAAGTATATATCTCATTTAATCAACAAAATAACAAGGTTCAGGGCGAGTCAATTCGCCATGGCAAGTAAACATCTCGCCATGGCAAGTACTCATGTTTCCTGAAGAACATGCTTACTCGCCATGGCAAGTAAACTGCTCGCCATGGCACGTACTCATGTTTCCTGAAGAACATGCTTACTCGCCATGGCAAGTAAACTGCTCGCCATGGCGAGCTCTCCTGGACAGACAAGTTCAAGCCTCGGGTTTTGAAGGAAAAACCTCCCAAATCTCGAATTTCAAGTTCCAGAAGCATAAAGACGATAACTTTAGACATGTATAAGTATAACAAACATAAAAGTACAACTTATAACAAGGATCAACAACATTTCATGCTAAAATCATCAATAATCTCATTTTATATAAAAACCCATTTTTCTCATCAATAACACAATTAACTCATAAATAAGTGATTCTACTCATATCAATTTATCTATTAAGCATGAATAGACATATAATCAACATCAATGACATAGATAAACACATTCCCAAAACCTTTTTCTTCCCAAAATCCAAAATGAGTGAAGAGAGTTTGGGTGTGGAGTCATAGACAAACTCCCCTCTCTTTGATCACTCAAAATTATATTATCTAAACCTCTTACCTTAGATTGAAGCTTTACATCTCTAAGCTCTACACTTTGGCTCCCTTCTACATCTTCAATTCTATCTATGACTTTTCTTCTCTTCATCTTCTCTTCCAAGAACTTCCATTCTCTCTACCTCTCTTTCTCTCAACCTCTCTTTCTCTCATTTTGTGATAAATGATTTCACAACACTACTCTTCATAAAAATTATTCCTTTATATACTCTCCACTTAGGTTAGGGTCAATTTCCTATATTACCCTTAATTTCTCTATAAATCCCAGTCACAAAATCAACTTTACTCTTACCACTAACTATCATACTATTTACTCAATTGTCACTACTTCATCCCCAACACACTCGATCCTTTTAGATAATAACTAAAGTGCCATTCTTATCTCTACACAACCCACTAACTCATATTAAATTACTACATTAACCTTAATTCTATCACAAACTCTTATTCCTTCTAATTAAGCCCAATATTCATAAAAGCCCATTACTAACAAACATAAAGGTAACAACTAATTAATGCATACAAAATACACCAATTAATTAAATAAAATCAATCAATCAAATATAATAAAATATAAGATTTGGGGTGTTACAAATTCCATATCTATTTTTTATCTCTCATTTATGAAAATGTCTGTCAAAGTGTGGAAAAAGATTGTTTGAATTCAACGAAACTTCTTGTAGGGGGAGTCCTGCTAAGAACTCGGTTCCAAAGGCCCTTTCAAATTTCAGCCCAGAGTGCTAGTACGGTTACAGAGATGGGTGGTTGAGTGGAAGGTCAAAGAGTTTGGGACTTGAGGTGGAGAAGAGATCTATTTGTTTGGGAGCTTAATGGCTTGGGAAGTATCCAATAAATTCTGAATAGCTCAACAATCTCTACAATAAATGATTCTTGGTTTTGGAAGCATGACCCAAGTGGTTTTTATTCTGTTAAGTCGGCTTTTTGAAGCTTAGTCGTTCCACAGTTGATGAGGTGATCTTCTCTGTGGAGGAAGAAAGATTGCTTCCAAAACTGTGGAAAACTTGGGCTCTTTCAAAAGTGATGTTATTTTCTTGACAACTTATGCATGATAGGTTGCCGACTCGTTGAAATCTCTAGAAGCGGGGTGTCATTTTGGATGTTAGTGCTTCGATGTGCGTGATATGTGGTTTAAGGCCTGAATCAACTGATCACTTATTCGGCTCTTGTAACCATATCTCCCAAGTTTGGTATGGTATTCTTCGGTGATTGGGTGTGGAGTTGGTCGTGGTGTTTTAGGGTTTTTTTAAGGCTTTCTTGGGCATAAGCAGGGGTAGAAAAGATAGAAAGGGGTGATTGTTAATTTGGCAAACTATTGTGTGGACTATCTTGAAATCTCGAAATGATGTCTTCTTTTCGGAAGCAACCTTCTATGTCGAATGTTCGGTCGATAGGGTGAAACTTCTATCTTGGAAGTGGTTTCTAGGTAAAAACTCTGACTCCCCCCGTTCTTTTTACGAGTGGGGTATCCACCTTACTTTATGTTAGAACCGTTAGAGTTTGTTTGGGTATCGTGTTGGGTTCAATGGGTCACGGAGATTGGAGGCTCTTTAGTTGTTTTGTCCTACCCCTGGTTGATCTCTGCCTCTCTCTTCCTATCGAGTATTATTCCTCTCCTGGTGATGCCTACCAGAGATTCTAGTCTTTTGGTGGTGTCCCTCCTTATTTTTCTTGTGGTTTCTTTTTGGTCTTTTTGTCTTACCTTAGAGAATGGTGGATTTTTACAGAGTGTACTTCTTGTACCTCCTTGATTTTTAAAACTTTCTCTTGTACTTCTTTCACTTTTTAATTATATATAAAATAGTTGCCATTAAAAAATTTTGAATAAAAACACTCTTGCTAGCTAATCAAGACTACTCTATGACCATAATTAGCCTTTGCTTAAAAAACGATTTGGAGCATACATTTTGTTAATCAATAGTCATAGCCATAGCCATAGCCACCGCCATTGTCATCATCGTCACCTTCCTTGTATGAATCTTCAACCCTAGAATTTTTATAACTTTTTTTTCTGTGGGGTTTTTATATGTTGACTTTATTTTGCAAAAACAAGATGCTAGCCAGATGTTGTGTTGGTACACATCAAGGAACAACACTGCCAGCTGGATGTGAAACCCTAATACGCGCCATATAGCGCGCAGTTTCTTTGAACCCTTGTTTTTCCTTGCCTTCAGGACTAGCTTGCGTGCCAAGACATAAGAGAATCTGGTGACTTGCTGAAGACTTCATAAGGAATATTTGTTTCTAAAATATATGACGATATATTTTGAAGCCTTAATATTTCTTACAGCTCACACCGCTCAGGGCTATATATATGTGAAGACCAAGACCTAGTTTCTTCACCGAAGCCAAAAATATCAAGATGTGGACTTTTAGGGTTTTCGTGTCTTTATAAAAGCCTTGTGCTTTATTTGTGAGCCTTTCTTGCATTGTCTTGATACATGTTAAGTACTGTGTTTTATTGAGTTGTATTTGTTAATCTTCTCCAAAGCTTTTAAGCAAGGAGGTAGGTTTGTGTGTGCAACACTAGAAGCCTTTAGGCAAGAGTGTGTAGTTTTCTAGGAGGGTGTCTCCAAAACTTGTTTGTGTTTATTACCCGTAGTGTAGAGAATGGGGATGTGTTTGCACTATTATGAAGGAAGTGACCTGGGTTGGTCATATCTAGGTTGAGACTATGTAGAATTTGCACAAGTAGGGATTAAGTGAGAAGGGCAAACAGGTTGTTTGACTTTGAAGTAATACTACTATAATGGATTCATTCATGGATTGGTATCCCCCAAAGTAGGAGAGGTTTGCTCCGAACTAGGTTAATAAACACAGTGTGTAAGTTTATTTTTCTGTTATTTACTTGCTTTTTATTGTTACTGCTTTGAACGTGTAGACAAGTGGTAGAACATCTGTCTCCACTTACAACTCTGTCTGAACAAGTGTGTTTGCCAGAATTTCATCTTCCATGCAACCTACAAATGTAGAACTATCCTATCACCTTCAACCAATGCACGCTTGCTCCTTTGTGGCAATGGCTATTGAAATGGGTGCCATTAAAGTGAGTGTCTTGAACTGTGAGTTAAAAAGAAAATTTTGGAATTAGCCATGGTATTAATTGCGTCGGTTGTGTTATGTTTGAGTTAAGGTTAGTGACCAATTGGTGTTTATATAACAAAAAGAAGAGTTGTTGGACTTGTAGTGGCACAAGTATACAACAAATGGCGTGTGCGTCACTGGTTATCTGCGTGTGTATTGCAGTCTTGTACAATCACAATGGCAATGGTCTTTACAATTCATCATATACGTTGGAAAAAGAAGCAAAGAATGAAAGTGATATAATGCGTAGATATAGATGCATGTTAAGTGGGTAGTGCTGTGTAGGCAAAGCACATATATATGTATATAACTTTTAGGGATGTCAATGGAGATCTGTAAATGGGAATCCTCATGGCGATTGTTCTGTTTGGGGATTCGAGTATGGCGATATTTTTTCTTTGGGGATGAAGGATAAAATACCCCCAAAAGAAGTTTGGGGATGAGGACGGTAATTTACATCCCGCCCCACGGAGACTTCGTCCCCGAAAACTTTATTAAAATAACATTTATAAATGTATATTTTAGAAGTTTATAAATTATTTTTAATTATATTTTTGCACATACGTGTATACATTTTTTTTTTTTTTTGAAAAGGCAAACTTAAATTTATTAAGAACCACAAACATGTACAAGGGGTACCTGAGAGTACAAACTAACAAAGGCAAAAACTACACAAAAGTGAAACCACAGCAAGAACATAACCAGGGACCAAAACACCACCCCTACCGCCACAACCGATCAGTACAGACCACCGCAAGCAACGCAGCAGATCGAAGTGGAGCAGAGCAATCACCAGAAGCAACAAACGGGCTCGCTACACCATTCGAACAATAAGCAGCACGTAATTGCTCTACGAGATAAACCCCACTGCCAAGAAAGAAGCTTAACATCCTCAATCACCTTCAACAAATCTTTCTCGCCATTCGTGAAAGACACATCGTTTCTCGAACGCCAAATAGACCAAATCATCGTATGCCAAATCAAAGAGAAACCTTTCACCGCCTTCTTACTCTTTGCAGCCCCCACAAAGCACTCAAACAAGATGAACAGAGTTGGAGGCAACACAATACTCACTCCCATCCATCTAAAGATTTCCACCCATACCCTATAAGCAAAATCGCAGAATATGAAAAGATGGTTCACATCTTCCTCTCGGCCAAAACAGTGGGCACAATCGACAGATCCCCTCGTCACATGAATTTCGCGAATTGCAAGGTTCAATCTAGTAGGAATACGGTTCCGGAGCACTTTCCAAAAGAAGAAATTAACCTTCGATGGCGCCGGGCTTCTCCAAATATTATTTTAAACTCTCAATTCATTAGTACTGAAACCCAATTTGTCCGAAAAAAGTCTGCTCAACAACACATAGGTCGACTTAATCGTAAAAATCCCAGCCTCATCTGGTACCCACCACCACACATCGTCGACCTCCAACAGCGGCACCACCGGAAGCCTCTCCACTAACTCATGGAGTTGGTCCCGTTCCCACTTGAAATGGTTTCTTCTCCAAAACCAAACTCAATGCTCACCAACAATATTATTGCCTCTCATATCACTTATCATCGGCTCTTTTTGGAGCGAAATCGAAAAGAGCCGGGGAAAACACAAACAAAGAGGCGAGTTCCCCACCCACACATCCTTCGAAAACCGCGTTGAATCCCCCTACCAACCTTACGCACCATATTTTGGTAAAACCAACTTTCTTCCTCTAAGACATCAACCTGACATAAATCTTTCCACCAAGTCAAAGCCCGATTTGGAACCGGATAATCAATCCAATGGACATTCGACCGGACATTGTCCCCGTACCTAGCCATTAACACCTTCTTCCACATCGCATCCTCATTTTGGAGCAACTTCCATCTCCATTTCACCAAGAGGCTTAAGTTGACTTTGGTTACATCCCTAACTCTCCCTTCACTTTTCGGCCTACACACCTCCTTCCAGTTCACCCAACTAATCATCCTCCCTCCACCAACACCACCCCAAAGAAAATCTCTTTGAACGCGAACGATCTTCTTTAAAACCACCATCGGCATCTTCATCAAAGAAAGGTAGAAAATGGGGATAAAATTAAGGACCGAATTAATAAGCACAATTCTACCGCCAAGGCTCACATACCTATTCCTCCACCCAAGAAGCATCTTCTGAAGACAATCCTCCATCGGTTCCTCACTATGTTCTGGCAAGTGGACCAGTCTGTCGTCGAGCAATAATTCACACTCTAGGTATCTAGAATGAGTTCGTATCCACAGGGATCGTGTCAAAACTTCACTAAGGCTATTCTAGTTCGCGTGTTTCTGCATCCGCTTTGGTTTTTAGGAAAAAGGTTTTAATTTATAAAAGTAGCGATATGCGTTGCAAGAAAAATAAAGGTTTTGATTCAGAAACATAGAGGATAGATATGGTGGTTGAACTTACTCCCTCCTTCATACTTGGCATAATCGGTGTATAACATAGTCATTCGTATTATTATCAGGCGTCGTTTCTATCCTTGTTTTAGTAGTATCTTACTGGTACCATGTGTAGGCAAAGTCTCCCTACTTTTGCAACTAAGGCACCTACGAGAGCCTAACCTCGCTTTGTCACATACCCTAAAATACTAGGTAGAGTTATTTACATACATGCATTATGACCATCGACCATCCAATACCCCTAGATCTTAGTTACGGTTATTCAGTTTCTAATTGTTATGTTACAACTAGTTCCTGATTCCTCCTCTAATTGTTAAATCACAACTAGTTCAAGATGTTTTACCATTTCTTTAATCTAGTGTTATTTATTACTAGTTCCAGACAAATAATAGTGAGAACCCTAATATGCTACTATTAAAGTAAACCCTAATTATTTATTCTAAGGCGTTGCCGTCTAAGGATATTAAAGTAAGACAACAAATAACAAATAATAATTATAAATGCGATTTATTATAACTTTGACTCAATTACATGGCCCAAGTATTCATCAGAGAGTTCATCTTCTCCACCACAACCTAAGGAATTATTACAAAAGGCTACATAATTAAATTACAATAATTCAACTACAAAAGCCTAAAGAAATCATACCTTGCTGAGTTAATTCTCCCGTAAGGGGAGAAAACTATGCCCTTTGAGTTCCTCCTAACTTCTATCCAAAAGGAATAGAAAGTTCTTCTATTTCTGAATGAATAATAATGAATTATGGAGGCTCTATTTATACTTTTCGTAAAGGGCCTCGGCAAGCCATCGTGACACGCTAGGTCCATCGTGTCACGATGAGAAGATTAAGTTCAAAATTGTAACTGATCCTATGCGTTTCATCAGCGTGGTCACCAAGCAAAGCCATCGTACTCCGCTATGCACCATCATGGTATGATGCTAAAATTTTCTTTAAAAATATAATTGATTCTGTCTTGGCGAGCAAGTAGCTTCCATCGTGTCACGTTGAGCGCCATCGTGACACGCTAGGCTGTTTTTCTCCATTTTTGATCTTTTTTTTGTCTTTTGCGTGTCTTCACTTTGTCTTGAAGCTTTTTCTCGATTCTTCAGGTTTTTGTTGATATTTGGGTCTGTCTTGGTCATTTTACTACTAATAATACTACAGAAATTCCTGTCATCAGTTCCCAAGTGGAGGCTCTTCTCGGGTTTGCTCCCACCGGAAGGCCTAGGTACCAAAAAGGAAAGACACCCCTCCTACAATTCAAATAGACACACGCTCTTTCCATAAAGCTATTAGGAACATTCACAACTATCAAACAACTCTTCCGAAAATTAACCTTAAGACCCGAAGCTAACTCAAAGCCTCTAAGGATAGCCTTAATAGTCTAAAGGTTCTCCATCGACGCCTCACCAATACAAAGAGTATCATCGGCGTATTGAAGGTGAGAAATCTCAAGACCCTCCGACTCCACCGAGAACCCGTTGAAAAGGTTCTTCTCAACCGCACTCCTCATTAAACCCGCAAATCCTTCCGCAACAAAGAGGAACGGAGCTAAATGATCACCTTGCTTTAAACCTCATTGAATATTAATTTCCTTTGTCGGGCTACCATTTACAAGAACCGATAGGTTACCGGAAAACACACACGCTTTAATCCAATCAATCCACTTCTCACAAAAATTAAACCTTCTAAGCATATATTCCAAAAAACCCAATCAACGGAATCATAAGCTTTCTCAAAATCGACTTTTAAAATCAACGTCGCTTTCCACGATTTTCTAGCAAGATCCACAACTTCGTTAATTACTAACACTCCATCCACTAAATTCCTCCCTTTAATGAAGGCCGTTTGGGGAGTAGCCACCACCGAGTTCATCACCTTTGCAAGTCTTCCCGCCAACACCTTAGCTATCAACTTATACAAACATCCCAATATCGAAATAGGTCGAAACTCACCTAAGGCCGAGGGACACAACACCTTAGGAATAAGAGTCATAAAATAGGACAACATACTCTTCGGAAGCCTTGCAACACCATGGAATTGATCGAACATTATCCGCACCTCACCTTTAAGATTGCAACAAAACTTCTTAAGGAAAGCAAAATTAAATCCATCGGAACCCGGGCTTTTGTTACCATCACTCAACTTCACCACCTCCTCAATTTCAACCGAAGAGAACAGTTCCGACAACAAGATGTTTTCCGCCACCGAAAGAAGTGGAAAAGTGACCCCATTAAGCTTCGGCCTCTCCCACACACTAGACGATAAGTGATTGGAAAAGTAGCCAACCACTTCCTCAATAATTTCTAAGGAACAAATAGCATTCCTCCGTTGTTTAGACTTCACACACCAGTGAAAGTATTTGGTATTTGCGTCGCCTTCCTTTAACCACTTAGCCTGTGACCTTTGAAATGTCAACCTTTCCTTACTTTTAAGGATCTTCCAAAGGTCAACAAAATGTCTCTTTCTCACCTCAATCTCTTCACACGTCAAGACACCTTCCTCCCCCTTTGCATCAAGTCATTTAATGCTTTGTATTAGAAGATTAACATTTTCTTCCAACCTACCAAACTCCTCCCTCTTCCAACCCTTGATGACTCCCTTCAAGGCTTTAAGTTTCACTTTTAAGACAAACCCCATCCAACCCAAAAAATTAAGCGAACCCCAACAATCCAAAACCAACTTCTCAAAACCATCATGGAGTAACCAATTATTACAAAATCGAAAAGGTTTTAGCCCCGGACCACATTGCAACTTTTAAACACAAGTGGACATTGGTCCGACACATCTCTAGCAAGGATCCTAAGAATTTAATCACCCAAAAAGGAAACCCATTCTTCCGAGACAAGAAATCTATCAATTCGACTCATCGTCACCCCATTCAGATGGAACCACGTTAATTTTTCACCCACCAACATCCAACGGTTATTCTTCCAAGTTCAAGGCTTCCATAAAATCATCAAAACCCCTCCTTTCCAAAACAGACGAATGAGTAGTCAAGAGCCCAAACTTGCAAGGGCATCAGCACAAACATTGACCTCACGATAAGAATGAAAAATCTTGACTTCCCAATCCATTGCAAGAAGCTTCATTTATAATCACTTCATTTTTGTATTAAAAAAATAAACTTCATTTATTATAATCAAATTTGCAATACATATGTTTTCATATATTTTTTATTCACATCATTACCATTTATAATTCTAAACGAACGATGTGAGAAATTATGAAACTATACAAAATATTATTTGAAAAAATTACTAAAGGCAATTATAAAAAACATTTTGAATTGAAGTTTATATTCTCAAATCATATAATTAATGATAAAATTTTCAAAAAAAAAAAAGAGAATATTAATTTCTTAAATGATGGCTTAATATTATTTTAACATATAATAACAATTTAAAGTTAATTGTTATCACAAAAATATTTATATTTGCTAAAACGGATTAAAGTGTGTATTTTAATATACGAGGAAATCAATGTACTTCACACTTCTTTCAAGAAAGATAATGTAATTTATCAATAAAAAAAAATATAACTGTGAAATAAATCATAAAATAAAGCAGCAACATATATTTTTTTGTATAATTAAATTTTACAGCGTCTTCACGCATTCACAAGCCACTAATATTGTGCACTGTCGGCGGGATCTGCGGGTGTATACATATGCACACATCCCACTGGACGGTAAATTCGGAAATAGGCAGATTGCAATTGTAATATCCCAAAAATAAAACAAATAAAAAAAAAAATTAGTGTCCAAATGAGATAGTACTCAAATATAGTAAGTAATATTGCCAAGGACAAACTAGTAATTAAGTAATTTAAGAAAGGGTAATTAATAGTTGCATATGAACATAAGCCTAATTAGAGTTGAAAAAAAAAAAAAAGAAAAAAAAAATCATTTTTCCCTTTATATATTGTCTCTGTACACGGACCCATACTATCTCCTTCACCTCAAGTGCATTACTTCTCCAAATCCATTTGTAAGAGCCTTGTATGTAAAACTAAGTGCTAGCTTGAGTTTCAACTTTCAATGGCTAATTAGAAGATTCAAAGAAGGGGATTGGAACTAAATTTGAAAATATAGAAGAAGTGTGGGCTATAGACTCAAGATTAAATTAGGGGTTTTAATCAAGAACTAAAATGGAGAAGATGGAATCAACTATGAACAAGAGGGGATTTGATTCAAGAAAAGGATGCATGCAAGTTACCATTCCATCAAACCCTAAAGAGGTGAGTTCTCACTAGGTTTGTTTTTATAGAAACTTAGATTTCTAAGATAAATCTAGATATGAGAAATTGTATGTGTGGGAATGTTAAGAAATCTACCCCATACTTATGAGAAATTATGAATAGAGATTTCAATGTAGAAATTGAGGTGTGATAGATTCATACTCTGTTATGAGTTGATTATAATCTAGTTGGAATCCCATGTTATTTGATATTGGAATGGTTTTGGAACTATTGGTACTCTTTTGAAACAAATAGAAACTCTATTATAAGAGTTAGAGTATATTAGAATGGTGTTTTATAATGATATGATAAGAACTAGTTGAAATTTCATGTAAGATATACACTAGAGACTGTTTGAGACTGAGATTAATTAAAAATTTGTAGTAAAATAATTAGAATGAATTGTTTGGACATTTTGGTAACTTTGCCACAGGTATAACAACTGTTTTAGACATTAAATGTTACTAACAGAGGCGGTTCACGCTATGGGTTGATCGCAAATTGTGTTCTTATGAGTTTAGGTGTAGGCATGAAATTATTCTAGTATTAATACTCATATTTTGAACTACTAGAAATTGTCAAGTAACTAATCATAGTTTTGGTTTAGTAGTTAAAGATATAATATTTTGATATGAATACCGTTCACTGCAACGAAGAGAGAATGAAGTAAAGTTACCGTTCACTGCAACGAAGAGAGAATGCAGTAAAGTTATGCAGTAAGGTTTCCGTTCACTACAACGAAGAGATAATGCAGTAAGGTTACCGTTCATTGCAACGAAGAGAGAATACAGTAAAGTTACTGTTCACTACAACGAAGAGAGAATGCAGTAAAGTTACCGTTCACTGCAACGAAGAGAGAATGCAGTAAAGTTACCTTTCATTGCAACGAAGAGAGAATGCAGTAAAGTTACCGTTCACTGCAACGAAGAGAGAATGCAGTAAAGTTATGCAGTAAGGTTTCCGTTCACTGCAACGAAGAGATAATGCAGTAAGGTTACCGTTCACTGCAACGAAGAGAGAATGCAGTAAAGTTTCTGTTCACTGCAACGAAGAGATAATGCAGTAAGGTTTTCGTTCACTGCAACGAACAGATAATGCAGTAAGGTTTCCGTTCACTACAACAAAGAGAGAATGCAGTTAAATTCGTTCGCCACAACGAAGAGATAATGTGGTAAATCCGTTCGCCATAACGAAGAGATAATGTGGTAAATCCGTTCGCCACAACGAAGAGATAATGTTGTAAGTCCGTTAGCCACAACGAAGAGATAATGTGGTGGTCTATGTGTACATAATGAGATGAGATAGTTTTTATATATAGTTCGTTGATAGTTAATCGACACCAAGAGAACTACGTGGCTCTGATTCCCTAATCGTTTAAGGATACGTAGGACCAGGGATTTCTCCCTGTCGAGCTATAATTTCAGTGACTATATATTTTTAATAAGTATAATTGTTATAGTGTTTTAGGCTTGCTAGGCCGTATGCAATGTTAGTAGTGGTCTGTGCGCCGGTCATGACCAAAGATTTGGGTCGTGACAGCAATTTCGCCAGGTTTTATACACAGAGAATGGAGCTTCCCCAAGACATCATAATCCTCATCATTTTGGCAACTAACCCTATCTAATAAGAGTTACAGAACATTATCAAAATGGGGATGAAACAATTTTGGATATGAAAATTTAAAGAGAAAACCACCATTTTAGTCCCTCGAAATTTAAGACGATGTCATATTGGTCCTTGAATACCAAAATTCCAAATACATCCTTTTTTTTTCTTTCTAGCATGAGATGTGATTTTTATTCTTAATGGTGTTGTTTAAGTATGGGGTTCACATGTTTAATTTTTATGAAATGTTGTTGTTCTTGACTATGAGAAAATGATTATTTATTTTTTTGACAAAGATTATGAGAAAATGAATATGATGTTATTTTTATGTATTTATTCAAAATGTGAATGTTGTAAAGTATGCAAGACATGATGCATGCTTATAATGGAGATGACTTTAATTAAATTGATATTTGAAGTATTATTAAATTTGTCCGTTGCGTAATTCTTAAATATCATGCCTAACATGCCATGTATGATGAAATGAAATAAATGTGTGACACCTTAACTTATATACAATAGCATTTTTTTTGGGTACAAAAAGAGGTTAAATTAAAGTTCGGAAAAGAAAACAACTATAAAGAAATGATTCTAGGGGTAGTTATTCCCATAACATCATCAAACAACAAATAGCTCACTCTAGGAGGACATTAATCATACACTCGCAACCCGATCGTGATCACAACCCAAACTTGCAAGGGCAGCAGCACAAGCATTGGCCTCAAGATAAGAATGAAAAATCTTGACTTCCCAATTCATTGCAAGAAGCTTCATTTATAAACACTTCATTTTTGTATTAAAAAAAGAAACTTCATTTACTATAATCAAACTTGGGATACATATGTTTTCATATATATTTTATTCACATCATTACCAAATGAACGATGTGAGAAATTATGAAACTATACAAAATATTATTTGAAAAATTTACTAAAGCCAATTATAAAAAACATTTTGAACTGAGTTAATGATAAAATCATATAATTAATGATAAAATTTTCAAAAAAGAAAATAGAATATTAATTTCTTAAATGATGGTTTAATATTATTTTAACATAAAATAACAATTTAAATTTAATTGTTATCACAAAAATATTTATTTTTGCTAAAACGGATTAAAGTGTCTATTTTAACATACGAGGAATTTTATGTAATTCATACTTCTTTCAAGACAGAGAATGTAATTTATCAACAAAAACAAAATATAACTGTGAAATAAATCATAAAATAAAGCAACAACATATATATATATATATATATATATATATATATATATATATATATATATATATATTTTTTTTTTTGTATAATTAACTTTTACAGCGTCTTCACGCATTCATGAGCCACTAATATTGTGCACTGTCGGCGGGATCTGCGGGTGTATACATGCACATATCCCAATGGGCTGTATATTCGGAAATAGGCAGAATGCAATTTCGCCAGGTTTTATACACAGAGAATGGAGCTTCCCCAAGACATCACAATCCTCATCAGTTTGGCAACTAACACTATCTAATAAGAGTTACAGAACATTATCAAAATGGGGGTGAAACAATTTTGGATATGAAAATTTAAAGAGAAAACCACTATTTTAGTTCCTCGAATACCAAAATTGCAAATACATCCTTAGCATCTCTTCTGTTAGTAATTTAATGCACTAAATTAACTAATTAATGAAAAATACATTTAATTAAGGATCAAATTGACCATTCAAAATCAAATTTCACTACAAGAAATATGATTTTTCATAGGGCTTCTGGTGTGGAGCTATGAAAAATTCGGTCAAACATTGGGAAGCCCTATGTAAAATATTTTCATAATATAATACCTCTCTCTTGTTTCTCTCTCATCTGTATAGAGAAGTTACTTTATATAATAATATAATTAAAGGTGCATTAAATGTATTTGAAAAATATAATTAAATGTTTCATAGCTCCTCTCTCTTGTCAAATTCGTTGTTTCATAGTTAATGTTTACTCGAAGTGTGATCTAACCGGTAAACGTAGACTGTGGGAATCGTTGGCCATGTCAAAGAACGGGTTTGGGAGAGGTGCGTGGTGTATGCTAGGGGATTTTAACGCGGTCTTGCATCGCAATGAAAGAAAAGGGATGAATCAGATTGGTTTTGCTTCCCCATCGGCTGAATTAATTGAGTTTGGAGAGTTTGTGTCGGAGACGGACCTTATTGATCTTCCGGTGTTAGGTAGAAGATTTACTTGGTTTCATTCTAATGGAATCTCGATGAGTCGGATCGATCGTGTGCTAGTATCGGAGGATTGGTTGGCTGTTTGGAGAAATCCAGCTTTGTGGGTGTTGCCTCGGACTGTTTCGGATCATTGTCCTCTAGTGATTCGATATAATAGTGATGACTGGGGTCCAAGACCCTTCCGATTTAATAATCATTGGTTGATGCACAAGGACTTTAAGGGTGTAGTGGAGGGCTTTTGGAGGGGCTGTAATATCTTGGGTTGGATGGCTTATATCCTTTTAGAAAAATTAAAAGGATTAAAGGGTCAGTTGAAGGAGTGGAATAGGGAGAACTATGGGCTGGTTGATTCAAAGATCTCTAAATTGGTCACCGACATCAACAATTTAGATATCCGTAGTGAAGGTATGGGGCATTCGGAGGGAGAAGTTGTGCTTCGTAAGAATTTGTTTGCTCAATTATGGCACTTGAAGAGGAGCAAAGAGTCGATGCTAGTCCAAAGATCGCGCTTGAATTGGTTACGCGAAGGTGATTCGAACACCCGGTATTTTCATGCGTGCATTAATGTTAGAAGTAAGAAGAACTTCATCCGAGCTCTCCGTGTGGGTGAAGAATGGTTTGAGACTCCAGCTGCGATTCGTAATGCAACCGTGTCTTTTTTCAAACATCATTTTACATCTGAGCATTGGTTGAGACCCAAGTTAGAGGGGGTCATGTTCCCATCAATCTCGGCAGCAGAAAATGATTGGTTAGTTCGTCCTTTTGTTTTAGAGGAAATTAAAATTGTGGTGAAGGAAAGTGATGGAAATAAAAGTCCGGGACCCGACGGCTTTAATTTCGCATTTGTGAAAGCTATGTGGGGAGTTATGAAAGGTGAAATTCGAATTTTGTTTGACCAATTTCATGGAATCGGGAGCTTACCCAAGAGCTTTTCTTCCTATTTTGTGGCTCTTATTCCAAAAATCAATTCCCCTTTTTCCTTGGGAGACTTTCGGCCTATTTCACTTTTAGGGTGTCTTTATAAAATAGTGGCGAAGGTCTTGACGGCAAGATTAGCTCGGGTGATGGATTCTTTGGTAGCTTCAACTCAATCGGCCTTTTTGAAAGGTCGACATCTTGTTGATGGAGTGGTGGTGGTGAACGAGGTGGTGGATTTGGCAAAGAGGAATGGTCATAGTTGCTTAATTTTCAAGATAGACTTCGAAAAAGCTTATGACTCCGTTGAATGGAGTTTTTTGGATTACATGTTGGATAGGTTTGGGTTTTGTTCGAAATGGAAGGATTGGATTCGAACATGTGTCTTCTCCGGTAATATGTCGATTCTTGTCAATGGAAGCCCAACGGAAGAGGTTAATATTCAAAGAGGCTTGAAACAAGGTGACCCTCTCGCTCCCTTCCTCTTCCTTCTTATTGCAGAGGGGTTGGGAGGTCTCATGAAGAAAGCGGTAGAGGAGAATAGATTCAAAGGGTTTCAAGTGGGTAGTCGTGGCATGATTGTGTCTCACCTCCAATATGCCGACGATACACTTTGTATTGGGGAGGCTTCGATTGAGAATTTGTGGTCTCTTAAGGCAATTCTTAGAGGGTTTGAGATGGTGTCCGGATTGAAAATCAACTTTTGGAAAAGTAGTATTATGGGAGTTAATGTTTCTTACGATTTTATGAGGGTAGCGGCATCCTTCTTAAATTGTAAAGTTGGCTCAATTCCTTTCAAATATCTTGGGCTTCCGATTGGTGTAAATCCCCGTCGTTTGGCAACTTGGGAACCGCTTCTAACTTCTCTCCGCAAAAGGTTAGCCTCTTGGGGGAATCGATATGTGAGTCTTGGAGGTTGTATTGTGCTTCTCAATTCGGTTCTAAACGCTATTCCCATATTCTACCTTTCTTTCCTCAAAATTCCGGTTAAAGTGTGGAAACAAGTCCGGCGCATTCAACGGGAATTTTTATGGGGCTGTCGAAGGGGTACGAAGAAAATGAGTTGGATTAAATGGGATATAGTTTGTCTCCCCAAGAATAAAGGTGGTCTCGGAGTGAGAGATGTTCGAGTGGTGAATATAAGCCTCTTGACCAAGTGGCGTTGGCGGCTTTTGAATGATGATCAAGCGGTGTGGAAGGAGGTGTTGAAAAGCAAGTATGGTGAGGGGGTGGTAGGTAAGCCGGATTTGGGAGATGAATTTAGGCCGTGGTTTGCATCCCTTTGGTGGCGAGATATTTGCTCCATTGGGAATAATCTCAATCTTAATTGGTTTTCTCTCGGCGTTATTAAAAAATTGGGGAATGGTTTGATAACTAGTTTTTGGCGAGATAAGTGGGTTGGAGATGAAACGCTTCAGACTCGGTTCCCTCGTTTATTCTCCATTTCTACTCAAAAAGATGTGCGGGTTGCGGATGTTTTAAGTACAGGAGCTGAATCTAATGGTTGGGGGCTGACTTGGCGTCGGAGATTTTTTGAGTGGGAAAACGCCTTATGGATTGAGCTGCTGGCAGTTTTAAACTCTTTAGGTCCCCTGCAAAATGTGGAGGATAGGTGGGGATGGAAGCCGGAAAGAGGTGCTGATTTTACTGTCAAATCAACCTATCGGTATGTTATGTCGATGTCCGACCACGGTCCAGATTTGCCATTGCTGAAAGCGGATATTTTCTCTTCAATTTGGAAATGCCCGGCTCCATCAAAGGTTAGCGGATTTGTTTGGCAATTGTTACATGGTAGAATTCCGACTAGGAAAAATCTCTTGAGTAGACGTGTTTTAGAGGAAACTAGTGATGTCTCGTGTGGATTGTGTGGGGAAGAGTTGGAAACTGAGGCACATTTGTTCCTTTATTGTGAAGTTGCCATGTTGTTGTGGATTGATATTTTCCACTGGTTGGATGTGCCTTTTGCTTTGCCTCATGATTTGTTTTCAATTTTCCATTGTTTGATGGGGGTAGATAGAAAAGTAAGGAAAGGAATGTTAATGATATGCTGTGCGGTAGTTTGGTCACTTTGGCGATGCCGTAATTCTCTCCTGTTTAATAACGGATCGGGGTCAATTGAGGAGTTGGTCGAGGCAGTCAAAGTGTTGTCCTGGAAGTGGTGGCTGTCCTCGTCCGGTGCTAACTGTTTGTTTTATGAGTGGCGTGTTGAACCTCGCCTGTGTTTATTGCGGATGTAATGTCAAGAGCTGTTTTATTTGTCTGGTGTGCTGCTCTCTTCTGTCTGCTCTGGTCTGCAATAGTGCAGTTTTTTTTTTTTTTCCTTTGCTGTTGTGGTTACAGGGGCGGTGGTGTTGGTTTCTGGCTTAAACCTCCCTTTAGTTTTTTTAGTAGCTACTGTGTTGCTTTAGTAGCCTATATTTTGCTTGGCATGGCTATTGTACTTTTGTACTCTGTTTAGTGGAGATCCTTGCATGCCTTATGCTAGATTTCCATGTTGTTATTATAATAAATTATTTTGCAGATTCAAAAAAATAAATAAATAAATAAATAAATAAAATAATCATTAAAAAAGATTAAAGTATTGATCAGGAAATTAAATTTTTTAAGAGATGTTTATGTAATATATCAAACATGAATTAATGTAGAAAAAAGTAAAAATTTGAAGCATATATATTAGTTCACTTAAAAGAAGAGACGGAAAATCTTACATAATATATTTGCTAAATTTTTTTATTGAGAATAAAAATGAAATTTGACATATTTTTAAGGATCAATAATTTAACTAACACTATAAATAAATTAATTTAAAAACATAACATGATATTGAATTTTTATAAAAATACGTGTACCCAACTAAAAGCGTTAATATAAATTACTTACCACAATTTGTTGTAGAGTTAAATATGGAGAAAAAGACGACCATAGTATAAATAATAAAGATATAAACTTTAACCATATTTTTTCGTTTATGAATCTAGAAATAGGAATCATTTGATTGATTTATAGTGTGAAAAAAACTCATACTTTGTTAACATGAAACCATTTCTAAAAATCATAATTATTATTAAATGTTCTTAGATGTTGATGTATGTATAAAATACTATATATTCGTCCCAAAACATAAGGTCATTTTCACATTTTTACTTGTCTCTTTTTATAAGAACTCTTTCCAATTTTCAAGTACAATTATTATTTATTTTCCTCCACTCCCCTAATCATGATACATCGTTTTCTGCAATTGGTAATAAATTGTAAAATTATCAACTAATATTCTCTAACAAGGGGGAAATTTGTAAAAATAATACTTATAGTCAACTTTCTTAATTCCCGTTATTTACCCAAAAGGGTCTTATATTTTGGGACGCAATTAGTATGTTTGTCTCTTCATCTCATTCAATTAATTATCTAGAGTTCGGTCACAAGGTATGTAAAATCTAACAAAAAATTAAACTCAATTTTTTTTTTGAATAATTTGTCTTTTGAAAAGCTCATCAACAACTTAAGTCTAATTTCTTAATCGAAAGAAATCCATGTTTTAACAAGAAACCATTCTTAAAATTAAAAATATGTTTGTCTCTTTAGCTCATTAATTAATCACTGACCTTTTATTATATTTTTTTAATTTCTTTTTTAGCCCTTCAAAATTCAGAAGGGGAAATCTAAAAAAAATAATAATAAGGTTGAATCATGACAAAAGAAACGACATTTTGGAAATCCATCCTAATGTAAGGCTTATCTTAATTACATAGTGAAAATAGTGGTGTCCTATTTTATTTGGAAATAGTGTTGTCCTCGGTGTTTCTTCTACATAAGGTTTTGATTTTTGTTTATGCTTCATGTGTTTTGGGAGAATTTTAGGGTCTCAAATTTCGAGACCCTATATTACTAGTTATATATTATCAATTTTCATTAAATAGCATATATGTGCATTTATCTTTTAAGTATTCCACATTAGCCTAATAATGCTTAAGTTGGAAAATAAAAAAGTGTATACATTAGGGATTGGAGGAATAGGTATGTGATTTTTGGAGGTAGGGTGGTTCTGCTAAACTCTGTTCTCAATTCCATATCTATTTTTTATCTCTCATTTATGAAAATGTCTGTCAAAGTGTGGAAAAAGATAGTTTGAATTCAACGAAAATTCTTGTAGGGGGAGTCCCGCTAAGAACTTGCTTCCAAAGGCCCTTTCAAATTTCAGCCCAGAGTGCTAGTACGGTTACAGAGATGGGTGATTGAGTGGAAGGTCAACGAGTTTGGGACTTGAGGTGGAGAAGAGATCTATTTGTCTAGGAGCTTAATCTCTTGGAAAGTATCCAATAAGTAACACATAATACAAATAACAAATATGGAAAAAACGAGTAAACACTTAGCAATTTCACATTTCGTGCATAATATAATTAAATGCACACACAGCCTATCAATGCAGACTCTACAATGATCGTGGCACCAATCATTGGCTGCCACATGCATGAATTCCGAAATTTAACCTCTTCGCAGAGAGTCGTAGGCCCAGCCTACCAAATCCCCGCAGGGCATCAATAAAATCCTGTGGCCCATCACGGTCACCACGTACGTAGGATTAGAGTGGATCCAATCACTGTCAATCACACCCCGTGGCCCATCACGGTCACCACGTATTGGACTCAATAAAAATCCCGCAGGATTAAGGTGGACCCAATCACTGTCAGTCGCACCCCGTGGCCCATCAGGGTCACTACGTACTATGAATGCATGAGCATACGATTCCCCATATATGCTAATGCAACAATTACATACCTTCCAAGCATATGTAATTCAATTCAATGTTCATACATATATTTTCACAATCATATGTAAACAATCACATATTCATACATATATTCTCACAATCATATGTATTCAATCACAACAACATACATATATTCTCAATCATATGTATTCAATCACATGTATTGTAAACAATTTCTCATTCTGAGAATAAATCACACATACATGCCAAGCACTCAAAACACACCACAAACAAAGCATACACACATGCTATTATAGAAATAAGACAAAAATAAAGGTGTCCTTACCTCGGCAAGCTTCCACTAACTTTTCTCGTGTAACTCTACAATTCGCGCTACCTAAAATTAAGTAGCGTACAATCAATAAAATACTCCCCATATAAGCTATCGAAACGAAACTTGTTCTCAAAACTCTAGAAGGGTTTAAGGTACTTTCTAAAACTTTCCCATAGTAATTTCGAGTTCTCCGCGTAGTGATTAAAAATTCACGAAGTTAATGATACTATTTCCACTATACGAAATTCATTTTGTTTTCAAAGCATATCAAGGACCACTATTGTTTTCAACCCCAAATAAATCATTTTCACACAACAAAACCATTTGAAAACAAACCAAAAACTCTTCAAAAATAATTCAAAGAAAATAAGAGTTTTCTTGCGTCGCAAGTTACAAGTTTTATCTTCAACTAAAAACCCTATAACCATTCTTTTAAAAACCTATGATCATTCACCAATATCATGATCCTTTTCTTATCATTGTGGACTTAGAAAATTTTGAAAACCAACATGAATACAGGGCCAATAAAGCCACGGCCATTTCATCAACAACATGGCTAGCTCAAAAGTTTTCCATTTTCAAAACCGTACCCTAATTCAAATAGCTTCCAATTACATAAATTTGCATAGAAAATCATTTCAATCATAGCTCACTAATTATAAAATTTTTCTCAAAAGAATCTTCATGGAGTTACACAAAAATTTAGGGCTTTTCCATTACAAACCAAACACTATAAAAATTCAAGTTTCCAAAAGTCTTAAATTAATTTAGATTTCACAAAAAGCAAGGCCAAATTATTTGTTCTTGATCAATTGTGATTCTCTCAAAACCCTAGCTACTAACTCTCATGGATTTGTAGCATTCAATCATGAAATTCTATCTAGCTACTTTTAAACATCTTAGTTTCTTACAAGCTATCATCAAACTTTCATCTAAAATCAACTTAGAACAAAATCATCATCAAGAACATGAACCAATTCTTCAAACTCTAAGAGTTTGGCCAGCTATGGAGATGAAAGAAAACTCTAATTACCTTAGGGAAGAAGCTTCTTGCAATTTCCTAGGATCCAAACAAGCTAACAAGAGATGCAAATGGTGAAGGAATGAAAATTTTGTGAAGAAGGAAAGAAGGAAGGGTGGTTCACGGCCAAGAGAGAAAAAGAGTGAAAGTCTCAAAATTTTTCCTAAGCCTTCTTACTTATAAAAGTCATGGATCAATCTAGACCTTTGGATTAAATAGTAAAAAGTTGCAAGACTAAATCCTAGCCATTCATCCAATCTTGGCCACAAAGCAACTCACATAAATATCTAGATATTTAGTGAGCTTGCCAACTCATCTCACTCAGTCTCCATGTTCGTTGTTAAACGAGTCGTATTTCGCGTACTGATAAATTTTACCGAAACAGAAAAATTCTACCGTAAACCATACAATTAAAACCATTCACAAACAATTCGAATAAATTTTATACCGAATAAATTTTCGCTCCTTAGCTCGGAAAAATATAATGCGATCAAATTCACATCACTGTCGATATATAAAGTCTCCATTGAAATTTTGAAGGAAATCGAAAACCGTAAAATTTTCAAACAGCGGGTATAATTTCTACTCGTTTTTCAAAAAAAAAAAAACGACAAAACCATATTTTGAAATTCTAACGGCACATGAACATTCTCATAGATAAATAAAGACTAAGAAACGAAAGTCTGTGCTTTTCCACCACACGAGTACAAAACAAACTCCAACTCAGCAAAAATGTTGTTATTGCGACGATACTCACAAAACAACTTAACAGAAACCCTAATATTCTTAGCCATTACTTATTTTCCTCACACAAATGGTACAGTGGAATTACGGGTCTTACATTGCACATAAAGAAATATATTTGTGGTCCATACGTCTTGCCACGCAAGATTGCTATAGTCGTGCACTTCAAGAAATATCCTTGTGGTACATATGTCTTGCCAACCAAGAAAAGAAGTAGCACAATAATTTTGAGTTATACTATACAACTCTGATCTCGAATTCTATTCATACCACAAATCCACAAGTTCTAGATCAACCGTACATTCAGTAATCACGACGATAAACTGACAATTTTTGTTAATTTTGTAGATCTTTTTAATTATGAATGTATATCTAAATTATGTATTTTTGCATGTTTTAGGAAAACAATTTAGTGCCAAATTGTGATGATGATCTAAAGCCTAATTAGACAAAAGACGAGGATCAAAGTGAACCAAATATCAAGATTAGAAAGAAGGAGTCTTGCAAGAGAAGGATGGAAGGAAAATGTTGGTTTGAAATGGGTAGAAGGTAAATATGGACTTACTCGATTTCATGAAAGTCATACACATGCAGCAACTACATCACCTACAAAGAGACAAATTGTTAGATTTGCAAGAAAAGTGTTCACAAGAGTTTATTGCTTGCATATAATTTAGTAAGTACAGGACCTGCAAAGACACGCCGCTTAATAATAGCACGATTTGGGGGTTATCTGTTGTGAATTCGAATAATATCACACCAATAACCTTCATGTGTGGAGCAAAGCAACCAGACATGCGAGAATAGCAATAATAAACACGAATATAGATAAACTGCGAAAACGGTAAAGACACAGCAAATTGTTTACCCAGTTCGGTTAAATCAACATATTCTGGGAAAAAGAGAACATCACCGCTACACTATCAACTGAACACTTGATTACATTGAGATTCATCACAAGAGTTACAAGAATTAAAGTTTCCCTAATTCTACACTTTTCCTATATCTCTACCCGTGACCAAGAGATTCAATCAATAAGTGTTGACAAGATGAAATAATGAGTTCCCAACCCTAGAGATTACCCAAGAGATATCCTCCTAAACCCTAGGTTTATGTTGGTGCAAAATCCTTGCAGAAACCTAACCTTTCTTTCACTTACTTGCAGCAAAAACAGAACATGGGATACATATTGCTCTCATGCGCCTTGCGCAACACGCAGGGAATCAACCCAACCAAACAGAAGCCTGCTCCTCACGCAGGGCACAAATTGAAACCAGTTTTCTGCAACTTTGTTTTTAAGACAAATTCCCAGCAATATCAAAATGTTGGGTGCAGACAAAGAGATCTCCAAAATTATTCAAGAGATTTAAAAACCTTGATTAAGGATTATGATGCACAAATATTTATGTCCTAATTGCATATTTGGTCCCTTATCTTTATTTTAAGTTTGAAATTAGTGTTGTTTTAAAAGTTTCCATTTGGTCCCTTATGTTACTGATGTCAACATAAGTTCGTCCCTTTTATTAAATTTTTAGTTTATTTCTTCTAACTTTCTATTAAATTTTAAGTTAATTTTGTATAAAAGTTCTTTGTTACACCCTTCTAAGTTGTCCACATATACAAATTTGTCAGTTACATGGACGATTTTAATCGAAATTTGACTAATTAAAAGGACGAACTTAAAACTTTTTAAATGTAAGGAACTAAATTAAAATTTAAAATAAACATAATTAAGCTTAATTTTATTGATAAATTTAGAAGAAGAAAGAAGTTAATCCATCATTCTATGCATGAGGTACACGAAGAAGGTCTACTGAAAAATGCTTTTTGGGCAGGTCGTATTTCTAGAAACAATTATTCTGTGTTTGGTAATGTGGTTTCCTTTGATACTACATACAAAACAAATAAATATTCCAGAATTTTTGCAACAATAACCATAGACAATCTATTATTTTCGGAGCAGACTGATTAGAAAGTTGATTCATTCAAATTTGTTGAACGTAACATTTGTCAACCTTAACCGGTGCAATTAGATGACAAAATTTCGCATTCATCTTGCAATTAGATGACAAAATTTTGAAAGCAAAGAATTTTTAATCATATAAATTAGTCAACCACATTTCACATTAGCCTAATGCTTAAATCAATCTACAACTAATTGAAAATAGGGTATACTTGGATCACATAGAAGTACACTCTTACTAATTATTCCTTGCTTACAAAACTCATGGGTCTTCTCTTGGATTGAGACCCCTAAATTAAACAAAGGTTTTGAGCATACATTTTGATAATTAACACCATTAAAGTATTACTTGCTAGATAACTTACTAAACTAACTATTGTTAGGTAAGACATTCTTAGAATTTAAGCAGCAGGAGCATAATCATAGCCACCGTCATCATCGTCGTCACCTTCCCTGTATGAATCTTCATCCCTTGGAATGCAAGACAGATATGTATTATAGCCACCTTTTACACTCTCATGATGCTTAATGCTCCTTGTAGTAATGGTCATGGAAATGAATGCTGAAATTCTGGTGGCAAGTGTCAGATGTGTAGCACGATGTGTACACTTTAGGAATCGTACGATGTGTAGCCTAATGTGTCAACATCGTGGACAACTGAACTTGATGAACAAGTAAACAATATAAAGTGCAGAAAACAAAAGAACACGTGAGTTTGTTAACCCAGTTCGGCACTTATAACAAGCCCTATTCTGGAGGATACCAATCCAGGGATGAATCCACTATGGTAGTATCAATTCAAAGCTAAACTCCCCCGTTTACAACTTCTCACTTAATCACTACCCGTGCTAATTCTACCTAGGAACTCCTAGATATGAGAACCTCTGCTCACTCCCCCTCAACCTTACCCAGTAAGGATTTAATAACAAACTCAGTTGGAGACACACTCCTAGACAAGCGAAGCACTCGTACCTAAAGGCTTAGAGTGTTGCACAATCTAACTCCTTGCTTCAAAGCTTTGGAGAAAGACAACTAGAGATTACAACTCTATAAACTCAGTCCTTACTTGCATCAAAACTATGATCCAAGTGAAGGCTCACAAAGAACAAAGAACAACTAAAGAACTAAAACCCTAAGACTCAATTTGTAGACTTAGCTTCTTGATTTCAGTTGATAAATAATTGGTCTTCAGTCTTCCTTTATATAGAACAAGCTTCATGGGCTTTGACGAGTTGGCCTTGATAAATTTTGCTTTGAGATTTATTTGATCATAATCTTTTAATTGTTTGTTTCAAATCTTTTTGATCAAAGTCGGCCAATAAAATAAAACAGAACCATGAAAGATTATCTTGTTCCTTGGCGCGAAAGCTGGCACGATTTAATTTGAAAAACAAATCTTTTTCAAAAGATCGCGTTTAAATAAATGAAAGCGCGTCCAGTAGGGCGTCCAGATGTGAACCCTGATGTGCCACACATCATGCTCCACATCATGGAATCAGGCTTATTTTACCAAATGAAGCCAACACCCTAAAAGGTCTCAACAATCTCCCCCTTTGGCAAATTTTGGGCTAAAATAATCTTTGAGTCACCCAACTAAACTTGGAGAGATGTGTAGGCACATCAGAGGCATGCAGCAGCGGATTAGAGCCTCGCAAATAAAGAGAGAAATAAACTCTCACAAGATAGGAAAATAAATTCCCAAAGACTGAGAAAAATAAATTCTCAGACACATACAAGCATGAGATTCCATGCACACATAAGGGAGGGTAGCAAACCCAGTAATAGTCTACTCCCCTTTGAACTAGAGCACTTTCCATGTACTCCCCCTAAATCTCATATTCCCTATAGGCTTCTTCAGAATGCATGGCCTAGAGAGATATAGAGAAGTTTTAAACTTGGCTTCTTAAGAATGCATGACCAAGTTAAAACTCACAGATGTGTCAAACATCACACAAAATAGCAACTTCTACAGGCTTCTTAAGAATGCATCACCATGTAGAAATCATACAAATGGATCAACCATTACACAAATTAACATCTTCAATTGGACTTCTTAAGAATGCATCACCCAGTTGAAAACGTACAGAATAAGTCTTCAGAAAAACATGCTTTAGAAAACTAATTCTTCAAAAAGTTGTTGAGAAAATATTTGAAGAAAAATAAGCATGTATACCAGATGTGTAGTCAGATGTGCCACACATCAGAACTTCAGAAGTTGGAGAAGCTTCAGAAGCTGAGCAGAGCTTCAGAAGTTGTAGTGCTTCAGAAGTTGAGAAGAGCTTCAGAAGTTGTAGTGCTTCAGAAGTTGAGAAAGTTTCAGAAGTTCAGAAGTTCAGAAGTTCAGAAGTTCAGAAGTTCAGAAGTTCAGAAGTTCAGAAGTTCAGAAGTTCAGAAGTTCAGAAGTTCAGAAGTTCAGAAGTTGCCCCATGTGGATGAATAGAATTTAACTCTTTTCTCGTTCTATTCTCTCTAATTTCTCCCAAAATTATCACATTGTCCCAACACATCACAATTTGCTGCAGTTAAGACTTCAAAGTTTTTTTATTTTAATTTTTACTCCCCCTTTTTAGCCAAAAATTATGACAAACATACTGAGAGTAAGTAACACACCATAGAATGCAGATAGCATGAGATGTAGAGATGATATTAATAGTGCAGCAGGTACAGAACAGGCACGCAAAGGTGCATCAGAAATCCAGGGCATAGCCCACAAAATACAAGCAAAAACAAGGAAATACTGAGTACAGGGAAATATTAATGAATTACAATAATTCAAATATCCTGGCTCCCATCAGTTTCCTCAGCTTCAGAGTCATTGGGCTCCTCCTCCTCCAATTCCTCATCCTCAGCCATTGTTTGCTCATCCTCAAGCTCCAGTCCAGCAATGACTGCCTCCAGCTTGGCCTTCTTCTCATCCAGAGCCTTGCAAGTCTCCTTTAAAGCAGCAATCATGTCTGTCCTAGACATAGCATTGTTTGAGCTGGATGTGCCCACATCAGGAGTCACATCAGACTGCTTGAGACTAAAAGAAATAGCAGACTCTCTTCTGCAAGACAAATCATCCTTGCCCAGAACATCAGGTCTCTGGCTCAATATGATTCCACACAGTAGGGAAGGAAAGGCAATGGGTAGTTTGATAGCTAGGGTTTTGGCATGTTTGATAGTCTGATCAAAAATATAAGTACCAAAATCGAAGTTAATTTTGTTACCCACAGTATAGATGAACCTAGCCAAACCTGTAGCCACATCACAGTTGTGTGTGGTAGGCACCCAGTTAGCAGCAGCAATCCTGTTCAGGATGTTGTAGATTGGAGTGAGCTTGCTTGCTTGCAATTTTCCCTTCTTAGGCCAAGTCTTGACCTTTCCAGCTGTGATGGCCTTGATTATGTAGTTGTCATTTGCCTCCATCTCAGCAAAGGGCTCCTCACTTCTGCCCAGATACTTGTTGATAACAGTGGGAGAGAAGTGAATTTCTTTACCTCTCACAAAAACAGTTTGGTATTCCTTGTCCAAAGGATTGTCACAACCAGCAGGGATGTTTACCAAAAATTCTTTGACTACCTTCTCATAGCAGTCACCCAGTCCAGTAACAGTCTTCATCAAGCCAGCACGCTTGATCAACCTCATAACTTCCTTGCACTGCAAGGCTTCAGCACTGAGCTCCCTCTCCAGAGCTAACCTTCTATGAGCAATGTACTTCCATTTTCCAGCATGTGCAGGGTTGTGGAAGGAAATCAAATCAACTGGGATGTCAGGAATTCCCTGAGGAATTTTCTTCTTCCCATAGCTCTTCTTCACAGCAGACTCAATGTGAATCACATCAAGCTCCATATTGCGTTCCTCAGCAGATTCTTCCTCAGACTCACTGATGTGAGCTACATCCTGCTCCACATCGTACTCTGAGTCACTTGTAGGTGGCTCTTTTCTTTTCTGAGTCTTCTTCTTTGCAGGTGGAACCACAGCTTTACTAAATCCCTTCTTGGGACCATACATGACTTGCCTCTTAACAGGCTTCTTCTTCTCCTTAGTAGCAGCAGGAGAAATCTCAACAACAGCAGGACCTTTACCACTTCTAGTCCTTCTTGCAATACTCTCCTCAGTAAGCTTCTTCAAGGGGATGTCAGAATTGTAGCCTTCTACATCCACAACAACTTTGTCAGACTGGATATTATCTTCAGGTTCCTCAACCTCAGCAGGTTGATCTTCTTCAACAAATACCTGATCAGGAGAATCAGGAATGACAGCAGGTCTTTCAACAGCAGCAGTCTCTTCTTCAGCAGGAGACTCTTCTTCACCTTGTGGCAATGATGTGCCAACATCTGCCGCAACATTAGGTTCTTGCAGGGCCTGGAGCACAGAATCAATGATCTTCTGAGTCAAGGGGTGCCTTTGACCCTCAGAAATCTTCACAGCAGCCTTCTCAGGGTTAGGGTTTGAAGAACCTACACCCATAGATGCTTCAGCATTTGCATCACCAGATTTTGCAGGAAGAGGTTCAACATGCAGACTTTCCATGGTGTGAACCCTCTTTGGTGAGCCAATCTTTGGCTTCTTGCTTTTCTTCTTCTTCTTTTTGGATTTTTCTGTGTAAGGAGAAGGAACAACATCTTCCTCTGCGGCAATGGGGGTTGATTCCCTTCTTGATCGTTTAGACTTCTTCTTCTTTGATCCAGATGGCTTGATCATTGAGACAGGAGTGGCATCGACGATCATGTCACCTTGAATATCTTTTTGATGTGGGGAAATAGGTTTTGGTGATGATGGAGGAGTGTTTGTTTTTGTGGAAGGAGATGTTTTGGTTGCAGTAGACATGATGATGATGATGATTTTGTATGAAGATTTCAAAGAAAATTTCAGAAAGATGAACAAAGGGTTTGAGAGAGATCAAGAAAATTTTTGGTCGTTTGAGTGGTTGAGAAACGAATGTGGTGATCAATGTGGTAGGCAATAAGAGAAATCTTGAGTAAACGGATTTCTTGGAGTTTTGAACGCGAAATAGCCGTTGGAAATATTGCCTTTGGATTGCGTGCAACTATGGATGGAGGGAAAAAAACAGGTAACCGTTGCACGTCTAAATAGCAATTATGGCTATTGATCCTCAAAGAGGCAAATACCTAGTTTGCCCCTTAACACCTCAAACCTATTTGCATCTAAAGCCTTAGTGAAAATATCTGCCAGTTGATTTTCTGTGGCAACATGCTCTAGAGTCACAATATTGTCTTCAACAAGATCTCTAATGAAATGGTGACGTATATCAATGTGCTTTGTCCTACTATGTTGGATAGGATTTTTGGAAATATTTATAGCACTTAGATTGTCACAGTATAATGTGAGCACATCTTGCTGCACATTGTACTCACCCAACATCTGCTTCATCCAAAGTAGCTGAGAACAACTACTTCCTGCTGCAATATACTCAGCCTCAGCTGTAGAAAGAGAAACACAATTTTGTTTCTTGCTGAACCATGATATAAGGTTGCTTCCCAAAAAGAAACATCCACCAGAAGTGCTTTTCCTGTCATCAGCACTACCTGCCCAGTCAGCATCACAATAACCCAACAATCTTGTGTCTTCACCATGAGAGTAGAGAATTCCATAATCACTTGTACCACTGACATACTTAAGAATCCTTTTGACTTGATTCAGATGACTCATCTTGGGCTCAGCTTGGTACCTTGCACACACACCAACAGCAAAGCTAATATCAGGTCTACTTGCAGTGAGATAAAGTAGACTGCCAATCATGCTTCTGTATAGACTTTGATCAACACTGACACCATGCTCATCTTTAGAAAGTTTGAGATGGGTTGCTGCAGGAGTTCTTTTGTGATTTGCATTCTCCATTCCAAATTTCTTCACAATGTTCTTGGCATACTTGCTTTGGGAGATGAAAATTGTATCTTCCATCTGTTTGACTTGCAGACCAAGAAAGTAGGTAAGTTCACCTACAAGGCTCATCTCAAATTCAGACTGCATCTGATTCACAAACATCTTGACCATTGGATCAGACATTCCTCCAAACACAATGTCATCTACATAGATTTGTGCAATCATGAACTTGCCCTTTTCTTCTCTGACAAACAAGGTTTTGTCTGTTTCTCCTTTTCTATAACCTTGCTGCACAAGAAATTTGGTTAGCCTCTCATACCATGCCCTAGGAGCTTGCTTTAATCCATATAATGCCTTCTTCAATCTGTAGACATGATCTGGATAATTTGGATCAACAAATCCCTTGGGCTGTTCCACATAAACTTCCTCATTCAAGTAGCCATTGAGGAAAGCACTCTTCACATCCATCTGGAATAGCTTGAATTTCAAGATACATGCTACTCCCAGAAGTAACCTTATGGACTCAAGACGTGCCACAGGAGCAAATGTTTCATCAAAGTCTACTCCTTCAATCTGAGAGTAACCTTGAGCCACAAGCCTAGCCTTGTTTCTAGTCACAACACCACTTTCATCAGATTTATTCCTATAAACCCATTTAGTACCAATGATGTTGACTCCTTCAGGTCTAGGAACTAAATCCCACACTTCATTCCTCTTGAACTGGTTCAGCTCCTCTTGCATAGCTTCAATCCAAAACTCATCTGTCAAGGCTTCTTTCACATTCTTTGGTTCTACCTTTGACACAAAACAAGCATTGGATACAACCTCTCTTGACCTTGTCATAACCCCTGACTCAGGATTCCCTATTATGAGTTCTTTTGGATGATTCTTTTGAACTCTAACAGAGGGACCCTTGTTCACTGGAGTCACATCTTCTTGCTGATCAGTCTTCTCAGGAATCTCTATAACTTCAGAGTCTTCAGGCAGGGGGTGAGATGTGTCCACATCAGGATCAACATCAGGTTCATTATCTGAACAGTCATCTATGACAACATTGATGGATTCCATCATAGTTCTTGTTCTGTTGTTGAAGACTCTATAGGCTCTGCTGGTTATGGAATAGCCTAGAAAGATTCCTTCATCACTCTTGGGATCCATCTTCCTCCTTTGCTCTCTGTCAGCTAAGATATAGCACTTGCTACCAAAGACATGGAAGTGTTTGACAGTTGGTTTTCTTCCTTTCCATATCTCATACAGTGTGATTGAGGTACCTTTTCTCAGAGTTACCCTGTTGTGTATATAGCATGCAGTACTCATGGCCTCTGCCCAAAAGTAGTAAGGTAGCTTCTTGGCATGTAGCATAACTCTTGCAGCCTCTTGCAAGGTTCTGTTCTTCCTCTCAACTACACCATTTTGTTGGGGTGTGATTGGTGAGGAGAACTCATGCCCAATTCCTTCATCAGCACAAAACTCAGAGAATCTTGAATTTTCAAACTCTTTCCCATGATCACTTCTGATTCTAACAATGCCACTATCCTTCTCTCTTTGTAGTCTAAGGCATAATTCTTTGAATGCATCAAAAGTGTCAGACTTCTCTCTGATGAAGCTAACCCAAGTGAACCTTGAGAAATCATCTACAACCACAAAAGCATATCTTTTGCCACCAATACTCTCTACCTGCATTGGTCCCATCAAGTCCATATGTAGCAGTTCAAGAACTCTGGATGTCACCTGATGTTGTAACATTGGGTGTGACATCTGAACCTGCTTTCCAACTTGACATTCACCACATATGTTGCCTTCAACAATCTTAAGCTTTGGTAGACCTCTAATAGCTTCCTTGGACACAATCTTCTTCATTCCCTTCAGATTCAAATGGCCAAGTCTTTGGTGCCAAAGCTTTACTTCTTCCTCCTGACTTATCAAACATGTAGTGGAGTGAGCTGTTTCATCAGGAATCCATAGATAGCAGTTGTCTCTTGACCTAGATCCTCTCATCAGCAATTCTCCTTTGTCAGAAGTAATAAGACATTCATTCTTTGTGAAGTTGACTTTGAGACCTTGATCACACAATTGGCTTATGCTGATAAGATTAGCCTTCAAGCCTTTAACAAGTAGCACATCCTCTAGGTTAGGTAAGCTTTTGCTGCTGAGTTTACCACTGCCCTTGATTTCACCTTTTGCTCCATCACCAAAGGTTACAAAGCTTGTTGTATGAGGCTTGATATTAGTGAGAAATTTCTCAACACCAGTCATATGCCTAGAACAACCACTATCAAAATACCAATCATTACTAGAAGATGCTCTAAGAGAAGTGTGAGCAATATGTGCAGTTTCAGAAACTTTAGGCTTCCACATCTTCTTAGGAGTGACCCTTGCTGTTTTGGCTTGCACCTGAGGCTTTTTCTTGGGATACCCATAGAGTTTGTAACAGAAGGGCTTGATGTGACCATTCTTCCCACAGTAGTGGCATCTCCAAGCATTAAACTTCTCTTTGCCAGCAGGTCTCTGATGTGGAGTGTGATGTGTCCACATTCTGCTAGGGTCAGGTTTCTTCTGAGCAGGAACAAACTTAGTATTTGTCTTCTTGCTGTGATGTTTGTTCTTAAATCCTACACCAGATGAGTCACCAGCATACTTTCCTACTTTCAAAATTTCATCAAGCATGTTGGTTCCAGGGTTGAGCATCTTTACAGACTTGGTCATATTTTTCAAGTTGGTTGACAGTAACTTGACTTCACTTTCAAGACTAGCAACTTGACTCTGTAGTTGACCCTTCTCTGTCTCCAGTTGACTGATGATTTCCTTCTGCTCTTCATTGACCTTGTACAGTTCCTCACTCTTGATAAATAGCTTTTTATGGACTGAGGCTAGTTCATCAAAGGTAAGTTCTTCATCATCAGATTCAACATCAGTATTATCCACCCTAGTTATGGCACTAACATGATTAGCAGCAACATTCTCTGAGTCAGTGTCAGAGTCTTCATCAGACCATGAAACAGTTAGGCCTTTCTTCTGCTTCTTCAGATATGTGCCACATTCTGATCTTATATGACCAAAGCCTTCACATTCATGACATTGAACACCCTTGTTCTGAGTTGACTTATCATCAGTTTTGGTTTTTGTTGAAGTGTTACCTAGTTTACTGATGTCAGTCTGGATGTTCCTCACATTCCTCCTTGGTCTTCTGTCCACCCTCCTTTGAAGCTTGTTGAATTGTCTTCCCAACATGGCTAAGTCATTTGAGAGGTCATCATCTGATTCAACAGCTTCTTCCTCTTCACCAGCACAAGATACAAAAGCTATGCCTTTTCCTTTCTTCTCAGTTTGCTCACCTAAGTTCATCTCAAAAGTTTGAAGAGAGCTCACAAGTTCTTCAAGTTTCATACTTGGGATATCTTGAGCTTCTTCAATGGCTGTGATTTTCATGTTAAATCTCTTAGGTAAGGACCTAAGCATCTTTCTCACCAGCTTTTCTTCAGACAATTTTTCACCTAGAGCCTCAAAGGAATTGTCTACCTCAAGCAAATTCATGTGAAATTCATGAATTGATTCTTCTTCTTTCATTCTGAGGTTTTCAAACTTAGTGTTGAGAAGTTGGATTCTTGAGCTTTTTACCTTGGCATTGCCTTCATGAGTGGTTCTGAGTACCTCCCAAGCATTCTTTGCAACAGTACACTGCTTGATCAATCTGAACATATTTTTGTCCACTCCATTGAATAAAGCATTCAAAGCTTTGGAGTTTCCAAGTGATGCAGTGTCTTCTGCAGCTGACCAATCTTCCTCTGGCTTGAGTACACCAGTGTCAACACCATTAGCATCCAAGATTTTGGGATGCTCCCAGCCTTTGAGCACAGCTTTCCAAGTTCTGCTGTCAAGTGACTTTAGGAAGGCAATCATCCTTGGCTTCCAGTAGTCATAGTTGGTTCCATCCAGGAGGGGTGGTTTGTTGACCGTTGTTCCATCCTTGTCCATGTTTCCAGAAAGTAACTTCCCTGGAGCTCACCCTCAAACAGGCAGGGTGCCTGCTCTGATGCCAATTGAAATTCTGGTGGCAAGTGTCAGATGTGTAGCACGATGTGTACACTTTAGGAATCGTACGATGTGTAGCCTAATGTGTCAACATCGTGGACAACTGAACTTGATGAACAAGTAAACAATATAAAGTGCAGAAAACAAAAGAACACGTGAGTTTGTTAACCCAGTTCGGCACTTATAACAAGCCCTATTCTGGAGGATACCAATCCAGGGATGAATCCACTATGGTAGTATCAATTCAAAGCTAAACTCCCCCGTTTACAACTTCTCACTTAATCACTACCCGTGCTAATTCTACCTAGGAACTCCTAGATATGAGAACCTCTGCTCACTCCCCCTCAACCTTACCCAGTAAGGATTTAATAACAAACTCAGTTGGAGACACACTCCTAGACAAGCGAAGCACTCGTACCTAAAGGCTTAGAGTGTTGCACAATCTAACTCCTTGCTTCAAAGCTTTGGAGAAAGACAACTAGAGATTACAACTCTATAAACTCAGTCCTTACTTGCATCAAAACTATGATCCAAGTGAAGGCTCACAAAGAACAAAGAACAACTAAAGAACTAAAACCCTAAGACTCAATTTGTAGACTTAGCTTCTTGATTTCAGTTGATAAATAATTGGTCTTCAGTCTTCCTTTATATAGAACAAGCTTCATGGGCTTTGACGAGTTGGCCTTGATAAATTTTGCTTTGAGATTTATTTGATCATAATCTTTTAATTGTTTGTTTCAAATCTTTTTGATCAAAGTCGGCCAATAAAATAAAACAGAACCATGAAAGATTATCTTGTTCCTTGGCGCGAAAGCTGGCACGATTTAATTTGAAAAACAAATCTTTTTCAAAAGATCGCGTTTAAATAAATGAAAGCGCGTCCAGTAGGGCGTCCAGATGTGAACCCTGATGTGCCACACATCATGCTCCACATCATGGAATCAGGCTTATTTTACCAAATGAAGCCAACACCCTAAAAGGTCTCAACAAATGCCATTAAAATTGCTTTCTTGATATGTGAGTTGAAAAGAAGATAATGAGTTAGCTATGAGATGCTAATTAAGCTAGTTGTGTGAGTTGAGTTGTGTTCAAGAGAGTGGTGTTTAATGTTTATATAACAATAAGAGAAGCTATTGGAAGTGTTCTAACACAAGCAAAATCAAGAGGGAGTGTGCATATATGCTTTAAAGTGTGAGTTTCTTATGGCATATTGGCATATATGTGTGATTCCATTTTTGCGCAGCCTGTTGGATAATAAACTTGATTTGGACCATTGGACTAATCAAGTGTTAGGCCCAATTTAGTAATAAGGTAGTAAGCCCCATAAGAATGTTCTAGAGATGTGTAGAAATAGCTAGTAGTTGGAATAAATATGAATAAATGTATGTAGTATTAGAGAGAAATGTGTAGAACACTCTATTTAGAAGTGTGTAGAAGAATTTCCTGATGTATCTAGAACTCTCCCTTGCAAGCTATAAATAGGGGAGAGCTAGTCATTTGTAAACCAAGAAGTATCAAGCAAAAAAATTATAAACACTTAGTAATACAAGTAGCCTTCCCTTTCAAAAAGTTTTCTATCCTCTCCCAAATATTTAAACACTTTTCCACCTATTCAAAAGCTTCCTTCCAACAAAGTGGTATCAAGAGCTTGAAGATCCTCCTAAAGATGGCAAATAGTGGTGTTCCCTTCCAAGTTCCAATGCTCACAAAGAGCAACTACGATAATTGGAGTCTAAGAATGGTGGCTCTCCTTGGTGCACATGATGTGTGGGAAATAGTTGAGAAAGGCTTTGTTGACACGGAGAATGAAAGTACTCCATCTCAAACTCAAAAGGATAGTTTGAGAGACTCAAGGAAGAGAGACAAGAAGGCTCTCTGTCTAATCTATCAAGGAATAGATGAAGACACGTTTGAGATGGTCTCGGGAGCAAAGACGGCCAAAGAAGCATGGGAGAAACTTCGAACCTCTTACAAGGGAGCCGATCAAGTGAAGAAGGTACGTCTTCAAACACTAAGAGGAGAGTTTGAAGCTTTGCGTATGAAAGAAGGTGAACTTATCTCCGATTACTTCTCAAGAGTTTTGACGGTTACTAATAACCTAAAAAGAAACGGAGAGAAGTTTGATGATGTAAGAATCATGGAGAAAATTCTTAGATCGGTAGATCCAAAGTTTGAGCATATTGTCACCGTCATCGAAGAGACAAAGGATTTGGAGGATATGACAATGGAGCAACTTCTTGGGTCGTTGCAAGCTTATGAAGAAAAGAAAAAGAAGAAGGAAGATATCGAGGAGCAAGTACTCAAGACACGAGTCGATTCACCTAGAGAAGAGCATGGTCGGAGCAACCAAAGACGAGGTGGTGATCGAGAACGTGGACGCAGTCGTGGATATGGATGCGGACGAGGTTGGAGGTCTAATGATGATAACAACCATAGAGGAGAAATTTCATCAAGAGGTCGTGGGAGAGGAGCTCCAAAACAAAGGTACGATAAGTCACGGGTCAAATGCTACAATTGTGAGAAATTTGGGCATTATGCTTATGAATGTAGAGCTCCTAACAATCGTAGAGTTGAAGAGAAGGCCAACTATGTTGAAGAAATAAGCCAAGAAGACGGGACACTATTGTTGGCGCACAAAGACAATGAAAAAGGTGGAGATAATCAATGGTACCTTGACAGTGGTGCAAGCAACCATATGTGTGGGCGAAGAAGCATGTTCGTAGAGCTAGATGAATCGGTGAACGGGAACGTGGCTTTTGGAGATGAATCAAAAGTGGCGGTGAAAGGTAAAGGAAAAATTCTCATCCGATTGAAGAATGGAGATCATCAATTCATTTCAAATGTTTACTATGTGCCAAACATGAAGAGCAACATCTTAAGTCTAGGACAACTCTTAGAGAAAGATTATGACATTCAATTGAAGGATAACAACCTTTCAATAAGAGATCATTCAAGCAAAGTCATTGCTAAGGTGCCCATGTCAAGAAATAGAATGTTCGTGCTCAACATTCAAAACGATGTCGCGCAATGTCTCAAGATGTGTTACAAAGAGGAGTCATGGCTTTGGCATCTTCGATTTGGACATCTCAATTTTGGAGGATTAGAGTTGCTCTCTAAGAAGGAAATGGTTAGGGGATTGCCTTACATCAACCATCCCAATCAAGTATGTGAAGGATGTCTACTTGGAAAGCAATTCAAAATGAGCTTTCCTAAGGAGTCAAGCTCAAGAGCACAAAAGCCATTGGAGCTTATTCACACGGATGTGTGTGGTCCGATCAAGCCAAGATCACTTGGTAAGAGCAACTACTTCCTTCTCTTTATCGACGATTATTCAAGAAAAACATGGGTGTACTTTTTGAAGGAAAAATCAGAAGTGTTCGAGAACTTCAAAAAGTTTAAAGCCCAGGTTGAGAAAGAAAGTGGTCTTATGATCAAAGCCATGAGATCCGACCGAGGAGGAGAGTTCACTTTAAAGGAGTTATTGAAGTATTGTGAAGACAACGGCATTCGGCGGCAACTGACAGTGCCAAGATCCCCCCAACAAAATGGAGTAGCAGAGAGAAAGAATAGAACAATCCTTGAGATGGCGAGAAGCATGCTAAAGAGCAAGAGGCTACCAAAGGAACTGTGGGCAGAAGCTGTTGCGTGCGCAGTTTATCTATCAAACCGGTCTCCAACAAGAAGTGCATTGGGAAAAACACCACAAGAAGCCTGGAGTGGAAGAAAGCCTGGAATTTCCCATCTAAGAGTCTTTGGAAGCATTGCTCACGCTCATGTACCGGATGAGAAAAGAAGCAAACTTGATGACAAAAGCGAAAAGTACATCTTCATTGGTTATGACAGCAACTCCAAAGGTTACAAGCTCTATAGTCCTAATACGGGGAAGACTATCATCAGTCGAAATGTCATTTTCGATGAAGAAGATGAATGGGATTGGAGATCGAGTAACGGAGACTACAACTTCTTTCCACAATTTGAAGAAGATGTTGTAGAACCAGAGGAACCAAGAGAAGATCCTGCTACCCCGCCGACTTCACCGACCCCAAGTTCTGAAGAAGGAGAAAGCTCAAATGAAAGGACTCCTCACTTTAGAAGTTTGCAAGAGATTTATGAGAAAACTGCCAGATTTGAAAGTCCCACACTATTATGTCTTTCAGCAAATTATGAACCAGGAAACTGTGAAGAAGCTGCGCAAGATAAGAAATCGAGAGATGCAATGGACATAAAAATTAAAACCATCAAGAAGAAGGATATGTGGGAATTCATCTCGCTTCCAAAAGATCACAAGGATATTGGTGTCAAGAAAGTTTGTAAGGATAAGAAAAATATCAAGGGAAAAATTAAAAGATACAAGACAAGACTAGCCGCAAAAGGATACAAACAAAAGGTTAAGAATGATAAGATGTTATGTCGCCCGCCTGGATATCATAAAAACCATAATTTCTCCAACATTACAGCACAAGCTAAGAATCCATCAGATAGACAGGAAGTGTGGATGTTTGAATGGAGTCCTCGGAGAAGAAGATGTGTACATCGAGCAACTATTGGGATACAAGGCGAGGAAGACATTTTATGGTCAAATCAAGTTTAAGGGGGGGTGTTGGATAATAAACTTGATTTGGACCATTGGACTAATCAAGTGTTAGGCCCAATTTAGTAATAAGGTAGTAAGCCCCATAAGAATGTTCTAGAGATGTGTAGAAATAGCTAGTAGTTGGAATAAATATGAATAAATGTATGTAGTATTAGAGAGAAGTGTGTAGAACACTCTATTTAGAAGTGTGTAGAAGAATTTCCTGATGTATCTAGAACTCTCCCTTGCAAGCTATAAATAGGGGAGAGCTAGTCATTTGTAAACCAAGAAGTATCAAGCAAAAAAATTATAAACACTTAGTAATACAAGTAGCCTTCCCTTTCAAAAAGTTTTCTATCCTCTTCCAAATATTTAAACACTTTTCCACCTATTCAAAAGCTTCCTTCCAACACAGCCACATTGCAAATCTTCTTTACAGTTCAGCTTACACGTTGGAGAAAATTGTCAAGAAACAAATATAGAATCTTTCAGTTGATTGACCAAATTGCTTAATAACCAAGCACATATGTAGCCTGGAATCTTAATGTAAGTCAATAACTCGCGCAAATATACGAGACAAAACTTCTATTCATCCTTTATTTTATTACGTAATTTCTTTTGTTTTGCTATTTTAAGATTTTTAATGTAGTCTTTACTCTTGAAAGATACACACTTTTCTTGCATTGGTTTATAATAAACTTCTATTATTATTTTCCATCTTCAAACTACGTTTGGATCCAGTTTTTTCCCACTTTTTTTTTAATGGCAAATAGATATATATAAATATATAACGAGTAAAACAGTTAGATTACAAAGTAGGAGTATCAGAAATACTCACAAACAAAATATACAAAAGAAACATCAAAAACAGACTCCGAAAAGTAACAAAACACTAAAGCCACTGAAAGCAGCCACAAAAAAAAAAAAAAAGGAAGAGGAAAAGCCAACTAAAAGCGGGCACCCCAATAGATACCACTCAACAGGAACCAGATAAGTCCAGACACCGCATCCTCACCTTGCCTTATTGGACCAGCACAAGAGAGGTTCCGCCTCCCACTCGTAGAATGAGCGGAGACTACTAGGGTTTTTACCTAAAAACCATTTCCATGAGGAGAGTTTCACTTTATCCACAAGATTATCAATCGTTGAGGACCCACCAGCAAAGATAAAATCATTCCGGGAGGTCCAGATAGACCACACAACAGCATGCCCATATCAGAATCATACCTAACCGTACCCGACACCCCACTCCTATCCCAATAAAGCTATCAAAAACTTGCATTATTCTATTCGGGGACACATACTCGATCCCTAACCACCTAGTAATGCGATACAAAATTGGAGAAATCCGATCACAAGAAACAAACATGTGGTCAAACGACTCCTCAACTGCTCCACAAAACGCACAGGATGTATCAGTAGTCCCTACCAACACCCTACGCCCGCGAAGGTTTTGTCGAGTTGGGATCCTATCCTGAACGAGTTGCCATGAGAAGACAATCACTTTTGACGAGGCCGAAGAGTCCCATACCCTGGTCAAATTTTCAATGTCATCTCCCGAGAGAATCCTTTGAGGTCTGACTCTCTTGTCAAGGACCAAGTAGGCTAATTTAACTGAGAACGCCCCTCTCGGTTCGTGTATCCAGCACCAATCATCTTCTGTAGTCGAAAGACGAACTTGACACAATGACTCGATTAACCGATTAAGGAGATCTTGGTCATGAATATCAAGATTTGCCCTCCATCTAAACTCCCAGACCCACTACCCCCACCCATTGATTTGATAGCGGCACAAGTACCCGACTCATTTTTCCCATTTTGTAGTTCAAAAAAAAATAAAAAATAGGAGCTTACCAATATATCATAAACTAAAATGAGAAGTGTTAAATAGTAAGAATAATTCACACAAAAATTGCAAGATTATAATTAACATGACTAATTAGGTTTTTAAAAAAGAAAAAACTATAACTCACCGCAAGAAAATATCATATTAGCTATCGAAATGTTGCTACAAAATATTTTTCTAGTTAACTTGTAGTTGTTTGGACGTGCTTTTACCACATCTCCAATTTTTATGGCTAATCATTTCATATTTTTTATAATATAAATTTTTTTTACAAGAAATAAGCATTTACTCTACTTTCTTCGTAAAAAGAAAATATTCGCTTTCATTTTCTCATAATTAATCTCTCTCTCTCTCTCTATCTCTCTTACCATGTGATTATTTTTATCCTATTTAGATGAGTCTTGATGTTTGTTGGGCTTTTAGCCGATCCAAAACAATATCTATTCATTTTTCTTCATTTATAAACACTTCATTTTTGTATTAAGAAAAAAACTTCATTTTAATATAATCAAATTTGTAATACATATGTTTTCAAATTTTTTATTCACATTATTAACATTTAATTTTGTACGAACGATGTCAAAAGTTACAATACTACACAAAACAAAATATTTGAATAAATTACTAAAGCCAATTTTAAAAAAGGCTCTCAATTGAAATTTATATTCTAGAATCATATACTTAATGATAAAATTTTAAAACTGATGGCTCGATATGATTATAAATTTTGTCGAGCCACTTTTAATATCTTAAATGATGGCTCGATATGATTATAAAGCTTGTTTGAGACCATAAAGTGACTTCTTTAGTCTAAACACATGATCTGGATTTGTAATATCTTCAAATCCTGGAGGTTGTTTGACATACATTTCTTCAGAAATTATTCCATTAACACTACTACAAAAATAGGCTTTTGATAGCGTTTATTTTGATTTTTGATAGCGCTTTAAAGCGCTATTACTGAATGCGCTATTATAGGTCTGAATGCCTATAATAGCGTTTTAAAAACGCTATCAAATGTCACTTTTAATAGCGGGTTTTGCAAAAACCGCTGTCATATATGCTTAGGCGCGACCAAAATTCCTTCTGGAACCAGGTTGTAATAGCGTTTTTGCATGTGACCGCTATTATAAGTTCTCTATAATAGCACCCGTGTTTCAGAAAACGCTATCAAATCCTCTGTTCTAAAATGCTATTGTATATCCTTTCGTTTTTTTTTTTTTTTTTTTTTAAATCCTGTCCTTTTTTTTTTTTAACAGATTTGTCCCATTTTAAATTTTTTTTTTTTTTTTTTAAGAACTTCTTTTAATAAGTGAACATATAGTAATAATTTAGACTTTCAAAACATATATTAATATTATTATTATTATTGTTTTAAACCAATTAAGGGTGTTGTACCACACAAGACAAACTCTATTAAAAACAAAAACTTTTGTAATACATTAATTTTCATAATCAAACCAATCCGACTACAAAACAAATCCGAATTGAATAGTACAAACACAAAGACCACTACAAAAGAGTTAAACTATGGTCATACCTATAATGACAAAATTAACGACAAATTTTAATTCAAACACAAAGACCACTACAAAAAAATTTGTCAAACTTCACTGATATGCGACCTGCCCCTTGACGAGAACCACCAACTTCATTGAAAATGAATGCCTCAAAACTACCTGTATAATAAAACATAGTATATTTTAATTCAAAAGTAATAAACCTCTAAACTTTTGCCAAAATCATGTTAAAGTAGATTGAAATGGACAATATTAATTGAATTGAATGTACAATTGTAACTATAATTTACGGTGTGAGATAGTTAACACATATCAATAAGTTGCCATTGAGTTTAGAGCAAATATATATAGATGATAAACCCACAAAGTATATTCACAGTTATCTAATAATTTTGGGGACATTGATTATCTCCATTACTCTAAAATTTTAGTGTCACATGTCTCAATTCCTAAGTAGACAAAATTTTTGGCAATGAATGTGTAAATCCAAGAATACCAACTACATTTTCTACCAAGCACAACATCCATATCTCAATATATTTGGATTATTAAATATTTATAAGATACAACTTACCAATTAATGATAAACTATTATTTTTGCTGTCTTTTTGCATTGTTGATAACATCTTCAACCATATAGGCAGCCCACTCCTCCTTCACCTCATCTAGCTTCTCTTTAAAGTATGTAGGATGTCTATATCGATGAAAATACTTCAAATATAAAAGCAACACAAAATTGAGTCAGGATTTTTTTTTTGAACTGCAAAACTTTATTGATTAGCACTATAATGCACAAGCCAAATAACAAAAATACAAAACAAGGCCTATCCACAATAAGCAGACAAGCCAAATAACAAAAATACAAAACAAAACAATAACCGCTGACAGCAGTAAAAACGCAGCAGGCCGAAACTAACAACAACACCTAAACATACAGCCTGCCCAAAACAGCAAAACACCCATGCCTGCTCAGTCGACAACACCCCCAAAACAATAAAACAGGCCGGAATCAACATAACATGCAATCGCTCGGATCCCACACCGAAAACAAAATCTTGTTTGGATATTATTGTTTGGAAATTCTTGTCAGAATTGAATTACACTACATAACATATAATACCTATATGTTTGAATACAAATTAATAATAATTAAAATATCTTACATCTTCAGGAATCTTGTTTGGGTATTCCATGATAACCTCTTTCATAAATCGCATGACAAAATATCCGCAGTCAATATTGTTTCTTTGACGAGGACACTGAAAAAAAAAACATTTACAATGATCAATTTTAATTTACTCTACACAATTATGATTTACAATTAACAATAATTATAAAATACCTTTATTTTATTCCATTGATTTTATCATTCTTTGACTTGGGGATTTTATTGTCACCATGAGCACGGTACATTAGCAATGCACTAATAAAATTAAATTAACGTCAAATGAGTAATTATTATAAATAATCATACTTATCTAACTGTTGAATTAAAAGAAATATGATACTCACGTTTCAAACTTTGTTTTTACACTTCGATGATCTGAAGGTTCGCCACCGAGTGGATCCAAAAAATATATAACCTCAGCATCGGGATTGATGACAAGCAAAATCCAATGAATCCTGCACCAAACATTTAAATATTGCAATAAATAATTCACTTTTAACACATTCACGCATATATTAAAAATGCAATTTAAATATAAATTTTACCCAAGATTATAAGGTGCAAGAATTATCTTATCATCCTTCGACACCTTAGTTTTGTTCAATACATTAGCTATATCTATTCCTTCCATATCACGAAATGATACGTGTGGGGATAAAAATGATATCTTGTATGTTAATCCACGAGGACCTATGAACTTGTCATAGAGATACCTTGAAATGAAAAAGAACAATTTGAGTTATTAATACTTTTACCTTCCAAACATAATAACATGAATACTAATTGTATGTGAAATTAAAGAATATTGGTGATGATAGCGGTACCTAGCAAACACAGAGATAACAGAGGCACTTAACCAACCGTGATCAACAACCTCTTTTATATTCTCTAAGTGCAAAAGATCAGAATATCCCACAGAGAATATATCAGCCCCCATAACTATTTCCATCGCAGTTCCAGACTTCCATGCATGTTTCGTATACTCATCAAGGAATTTTAATTTTTGCAAACCAACTGAACCAACATTTTTAGGGTACACTACTTGATTTTTCAATTTTTTCCGAGTTTTGGTTGGCGACGCAACTGATTCAGAGCTTTGTGCCTTATCCTTATTTTGAATATTTTTTGGGATCTAAAAAGTTATATTGCTTGAAGTTAGTCATCAAATAATAAAACAAGTATATAGTACTTATTGATCAAATAATGGGTTGATATATAAAAAGTAATTTACCTTTTGACATTGAATAAGAAGTTCAACAAATTTGAATGGCCATGGCACAATTGTACCTATTGCTTGACCAACTGTCGAGACTTCTCCATCTTCAATAGATATGGGCAATGGAGCGTCTGATATAACTGAAACTTCGATGGCAACTTTAACATATCCGAGAGGTAATTTAATCAGTACAACTTTGTGCAGAAAAAACATAGCAAAGCAGTCCCATTTTATGCAGAAAAAGACTTAGCAAATCAGTCCAACTTTATGCAGTAAAAACATAGCAAATCAGTCCCATTTTATGCAATTTTCCCCGGATTCAAAACTAATGCATATGTCCAAAAATTCTAACTATAATAACATAGAAAAATTTACAATAAAGAGAAGTGGTTCATCACTACACTAATAACATGATGAGTTTTGCTAAATTAATAAAAGAAGCAGCTCATGAATTAGCCATAACAGGACGGTTTTTTTAAATATAAAAAGAAATATAGCTAGTGACATGGCAAAATTCAAGAAGTTATTTTTTTGGAGCAGCAAAAAAAATTTATTAATAGTGCTCTACGCACAAGATGTGCTAGAACACTTGACAAAAAGAACACTTACAAATACCAGTTCAGAAGCAATATATAACTCCAAAAATGAGAGTCATTCCTTTTGTAAATTTTGCCTACCTTATGATATTGTAAATAACTTGTGCTTTTAAGATATATACCCAAATAGTCCATATTGTATGAAACTAACCTGTGTACATATTTTTTATGATTTTGGACCTTAGGTGCAAGAATAAAGTATATTAATTTACTAATAAAACAACTAGTGTAGCTATGCAGGTGTGGTCTTGACTCTCATTCCCCTAACCTTCCTAAATAAAGGGTAAAAGTAAAAGGAACTTGTTATGATCTTAAAACTTTGGATAAACAATTGATAATCTTTCCAATACACACCATACAGGCTTTAGTTCTTTTCTTAAATACCAAACCCATTAGCAGGAACATAGTAAACTGAAAGCAATTGTTTACAGCCAAGACAGAAGGAGAAATAAGTTATCTCATACCCAATGTCATAGAAATAACTTATAAGTCATGTAACTGCATGGTAGAGAACTTTTCAGAACACATTCCAAAGGCACAAAAACAGGAAGCCCTACTCCCCAAAATTACAAAACACAAATAAGAAGCGAAAAAAGAAACAGTGAAAAGAGGTAAAAATACAAAGCAAGGGGAGAGGCACCAAACAGAAACAGCAAAAACTAAGACAGAATTATGATCCACTCCTTTATAAACAAAGCAGAGGTTCAGACACCCATTCATAGAGACATCAATATTCATTCTAACTTATTTGATCAAAAGTTTAATCTTCTACATTAACACTTATAATCTTAATCTACTAATTATGTCTATAGATACTGATTTTGGTAAATTTCTTGCTCATGAAGTTGGTTTTGAATTATATATTACCTTTTTTGTCTACAGATATTGATTAATTAAATGTGACATTTAGAGCAAACATATGAAATTATGAATCCAACTGAACCATGTGAGGTACAACTTTCACTTAACAAGAGGGGTTTAGGAAAAATATTTGAGACTGTTATCCATTATTAAACCTAATCAAACACAAGTACACAAGAATAAAATTATAAAAAGGCATGGTTAAGTAAATTGAAGCAGCAGGGGACAAATTGAAGCAGCAGTAATAAACATACCTAGCTGTGAGAGACTAACCACCAGAGTTTGATAAGGATTCGAGTAGGATTAGGATTCGATTGCAGTAAGTTGAAGGAAAACAATATGGTTAGGGTTCACTTTGCTCTCTGAGTTTGATAACAGAGAAAATCGATTTTGTTAGAGTGTGATTGGAATCGATTTCTGGGTTTGATTGAAGATAGTGGTTTGATTGAAAATCGATTTCGTGGGTTGAAGATCGTGGGTTGGATTACAACTGATGAGAAGAATTTAGTGCGGGAAAGGAAAAGGAATTCAAGCGCTAATTCATCTCTATTTTTTACTTTTAATTTTTATTATTATATTAATTATTAAAATTATTAATTATTATTTGATTATTATTTCATAATTGCCACAACAAGGGGTCAAGGGTTCGACACCTGCCGACCACAGTTTTTAATTTATTAATTTTGTTTACTATAGCGGTTAACGTAAAACACGCTATTATAAGTCATCCGCTTTAATAGCGCTTTTCAAAAGCGCTATCATATTGTTCAGGTATTATGGATTTAATAGCGTTTTTCTTAAAAACGCTATTGTAGAGTGCATGGGTTCATAGATTTAATAACGCTTTTTTCAAAACCGCTATTAAGAGCTTCCGTTTTTAATTTTTAATAACGTTTTTTAAATAATCGCTATTAAATAGGGGCTATTAAAACTCAATTTTGTAGTAGTGTAAGAAATGCACTCTTTACATCCATTTGATAAAGTGTGATGTTGTTGTTGACAGCATAGGATAGAAGTAATCTTATTGCTTCCAATCTTGCAACTGGAGCATAAGTCTCTCTATAATCTATTCCTTCTTGTTGACTGTATCCTTGTGTAACAAGTCTAGCTTTGTTTCTTGTTACTTTTCCCTGTTCATTCAGCTTGTTTCTGTACACCCACTTTGTTCCAATAATATTCTTATCTTTAGGTTTGGGTACCAGATCCCATACATCATTTCTTTGAAATTGATCCAACTCTTCTTCCATTGCAACAATCCAAGCATCATCTGATAAAGCTTCATCAGTGGTTATAGGTTCAATCAAGGAAACTAGACCAAATAAGGATTCTTCATCCCTAAAATTTGATCTTGTTTTCCTAGGACTGTTCTTATTTCCAATGATAAGCTCTTCAGGATGTGATGATTTAAACTTGAAAATTTTCCTTGGAATAATAGTTGCTTCTGGTTCAGAATCGTCAGTTGGAGTTGTTTGATGAGTGTCAAAGTCTAGAACTTGATTGTCTTCAGGAACTTCTAGAGGTTCAGAAGTGTAGTTATGTCCAGAATCTTCATCTTCTGACTCTTGTGAATCTGAAATATCTATAACAGACTCTGATTTTTCATTGTCAAGCACTTTGTTATCAAACTTCACATGCATAGATTCTTCATATGTTTGAGTTTCAGAATTATACACTCTGTATGACTTGGAGCGTTCAGAATATCCAATGAAGATACCCTTACAAGCTTTAGAGTCAAATTTATTTAGATGAACTTTAGTATTCAAAATGTAACATGTACAACTAAATTGGTGAAAATAAGAAATATTGGGTTTCCTTCCTCTAAAGAGCTCATATGTTGTTTTATTCAGAACAAGTCTAATATAGATTCTGTTCTGAATATAACAAGCAGTGTTTACAGCTTCTGCCCAGAAAAACTTTGCCAAAGAATTTTCATGCATCATGGTTCTAGCCATTTCTTGTAAAGATCTGTTCTTTCTTCCTTTCCCTTTGGTTTGTGGCAATTGAAGCAATTCTTTGAATCATCCTTCTTATCTTTGTTTACAGAACTTCTGAAACCAGAACCTTTAGATCCAGAACCTCTGCCAAAATATCTTGGTTTCCTTCTTGTCCACTTCTGGAACTTCTTAGTCAGGAGAGCAAATACATCATCATCTGATCCTTCTTCTTGATCATCTGCAGAAGATTCCTCAGCTTCCGATTCAACAATCTTAGCCTTTAGTGCCTTGGAAGATCCTAAAGTAGCTGGCAAGGCTGTAACACCCCGATTTTCAAAGACCAAAAAGGGGCATTATCTTTTTTTTTTTTAAACAAAACAGAGCGCGCATAAAACATGTGATGAGCCGGCATTAATCATACAAATGGACTAATTATATATTAGTACATCCCAAACATCGGCATAGTACTAATCATACATAAAAGTGCTTTCGAGAAGCAAAGTGTGTAGCTGAATATTTACAGTACAAAAGCCAACCGTCTAAACCACAAGTTAAAGTATTCAGATACAATTATCCAAAAGAGTCAGAATACTACGCCTAACCAAAGGCACGATGTACAAGACACACTGGCACACAATCTAATATGATCCGCCATGCCACTCGATCACTGAGGGCTCAAGAAGCCACTGTCGTCCTCACGACCCACGGTCTCGGACAGGAATCCATCGTCTAGGTGGGGGTAACCCGTTCATGTTTCATTGTAAGGGTCACCACAAGTACCACATAATACAAATAACAATTATGGGAAAAAGCGAGTAAAACACTTAGCAAATTCACATCACATGCATAATATAATTAAATGCACACACAACCTATTAATGCAGACTCTACATGATCGTGACACCAATCACTGACTGTCACATGCATGAATTCTGGAATTTTACCTCTCCGCAGAGAGTCGTGATCTTCTAATCACTAATCAATACAATCTCGACGATCTTCTAACCGAAGGATTAGGGTGGATCTTCTAATCCTACCCTGTGATCTTCTAATCACGTATTGTACTCAATAAAATCCCGCAGGATTAAGGTGGATCTTCTAATCGCACCCAGTGGTCTTCTAACCACAACTATGAATGCAAGAGCATACGATACATCTTATCTATGCCAATGCATCAATTACATACCAATCATGCATATGTAATTCTCAACCACATGTCAATACATATATTTCTAACAAAATCATATGTAAGACAACAAGTATCATGCACAACACATACATATGTTCTCAATATCATATGTAATCCAATCACAATAATCATACATAGATTCTCAATCATATGTAAACAACACATGTATCATAAACACTTTCTCATCCCGAGAATACATCACACATACATGTCAAGCACTCAAAACACACCACAAACAAAGCATACACACATGCTATCAACGGAAATAATACAAAGAGAAAGGTGCCCTTACCTCGGCAAGCTTCCACTAACTTTTCTCGTACAACTCTACAATTCGCGCAACCTAAAATTAAGTAGCGTACAATCAATAAAACACTCCCATCGCATCCTAACCAAACGAAACCTATTCTCAAAGTTCTAGAGGGGTTTAAGGTACTTTCTAAAACTCTCGGATAGTGATTTCGAGTTCTCCCCGTAGTGATTAAAAATTCACGAAGTTAAATACACTATTTTCGCTATATGAAATTCATTTTGTTTTCAAAGCATACTAAGAACCACTATTGTTTTCAACCCTAAATAAATCATTTTCACACAACAAAATCATTTGAAAACAAATCAAAAATAATTCAAAGAAAATCAGAGTTTTTTCGCGTCGCAAGTTGCAAGTTTTCTTTTCAACTAAAACTCTATAATTCCTTTCTTTTAAAACTATGATCATCTACAAAACTATGATCAATTCCTTATCATGTGGACTTAGAATTTTTTTGAAATCTCATGGGATCATATATATATAGGCCACGGCCAAAATTTTTGAAACACACTAACACTCAATTTTTTTTCATTTTGAATATCATGGTAATATCCTATAATATCCCAAGATCACTTTTGCTAACAATCAAACCACATTTACAAACCAAATCAAATTTTCTAAGGGTGTTCATTATTTCTCAAGAACATCAATAAAATTTTTCTCTTGTTTCTCAAAACAAAAATCCATATCCTAACATCCAATTCTACACAAAGCTCATAAACAACTTCAAAAATGAAAACATCAAGAAAAATTTCAAGTTTATGATCATTTTAAATTATCTCTTCAAACCCTAACCCCAAAAATTCTTTGTGAACTCAAAACACCATGGAAGTTATCTCTACTTAGCTAGAACAAGCAAGGATACTACTTCAAACTAAACTCCAATGAATCAAGACTAATTTCTAACAATTTTGCTCAAGAACAACCTTAACAAAATTCCTAGAATCTACAAGTTTTGAGAGAAATAAGGAGGGGAAAAGCTTAGTTACCTCAAGGAGAAGATGTTCCTTGCAACTTAATGATCCTAGCCATGATCTAGATCCAAGATTATGAAGAGGGAAAATTTTTGTGAAGGTGGGAGAGTGAGAAATGAGGATTGGCCGAGAGAGGAAGAGAGGAAGGAGTATATATCACATTTTGATTTTTGATTCTATGTGACATAACATCCTAACTAAGGTGATCTTGATTAATAATAGCCTTTGGATCAAATAGTGTAAAGGCAACTTGTTAAACCCTAGCCATTGGATCAAATGTGGTAATGATTACCTTTTAGAAAAGGGTTTTGCTAACGTACACCCGGTTATTTTTTAGAAGGAGTGTTTTAGCAAGTTATAACTAAAAAGTTGTTAAATACACCTTGAGGTGCATGTTACTAAAACACTCCTTCTAAAATATAGGTGGGTGTAAGTTAGCAACTCCTATAGGCCTTTGCTATCGTACACCTACTTATTTTTTAGAAGGTGTGCATTAGCAACTGATAATTAAAAAGTAGTTAAATACACCTTAAGGTGTATGTTGCTAATGTACACCTTCATAAAAAATAGTGGGTGTGCATTAGCAAAACCCTTTAGAAAAATATCTAGATATTTTGCATTACGCTACTCAGCTCTCGCGCTCGCTCGCAGGCGAGTCGTACTTCGCTAACGGTCTAACCTGTGAAAAATAGAAAATCTACGAAGTAAAAGTTCGTCGTAAACAATTTCTAAAAATTATCGCTAAACTTGATTCTCCGACTGATATTTATATCCCAAGCTCTCAAAAATATTCTGAATCCAGATTTTAACTCGTGCCGATATATAAAGTCTCTAATTAAAATTCGACAGAAAACAGAGACCGTAAATTTTCCAACAGCGGGTACGATTTTCTACTCGTTTTTCCAAAAAGCGGAAAAAGTCAAATTTCAAAATTCTGAAGACACAGGAACGTTCTCATAGATGAATAAAGACTAAGGAATAAAAGTCTGTGCATTTCCAGCACACGAGCACAAAACAAGCTCCATCTCAGCAAAAGTGCTGTTATTACAACGATACTTGCAAAACAGGTTAACAAAAACCCTAATACTCTATGCCATTACTTATTTTCCTCACACAAAATCAGTCTTACATTCATGGTTCTAGCCATTTCTTGTAAAGATCTGTTCTTTCTTCCTTTCCCTTTGGTGCTTAGTTCTGGACAATCAGCAATGAAGTGTCCAGGTTTGTGGCAATTGAAGCAATTCTTTGAATCATCCTTCTTATCTTTGTTTACAGAACTTCTGAAACCAGAACCTTTAGATCCAGAACCTCTGCCAAAATATCTTGGTTTCCTTCTTGTCCACTTCTGGAACTTCTTAGTCAGGAGAGCAAATACATCATCATCTGATCCTTCTTCTTGATCATCTGCAGAAGATTCCTCAGCTTCTGATTCAACAATCTTAGCCTTTAGTACCTTGGAAGATCCTAAAGTAGCTGGCAAGGCCAAAGACTTTAATCTCTTCTGAGGCTTATCAGAAGCTAGCTAAATCTCATGACTCATGAGTGAACTAATCAATTCTTCTAAACTAAGAGTGTCTAAATCTTTAGCTTCCTGTATAGCAGTGACCTTAGGTCTCCACTTAGCAGGTAGACTTCTCAGAATCTTCTTCACATGATCAGGAGTTGTATAACTTTTCTTCAGAAATTGAAGACTAGCTATCAGAACCTTGAATCTAGAAAACATAGATTCAATGTTCCTGTCCTCTTTCATTCTGAAAAGTTCATACTGTTGGATCAAAAGTGTTGCCTTTGCTTCCTGTACTTGTTTGTTTCCATCATAAGAGGAACACAAGGAATCATATATACTTTTGGCAGTAGATTTATCTGAAATCTTCAAGTATTCTTCATGAGATATGCAACCAATAAGAATATCTTTGACTTTGTGATGTTTCTTGTACGCTTTCTTGTCTTTGTCAGTGAATGCTTGTCTTGTCTCAAAGTCCAATCTTCGTTTTTCATCTAAACCTCGAAAAGTAACTCCTCTTTCAACTAAGTCCCAAAGCTCATCATTAATGCCAACAAGATGATTGTATATTCTATCTTTCCACCAGGAAAAGGTAGAACCATTACCATTGAACTTAGGAGCTTTGCTGGTGTTGTTTTTATCATCAACATCATAGTTAAGAGGAATAGCAGCATGAGGTTTGTTAGAACCATCACCAGGTTCACCAGACATAGTGTTTTTCAGAAAATGACAACTGTCTCACTGTAAGGTGATATAACAGAACCAAGGCTCTAGATGCCAATTGAAGGTGTGAAAAACACAAGAAGGGGGGTTGAATTGTGTTTTAAGAGTTTTTGAAAACTTCTTCTAAGTCTTTCAACTTATCAGAACTTGCAGCGGAAAAATCAAAACACAATAACATCTAGTGATGATGAAACAGTAAGAGAGAAGAGAGATGAACACACAAATTTTTATACTGGTTCCCCTCACAAACCGAGAGTACTCCAGTCCCCTTGCACTTCCAAGGGATTTCACTATAATCACAAAAGATTACAATTGCTCAAGCACACTAGCAAGAGACATCCAATGCTCAAGTAACACAATACAAGAGACTTTCAAATGCTCAAGCACAAAAGCAAGAGACTTCTAACAAAGGTTACAAATAACAAAACAATATTTGAACTTCTGATATAAATATCAGAGTTCTGAACAAAATAATACAACTCTAAAAACAAGACTAATCTTAGAATTCGGATGAAAGAAAACTAAGGTTCAACAACTGACTAATCAGAAGTTGAAAACTATTTGTTTTGAATTTTGAAAAAAGCTCAAGTTGTATTTCTCAAAGTGTTATAATGCTCTTTTGAATTTTGCAGAGTAACAGCGCTTTTGTTCGTTGATGTGTTGTATATAATTCTTCAAATTCTTCCTCCTTTTATAGACGGTAGTGGAGTGTAACACCCAAACCCGTATTTAATAAAATACTACATTTATAAGATATTGTTCAAAATTGCGCAACGAAAAATAAAACTTGATTTATAAGATTGGTGGTTCGAGTATTACAAGCTTCATGAAATTTAATTACTAACAAGTTTAATTAGTAAAACATCGTTATACAAAATAATTCTAAAACTCGATACATCCTCAATTAAAATAAAAATAAACGCTAAAGACTCTATATACATTTAGAGAACCCTATCCCCGTGTCATGATCAGAGCGGAGGTTCACCAACGACTCGGTCACAACATAACCTGAGAACCTGAACCCCCAAAGGTTCAGCACATACACAAAACAGAGGGTTAAATAATATAACCAGAAAGGAACTAAGTGCAAGAACACACTTAACACTTAGGACATAGCATGTTTATGTCTAACAATCTAATTCATAAACATACATTAATCACATGTAATTACTAACACATAACCGTACACATACAACACATCACAATAATATCATATCCTCAATCAATTGGCAAAGTATACGCATCATCATCAAATATTCATCAATTATCCCATTATACAATTAATCACTTAAATTAAGGATTACCAATCAATGCCAATTACCACTTATCATATTTAATCACATATTCCTAATGCAACTAATGCCAATTACATAATGTCATGTCACCCTAGACACAACTATATACATGTGGTACCCTGATCAAGTTCAGTTTAAAGTCCTGAGAGACTTCTCATCAAGTTCAGTTTAAAGTCCTGAGAGACTTCTCATCAAGTTGACTCATGCATGCATGAATGATCACATACCACATCATGATGATAACCCCACACCACTACATATGAATAAAAGGACACCCCTCCTAATATTCCTCATCAAATATGTATCAATCTCATCATGGTATCATCACTAAGGTATTCATCCAAGCATAGCATAATATTAATTAACTACATCACATATCATAAGTCATCATCACACAATCCAATCCATATGAACATATGAACATAGCACCCTCATTTAAACTCTAGATTCCATTAATCTAACTCATATCATGTTATAAGATCATATCTCGATCATATAGCAAACATAGGATTCATTTTAAATTCAGAAATTACTGTTCATACTGCATCAACTCGTCTAGACGAGTGAATGGCGAGCTCGAGGCGAGCTCAAGTCAGAAGCTCCTGGAACCACTCACCCCCAACTCGCCTCCAACACGCCATGGCGAGCTCCAACTCGCCAGACAGCTCACTACGACTCGCCATGGTGAGTTCATGTATTTCTGGAAATTCCAGAACATGAATACTCGCCATAGCGAGTAATATACTCGCCCCAGCGAGTTCAAGCAGAAAGGAAAACTCTGCTTTCGGTTTTGAACTCAAATCCATCAAAAATCCCATTTTTCAACATATAAATCTCAAAAGTCATCAACTTTAAGTCTATCTAACATGTACAAGCTTAGAAGTACAAACTTATAACAAGAATCAACAACATTTCATGATAAAATCATCAATAATCTCATTTTATATAAAAACCCATTTTTTCTCATCAATAACACAATTAACTCATAAATAAGTGATTCTACTCATATCAATTTATCTATTAAGCATGAATAGACATATAATCAACATCAATGACATAGATAAACACATTCCCAAAACCCTTTTCTTCCCAAAACCCAAAATGAGTGAAGAGAGTTTGGGTGTGGAGTCATAGACAAACTCCACTCTCTTTGATCACTCAAAATTATATTATCTAAACCTCTTACCTTAGATTGAAGCTTTACATCTCTAAGCTCTACACTTTGACTCCCTTCTACATCTTCAATTCTATCTAAGGTTTTTCTTCTCTTCCTCTTCTCTTCCAAGAACTCCATTCTCTCTACCTCTCTTTCTCTCAACCTCTCTTTCTCTCATTTTGTGATAAATGATTTCACAACACTACTCTTCATAAAAATCATCCCTTTATATATCTCCCAACTTAGGTTAGGGTCAAATCTCCATAATACCCTTATTTTCTCTACAATTCCCACTCACAATTCTATTTCTATTCTCACCACCCACTTTCATACTAATTACAAAATTGCCACTACTTCCTCCCCAAGATACTCTATCCTTTTAGATAATAACCAAAGTGCCATTCTTATCTCTACACAATCCACTAACTCGTACTAAATTACTACATTAACCTTAATTCTATCACAAACTCTTATTCATTCTAATTAAGCCCAATACTCATCAAAGCCCATTACTAACAAACATAAAGATAACAACTAATTAATGCATACAAAACACACCAATTAATTAAATAAAATCAATCAATCAAATATAATAAAATATAAGATTTAGGGTGTTACAACTCTCCCCACTTAAAGAATTTTCGCCGTCGAAAATTGCGCAACTAAAACAACTCGAATAAAATCACCTAATCCAATTTCTCAACAAAATTTCCAAATTCCACGCATTATCAATTCAACAAAACTAGTTTATTCAATAAACACGATTTTCGTTCACCATTAACAAGAGATTAAGGCTGATCAATTCCTTAATTTGCCAATAAATATCCGATAACCATGATGGTAGAATAAACCATCTTTATCAAACTTCAAATATGTTCTCGTATCAGGAACCTCTCATCACAAGTATCCTTCAATCTTTCATACTCCAAAATAATCGTCATCTTTAAAGGGACATTCACAACTTCCTACTTTCCATAAATCTTTATTCTCAATTTCGATCTCTTGATTTCTTTCTTAATCCGCATACTTCATGTCGTATTCTTATCCAAACACATTCCAAATTTCATCATCCCATAGTTTCGACAATTCTACCTTAATAAGAATAATCAACTTCATTCCGAAAAATACTTCCTCTTTAATACTTCGTAACTTCTCGATTTTTCGTAAGTCCTAACTTCTCTCTTTAATCCTCAACTTCATATATAAACCTCATTCCAATCACTCCATTGATGACACAATTCCAACATTCTATACCAAAATTCGTTCCATCAAATTTCCAACATAACTATGTTCTCTCCAAATTATCTCTTACCTAACTTTTGTATTTCTTAACACAAATAATTCCACTTTCATTTCTTCCTTTGAGATATTCTCATTCAAATATATCTTAAGTCAACCATCAACTCACACACTAATGCTATGTCTATCTACCTTACACTAAGTACCACTTTTAATCTTTCTATTTCCCATTATCCCTTTCTATACTCAATCTTTCTTCCGATAGACAACTACTTAACTATTTCTCAACACGTCATTCCAAAGGTTAACTTGCTTATCCCATATCTTTCCTTTAGCGTCGCTTTTCACTCATCTTTATCTTGACTTCCAATATCTCATGAGAACATTTCCAAATACCCTCCTAATTTAACGATCTCATCGTTTCGATTCCAACGGCAACCTTATCTTTAAATTTCCTTTGAACTCGATAAATCCAACTCACAATTTCCCTCTCTTAGAATCTCGTAATTCCGTTCTCATCTCCTTGAGGTTTACTTCTTTACTTTGACAACTTCGCACCGGTCGGTCCATTAAGTCCAAATCCACTTTCTAATTTCCTCAAATCTCTTCAAGAATACGGCTCACCAACTCCATCATACTAGACTTACACTTCTAAGTGTCACCCCCTATATTGACTCACATTTTTGAACTTGTTCACTTAACTCTAATTTTTTTTGTCACTAAAGCCGACATCTGCTATCATGTTAACTCAATCTTAAGTGACAACTCAATCCAAAATATAAATCCTTCGAATTCTAACAATTTCCTCATGCTACTTATTCATCTCTATGTGATCAATCAATACTCCGAATTCTTGCGATCATCGAATACCTCCACTTTCGAACCATACAAACAACGCTTCCAAAATCATCAACACACTTTGAGATCCTTTTCCTCGACCGACTCCGAAATAAACTTCACTAACGCATCGACGCTCTCCTCCGGGTATCTCTATCTATCTTATGCTCATACACTCAACATACGCGAGGATTATAACCTTCTCCCCCACTTATCTCAAACCCATCTACAATCATCTATTCTGAAATTCCCAATTCTCACATCTAATCGTAGGCTCCTACGGTTCTAACTTATTCTTCTCAAAAGAAACTAATATCGACAGTGTTTGCGCACATCTCGCATGCAAGGGGTAAACTACAAACATCTATCTAAGATTGCACAAAATCAAATTAAAGCATTTCATGCAGAAGTTCAAGTAACATGCATCTTCTATAGATCTTAAAAATTAAGAATCAATTCAAGACAAGAAAAGTTGAATATTACATAACAATCAATTCCAAACAATCTAGTAGTTCACATATATTAAATCATATCGTGCAAGATAACAATTAACTTAGCATCATAGTTCACGTGGTGAAACAAAACAATCGAATATATGCATCATGTTATCAATTATATCATAATGGAAATAGCATAATCACATACTACAACCTATAGGTAATAAAAGAACAAATTAAGTTTCATAATGATAATTTAGCACGTATCATATAAAACAATCATGCATCAAACATGTCTAATAATTCTACTCATCTTATTTCTATAAAAGTTAATTCCATTTACTCAAGAAATAATTAAACTTCGACAAACTCGCATCATGAAGAATTAAAACTAGTCCTAAAATGATCACATGTCAAAAGGAACTACACACAAATCATACATACATGAAAAATTCATGTAACTATACTTCAAATAATCACATTAAATTATCATTTCAATTATCATACTCAAGTCATATCAATTCATGTACAAAGAATAAATTCTATTACCCTACATCATTTTAACTAATAACAATCAATGACAATAAAGTATAACATTATCGGATAACAATGAAATATAATATCATTGAATAGAAACCAACATTCAATTATTAGCTTCACATATACTTCAATCACAAATAACATATAGCACAAGTAATTCTCATACCTAAGCAATTAGATCAAAACTTCATTCATCCAAGTTCAATAAAACATAAGATTATAACTTTAAGCATATGAAGTTATAACAAACATAAAAACATAATAATCAAACATGAATTATCTTCCAAACATGTAAAATTATGTGATCATTGTATTTCCCTCGAAAGACTAATAGTACTTCAAGTATTAACAAATCATGCATAATCAAGAAGCTATCACAATACATGTAACTCACCAATATATGTTCATCTTAGATCACAAAGATTTCATGAATACATATATACATGCATATCATCATTTAATTAATTCAATCATACTACACAAGCAATCATCATACATAAATCATCACACATTCATTTACAACATATGCATAAATATTCACACTTTACTTCACATAACATATATTTCTACTAGCCAAGAAATCTATACTCATATACGAACATAATAATTTCAAATAAAGCAATAACGATAAGACATTATCATTTAAGTCATCACATTGAAATCAAAACAACAATCATATACCCAAGTTTTGAAGAATAAACACAATTAATGACAATAGTAATATCTATTATTTGCATTGGATGAAAACATCAAAAACAACAAATCTCATCATTTCATAATTACTCTATATTTCAAAACAACATCACAACTTATCAACATTTATGAAACAATAATTCATAATCAACACCAATTAAAACACGAGTCTCAAGAATTAAGCAAACCAACATGCGACAAAATTCAAGAAACTAATCATACATTTGCAAAATAGTTTAAATCGTGACTAAGGTGCAAGTGTAGCTACAACAATTAAATCACAAGAATCACAATCAATCACACAAACAGACGAGTGACTCTATGCCCACTTAGTCCGACCGCACGGACTTGCTCTGATCGACACATAACCCACACAGTCCGAAGACAACCGGAGCTCTGATACCAAATTGTAACACCCAAACCCGTATTTAATAAAATACTACATTTATAAGATATTGTTCAAAATTGCGCAACGGAAAATAAAACTTGATTTATAAGATTGGTGGTTCGAGTATTACAAGCTTCATGAAATTTAATTACTAACAAGTTTAATTAGTAAAACATCGTTATACAAAATAATTCTAAAACTCGATACATCCTCAATTAAAATAAAAATAAACGCTAAAGACTCTATATACATTTAGAGAACCCTATCCCCGTGTCATGATCAGAGCGGAGCTTCACCAACGACTCGGTCACAACATAACCTGAGAACCTGAACCCCCAAAGGTTCAGCACATACACAAAACAGAGGGTTAAATAATATAACCAGAAAGGAACTAAGTGCAAGAACACACTTAACACTTAGGACATAGCATGTTTATGTCTAACAATCTAATTCATAAACATACATTAATCACATGTAATTACTAACACATAACCGTACACATACAACACATCACAATAATATCATATCCTCAATCAATTGGCAAAGTATACGCATCATCATCAAATATTCATCAATTATCCCATTATACAATTAATCACTTAAATTAAGGATTACCAATCAATGCCAATTACCACTTATCATATTTAATCACATATTCCTAATGCAACTAATGCCAATTACATAATGTCATGTCACCCTAGACACAACTATATACATGTGGTACCCTCATCAAGTTCAGTTTAAAGTCCTGAGAGACTTCTCATCAAGTTCAGTTTAAAGTCCTGAGAGACTTCTCATCAAGTTGACTCATGCATGCATGAATGATCACATACCACATCATGATGATAACCCCACACCACTACATATGAATAAAAGGACACCCCTCCTAATATTCCTCATCAAATATGTATCAATCTCATCATGGTATCATCACTAAGGTATTCATCCAAGCATAGCATAATATTAATTAACTACATCACATAACATAAGTCATCATCACACAATCCAATCCATATGAACATAGCACCCTCATTTAAACTCTAGATTCCATTAATCTAACTCATATCATGTTATAAGATCATATCTCGATCATATAGCAAACATAGGATTCATTTTAAATTTAGAAATTACTGTTCATACTGCATCAACTCGTCTAGACGAGTGAATGGCGAGCTCGAGGCGAGCTCAAGTCAGAAGCTCCTGGAACCACTCGCCCCCAACTCGCCTCCAACACGCCATGGCGAGCTCCAACTCGCCAGACAGCTCGCTACGACTCGCCATGGCGAGTTCATGTATTTCTGGAAATTCCAGAACATGAATACTCGCCATAGCGAGTAATATACTCGCCCCAGCGAGTTCAAGCAGAAAGGAAAACTCTGCTTTCGGTTTTGAACTCAAATCCATCAAAAATTCCATTTTTCAACATATAAATCTCAAAAGCCATCAACTTTAAGTCTATCTAACATGTACAAGCTTAGAAGTACAAACTTATAACAAGAATCAACAACATTTCATGATAAAATCATCAATAATCTCATTTTATATAAAAACCCATTTTTTCTCATCAATAACACAATTAACTCATAAATAAGTGATTCTACTCATATCAATTTATCTATTAAGCATGAATAGACATATAATCAACATCAATGACATAGATAAACACATTCCCAAAACCCTTTTCTTCCCAAAACCCAAAATGAGTGAAGAGAGTTTGCGTGTGGAGTCATAGACAAACTCCCCTCTCTTTGATCACTCAAAATTATATTATCTAAACCTCTTACCTTAGATTGAAGCTTTACATCTCTAAGCTCTACACTTTGACTCCCTTCTACATCTTCAATTCTATCTAAGGTTTTTCTTCTCTTCCTCTTCTCTTCCAAGAACTCCATTCTCTCTACCTCTCTTTCTCTCAACCTCTCTTTCTATCATTTTGTGATAAATGATTTCACAACACTACTCTTCATAAAAATCATCCCTTTATATATCTCCCAACTTAGGTTAGGGTCAAATCTCCATAATACCCTTATTTTCTCTACAATTCCCACTCACAATTCTATTTCTATTCTCACCACCCACTTTCATACTAATTACAAAATTGCCACTACTTCCTCCCCAAGATACTCTATCCTTTTAGATAATAACCAAAGTGCCATTCTTATCTCTACACAATCCACTAACTCGTACTAAATTACTACATTAACCTTAATTCTATCACAAACTCTTATTCATTCAAATTAAGCCCAATACTCATCAAAGCCCATTACTAACAAACATAAAGATAACAACTAATTAATGCATACAAAACACACCAATTAATTAAATAAAATCAATCAATCAAATATAATAAAATATAAGATTTGGGGTGTTACATGGAGCGTATGAATTTGAGTAGATGTGACGAAAACAGCTAGATAGTACTGTACTATTCTTCTTCTTGAGACGTGATAATCCAAATCAGGTAAATGATGAATCCTTGATCCTTGATTTCGAATATTCGCCCATATTAGGAAATAAAAGATAGTACAATAGTACAAACATCATTATCATGATCATAACGGTCTTGTACGATGATTTATTTCGTCATTCTGAATTTGCCAAATTGATGATAGTCGTTAAGAATAGAATGTTCTTCTGAATGTTCTTCTGACAAATTCTGCTGTCTTCGTGGTCATCAGAATCTTGAGTTTTCATTACAGCTTCTGATGAGGATAACTTCTGATTGACTTTTACTTACAACTTTTGGTGACATAACTTCTGGTGTCATACATCAGAACTTGCGTTAACCAACTTCTGGGAACGCTTTAGAATAGCAATCAGAACTTCACTTGTAGCTCATTAGTGTACATAAAATTTTAACTTGTATACCTACACACTAAGTAAAGTATCAGTAATCCCTATTGTATATTAATACTATTGTTATCATCAAAACTTATTTGGGTTATATTAGAACCAACTTTGTTCCAATAATGGCATGTATGATGAAATGAAATAAATGTGTGACACCTTAACTTATATATATATATATATATATATAAAAGATAGCATTTACTTTATATATTTAAAAGATTTGGGTAAGGGTGTTACATCAAGTGCCGTAGCATATTCCAAACTTAATTTTATTATTATTTTTTTTTTTATAAAAATGTGGTGTCTAACACATTTTTTTTATCGTTCTTGATCCAATCTGGATGCCTACTGAATTCCGCTAGGATTTCCGCTTTGGTAGATGTGTTGTTGGAGTGTTTGAAATGAGAGTAATGGTTTATTTAATAATTGTTGTTTAAAGTGATGAGTTGAAATGGTGTTTGAAATGAGAGAAGTAAATTATCACTACTCTTGTCTTGTGTACTACTTGTGCTAATTTGATTTTTAATATATTTTAAATTTTCATTTAAAAAATACACGAGTAAATTATATTCTTCTCAATGATGTTTAAATTACAATACTCTCCCCATTTATATTAAAATATACACTGTCATCCCTTTTTATACAAAATATATCGGATAAAGTTACACTATGATAGAAATTTGAATTTCATTCTTTTTTCATTTATAACACTTCATTTATTATAATCAAATTTGCAATACATATGTTTTCATATATTTTTTATTCACATCATTACCATTTATAATTCTAAACGAACAATGTGAGAAATTATGAAACTATACCAAATATTATTTGAAAAAATTACTAAAGCAAATTATAAAATTAAAACACTTTGAATTGAAGTTTATATTCTAAAATCATATAATTAATGATAAATTTTTTTTAAAAAAAGAATATTAATTTCTTAAATGATGGCTTATAATATTATTTTAACATAAAATAACAATTTAAAGTTAATTGTTGTCACAAAAATATTTATTTTTGCTAAAACGGATTAAAGTGTGTATTTTAACATACGAGGAAATGAAATGAATGTAATTCACACTTCTTTCAAAAAAAGAGAATGTAATTGATCAACAAAAAAATATATATAACTGTGAAATAAATCATAAAATAAAAGCAGCAACATATATTTTTTTTGTATAATTAACTTTTACATCGTCTTCACGCATTCACGAGCTACTAATATTGTGCACTGTCGGCGGAATTTGCGGGTGTATACATGCACACATCCCACTTAACTGTAAATTCGGAAATAGGCAGATTGCAATTTCGCCCGGTTTTATACACACAGAATGGAGCTTCCCCAAGACATCACAATCCTCATTATTTTGGCAACTAACCCTATCTAATAAGAGTTACAGAACATTATCGAAATGGGGGTGCAACAATTTTGGATATGAAAATTTAAAGAGAAAGTCACCATTTTAGTCCCTCAAAATTTAAGATGATGTCATATATTGGTCCTTGAATGTATCAAAATTGCAAATACATCCTTAGCATCTCTTTTGTTAGTAATTTAATGGACTAAATTAACTAATGAAAACACATTTAATTAAGGATCAAAATAAAATAAAATTTGAGGACCAAAATAATTAATAAAAGAGATACATGTGGACCTAAATGCAATACACCCAGGGACTAATATGGTAGCGTGATACATTCCAGGAACTAAAATGATGGTTTGCCCAAATTTATAATAATTATTAGGAATCTTTATAAATATCTCAAATTTAAACCAAAATATTTAAAATTCAAATTTACTTTAATATAAATTAGGGTTAAACAAGTTTTTAATCTTTATAAATATCTCAAATTTCGTTTTTAGACAATCAAATATTTTTTGTCGTAACTTTTAATTCCTATTTTTAAGTCAACTCATGTATACTTTTATATTTTTGAATGAGTTTTTGTTTTCAGGTTCATAAAAATAAATTCTTCCACAAAAATTAAAGATTTTTAAATAAAATTAAATAAATATTTTTTTACAAAAGAATGAAATATATATGTTTAAACGCCAAAAATTTTAAATCCATATCTAATTCATTCGTTGTTATAAAAAACTAAATTTTTTTGAGAGATATTTTTATATTATTATAAACATAAATAAAAAAATATCATTAAAAAAGATGAAAGTATTGATCAGGAAATTAAATATTTTAAGAGATGTTTATATAATATATCAAACATGAATTAATGCAGAAAAAAGTAAAAATTTGAAGCATATATACTAGTTAATTAACTTAAAAGAAGAGACGTAAAATCTTACATAAAATATATGCTAAATTTTTTTATTGAGAGTAAAAATAAAATTTGACATATTTTTAAGGACCAATAATTTAATTAACACAATACATTAATTTAAAAACATAACATGATATTAAATTTTGTATAAAAATACGAGTACCCAACTAAAAGCGTTAATATAAATTACATACCACAATTTGTTGTAGAGTTAAATATGGAAAAAAGACGACCATAGAATAAATAATAAAGATATAAACTTTAACCATATTTTTTCGTTTATGAATCTAGAAATAGGAATCATTTGATTGCTTTATAGTGTAAAAAAAACTCATACTTTGTTAACATGAAATCATTTTTAAAAACCATAATTATTATTAAATGTTCTTAGATATTGATGTATGTTCTTAATACTTGACCTTTCAAGAACAGCTACCTAAGCACAACACTTTGCTATGATTTCAACCTTAATACGTTCGATACCCAAATCAAACTCTTGAATCTACTCCTCAAGAACTACAATTACTTGTCTTACCATCTAGATTCATCCATTAAATCCTAATGTATAGGACAGAGCCTTTCTTTATAGTAATTCTCACTATCTCAATACTCTTACGAATGAATCCTTGTCTAATTACAACTTGATATTTCTAGAAAATTTCCAAACATTGTCGTCCATGACATGAATTTCTTAACGTTTGGTTACATCAACTCCTATGATTCCATAATTTCAAGGTACTACTTGGTCCTTTAACCCTCTTGGTCGATCAAAATCATTAACTTAAATGCACATCCGTACAGGATCTCTATTCAATCTTGACTAATCTCTTCAAACTACTCAATAATTTTTGACTAATCCCTAAGAATTACTTAATATGTTCACTTCTTCTTAAGGTTTACATGACGATAACTAAGAATTTTAGCTTACACTGCTACAATTCTCTAGGTATTTCCATACTGCACACATCTAGTATCAAATATCCGTGATATGCAACTTAGTTTCCACGGTTGAACTCCTCGTTCTTACCTAAACATCTCTCCAAATCCATAATTATCCAACCAATGATTACCTATAGTTTTGTCTCACCTCGACATCTATACTTACTATCTCTTGATCTACATATAGTTTGTCGCTTATCCATGTGATATTTGTTCTCTTACCCTTAATCATCCCGAGATTCATCCATACTAATCTCATTTTCAAATCTAGTTTATCCCACACACTTAACTTAAACCCTTAAGGTACCCATCGTTCGTGCAACCGTCTTCTAACACCACCAAGTTCACTTACTCTTGACGCGCGATGCACTTTAATTCCAATACAAGTTGCTCCAATGATTATCCAATCATTGTAATTAAATCTAACTGACATCTCTGCATGCTCCACCATTCTACAGTGGTTGCATCCTCTTGACAACTGAATGACTTCATCAAGTTTCATCCTAACTCACCAGGACAGATATCCGATATCATCTTCAAATGATCATCCCAGTCCGATCTTTACTTGTTATCCTTTATCATTACACACCCACTCGTCAATACTTAACATCTCTAAGTGACAACAACCAACGCCACTTTCATTCCATGGTTCCACTAACAAAATCCCTTGTAGTTCTTATTCGCCTCAAGTCCATCCTCCTCGGACCACTATGTCTAAGGAATTCAGAGACACTTGTCGACTAAATTCAACCAAGGCTCGGGGGTTTCAACAATGTAACACCCCGTTTTTCAAAGCCTAAAAAGGGGCAATAATTTTTTTTTATAAACGAAACAACACAGAGTGCGCGGAAATTTTATGAAACGAGTCGGCATCAAATATACAAAAAGAACTCATAATAAAAATAGTGCTTTCGAGAAGCAAAGTGTACTCTTGAATATTTACAGTCCAAAAGTCTAAGTACTCAAAAGTACAAACATCCAAAAGAGTTAGAATTCTATGCCTAACCCAAAGAGCACGGTGCACAAACCACACTGGCGCATAGACTAACTAAACCTACTGCTCCACTCGATCACTGAGGGCTTGAGAAGCCACCGCCGTCCTCACGACCTACAGTATCAGACTGATAACCAACGTCTGGGGTGGGAGGAGCCCGCAATGTAATACGGCAAGGGTCACCGCAAAATATAGGTATATATATATATATATATATATATATATATATATATATATATATATATATATATATAATTGGTGCGAGAGATATACAATTACCAAATACCAATTACCAAAAGAGAAAGCACTGAAAACGCTTAACAATCCCCACCAACGGGCGTATAGAAATAATGCACACATAGCCTATAATGCAGACTCTACAATGAGCGTGACACCAATCACTGGCTGCCACATGCATGAATTCCGGAATTTATCCTCTCCGCAGAGAGTCGTAGTTCCATCCCCTACTAAACCCCGCAGGGCATCAATAAAATCCTGTGGCCCATCACGGTCACCACGTAGGATTAGAGTGGGTCCAATCACTGTCAATCACACCCCGTGGCCCATCACGGTCACCACGTATTGGACTCAATAAAAATCCCGCAGGATTAAGGTGGACCCAATTACTGTCAGTCGCACCCCGTGGCCCATCACGGTCACCACGTACTATGAATGCATGAGCATACAATTCCCCATATATGCTAATGCAACAAATACATACCTCTCAAATATATGTAATCCAAACACAACAGTCATACATATATTTCCAATCATATGTAGACAACCACAAATAATCATACATATATTTCCAATCATATGTATTCAACCACAAATAATCATACATATATTTTCAATCATATGTATTCAACGCATGTATATTAAACACTTTCTCATCACGAGAATACATAATACAAACATGCCAAGCACAACACAACACAACATCCAGTGAAAAGACAGAAAGTACGTAGTGCCCTTACCTCGGCTAGCATTCCAACACGTACAACTTACCCTATGCGAGCAATATCCGTCTCTCTCGACGAAGTCCCCAATTCGGCTAATCCTCTTAACCTTTTACAAAACATAACTTATCTAAGTTAATACCACATTCTAATTGATCACTTAAATAGTCCTAGCTCGGCTACTAATGGATCAAGGCCTATGGTCGTTCTCTTATAACTAACAAGGCTCGACTTGTTTTCAAAACGACTCTTAAGAACAATAACTCTTTAAAGAATAGTTTCTTGTCGCAAAAGCGTCATTAAATAAATTAAAACTATTTTCAAACTTTTTCACAAAGCAGAATACTTTTTCAAACAACTTATGCCTTAAATCACAAGTTCAAAATATTTTAAAACTAAACAAGTTTAACTAAAACTTTTCTCGTTCGACTTATAACAAAATACTTTTCGCCCGTACGTAACTAAAACGTTTTTTGAAATAGTTCATAAACCTCAAACTCTTAAAACATAAATCCTCAACAATACAGTTTCAAACTAAAACGGCCATAACTTATTCAATCTCTATCCGATCGAGACGAGCCATACGCCAAATTCATCGTCTCAAAAAGGCGGATTGAATGCTTAACTTTCTAGGACAAAATATAACTTTTAAAATGGACGAAAATGCCCTTCAAATTTCGGCCAGTAGCAAAAATTCCTCAAAACCAATTTTTTTTTTTTGAAAATCAAACATAGCTAAAACACTTCTACAATACTAATTTCACATAAACCACCCAATTTAATTTAATTCCACACTTAACAACTTTTTCAAAAACCCTAACTTCATAAATCATAAAAATTTGGGGCTTTTCAATTCTAACATTTTCTTTTCAAAATCAAAGTTCTAAAACAACTAGTGCTAGTTTCAATTTCAAGAAAACAACATCAATTGCATACATTTTCATTTTAAATCAAATTTCTCAAAACCCTAAAATGCAACTATAAAAATTGGGGCTTTACTCTTCTCAAAATTTCTTTAAAAAAAATTGATTCACCCAAATAAATTGTGATGATTTTGATCTCAACATAAGCCATGACATAATAAGCTTAAAACAAGAAGAAAATTAATTAAACCATCATCATGCATAGAGCCTGGCCAGCTAGACAACCAAAGAAGAAGAAACTCATGATTCTTTAAGATCTAACATCACAAGGCTTAGAACTACAACTAGCATGCAGAAAAATTAAAACTTCAAATATCCCAACAAATGGGCCTCACGCCAAGAGGGAATAAAGAGGGAGGGAGATTTTCTTACCAAAATAAATAAGATGGAAACCACCATGGTGATGAGAGAAATAACTTTGCTCTTGATCACTTCTCCTAATTCTCTCTAGATTTCTCACAAATTCTATGTTTTCTACACTTATTAAATTTTTTTGTGAAGGTATGAATGAGAGGAAGGGAGAGCCACGGCCAAGAGAAAAAAGAGTGGAAGAGATTTTGGTTCTCATGAGTTTTGTTTAAATAGATAGGTTGGATAATTCCTAGCCCTTGGATCTAATAGTGCTAATTTGCTATGATTCAATCCTAGCCATTCATTCCATCACTCACATGATAAAAATATAATATATCCTAGAAAATATCTAGATATTTTGTGATCCTTGTCGGCTCATCTCGCTCAGTCCCCAGGTTCGCTCTTAAACGAGTCGTATCTCGCATACCGATAAACTTTACAGAAACAGAAAATTCTACCGTAAATCACTTAATTAAAACAATTCACAAACTTTCGAATAAATTTTATTCCGAATAAATTTTCGCTCCTAACCTCGGAAAAATATAATGAGATCAAATTATCATCACAGTCGATATATAAAGTCTCATTTTAAATTTTGACGGAAATCGGAAACCGTAAAATTTTCAAACAGCGGTATATCTTGCCCGTTTTATCAAAAGCCACTAGAAAATTATTTTCAACATTTCGACGAGACAAAAATGTTTCTAAACTCATTTAAAGCTTATAAAGTCATTGTGCCCTTTTTCCAAATGTTAAAGTACGTGCAGGCACAATCTCAGCATAAATTCTGTCAAAACAGACAATTAAACAGAAAAATCAATAAAAACAAATAGCACAAGCTAATTAATATATCAAAAATATAATTCCTGCTATTGAAATTCTACGGGTCTTACATTACTACCCACCAAAAAGAAGTTTCGTCCTCGAAACTAAAGGTAAGAGTAAAAACTCAAAAAGTTATTACTATCACCAACACAAGAAAAATCCCATGGGATTAGGTGTAGCCACACACAGACGCTAACACCAGGTGATGCCACACAGATGCTATCACCCACACACTGGCACAACCGTGCACCAATCGCAACCCTCAACAAGATCGCACTGGTTTAAAACTCTAGACACAAAGCTAGACCTCTCACCACGAGTTCACCACTCAAAATTAATCTCACTACAAAGGTTCACAACCTCTAGTTCCTCAAATGTCCTAGGGTCCACACACAAAATTTTCAAAGTCACCTCTTATTCCTCCACGACATAGTTTATTCCACTAGGTTCACGCGAAGCGGTGACTGGCTACCCTCCAAAAAGAAACACTTAAACTCTCTGCGCACCACCAAAGCTAGCAAAAACTAGTCAATTCCAGTCAACACAATTTCGTCTACTATTAACAAGAGATTAAGGATGATCAGTTCCTCAATTTATCAATAGATAGCCGACAATCATGATGGTGGTTTAGACCATCTTTACCTAACTTTAATAATGCTTCCTGCCACATGTGCTCCAGGTCATCCGAGACACAAGGGTCCATTAATTCCTTCGATGATTTTCTACACGTTTTCCTCGATTCTTACTATCTTGATCTCCCCAATGAGACCCAATACTCAAAACACAACACTTAAAACATCATGCTTCCACTCCTGAAACATCTGTTAAGTATCACCCAACGGTAATACAGTGCCACCACGGCAAGTACCACCCAAACCATAACACTCATAAAGAAGTTGTCATCTCCGTAGAAGTACTTCACAACTTCACCAATATCCATAAGTCCTTAATTTTTTTTTCTTTAATCTCATAACTGTACCGAACTGTACACTTTCTTTCAAATCTCGTTCTAACCATAGGCTTAACGACATCACCCCAACATCCGGTTGGTGATTACAACTCCTCAATTTTCTTGGCACTTGCCAAACTATGTCATCTACTTTTTTTTGGACTCCCTTTATACAAATCTCAAATTCCCTAATATTCAATCTCTCAGGCATCCACATATTTTCCAAATCAATACTTAGCTTATCTTTGCCTGCCTTAGCATAAATCATTTCTCCTCATTGACTGCCATCATCAGCACAAACCATTTTACATCGTATTCTCATTCTATTTCTAATCTCTCTTGAGTTTCTTCCTCTTATCATTAAATTCTATTTTACTCAAAAGAGCTTATCACCCTGACCATTCTTAACGGTTCCAACATCTTATCCTTAGAGTAAATTCCTACTTCCAAAATATACCTAGAGACACTTCTCACCTCAACTAACATAAGTCACATTCTCATGTGCTTCTTTCTTACTTGTTCTTAACGCCTACTCTCAATGACTAACTTCCTCATCCCATTTTTTTCACAAATAACACTTCGCACTTAACCTCTCCTTTTGCGAATATCTTGTTGATATTATAAACTCCACAAAATTCCAATTAGGTACGTCTCATCGATCTACTAATTTGAAACTTTCAGGTTAAACAACTGTCTAGAGTCGGTTCCCAAACCACCATGACCAATAAATTGTTGATTCCAAACAACACCTTTAGTTTGCCGTACACAAAACAATTATTCGCATTCCACATCAGCTTGTTTCCAATCAAGCACACTCTTCTCCGTTCGATTGGTCCTTCATCATCGTGACCATTCTAAAGTTATAAAGTCTATTCCCCCCGGAGAATCAATCCATAGATCTCAAATTCTTGCTAATCCTACTTTTATATCTATACACTCATTGATTTCTTATTCACTCTCAACCTTTACTAATGATCATCTCTTTACCTATAACTATATCCTAACTTATCATCTTAAGGTCACTATAATTCACTTCCAAATTGACTCATCTTACTCATTTATCAAGCCACTGAACACTTATCTTAAATCTTAATACTTGACCTTTCAAGAACAGCTACCTAAGCACAACACTTTGCTATGATTTCAACCTTAATACGTTCGATACCCAAATCAAACTCTTGAATCTACTCCTCAAGAACTACAATTACTTGTCTTACCATCTAGATTCATCCATTAAATCCTAATGTATAGGACATAGCCTTTCTTTATAGTAATTCTCACTATCTCAATACTCTTACGAATGAATCCTTGTCTAATTACAACTTGATATTTCTAGAAAATTTCCAAACATTGTCGTCCATGACATGAATTTCTTAACGTTTGGTTACATCAACTCCTATGATTCCATAATTTCAAGGTACTACTTGGTCCTTTAACCCTCTTGGTCGATCAAAGTCATTAACTTAAATGCACATCCGTACAGGATCTCTATTCAATCTTGACTAATCTCTTCAAACTACACAATAATTTTTGACTAATCCCTAAGAATTACTCAATATGTTCACTTCTTCTTAAGGTTTACATGCCGATAACTAAGAATTTTAGCTTACACTGCTACAATTCTCTAGGTATTTCCATACTGCACACATCTAGTATCACCTATCCGTGATATGAAACTTAGTTTCCACGGTTGAACTCCTCGTTCTTACCTAAACATCTCTCCAAATCCATAATTATCCAACCAATGATTACCTATAGTTTTGTCTCACCTCGACATCTATACTTACTATCTCTTGATCTACATATAGTTTGTCGCTTATCCATGTGATATTTGTTCTCTTACCCTTAATCATCCCGAGATTCATCCATACTAATCTCATTTTCAAATCTAGTTTATCTCACACACTTAACTTAAACCCTTAAGGTACCCATCGTTCGTGCAACCGTCTTCTAACACCACCAAGTTCACTTACTCTTGACGCGCGATGCACTTTAATTCCAATACAAGTTGCTACAATGATTATCCAATCATTGTAATTAAATCCAACTGACATCTCTGCATGCTCCACCATTCTACAGTGGTTGCATCCTCTTGACAACTGAATGACTTCATCAAGTTTCATCCTAACTCACCAGGACAAATATCTGATATCATCTTCAAATGATCATCCCAGTTCGATCTTTACTTGTTATCCTTTATCATCACACACCCACTCGTCAATACTCAACATCTCTGAGTGACAACAACCAACGCCACTTTCATTCCATGGTTCCACTAACAAAATCCCTTGTAGTTCTTATTCGCCTCAAGTCCATCCTCCTCGGACCACTATGTCTAAGGAATTCAGAGACACTTGTCGACTAAATTCAACCAAGGCTCGGGGGTTTCAACAATTCTACTTACTGAAGTCTCGCTCCCTATAGTACTTCAGTAAGCATATCCCATAATAGACTCAAGACAACAACCACATAACCCACAACAGAACAAAAACCGATCGCTAGAACTAACACAACTCTAGCTAGATTCTAATCGACTTTGGACTGACAACTCAAGTACACACTTTCCCTTTGAAGATTTAAAGCCGGGCTCTGATACCACAATGTAACACCCCGTTTTTCAAAGCCTAAAAAGGGGCAATAATTTTTTTTTATAAACGAAACAACACAGAGTGCGCGGAAATTTTATGAAACGAGTCGGTATCAAATATACAAAAAGAACTCATAATAAAAATAGTGCTTTCGAGAAGCAAAGTGTACTCTTGAATATTTACAGTCCAAAAGTCTAAGTACTCAAAAGTACAAACATCCAAAAGAGTTAGAATTCTATGCCTAACCAAAAGAGCACGGTGTACAAACCACACTGGCGCATAGACTAACTAAACCTACTGCTCCACTCGATCACTGAGGGCTTGAGAAGCCACCGCCGTCCTCACGACCTACAATATCAGACAGATAACCAACGTCTGGGGTGGGAGGATCCCGCAATGTAATACGGCAAGGGTCACCACAAAATATAGGTTTATATATATATATATATATATATATATATATATATATATATAAAATTGGTGCGAGAGATATACAATTACCAAATACCAATTACCAAAAGAGAAAGCACTGAAAACGCTTAACAATCCCCACCAACGGGCGTATAGAAATAATGCACACGTAGCCTATAATGCAGACTCTACAATGAGCGTGACACCAATCACTGGCTGCCACATGCATGAATTCCGGAATTTAACCTCTCCGCAGAGTGTCGTAGGTCCATCCCCTACTAAACCCCGCAGGGCATCAATAAAATCCTAGGGCCCATCACGGTCACCACGTAGGATTAGAGTGCATCCAATCACTGTCAATCACACCCCGTGGCCCATCACGGTCACCACGTATTAGACTCAATAAAAATCCCGCAGGATTAAGGTGGACCCAATCACTGTCAGTCGCACCCCGTGGCCCATCACGGTCACCACGTACTATGAATGCATGAGCATACGATTCCCCATATATGCTAATGCAACAAATACATACCTCTCAAGCATATGCAATCCAAACACAACAGTCATACATATATTTCCAATCATATGTAGACAACCACAAATAATCATACATATATTTCCAATCATATGTATTCAACCACAAATAATCATACATATATTTTCAATCATATGTATTCAACGCATGTATATTAAACACTTTCTCATCACGAGAATACATAATACAAACATGCCAAGCACAACACAACACAACATCCAGTGAAAAGACAGAAAGTACGTAGTGCCCTTACCTCGGCTAGCATTCCAACACGTACAACTTACCCTATGCGAGCAATATCCGTCTCTCTCGACGAAGTCCCCAATTCGGCTAATCCTCTTAACCTTTTACAAAACATAACTTATCTAAGTGAATACCACATTCTAATTGATCACTTAAATAGTCCTAGCTCGGCTACTAATCGATCAAGGCCTATGGTCGTTCTCTTATAACTAACAAGGCTCGACTTGTTTTCAAAACGACTCTTAAGAACAATAACTCTTTAAAGAATAGTTTCTTGTCGCAAAAGCGTCATTAAATAAATTAAAACTATTTTCAAACTTTTTCACAAAGCAGAATACTTTTTCAAACAACTTATGCCTTAAATCACAAGTTCAAAATATTTTACAACTAAACAAGTTTAACTAAAACTTTTCTCGTTCGACTTATAACAAAATACTTTTCGCCCGTACGTAACTAAAACGTTTTTCGAAATAGTTCATAAACCTCAAACTCTTAAAACATAAATCCTCGACAATACAGTTTGAAACTAAAACGGCCATAACTTATTCAATCTCTATCCGATCGAGACGAGCCATACGCCAAATTCATCGTCTCAAAAAGGCGGATTGAATGCTTAACTTTCTAGGACAAAATATAACTTTTAAAATGGACGAAAATGCCCTTCAAATTTCGGCCAGTAGCAAAAATTCCTCAAAACCAATTTTTTTTGAAAATCAAACATAGCTAAAACACTTATACAATACTAATTTCACATAAACCATAAATCATAAAAATTTGGGGCTTTTCAATTCTAACATTTTCTTTTCAAAATCAAAGTTCTAAAACAACTAGTGCTAGTTTCAATTACAAGAAAACAACATCAATTGCATACATTTTCATTTTAAATCAAATTTCTCAAAACCCTAAAATCCAACTATAAAAATTGGGGCTTTACTCTTCTCAAAATTTCTTTAAAAAAATTGATTCACCCAAATAAATTGTGATGACTTTGATCTCATCATAAGCCATGACATAATAAGCTTAAAACAAGAAGAAAATTAATTAAACCATCATCAAGCATAGAGCCTGGCCAGCTAGACAACCAAAGAAGAAGAAACTCATGATTCTTTAAGATCTAACATCACAAGGCTTAGAACTACAACTAGCATGAAGAAAAATTAAAACTTCCAATATCCAAACAAATGGGCCTCAAGGCCTAGAGGGAATAAAGAGGGAGGGAGATTTTCTTACCCAAATAAATAAGATGGAAACCACCATGGTGATGAGAGAAATAACTTTGCTCTTGATCACTTCTCCTAATTCTCTCTAGATTTCTCACAAATTCTATGTTTTCTACACTTATTAAATTTTTTTGTGAAGGTATGAATGAGAGGAAGGGAGAGCCACGGCCAAGAGAAAAGAGTGGAAGAGATTTTGGTTCTCATGAGTTTTGTTTAAATAGATAGGTTGGATAATTCCTAGCCCTTGGATCTAATAGTGCTAATTTGCTATGATTCAATCCTAGCCATTCATTCCATCACTCACATGATAAAAATATAATATATCCTAGAAAATATCTAGATATTTTGTGATCCTTGTCGGCTCATCTCGCTCAGTCCCCAGGTTCGCTCTTAAACGAGTGGTATCTCGCATACCGATAAACTTTACAGAAACAGAAAATTCTACCGTAAATCACTTAATTAAAACAATTCACAAACTTTCGAATAAATTTTATTCCGAATAAATTTTCGCTCCTAACCTCGGAAAAATATAACGACAAATTATCATCACAGTCGATATATAAAGTCTCAGTTTAAATTTTGACGGAAATCGGAAACCGTAAAATTTTCAAACAGCGGTATATCTTGCTCGTTTTATCAAAAGCCAGTAGAAAATTATTTTCAACATTTCGACGAGACAAAAATGTTTCTAAACTCATTTAAAGCTTATAAAGTCATTGTGCCCTTTTTCCAAATGTTAAAGTACGTGCAGGCACAATCTCAGCATAAATTCTGTCAAAACAGACAATTAAACAGAAAAATCAATAAAATCAAATAGCACAAGCTAATTAATATATCAAAAATATAATTCCTGCTATTGAAATTCTACGGGTCTTACATGTGACACCTTAACTTATATACAAGATAGCATATTATTTTTTTGTACAAAAAGAGGCTAAATTAAAGTTCGGAAAAGAAAATAACTACAAAGAATGATTCTGGGGGTAGTTATCTCCATAACATCATCTAACAATAAAGAGCTCACTCTAGGAGGACATTGATCATACACTCGCAACCCGATCATGATCACAACCCAAACTTGCAAGGGCATCAGCACTAGCATTGGCCTCACGATAAGAATGAAAAATCTTGTGCACTACTAGAAAAAGTTGAAATACCGACGAAATTTAGAGACAGAATATATTTCTCTAGTAGAGATGAAATTATAAACAGAAAAAGCAGGTAGAGACAAATATTTTTATTTTAGTGACAAATATTTTCATTTTCGAGATAGATTTTATCCGTCTCTAATAGTTTAGAAACGAGGAAATTACCGACGACATCAAATCTGTCTCTAGCCTGCTTAGTGACAGTTTGTATTTTAGAGACATATTTTCTCCATTGATATTTAAGATTTTTCTAGTAGTGTTGACTTCCCAATCCATTGCAAGAAGCTTCATTTATAAACACTTCATTTTTGTATTTAAAAAAGAAACTTCATTTACTATAATCAAATTTAAGATACATATGTTTTCATATATATTTTATTCACATCATTACCATTTATTATTCTAAATGAACGATGTGAGAAATTATGAAACTATATACAAAATATTATTTGAAGTTAATATTCTAAAATCATATAATTAATGATAAAATTTTCAAAAAAGGAAATAGAATATTAATTTCTTAAATGATGGCTTAATATTATTTTAACATAAAATAACAATTTAAATTTAATTGTCTTCTTTCAAGACAGAGAATGTAATTTATCAACAAAAACAAAATATAACTGTGAAATAAATCATAAAATAAAGCAGCAACATATTTTTTTTTGTATAATTAACTTTTACAGTGTCTTCACGCATTCACGATCCACTGCGGGTGTATACATGCACATATCCCAATGGGCTGTATATTCGGAAATAGGCAGAATGCAATTTCGTCAGGTATTATACACAGAGAATGGAGCTTCCCCAAGACATCACAATCCTCATCAGTTTGGCAACTAACACCATCTAATAAGAGTTACAGAACATTATCAAAATGGGGGTGAAACAATTTTGGATATGAAAATTTAAAGAGAAAACCACTATTTTAGTCCCTCAAATACCAAAATTGCAAATACATCCTTAGCATCTCTTCTGTTAGTAATTTAATGGACTAAATTAACTAATTAATGAAAAACACATTTAATTAAGGATCAAATTGACCATTTAAAATCAAATTTGAGGACCAAAATGATTAATAAAAGAGATACATGTGGACCTAAATTCAATTTTAATACATCCAAAGACTAATGTGGTAGCGTGACACATTCAAGGAACTAAAATGATGGTTTTCCCAAATTTATATGTAATAATTATTAGGAATCTTTATAAATATCTCAAATTTAAACCAAAATTACTTAAAATTCAAATTTGCTTTAATATAAATTATGTTTAAACAAGTTTTTAATCTTTATAAATATCTCAAACTTCGTTTTTAGATCAAATAAAAAATTTCAACAGTTTTGGACGATCAAATATTTTTTAATATAAGTCAGCTCATGTATACTTTTATATTTTTGAATGAGTTTTTGTTTTCGATCAGGTTCATAAAAATAAATTCCTCCACAAAAGTTAAAGATTTTTAAATAAAATGAAATAAATATGTTTTTTTTACTAAAGAATGAAATAAATATGTTTAAACGCCAAAAATTTTAAAATCCATATCTAATTCATTCGTTGTTATATAAAACTAAATTTTTCTGAGAGATATTTTTATATTATTATAAACATAAATAAAAAAAATCACTAAAAAAGATTAAAGTATTGATCAGGAAATTAATTTTTTTAAGAGATGTTTATGTAATATATTAAACATGAATTAATTTAGAAAAAATAAAAAATTTGAAGCAAGAAGAGACAGAAATTCTTACATAAAATATTTGCTAAATTTTTTTATTGAGAATAAAAATGAAATTTGACATATTTTTAAGGACCAATAATTTAATTATCTGTATAAATAAATTAATTTAAAAACATAACATGATATTGAATTTTTTATAAAAATACGTGTACCCAACTAAAATCGTTATTATAAATTACTTACCACAATTTGTTGTAGAGTTAAATATGGAAAAAAAGACGACCATAGTATAAATAATAAAGATATAAACTTTAACCATATTTTTTCGTTTATGAATCTAGAAATAGGAATCATTTGATTGCTTTATAGTGTGAAAAAAACTCATACTTTGTTAACATGAAACCATTTCTAAAAATCATAATTATTATTAAATGTTCTTAGATATTGATGTATGTATAAAATACTATATATTCGTCCCAAAACATAAGGCCATTTTCACATTTTTACTTGTCTCATTTTATAAGAACTCTTTCCAATTTTCAAGTACAATTATTATTGATTTTCTTCCACACCCCTAATCATGATATATCGTTTTCTGCAATTGGTAATAAATTGTAAAATTATCAACTAATATTCTCTAACAAAGGGCAAATTTGTAAAAATAATACTTATAGTCAACTTTCTTAATTCCCGTTATTTACCAAAAGGGTCTTATATTTTGGGACGCAATTAGTATGTTTGTCTCTTCATCTCATTCAATTAATTATCTAGAGTTCGGTCACAAGGTATGTAAAATCTAACAAAAAATTATTCCCATAAAAAATTAAACTCAATTTTTTTTGAATAATTTATCTTTTGAAAAGCTCATCAACCACTTAAGTCTAATTTCTTAATCGAAAGAAACCCATGTTTTAACAAGAAACCATTCTTAAAATTATAAATATGTTTGTCTCGTAAATATGTTTGTCTCTTTAAAATTAAAAAAAAAAAAAAAACCATATGATGAGAGAGAAAGATGAGAGAGAGGGAGTGGGGAATGAGTGGGAGGTGGTTGACAGGGCAAAAACTAGACTTCGTAAGGGGTTTGTCCACAGGCTTGATCAATCAACAACATCATTTTTCATTACGAATTTTTCGGAAGATGTGGGGGTGGAGGATCTATGGCGGAGGTTTGAGCGGTTGGGCCGGATAGCGGAAGTCTACATTCCCAAAAAATCTGACAGACAAGGGAGGCGTTTTGGGTTTGCAAAGTTCAAAGAGGTTAAGAATACGGAAGAAATGCTGGCAGGGTTGGAGGATATTTGGTTCGGTAGCTTTAAACTCCGGGTGAATATCTCAAGGTTTGGAAAGGGAGAACCTAAGAAGGTAATGACAGAGGGTGGGCGGGTTGAGACGAGCAAGGAGGGGGGTCCTAATAGGGGTGTGGTGGGAGTAGAGGTGCTGGAATCTAGCAAGGTGGCGGAAGAGAGAAGTATTCAAAGTAGAGGTTCTCAACACCGGTCTTTCATGGAGGCCCTAGGTGTTGGTGTAACATCGGTGAAGGAGACAGCTGTGAAAGAGGTGATATGGGAGCTGGAGGTGGAAGCTGAGGTGCATTCCTTACTCAAAGGAGCCTTTGTGGGTTTCTTAGTTGATCAGAAGGAGGCTCAGGAGATTCAAAGGAATTTTGCTCTGGATGGATATCAACACATCAAAGTTATTGCTCTTGGTGATAAACGTGTGCTGCTATCTAGTGAGGTGGAAGGGGAGATGAAGGAGGTTGTGGGTACGGTGGGTTGGTGGTGTTCATGGTTCCAAAGATTTGAAGAATGGAGCCCTGATCTGGTTACTAATCAGCGTGAGGTTTGGTTGAGATGTTTTGGGATTCCTTTACACGCCTGGGGAGATTCGTTGTTTCGTTCGATGGCCTTTAAACAAGGGAGATTTGTTGAAGTGGATGAAGCTACCAAGAATATGCAACGTGGTATTTTGCTCGTATTAAAATTGTCACCAACAAATCCACCTTTATTGATACATCGATGAAGGTTAGTGTTCTTGGCAAGACTTTTGTGATTAAGATTTTAAAGGAAGCTGGGGGGGCAGGCGACGGTGGAAAGGGCTTCGCGCTGCCATTGCGTGGGGTGGCGGGAGGAGGTTTCCTCCAGAGGAATAGGTGACGACGGTTCTGTTATGGCGGCGATGGAGGCGGGTTCGGGAGAAGAGGATAGTGATAGTGACTGGTCCGAACAGGGGCAGGTGTTGCTCAGTGTTGGGGGGCAGGAGGTAGGAAAGGGATTGTATACTAGGAAAGGGAAGTTGTGCAGACAGGGTGGAGAGGTACCAGGTGATGACTCCAACCTTTTAGGAAATTCCTTGGAGGTTGAGGGTTTTGAAGTCAACCTTGCTGATAATCAGGTCTTGGCGGCTAGTGTGAGCTGTGAGGTGGAAAGTGACACATCAAAAAAGGGGACAGGAATGTTGGAGAATGTGGTGATGTTGGTGGGAGAGGGAGGTCACGTGTTGGAGGATGAAGGGGCTGCAGTGGGGTCTAGGGAGGGTTTGAATGAGATTTGTAATGGGCCGGGTCATTCTGGGCCTTTGGCCTTGAGAAATAATTCTGGTGTTATTCCTTTGAGTGTATCTCACATCCCTTCAGCAAACATCATTAGTAAAAAGGGGGGTGCGAATACAGGGTCAACTATTGTTACTAATCTGATGGAGGGGAGTCAGGATCCAGGCCCAATAGCTGATATTTTTTTGTTTGCCACATCAAGGGGTAGTGGGGAGGTGCAGGAACCAATCCAAATTTTATCCTCAAAGAAGAAAGGCAGCAGTAAGAACAAGACCAAACACAAACAACATCCTCCACGTCAGTATAATAAATCCCTCCATTTCCATGACCTGGTACAACGCAGTAAGGATGGGTTGCAGAGGAAGAAGAGGGCGAACAAAAAAATCGAAGGAAGGGGGCGGCGAACCTCTCGTCAGACTCGGATCCAATTGTTAATAGCGGTGACGAGGAGGTGAGCAGTTCGTCCTCTGGAGCAGGGGAGTTAGCGAAGCAAGCAGTAGAGGGGGAGGGGGGGGATCGAAATTGTTCTCCCTTTCTTGGAAGAGATTGGTGGGAATGGGATTGTGACTTCTAGAGGGGGAAGTACGAAGATAGTGGAGGAAGGGGTAGGTGGGTCGGGTTTGAAGGAGATGTTGGGGGTCAATAATGTTTCTACAGAAGCTTCAATGTCTTCAGCTGGCAAAGATGTTGATAAGGAAGTCTCGGATGCTCATCACATTATTGACATCCAAGAGGAGTTAGGAATTACATTTTGTGATTCCAAAGAGGCAATGGTGAAGAGGGTGATGGATTTGGAGAGGAGAGACAGTGTTGAAAAGGCGGCTTGGGAACAAGACCAAGGTTTTCAATGATTTGTTGCACCTTCAATGTTAGAGGGTTGGGGAGTAGGGTGAAGAGGAGAAAGATTCGTGACTTGGTTCGATTGGAGAAAATTGATTTCTTAGCTATCCAAGAAACCAAGATGGAAGATTGTTCGGAGACCTTTGTTCACAATTTGTGGGGAAGCGATGATTGCGGTTGGGCCTTCTTACCGGCGGTGGGGAATAGCGGAGGAATCTTATCTATTTGGAACAAGGTAAAAGCCTCAATTATTTTTACTTTTGTTGGGGAATGCTTTGTTGGAGTGTGCCTAGATTTGGTAAAGGAACAATGTAGGTGTTTCTTCGTCAATGTGTATGCTAAATGTGATTTTAATGCCAAGCGTCGTCTTTGGGCGGATATTACCATGTCTAAAAGGGGTTTTGGTGATGGCTTGTGGTGTGTGTTGGGAGACTTTAATGCGGTTCGAAATCGGTCGGAGAGAAGAGGTGTGGGGGTGCGGGGGCTAGGAGGGAGTACTCCGGAGATGGTGGAGTTTAATGGGTTCATTCATGGTGTGGAGTTGGTTGACATGCTTTTTGTGGGGAGGCAATTTACTTGGTTTCACCCAAATGGGGTTTTAATGACTAGGTTGGATAGAGTACTCATTTCCTCTTCATGGCTTGATGTGTGGGGGGCTTCAAATGTTTGGGCATTAAATCGTGATGTGGCGGATCATTGTCCTCTTGTGCTTCGATATAGTGAGGAGGATTGGGGGCCAAAACCTTTCTGTTTTAACAATTTTTGGTTGTCAAATAGTGAGTTCAAAACGGTTATAACAAGAGCTTGGGAGTCTTATCATTTTGAAGGATGGATGGGTTATATCCTTAAGGAGAAACTTAAAAGTCTTAAGGGGGTGATAAAGGAGTGGAGCCGGGGGGTGTATGGGGTGGATGAGGAAAAGAAAAAGAAGCTTATTAAAGATATAGAGATCTTGGACCTTAAAAGTGAAACTAGTGGTCTCTTTGATGGGGAGGTGGAGGGAAGGAAGAAGCTTTTTGAAGAACTTTGGAAGATTTTAAAGAGTATGGACTCCTTGACTTTCCAAAGAGCAAGATCAAGATGGTTGAAGGAAGGTGACTCCAATTCTAGCTATTTCCACAATTGTATTAAAGCTAGAAATAGGAGGAATAAATTAGTAGCGTTGAGGACATCAACGGGTTGGGTAGAAGGAAGAGTTCGGGTAAGAGAGGAGGTGGTGGACTACTTTAGGAATCATTTCTCTTGTAGCCCGTGGCAACGCCCTCTTTTGGATGGGATTGATTTGCCTTCTTTGTCTCAAAATAGAGTTGATGAATTGACGGCATGTTTTTCTTTGGAGGAAATACGGGAGGTGGTAATGGAGAGTGATGGTTCCAAGAGCCCGGGCCCGGATGGGTTTAACTATGCTTTTATCAAAGAATTTTGGGGGTTGTTGAAAGGGGAAGTTAGAATCATGTTTGACCAATTCCATGGTAATGCAAGGCTTCCGAAAGGTATTATTTCATATTTTCTCGCTTTAATTCCAAAGGTGAATTCTCCCCAAGCCTTAGGAGATTTTAGACCGATTTCTCTTCTTGGTTGTCTATATAAGTTGATAGCTAAGGTGCTTGCCTCCCGACTTGCAAAGGTGATGGGAGAGTTAATTCCTAAAACCCAGACGGCTTTTTTAAAGGGGAGACAACTAGTGGATAGTGTGGTGGTAGCTAATGAGGTAGTGGATTTTGCAAAGAAATCCGGGAAAAAGTGTCTAATCTTTAAAGCGGATTTCGAAAAGGCATATGACTCGGTTGATTGGGGGTTTCTAGACTACATGTTACAACGGTTTGGTTTTGATGTGAAGTGGAGAAAGTGGATGCGTGCTTGTGTTTGTTCGGGTGATATGTCGGTTTTGGTCAATGGAAGTCCAACGGAAGAAATAAGTATCAAGAGGGGGTTGAAACAAGGGGATCCTCTTGCCCCGTTTCTATTCCTCCTAGTGGCCGAAGGATTAGGAGCTATTATGAGGTCGGCGGTGGAAAGAAGGTTATTTAAACCGTTCTTGGTTGGGAGAGAAAGGATGCCGATCTCGTTATTACAATATGCGGACGATACTTTGGTTATTGGGGACTCGACAATTGACAATTTATGGGCTCTCAAAGCCGTGCTTAGAGGATTCGAGATGATGTCCGGATTGAAAGTCAATTTTTGGAAGAGTTGTATTTTGGGGATAAATGTGCCAGTTGACTTCCTTGAGTTGGCTTCGGATTTTCTTCATTGTCGCATTGGTAATGTTCCTTTCAAGTATCTTGGATTACCGGTGGGTGCAAATCCAAGGTCTTCCTCAACTTGGGCGCCGATGGTGGATACAATTAGAAGGCGATTGGGGTCGTGGGGCAATAAGTACATTAGTTTGGGTGGAAGAATTGTGTTAACTAATTCGGTACTTAGCTCTATCCCAATCTTTTATCTTTCTTTTATGAAATTACCTTTGAAGGTGTGGAGGGAGGTGGTGTTTATTCAACGCAAGTTCCTATGGGGTGGGTTATCAAAGAAGAGGAGGATAAATTGGGTGAAGTGGAAAGATGTTTGTAAACCAAAAGCGGAGGGTGGGTTGGGAATTAGAGATCTCCGTTTGGTGAATGTGAGCCTACTTACCAAATGGAGATGGAAACTTTTATTAGATGAGGAGGAGGTTTGGAAGAATGTCATTAAGGCTAAATATGGTGGTAGCGCGTTGGGCCAAGTGAGTCTAGATGCTTCTTTTTTCTAGAATGGTAGCTCGGCTTGGTGGAGGGATCTTTGTAACGTGGATAAAGGGGTGGAGTGGTTCAAGCAAGTGGTAACAAAGAAAGTGGGAAGAGGCAATGCAACATTGTTTTGGAAAGATGTTTGAGTGGGGGTCAACCTCTTGAACATCTATTTCCGAGACTTTTTTAGTATATCGGTCCAACAAGAAGAGTGCATAGTGAATATGGGGTTTTGGACACAAGGGGAGTGGAGGTGGGATCTAAGGTGGAGACGGGGGTTTTTTTCTTGGGAGGAAAATCTAGTTAGAGAGTTGGGAAACATCACAAACGCCACTACAATAACGGAGGAAGATGATAGATGGGAGTGGGGGCTAAATATGGGAGAAGGGTTTACGGTGAAATCACTTTTTGAGAAATTGGAGGTGATTCTTTTACCTAGACCAGCGGTAAATCCGGTGGAGACACTAGCTTTCCGATGGATTTGGAAGAGCGCCGTTCCGTCAAAAGTTAGTGCCTTTGCTTGGCAAGCTTTCTTGGATCGTATCCCCACTAAAGAGAACTTGTCACGTAGGGGGATAGTAGAAGGGGGTGCGGTTTTGTGTCCGTTGTGTGGAAGTCGGAGTGAATCAACTCGCCATTTATTTGTTCAATGTCTGTTTGCCTCGGCGGTTTGGTATGAAGTTTGTAGGTGGATAGGGGTTATGGCCGTTCCCCCCTTTGAGATGAATGCGTCTTTGTGTGTATTGGTTGGAGCCGGCTGGAATAAGCGCGTCCGAAAAGGTTTGACTATCGTTTGGTTGGCTATGGTATGGATAATTTGGAGGATTAGGAATGATAGAGTGTTTAATGGCGGCGTTATCACAATGGAAGAGGTGGTGGATCAAGTTCAAAGATTGTCTTGGCAATGGTTTCTTAATAAGACGGCGAAGACGTCTTGTTTACTTTATGAGTGGATTTGGGACCCGGCCGAATGCATGCTGCGAGGTTGATGGGCTGATTTCAGTTTCACTGCTAGCGGGGCGCGCGTTTTGAAGCCTGCTGTTTGTGTTTTTAGGCCTAGCTGTTCTCGGTGGTGTTCCGTGTTTTTCTGGTTTTTTGGTTTTCCTGGTGTGTTAAGGGCTGCTGTCGGTTGTGGCAGTGGCTTGTTCCCAGGTGTTTTGGTTGGTTATAGCTTGTATGCTTGTATTGGTTCATTGCTGTTTGTGCCTCCAAGTATGCCTTATGCTTGGTTGAGCCTAATAAATTCATTTTTTGCTGCTCAAAAAAAAAAATGTTTGTCTCTTTAGCTCATTAATTAATCACTGACCTTTTATTATATTTTTTTTAATTTCTTTTTTAGCCCTTCAAAATAGAGAAGGGGAAATCTAAAAATAATAATAATAAGGTTGAATCATGACAAAAGAAACGACATTTTGAAAACCCATCCTAATGTAAGCTTATCTTAATTACATAGTGAAAATAGTGGTATCCTATTTTATTTGGAAATAGTGTTGTCCTCGGTTTTTCTTCAACATAAGGTTTTGATTTTTGTTTGTGCTTCGATGTGTTATGGGAGAATTTAGGGTCTCAAATTTCAAGACCCTATATTACTAGTTATATATTATCAATCTTCATTAAATAGCATATATGTGCATTTATCTTTTAAGTATTCCACATTAGCCTAATAATGCTTAAGTTGGAAAATAAAAAAGTGTATACATTAGAGATTGGAGGAATAGGTATGTGATTTTTGGAGGTAGGGTGGTTCTGCTAAACTCTGTTCTTAATTCTATATCTTTTTTTTATCTCTCATTTATGAAAATGTCTGTCAAAGTGTGGAAAAAGATAGTTTGAATTTAACGAAACTTCTTGTAGGGGGAGTCCCGCTAGGACGAGAAATCATAAGGGAAATATTTGCTAAATTTTTTTTATAGGGATTAAAAGCGAAATTTGACATATTTTTAAGGACCGATAATTTATTTAACACCATAAATTAAAACGAAAATATAATATAATATTGACTTTTGTATAAAATTACCAGTACCAAACTAAACCGAGGTACCAGAGTTCGTCGAATTTAAAAGCAATAATATAAAGTACTTACCACAATTTGTTGTAGAGTTAAATATGGAAAAAAAGACGATGATAACATAAATAATAAACATATAAATCTTAACCATATTTTTTCATTTATGAATCTAGATATAGGAATCATTTGATCGCTTTATAGTGTGAAAAAACCCATAGTTTGTTAACATGAAACAATTTCTTAAAAGCATAATTATTATTAAATTTTTCTTAGATATCGATAGATGAATGAAATATGTTTGTCTCTTCAATTCATTCAATTAATAACTTGTCCTTACATTATATTATTTATTTCTTTTTTATCCCTTCATAATAGAGAAGGGGAAAATATAAAAATAAAATCAATAAGGTTGAATCATGATAAAAATATGAATTTTTTGAGGATTGACTACAGTTAGGGAAGTGCACCAGTCCTTCGTTGAATAATAATTCACACTCTAGGTGTTTAGAATGTGTTTGTATCCACAGGGATCATGTCAATGCACTACTGATGTTATTTAAGTTTGTTGTTTTGCATTTGCTTTGGATTTTGAAAAAAAAGTTTTCAATTAAAAAGGGAGATATGTGTTCAGAAAAAGTAAAAGTCAATTCAAGAAATATAGAAGAAAGATATAGTGGTTGGACTTCCTTCTCTACTACTATTTCGCATGAAGAGTGTATAACATAGTTACTTAGTCTAACATTCGGCGGTTAATTTTATTCCTTGTTGTAATACCCTACTATTACACTAATATATGTGAAGTCTCCCTATGACCATAACAATAGGATACCTACGAGAGTCTACCTCGCTTGTCACATACCCTAACTACAGTGTGAGTTATATATCCAACATACATGCATTACATGTAACACCCCGATTTTTCGAAGCCCAAAAGTAGGCACTTTTTTTTTTTTTTAAAACAACAAAGACTTTGAAATAAAACATTCACGATCACAATTAAATTAAATCAGAGTAACCCTTTTTCAAAGTAGCGATCAGAATGCAATACCTCTTTTATAAATTGTTTTCACGAATCAAAGTTTAAGAATATAAACCAAACGCTATGTCTAAGCAAACATAACGACACCATTTATTCCAAATAATACATCATACAACAAGTTTGCAATACAAATGCAGGGAAGCATAAGGAAGAGTAAACAAGACTCTTAAACTACTACTCCTAAGCTGATCTTAAAACTCTAACTGAAGATGACTGGGTGACGAAGACCGACAAACAGCTTCAATCCTCGCCGCTTCTCCACGCGGTACAAATAAAGCCCTAAAAATGCTCGTAGAGGGTCACGATCTAAAAATAACATATAACCAAAAATACGCAGCACAAGATATACAATACATGACAGCATATACAATTTTATCATATGAATCAAACATCGTAGAATTTAAGTATACGAATAGTCTATCAATCACACACAACAATATTCAAATGCACAATTAGCCTATCAATGCAGACTCTACATGATCATGACACCAATCACTGGCTGTCACATGCATGAATTTCGGAATTTAACCTCTCCTTAGAGAGTCGTAGGTCCATCCCCTACTAAAGAGCCTGTGGGTCCATCCCCCACTAAAAGGCATGTGGGTCCAACCCCCACCGTCGATGCACGCCCGTAGGTCCATCCCCTACTAAAAGGCAGTAGGTCCATCCCCCACATAAATGCACGCCCGTTGGTCCATCCCCTACATAGAAAGGGCCGTAGGTCTAACCCCTACGCGACTATGAAAATGCATGAGCATACGATACTCTTATCTATGCTAATGCAACCAATACATACCTTTCCAAGCATATGTAATCACAACCACAGGTCAACACATATATTTCGCAAAATCATATGTAAGAAAAATACACATCATGTACAACCAGACATTCAATCAAGTACATGCATCAACATTTCATATTATTCAATCATATGAAATTCTCAACAACCACTCAAACATGTGTAGAATTTAGCATGTTCTCAAACAAGTTCTCGTCATGAGAATACATCACAAATCCAACATGCTCATAATTCATATTGCATCACATCAAGCAAATACACATATTCAAGCAACAATTACACATGCATAAAAAGCACTCGATATTTCGAGCTATATGAAATCTTTAGAAAGTGCCCTTACCTCGGCAAGCTTTCAACATATTCAACTTACGCTACGCGAGCAATATCCGTCTCTCTCGACGAAGTCCCAAATCCGGCTAATCCTTTTAACCTTTCACAACATACAACTTATCTAAGTTAATACCACAATCTAATTGGTTACGTAAATAAGTCCTAGCTCGGCTACTAATGGATTCAATACCTATGGTTGTTCCCTCACAACTAGCTAGGCTCAACTCATTTTCAAATAACTCTTTTTGAAAACTTTAAACACCTTCAAGAATAGCTTCTAATCACAAAAATGTCATTTAAATAAATCTCGACTATTTTAAAACATTTCCAAAAGAGATTAATTTTTCAGAAAGCTGATGCCTTAAATCATAAGTTCCAAAATCTTTTCAAACTAAACAAGTTTAACTAAAACATTTCTCGCTAGACTTATAACAAAATACTTTTTGCAAATGTAAATATTTTTCAAAATAGTTCACACATGTCAAACTCTTAAAATATAAATTCTCGACAAAAGAATTTCCTTTTCAATTACAAATCGATTTCCAAACATTTTTCTCTTTTCATAGAAAAAATAATCTCTATTATTTTTCTACCACTATTTTAAATTCACAAGCGACGGTAAAACAGTTACAAATTAAAACGCCCATAACTCATTCAATCTTTATCGGATTGAGACGAGCCATACACCAAATTCATCGTCTCAAAAAGGCCACTACAAGAAAACTGATCTATACCCACCGGCACTTTTTAAAGTTTTACCTACGGACGGCTTATATTGTCACTAAAAGTAGATTATTACCTTTTTTATTTAATTTTAATTTGTTTTATTATTAACTTATCAATATCGCGTGTTCTCTCTCACTCATTCTCTACCCTTCACTGCTCTCACTCATTCGATTTCACGATCAAATTGAATCTTCACGTTCATTCTCAATTGATTTCATACTCATTCTCGATTCGATTTCACGCTCAAATTTAATCTTCACGTCGATTGCATCTTCCAAATCGTTCTATGAACCCTAAATCAGCGTGTTCAGATTCATAGAAACATTGAAAGTAACCCCTAATTCGTTCTTCGGATTCTCACTCACTGAACTTCGTCGTCTTCTTCAGATTCTCAAGCTTCAAGCTTCGTTCTCACATTCGCCGAAATTCATCCTCTTCTTCAGATTTTCAAGCTTCGTTCAACTTCAAACTTCAAGCTTCAGGTTCAACATTCACATTCACTGAAATTGTGTTTTTATAAGATGATTAGTGTTTGAGTTAATTTGATTTCGGATTAAAATTTGAATGAGAAGTTATTTTGTAGTTTGAGCTAATTAGATTTTGACTTTGTAGTTTGAACTAATTAGGATTCACTGAACATTCACATCTTACTCGTTCTGTTCATGTTCTCTCTCACAATTTCACACTGGAATCGCTACTAAATCGTTCGAATTCCTAAAATCGTTCATATCTTCTAAATTGTTCCTCAATCGTTCGGAACTGCTCTCAATTGTTTCGAATCGTTGTCAATTGCAATCGGTCGAATCGCTCCAATCGTTCAAATCCTGAAAATCGATCGAATTGCTCCAATCGTTCAATTTATTTAGAGATAGCTAAATAAAAATGATGTCAGTTTATCTAAGTATGTGGAAATCAAATTTATTTAGAGATAGTTAATTGAATTAGATTCGAAGTATTGAATAGGTCTTTCCACAAGTTAATATTAAAGTCCAATTTGCTTCATATTTATCAGTGGAACTATGATTACATTTGGTTTGGATTAGTTTTTAGCATATAAGAGCTTTTCAATTTAAAAAATTCCACCATAATCATATTATGAGATATTTTATTAATATTTAAAAAGCTATTAGTTTATGAAAAAATGTAATGGTATAAGTAAAATGTATGTTGTTGATCTGGATTGATTTCAATGTGTGCGTACTCATATTTAACTCAAATTTTATATTCTTTTCATAACAGGGGTCATATGGTTTCTGATCTAGTCATAGACTAATAGCATCTCTTCAACAAGGTTTGAGGTAAGAGGGATGTTAGATTTTCATGTGCTGAGAAACATTACAATCAAAATATGAATAATGACTAATAGCACATGATATAGTAATAGTATGGTTGTATGTAGATTGTGGAAAACTTCCATGGAGATTGATGATGGTTCTTTTGTCATATAGAGAGATATTCAGTTATTACACTTATTGATATATTTCTTGTATATGAGTTATTAGTGATGGTAAGCACATGATATTGGTATCTCATATTTGCCGTAATTGAAGTTATCTTCCAACTGCTATTTGTTTTGCAGACAGTCGGGTTGGTTTTGTTTCTGTTTATGATTGATGATTTATGCTTTGTTTTTGAATCATTTTGTTGTTGATGTAAGGTGGTGAGGCTATCCATTGCTCAGGTTTTGACTGTGATTTCTCAGAAGCAAATGGCTGCATTGAGAGAAGTTTACAAGAACAAGAAGTATTTTCCAATTGATCTTCGCCCAAAGAAGACCAGAGCTATTCGCAGAAGGCTCACCAAGCATCAGGTATTCGTTCATTTTGTTCATAATTTAGTGCTATTTACAATAGTAATAACTTCATATGAGTATAAATTAGTATCTGTATAAATTAACATTTGTCAACAAATCCTTGTGGTTTTAGGTTTTGACCTCATCAAAAAATGGAAAAAAAATTTGCCCCTGAATATATATATTTTATTTGTTATTTGTTTAAGTCTATATATTTTCATTTTATAATGAATTTAAAATTTCAGATTGAATTTGTAGATATGCTATTCTAAAGAAAGTTTGAAGCTAAGTTTAATTCAAGGCAAACAAAGAAAATATGGATGATGTAAGTTTTGAGGTTTCTGATAAGCTTTCAGATAATGTTCTATTTATCATTGTTTCTTATGCTATTCTTGTATCATTTGTATCTTCATCTTCCAAACTCATTATAGTTTTTGGCATTTGGTTTACTGTGGAGTGTCATTGGTAGAGTGAGTTATTTCATGGAAGTGGAAAATATATGGAACTGTTAATATGGTTTAGAATTAAGAAGTTGTGAAGCAGTTGATAACCTAACCATGTACCTTGTTTGAAAATGAGACTTTTGTTGTTGTTAATTAACAAAAGAATTGGGTGCCATGTAAAGTTATGACCTTTCAATTTGAAATTCTTAAAAGTTTTAAGCTTATATTTCCATTTCATTCCATTGTCATTGGATATTCCAGACAAAGCTGTATAATACATTGTTTTTCGATTATTTCATATGCTTGTGTCTTTCATTCATAATTTGTATATTCGTAAAATTTGTTAATTAAAAACACTTGCAAGTCTCATGTAGCTTTCAAGGTGTGGCTTATTTATTCAGAATTGAATCATTGTTGTTTTTTCTATTGATCCACTCTTGAGGTTACTAAGGGCCTGTTTAGATCGGCTAGTTTGAGCTTATCTACTTGCATTTAAGCACTTATGAGATTGTTTGTGGGAACTTATGAAAACAACTTATGACATTCCATAAGCTATTTTCAAATTATTTACATAAACTGTGATTCTTCCTGCAGTTCGATGAGCAAAGATATCAAGTAGTTATTGAGCAAATTCTTCGAGTTGTTTCTGGTGAAGGCCATATGGATAAGCTGAAACCTCAGTTAGCTGAGGCAGAGGCTGCGTTGGAAGCTCGAAAGAAATTGCCAGAGGAGACCAGAGGTCCACGAGTAGCTGGAGAGGGACTTGATATAGATGAATGGGTCAGACATTGCATTTCTATCTTTGGGTTTACACACTTTTTATCATAGTCTTTTTGGATATTCCTTCTGTCTCATATTAAGTATTGTTTGATTAATTGTAGTTCATATTTTGTGTTATTAAATGTCCTAAATTTGTTGTTATTTTTAAACCAATTAAATATTTTAATAGCAATAATTTCATTAATTTATTCATTTGAATGTATAATAGTATAAAATTTAAATTATAAAAATAATGGTTACTTTTAGTGACAGCAGAATATTGTGGGCAAAAGTATTTTCTGTTAAACTGCTTTCTGGGTTATACCTACAGACGAATCTGTAGCTAATAGTCAAAACCTTTCACTGACGGCCAATGTACAATGACAGACGGCCAAAAAACCGTTGCAAAACGGCGTACATAGTTTACGGAGACTATGGCCGTCGGTAAAAGTCAGACAGGGTTTATACCGACGATGTTTGACCTTTAGTGACAAATTTTGTCCGTAGGTACAAGTCAAATTTCTTGTAGTGGGCGGATTAAATGGTTAAGTTTCTAGGACATAAAAACAATTTTATAATGATGAAAATGCCCTTCTAGATTTCGGCCAGAATTGAAATCACTTCAAAACCATTGTTTTCAAAAATCCAACATAGTTAAAATACTTAAACAAGTTACTAATTTCCCAAAAACAAACTCAATTTGATTTAATTACACACTTAACAAATTTTTCAAAACCCTAACTTCATAAATCATAAAAATTTTAGGGCTTTTCAATTCTAACATTTTCTTTTCAAAAATTAAGACCATAAATCACCTTGTGATTACTTTAATTGCAAGAAAACTATTTCACAAATTGATTTCAAACATTTCATAAAATCAACAACTCTCTAAAATACTTACAATCAAATTTTCTTCTTAGATCTATCTATAACTATCATGGATCTATACCTTTAACAAAGGAAAACTTAAAAGCTCACACTATCCAATCACAAGGGCCTCACGGCCAAGGAGAGAAAATGAGGGAGGATAATTTTTCTTACCATGAAACTTAGGTCATAATCACCACCATGATGAGAGGGTCAACTTTGGTTCCAAGCTTTCTTTCTAATTCTTTCTAGATCTCTCACAAAAATGGATTTAAGCTTACTAAGTTAAGAAGAAAAATGTGTTGGGTGATGAAGGGAAAGAAAGAGTCTCACGTGAGAGAGGAGAGGAAGAGTGAAATGATTCTAAAATTTTCCCAAGTCTTCTTCATACAATTTCTTGTTAAGTTATGGCCATTGGATCAAATAGTGCTAACTTGCTATGATTTAATCCTAGCCATCCACCTTTTACACTCACAAGGATAAACATGTAATATCCTAGGAAAATATCTAGATATTTTTGTGATCATGCCAACTCATCTCGCTCAGTTCCCGCGCTCGCGCTTAAACGAGTCGTATTTCGCATACCGATAAACTTTACGGAAACAAAAAATTCTACCGTAAATCACTTAATTAAAACAATTCACAAACTTTCGAATAAATTTTATTCCGAATAAATTTTCACTCCTAAGCTCGGAAAAATATAGTGAGATCAAATTCTCATCACAGTCGATATACAAAGTCTCAATTTAAATTTTGACGGAAATCAGAAACCGTAAAATTTTCAAATAGCGGGTATATCTTGCCCGTTTTCTCAAAAATCAAAAGAAAAGTATTTTCAACATTTCGACAAGACAAAAATGTTTCTAAACTCATTTAAAGCTTATAAAATCATTGTGCCCATTTTTCAAATGTTGAACTACGCGCGGGCAAAATCTCAGCATAAATTCTGTCAAAACAGACAATTAAACAGAAAATCAATAAAACAAATAGCACAAGCTAATTAATATATCAAAAATCATATTTCTGCTATAGTAATTCTACGGGTCTTACATTACATTTGTTAACCATCTTATGCATCTACAACCTAGTATCAGACTGTTCACCCTCTAATTGCACAGTTCACAACTAGTTCATGATTTCGTCTCGACCGTCTCTATGAGCGCTTCCGCTTATCTGGCAAGATTACAGAATACGTATTAAAGTGAGAAAATAAATAAGAAAAAAGTTACCTTGCTGAGGAAGTTACATTTCTCGTGAAAGAGGAAAGTTCTTCCTGTAGAGAGCTTTTTTGCCCTCCTTGGTCCTCGTGAACAACTATAGTGAACTAGAGAATGCTCTCAATTTATGAATGAAAAATAATGAGGGAAATGAGGTCTATTTATAGTTTTTCTAACGGGCCTTAGCGTCCTTATCTTGCCACGATAGACCCATCGTGCCACGATGAATGAATATTCTTCAAAAATTGTTGCGTTTATCATTTAATCATTAGAATTAACTATTTTTTAACATTGATACTTCGATCATCCAAAAAAACATAAACATATTTATTTTTATTTATATAATATGGTATGAATTGTATTATATCCGTGTCTTTACTTAAGAATTAAAGATTGATCTAATATTATAAAATTAGAAATTATATAGAGATCTATTATATTGTTCTTGAATACTTTAAAACCTAATTTTTTAGTCGCCAGGAATTCTCGTAGAATTCAATAGTGAGACGTCGTTGAAAGACCATACAAATAATTGATTAGATCTATAATATAGTTCTTGGAGAACTTAAAAACTCAATTCTATAAGACAAATTATTGAAGAGACTATTTAATAAACATGAGTAAGTCGAAATTGTGAGACAAATAAATCAAATAAATCAAAATAAAACAATTAATATCTTAAATACTACCAAAATATATTAGTATATATACTTTGAGAAAGGTTGAAATATTAGTGTGGGCACATGCCTTCACACTTATGTGAATAGCTCCGTCCCTGATAACGGATATAATATTAATACCCTCTTACTAGCTAGCTCAAGACTATTCTATGACCATAATTAGCCTTTTCTTAAACAAAGATTAGAGCATACATTTTGTTAATCAATACCATTACTAGCATACATTTAGAGTTTAAGCAGCTGGAGCATAGTCATAGTCACCATCGTCATCATCGTGACCTTCTTTGCATGAATGTCCATTTTCCTTTTGATAATCTACTTTTTCAATGCAAGATATAGATGTATAACCAAACCATTCACCTTCACCGCATGCATTCTTAATCCAGCTTGGAGCAATAGCCATAGAAATAGATGCCATTTTGGTTTAGAATGATGAAAAGCAAAGACTTAAAATTTGAAAGATAATGGAATGAGCTAGTTGTGTGAGTTGTGTTGTGTTTGGATTGAGGTTTGAGACCAATTGGTCTTTATATAACAAACTTAGCACAAAGGGAGTGATTAGGGTGTGTGCATCACTTGTTATATGCTTGTGTTATGCAGTCTTGTACAGACACATTGGCAAATGCCTTTACAATTCAGCTTACACGTTGGAAAAAGCAGCAAAGAATCAATTAATTATGCAGAGAGTTTTGTTGGAGAATAAAGCAATATTAACAAAATCATAGAATCTTTAGCTAGGGGAATAACAATAGTGATACTGGCTTTCTCTCTCATCAAAAATTTACTCCACCTTCTCTCTACAACCCTAAAGCGCCGCCGCTGCTAATCCCTCCCTTGCATCCAAATCGAGCCGGCGCGATGTAGATCGTGCCTCCGCGGTGGTGCGACGAGCCTTGTGGCTCCGTATCACCAAGCTCCGTCGGTCGTGGTGCCTCCCGTCTCACTCCGGCCTTTTTCCCCTATCTGTTTCTCTGTTCTGTCTGTATCCTTGGCTGCCCTCGTGTTCTGTCTCTTCTCAGGTGGTGTTGGTTCCATTCGGGTACCCGTTTTTGGGGTTGTTTTTTGCCTTGGTGTTTGTCTGGTGTTGATGCGTTTCTGGTGTGTCTACGTTTCTGGTTCGGTTGTGCTTTGGTGTTCGTCGGGTGTTCGTCTGCGTTGCTGGCTGCTACTGCGTTCTTGGTGTTGTTAGGTGTTGGTTATGCTCCTCGCCGGAGCTCCTTCTTCTCCGGCGGTGGGGCTCGGTTTGGGTGCCTTTGTAGGATTTGATCTTGGGTTTTGGTGGGGTTTCGCCGTTTCAGGGGGTTGGATGTTGTTCCTCGTCGGAGTTCCTCCTTCTCCGACGACGGGTCTTGGTTTAGGGTGGTTTGTGATGTTTGGGTGTATGGAACAGGCGGCATGTTGGTCGTGTTGGTGTTTTGTTGGTTGTGGCAGTGAGGGGGCAGTGTAGTAGACGAGGCGACTCGGTGTAGTGTTGGGATTGGTGGAGGAGGAGAGGAGGGGCTGCAGTTATTGGTGTGGATGGGTGGGGTCTTGTGCAGGGACGGAGTGGCCGGAGACGAGGTGGATTGGTGGACGAAGGTTGAGGGCGGTTCTTTTGGGTCGTTGTTTGGTGTTGGTGCTGTTGGTTACGGTGGGGGTTGTTTGGAGCTGTCGGGCAGTGGTGGTGATGGTGGGCAGAGGTTTTTTCCTTGACCTTGTTATTGGTCCTGGCGTGCTCGAAAGGGCGAGGTACGTAGACTCTCCGTGTTGACGGACGATGTTGCTTTATCGTACCTCCAGGATGTTTTGGTGTTGGAAGGGTGTTTGGACGGTTAAGGCCGAGTGTGAGTGGATTCTCCTGGGTACAAGAGTCTCTGACCATTTTCAAATCTGGTGAGATTTGCAGGACTCTCGGAGTCGCTAAGGGGTGTTCAAGTCTGTTGAGACTTGCAGGTCTCTGGTATCTGGGCGAACTCTTCTGCATCAGGTGTTGACCGTTGATTCTCTGACTACTGGGGTCCTTCAACCGCTGACTTCTGGGGCTACTTTTTGGATCTGATGGGCCGAGTAATTTTAATTCGAGTTCGGAAGTTAGAGCCAACTGGTGTCTTCTAGGGTTGGGTAGGGGTTTTCTCTGGGGGTTTTAGCGAACCATTATTGGTGTATTGGTGTATGGGTGTTGGGGTGTTTGGTTTTGGTGTTGGTAATTGTGGTATATCACGTTACCGTTTTGTTTGTATGTTTCCTCGACAATTCCTTTCACCTCTTGCGGAGGAATTGTCTTTTAATAAAATTTAGTCGTTCAAAAAAAAATAGAATCTTTAGCTGGATTCTTCTAAAGTCAATATTTGCTTTTCATTTTACTTTTGATATCTTTTGTTTCTCAATATCTTCTATCATTCTTATTCAAGATAAAGAATATCTTAGAATTCAAATGAACTTTTGTTTATAAAAAATACTAAATTAGTGTCTAGGCTACTTAAGATTTTAAATTTAAAATGAAATCGTTTTTTGAGTATTGTGTACGTACTCAATACTTTAAAAATCCAAATTTAATTTTTTCCAATGCATAATTTTCCTTTTTTAGTTCTTAAATTAATACCCTGGGATCACTATTTTGCTAATCATCACAATTAAATATTCACTTAAGTAAAAAAAATTGGGGGTTTGGGTTTGCAATTGCTTTAAAATTTAAATTAAATTGGTTTGAAAATAAGAATTAATTAAAAACATTTAGATCTCTATGAATCCTCTATTTCTAGGTACTTGCTTGATTTAATTAATTGTTATTTTCAATTCATAAATGATCTAAATGTTTTAAATCAATTGGGCCTTTTGTACTGTCATATGGTTGAGCCTAGGATGGTCACACTACCAAAAATAAAATAAAATAAAAAAGATTCATCTAAAGACTTAACATCTATCAATCAGGTTCAAACACAACATTCTGCAATCCCTTTATCTTCTTTAGCAAACTTCAAAGCCTTCCATAGCTTTAGTCGTTGTAGCTTTGTTGCATTAAACTCATTTGCTTGTACGAGACTTGAAATCTAGAAATATAAAACAATACTCGATAGTACTGCCCGCAAATAATGTTATACTTCCTCCATTTCTTTTTAAAAGAAACAAAAGTGAAATTTTTTTTATTCCTTTTTATAAGAAATTTTGACTAATTTTTAAATATTTTAAATGTTGAATTTTATTTATACCCTTATTTATTATGAAAGAGAATATTAAAAATAAATAAGTTAATTGAATTTAGAGTAATTAAATAGGGGTATAGATGGAATAAGTTTAAATTTTTAAGAGTATTAAATGAAAAGAACTATTTACAATGTGTTTTCTTAATATGTGTAATTTTTTCAAACTGTTTCTTATAAAAAGAAATGGAAGGAGTATATAATAAGAAAAAAACAAAACAAAATTCAGAATATAAAGGGGTACACCCCGCCAGCATCTAATCAACAACCTTTAAAAAATACACATAAACCCTACAAGAGGGCCCACCAAAATTCAGAACATAAATGTTTTTTCATTTTTTTTAGTTTAGTAGTTTTTTTTTTATTATTATCTATGAAGCACATCCTTTCTGAGTTGGTTTCGTAACTCCAGCGTTATATTTTCATTGGTTATTATGATATCTTTTCAAACAGTTTGCACCTCAGCAGAGACATTTAACATACCATCAGTAGCAAAGCAGACATTGATAGGAAGTTCAAAAGCAGGATCAGGAAGTGAGATATCAAACGAACCAGGAATATTAACCGTCATTCCAGAACCAGGAGTAACATTTATTTAAAAAAATTTCACTATTTTTCCATGTATTGGTTCTGCTGCTAGAGACATTCGGGTAAGATATTGATGCACATTCTTTGGAACTTTCTTAAGGCCTCCGCTTAAGAAAGCAGCTTGGATTGCTACACCATATGCAACAGCCTCAGCCTCATCAAGATCAAACAGTTTCACTCTCTTCTTGAAAAAGTCCAGCAGAAGATTCTGCATTTTGGGAAATTTTGACGAGCCACCAACTAGTACGACATCCAAGGTTTTAAAAAAGGGTTGTGGTCGCGTCTCCGTTTCGTAAAGATTTTCGCGATTTCGGTCAATACAGGTGTTTCAACATTGATTGCGGTCGTCGCGATGTGAATTAATCCCAATTTTTTCTTTAATATAAAAAATGGTGATAACGGTAACGATATCGACACCGGCCAAAACTGTTTTGTCGCAGCCGTTGTCGCGATGGCGGACCTTTATTTAAAACCCTAACGAGTGACGACATCATCTAACACTACTTGTATCTATTTCATCTTTAGTAAGACAACTCTCAATATAATTAGAAGTCTTTCAGGAGACACGTTGGCTTCATAAGTATAGAGGTAAATACCATCTAATTAATGAGCACTTTAATTCAGAAATAAATTTAATGAAGTGCGCAACAATGATAAAGAAAACTCTTAGAGCATCCATAATAACAGAGATACTCGTTTTTGAATATTTAACCGGGTTCCACGTGTACACATTAATCATTTATGTATTTTTAATACTAGTACCTAATAAGTACTCAATCCATCCAACCCAAAATCTTTTAAAAAAATCTAAATGAATCCCACTAATAATAATCTCACAATAACTCTATTTCATTATGAATGTGATCCACAAAAAAAATATAGCTACCAATGTTTATTGTAGAACCAGTACCTATTAGGTACTCATTTATATTTTGCTTTAATGGAAATACCTATTAGATACTTAAAAAATAAATACTCACCATTGGAAATGGTTTTACAAAAGCAAGACTACAACATCAATGATCAAAAGAAAAGGAAAAAAAGTTTATTTGCTAAACTGAAGAACCAAAAAAGATTATTAACTATAGAGAACAATCCTTCAAGGTTAAAAACAGATATTAAAAAAGAAAATTTGCGCTTCTTTTCAATGCCTGCCTTAACTTTAAGGTGTTTCAACATTTTCTTTAGTTCCTTCAGTTGATACTTGTGAACATCTATTACGATCGCATTCAACACTCCATGGAGTAGTACTTACTACCATCTGCCAAAGTAGAAATGCAGCGTCAGCGCTCCAAGAGGGGGCAGCCAGGGGGATCATCCACATTGGGTCTAAGAACACATTCACAAGTGAGTTGGACACCACACTCTAACCCAAAACCTTAAGGTGTTAGGTTCATGGGTCCTCTTACTTATAAAGTATTCAACCTCCACTATTTTAAGCAATGTGGGACTTACACACTCACACTTGCCACAACAATCTCCCCCTCAAGTGTGAGTCCATCCATTCTTGGATATGCTCCCCCTCAAGCGGAAGCTTTCATCACTACACTTGTACCGCCGTTGTGCCACTTGCACTCAACGGGACCCGCCGCCTGACCACCTTTGTCAGGAAGACTTTCGACACAAGGAGCCGGTCGAACCCTTCGTCGAACCATCGGCTCTGATACCACTGTTGGGTCGCCAAGAGGGGGCAGCCAGGGGGATCATCCACATTGGGTCTAAGAACACCTTCACAAGTGAGTTGGACACCACACTCTAACCCAAAACCTTAAGGTGTTAGGTTCATGGGTCCTCTTACTTACAATGGACCGTTCAGAAATGCAGATTTCACATCTAAATGCATCAGAGGCCAATTCCTGTTAGCAGCTATTGCAATTACCAGTCTAATTGTTTCGTGTCTTGCTACAGGTGCAAACACTTCAGAATAATCTAGTCCAGGTTTCTGCAGAAATCCTCTTGCTACTAACCTCGCTTTGTGTTTGCCAATTGATCCATCTGGCTTTAGTTTCTGCTTGAAAACCCATCTGACGCTGATGGCTTTCTTGCCTTTTGGAAGTTCTGAAAGCTTCCAAGTCTTGTTCCTCTTTATAGCATCAAGTTCTTCTTTCATGGCCTGCAATCAGACTTGTTGCTTAAGAGCATCTTCTGTACTCACAGGTTCAGAATCTACTAACATTGCACACTGAATAATTTCTCCCTCAGAGTCTACTTCAGTGTCTTGCAACATTTCAAATCCTGCAAATCTTCTTGGGATGCTTCTGATTCTCTGTAGCCTCTGAACTTGTTCAGAAGCATCTTCAGAAGTTTTTGACTCAGAGGCTTCACCTTCAGAAATTCTTTCTTCAGAATTTTGACCTTCAGAAATTCTTTCTTCAGAATTCTGACCTTCAGAATTGGCTTCAGAATTCTGACCTTCAGAATTGGCTTCAGAATTCTGACCTTCAGAACTGGCTTCAGAATTCTGACCTTCAGAACTGGCTTCAGAATTCTGACCTTCAGAACTGGCTTCAGAATTCTGACCTTCAGAATTGCCTTCAGAGTCAGAGTCAGATTTAGAATCACCATCAGACTCAGAGTCACCATCAGAGTCATCTCCATCTTCTGAATCATCTTCAGAGCCTTCAGATTCTGACTCACCTTCAGAGCCATCCTCTGAGATTCTCACATCAGAATTTGATTGAGACTTGTTCCAATCCCAAATTTCAGATTCCTTCACAATGACGTCTCTGCTGAATTCAATTTTATTAGTCTCTGGACAATAAAGCTTGTACGCACCTGTACTGTGGTACCCCACTAGTAACATTACTTTGCTTCTATCATCCAGTTTCTGTCTTCTGGCTTCTGGAACATGTTTATAGCATACGGATCCAAACACCTTCAGATGACTAACACTTTGCTTCTCTCCAGTCCACTTCTGAATAGGAACTATTTCCTTCAGCTTCTTCGTTGGACATCTGTTGAGCACATATGTTGCAGTGGCAACAGCTTCTCCCCATAAGTGATGAGGAAGCTTCTTCTCTTTCAGCATGCTTCTCACCATATCAAGCAAAGTACGATTTCTTCTCTCAGCAAGACCATTGTGTTGAGGAGTATAAGGAGCTGTAACCTCATGCTCAATTCCATTCTCCTCACAGAAAGTTTTAAACTCATTAGAATTAAACTCACCACCACCGTCAGTTCTGAGAATCTTCAGCTTCTGACCACTCTGTTTCTCAGCCTTCACCTTGAACTTCTGAAACTCAGCAAACACTTCATGCTTGAACTTGATGAGTGTTACCCATGTCATCCTTGTGAATTCATCAACAAAAGATACAAAATACTTGTTTCCTCCAAGTGAAGGTACTGGAAATGGTCCACACACATCAGAATGTACTACTCCCAAGGCATGTTTTGCTCTTGGAGCTACTTCTGATGCAAACGGCAGTCTTGGTTGCTTCCCTTTCATGCACACCTCGCATGATTTTTCAGGCTTCTTGATTATAGGAATTCCATGTACCAGATTCTTTGACTTCAGATGCCCCAAGCTTCTGAAATTCAGATGACCAAATCTTCTGTGCCACAGCTCACTATCCTTCTCAACACTTGTTGCACTAAGACATTCAGAGTCTGCAGTTCTAACATTCACCTTGAATGTTCTGTTCCTTCCCTGTTCTGACTCCATAATCAACTTCTGATTACCGTCATACAGCTTCAGAAGATTGTCTTCAATAGTAACTGAAAAACCTTTCTCAATCAATTGACCCACACTCATCAAATTGCTTTTCATGCCTGGTACATACCACACGTTCTGAATCAATGCTGCTTTCCCATTGTTCAAAATGACTTTGACATTTCCCATACCTTCAGCGTTGAGATATTTATCATCAGCACATCTGATCTTTGTACTCTTTCTAGAGTCAAAATCAACCAACCACTTCTTGTTTCCAGTAAGATGGTTTGAACACCCTGTATCCATATACCACCACTCTGAATTCACATCATCAGATTCAGAAGCCATTAGTAAAACAAATTCACTATCAGAGTCATCAGAACTTCTGGCTATATTTGCTTCTTCTGACTTTCTTTCTTTGTTTGACTTGCACTCAGATGCAAAATGGCCAAACTTCTGACAAGAGTAACACCGTACCTTTGTCTTGTCTTTTCCTTTCTGAGCATACTTCTGCTTTCCAGAAGTTGAGGTTATTGGTATCTAGAGCTCCGGTTCGAATCCACGGGAAACACGAGTGAAACGTGAGTTGTGTGTACATCTCAACATGAAGAACAATGAGAAGGTTTGTGAGTACATCTCCAGACTCATTCTGATTACTAATGAGATGAAAGCTTGTGGAGAAACTCTTTCAGAACAAGTAATCATTGAGAAGGTATTGAGATCCCTTACCCCTCAGTTTGATTACATTGTTGTATCTATTGAACATTCCAAAGATTTGGAAACCATGAGAATAGAAGAGTTACAGAACAGTCTAGAAGCACAAGAGTTGCGTCTAACTGAGAGAAACTCTGAAAGAGAAGTAGAGCAGCAGGCTCTGAAAGCAGCCTCTGAGAAGAAGGTTCAGAAGAAGCCTTGGTCAGAAGCCAAGAATAGATCTGATGGAGCTCAGAAGCCAAAAACCTCAACCTCTGGAAAGCAGAAGTATGCTCAGAAGGGAAAAGACAAGACAAAAGTACGGTGTTACTCTTGTCAGAAGTTTGGCCATTTTGCATCTGAGTGCAAGTCAAACAAAGAAAGAAAGTCAGAAGAAGCAAATATAGCCAGAAGTTCTGATGACTCTGATAGTGAATTTGTTTTACTAATGGCTTCTGAATCTGATGATGTGAATTCAGAGTGGTGGTATATGGATACAGGGTGTTCAAACCATCTTACTGGAAACAAGAAGTGGTTGGTTGATTTTGACTCTAGAAAGAGTACAAAGATCAGATGTGCTGATGATAAATACCTCAACGCTGAAGGTATGGGAAATGTTAAAGTCATTTTGAACAATGGGAAAGCAGCATTGATTCAGAACGTGTGGTATGTACCAGACATGAAAAGCAATCTGATGAGTGTGGGTCAGTTGATTGAGAAAGGTTTTTCAGTTACTATGAAAGACAATCTTCTGAAGCTATTTGACGGTAATCAGAAGCTGATTATGGAGTCAGAACAGGGAAGGAACAGAACATTCAAGGTGAATGTTAGAACTGCAGATTCTGAATGTCTTAGTGCAACAAGTGTTGAGAAGGATAGTGAGTTGTGGCACAGAAGATTTGGTCATCTGAATTTCAGAAGCTTGGGGCATCTGAAGTCAATGAATCTGGTACATGGAATTCCTATAATCAAGAAGCCTGAAAAATCATGCGAGGTGTGCATGAAAGGGAAGCAACCAAGACTGCCGTTTGCATCAGAAGTAGCTCCAAGAGCAAAACATGCCTTGGGAGTAGTACATTCTGATGTGTGTGGACCATTTCCAGTACCTTCACTTGGAGGAAACAAGTATTTTGTATCTTTTGTTGATGAATTCACAAGGATGACATGGGTAACACTCATCAAGTTCAAGCATGAAGTGTTTGCTGAGTTTCAGAAGTTCAAGGTGAAGGCTGAGAAACAGAGTGGTCAGAAGCTGAAGATTCTCAAAACTGATGGTGGTGGTGAGTTTAATTCTAATGAGTTTAAAACTTTCTGTGAGGAGAATGGAATTGAGCATGAGGTTACAGCTCCTTATACTCCTCAACACAATGGTCTTGCTGAGAGAAGAAATCGTACTTTGCTTGATATGGTGAAAAGCATGCTGAAAGAGAAGAAGCTTCCTCATCATTTATGGGGAGAAGCTGTTGCCACTGCAACATATGTGCTCAACAGATGTCCAACGAAGAAGCTGAAGGAAATAGTTCCTATTCAGAAGTGGACTGGAGAGAAGCAAAGTGTTAGTCATCTGAAGGTGTTTGGATCTGTATGCTATAAACATGTTCCAGAAGCCAGAAGACAGAAGCTGGATGATAGAAGCAAAGTAATGTTACTGGTGGGGTACCACAGTACAGGTGCGTACAAGCTTTATTGTCCAGAGACTAATAAAATTGAATTCAGCAGAGACGTCATTGTGAAGGAATCTGAAATTTGGGATTGGAACAAGTCTCAATCAAATTCTGATGTGAGAATCTCAGAGGATGGCTCTGAAGGTGAGTCAGAATCTGAAGGCTCTGAAGATGATTCAGAAGATGGAGATGACTCTGATGGTGATTCTGAGTCTGATGGTGATCCTGAATCTGACTCTGACTCTGAAGACAATTCTGAAGGTCAAAGTTCTGAAGACAATTCTGAAGGTCAAAGTTCTGAAGACAATTCTGATGGTTAGAATTCTGAAGCCAATTCTGAAGGTCAGAATTCTGAAGAAAGAATTTCTGAAGGTCAAAATTCTGAAGAAAGAATTTCTGAAGGTGAAGCCTCTGAGTCAAAAACTTCTGAAGATGCTTCTGAACAAGTTCAGAGGCTACAGAGAATCAGAAGCATCCCAAGAAGATTTGCAGGATTTGAAATGTTGCAAGACACTGAAGTAGACTCTGAGGGAGAAATTATTCAGTGTGCAATGTTAGTAGATTCTGAACCTGTGAGTACAGAAGATGCTCTTAAGCAACAAGTCTGGTTGCAGGCCATGAAAGAAGAACTTGATGCTATAAAGAGGAACAAGACTTGGAAGCTTTCAGAACTTCCAAAAGGCAAGAAAGCCATCAGCGTCAGATGGGTTTTCAAGCAGAAACTAAAGCCAGATGGATCAATTGACAAACACAAAGCGAGGTTAGTAGCAAGAGGATTTCTGCAGAAACCTGGACTAGATTATTCTGAAGTGTTTGCACCTGTAGCAAGACACGAAACAATTAGACTGGTAATTGCAATAGCTGCTAACAGGAATTGGCCTCTGATGCATTTAGATGTGAAATCTGCATTTCTGAACGGTCCATTGCAAGAAGAGGTATATGTGTCACAACCTCCTGGTTTTGAGAAAAAGAATCAGGAAGGGATGGTGTATAGATTGCATAAAGCCCTCTATGGATTGAAACAAGCGCCCAGAGCCTGGAATTTGAGGATTGATTCATTTTTCAAGAAACAAGGGTTTCAGAAATGTGAGTTGGAGTATGGTGTTTATGTTCAGCACACTTCAGAAGGCAATATGATTCTGGTATGTTTGTATGTTGATGATATATTGCTGACAGGAAGTTCTGAACAAGAGATAGCTAAGTTCAAGAAGGTTCTGATGAATGAGTTTGAGATGACAGACCTTGGAAAAATGAGTTACTTTCTAGGGATGAAATTTCTATATTCTGAGAAAGGAATCATTTTGCATCAGTTGAAGTATGAACTTGAGCTTCTGAAGAGATTTAAGCTGGAGAATTGCAAAGTTGCTATCACACCCTCTGATACGAATCAAAAGTTGGATTCCGATTCTGATGGAGAGGATGTGGATGCTACAACCTTCAAACAGTTGGTTGGTTCTCTGAGGTATTTGTGTAATACCAGACCTGATATTTGTTTTGCAGTTGGAATGGTTAGCAGATTTATGAGTAAACCAAAATGGTCCCATTACCAAGCTGCTGTCAGGATTCTGAGGTATATCAAGGGGACTCTGAAGCATGGAGTGCTATTTCCTTCTGAAGGAAGGACTGAATCAGAACTTCTGAGTTATTCAGATTCTGATTGGTGTGGAGACAGAGTTGATAGAAGAAGCACTTCTGGATATTTATTTAAATTTCTAGGAGGTCCTATTTCGTGGTGTTCCAAGAAGCAACCTGTTGTTGCTCTATCAACCTGTGAAGCTGAATATATTGCAGGCGCTGTGACTGCATGCCAAGCTGTGTGGCTTCTGAACTTACTGCAGGATCTGAAGATCAAGGTAAACAAGCCTCTGAAGCTGATGATTGATAACAAGTCTGCAATCAATCTTGCCAAGAATCCAGTGCTGCATGGAAGAAGCAAGCATATTGAGACCAAGTATCACTTTCTGAGGAATCAGGTTCAGAATGGAGTGCTTGAAGTTGTGCACTGTAGCACTCAGAAGCAGCTGGCAGATGTGTTGACAAAGGCTATCAAAACTGATCAATTTCTTCGTTTGAGGGATGGAATTGGTGTTGTCAGTTTTGTCTAAATATAAATTAAGGGATGGTGTTAGAAGTAATTTATATTTAAGGGTATTTTAGTATTTACTATGTTAAGTCTTTTCATTTTTAGGGCCTATGTGGCAAACTTTACTCTTTGTATAAATAGCTACTCTTTTATCAATGCAATTAATTCTCCCTTTCATATTTTGTGGCTGCTGTCTTTGTTCTCTCCTTACTATTCCATTGATTCATCACCTTGTACACCAACACCACACACCAAATAGAAATATGCCCTACCGAATTTGATTTTCCAAAAGAACTATATAGATAAGACATTTTCCTGTGATTGTTCAAAAGAATATGTCACCTATCAGGAAGTGAACAAATTAGATCCATCTATAGATTTTTACTTTTAGTGACAAATTTTTTTAAGACTATAAGTAATATTTCTTGTATTTAAATTAAAAAAGAAATTTTTTAAGAAAGTGTTCTGGTAAGAAATAATGTAACGTATTAGTTTGATAAAGAGGTCGGTATATGTGAAACTGAAAACGAGAAGCATCTATAGATTTTTTACTTTTAGTCATGATCTTGTTTGTCGCTATAAGTTAAATTTCTTATATTTAAATAAAAATCGGAAATTTTAAACAAGGCATTCCGGTAAAAAATAATTTACCAGATTTGTTTGCAAAAAAAAGTACCGGTATATATAGTTGAAACGAGATGCATCTACAGAATTTTGACTTTTAGTGACACTTTTGCTTGTCACTAGAAGTCAAATTTCTTGAAAACTCAAATCATAAAGGGTAAAATCAGAAATAAAATTTAGGGTAAATAAGTCTTTACCTCCTGCAAAATAGGCGAGTTTTGCTTTTGCCCCTGCAATTTTTTTTTATAGGAATACCCCTTGCAATGTTCAAATTTTATTTTTTTATAATGTATTTTACCCGCTGCCGATTTTTTTTCCCAACATAGGAAGGTAAAATACACTATCAAAAAAATTTTGAACATTGCAAGGGGGTATTTAAAAAAAAATTTATGCAGGAACGCAAAACTCGCCTATTTTGCAGGAGGTAAAAACTTATTTACCTTAAAATTTATTTATAGGGATGAAGGTATAATTGTAGAAGTAGAAAAAAAATTCCAAATTTAAGTTGGCAATTAAAAACAAAAGTATACATTACGGATCGAATATTAATACACTCTTACCAGCTAGCTCAAGACTATTCTATGACTATATATAATTAGCCTTTTCTAAAACAAAGATTAGAGCATACATTTTGTTAATCAATACTATTACTAGCTACTTGGCTAACTTTAGTTAGATAACACATTCTTAGAGTTTAAGCAGCTGGAGCATAGTCGTAGTCACCATCGTCATCATCGTCACCTTCCCGGTATGAATCACCGTTTCCATTTTGATAATCTTCTTCTTCAATGCAAGATACAGATGTATAACCAAACCTTTCACCTTCACCACATGCTTTCTTAAAGCATCTCGGAGCAACAGCAATGGAAATAGATGCCATTTTGGTTAAGAATGAAGAAAAGCAAAGACTTAAAATTTGAAAGATAATGTTGAATGAGCAATTACAAGCTAGTTGTGTTGTGTTTGATTTTGAGGTTAGAGACCAATTGGTGTTTATATAAGAAAACAAAATTTGTTGGACTTGTAATGGCACAAACTTAGCACAAAGTAAGTGTGGTATTATGATTAGGGTGTGTGCATCACTTGTTATATGCTTGTGTTATGCAGTCTTGTACAGCCACATTGGCAAGTGCCTTTCCAATTCAGCTTACACGTTTGAAAAAGCAGCAATTATGCAGAGAGTTTTGTTGGAGAATAAAGCAATATTAACAAAGTGATAGAATCTTTAGCTGGATTCTTCTAAAGTCAATATTTGCTTTTCATTTTACTTTTCATATCTTTTGTTTCTCAATATCTTCTATCATTCTTACTCAAGATAAAGAATACCTCATTCAAATGAACATTTGTTTATAAAAAATGCTAAATAGTGTCACAGGTTACTTAAGATTTTAAATTTAGAATGAAATTATTTTTTGAGTATTGTGTACGTACTCAACATTTTAAAAATCCAAATTTAATTTTTTTCAATGCATAATTTTTCTTTTTAGTTCTTAAATTAATCAATACCCTAGGATCACTATTTCGCTAATCATCACAATTAAACATTCACTTAAGTAAAAAAAATTCGGGGGTTTGCATTTGCAATTGCTTTAAAATTGAAATTAAATTGGTTTAGAAAATAACAATTAATTAAAAATATTTAGATCTCTATGATCCCTCTATTTCTAGGTACTTGCTTGGTGTTAGTGTCGATTTCCTACAATTACTTGTATAAGATAACAATGAATTAATAAATTACTTATGAGCAATTTATTAGCGCATAACTCTCTCCTTTGATTATAACTCCCTAGCTAACGTCTTAGGTGGGTTTTTAATTAGACACGTTAATTTTCAAAAATCACAATTAAGAATTCGATATGTCTAAAGTAATTGTCAATTGGACAATTATTCTAGATCTAGTACCAAAACCTAGTGTTAATTGTGAATTGATTCTTGACTTCAATTCATAAATGATCATAATATGAAAAGTCTTAAACGCAAAGAATAACCGAATAATGCAAATTTCGTAATTAATTAAAATAGTGCTTAAGTAGCATCAAAATAGATTCATCTAAAGACTTAATCTATGAGAGTTTACCTACTCCTAATTATTACATAAGATTTTTGATGAAATTTGGCATGCAAGATTGACGGATACATGAGGACTTCAATCAGACCTCACGAAAACCTAGTATTTTGGAGAAATGGATAATCGGTATATCCTTGGACAGGGTCATGTGTATAAAAGGTGGCTGGGTCAGCTTGGTTGAACTCATCCACATTCAATTCAAATCTTTTAGGGAGATCTGGATTTGCTAAAAAGAGTCGTCCATAAGCCACTAAATCGGCAGCACCACAAGCTATAGCGCAATTTCCATCATCCCTATCATAACCTCCAGCAACAATAAATGTCCCTTTAAAGACCTCCCTAATAGGCCTTAAAGACCATTTGTTGGTGTCAGAGTTATTAAGTAGTGTGACCATTCTAGGCTCAATCATATGACAGTACAAAATGCCCAATTGATTTAATGATTCGGCCATATAAATACTCAAGACTTGAGGATCAGAGTCCTCACAATCATGATAATCTGCGAAAGGGGACAACCTCACACCAACCTTGTCAGCTCCGATCTCATCAGCTACTGCCTTCACTACTTCAAGTGGGAATCGACAACGATTCTCTAAACTACCTCCATACTCGTCATCTCTGTCGTTCACTTTGTCCTTTAAGAATTGATCCAACAAGTAGCCGTGAGCTGCGTGTATCTCTACTCCATCAAAACCTGCTTCCATGGAATTTTTTGCAGCTATTTTGATGTCATTGACAAGTAAAGGGATTTCATTTGTGCTCAGGCGACGAGGAGGTGGATATTTATCAGTTGTAGTAGCATTATTGGCGATGTCTTTCTTTAGGGGCTTGTTTGTGCATGATATTGGGGGTTTACCTTCAGGCTGATATCCTGCAATATCCATTTGTATATGCATCATAAGGTAATGATTTGTTAGTTTACATTCATGATATTAGGGGGGATGGAGAGGATCTGAACTCATATTAGGGATACATGCATATATACCATAGTTGGCTTGTCAAAAAAAATATATATATATACCATAGTTGGATACTCTTCCGGCGTGCCAAATTTGATTGAAAAATATGCCCCCTTTTTCATGAACTACTCTCACAATTGGTTTCCATGCCTCTACTTGTTCCCTTGTCCAAATGCCAGGCGTATTTGGGTACCTTTCATTTAGTCATACAAACAACACCCCAAAAATTTATTCTCATATTTATTAATGCATGATGTCAATTAAATAATAAACATATCGTTTCGCCAAATTACGATCCATATAGATTAAGAAAAAATATTATTGAAATTATATTAATGTTGATAATTATGTTATCATTAGACTCAATTAATTTTTTTGTCCATGGCTATTTTTTCTCAATCATGAAATCAATTCCCCTATTTTAAAATCACTCTGTTTTGATCTCTCCCTCATTTTTAAACTTAAAGATGAAATATCATATTTGAATTGAAGTTTTTAAGAAATTTTCTTATAATTACATTTCATGGGTGTGTTGATCATTTCATATCATCAGGTTGTGTAATATGTTATTTAAAATGTCACATCGTCATTATTTAGTACTACTATTTTGTATGAAAACAAACTTTCTCACAAGATTTGATTTCTTTCAAAAGGATATTTGATTTTTTCATTTTTTTATGAATGTAGATTTTATTTATTGTTTGCCTAATATTGATTTAATTGTTCAACTGTAATTTCTTTTTATAGATCTTCAACTCTCATTTTATCTATGATAACTATAATTTATTATATTTATAATTTAAATACATATGCTACATTTTTTTTTTAAAAAAAGTAAAAATAAATAGATGCCTAGACGTTACCGATTCAATCCAATTTAATAGATATAATTATTTTTTACATAGACCGAGTCATTTAGTTTAATCTGATTTAGTCATGTGGTTCGACCAGTGACTCAATGATTCGACCAGTAAAACAACATCCTCACCGATTAGATAACCGATCCGATAGTCATATGGATGACAAATTCATTTTATTTAATCTTATATTGTAGAGGTTCTATTCTTAGATTAACCTACGAGTTGGCGGAAGGATCAAAATTGGATGTTGTCAGGACATATTTGATCGTCCAATTATCGTACAATCTAAATTTAACACAATTATATAACTTAATTAAATTTATTTTAAATTTAAATTATCCGATTTTAATCGAACGACCTAATCTATTATGACCACACAATTGGATTCAATTTTGACCGATGCAATCCGGATCCGTTGGTGGAGGTATGTTGTGATTAAAATCTTATCTTGACATTGGTTGCTTGCAAAAAAGTTGGGGCCACCTTATTTATTCTATGAATGAATATGGTGCACATATTCACTTGGTTCTAATTGAGCTAGGAGGTATGTTGTGTTTCTTATAAATTTAATGTAATTTTTTTTTAACTTGATTCTAAAAATATAATTAAAAAAAAGAAACTTGATTCTAAAAATTAAAGAATCAACTATTTGTGGGGACAAATTAATATTCTTACAGATAAATTAAAAAAAGAAATAGTATAAATAAATAATCTGAATAGTAAAAAAGGAAACTGAGATTACTCACCCTTGTGCTGTGGGAGACACACCAGAGGCTTCTGCAATCAAGAAGCCACCCTTAGTTGCTCTTTGAGAATAATAGAGAGCAGCATGAGGCTGAGCAACAAAGTTGTAAGATCTTGATCGCGTTAATGGTGCCAAAACTATCCTATATATCGTATGAAATATCGAAAATTATGTAAAATTATTGTCCAGAATATGAAATGCATGACAAAACTCAACTAATAAATTAAAGATGATTTTAAGAAATATCATACTATAAATTAAATTAATTAATTACTACTACCTGTGAGATAGATTAAAGTTTCCCATCTTGTATGGAGTGAGGAGGGGAATTGTTTCTCTTTCATCGACTACTTCTTTGCCTTCTCCTTTCGTCATTAATTCTTCATAATCATAAATAAATGACTTTACTTTATCCCTCTATGTATTTTTTTGACATAATCCCTCTATCTCTATGTATAGGCTTTGCATGTTTGTAATATTTCTTCCGACTTTATTTATAAATAAAAGTTATTTTTTAGATTTATTGAATATGTGATATATCTAACCTTATTTATAGACTAGATACATCATTTGTTTAACAAATCTAAAAAATAATTTTTGTTTATAAATAAAATTGAAAAGAGTGCAGATTAGGATTTTTTAAGTGACACGACTTCTTAAAATAAGATATGAGAAGATTAAATAATAGCCATTCCTTTTTTCCTGGTGGGGGTCTTCTTCTTTGTTTCAAATTGTCACGTGTTGTCTTTTTGCATTCCTTTTTTCGTGGTGGAGGTCTTCTTCTTTGTTTTACATTCCTCACGTTTTCGTCTGAAAGCTATCTTGGTCCTCTTTCTGTTATTGCCGTCAAAGACCATTAAAAGTTTAAAACATCTTCTATTGTTTCTTAGTTTAATAGATCTTTGATCTTGAATGTTCGTGAATTTTTTGTTTTAGTTTTTGTATCTTGTTTTGTTGCAAATAAATCAATGAACGTATAATTTTCTTTTGTTTTAGTCACTAAAGTCAAAATTCGCAGAAAAATCTGAAGGAAAATGCAGATTTTCCTGCGGATTTTGACTTTAGTGACTAACACAAAAAAATTTATACATTCAGAAACTTATTTACAACAAAATAAGATACAGAAATTAAAATAAAAAATTCAAACATCTATTAAGCCTTGTTTCTTTGCCACCTTCTTGTCGCTTTAATATAAATATATATAACTTTAGGTTTTGTTGACTTACTAGGTGATGATTCTGTTGAAAAGGATAGAAGTCGCGGTATTATTTTCATTCGGGATTGGGTTTCTTTACCGGGCGTTCTGCCTGTTGCTTCGGGGGTATCCACGTTTGGCATATGCCCGCTCTGATCGAGATTTTTGGAGATGATTTTGTACTTCAATTCGGCGGAGGAACTTTAGGACACTCTTGGGGAAATGCACCTGGTGCCGTAGCGAATCGAGTCGCTCTGGAAGCATGCGTACAAGCTCGAAATGAGGGACGTGATCTTGCTCGTGAGGGAAATGATATTATCCGTGCAGCTGCCAAATGGAGTCCTGAATTAACCGCTGCTTGTGAAGTATGGAAGGAGATCAAATTTGAATTCCCAGCAATGGATACTTTGTAATCCAATAATTATCATATATATATATATATATATATATATATATATATGAGTTTGCTAATTTAGATCCACTTAAAAATATGTGGGTCTAAATTAGACGGGTGCACCTTTTCACTTTGAACATAAAAACTTTAATATTTATTTATTTTACATTAGGAAATTGAGGGTTATTTAAGTAAATGTTACTAAATAATGTGTACCCAATTTGCTAATTTAGACCCATTTAAATATGTTTGTATGCAACCTAAATAGACAACCTAAAAAATCAAAAAAGACAATTTGACAAAACATCATATTATTCCAATAAAAAAACAACAAACTTCATCAAATTATACCAATAAAAAAATGCAAACTTCATTAAATTATATTTTTTTTCGAATCAACAAACTTCATTAAAACATCCTCTAGAACCAGCAACAAAACAAACTTTGCTCCGGATTTTGCTGCGGCAAAAAATCCGCAAGTATTCCAGTAGATTTTGCCGTGAAAAAATTCGCAGGTATTCTTGTAGATTATGCTGCAGAAAAAATCCGCAGGTTTTCCTGTAGATTTTGCTACGTAAAAAATTTGCAGGTATTATTGTAGATTTAGCTGCGGAAAAAATTCTGCAGGTATTTCTGTAGATTTTTCCGTGGATTTCACACTAAGATGTAATTTACAGCAGATGTGGTATTTTCAGGAAAGTCTGCAGGTATTTCAAAAGATTTTCCTACGAATTTTACACTAAAAAATAATTGCATGCGGATCTGGTATTTTCAGAAAAATCTGCAAGTATTCTTAAGGACTTTACTGCGGATTTTAATTATTTTTTTAAATAAACTTTTTTATTTCATTTTGATTTAAAATACATTTTTGATTAAGATAAAATTTAGAATTTTTTTCATGTTTTGTTATAATCTTTGTAAAGTTTAACTTTTTTTTTTTTTATCAAAAGAATTAATAGCAATGTTAAAATTAGAAAATAGTCTTTTTGTTAAAAAAAAGATGAATTTGGATTGTATATGTTTTCCTAAATTGTTCTTTTTTGATTTCCTAGGTTTTCATGTGTTTTCTTAAGTTCTATATATTTTATTTTCATTTTTAGCATGCTTAACAAGTGCACCAGGTACACTGAAATTTGCCATTGTAATCAATTAAGCTCATATTTCTCTTCCAAATCGTACTTACATTCAAATGGTTCAAAATGACTTTATTCATATTCAAATTAAGGTACTCAACCAAAATTGGTGGTGTTAGAGGTCCCTTATCAACAAAAATTAAGGTCTTTGAATGTAATTAATAATAAAAGGAGAAACACACAAGGAGGAAGAAGACCACAAAAGACTTGAGGTTTTTTCTTTTTTATTCTTGGTTAAAAAAATAAAGTGAAAGTAAAATTTAATAACAACCAATTATTAGAATTCAATGGTTAGGATTTGTCCTCAGTCCTCTCATCTCTTATTTTAAGAAGTCCTCTCACTTGAAAATCATTCATTTTATTGTCGCATGTGTGGAGAAGTTTTGGCATGGTGAAATTCTATTATGGTGGTCGCCGGTGTTCAAATCAAGAATTAAATAACATTGTGGTAGACTTGATTTACACTAAACTAGTAGATGTGGCCGGAAAATCACATCTAATAAAATAATAATTTTCAACATAACTCATTTTTTAAAATCCAATTTCATAGAAAGATAGATTAGGAGAGAATTATCCAATTTGATAGATCATAGAACCATTAAATCTTTACCTTGGATCGAGTAATAAACTAATACAAGTTAGGTCAAGACTATTCTATGACCATAATTAGCCTTTTCTTCAACAAAGATTAGAGCATACATTTTGTTAATCAATACTATTATACTATTACTAGCTAGTTAGCTTAACTTTCCTTAGGTAACACATTCTTAGAGTTTAAGCAGCTGGAGCATAGTCATAGTCACCGTCATCATCATCGTCTCCTTCCCGGTATGAATCTCCATCCCCATTATTATGATAATTTTCTTCTTCCTCAATGCAAGATACAGATGTATAACCAAACAATTCACCTTCACTCCATGCATTCTTAATCCACGCACTACAAGAAAAAGACGATTTTGCGACGGCCAAAAGCCCTTGCTAACGGCTAAAAGCCGTCGCTAACTGCTTATTTACAGACGGCCTGTAAAAACCTGTGGCCGTCGCTAAAAAGCTCGCCGGTAAATTTCCAGACGGCCCAGGTCGTCTGTAACGGACAGGACGGAATTTGCGACGGCCTGAGGTCGTTGCTAAAGGCTAACGGTCACTGCTCCAGCTGACAAGCATTGATTGATTTGCGACGGCTTAGGCCGTCGCTAAATCTGGACGGATTTTAAAAAAAAATTAAATTTTTAATTTTTAAAAAAATTAAATATTTAATTTTTAAAAAAAAAATTAATATTTTCTTTTATTTAAATAAATTTATTTATTATTTTGAAATATACAAATTAACATAAAAATAAATTAATACATATTATTTCCTTTTTTTAATATTTGCTTTTTTTCAACTATCATAATATGTCTGGTGTATTGTAGGGGCTGCTGCTGTTTCTTGTTGTTTTGGCCTTTTTTTTGAAAGAGTTAAACTTTGTATTTATTAAAAAGAAGCACAAGAAGTGCTATATAGGTGATACAAAAACGCAGAAGGTACACCCACACCACAAGGCACAACACGCCTGTGATACACAAACACACCCAGCCTCCAAAAAACCATGACAGAAGCACAGAATCCCAACAAAAGGAAAACTGGAAAAACAACACCCCACACTATAACAAAGGCAGCAGCTAGCACTAAATTATGGTGTGTAGTGGTGTTTGGCTTGTTGCCTTTGTACATATTATAGTAACAATTTTGTAAAACTAACAATTATTTTATAATCTAAATTATGTTTTTAATTTATATTCAAATTAATGTAAAAACTTAGTTAAAAGAAATCAAATATCAATTAATATAAACTATCAATATCATTCAAATATTAACATAAAAGTAATAGAAAACACTTACAATCTATTAAGAAATCAAAGCTTTAAAGAAGAAAAAAAATACTATATTTGATGAAGATTTATAAAGAGATGTTGATGAGTTTTTAGAGAGAAGTTGGAGAAATTTTTGAAAAGAATGGTGTAATGAGAGAATGGGGAAGGAAGATGCAATATATTGAAAGGATTTATTATTGTTGCAGCTCTCAAGACTGACACGCATTTTTTTTTTATATTCCTTATCTGTTAGCGACGGCCTAAGCCGTCGGTACGTCCGTCAAACCTTTGTGACGACTTAGGCCGTCTGGAAATGTAGATTTAGTGACGTACAGAGCCGTCGGTAAATCTTGGACGAATTTGCTCACAAATTTTAATATTTTTTTATTTTTTTGGCGGCTTCAACTTGATTAGCGACGGCTTAGGCCGTCACTAAATTACAGACGGCCCAGGCCCTCTATATCAGATTAAAAATTTCGTCTAGAAAACTTGTTTTTCTTGTAGTGACGTTGGAGCAACAGCCATGGAAATAGATGCAATTTTGGTTGAGAATGAAGAAAAGATATATAGTTGTGTGAGTTGTGTTGTGTTTGTATTGAGGTTATAGTCCAATTGGTCTTTATATAATGAAGAAAATAAAAGTTGTTTTGGACTTGTAATGGCACAAACTTAGCACAAAGGGAGTGTGGAATTATGATTAGGGTGTGTGCATTACTTGTTATCTGCACGTGTTATCCAGTCTTGTACACCCACATTGGCAAATGACTTTCCAATTCAGCATATATTGTGGAAAAAGTAGCAAAGAATCAATTATGGGAAGTGTGTGTTTTTTTTTTCTTCTAAAAAAGCAATATCAATAGAATCTTCAGGTGGATGTATATGGTTTTCTTTTCATTTTATTTGTCAATTGTCATCTATATCTTATAGGTTGAATTTTTATATGTTGCCTACATTTTGTTAAAGGGTGAGACTTAGCTACAGTACTCTAAATACAGTTGGTATTGTTCCGAATAAAATACAACATGTGTATTTGCAATTTATTGGCAATTGCATTCCTCTTTGGTTGTAAAAATCTTGGGTATTATATTATTTTAATAAAACAATATCTGACATTAAAGAAATCTAGGTGTGTCACTTTTTAATAGAAAAACAGTTTGAACGGTATCTATCGCACAATATGTAAGTTTTAGCCTTTGTTAAAAACAATATTTTAGCAAATATCGAACAATTTATGTGTTATTTGTTCTTTAAGGTTGTTATAAAATATTATGGAATAAAAGATTTGGTTTTAGAATATAGTTTGAAGATATTGCTGCAGAAAATATAAAAGATATGTTTCAAATATATTTTTATGCTTAAAGGAGATTGTTACTAAAAATATATTTGTGGACAATAAATATATTTATGGAAGGAATATTTGATGCAAATATATTTATGAAAAATATATTTTGCCTATAGAAAATTTCTTGGAGCTGAAGTATTGTTTAGTCCGTGTGAAGAAAAGCCCCCATTGCTAAGACTATAAAAAGAAAGATGATAAACCTATTTTATTCACTGAACACATCATATCAAAGAAAGAGTTTTAGGGTTTTGTGTCTTTGTTAAGCATTGTTCTTTATTTTAAGCAAGAGTTGATTCTGTTTATAGGAGTATGTCTCCAACATACTATATTTGTCCACGATTGTAATCAGGGATTGTGTGATTGAGGGGAAGTTTCGTGATTGAGGGGAAGTGAGATGTTATCTCATATTTAAGAGTACACATTTAAGAGTTTCTAGGTGTAAACAATGTGTTATTTACTTTCTGTCTTTTGTTGTTATATTATCTATTATGTTCTACTGTAGTCAGATGTCGCAACATTTTACTCAACATCGTTTTTTCACAAGTGTTACAATATTGTGTACGACATCTGTCTATAATGCGTCAGAATTTTAATTGGTATCAGAGCAGACACCTTATTTAGTTTATGGGTGAGCTCTAGGAAAAATACTTTCTAGTACTATATATGGATGAGGAAGAAAGAGATGAGGGAAGATGTTGATGTGACAGTTGTGATATGTATGCCTTGATAATCGGATGTGGTCATTTGATGGTTATTCGGTATTATGTGAGAGGAGTATGCTTCCATATCGGGCCGGGGGAGTAAGAAATCTCTTTTTCTGATGGTAACCTATTCTCATGTGTTCATTCTGATATGCATGGGTTGATGTATTTAGGGGGAATGATATTGTGCTTAATATATACGGCACTACAATATTTTCATTCTACAAAAACGTCAAAAAACCATTCTTTGATGTCAAAACTTTGTGCCATAGGCCAGGGCCGGCCAAAGCCCAGTGCAAGCTGGCCTACATAACTGGGCCTCCAAATTGGAGGGGCCTCTATATTTGTATTATGCTATAGTACTAATCCCTTATACCCACAATATTCCCCCACCCCCACACACCACACGCACATAACACGCACAGCACAGCAGATTTTTTTTTTTTTTTTTTTTTGATGAATCACATAGCAGATTTTTTTATTATACTTAATAATTAATAAATAATAGGAAAAGGGAAAAACAATAATAATTAAAATAACATGGTGGTAGTAACCAATAGAATTATAGAAAAGGAATAAAAACAACAAATCAATTAGGATTCCCAAAAGTCTTTTTCTCACGCACATAACACCGTGAACGGCAATTAGGATTCCCAAAAGCTTCCACTCCATCGCATACAACAAATCAACAGTGTACAAAATTGTTCTAAGTTTAATGTTAGTTTATGATCAATTTCTCTTCTATTTTAATTCTTAATTTATTCTTTTTTATTAATTTGTAATTTTATTTGAGAATTGCTAATTATCTCTTAACTTTGTTTTTGTATCGGTTCAACTTCAATATTGTTTATCTACCCGGTTCGAATCAACTTCAATATTGATGTTGAAATTCTTGAAAATGTGGTTACTACAGAAAATATAGAAGATAATGTTGATGTTGATGCTACTGAAAATGATAATTTAAGTGTTGAAAATGTCGATGATGATAATGAAGAAGTTGATAGTGTTAATGATATTGAGGAAAATATATATGATCCAACAATTTGGGATTCTCTTGATTCTAAAATGATTGATTTATTAGCTATAAAAGGCCCTAAAAGAGATTTATCTATTGTGAAGGGTCCTAAAGATAAACTTTCTAGACGTTTTACGGCTAATTTGTTTACTAGAGTTTTACCAAATGGAGAGAAGTGTGATAGAGATTGGCTTGTTTATTCAAAAGAGCTTGATAGAGTATTTTGTTTTTGTTGTAAAATTTTTAGAAAAGGGATGGGTAGAGGTCAATTAGCAAATGATGGTTTTGGTGATTGGGGACATGTTGGTGAAAGACTTAAAGAGCATGAGACAGGCACAGAACATGTTAAGAATATGACTACATGGTATGAATTGCGTCAAAGGATGCAAACTTCTCAAATTATTGATAAAACAACTCAAAGACTGATTGAGAAAGAAAAGGATCATTTGAAAAATGTTTTAAAAAGAATTGTTTCAATAGTGAAGTTTCTCGCTAAACATAGTTTGGCCTTTCGTGGTTCTAACGAGAGATTGTACCAAAATAGCAATGGCAATTTTTTGGGTTTAATTGAAATGTTAGCTGAATTTGACCCAATTGTCCAAGAACATGTTAGACGTATTACAAATGATAATCTTCATCTTCACTTTCTTGGGCATAAAATTCAAAACGAGATAATACTTTTGCTTGATTCTAAAATTAAAAATGAAATTATTAGAAAAATCAAACAAGCAAAGTATTTCTCAGTGATACTTGATTGTACTCCTGATGTTAGTCATCAAGAGCAAATGTCTTTGATAATACGATATGTGGATGTTTCTTCAAATTCTTTTAGCATTGAGGAATCTTTTTTGGGATTTTTGAATGTGAATGATACAACTGGTCAAGGGCTTTTTGATGTTTTACGAGGTGAATTGAAAAAATCTTGGTCTTGACCTGTTTGATGTGCGAGGACAAGGTTATGATAACGGGTCAAATATGAAAGGAAAACATTTGGGTGTACAAAAGAAATTTTTAGACATTAATCCGAGAGCCTTTTATAGTCCTTGTGGTTGTCATAGTCTTAATTTGGCATTGTGTGACATGGCTAACTCTTGTGGTAAAGCTAAAGATTTTTTTGGAATTGTTCAATGAATTTATACTATTTTTGCCAATTCTACTAAGAGATCGCAAATTTTGAAAGAAAATGTAACAGGGTTGACTCCAAAATCATTGTCATCCACTCGTTGGGAGAGTCATGTAAATAGTGTTAAAGCTATAAGAGTTCAAATGTCAGATTTTAGAGAAGGTTTACTTGAAGTGTCAGAACAGGATCAAGATTCTAAAATAAGAAGTGAAGCCAAATCCTTAGCAAGAAATGAGCTCGGTGATTTTGAGTTTTTAATGGCTATAATTATTTGGTTTGAAATATTATCTGCTATTAATTTGGTTAGTAAGCTCTTACAATCAAGAGATATGCTTATTGATGATGCTATGGAAAAAATAAAGGGGTTGATTTCTTTTTTTAAAGGATATAGAGAAACTGGTTTTAATAAGGCTTTGGAGTATGCTACCGAAATTTCTATTGAATTGAATATCGATCCAGTGTTTCCTAAGAGGCGTATAATTCATAGAAAAAGACAGTTTGATGAGAATTTGAATATCCCATCCGTTGAGCTAGCTGAAGAGGAATCTTTTAGAGTTAATTATTTTCTTTACCTTGTTGATCAAGCAATTGTATCTCTTACTAAGAGATTTGAGCAATATCAACAGTATGAAGGTGTTTTTGGTTTCTTGTTTACTTCTCAAAATTTACAATCATTGGACAATTCAAGTTTGGACTCTTGTTGTAGTAATTTAGAACAAATATTGAAACATAATGACCAATCTGATGTTGATGGTAAAGAACTATGTGTTGAGTTAAGGTTACTAAAAGAAATGTTGCCAGAAGGAAAAATGGGACCTCTTGATATATTAAGATTTTTGAAAGGCATGAGTTGTTTTCCTAATACAATTATTGCTTATAGAATTTTATTGACCATTCCTGTGACAGTTGCCTCTGCAGAAAGAAGTTTTTCAAAATTGAAGTTGTTGAAGTCTTATTTGCGGTCTACTATGTTACAAGAAAGACTCAATGGCTTAGCAATGATAGCAATTGAGAATGATCTTTTGGAGAGTATACAATATGAAGATTTGATTGATGAATTTGTTTCAAAAAATGTTAGAAGGATGGCTCTTTTTAAGTAGCTAAAATGTGTTTTGTTGTTATTAATTAGTTATGAATCTTTTTTATGTTAGTTACAATGATGACTTTTTATGTTGTGTTAGTTACTATTTAAATGAAGATTTTTTCTTTACATTTTTTACTAAGGGCCAACTTTTAACATTTTTACCGGGCCTCCAAATAGTCAGGACCGGCCCTGCCATAGGCTACGAGAACAATTTTCAAGACGTTCAAGATGACTCATTTTTAAAGGGTTAATAGACTTTTATCCCGCAAAGTATACATGTTTTGCGTTACCCCCTTAATTATTATTTTTTATATTACTCCCTGCAATGAGTTTTTATTTTTTTTTGCAGTTCAATTTAACCCAATGGTGCAATGAACTGCAAAAAAAAAATAAAAAATTATAGGGTTAACATAAAACTCACTTACGTTGCAGGGAATAAAAATCTATTAACTCTTTTTAAATCCAATTTAATAAAAAGATAGATGAGGAGAGAATTATCGAATTTGATAGAACTTTTTCTTTTACATATGTCAAAGAAGATAAGCCGAGCCCGTGACATTACCATTGCAAAGATGTAACAAGCAATACATTGTGGTTTGGATCATATAAATTAGTCAACTACATTTCACATTAGGCAAACATTAAACTTAAGGATCGAATAATACACTAATACAAGTTAGCTCAAGACTATTCTATGACCATAATTAGCCTTTTCTTCAATAAACATTAGAGCATAAAAAATATTGTTAATCAATACTATTACTATTACTAGCTAGTTATTAGCCAACTTTAGTTAGGTAACACATTCTTAGAATTTAAGCAGCAGGAGCATAGTCATAGTCACCGTCATCATCATCGTCACCTTCCCTGTATGAATCTCCATACCCATTATAATAATCATCTTCTTCTTCTTTAATGCTAGATACAGATGTATAACCAAACCATTCACCTACACCACGTGTTGGTGTTTGGGTGTTGGGGTGTTTGGTTTGGTGTTTGGTAATTGTGTTATATCACGTTACCGTTTGTTTGTAAGTTTTCTCGACAATTCCTTTCACTTCTTGTGGAGGAGTTGTCTTTTAATAAAATTTAGCCGTTCAAAAAAAAATAAAATAAAAAATTCACCTACACCACGTGCTTTCTCAATGCACCTTGGAGCAACAGCCATAGAAATAGATGCCATAATTTGTATAAGATTGAAGAAAAGCAAGGTGACTTGAAATATGAAAGATAATATGTTGAGTGAGTTGTGTTGTGTTTGATTTTGAGGTTAGAGACCAATTGGTCTTTATATAACATAAACTAAATTTGTTGGACTTGTATTGGCACAAACTTAGCACAAAGGAAGTGTGGTATTATGATTAGGGTGTGTGCATCATTTGTTATATGCTTGTGTTATGCAGTCTTGTACAGCCACATTGGCAAATTCTTTACACATTGGATAAAAGCAGAGAAGAATAAAATATGGCAGTTTTTTTTTTTTTTTTTTTTTTTTTTTTTTTTTTTTTATAGGAAAGCAATATATAACAAAGTGATAGAATATTTAAGTGGATGTATCTTAAGTCAATATTTGCTTTTAATTTTACTTTTTATATATTTTGTTTTGCAATATCTTCATTCAATTCTTACTCCGGATAAATAATATCTTAGTATTTACATATATCACAAAATTTGCAAAACACCCTACTATATCCATAAATATCTATTGACATTCCTACTCTTATCGTGGCCATGTCTCTTTGATCAACTTCTTCCTTGTTCATAATATACATTTAGAGAGGTCAAATGTGGCTCGATCGGATTAGACTGATTCAATTGACTCATATTTTAATATAGACTCAGCCATAAATACTGAAAAGAATCTCTATTAGCATAATTTAATTGGTAGTGACATTGCTATATGTAGGTTTGAGATTTGAACCATGATTGTAATTTTATTTCGGGTGAAATTCTAGTCATTAAGGCTAATTAATAAATTAAAAACCCAAAAAATAATTGTGGTGAATGTTAAATGCTCCCAAAGTTTCTCGCTTTTTATTAGATTTTCATTTATGGCAATGTATTTTAAACTCTTAGTAAATTTGAGGGAAGTTGAACAATCACAAATAATTGTATTTGTTCATCAATGGATTGGAAGTACAATTGCGAGTTTGGTGGTGATCTTCGCAATGCGAGGATTCCGGCGTGACACAAGTAGCTCTAAAGTGCAGTGAAAGTTGTTTATGATGATATATAGTCATGCGATGATGGATGGTCTTGTGACAAATGATAATGTTTTTTGTACTACTCATTTTTTTTATGGGTTTAAATTTTAGGTTTTGGACATGGACGCTCTCTTTAGCTAGTCATGAAACAATGGATTAAGTTTTTATGATTTATTTTAGATGTGAAAGATTTGATATTGTCATAGTTTGCTTTAGGTTGAATTACTTGGTATTTTGAGTGCTTAGGAAAACATTAATATGTTGATGTACTTAGGATTATATAAAATATATTTTGTTTGAATGTATGTTTATTCATTATTTTTTTGACTTATATTTTGTTTGAATATAAAAATAAAATGCAAAGATTTTCTTGTATATGTCATTACATTATGAAAATGCAATGCATTGAAAAAAAAAAAAGGTGGAAAACCAACAAAAACAAAAAGAGAGTTAAAAAAAAAAGTGAAAGTTGCTGCCGTCACAAAAAATTTGTGGAAAAAAAATTCATTTAAAAAAATTGTGAGAACTAAAAAAAGGGTTTAAAAAAAATTGAATAGCAGCGGTTCCAACCGTCGCTAAAAGTTAAAAAAAAATTACACTGCCATGATAAATAGCGGCGGTTATGAACCGGCGTCAACGTTACATGAACTGACACTAATGTTCTAGCGGCGGTTATTCCGACGCTTCTTCAGAACCGCCGCTAAATAATTTTGCGACACCGCATTTAGGGACGCTTGACCAACCGCCGCATATAGCATTTAGCAGCAGATTGAACCGCCGCTAAATGTTTTATAATGGCTACAAATATTTGTTGCAATCATGTCACTACTTTCTTCATCTGATTAATCACTCGTTGTGAACGTCCTTCGCATTGAAATAAGAAAAATTAAATTATAGCGAAAACAAATTTTATTATTATTTACGGTAGTCCATTAGTTAGTCCATTTTTTTGTTTCAGTTTTACGGTTTTCCTTGCTCTTTATTAATAATAATTAATTTGTTTAACGTTCTAAATAAAATCTAACAAATTAATAATATATTTGAAAGTCTAAATAAAAGCCGCACTTTATTAATACTAAATAATGTGTTTGAAGGTCTAAATAAAAGTCTCACATGCATTCTAAAAATATTATATTTTTACTCTACAACCTCTCTGTAAGTTTAATAGTTGAGCTATATTAATAGAAGCACGAGGATGAAAATTTTACAAGTATATGAATGAAGGTTTATAGAAATTTTGAATTTGAATCTTACATTAAATTGAATAAAATTTTAAATATTATATTGTCTAATTACGAAAAAAATTATACTAATAATATATCATCATCATTTCTTATATATTTATAATGGTGGAGGATCCAAATTTTATACATGGGATGAAGGTTCTCTAATTAGTAGTATAACCGAGCTATATTCATGGGACCACGAGGATAACAGTTTTTCATGTGTATGAATGAATGTATAATATAAATTATGAGTTTAACTCTTACATTAAGTTGAATAAAATTTTAATTAATAGAATAATTGAATGAAGTATTATATTGTCTAATTAAATCAAAATTCAAAATTTTTATTAGATATATTTATGATGGATGGTGCATCCGAATTTTTATACACATGATGAAAGTTCTATAGATTATATTAGTGGCTAAATTCAATGTAAATAGAGAGTTTAGAGTTTGAAGTTTGGTTCTTATAGGTTATATTAGTGGAAATTTTAAAAATTTCAAAATTTTATATTTGAACGTAGAAAAAAAATATCAAAATTTGATCCAAGATTTGTTTCTTGACCAAGGTGTATAGAAATTAATATACACTTTTAGTTCTTTGGTAGAATAATTATTTCTCATAGCAACCGAAATATTAACGCAAAAAAAAAAAAAAAAAAAAATTATAACTTTTGAAAATAAGATAACCAAATGTACATTTAAATTTATTATTAATAAAATATACATTTTTTCTAATTATTATTAAAATACTATAGAAAAAGTTGATATAATATAAAATAATTTATATTTTTATAATTGAAAACTAACCCGTACAGTCGCACCGATAATTTATTCTAGTGTGTGTATATATATATCGGTATTGCTTAGTGTTTGACATATGAGAAATTTTTGGATAGGCACAAATGTTTTGGCATAAAATTTAGACACACTTACATAATAATAAGATTTAAAGAAAAATAAAATAATCATATCAAATAATATAATTTTAATATTTTTTATTTATTTTTTTTAGTTTAATATGAATGTACCTAAAATTGAGATGTTATATTTATGCCTATCGTAGACTTTTTGGTCACATATATCATCTGACAAATGCCATCCAAGCATGCAGCAACCATCACATTGGCTAGTGGTAGACTTTCCTCACAATCATAAGCGGATGTACATTTGGTTAATGTTGGTTTGAAATCGAATTCAAATGCAAGCACCTCTGTAGTAAACAATAGGAAAAGAACCATAGCGGAAACTAATTTAAGAATTTTAGACATAATTCTTTTAGTACATATGCAAAAGAATATGGTTTCATCAATTTATAGTGTATAAGGCTCACAAATTATTAACAATTATCAAATATTTTTAGCAACTAAGAATATCAATGTTTTGTATTTGTCCGTTTAGAACACTTAGTAAATGGTGTACCATAAAAAAACACTTAATAATTGTCTCTTCGGTAGATCAATATCTTGAGTTTATCATTTAATCATTAGAATTAATTATTTTTTAACATTGATACTTCGATTATCCAAAAAAACATAAACATATTTATTTTTATTTATATAATATGGTATCGATTGATCCTCTTGCCTTACGGTGGATGCCAATTGTTGTGAATTCGCCGATAACTCACCAATAAAAGAACTTGATGTGTGGGGCAAGCGTAGCAAATAACCAAATATAATAAGGGTGATAGAGATGATGATGATGATGCAATAATTCAAACAAGGATCTTGCTAACTAGTGCACCCGGTGCACTAGTCAAGAAATCCAAAAGTAGTAAATTTTACATTGAAAAAAACATACTTACACTTTAATAAAAAAAAATTAACTACATTCCAAGAAAATTTTACCACTTTTAATTCTTTAACTAGTGAAAGGGGTGCACTATTTAGCATTTGCCTTCAAACAATAAAGGCGGAAGATAAATAACACAATTAATTTGTTTACCCAGTTCGAAATAACCTATTCTGGGAGAGAGCACCTCTCCGCTCTACTAGAATCAAATAGTCACTTTACAAGAGTTCCTAATTTGGTACAAGGAATTAACCAAACCTAATTCTACTCAAAACCCAAATCTCTTCTCGTGGCCAAGAGACTCAATTTGACCTAGTCTACCCATAGTTTGCCCTAGGATTCAAAACCCTAGCCTTTAGTGGTGGCAAACCCCAACTCTCTACATCATGTTTCACTCTTTGCTCACCCAATTAATTTTTCTATGAATAAAGCAATTTTTATTTATAGAAAAATATATGCCTATAAAATCAATAATATTCTGATTCCAATCTTAAGATTTCAAGACATATCCAACAGAATGACTATGGTATTGGATCAAAATCTGCTAAAGTCCAGAGTCTCTTGCCTAGAATCTAGAGTCAGCTTTCTTTTTGCTTGAAATTTTGCACGATAAAACGATTAGTGTATAAAATTGTTCTCTATATACTTTATTATCATCAACACTTATTATGACCATGGTTCGTAGAACCAAACCTGTTCCAACAAGCAATGCCCTTGGTTTATGTGTACGTACTTTGTTGTTATCGATAGAAACTTTATGTGTTCAATTATTTTGCATCCTTTCCAGTATTCATATAGTTCAAGTCCTAGAACTCGAAACCCAAAAACACAATTCGAGTTCTATAACTCGAGTAAAGGTGTTTTTGGAATTATAGGGGGCACTTAAGATGCTAATGGGGTGACAAAATAAAATCTTGTATAACATGTATAATGCGGAATTTGTGTTAAACATGAGCAATTCTGCTACTTAAGTAGTGGATTTATTAAGCATCAACATTTTTTGAGAAAATTTTAAAACCACAATTTGTTTCCTGTCTTGCCAACTATGTCCACATGGTTAACTGTCAGCTACTGATAGTGTTCCTATTGTTGTTCTTTAATGATCATGGTTAAGATTGCTATCGCAATCGACGGTGGATTTCTTTGACAGCAGGTTTCCTACTTTAAAGTTGATGGAATGAGGAGGGAAAGTGGTGGTTTTCGTTGTATACGTTGGAACAATTCGCTACTTAGATAGGGAACTCTTTAATCGATTTACTACTTAAATAGCGGATGAAAATAAAATTCAAGATTTTGATTGAGATCTTTGGAGGCGTAAAATCTTGAAACATTAATAAATTTGAATATGTTTTAGGCAAGTAGCGGATTTTAATTATTTTTTTTTGTACGGAAAAAACTAATTATTACTTAAGAAGCCAACATAGGTATTAATACCGTATTATTAATATTTAGCAGGTGGCCTAAAAAAACTTTAAGGTAAAAGTCTCGAATAATGCATATAGTTTGGATATATGGCCGTCTAGAATCTTCTTTTTGAAGAATGAAAAGATTTATATATGTGAAAGGATCAGTTGGATAAACATTTTCGGACCCGTTTGATGCGCAGGATAGTGAGATAGAATATGATAAAATTATCCTATCCTACTTCAATCCATTGTTTGGTGCACTAATAAAAAAGGATAAATTAAACCTTGTCATATCTTATCCTATTGCTTTTTTGTTATTTTAATCCTTAATTTTTGTGGGTTAGCAACAGGATAGTGAGACACCTTCTTCGATTCTCGCTGCCAGTAACTTTATACATTTATATGTGGAATTTGTCTTTTATGCTATACACATTATTTTCGTAACATTTTAAAACTTTTTTTTTTTAATATTCCTGTAAGTTATTTTACAATCATTTTAAAACTTTTGCTATACAGATTACCGATGTAAGTTATTTTACACCCTTTCTTATAAGTTATTCCTGTAGTTTTTTTTTCGAACTTCAATCTCTCTGTATGTTATTTTACACTTTTTTTTTGGAAAAATAGTCTTTTTTTTTAGTTTGATTTTTGTTGAAAATTGTCTAATACTTTCGTTACATATTTTATTCAATGTTAATTAAAAAAATTAAAACTATTTTTATTATAAAAAAAATGCATTTATTTTACAAGAATAATTTTTGTATTTAAATATAACATGTGTTTTATTATCATGTCAATATAAAATACATTTATTTCTTCATGATAAATTAATGATATCATGCGTCTTATCATATGTGCACCAAACACATGACATGATATGTGTTTATCATGTTACTATCCTATCTTATCATTATCCAGCTTTTTATCATATCATACTTCTATCGTATCATGTGCATATCCCTTTTAAGTTTAACCATTTCGTTTTCTTGCATATCATATCCTCATATAAAAATCATTAGACAAGTATTTAGTTGTAAACAGAGCTATCAGAGAACCTTTTAATATCATATAAATTAGTCAACAGCCTTTAAGATTAGCCTAATCAATGCAAAAGTTAAGTTTGCAATTAAAAACAAAAGTATACATTTAGGATCGAATAATACACTCTTAGTCTTACTAGCTAGCTCAAGACTATTCTATGACCATAATTACCCTTTTTTTAAACAAAGATTAGAGCATAGATTTTGTTAATCAATACTATCATTAGCTAGTTAGCTATAACTAATTAGAGTTTAAGCAGCAGGTGCATAGTCATAGTCACCATCATCATCATCGTCGCCTTCCTTGTATGAATCTCCATCGACATTGCGATAATCTTCTTCATCAATGCAAGATAAAGATGTATAGCCAAACCATTCACCTACACCGCATGTTTTCTTAATGCACCTTGGAGCAACAACCATAGAAATAGATGCCATAATTTGTATAAGATTGAAGAAAAGCAAGGTGACTTGAAATATGAAAGATAATATGTTGAGTGAGTTGTGTTGTGTTTGATTTTGAGGTTAGAGACCAATTGGTGTTTATATAACAAAAACAAAAATTGTTGGACTTGTAATGGCACAAACTTAGCACAAAGGGAGTGTGGAATTATGATTAGGGTGTGTGCATCACTTGTTATATGCTTGTGTTATGCAGTCTTGTACAGCCACATTGGCAAATGTCTTTACACATTGGAAAAAAAGCAAATAAGAATCAAATATGGCAGTGTTTTTTTATGGATAGTAAAGCAATATATAACAAAGTGATAGAATAATATTTAAGTCAATATTTGCTTTTTATTTTACTTTTCGTATCTTTTGTTTCACAATATCTTCATTCAATTCTTACCCGGATAAAGAATATCTTAGAATTCAAATAAACTTTTATTTATGGTAAATGTTAAATTGTGTCTATGTACTTACGAATTTAAATTTAAAAAGAAATTTGTGTTTGAGTATTGTGCACTCAATATTTTAAAAATTTTAATTTTAATTTTTGCAATGCAAAATTTTTCTTTTATTTGTCTTTTAAGTTCTTAAATTAGCTAATTACTGCAATTAAACATTCAATTAAATATTGGGGGTTTGTATTTGCAATTGGTTTGAAACGGAAATTAAATTGGTTTGAAAATAACAATGGGTTAAAAGCAATATTAGGTCTCCAAAAATCACAATTAACAATTCGATATATCTAGAGTCATTGTTAATTGATCAGTTATCCTACTAAGTCTAGTATCAAAACCTAGTGTTAATTGTGGCCAGTTTTAAAAACTCCCGGTAAATAATTTGCGGAGGTCCAAACCCCCGCTAAAAGGCTTAAAAACCCCCCACTAAATGGCATGTTTTTTGTATTGTGGGTTGATTCTTAGGATCAATTCATAAATGATCTGAAAAATAAACACAAGGAAAGGAATAACCAAATAACACTAACTTCGTATGTAGTTGATTAAAATTGTACTCAACAACCTAACTACATGATTCAAGTAGTATCAAAATAGATTAATCTAAAGACCTAGTCAATATGAGAGTTTAGCTGCTCTAATTGTTAAAGAAATTGCAATAGAGTTAAGCGATAGATATTTAATGTTGAGTAAACAATACTCCTTAGTTTCTCATTCGTAAACAAGCCTTATATAGGCAATATACAAAAGTTGGTTACAGTTGCTTAACTAACAAATAACTGTCAAATGAGCTTCTAACAACCTACCTAGCTGGCTTAGGCTCAGCATACGCCTATGACACACATAAAACCAAGCCTAACCCTAAGATATACAAACCACAATGCAAGAGGCCTAACAAATCTTCTCCTAAACTGAACATACACAACTTATCAGTTTACAACTTATAACTCCCGTACATCAAGCCTTTCTCTATTCCTGCAAAAGCTCTCAAGACTCGGAGCTTTTGTCATGTAATCTGCCACCTGATCAGCAGATGAACAATGCACAAGCTGAATGACTCCATCTCTTGTAAGATCTTTGTGGAAGTGAAATCTTACATCAATGTGTTTGCTACGACCATGCATCTCTTGTAAATTGTTTTTTTAAGTAAATGTTACTAAATAATGTGTACCCAATTTGCTAATTTAGACCCATTTAAATATGTTTGTATGCAACCTAAATAGACAACCTAAAAAATCAAAAAAGACAATTCGACAAAACATCATATTATTCCAATAAAAAAACAACAAACTTCATCAAATTATACCAATAAAAAAACGCAAACTTCATTAAATTTTTTTTTTTTCGAATCAACAAACTTCATTAAAACATCCTCTAGAACCAGCAACAAAACAAACTTTGCTCCGGATTTTGCTGCGGCAAAAAATCCGCAAGTATTCCAGTAGATTTTGCCGTGAAAAAATTCGCAGGTATTCTTGTAGATTGTGCTGCAGAAAAAATCCGCAGGTTTTCCTGTAGATTTTGCTACGTAAAAAATTTGCAGGTATTATTGTAGATTTAGCTGCGAAAAAAATTCTGCAGGTATTTCTGTAGATTTTTCCGTGGATTTCACACTAAGATGTAATTTACAGCAGATGTGGTATTTTCAGAAAAGTCTGCAGGTATTTCAAAATATTTTCCTACGAATTTTACACTAAAAAATAATTTCATGCGGATCTGGTATTTTCAGAAAAATCTGCAAGTATTCTTAAGGACTTTACTGCGGATTTTAATTTTTTTTTTTTAAATAAACTTTTTAATTTCATTTTGATTTAAAATACATTTTTTATTAAGATAAAATTTAGAATTTTTTTCATGTTTTGTTATAATCTTTGTAAAGTTTAACTTTTTTTTTTTTTATCAAAAGAATTAATAGCAATGTTAAAATTAGAAAATAGTCTTTTTGTTAAAAAAAAGATGAATTTGGATTGTATATGTTTTCCTAAATTGTTCTTTTTTGATTTCCTAGGTTTTCATGTGTTTTCTTAAGTTCTATATATTTTATTTTCATTTTTAGCATGCTTAACAAGTGCACCAGGTACACTGAAATTTGCCATTGTAATCAATTAAGCTCATATTTCTCTTCCAAATCGTACTTACATTCAAGTGGTTCAAAATGACTTTATTCATATTCAAATTAAGGTACTCAACCAAAATTGGTGGTGTTAGAGGTCCCTTATCAACAAAAATTAAGGTCTTTGAATGTAATTAATAATAAAAGGAGAAACACACAAGGAGGAAGAAGACCACAAAAGACTTGAGGTTTTTTCTTTTTTATTCTTGGTTAAAAAAATAAAGTGAAAGTAAAATTTAATAACAACCAATTATTAGAATTCAATGGTTAGGATTTGTCCTCAGTCCTCTCATCTCTTATTTTAAGAAGTCCTCTCACTTGAAAATCATTCATTTTATTGTCGCATGTGTGGAGAAGTTTTGGCATGGTGAAATTCTATTATGGTGGTCGCCGGTGTTCAAATCAAGAATTAAATAACATTGTGGTAGACTTGATTTACACTAAACTAGTAGATGTGGCCGGAAAATCACATCTAATAAAATAATAATTTTCAACATAACTCATTTTTTAAAATCCAATTTCATAGAAAGATAGATTAGGAGAGAATTATCCAATTTGATAGATCATAGAACCATTAAATCTTTACCTTGGATCGAGTAATAAACTAATACAAGTTAGGTCAAGACTATTCTATGACCATAATTAGCCTTTTCTTCAACAAAGATTAGAGCATACATTTTGTTAATCAATACTATTATACTATTACTAGCTAGTTAGCTTAACTTTCCTTAGGTAACACATTCTTAGAGTTTAAGCAGCTGGAGCATAGTCATAGTCACCGTCATCATCATCGTCTCCTTCCCGGTATGAATCTCCATCCCCATTATTATGATAATTTTCTTCTTCCTCAATGCAAGATACAGATGTATAACCAAACAATTCACCTTCACTCCATGCATTCTTAATCCACGTTGGAGCAACAGCCATGGAAATAGATGCCATTTTGGTTGAGAATGAAGAAAAGAAATATAGTTGTGTGAGTTGTGTTTTGTTTGAATTGAGGTTATAGACCAATTGGTCTTTTATATAATGAAGATAATAAAAGTTGTTTTGGACTTGTAATGGCACAAACTTAGCACAGAGGGAGTGTGGAATCATGATTTTGGTGTGTGCATTAGTTGTTATCTGCACGTGTTATCCAGTTTTGTTCACCCACATTGGCAAATGTCTTTCCAATTCAGCATATATTGTGGAAAAAAGTAGCAAAGAATCAAATATAGGAAGTGTGTGTGTGTTTTTTTTTATTTGTAAAAAAGCAATATATAACAATAGAATCTTCAGGTGGATGTATGCTAAGTCAATATTTTCTTTTCATTTTATTTGTCATCTATATCTTTTGTTTTGGATTTTTATAGGTCAACTACATTTTGTTAAAACAATATTCTAGCAAGATATGAACGATTTATGTGTTACTTGTTTTTTGAGATTGTCATAAAATATTAAGGAATAAAAGATTTGATTTTAAAGTATAGTTTGAAGAACGGTGCAGAAAATATAAAAGATATGTTTCAAATATATTTTTATGCTTAAAGGAGATTGTTACTAAAAATATATTTATGAACAATAAATATATTTATGGTAGGAATATTTAGTGCAAATATATTTATGGAAAATATATTTTGCCTCTAGAAGATTTCTTGGAGCTGAAGCATTGTTTAGTCCGTGCGAAGAAAAGCCCACGTTGCTAAGGCTATATAAAAGAAGATGTTAGACCTATTTTATTCATCGACAACGTCATATCAAAGAAAGAGTCTTTTAGCGTTTTGTGTCTTTGTTAAGCCTTGTGCTTTATTTTGTTATGTCTTGTGCTTTTTTTTTTTTTTTTTTTTTTGAAACGGCTAAATTTTATTAAAAACAATTCCTCCACAAGAAGTGTAAGGAATTGTCGTGGAACATACAACAAAGGTAACGTAATATAACACAATTACCAACACCTAATCAAAACCCCAATCCACCCATACACCAATAATGATCCGCTAAACCCACCAGAGAAAACCTATACCCGACCCTAGAGGCACCACTAAGCACTAACTTCCGAACTCGAATTAAAATTACTCGGCCCATCAGACCCAAAAAGTAGCCCCGAAAGTCAAAGGTTGAGGAACCTCGGTAGTCAGAGAATCGACAGTCAACACCTGATGCAGTCGAGTTCGACTCGATACCAGAGACCTGCGAGTCTCAACAGACTTGAACACCCCTCAGCGACTCCAAGAGTCCTGCAAATCTCACCAGATTTAAAAATGGTCAGAGACTCTTGTATCAGGAGAATCCACTCACACGCAACATTAACCGTCCAACACCTCTCCATCGCCAATACATCCCAGAGGTACGATAAAACGACAAACTCCGTCAACACGGAGTGTCTACATACCCACCCTTTCGGGCGCGCCAGGACAACTTCCAAGACCAAGAAAACACCACCTCAGGCCACCACCACCACCACCACTGCCAGGACACCTTCAAACAAACCCCACCAAAACCAGCAGCACACCAAAGTCAAACAGCACCTAAACAAAAGCATCACCACCACCACAGCTTCACCACACCACCGCCACCTAAACGGCGCTCACCACCTTACCTCCTCCACCTTCAGCCACGCTAAAACACACCAAAACCCTGTTGCTACTGCCACCTCTACCCAACACCACAACAAAATCCCCAAGACCGATCCAACCAACAGAACACAGCAACCGCCAAAACGACAAAATCACTGCCGGCACCAAGCAAGACAAACTGAAACCACCCAAGACATAGATCCACCGCTGGAGACAAGATTCCGGCGAGGAGCTAACCAATCCTTGCAGAGAAAACCAGCGCAGCAGCAGGGTAAGCACATCAGTAGGAAGAACAGACAGGAGGAGACACGAGCCAACAGAGAGAGCTCCGTCGCCAAGCAAAGAAACGGCCGGAAGGAGGCGGGATGAAACGGCGACGAAGGGAAAACAGATCTGCCACCTACCAGCACAAACAAACCGCCGGCGCAACACCTCCACAAAACTACCACCGGAAAAGAACACCAGTACATCACACCCCACCGGAGAAGAAAACGAAACAGTCCCTTCACCAGCGCAAACGCCACCTCAGGAAAACACAAAACCGGCGCTAGAAACAGCACCACCACCACTTCAAAACAGTGGAACCACCACAAACCCCGACAGCCAAAACCACCCACTCCACTCACGACAAAGAAAGACGGACGGAGAGCAAGAGTTGATTCTGTTTATAGGAGTATGTCTCTAGCATAATCACGGGTTGTGTGATTGAGGTGAAGTCCTGTGATTGAGGGGAAGTGAGATGAGATATCATATCTAAGAGTTTTTCGGTAGAAGTTGCACATGTAGAGGTTAGGTGATAAATCGTAAACAATCTGTTTGCCGAGGACTTTGACCTAACACTATTGTAGTGAATTTCCTTCCTGGGCCCATAGAGTAGTTGATGTTGCACCGAACTGGGTTAACATTTCACTCAACATCATTTTTTTCACAAGTGTTACAACATTGTGTATGACATCTTTCTATAGTGTGTCAGAATTTCAATTGGTATCAGAGCAGACACTTTGTTTGGTTTCTAGGTGAGCTCTACGGAATATACTTTCTAGTGCCATGGATGAGGAAGAAGATGTTGATGTGACAGATGTGATATGTATGCCTTGATAGTAAGAAATGTTAGAAAACGCTTCAAAGTAATGGATCTAGATTGTAATCATGTACGAAATACTTTCCTTATAGTATTTCAAGCACTCTCAATTTGTCTTAGCATTTCGATGCAGATATACCCGGGATCAGAGGCGGTTCCAAGACCCAGCTAGTCTGGGCACTTGCCCGGGCTCGGACGAAAATTTTCGGTATTTTAGGGGTTAATTTTGAAAAAAATTAAAATTTTTAGGGATTAATTTAGGGCAAAACTTAGTTATTTTGTTCAAAACTTAAAATTTTCAGTACAAAACAGAAATTGGCCGAAAACTTTTGATATTTTAGGGGTTAATTTATGAAAAAATTAAAATTCTTAAGGATTAATTTACGGCAAAACTGAGATATTTTGTTCAAAACTTAAATTTTTCAGTGCAAAACTGAAATTTTTATTTAAAACTGAAATTTTGCCCAAGCTTTAAAATTTTTCTGGCTCCGCCACTGCCTGGGATAATCCAGCCTTCTCGAGTTTGCACAAGACCGATGAAAACTCGAATGTAGCGAACAGTGTTGGAATTGTGTTTTAGTGAATTTGTGATTTTATTCATAATTTCTGAATTTGAAATGAATTATTTATAGGCTACATTGGTATTGTTTCACAAGATAGCTCCTTTTACCAAAATTCAAAACACTAGCATTTAATCACTTTCACTTTCTTGTCATTTTAGAACATACTCTTGTAATTAATGATCATAAATTACAACAAGATGTGGTGCCTGATGTTAAACATCTGATGGTTCTGACATGCATATATTCAAGGAGAATAAGAAATCATTTTTTTTTCTGATGGCACCCTATTCTCTTGTGTTCATTCTGATATGCATGGTTGGATGTATTTAGGGGGAGTGATATTGTGCTTAATATATGTGGCACTATAACATTTTTATTCTACCAAAAACATCAAAAAACCAATTTGATAGAAAAATATGTGTCATAGGCTACGAGAACGGTTTCCATGGTGTTCAAGATGACTCGTTTTAAATCCAATTTGATAAAAAGATAGATGAGGAGAGAATTAGGGAATTTGATAGAACCTTTTCTTTTTATATATATGTCAAAGAAGACAAGCCGTGAGCCCGTGACATTACCATTGCAAAGATGAAAGAAACAATACATTGGCTCGGATCATATAAATTAGTCAACTACATTTCACATTAGGCAAATATTAAACTTAAGTTGGAAATTTAAAATGAAATATATATATAGATTAAGGATCGAATAATAAACTAATACAAGTTAGCTCAAGACTATTCTACGACCATAATTAGCCTTTTCTTCAATAAACATTAGAGCATAAATATTGTTAATCAATACTATTACTAGCTAGTTATTAACTAACTTTAGTTAGGTAACACATTCTTAGAATTTAAGCAGCAGGAGCATAGTCATAGTCACCGTCGTCATCATCGTCACCTTCCCTGTATAAATCTCCATCCCCATTATAATAATCTTCTTCTTCTTCAATGGTAGATACAGATGTATAACGAAACCATTCACCAACACCACATGCTTTCTCAATGCACCTTAGAGCAACAGCCATGGAAATAGATGCCATAATTTGTATAAGATTGAAGAAAAGCAAGGTGACTTGAAATATGTAAGGTAATATGTTGAGTGAGTGGGATACCATTTGTCGGCCAAAGAAGGAAGGTGGTTTGGGTGTGCGGGATCTTCGGTTGGTAAACATTAGCCTTTTAGTGAAATGGAAATGGAAATTGTTGTTTTGTGATGATGAGTTGTGGAAAGAAGTGGTGGTAGCAAGGTATGGTGCGGATGTGATGGGTAAAAGGAACCTTGGGGAATGTGATATTACTCGGTTGGGATCGTCTTGGTGGAAAGATCTTTGCCTCATTGATAAAGACTCGAATTGGTTTAATAATGCTATAAGGAAAAAGGTTGGGAATGGTAAATTGACTTCTTTTTGGAATGAGCTTTGGATAGGGGATCAAACTCTCCGACAACGTTTTCCCCGATTGTTTGGTATTTCTTTGCAACGAGATGGGATGATAGGCAACTTAGGTACGATGGTGGAGGGTCGGTGGCAATGGGAGCTTCATTGGAGACGTAATTTGTTTGTTTGGGAAGAGGAACAATACCGGGCTTTTTTAGAAATTATTGCACCTTTTGTGCCTTCCGAGCGAGATGATCGGTGGTTTTGGTTGAATGATGATTTGTTAGGTTTTACAACTAATTCCGCTTATTTGTTGTTGGTGACGGAATATATACCCCCCGTGATTTGGGACCCGGTTATGTTGTTGGCATTTAAATATATGTGGAAGTGTGGGGCACCATCTAAGATTGGTGCTTTTTCATGGCAATTACTTTTGGATCGAATACAAACAAAGGACAATTTAGTGAAGCGGCGGATAATTCAAGCACAACAGGGGCAATGTGGTATTTGTGGTCGGACCAATGAAACGGCATTACATTTATTTTTGCATTGTAATCTTGCTGCCAAGATTTGGTATGATATTATGAGCTGGATAGGTTTTGTTATTATTCTTCCTCACAATCTTGCATCCTCTTTGGCCATGCTTATTCATTGTGCAAGAAATAAAAAGGAGAAAGTTGGCTTGTCTTTAATTTGGTGTGCTGCTATGTGGGTAATTTGGAATGTCAGGAATGGTTGCATTTTCAACAATGATGCTGTGTTTGTTGAAGATGTGGTGGAACAAATAAAAAATTTGTCTTGGAAGTGGTATATTGGTAGGGTGGCGAAAGGCCCATTCTTGCTTTATGAATGGAAATGGAATCCCTTGGATTGCATGTCTCGTTGATCCCGGCTGCTGGTCTCTCTCCTTTGGTGTTGCCGTTTATTTTGTGTTTCGGTTCTGTTTCTCTGTTCCTTGTTTTTTCGCTGCCTGTAGCGCTTTTTTCCCTGCTGGCGCAGTTTTCTGTGTTGTTTGGGTGGTCGGTTTTTACCTGCCCCTTTGTAATTTGGATGCTGTTTGTTCCTTGCCTCTCAAAACATGCCTTATGTTTTTGTTGAGTTTATAATAAATTATCTTTTGCTGCTCAAAAAAAAATATGTTGAGTGAGTTGTGTTGTGTTTGATTTTGAGGTTAGAGACCAATTGGTCTTTATATAACATAAACTAAATTTGTTGGACTTGTATTGGCACAAACTTAGCACAAAGGGAGTGTGGTATTATGATTAGGGTGTGTGCATCATTTGTTATATGCTTGTGTTATGCAGTCTTGTACAGCCACATTGGCAAATTCTTTACACATTGGAAAAAAGCAGAAAAGAATAAAATATGGCAGTTTTTTTTTTTTTTTTTTTTTTTTTTTTTTTTTTATAGTAAAGCAATATATAACAAAGTGGTAGAATATTTAAGTGGATGTATCTTAAGTCAATATTTGCTTTTAATTATACTTTTTATATATTTTGTTTCACAATATCTTCATTCAATTCTTAGTATTTACATATATCACAAAATTTGCAAAACACCCTACTATATCCATAAATATCTATTGACATTCCTACTCTTATCCTGGCCATGTCTTTTTGATCAACTTCTTTCTTGTTCATAATACACATTTAGGGAGCTCAAATGTGGCTCGATCGGATTAGACTGATTCAATTGACTCATATTTTAATATAGACTTGGCCATAAATACTGAAAAGAATCTCTATAAGCATAATTTAATTGGTAGTGACATTGCTATATGTAGGATTGAGATTTGAACCATGATTGTAATCTTATTTCGGGTGAAATTCTAGTCATTAAGGCTAATTAATAAATTAAAAACCCAAAAAATAATTGTGGTGAATGTTAAATGCTCCCAAAGTTTCTCGCTTTTTATTGGATTTTCATTTATGACAATGTATTTTAAACTCTTAGTAAATTTGAGGGAAGTTGAACAATCACAAATAATTGTATTTGTTCATCAATGGATTGGAACTACAATTGCCAGTTTGGTGGTGATCTTCGCAATGCGAGGATTCCGACGTGACACAAGTAGCTCTAAAGTGCAGTGAAAGTTGTTTATGATGATATATAGTCATGCGATGATGGATGGTCTTGTGACAAATGATAATATTTTTTGTACTACTCATTTATTTTATGGGTTTAAATTTTAGGTTTTGGACATGGACGCTCTGTTCAGCTAGTCATGAAACAATGGATTAGGTTTTTATGATTTATTTTAGATGTGAAAGATTTGATATTGTCATAGTTTGCTTTAGGTTGAATTACTTGGTATTTTGAGTGCTTGGGAAAACATTAATATGTTGATGTACTTAGGATTATATAAAATATATTTTGTTTGAATGTATGTTTATTCATTATTTTTTTGACTTATATTTTGTTTGAATATAAAAATAAAATGCAAAGATTTTCTTGTATATGTCATTACATTATGAAAATGCAATGCATTGAAAAAAAAAAGGTGGAAAACCAACAAAAACAAAAAGAGAGTTAAAAAAAAAAAGTGAAAGTTGCTGCCGTCACAAAAAATTTGTGGAAAAAAAATTCATTTAAAAAAATTGTGAGAACTAAAAAAAGGGTTTAAAAAAAATTGAATAGCAGCGGTTCCAACCGTCGCTAAAAGTTAAAAAAAAATTACACTGCCATGATAAATAGCGGCGGTTATGAACCGGCGTCAACGTTACATGAACTGACACTAATGTTCTAGCCGCGGTTATTCCGACGCTTCTTCAGAACCGCCGCTAAATAATTTTGCGACACCGCATTTAGGGACGCTTGAGCAACCGCCGCATATAGCATTTAGCAGCAGATTGAACCGCCGCTAAATGTTTTATAATGGCTACAAATATTTGTTGCAATCATGTCACTACTTTCTTCATCTGATTAATAACTCGTTGTGAACGTCCTTCGCATTGAAATAAGAAAAATTAAATTATAGCGAAAACAAATTTTATTATTATTTACGGTAGTCCATTAGTTAGTCCATTTTTTTGTTTCAGTTTTACGGTTTTCCTTGCTCTTTATTAATAATAATTAATTTGTTTAACGTTCTAAATAAAATCTAACAAATTAATAATATATTTGAAAGTCTAAATAAAAGCCGCACTTTATTAATACTAAATAATGTGTTTGAAGGTCTAAATAAAAGTCTCACATGCATTCTAAAAATATTATATTTTTACTCTACAACCTCTCTGTAAGTTTAATAGTTGAGCAATATTAATAGAAGCACGAGGATGAAAATTTTACAAGTATATGAATGAAGGTTTATAGAAATTTTGAATTTGAATCTTACATTAAATTGAATAAAATTTTAAATATTGTATTGTCTAATTACGAAAAAAATTATACTAATAATATATCATCATCATTTCTTATATATTTATAATGGTGGAGGATCCAAATTTTATACATGGGATGAAGGTTCTCTAATTAGTAGTATAACCGAGCTATATTCATGGGACCACGAGGATAACAGTTTTTCAAGTGTATGAATGAATGTATAATATAAATTATGAGTTTAACTCTTACATTAAGTTGAATAAAATTTTAATTAATAGAATAATTGAATGAAGTATTATATTGTCTAATTAAATAAAAAATCAAAATTTTTATTAGATATATTTATGATGGATGGTGCATCCGAATTTTTATACACATGATGAAAGTTCTATAGATTATATTAGTGGCTAAATTCAATGTAAATAGAGAGTTTAGAGTTTGAAGTTTGGTTCTTATAGGTTATATTAGTGGAAATTTTAAAAATTTCAAAATTTTATATTTGAACGTAGAAAAAAAATATCAAAATTTGATCCAAGATTTGTTCCTTGACCAAGGCGTATAGAAATTAATATACACTTTTAGTTCTTTGGTAGAATAATTATTTCTCATAGCAACCGAAATATTAACGCAAAAAAAAAAAAAAAAAAAAAAAAAATTATAACTTTTGAAAATAAGATAACCAAATGTACATTTAAATTTATTATTAATAAAATATACATTTTTTCTAATTATTATTAAAATACTATAGAAAAAGTTGATATAATATAAAATAATTTATATTTTTATAATTGAAAACTAACTCGTACAGTCGCACCGATAATTTATTCTAGTGTGTGTATATATATATCGGTATTGCTTAGTGTTTGACATATGAGAAATTTTTGGATAGGCACAAATGTTTTGGCATAAAATTTAGACACACTTACATAATAATAAGATTTAAAGAAAAATAAAATGATCACATCAAATAATATAATTTTAATATTTTTTATTTATTTTTTTTAGTTTAATATGAATGTACCTAAAATTGAGATGTTATATTTATGCCTATCGTAGACTTTTTGGTCACATATATCATCTGACAAATGCCATCCAAGCATGCAGCAACCATCACATTGGCTAGTGGTAGACTTTCCTCACAATCATAAGGGGATGTACATTTGGTTAATGTTGGTTTGAAATCGAATTCAAATGCAAGCACCTCTGTAGTAAACAATAGGAAAAGAACCATAGCGGAAACTAATTTAAGAATTTTAGACATAATTCTTTTAGTACATAAGCAAAAGAATATGGTTTCATCAATTTATAGTGTATAAGGCTCACAAATTATTAACAATTATCAAATATTTTTAGCAACTAAGAATATCAATGTTTTGTATTTGTCCGTTTAGAACACTTAGTAAATGGTGTACCATAAAAAAACACTTAATAATTGTCTCTTCGGTAGATCAATATCTTGAGTTTATCATTTAATCATTAGAATTAATTATTTTTTAACATTGATACTTCGATTATCCAAAAAAACATAAACATATTTATTTTTATTTATATAATATGGTATCGATTGATCCTCTTGTCTTACGGTGGATGCCAATTGTTGTGAATTCGCCGATAACTCACCAATAAAAGAACTTGATGTGTGGGGCAAACGTAGCAAATAACCAAATATAATAAGGGTGATAGAGATGATGTTGATGATGCAATAATTCAAACAAGGATCTTGTTAACTAGTGCACCCGGTGCACTAGTCAAGAAATCCAAAAGTAGTAAATTTTACATTGAAAAAAACATACTTACACTTTAATAAAAAAAAATTAACTACATTCCAAGAAAATTTTACCACTTTTAATTCTTTAACTAGTGAAAGGGGTGCACTATTTAGTATTTGCCTTCAAACAATAAAGGCGGAAGATAAATAACACAATTAATTTGTTTACCCAGTTCAGAATAACCTATTCTGGGAGAGAGCACCTCTCCGCTCTACTAGAATCAAATAGTCACTTTACAAGAGTTCCTAATTTGGTACAAGGAATTAACCAATCCTAATTCTACTCAAAACCCAAATCTCTTCTCGTGGCCAAGAGACTCAATTTGACCTAGTCTACCCATAGTTTGCCCTAGGATTCAAAACCCTAGCCTTTAGTGGTGGCAAACCCCAACTCTCTACATCATGTTTCACTCTTTGCTCACCCAATTAATTTTTCTATAAATAAAGCAATCTTTATTTATAGAAAAATATATGCCTATAAAATCAATAATATTCTGATTCCAATTTTAAGATTTCAAGATATATCCAACAGAATCACTGTGGTATTGGATCAAAATCTGCTAAAGTCCAGAGTCTCTTGCCTAGAATCTAGAGTCAGCTTTTTTTTTTGCTTGAAATTTTGCACGATAAAACGATTAGTGTATAAAATTGTTCTCTATATACTTTATTATCATCAACACTTATTATGACCATGGTTCGTAGAACCAAACCTGTTCCAACAAGCAATGCCCTTGGTTTATGTGTACGTACTTTGTTGTTATCGATAGAAACTTTATGTGTTCAATTATTTTGCATCCTTTCCAGTATTCATATAGTTCAAGTCCTAGAACTCGAAACCCAAAAACACAATTCGAGTTCTATAACTCGAGTAAAGGTGTTTTTGGAATTATTGGGGGCGCTTAAGATGCTAATGGGGTGACAAAATAAAATCTTGTATAACATGTATAATGCGGAATTTGTGTTAAACATGAGCAATTCTGCTACTTAAGTAGTGGATTTATTAAGCATCAACATTTTTTGAGAAAATTTTAAAACCACAATTTGTTTCCTGTCTTGCCAACTATGTCCACATGGTTAACTGTCAGCTACTGATAGTGTTCCTATTGTTGTTCTTTAATGATTATGGTTAAGATTGCTATCGCAATCGACGGTGGATTTCTTTGACAGCAGGTTTCCTACTTTAAAGTTGATGGAATGAGGAGGGAAAGTGGTGGTTTTCGTTGTATACGTTGGAACAATTCGCTACTTAGATAGGGAACTCTTTAATCGATTTACTACTTAAATAGCGGATGAAAATAAAATTCAAGATTTTGATTGAGATCTTTGGAGGCGTAAAATCTTGAAACATTAATAAATTTGAATATGTTTTAGGCAAGTAGCGGATTTCAATTATTTTTTTTTGTACGGAAAAAACTAATTATTACTTAAGAAGCCAACATAGGTATTAATACCGTATTATTAATATTTAGCAGGTAGCCTAAAAAAACTTTAAGGTAAAAGTCTCGAATAATGCATATAGTTTGGATATATGGCCGTCTAGAATCTTCTTTTTGAAGAATGAAAAGATTTATTTATGTGAAAGGATCAATTGGATAAACATTTTCGGACCCGTTTGATTCGCAGGATAGTGAGATAGAATATGATAAAATTATCCTATCCTACTTCAATCCATTGTTTGGTGCACTAATAAAAAAGGATAAATTAAACCTTGTCATATCTTATCCTATTGCTTTTTTGTTATTTTAATCCTTAATTTTTGTGGGTTAGCAACAGGATAGTGAGGCACCTTCTTCGATTCTCGCTGCCAGTAACTTTATACATTTATATGTGGAATTTGTCTTTTATGCTATACACATTATTTTCGTAACATTTTAAAACTTTTTTTTTTAATATTCCTGTAAGTTATTTTATAATCATTTTAAAACCTTTTGCTATACAGATTACCGAACTTCAATCTCTCTGTATGTTATTTTACACTTTTTTTTTTGGAAACATAGTCTTTTTTTTTAGTTTGATTTTTGTTGAAAATTGTCTAATACTTTCATTACATATTTTATTCAATGTTAATTAAAAAAATTAAAACTATTTTTATTATAAAAAAAATGCATTTATTTTACAAGAATAATTTTTGTATTTAAATATAACATGTGTTTTATTATCATGTCAATATAAAATACATTTATTTCTTCATGATAAATTAATGATATCATGCGTCTTATCATATGTGCACCAAACACATGACATGATATGTGTTTATCATGTTACTATCCTATCTTATCATTATCCAGCTTTTTATCATATCATACTTCTATCGTATCATGTGCATATCCCTTTTAAGTTTAACCATTTCGTTTTCTTGCATATCATATCCTCATATAAAAATCATTAGTCAAGTATTTAGTTGTAAACAGAGCTATCAGAGAACCTTTTAATATCATATAAATTAGTCAACAGCCTTTAAGATTAGCCTAATCAATGCAAAAGTTAAGTTTGCAATTAAAAACAAAAGTATACATTTAGGATCGAATAATACACTCTTAGTCTTACTAGCTAGCTCAAGACTATTCTATGACCATAATTACCCTTTTTTTAAACAAAGATTAGAGCATAGATTTTGTTAATCAATACTATCATTAGCTAGTTAGCTATAACTAATTAGAGTTTAAGCAGCAGGTGCATAGTCATAGTCACCATCATCATCATCGTCGCCTTCCTTGTATGAATCTCCATCGACATTGCGATAATCTTCTTCGTCAATGCAAGATAAAGATGTATAGCCAAACCATTCACCTACACCGCATGTTTTCTTAATGCACATTGGAGCAACAACCATAGAAATAGATGCCATAATTTGTATAAGATTGAAGAAAAGCAAGGTGACTTGAAATATGAAAGATAATATGTTGAGTGAGTTGTGTTGTGTTTGATTTTGAGGTTAGAGACCAATTGGTGTTTATATAACAAAAACAAAAATTGTTGGACTTGTAATGGCACAAACTTAGCACAAAGGGAGTGTGGAATTATGATTAGGGTGTGTGCATCACTTGTTATATGCTTGTGTTATGCAGTCTTGTACAGCCACATTGGCAAATGTCTTTACACATTGGAAAAAAAGCAAATAAGAATCAAATATGGCAGTGTTTTTTTATGGATAGTAAAGCAATATATAACAAAGTGATAGAATAATATTTAAGTCAATATTTGCTTTTTATTTTACTTTTCGTATCTTTTGTTTCACAATATCTTCATTCAATTCTTACCCGGATAAAGAATATCTTAGAATTCAAATAAACTTTTATTTATGGTAAATGTTAAATTGTGTCTATGTACTTACGAATTTAAATTTAAAAAGAAATTTGTGTTTGAGTATTGTGCACTCAATATTTTAAAAATTTTAATTTTAATTTTTGCAATGCAAAATTTTTCTTTTATTTGTCTTTTAAGTTCTTAAATTATCTAATTACTGCAATTAAACATTCAATTAAATATTGGGGGTTTGTATTTGCAATTGGTTTGAAACGGAAATTAAATTGGTTTGAAAATAACAATGGGTTAAAAGCAATATTAGGTCTCCAAAAATCACAATTAACAATTCGATATATCTAGAGTCATTGTTAATTGATCAGTTATCCTACTAAGTCTAGTATCAAAACCTAGTGTTAATTGTGGCCAGTTTTAAAAACTCCCGGTAAATAATTTGCGGAGGTCCAAACCCCCGCTAAAAGGCTTAAAAACCCCCCACTAAATGGCATGTTTTTTGTATTGTGGGTTGATTCTTAGGATCAATTCATAAATGATCTGAAAAATAAACACAAGGAAAGGAATAACCAAATAACACTAACTTCGTATGTAGTTGATTAAAATTGTACTCAACAACCTAACTACATGATTCAAGTAGTATCAAAATAGATTAATCTAAAGACCTAGTCAATATGAGAGTTTAGCTGCTCTAATTGTTAAAGAAATTGCAATAGAGTTAAGCGATAGATATTTAATGTTGAGTAAACAATACTCCTTAGTTTCTCATTCGTAAACAAGCCTTATATAGGCAATATACAAAAGTTGGTTACAGTTGCTTAACTAACAAATAACTGTCAAATGAGCTTCTAACAACCTACCTAGCTGGCTTAGGCTCAGCATACGCCTATGACACACATAAAACCAAGCCTAACCCTAAGATATACAAACCACAATGCAAGAGGCCTAACAAATCTTCTCCTAAACTGAACATACACAACTTATCAGTTTACAACTTATAACTCCCGTACATCAAGCCTTTCTCTATTCCTGCAAAAGCTCTCAAGACTCGGAGCTTTTGTCATGTAATCTGCCACCTGATCAGCAGATGAACAATGCACAAGCTGAATGACTCCATCTCTTGTAAGATCTTTGTGGAAGTGAAATCTTACATCAATGTGTTTGCTACGACCATGCATCTCTTGTAAATTGTTTTTTTAAGTAAATGTTACTAAATAATGTGTACCCAATTTGCTAATTTAGACCCATTTAAATATGTTTGTATGCAACCTAAATAGACAACCTAAAAAATCAAAAAAGACAATTCGACAAAACATCATATTATTCCAATAAAAAAACAACAAACTTCATCAAATTATACCAATAAAAAAACGCAAACTTCATTAAATTTTTTTTTTTCGAATCAACAAACTTCATTAAAACATCCTCTAGAACCAGCAACAAAACAAACTTTGCTCCGGATTTTGCTGCGGCAAAAAATCCGCAAGTATTCCAGTAGATTTTGCCGTGAAAAAATTCGCAGGTATTCTTGTAGATTGTGCTGCAGAAAAAATCCGCAGGTTTTCCTGTAGATTTTGCTACGTAAAAAATTTGCAGGTATTATTGTAGATTTAGCTGCGAAAAAAATTCTGCAGGTATTTCTGTAGATTTTTCCGTGGATTTCACACTAAGATGTAATTTACAGCAGATGTGGTATTTTCAGAAAAGTCTGCAGGTATTTCAAAATATTTTCCTACGAATTTTACACTAAAAAATAATTTCATGCGGATCTGGTATTTTCAGAAAAATCTGCAAGTATTCTTAAGGACTTTACTGCGGATTTTAATTTTTTTTTTTTAAATAAACTTTTTAATTTCATTTTGATTTAAAATACATTTTTTATTAAGATAAAATTTAGAATTTTTTTCATGTTTTGTTATAATCTTTGTAAAGTTTAACTTTTTTTTTTTTTATCAAAAGAATTAATAGCAATGTTAAAATTAGAAAATAGTCTTTTTGTTAAAAAAAAGATGAATTTGGATTGTATATGTTTTCCTAAATTGTTCTTTTTTGATTTCCTAGGTTTTCATGTGTTTTCTTAAGTTCTATATATTTTATTTTCATTTTTAGCATGCTTAACAAGTGCACCAGGTACACTGAAATTTGCCATTGTAATCAATTAAGCTCATATTTCTCTTCCAAATCGTACTTACATTCAAATGGTTGACTTTATTTTTTTTTGAACTGCAAAAAAGATATATTAGGCACACCAAAGTACAAGGAGTACTTTGAGGCTCAAAAGAAACAAAACAGAGGTTACAACAAGGCCAACCAAAACGAGAAAGGCACAACCAAAAGGAAAAAACACAGCAAGGATCTCCCACAACAAGACACCACCAAGACCCATCCCACTACAACATAAACCTGCTGCAAACGCAGACAGCAAAAACAAACTAAAATCCCTATACAATCATCTAAGCATACACTCACAAGGACTCCACATCCATTCATAAAAAAGACAAGAGTTCCTAGCTACCTTATTGAGAAACCACTGCCATGATATCCTTTGAATACAATCCAACGCCTCCTCTACATTCCCAACCATATTGTTAAAGATCCGATCATTCCGAGTCTTCCAAATCACCCAGACAAAAGCCAACCATATTCAAATTAAGGTACTCAACCAAAATTGGTGGTGTTAGAGGTCCCTTATCAACAAAAATTAAGGTCTTTGAATGTAATTAATAATAAAAGGAGAAACACACAAGGAGGAAGAAGACCACAAAAGACTTGAGGTTTTTTCTTTTTTATTCTTGGTTAAAAAAATAAAGTGAAAGTAAAATTTAATAACAACCAATTATTAGAATTCAATGGTTAGGATTTGTCCTCAGTCCTCTCATCTCTTATTTTAAGAAGTCCTCTCACTTGAAAATCATTCATTTTATTGTCGCATGTGTGGAGAAGTTTTGGCATGGTGAAATTCTATTATGGTGGTCGCCGGTGTTCAAATCAAGAATTAAATAACATTGTGGTAGACTTGATTTACACTAAACTAGTAGATGTGGCCGGAAAATCACATCTAATAAAATAATAATTTTCAACATAACTCATTTTTTAAAATCCAATTTCATAGAAAGATAGATTAGGAGAGAATTATCCAATTTGATAGATCATAGAACCATTAAATCTTTACCTTGGATCGAGTAATAAACCAATACAAGTTAGGTCAAGACTATTCTATGACCATAATTAGCCTTTTCTTCAACAAAGATTAGAGCATACATTTTGTTAATCAATACTATTATACTATTACTAGCTAGTTAGCTTAACTTTCCTTAGGTAACACATTCTTAGAGTTTAAGCAGCTGGAGCATAGTCATAGTCACCGTCATCATCATCGTCTCCTTCCCGGTATGAATCTCCATCCCCATTATTATGATAATTTTCTTCTTCCTCAATGCAAGATACAGATGTATAACCAAACAATTCACCTTCACTCCATGCATTCTTAATCCACGTTGGAGCAACAGCCATGGAAATAGATGCCATTTTGGTTGAGAATGAAGAAAAGAAATATAGTTGTGTGAGTTGTGTTTTGTTTGAATTGAGGTTATAGACCAATTGGTCTTTTATATAATGAAGATAATAAAAGTTGTTTTGGACTTGTAATGGCACAAACTTAGCACAGAGGGAGTGTGGAATCATGATTTTGGTGTGTGCATTAGTTGTTATCTGCACGTGTTATCCAGTTTTGTTCACCCACATTGGCAAATGTCTTTCCAATTCAGCATATATTGTGGAAAAAAGTAGCAAAGAATCAAATATAGGAAGTGTGTGTGTGTTTTTTTTTATTTGTAAAAAAGCAATATATAACAATAGAATCTTCAGGTGGATGTATGCTAAGTCAATATTTTCTTTTCATTTTATTTGTCATCTATATCTTTTGTTTTGGATTTTTATAGGTCAACTACATTTTGTTAAAACAATATTCTAGCAAGATATGAACGATTTATGTGTTACTTGTTTTTTGAGATTGTCATAAAATATTAAGGAATAAAAGATTTGATTTTAAAGTATAGTTTGAAGAACGGTGCAGAAAATATAAAAGATATGTTTCAAATATATTTTTATGCTTAAAGGAAATTGTTACTAAAAATATATTTATGAACAATAAATATATTTATGGTAGGAATATTTAGTGCAAATATATTTATGGAAAATATATTTTGCCTCTAGAAGATTTCTTGGAGCTGAAGCATTGTTTAGTCCGTGCGAAGAAAAGCCCACGTTGCTAAGGCTATATAAAAGAAGATGTTAGACCTATTTTATTCATCGACAACGTCATATCAAAGAAAGAGTCTTTTAGCGTTTTGTGTCTTTGTTAAGCCTTGTGCTTTATTTTGTTATGTCTTGTGCTTTTTTTTTTTTTTTTTTTTTTTTTGAAACGGCTAAATTTTATTAAAAACAATTCCTCCACAAGAAGTGTAAGGAATTGTCGTGGAACATACAACAAAGGTAACGTAATATAACACAATTACCAACACCTAATCAAAACCCCAATCCACCCATACACCAATAATGATCCGCTAAACCCACCAGAGAAAACATATACCCGACCCTAGAGGCACCACTAAGCACTAACTTCCGAACTCGAATTAAAATTACTCGGCCCATCAAACCCAAAAAGTAGCCCCGAAAGTCAAAGGTTGAGGAACCTCGGTAGTCAGAGAATCGACAGTCAACACCTGATGCAGTCGAGTTCGACCCGATACCAGAGACCTGCAAGTCTCAACAGATTTGAACACCCCTCAGCGACTCCAAGAGTCCTGCAAATCTCACCAGATTTAAAAATGGTCAGAGACTCTTGTATCAGGAGAATCCACTCACACGCAACATTAACCGTCCAACACCTCTCCATCGCCAATACATCCCGGAGGTACGATAAAACGACAAACTCCGTCAACACGGAGTGTCTACATACCCACCCTTTCGGGCGCGCCAGGACAACTTCCAAGACCAAGAAAACACCACCTCAGGCCACCACCACCACCACCACTGCCAGGACACCTTCAAACAAACCCCACCAAAACCAGCAGCACACCAAAGTCAAACAGCACCTAAACAAAAGCATCACCACCACCACAGCTTCACCACACCACCGCCACCTAAACGGCGCTCACCACCTTACCTCCTCCACCTTCAGCCACGCTAAAACACACCAAAACCCTGTTGCTACTGCCACCTCCACCCAACACCACAACAAAATCCCCAAGACCGATCCAACCAACAGAACACAGCAACCGCCAAAACGACAAAATCACTGCCGGCACCAAGCAAGACAAACTGAAACCACCCAAGACATAGATCCACCGCCGGAGACAAGATTCCGGCGAGGAGCTAACCAATCCTTGCAGAGAAAACCAGCGCAGCAGCAGGGTAAGCACATCAGTAGGAAGCACAGACAGGAGGAGACACGAGCCAACAGAGAGAGCTCCGTCGCCAAGCAAAGAAACGGCCGGAAGGAGGCGGGATGAAACGGCGACGAAGGGAAAACAGATCTGCCACCTACCAGCACAAACAAACCGCCGGCGCAACACCTCCACAAAACTACCACCGAAAAAGAACACCAGTACAGCACACCCCATCGGAGAAGAAAACGAAACAGTCCCTTCACCAGCGCAAACGCCACCTCAGGAAAACACAAAACCGGCGCTAGAAACAGCACCACCACCACTTCAAAACAGCGGAACCACCACAAACCCCGACAGCCAAAACCACCCACTCCACTCACGACAAAGAAAGACGGACGGAGAGCAAGAGTTGATTCTGTTTATAGGAGTATGTCTCTAGCATAATCACGGGTTGTGTGATTGAGGTGAAGTCCTGTGATTGAGGGGAAGTGAGATGAGATATCATATCTAAGAGTTTTTCGGTAGAAGTTGCACATGTAGAGGTTAGGTGATAAATCGTAAACAATCTGTTTGCCGAGGACTTTGACCTAACACTATTGTAGTGAATTTCCTTCCTGGGCCCATATAGTAGTTGATGTTGCACCGAACTGGGTTAACATTTCACTCAACATCATTTTTTTCACAAGTGTTACAACATTGTGTACGACATCTTTCTATAGTGTGTCAGAATTTCAATTGGTATCAGAGCAGACACTTTGTTTGGTTTCTAGGTGAGCTCTACGGAATATACTTTCTAGTGCCATGGATGAGGAAGAAGATGTTGATGTGACAGATGTGATATGTATGCCTTGATAGTAAGAAATGTTAGAAAACGCTTCAAAGTAATGGATCTAGAATGTAATCATGTACGAAATACTTTCCTTATAGTCTTTCAAGCACTCTCAATTTGTCTTAGCATTTCGATGCAGATATACCCGGGATCAGAGGCGGTTCCAAGACCCAGCTAGTCTGGGCACTTGCCCGGGCTCGGACGAAAATTTTCGGTATTTTAGGGGTTAATTTTGAAAAAAATTAAAATTTTTAGGGATTAATTTAGGGCAAAACTTAGTTATTTTGTTCAAAACTTAAAATTTTCAGTACAAAACAGAAATTGGCCGAAAACTTTTGATATTTTAGGGGTTAATTTATGAAAAAATTAAAATTCTTAAGGATTAATTTAGGGCAAAACTGAGATATTTTGTTCAAAACTTAAATTTTTCAGTGCAAAACTGAAATTTTTATTTAAAACTGAAATTTTGTCCAAGCTTTAAAATTTTTCTGGCTCCGCCACTGCCTGGGATAATCCAGCCTTCTCGAGTTTGCACAAGACCGATGAAAACTCGAATGTAGCGAACAGTGTTGGAATTGTGTTTTAGTGAATTTGTGATTTTATTCATAATTTCTGAATTTGAAATGAATTATTTATAGGCTACATTGGTATTGTTTCACAAGATAGCTCCTTTTACCAAAATTCAAAACACTAGCATTTAATCACTTTCACTTTCTTGTCATTTTAGAACATACTCTTGTAATTAATGATCATAAATTACAACAAGATGTGGTGCCTGATGTTAAACATATGATGGTTTTGACATGCATATATTCAAGGAGAATAAGAAATCATTTTTTATTCTGATGGCACCCTATTCTCTTGTGTTCATTCTGATATGCATGGTTGGATGTATTTAGGGGGAGTGATATTGTGCTTAATATATGTGGCACTATAACATTTTTATTCTACCAAAAACATCAAAAAACCAATTTGATAGAAAAATATGTGTCATAGGCTACGAGAACGGTTTCCATGGTGTTCAAGATGACTCGTTTTAAATCCAATTTGATAAAAAGATAGATGAGGAGAGAATTAGGGAATTTGATAGAACCTTTTCTTTTTATATATATGTCAAAGAAGACAAGCCGTGAGCCCGTGACATTACCATTGCAAAGATGAAAGAAACAATACATTGGTTCGGATCATATAAATTAGTCAACTACATTTCACATTAGACAAATATTAAACTTAAGTTGGAAATTTAAAATGAAATATATATATATAGATTAAGGATCGAATAATACACTAATACAAGTTAGCTCAAGACTATTCTACGACCATAATTAGCCTTTTCTTCAATAAACATTAGAGCATAAATATTGTTAATCAATACTATTACTAGCTAGTTATTAGCTAACTTTAGTTAGGTAACACATTCTTAGAATTTAAGCAGCAGGAGCATAGTCATAGTCACCGTCGTCATCATCGTCACCTTCCCTGTATAAATCTCCATCCCCATTATAATAATCTTCTTCTTCTTCAATGGTAGATACAGATGTATAACGAAACCATTCACCAACACCACATGCTTTCTCAATGCACCTTGGAGCAACAGCCATAGAAATAGATGCCATAATTTGTATAAGATTGAAGAAAAGCAAGGTGACTTGAAATATGTAAGGTAATATGTTGAGTGAGTGGGATACCATTTGTCGGCCAAAGAAGGAAGGTGGTTTGGGTGTGCGGGATCTTCGGTTGGTAAACATTAGCCTTTTAGCGAAATGGAAATGGAAATTGTTGTTTTGTGATGATGAGTTGTGGAAAGAAGTGGTGGTAGCAAGGTATGGTGCGGATGTGATGGGTAAAAGGAACCTTGGGGAATGTGATATTACTCGGTTGGGATCGTCTTGGTGGAAAGATCTTTGCCTCATTGATAAAGACTCGAATTGGTTTAATAATGCTATAAGGAAAAAGGTTGGGAATGGTAAATTGACTTCTTTTTGGAATGAGCTTTGGATAGGGGATCAAATCTCCGACAACGTTTTCCCCGATTGTTTGGTATTTCTTTGCAACGAGATGGGATGATAGGCAACTTAGGTACGATGGTGGAGGGTCGGTGGCAATGGGAGCTTCATTGGAGACGTAATTTGTTTGTTTGGGAAGAGGAACAATACCGGGCTTTTTTAGAAATTATTGCACCTTTTGTGCCTTCCGAGCGAGATGATCGGTGGTTTTGGTTGAATGATGATTTGTTAGGTTTTACAACTAATTCCGCTTATTTGTTGTTGGTGACGGAATATATACCCCCTGTGATTTGGGACCCGGTTATGTTGTTGGCATTTAAATATATGTGGAAGTGTGGGGCACCATCTAAGATTGGTGCTTTTTCATGGCAATTACTTTTGGATCGAATACAAACAAAGGACAATTTAGTGAAGCGGCGGATAATTCAAGCACAACAGGGGCAATGTGGTATTTGTGGTCGGACTAGTGAAACGGCATTACATTTATTTTTGCATTGTAATCTTGCTGCCAAGATTTGGTATGATATTATGAGCTGGATAGGTTTTGTTATTATTCTTCCTCACAATCTTGCATCCTCTTTGGCCATGCTTATTCATTGTGCAAGAAATAAAAAGGAGAAAGTTGGCTTGTCTTTAATTTGGTGTGCTGCTATGTGGGTAATTTGGAATGTCAGGAATGGTTGCATTTTCAACAATGATGCTGTGTTTGTTGAAGATGTGGTGGAACAAATAAAAAATTTGTCTTGGAAGTGGTATATTGGTAGGGTGGCGAAAGGCCCATTCTTGCTTTATGAATGGAAATGGAATCCCTTGGATTGCATGTCTCGTTGATCCCGGCTGCTGGTCTCTCTCCTTTGGTGTTGCCGTTTATTTTGTGTTTCGGTTCTGTTTCTCTGTTCCTTATTTTTTCGCTGCCTGTAGCGCTTTTTTCCCTGCTGGTGCAGTTTTCTGTGTTGTTTGGGTGGTCGGTTTTGACCTGCCCCTTTGTAATTTGGATGCTGTTTGTTCCTTGCCTCTCAAAACATGCCTTATGTTTTTGTTGAGTTTATAATAAATTATCTTTTGCTGCTAAAAAAAAATATGTTGAGTGAGTTGTGTTGTGTTTGATTTTGAGGTTAGAGACCAATTGGTCTTTATATAACATAAACTAAATTTGTTGGACTTGTATTGGCACAAACTTAGCACAAAGGGAGTGTGGTATTATGATTAGGGTGTGTGCATCATTTGTTATATGCTTGTGTTATGCAGTCTTGTACAGCCACAATGGCAAATTCTTTACACATTGGAAAAAAGCAGAAAAGAATAAAATATGGCAGTTTTTTTTTTTTTTTTTTTATAGTAAAGCAATATATAACAAAGTGGTAGAATATTTAAGTGGATGTATCTTAAGTCAATATTTGCTTTTAATTATACTTTTTATATATTTTGTTTGACAATATCTTCATTCAATTCTTAGTATTTACATATATCACAAAATTTGCAAAACACCCTACTATATCCATAAATATCTATTGACATTCCTACTCTTATCCTGGCCATGTCTCTTTGATCAACTTCTTTCTTGTTCATAATACACATTTAGGGAGCTCAAATGTGGCTCGATCGGATTAGACTGATTCAATTGACTCATATTTTAATATAGACTTGGCCATAAATACTGAAAAGAATCTCTATAAGCATAATTTAATTGGTAGTGACATTGCTATATGTAGGATTGAGATTTGAACCATGATTGTAATCTTATTTCGGGTGAAATTCTAGTCATTAAGGCTAATTAATAAATTAAAAACCCAAAAAATAATTGTGGTGAATGTTAAATGCTCCCAAAGTTTCTCGCTTTTTATTGGATTTTCATTTATGACAATGTATTTTAAACTCTTAGTAAATTTGAGGGAAGTTGAACAATCACAAATAATTGTATTTGTTCATCAATGGATTGGAACTACAATTGCCAGTTTGGTGGTGATCTTCGCAATGCGAGGATTCCGACATGACACAAGTAGCTCTAAAGTGCAGTGAAAGTTGTTTATGAAGATATATAGTCATGCGATGATGGATGGTCTTGTGACAAATGATAATATTTTTTGTACTACTCATTTTTTTTATGGGTTTAAATTTTAGGTTTTGGACATGGACGCTCTGTTCAGCTAGTCATGAAACAATGGATTAGGTTTTTATGATTTATTTTAGATGTGAAAGATTTGATATTGTCATAGTTTGCTTTAGGTTGAATTACTTGGTATTTTGAGTGCTTGGGAAAACATTAATATGTTGATGTACTTAGGATTATATAAAATATATTTTGTTTGAATGTATGTTTATTGATTATTTTTTTGACTTATATTTTGTTTGAATATAAAAATAAAATGCAAAGATTTTCTTGTATATGTCATTACATTATGAAAATGCAATGCATTGAAAAAAAAAAAAAGGTGGAAAACCAACAAAAACAAAAAGAGAGTTAAAAAAAAAAGTGAAAGTTGCTGCCGTCACAAAAAATTTGTGGAAAAAAAATTCATTTAAAAAAATTGTGAGAACTAAAAAAAGGGTTTAAAAAAAATTGAATAGCAGCGGTTCCAACCGTCGCTAAAAGTTAAAAAAAAATTACACTGCCATGATAAATAGCGGCGGTTATGAACCGGCGTCAACGTTACATGAACTGACACTAATGTTCTAGCGGCGGTTATTCCGACGCTTCTTCAGAACCGCCGCTAAATAATTTTGCGACACCGCATTTAGGGACGCTTGAGCAACCGCCGCATATAGCATTTAGCAGCAGATTGAACCGCCGCTAAATGTTTTATAATGGCTACAAATATTTGTTGCAATCATGTCACTACTTTCTTCATCTGATTAATCACTCGTTGTGAACGTCCTTCGCATTGAAATAAGAAAAATTAAATTATAGCGAAAACAAATTTTATTATTATTTACGGTAGTCCATTAGTTAGTCCATTTTTTTGTTTCAGTTTTACGGTTTTCCTTGCTCTTTATTAATAATAATTAATTTGTTTAACGTTCTAAATAAAATCTAACAAATTAATAATATATTTGAAAGTCTAAATAAAAGCCGCACTTTATTAATACTAAATAATGTGTTTGAAGGTCTAAATAAAAGTCTCACATGCATTCTAAAAATATTATATTTTTACTCTACAACCTCTCTGTAAGTTTAATAGTTGAGCAATATTAATAGAAGCACGAGGATGAAAATTTTACAAGTATATGAATGAAGGTTTATAGAAATTTTGAATTTGAATCTTACATTAAATTGAATAAAATTTTAAATATTGTATTGTCTAATTACGAAAAAAATTATACTAATAATATATCATCATCATTTCTTATATATTTATAATGGTGGAGGATCCAAATTTTATACATGGGATGAAGGTTCTCTAATTAGTAGTATAACCGAGCTATATTCATGGGACCATGAGGATAACAGTTTTTCAAGTGTATGAATGAATGTATAATATAAATTATGAGTTTAACTCTTACATTAAGTTGAATAAAATTTTAATTAATAGAATAATTGAATGAAGTATTATATTGTCTAATTAAATAAAAAATCAAAATTTTTATTAGATATATTTATGATGGATGGTGCATCCGAATTTTTATACACATGATGAAAGTTCTATAGATTATATTAGTGGCTAAATTCAATGTAAATAGAGAGTTTAGAGTTTGAAGTTTGGTTCTTATAGGTTATATTAGTGGAAATTTTAAAAATTTCAAAATTTTATATTTGAACGTAGAAAAAAAATATCAAAATTTGATCCAAGATTTGTTCCTTGACCAAGGCGTATAGAAATTAATATACACTTTTAGTTCTTTGGTAGAATAATTATTTCACATAGCAACCGAAATATTAACGCAAAAAAAAAAAAAAATAAAATAAAAAATAAATTATAACTTTTGAAAATAAGATAACCAAATGTACATTTAAATTTATTATTAATAAAATATACATTTTTTCTAATTATTATTAAAATACTATAGAAAAAGTTGATATAATATAAAATAATTTATATTTTTATAATTGAAAACTAACTCGTACAGTCGCACCGATAATTTATTCTAGTGTGTGTATATATATATCGGTATTGCTTAGTGTTTGACATATGAGAAATTTTTGGATAGGCACAAATGTTTTGACATAAAATTTAGACACACTTACATAATAATAAGATTTAAAGAAAAATAAAATGATCACATCAAATAATATAATTTTAATATTTTTTATTTATTTTTTTTAGTTTAATATAAATGTACCTAAAATTGAGATGTTATATTTATGCCTATCGTAGACTTTTTGGTCACATATATCATCTGACAAATGCCATCCAAGCATGCAGCAACCATCACATTGGCTAGTGGTAGACTTTCCTCACAATCATAAGGGGATGTACATTTGGTTAATGTTGGTTTGAAATCGAATTCAAATGCAAGCACCTCTGTAGTAAACAATAGGAAAAGAACCATAGCGGAAACTAATTTAAGAATTTTAGACATAATTCTTTTAGTACATAAGCAAAAGAATATGGTTTCATCAATTTATAGTGTATAAGGCTCACAAATTATTAACAATTATCAAATATTTTTAGCAACTAAGAGTATCAATGTTTTGTATTTGTCCGTTTAGAACACTTAGTAAATGGTGTACCATAAAAAAACACTTAATAATTGTCTCTTCGGTAGATCAATATCTTGAGTTTATCATTTAATCATTAGAATTAATTATTTTTTAACATTGATACTTCGATTATCCAAAAAAACATAAACATATTTATTTTTATTTATATAATATGGTATCGATTGATCCTCTTGCCTTACGGTGGATGTCAATTGTTGTGAATTCGCCGATAACTCACCAATAAAAAAACTTGATGTGTGGGGCAAACGTAGCAAATAACCAAATATAATAAGGGTGATAGAGATGATGATGATGATGCAATAATTCAAACAAGGATCTTGTTAACTAGTGCACCCGGTGCACTAGTCAAGAAATCCAAAAGTAGTAAATTTTACATTGAAAAAAACATACTTACACTTTAATAAAAAAAAATTAACTACATTCCAAGAAAATTTTACCACTTTTAATTCTTTAACTAGTGAAAGGGGTGCACTATTTAGTATTTGCCTTCAAACAATAAAGGCGGAAGATAAATAACACAATTAATTTGTTTACCCACCCTACAAGAAATATTATTTTTAGCAACAACTTTTTTCGTTAAAAGTTGTTACAAGTCGCTGGCAAAACAACCAAAGGAAATTTTGCCAGCGACTTGTAACAAAAAAAGCCGTTGCAAAAAATCATATTTCTTGTAGTGCCAGTTCAGAATAACCTATTCTGGGAGAGAGCACCTCTCCGCTCTACTAGAATCAAATAATCACTTTACAAGAGTTCCTAATTTGGTACAAGGAATTAACCAATCCTAATTCTACTCAAAACCCAAATCTCTTCTCGTGGCCAAGAGACTCAATTTGACCTAGTCTACCCATAGTTTGCCCTAGGATTCAAAACCCTAGCCTTTAGTGGTGGCAAACCCCAACTCTCTACATCATGTTTCACTCTTTGCTCACCCAATTAATTTTTCTATGAATAAAGCAATCTTTATTTATAGAAAAATATATGCCTATAAAATCAATAATATTCTGATTCCAATTTTAAGATTTCAAGACATATCCAACAGAATCACTGAGGTATTGGATCAAAATCTGCTAAAGTCCAGAGTCTCTTGCCTAGAATCTAGAGTCAGCTTTTTTTTTTGCTTGAAATTTTGCACGATAAAACGATTAGTGTATAAAATTGTTCTCTATATACTTTATTATCATCAACACTTATTATGACCATGGTTCGTAGAACCAAACCTGTTCCAACAAGCAATGCCCTTGGTTTATGTGTACGTACTTTGTTGTTATCGATAGAAACTTTATGTGTTCAATTATTTTGCATCCTTTCCAGTATTCATATAGTTCAAGTCCTAGAACTCGAAACCCTAAAACACAATTCGATTTCTATAACTCGAGTAAAGGTGTTTTTGGAATTATAGGGGGCACTTAAGATGCTAATGGGGTGACAAAATAAAATCTTGTATAACATGTATAATGCGGAATTTGTGTTAAACATGAGCAATTCTGCTACTTAAATAGTGGATTTATTAAGCATCAACAATTTTTGAGAAAATTTTAAAACCACAATTTGTTTCCTGTCTTGCCAACTATGTCCACATGGTTAACTGTCAGCTACTGATAGTGTTCCTATTGTTGTTCTTTAATGATCATGGTTAAGATTGCTATCGCAATCGACGGTGGATTTCTTTGACAGCAGGTTTCCTACTTTAAAGTTGATGGAATGAGGAGGGAAAGTGGTGGTTTTCGTTGTATACGTTGGAACAATTCGCTACTTAGATAGGGAACTCTTTAATCGATTTACTACTTAAATAGTGGATGAAAATAAAATTCAAGATTTTGATTGAGATCTTTGGAGGCGTAAAATCTTGAAACATTAATAAATTTGAATATGTTTTAGGCAAGTAGCGGATTTCAATTATTTTTTTTTGTACGGAAAAAACTAATTATTACTTAAGAAGCCAACATAGGTATTAATACCGTATTATTAATATTTAGCAGGTAGCCTAAAAAAACTTTAAGGTAAAAGTCTCGAATAATGCATATAGTTTGGATATATGGCCGTCTAGAATCTTCTTTTTGAAGAATGAAAAGATTTATTTATGTGAAAGGATCAGTTGGATAAACATTTTCGGACCCGTTTGATTCGCAGGATAGTGAGATAGAATATGATAAAATTATCCTATCCTACTTCAATCCATTGTTTGGTGCACTAATAAAAAAAGATAAATTAAACCTTGTCATATCTTATCCTATTGCTTTTTTGTTATTTTAATCCTTAATTTTTGTGGGTTAGCAACAGGATAGTGAGGCACCTTCTTCGATTCTCGCTGCCAGTAACTTTATACATTTATATGTGGAATTTGTCTTTTATGCTATACACATTATTTTCGTAACATTTTAAAACTTTTTTTTTTAATATTCCTGTAAGTTATTTTATAATCATTTTAAAACCTTTTGCTATACAGATTACCGAACTTCAATCTCTCTGTATGTTATTTTACACTTTTTTTTTTTGGAAAAATAGTCTTTTTTTTTAGTTTGATTTTTGTTGAAAATTGTCTAATACTTTCATTACATATTTTATTCAATGTTAATTAAAAAAATTAAAACTATTTTTATTATAAAAAAAATGCATTTATTTTACAAGAATAATTTTTGTATTTAAATATAACATGTGTTTTATTATCATGTCAATATAAAATACATTTATTTCTTCATGATAAATTAATGATATCATGCGTCTTATCATATGTGCACCAAACACATGACATGATATGTGTTTATCATGTTACTATCCTATCTTATCATTATCCAGCTTTTTATCATATCATACTTCTATCGTATCATGTGCATATCCCTTTTAAGTTTAACCATTTCGTTTTCTTGCATATCATATCCTCATATAAAAATCATTAGTCAAGTATTTAGTTGTAAACAGAGCTATCAGAGAACCTTTTAATATCATATAAATTAGTCAACAGCCTTTAAGATTAGCCTAATCAATGCAAAAGTTAAGTTTGCAATTAAAAACAAAAGTATACATTTAGGATCGAATAATACACTCTTAGTCTTACTAGCTAGCTCAAGACTATTCTATGACCATAATTACCCTTTTTTTAAACAAAGATTAGAGCATAGATTTTGTTAATCAATACTATCATTAGCTAGTTAGCTATAACTAATTAGAGTTTAAGCAGCAGGTGCATAGTCATAGTCACCATCATCATCATCGTCGCCTTCCTTGTATGAATCTCCATCGACATTGCGATAATCTTCTTCGTCAATGCAAGATAAAGATGTATAGCCAAACCATTCACCTACACCGCATGTTTTCTTAATGCACATTGGAGCAACAACCATAGAAATAGATGCCATAATTTGTATAAGATTGAAGAAAAGCAAGGTGACTTGAAATATGAAAGATAATATGTTGAGTGAGTTGTGTTGTGTTTGATTTTGAGGTTAGAGACCAATTGGTGTTTATATAACAAAAACAAAAATTGTTGGACTTGTAATGGCACAAACTTAGCACAAAGGGAGTGTGGAATTATGATTAGGGTGTGTGCATCACTTGTTATATGCTTGTGTTATGCAGTCTTGTACAGCCACATTGGCAAATGTCTTTACACATTGGAAAAAAAGCAAATAAGAATCAAATATGGCAGTGTTTTTTTTATGGATAGTAAAGCAATATATAACAAAGTGATAGAATAATATTTAAGTCAATATTTGCTTTTTATTTTACTTTTCGTATCTTTTGTTTCACAATATCTTCATTCAATTCTTACCCGGATAAAGAATATCTTAGAATTCAAATAAACTTTTATTTATGGTAAATGTTAAATTGTGTCTATGTACTTACGAATTTAAATTTAAAAAGAAATTTGTGTTTGAGTATTGTGCACTCAATATTTTAAAAATTTTAATTTTAATTTTTGCAATGCAAAATTTTTCTTTTATTTGTCTTTTAAGTTGTTAAATTATCTAATTATTGCAATTAAACATTCAATTAAATATTGGGGGTTTGTATTTGCAATTGGTTTGAAACGGAAATTAAATTGGTTTGAAAATAACAATGGGTTAAAAGCAATATTAGGTCTCCAAAAATCACAATTAACAATTCGATATATCTAGAGTCATTGTTAATTGATCAGTTATCCTACTAAGTCTAGTATCAAAACCTAGTGTTAATTGTGGCCAGTTTTAAAAACTCCCGGTAAATAATTTGCGGAGGTCCAAACCCCCGCTAAAAGGCTTAAAAACCCCCCACTAAATGGCATGTTTTTTGTATTGTGGGTTGATTCTTAGGATCAATTCATAAATGATCTGAAAAATAAACACAAGGAAAGGAATAACCAAATAACACTAACTTCGTATGTAGTTGATTAAAATTGTACTCAACAACCTAACTACATGATTCAAGTAGTATCAAAATAGATTAATCTAAAGACCTAGTCAATATGAGAGTTTAGCTGCTCTAATTGTTAAAGAAATTGCAATAGAGTTAAGCGATAGATATTTAATGTTGAGTAAACAATACTCCTTAGTTTCTCATTCGTAAACAAGCCTTATATAGGCAATATACAAAAGTTGGTTACAGTTGCTTAACTAACAAATAACTGTCAAATGAGCTTCTAACAACCTACCTAGCTGGCTTAGGCTCAGCATACGCCTATGACACACATAAAACCAAGCCTAACCCTAAGATATACAAACCACAATGCAAGAGGCCTAACAAATCTTCTCCTAAACTGAACATACACAACTTATCAGTTTACAACTTATAACTCCCGTACATCAAGCCTTTCTCTATTCCTGCAAAAGCTCTCAAGACTCGGAGCTTTTGTCATGTAATCTGCCACCTGATCAGCAGATGAACAATGCACAAGCTGAATGACTCCATCTCTTGTAAGATCTTTGTGGAAGTGAAATCTTACATCAATGTGTTTGCTACGACCATGCATCTCTTGTAAATTGTTTTTTTAAGTAAATGTTACTAAATAATGTGTACCCAATTTGCTAATTTAGACCCATTTAAATATGTTTGTATGCAACCTAAATAGACAACCTAAAAAATCAAAAAAGACAATTCGACAAAACATCATATTATTCCAATAAAAAAACAACAAACTTCATCAAATTATACCAATAAAAAAACGCAAACTTCATTAAATTTTTTTTTTTTCGAATCAACAAACTTCATTAAAACATCCTCTAGAACCAGCAACAAAACAAACTTTGCTCCGGATTTTGCTGCGGCAAAAAATCCGCAAGTATTCCAGTAGATTTTGCCGTGAAAAAATTCGCAGGTATTCTTGTAGATTGTGCTGCAGAAAAAATCCGCAGGTTTTCCTGTAGATTTTGCTACGTAAAAAATTTGCAGGTATTATTGTAGATTTAGCTGCGAAAAAAATTCTGCAGGTATTTCTGTAGATTTTTCCGTGGATTTCACACTAAGATGTAATTTACAGCAGATGTGGTATTTTCAGAAAAGTCTGCAGGTATTTCAAAATATTTTCCTACGAATTTTACACTAAAAAATAATTTCATGCGGATCTGGTATTTTCAGAAAAATCTGCAAGTATTCTTAAGGACTTTACTGCGGATTTTAATTTTTTTTTTTAAATAAACTTTTTAATTTCATTTTGATTTAAAATACATTTTTTATTAAGATAAAATTTAGAATTTTTTTCATGTTTTGTTATAATCTTTGTAAAGTTTAACTTTTTTTTTTTTTATCAAAAGAATTAATAGCAATGTTAAAATTAGAAAATAGTCTTTTTGTTAAAAAAAAGATGAATTTGGATTGTATATGTTTTCCTAAATTGTTCTTTTTTGATTTCCTAGGTTTTCATGTGTTTTCTTAAGTTCTATATATTTTATTTTCATTTTTAGCATGCTTAACAAGTGCACCAGGTACACTGAAATTTGCCATTGTAATCAATTAAGCTCATATTTCTCTTCCAAATCGTACTTACATTCAAATGGTTGACTTTATTTTTTTTTGAACTGCAAAAAAGATATATTAGGCACACCAAAGTACAAGGAGTACTTTGAGGCTCAAAAGAAACAAAACAGAGGTTACAACAAGGCCAACCAAAACGAGAAAGGCACAACCAAAAGGAAAAAACACAGCAAGGATCTCCCACAACAAGACACCACCAAGACCCATCCCACTACAACATAAACCTGCTGCAAACGCAGACAGCAAAAACAAACTAAAATCCCTATACAATCATCTAAGCATACACTCACAAGGACTCCACATCCATTCATAAAAAAGACAAGAGTTCCTAGCTACCTTATTGAGAAACCACTGCCATGATATCCTTTGAATACAATCCAACGCCTCCTCTACATTCCCAACCATATTGTTAAAGATCCGATCATTCCGAGTCTTCCAAATCACCCAGACAAAAGCCAACCATATTCAAATTAAGGTACTCAACCAAAATTGGTGGTGTTAGAGGTCCCTTATCAACAAAAATTAAGGTCTTTGAATGTGATTAATAATAAAAGGAGAAACACACAAGGAGGAAGAAGACCACAAAAGACTTGAGGTTTTTTCTTTTTTATTCTTGGTTAAAAAAATAAAGTGAAAGTAAAATTTAATAACAACCAATTATTAGAATTCAATGGTTAGGATTTGTCCTCAGTCCTCTCATCTCTTATTTTAAGAAGTCCTCTCACTTGAAAATCATTCATTTTATTGTCGCATGTGTGGAGAAGTTTTGGCATGGTGAAATTCTATTATGGTGGTCGCCGGTGTTCAAATCAAGAATTAAATAACATTGTGGTAGACTTGATTTACACTAAACTAGTAGATGTGGCCGGAAAATCACATCTAATAAAATAATAATTTTCAACATAACTCATTTTTTAAAATCCAATTTCATAGAAAGATAGATTAGGAGAGAATTATCCAATTTGATAGATCATAGAACCATTAAATCTTTACCTTGGATCGAGTAATAAACCAATACAAGTTAGGTCAAGACTATTCTATGACCATAATTAGCCTTTTCTTCAACAAAGATTAGAGCATACATTTTGTTAATCAATACTATTATACTATTACTAGCTAGTTAGCTTAACTTTCCTTAGGTAACACATTCTTAGAGTTTAAGCAGCTGGAGCATAGTCATAGTCACCGTCATCATCATCGTCTCCTTCCCGGTATGAATCTCCATCCCCATTATTATGATAATTTTCTTCTTCCTCAATGCAAGATACAGATGTATAACCAAACAATTCACCTTCACTCCATGCATTCTTAATCCACGTTGGAGCAACAGCCATGGAAATAGATGCCATTTTGGTTGAGAATGAAGAAAAGAAATATAGTTGTGTGAGTTGTGTTTTGTTTGAATTGAGGTTATAGACCAATTGGTCTTTTATATAATGAAGATAATAAAAGTTGTTTTGGACTTGTAATGGCACAAACTTAGCACAGAGGGAGTGTGGAATCATGATTTTGGTGTGTGCATTAGTTGTTATCTGCACGTGTTATCCAGTTTTGTTCACCCACATTGGCAAATGTCTTTCCAATTCAGCATATATTGTGGAAAAAAGTAGCAAAGAATCAAATATAGGAAGTGTGTGTGTGTTTTTTTTTATTTGTAAAAAAGCAATATATAACAATAGAATCTTCAGGTGGATGTATGCTAAGTCAATATTTTCTTTTCATTTTATTTGTCATCTATATCTTTTGTTTTGGATTTTTATAGGTCAACTACATTTTGTTAAAACAATATTCTAGCAAGATATGAACGATTTATGTGTTACTTGTTTTTTGAGATTGTCATAAAATATTAAGGAATAAAAGATTTGATTTTAAAGTATAGTTTGAAGAACGGTGCAGAAAATATAAAAGATATGTTTCAAATATATTTTTATGCTTAAAGGAAATTGTTACTAAAAATATATTTATGAACAATAAATATATTTATGGTAGGAATATTTAGTGCAAATATATTTATGGAAAATATATTTTGCCTCTAGAAGATTTCTTGGAGCTGAAGCATTGTTTAGTCCGTGCGAAGAAAAGCCCACGTTGCTAAGGCTATATAAAAGAAGATGTTAGACCTATTTTATTCATCGACAACGTCATATCAAAGAAAGAGTCTTTTAGCGTTTTGTGTCTTTGTTAAGCCTTGTGCTTTATTTTGTTATGTCTTGTGCTTTTTTTTTTTTTTTTTTTTTTTTTGAAACGGCTAAATTTTATTAAAAACAATTCCTACACCTAATCAAAACCCCAATCCACCCATACACCAATAATGATCCGCTAAACCCACCACAGAAAACCTATACCCGACCCTAGAGGCACCACTAAGCACTAACTTCCGAACTCGAATTAAAATTACTCGGCCCATCAAACCCAAAAAGTAGCCCCGAAAGTCAAAGGTTGAGGAACCTCGGTAGTCAGAGAATCGACAGTCAACACCTGATGCAGTCGAGTTCGACCCGATACCAGAGACCTGCAAGTCTCAACAGACTTGAACACCCCTCAGCGACTCCAAGAGTCCTGCAAATCTCACCAGATTTAAAAATGGTCAGAGACTCTTGTATCAGGAGAATCCACTCACACGCAACTTTAACCGTCCAACACCTCTCCATCGCCAATACATCCCGGAGGTACGATAAAACGACAAACTCCGTCAACACGGAGTGTCTACATAACCACCCTTTCGGGCGCGCCAGGACAACTTCCAAGACCAAGAAAACACCACCTCAGGCCACCACCACCACCACCACTGCCAGGACACCTTCAAACAAACCCCACCAAAACCAGCAGCACACCAAAGTCAAACAGCACCTAAACAAAAGCATCACCACCACCACAGCTTCACCACACCACCGCCACCTAAACGGCGCTCACCACCTTACCTCCTCCACCTTCAGCCACGCTAAAACACACCAAAACCCTGTTGCTACTGCCACCTCCACCCAACACCACAACAAAATCCCCAAGACCGATCCAACCAACAGAACACAGCAACCGTCAAAACGACAAAATCACTGCCGGCACCAAGCAAGACAAACTGAAACCACCCAAGACATAGATCCACCGCCGGAGACAAGATTCCGGCGAAGAGCTAACCAATCCTTGCAGAGAAAACCAGCGCAGCAGCAGGGTAAGCACATCAGTAGGAAGCACAGACAGGAGGAGACACGAGCCAACAGAGAGAGCTCCGTCGCCAAGCAAAGAAACGGCCGGAAGGAGGCGGGATGAAACGGCGACGAAGGGAAAACAGATCTGCCACCTACCAGCACAAACAAACCGCCAGCGCAACACCTCCACAAAACTACCACCGAAAAAGAACACCAGTACAGCACACCCCATCGGAGAAGAAAACGAAACAGTCCCTTCACCAGCGCAAACGCCACCTCAGGAAAACACAAAACCGGCGCTAGAAACAGCACCACCACCACTTCAAAACAGCGGAACCACCACAAACCCCGACAGCCAAAACCACCCACTCCACTCACGACAAAGAAAGACGGACGGAGAGCAAGAGTTGATTCTGTTTATAGGAGTATGTCTCTAGCATAATCACGGGTTGTGTGATTGAGGTGAAGTCCTGTGATTGAGGGGAAGTGAGATGAGATATCATATCTAAGAGTTTTTCGGTAGAAGTTGCACATGTAGAGGTTAGGTGATAAATCGTAAACAATCTGTTTGCCGAGGACTTTGACCTAACACTATTGTAGTGAATTTCCTTCCTGGGCCCATAGAGTAGTTGATGTTGCACCGAACTGGGTTAACATTTCACTCAACATCATTTTTTTCACAAGTGTTACAACATTGTGTACGACATCTTTCTATAGTGTGTCAGAATTTCAATTGGTATCAGAGCAGACACTTTGTTTGGTTTCTAGGTGAGCTCTACGGAATATACTTTCTAGTGCCATGGATGAGGAAGAAGATGTTGATGTGACAGATGTGATATGTATGCCTTGATAGTAAGAAATGTTAGAAAACGCTTCAAAGTAATGGATCTAGAATGTAATCATGTACGAAATACTTTCCTTATAGTCTTTCAAGCACTCTCAATTTGTCTTAGCATTTCGATGCAGATATACCCGGGATCAGAGGCGGTTCCAAGACCCAGCTAGTCTGGGCACTTGCCCGGGCTCGGACGAAAATTTTCGGTATTTTAGGGGTTAATTTTGAAAAAAATTAAAATTTTTAGGGATTAATTTAGGGCAAAACTTAGTTATTTTGTTCAAAACTTAAAATTTTCAGTACAAAACAGAAATTGGCCGAAAACTTTTGATATTTTAGGGGTTAATTTATGAAAAAATTAAAATTCTTAAGGATTAATTTAGGGCAAAACTGAGATATTTTGTTCAAAACTTAAATTTTTCAGTGCAAAACTGAAATTTTTATTTAAAACTGAAATTTTGCCCAAGCTTTAAAATTTTTCTGGCTCCGCCACTGCCTGGGATAATCCAGCCTTCTCGAGTTTGCACAAGACCGATGAAAACTCGAATGTAGCGAACAGTGTTGGAATTGTGTTTTAGTGAATTTGTGATTTTATTCATAATTTCTGAATTTGAAATGAATTATTTATAGGCTACATTGGTATTGTTTCACAAGATAGCTCCTTTTACCAAAATTCAAAACACTAGCATTTAATCACTTTCACTTTCTTGTCATTTTAGAACATACTCTTGTAATTAATGATCATAAATTACAACAAGATGTGGTGCCTGATGTTAAACATATGATGGTTTTGACATGCATATATTCAAGGAGAATAAGAAATCATTTTTTTTTCTGATGGCACCCTATTCTCTTGTGTTCATTCTGATATGCATGGTTGGATGTATTTAGGGGGAGTGATATTGTGCTTAATATATGTGGCACTATAACATTTTTATTCTACCAAAAACATCAAAAAACCAATTTGATAGAAAAATATGTGTCATAGGCTACGAGAACGGTTTCCATGGTGTTCAAGATGACTCGTTTTAAATCCAATTTGATAAAAAGATAGATGAGGAGAGAATTAGGGAATTTGATAGAACCTTTTCTTTTTATATATATGTCAAAGAAGACAAGCCGTGAGCCCGTGACATTACCATTGCAAAGATGAAAGAAACAATACATTGGTTCGGATCATATAAATTAGTCAACTACATTTCACATTAGACAAATATTAAACTTAAGTTGGAAATTTAAAATGAAATATATATATATAGATTAAGGATCGAATAATACACTAATACAAGTTAGCTCAAGACTATTCTACGACCATAATTAGCCTTTTCTTCAATAAACATTAGAGCATAAATATTGTTAATCAATACTATTACTAGCTAGTTATTAGCTAACTTTAGTTAGGTAACACATTCTTAGAATTTAAGCAGCAGGAGCATAGTCATAGTCACCGTCGTCATCATTGTCACCTTCCCTGTATAAATCTCCATCCCCATTATAATAATCTTCTTCTTCTTCAATGGTAGATACAGATGTATAACGAAACCATTCACCAACACCACATGCTTTCTCAATGCACCTTGGAGCAACAGCCATAGAAATAGATGCCATAATTTGTATAAGATTGAAGAAAAGCAAGGTGACTTGAAATATGTAAGGTAATATGTTGAGTGAGTGGGATACCATTTGTCGGCCAAAGAAGGAAGGTGGTTTGGGTGTGCGGGATCTTCGGTTGGTAAACATTAGCCTTTTAGCGAAATGGAAATGGAAATTGTTGTTTTGTGATGATGAGTTGTGGAAAGAAGTGGTGGTAGCAAGGTATGGTGCGGATGTGATGGGTAAAAGGAACCTTGGGGAATGTGATATTACTCGGTTGGGATCGTCTTGGTGGAAAGATCTTTGCCTCATTGATAAAGACTCGAATTGGTTTAATAATGCTATAAGGAAAAAGGTTGGGAATGGTAAATTGACTTCTTTTTGGAATGAGCTTTGGATAGGGGATCAAATCTCCGACAACGTTTTCCCCGATTGTTTGGTATTTCTTTGCAACGAGATGGGATGATAGGCAACTTAGGTACGATGGTGGAGGGTCGGTGGCAATGGGAGCTTCATTGGAGACGTAATTTGTTTGTTTGGGAAGAGGAACAATACCGGGCTTTTTTAGAAATTATTGCACCTTTTGTGCCTTCCGAGCGAGATGATCGGTGGTTTTGGTTGAATGATGATTTGTTAGGTTTTACAACTAATTCCGCTTATTTGTTGTTGGTGACGGAATATATACCCCCCGTGATTTGGGACCCGGTTATGTTGTTGGCATTTAAATATATGTGGAAGTGTGGGGCACCATCTAAGATTGGTGCTTTTTCATGGCAATTACTTTTGGATCGAATACAAACAAAGGACAATTTAGTGAAGCGGCGGATAATTCAAGCACAACAGGGGCAATGTGGTATTTGTGGTCGGACCAGTGAAACGGCATTACATTTATTTTTGCATTGTAATCTTGCTGCCAAGATTTGGTATGATATTATGAGCTGGATAGGTTTTGTTATTATTCTTCCTCACAATCTTGCATCCTCTTTGGCCATGCTTATTCATTGTGCAAGAAATAAAAAGGAGAAAGTTGGCTTGTCTTTAATTTGGTGTGCTGCTATGTGGGTAATTTGGAATGTCAGGAATGGTTGCATTTTCAACAATGATGCTGTGTTTGTTGAAGATGTGGTGGAACAAATAAAAAATTTGTCTTGGAAGTGGTATATTGGTAGGGTGGCGAAAGGCCCATTCTTGCTTTATGAATGGAAATGGAATCCCTTGGATTGCATGTCTCGTTGATCCCGGCTGCTGGTCTCTCTCCTTTGGTGTTGCCGTTTATTTTGTGTTTCGGTTCTGTTTCTCTGTTCCTTGTTTTTTCGCTGCCTGTAGCGCTTTTTTCCCTGCTGGTGCAGTTTTCTGTGTTGTTTGGGTGGTCGGTTTTGACCTGCCCCTTTGTAATTTGGATGCTGTTTGTTCCTTGCCTCTCAAAACATGCCTTATGTTTTTGTTGAGTTTATAATAAATTATCTTTTGCTGCTCAAAAAAAAATATGTTGAGTGAGTTGTGTTGTGTTTGATTTTGAGGTTAGAGACCAATTGGTCTTTATATAACATAAACTAAATTTGTTGGACTTGTATTGGCACAAACTTAGCACAAAGGGAGTGTGGTATTATGATTAGGGTGTGTGCATCATTTGTTATATGCTTGTGTTATGCAGTCTTGTACAGCCACAATGGCAAATTCTTTACACATTGGAAAAAAGCAGAAAAGAATAAAATATGGCAGTTTTTTTTTTTTTTTTTTATAGTAAAGCAATATATAACAAAGTGGTAGAATATTTAAGTGGATGTATCTTAAGTCAATATTTGCTTTTAATTATACTTTTTATATATTTTGTTTGACAATATCTTCATTCAATTCTTAGTATTTACATATATCACAAAATTTGCAAAACACCCTACTATATCCATAAATATCTATTGACATTCCTACTCTTATCCTGGCCATGTCTCTTTGATCAACTTCTTTCTTGTTCATAATACACATTTAGGGAGCTCAAATGTGGCTCGATCGGATTAGACTGATTCAATTGACTCATATTTTAATATAGACTTGGCCATAAATACTGAAAAGAATCTCTATAAGCATAATTTAATTGGTAGTGACATTGCTATATGTAGGATTGAGATTTGAACCATGATTGTAATCTTATTTCGGGTGAAATTCTAGTCATTAAGGCTAATTAATAAATTAAAAACCCAAAAAATAATTGTGGTGAATGTTAAATGCTCCCAAAGTTTCTCGCTTTTTATTGGATTTTCATTTATGACAATGTATTTTAAACTCTTAGTAAATTTGAGGGAAGTTGAACAATCACAAATAATTGTATTTGTTCATCAATGGATTGGAACTACAATTGCCAGTTTGGTGGTGATCTTCGCAATGCGAGGATTCCGACATGACACAAGTAGCTCTAAAGTGCAGTGAAAGTTGTTTATGAAGATATATAGTCATGCGATGATGGATGGTCTTGTGACAAATGATAATATTTTTTGTACTACTCATTTTTTTTATGGGTTTAAATTTTAGGTTTTGGACATGGACGCTCTGTTCAGCTAGTCATGAAACAATGGATTAGGTTTTTATGATTTATTTTAGATGTGAAAGATTTGATATTGTCATAGTTTGCTTTAGGTTGAATTACTTGGTATTTTGAGTGCTTGGGAAAACATTAATATGTTGATGTACTTAGGATTATATAAAATATATTTTGTTTGAATGTATGTTTATTGATTATTTTTTTGACTTATATTTTGTTTGAATATAAAAATAAAATGCAAAGATTTTCTTGTATATGTCATTACATTATGAAAATGCAATGCATTGAAAAAAAAAAAAGGTGGAAAACCAACAAAAACAAAAAGAGAGTTAAAAAAAAAAGTGAAAGTTGCTGCCGTCACAAAAAATTTGTGGAAAAAAAATTCATTTAAAAAAATTGTGAGAACTAAAAAAAGGGTTTAAAAAAAATTGAATAGCAGCGGTTCCAACCGTCGCTAAAAGTTAAAAAAAAATTACACTGCCATGATAAATAGCGGCGGTTATGAACCGGCGTCAACGTTACATGAACTGACACTAATGTTCTAGCGGCGGTTATTCCGACGCTTCTTCAGAACCGCCGCTAAATAATTTTGCGACACCGCATTTAGGGACGCTTGAGCAACCGCCGCATATAGCATTTAGCAGCAGATTGAACCGCCGCTAAATGTTTTATAATGGCTACAAATATTTGTTGCAATCATGTCACTACTTTCTTCATCTGATTAATCACTCGTTGTGAACGTCCTTCGCATTGAAATAAGAAAAATTAAATTATAGCGAAAACAAATTTTATTATTATTTACGGTAGTCCATTAGTTAGTCCATTTTTTTGTTTCAGTTTTACGGTTTTCCTTGCTCTTTATTAATAATAATTAATTTGTTTAACGTTCTAAATAAAATCTAACAAATTAATAATATATTTGAAAGTCTAAATAAAAGCCGCACTTTATTAATACTAAATAATGTGTTTGAAGGTCTAAATAAAAGTCTCACATGCATTCTAAAAATATTATATTTTTACTCTACAACCTCTCTGTAAGTTTAATAGTTGAGCAATATTAATAGAAGCACGAGGATGAAAATTTTACAAGTATATGAATGAAGGTTTATACAAATTTTGAATTTGAATCTTACATTAAATTGAATAAAATTTTAAATATTGTATTGTCTAATTACGAAAAAAATTATACTAATAATATATCATCATCATTTCTTATATATTTATAATGGTGGAGGATCCAAATTTTATACATGGGATGAAGGTTCTCTAATTAGTAGTATAACCGAGCTATATTCATAGGACCACGAGGATAACAGTTTTTCAAGTGTATGAATGAATGTATAATATAAATTATGAGTTTAACTCTTACATTAAGTTGAATAAAATTTTAATTAATAGAATAATTGAATGAAGTATTATATTGTCTAATTAAATAAAAAATCAAAATTTTTATTAGATATATTTATGATGGATGGTGCATCCGAATTTTTATACACATGATGAAAGTTCTATAGATTATATTAGTGGCTAAATTCAATGTAAATAGAGAGTTTAGAGTTTGAAGTTTGGTTCTTATAGGTTATATTCACTAGTGGAAAAATAAGAATGTAATTAGAGATATTACACTTGTTTAATTGAAAATGGGTGTAAAAAAGTTATGTTGTAATATTAGACACCACGTTTAAAGGAAAATGGTGTAATATTGAAAGATTAGTCACCTAAAATTTATGATACACTTGTTATATAAAAAATGTGAGAAAAACTAGATGTAAAAGAGATATGTTGTAATATTAGACACCATATTTAAAGAAATCGGTGTAATAGTTAAATGGGATTCACCCAAAATTTATAATACACTTGTTATATAAAAAAGGTGAGACAAACTAGACTTATATTTAATAATAACTTGCTTCAAAAGAAATTTAATATAGTAGTTAGTTACACATTATTCCTTACAAATAGAAACAAACTTTTTTATATTTGGAATGTATCAAACAAACTTATCTTCATTAATGGTAAAAAAAAAAACAAACAAACTCTTTCTCTCTACATACCCCATCTATCTCACTCAAATTATAAACCCCTCTCTTCCACCACACCCCACCGGTGTCACCGACTCTTTCCGTTTGCGCTCATCCGTTCACACCCCCTCTTATCTCTTTGTTTTCTATTCTAATATAAAAGTAAACATATTTCTTAATCTTTATCATTATCTCTTCATCCTTGTATCTACAATAAGAAGGGTTCTTACTTCTTACCCTAGGGTTTCTCTTATGATGATTTTGTATTTTAGTTACTTCTTGTTTACCTTGTCTCCAAACTCTTGTACACATTCTTTAACATGATTATTGAGTCTTCTTTGAAAATTTTATATGGTTGAGATCTTTCAATTATGATAGTGGGAATTCAAAGAAATAATAGTGTAATATTTCTTTCATGAATTCATTTAGTAAGTATTCAAAGAAGATCATGATTGGAAACTCTACATATCCATTAAATCTTTAAAGCATGTGATGAATTGTAGGTAGGAAAGTTCAATTGTTTTTCACTAATTCTTTAGATTGTCGGATTATTTGTTTTGTTGCCATTGATGTAGGTCAATATATTAATAATTTTTTTGTTGGTAAAAAGTCAATTAATTCTTTACTATATAGTTTCCTAATTTATTTGTTTTTGAATGTATAAATATTAAATCGACAAAACTCTACAACTCATGGCTCAATTTGTTTGCAAATGGTTGAAGAATAAAAACAAGAGTGTCAAATGCAAGTGCTTGAAAAGTTAAAGCAACAAGATCATCAAGAAAAACGAAGAAAAGACAACAAGATGAATGGATTTGAAAACAAAATATAAATATAGCTTATGTTTAATGTATGATTTTTTTGGTACAAATTACTTAAGAATTTGATTTTTGTTTTGTTTCAAGAATGATTTGGCTAATGAATATTTAGAATTTATAAAATAAAATTGTATATTTTACATCAGCTATCTTGTAAAAACAGTGTAAAGTATTGGAATTCAATGTAAATGATACACATTACATTCATTATACATAAATTAGGTGTAAAATCATTAAAAAAATAGTGTAAACAACACACAATTTACATCTATTAAAATTAAAAATAGGTGTCAAATTCTTGTAATTAAGTGTAAATAATATGCATTTTACACCTTTTTTAATTAAAAATCAGTATAATATAATCCTTTTCACACCTGTTTTATAACGGGTGTAAATTTCTTGCACATATCTCACCGGCTGAGTTCACACCGGATCAAAATTGGTGTAATATCTCCAAAAAATTGGTGTGAAATCCCCATTTTACACTAGTGATTAGTGGAAATTTTAAAAATTTCAAAATTTTATATTTGAACGTAGAAAAAAAATATCAAAATTTGATCCAAGATTTGTTCCTTGACCAAGGCGTATAGAAATTAATATACACTTTTAGTTCTTTGGTAGAATAATTATTTCACATAGCAACCGAAATATTAACGCAAAAAAATAAAAAATAAAATAAAAAATAAATTATAACTTTTGAAAATAAGATAACCAAATGTACATTTAAATTTATTATTAATAAAATATACATTTTTTCTAATTATTATTAAAATACTATAGAAAAAGTTGATATAATATAAAATAATTTATATTTTTATAATTGAAAACTAACTCGTACAGTCGCACCGATAATTTATTCTAGTGTGTGTATATATATATCGGTATTGCTTAGTGTTTGACATATGACAAATTTTTGGATAGGCACAAATGTTTTGACATAAAATTTAGACACACTTACATAATAATAAGATTTAAAGAAAAATAAAATGATCACATCAAATAATATAATTTTAATATTTTTTATTTATTTTTTTTAGTTTAATATGAATGTATCTAAAATTGAGATGTTATATTTATGCCTATCGTAGACTTTTTGGTCACATATATCATCTGACAAATGCCATCCAAGCATGCAGCAACCATCACATTGGCTAGTGGTAGACTTTCCTCACAATCATAAGGGGATGTACATTTGGTTAATGTTGGTTTGAAATCGAATTCAAATGCAAGCACCTCTGTAGTAAACAATAGGAAAAGAACCATAGCGGAAACTAATTTAAGAATTTTAGACATAATTCTTTTAGTACATAAGCAAAAGAATATGGTTTCATCAATTTATAGTGTATAAGGCTCACAAATTATTAACAATTATCAAATATTTTTAGCAACTAAGAGTATCAATGTTTTGTATTTGTCCGTTTAGAACACTTAGTAAATGGTGTACCATAAAAAAACACTTAATAATTGTCTCTTCGGTAGATCAATATCTTGAGTTTATCATTTAATCATTAGAATTAATTATTTTTTAACATTGATACTTCGATTATCCAAAAAAACATAAACATATTTATTTTTATTTATATAATATGGTATCGATTGATCCTCTTGCCTTACGGTGGATGTCAATTGTTATGAATTCGCCGATAACTCACCAATAAAAAAACTTGATGTGTGGGGCAAACGTAGCAAATAACCAAATATAATAAGGGTGATAGAGATGATGATGATGATGCAATAATTCAAACAAGGATCTTGTTAACTAGTGCACCCGGTGCACTAGTCAAGAAATCCAAAAGTAGTAAATTTTACATTGAAAAAAACATACTTACACTTTAATAAAAAAAAATTAACTACATTCCAAGAAAATTTTACCACTTTTAATTCTTTAACTAGTGAAAGGGGTGCACTATTTAGTATTTGCCTTCAAACAATAAAGGCGGAAGATAAATAACACAATTAATTTGTTTACCCAGTTCAGAATAACCTATTCTGGGAGAGAGCACCTCTCCACTCTACTAGAATCAAATAATCACTTTACAAGAGTTCCTAATTTGGTACAAGGAATTAACCAATCCTAATTCTACTCAAAACCCAAATCTCTTCTCGTGGCCAAGAGACTCAATTTGACCTAGTCTACCCATAGTTTGCCCTAGGATTCAAAACCCTAGCCTTTAGTGGTGGCAAACCCCAACTCTCTACATCATGTTTCACTCTTTGCTCACCCAATTAATTTTTCTATGAATAAAGCAATCTTTATTTATAGAAAAATATATGCCTATAAAATCAATAATATTCTGATTCCAATTTTAAGATTTCAAGACATATCCAACAGAATCACTGTGGTATTGGATCAAAATCTGCTAAAGTCCAGAGTCTCTTGCCTAGAATCTAGAGTCAGCTTTTTTTTTTTGCTTGAAATTTTGCACGATAAAACGATTAGTGTATAAAATTGTTCTCTATATACTTTATTATCATCAACACTTATTATGACCATGGTTCGTAGAACCAAACCTGTTCCAACAAGCAATGCCCTTGGTTTATGTGTACGTACTTTGTTGTTATCGATAGAAACTTTATGTGTTCAATTATTTTGCATCCTTTCCAGTATTCATATAGTTCAAGTCCTAGAACTCGAAACCCAAAAACACAATTCGATTTCTATAACTCGAGTAAAGGTGTTTTTGGAATTATAGGGGGCACTTAAGATGCTAATGGGGTGACAAAATAAAATCTTGTATAACATGTATAATGCGGAATTTGTGTTAAACATGAGCAATTCTGCTACTTAAATAGTGGATTTATTAAGCATCAACAATTTTTGAGAAAATTTTAAAACCACAATTTGTTTCCTGTCTTGCCAACTATGTCCACATGGTTAACTGTCAGCTACTGATAGTGTTCCTATTGTTGTTCTTTAATGATCATGGTTAAGATTGCTATCGCAATCGACGGTGGATTTCTTTGACAGCAGGTTTCCTACTTTAAAGTTGATGGAATGAGGAGGGAAAGTGGTGGTTTTCGTTGTATACGTTGGAACAATTCGCTACTTAGATAGAGAACTCTTTAATCGATTTACTACTTAAATAGCGGATGAAAATAAAATTCAAGATTTTGATTGAGATCTTTGGAGGCGTAAAATCTTGAAACATTAATAAATTTGAATATGTTTTAGGCAAGTAGCGGATTTTAATTATTTTTTTTTGTACGGAAAAAACTAATTATTACTTAAGAAGCCAACATAGGTATTATTAATATTTAGCAGGTGGCCTAAAAAAACTTTAAGGTAAAAGTCTCGAATAATGCATATAGTTTGGATATATGGCCGTCTAGAATCTTCTTTTTGAAGAATGAAAAGATTTATTTATGCGAAAGGATCAGTTGGATAAACATTTTCGGACCCGTTTGATGCGCAGGATAGTGAGATAGAATATGATAAAATTATCCTATCCTATTTCAATCCATTGTTTGATGCACTAATAAAAAAGGATAAATTAAACCTTGTCATATCTTATCCTATTGCTTTTTTGTTATTTTAATCCTTAATTTTTGTGGGTTAGCAACAGGATAGTGAGGCACCTTCTTCGATTCTCGCTGCCAGTAACTTTATACATTTATATGTGGAATTTGTCTTTTATGCTATACACATTATTTTCGTAACATTTTAAAACTTTTTTTTTTTTAATATTCCTGTAAGTTATTTTACAATCATTTTAAAATCTGTTGCTATACAGATTACCGATGTAAGTTATTTTACACCCTTTCTTATAAGTTATTCCTGTAGTTTTTTTTTCGAACTTCAATCTCTCTGTATGTTATTTTACACTTTTTTTTTTTGGAAAAATAGTCTTTTTTTTTAGTTTGATTTTTGTTGAAAATTGTCTAATACTTTCATTACATATTTTATTCAATGTTAATTAAAAAAATTAAAACTATTTTTATTATAAAAAAAATGCATTTATTTTACAAGAATAATTTTTGTATTTAAATATAACATGTGTTTTATTATCAAGTCAATATAAAATACATTTATTTCTTCATGATAAATTAATGATATCATGCGTCTTATCATATGTGCACCAAACACATGACATGATATGTGTTTATCATGTTACTATCCTATCTTATCATTATCCAGCTTTTTATCATATCATACTTCTATCGTATCATGTGCATATCCCTTTTAAGTTTAACCATTTCGTTTTCTTGCATATCATATCCTCATATAAAAATCATTAGTCAAGTATTTAGTTGTAAACAGAGCTATCAGAGAACCTTTTAATATCATATAAATTAGTCAACAGCCTTTAAGATTAGCCTAATCAATGCAAAAGTTAAGTTTGCAATTAAAAACAAAAGTATACATTTAGGATCGAATAATACACTCTTAGTCTTACTAGCTAGCTCAAGACTATTCTATGACCATAATTACCCTTTTTTTAAACAAAGATTAGAGCATAGATTTTGTTAATCAATACTATCATTAGCTAGTTAGCTATAACTAATTAGAGTTTAAGCAGCAGGTGCATAGTCATAGTCACCATCATCATCATCGTCGCCTTCCTTGTATGAATCTCCATCGACATTGCGATAATCTTCTTCGTCAATGCAAGATAAAGATGTATAGCCAAACCATTCACCTACACCGCATGTTTTCTTAATGCACCTTGGAGCAACAACCATAGAAATAGATGCCATAATTTGTATAAGATTGAAGAAAAGCAAGGTGACTTGAAATATGAAAGATAATATGTTGAGTGAGTTGTGTTGTGTTTGATTTTGAGGTTAGAGACCAATTGGTGTTTATATAACAAAAACAAAAATTGTTGGACTTGTAATGGCACAAACTTAGCACAAAGGGAGTGTGGAATTATGATTAGGGTGTGTGCATCACTTGTTATATGCTTGTGTTATGCAGTCTTGTACAGCCACATTGGCAAATGTCTTTACACATTGGAAAAAAAGCAAATAAGAATCAAATATGGCAGTGTTTTTTTATGGATAGTAAAGCAATATATAACAAAGTGATAGAATAATATTTAAGTCAATATTTGCTTTTTATTTTACTTTTCGTATCTTTTGTTTCACAATATCTTCATTCAATTCTTACCCGGATAAAGAATATCTTAGAATTCAAATAAACTTTTATTTATGGTAAATGTTAAATTTTGTCTATGTACTTACGAATTTAAATTTAAAAAGAAATTTGTGTTTGAGTATTGTGCACTCAATATTTTAAAAATTTTAATTTTAATTTTTGCAATGCAAAATTTTTCTTTTATTTGTCTTTTAAGTTCTTAAATTAGCTAATTACTGCAATTAAACATTCAATTAAATATTGGGGGTTTGTATTTGCAATTGGTTTGAAACGGAAATTAAATTGGTTTGAAAATAACAATGGGTTAAAAGCAATATTAGGTCTCCAAAAATCACAATTAACAATTCGATATATCTCGAGTCATTGTTAATTGATCAGTTATCCTACTAAGTCTAGTATCAAAACCTAGTGTTAATTGTGGCCAGTTTTAAAAACTCCCGGTAAATAATTTGTGGAGGTCCAAACCCCCGCTAAAAGGCTTAAAAACCCCCCACTAAATGGCATGTTTTTTGTATTGTGGGTTGATTCTTAGGATCAATTCATAAATGATCTGAAAAATAAACACAAGGAAAGGAATAACCAAATAACACTAACTTCGTATGTAGTTGATTAAAATTGTACTCAACAACCTAACTACATGATTCAAGTAGTATCAAAATAGATTAATCTAAAGACCTAGTCAATATGAGAGTTTAGCTGCTCTAATTGTTAAAGAAATTGCAATAGAGTTAAGCGATAGATATTTAATGTTGAGTAAACAATACTCCTTAGTTTCTCATTCGCAAACAAACCTTATATAGGCAATATACAAAAGTTGGTTACAGTTGCTTAACTAACAAATAACTGTCAAATGAGCTTCTAACAACCTACCTAGCTGGCTTAGGCTCAGCATACGCCTATGACACACATAAAACCAAGCCTAACCCTAAGATATACAAACCACAATGCAAGAGGCCTAACAAATCTTCTCCTAAACTGAACATACACAACTTATCAGTTTACAACTTATAACTCCCGCACATCAAGCCTTTCTCTATTCCTGCAAAAGCTCTCAAGACTCGGAGCTTTTGTCATGATATCTGCCACCTGATCAGCAGATGAACAATGCACAAGCTGAATGACTCCATCTCTTGTAAGATCTTTGTGGAAGTGAAATCTTACATCAATGTGTTTGCTACGACCATGCATCTCTTGTAAATTGTTTTTTTAAGTAAATGTTACTAAATAATGTGTACCCAATTTGCTAATTTAGACCCATTTAAATATGTTTGTATGCAACCTAAATAGACAACCTAAAAAATCAAAAAAGACAATTTGACAAAACATCATATTATTCCAATAAAAAAACAACAAACTTCATCAAATTATACCAATAAAAAAACGCAAACTTCATTAAATTATTTTTTTTTTCGAATCAACAAACTTCATTAAAACATCCTCTAGAACCAGCAACAAAACAAACTTTGCTCCGGATTTTGCTGTGGCAAAAAATCCGTAAGTATTCCAGTAGATTTTGCCGTGAAAAAATTCGCAGGTATTCTTGTAGATTATGCTGCAGAAAAAATCCGCAGGTTTTCCTGTAGATTTTGCTACGTAAAAAATTTGCAGGTATTATTGTAGATTTAGCTGCGGAAAAAATTCTGCAGGTATTTCTGTAGATTTTTCCGTGGATTTCACACTAAGATGTAATTTACAGCAGATTTGGTATTTTCAGGAAAGTCTGCAGGTATTTCAAAAGATTTTCCTACGAATTTTACACTAAAAAATAATTTCATGCGGATCTGGTATTTTCAGAAAAATCTGCAAGTATTCTTAAGGACTTTACTGCGGATTTTAATTTTTTTTTTAAATAAACTTTTTAATTTCATTTTGATTTAAAATACATTTTTGATTAAGATAAAATTTAGAATTTTTTTCATGTTTTGTTATAATCTTTGTAAAGTTTAACTTTTTTTTTTTTATCAAAAGAATTAATAGCAATGTTAAAATTAGAAAATAGTCTTTTTGTTAAAAAAAAGATGAATTTGGATTGTATATGTTTTCCTAAATTGTTCTTTTTTGATTTCCTAGGTTTTCATGTGTTTTCTTAAGTTCTATATATTTTATTTTCATTTTTAGCATGCTTAACAAGTGCACCAGGTACACTGAAATTTGCCATTGTAATCAATTAAGCTCATATTTCTCTTCCAAATCGTACTTACATTCAAATGGTTCAAAATGACTTTATTCATATTCAAATTAAGGTACTCAACCAAAATTGGTGGTGTTAGAGGTCCCTTATCAATAAAAATTAAGGTCTTTGAATGTAATTAATAATAAAAGGAGAAACACACAAGGAGGAAGAAGACCACAAAAGACTTGAGGTTTTTTCTTTTTTATTCTTGGTTAAAAAAATAAAGTGAAAGTAAAATTTAATAACAACCAATTATTAGAATTCAATGGTTAGGATTTGTCCTCAGTCCTCTCATCTCTTATTTTAAGAAGTCCTCTCACTTGAAAATCATTCATTTTATTGTCGCATGTGTGGAGAAGTTTTGGCATGGTGAAATTCTATTATGGTGGTCGCCGGTGTTCAAATCAAGAATTAAATAACATTGTGGTAGACTTGATTTACACTAAACTAGTAGATGTGGCCGGAAAATCACATCTAATAAAATAATAATTTTCAACATAACTCATTTTTTAAAATCCAATTTCATAGAAAGATAGATTAGGAGAGAATTATCCAATTTGATAGATCATAGAACCATTAAATCTTTACCTTGGATCGAGTAATAAACTAATACAAGTTAGGTCAAGACTATTCTATGACCATAATTAGCCTTTTCTTCAACAAAGATTAGAGCATACATTTTGTTAATCAATACTATTATACTATTACTAGCTAGTTAGCTTAACTTTCCTTAGGTAACACATTCTTAGAGTTTAAGCAGCTGGAGCATAGTCATAGTCACCGTCATCATCATCGTCTCCTTCCCGGTATGAATCTCCATCCCTATTATTATGATAATTTTCTTCTTCCTCAATGCAAGATACAGATGTATAACCAAACAATTCACCTTCACTCCATGCATTCTTAATCCACGTTGGAGCAACAGCCATGGAAATAGATGCCATTTTGGTTGAGAATGAAGAAAAGAAATATAGTTGTGTGAGTTGTGTTTTGTTTGAATTGAGGTTATAGACCAATTGGTCTTTTATATAATGAAGATAATAAAAGTTGTTTTGGACTTGTAATGGCACAAACTTAGCACAGAGGGAGTGTGGAATCATGATTTTGGTGTGTGCATTAGTTGTTATCTGCACGTGTTATCCAGTTTTGTTCACCCACATTGGCAAATGTCTTTCCAATTCAGCATATATTGTGGAAAAAAGTAACAAAGAATCAAATATAGGAAGTGTGTGTGTGTTTTTTTTTATTTGTAAAAAAGCAATATATAACAATAGAATCTTCAGGTGGATGTATGCTAAGTCAATATTTTCTTTTCATTTTATTTGTCATCTATATCTTCTGTTTTGGATTTTTATAGGTCAACTACATTTTGTTAAAACAATATTCTAGCAAGATATGAACGATTTATGTGTTACTTGTTTTTTGAGATTGTCATAAAATATTAAGGAATAAAAGATTTGATTTTAAAGTATAGTTTGAAGAACGGTGCAGAAAATATAAAAGATATGTTTCAAATATATTTTTATGCTTAAAGGAGATTGTTACTAAAAATATATTTATGAACAATAAATATATTTATGGTAGGAATATTTAGTGCAAATATATTTATGGAAAATATATTTTGCCTCTAGAAGATTTCTTGGAGCTGAAGCATTGTTTAGTCCGTGCGAAGAAAAGCCCACGTTGCTAAGGCTATATAAAAGAAGATGTTAGACCTATTTTATTCATCGACAACGTCATATCAAAGAAAGAGTCTTTTAGCGTTTTGTGTCTTTGTTAAGCCTTGTGCTTTATTTTGTTATGTCTTGTGCTTCTTTTTTTTTTTTTTTTTTTTTTTTGAAACGGTTAAATTTTATTAAAAACAATTCCTCCACAAGAAGTGTAAGGAATTGTCGTGGAACATACAACAAAGGTAACGTAATATAACACAATTACCAACACCTAATCAAAACCCCAATCCACCCATACACCAATAATGATCCGCTAAACCCACCAGAGAAAACCTATACCCGACCCTAGGAGGCACCACTAAGCACTAACTTCCGAACTCGAATTAAAATTACTCGGCCCATCAGACCCAAAAAGTAGCCCCGAAAGTCAAAGGTTGAGGAACCTCGGTAGTCAGAGAATCGACAGTCAACACCTGATGCAGTCGAGTTCGACCCGATACCAGAGACCTGCAAGTCTCAACAGACTTGAACACCCCTCAGCGACTCCAAGAGTCCTGCAAATCTCACCAGATTTAAAAATGGTCAGAGACTCTTGTATCAGGAGAATCCACTCACACGCAACATTAACCGTCCAACACCTCTCCATCGCCAATACATCCCGGAGGTACGATAAAACGACAAACTCCGTCAACACGGAGTGTCTACATACCCACCCTTTCGGGCGCGCCAGGACAACTTCCAAGACCAAGAAAACACCACCTCAGGCCACCAGCACCACCACCACTGCCAGGACACCTTCAAACAAACCCCACCAAAACCAGCAGCACACCAAAGTCAAACAGCACCTAAACAAAAGCATCACCACCACCACAGCTTCACCACACCACCGCCACCTAAACGGCGCTCACCACCTTACCTCCTCCACCTTCAGCCACGCTAAAACACACCAAAACCCTGTTGCTACTGCCACCTCCACCCAACACCACAACAAAATCCCCAAGACCGATCCAACCAACAGAACACAGCAACCGCCAAAACGACAAAATCACTGCCGGCACCAAGCAAGACAAATTGAAACCACCCAAGACATAGATCCACCGCCGGAGACAAGATTCCGGCGAGGAGCTAACCAATCCTTGCAGAGAAAACCAGCGCAGCAGCAGGGTAAGCACATTGGTAGGAAGCACAGACAGGAGGAGACACGAGCCAACAGAGAGAGCTCCGTCGCCAAGCAAAGAAACGGCCGGAAGGAGGCGAGATGAAACGGCGACGAAGGGAAAACAGATCTGCCACCTACCAGCACAAACAAACCGCCGGCGCAACACCTCCACAAAACTACCACCGGAAAAGAACACCAGTACAGCACACCCCACCGGAGAAGAAAACGAAACAGTCCCTTCACCAGCGCAAACGCCACCTCCGGAAAACACAAAACCGGCGCTAGAAACAGCACCACCACCACTTCAAAACAGCGGAACCACCACAAACCCCGACAGCCAAAACCACCCACTCCACTCACGACAAAGAAAGACGGACGGAGAGCAAGAGTTGATTCTGTTTATAGGAGTATGTCTCTAGCATAATCACGGGTTGTGTGATTGAGGTGAAGTCCTGTGATTGAGGGGAAGTGAGATGAGATATCATATCTAAGAGTTTTTCGGTAGAAGTTGCACATGTAGAGGTTAGGTGATAAATCGCAAACAATCTGTTTGCCGAGGACTTTGACCTAACACTATTGTAGTGAATTTCCTTCCTGGGCCCATAGAGTAGTTGATGTTGCACCGAACTGGGTTAACATTTCACTCAACATCATTTTTTTCACAAGTGTTACAACATTGTGTACGACATCTTTCTATAGTGTGTCAGAATTTCAATTGGTATCAGAGCAGACACTTTGTTTGGTTTCTAGGTGAGCTCTACGGAATATACTTTCTAGTGCCATGGATGAGGAAGAAGATGTTGATGTGACAGATGTGATATGTATGCCTTGATAGTAAGAAATGTTAGAAAACGCTTCAAAGTAATGGATCTAGATTGTAATCATGTACGAAATACTTTCCTTATAGTATTTCAAGCACTCTCAATTTGTCTTAGCATTTCGATGCTGATATACCCGGGATCAGAGGCGGTTCCAAGACCCAGCTAGTCTGGGCACTTGCCCGGGCTCGGACGAAAATTTTCGGTATTTTAGGGGTTAATTTTGAAAAAAATTAAAATTTTTAGGGATTAATTTAGGGCAAAACTTAGTTATTTTGTTCAAAACTTAAAATTTTCAGTACAAAACAGAAATTGGCCGAAAACTTTTGATATTTTAGGGGTTAATTTATGAAAAAATTAAAATTCTTAAGGATTAATTTAGGGCAAAACTGAGATATTTTGTTCAAAACTTAAATTTTTCAGTGCAAAACTGAAATTTTTATTTAAAACTGAAATTTTGCCCAAGCTTTAAAATTTTTCTGGCTCCGCCACTGCCTGGGATAATCCAGCCTTCTCGAGTTTGCACAAGACCGATGAAAACTCGAATGTAGCGAACAGTGTTGGAATTGTGTTTTAGTGAATTTGTGATTTTATTCATAATTTCTGAATTTGAAATGAATTATTTATAGGCTACATTGGTATTGTTTCACAAGATAGCTCCTTTTACCAAAATTCAAAACACTAGCATTTAATCACTTTCACTTTCTTGTCATTTTAGAACATACTCTTGTAATTAATGATCATAAATTACAACAAGATGTGGTGCCTGATGTTAAACATCTGATGGTTCTGACATGCATATATTCAAGGAGAATAAGAAATCATTTTTTTTCTGATGGCACCCTATTCTCTTGTGTTCATTCTGATATGCATGGTTGGATGTATTTAGGGGGAGTGATATTGTGCTTAATATATGTGGCACTATAACATTTTTATTCTACCAAAAACATCAAAAAACCAATTTGATAGAAAAATATGTGTCATAGGCTACGAGAACGGTTTTCATGGTGTTCAAGATGACTCGTTTTAAATCCAATTTGATAAAAAGATAGATGAGGAGAGAATTAGGGAATTTGATAGAACCTTTTCTTTTTATATATATGTCAAAGAAGACAAGCCGTGAGCCCGTGACATTACCATTGCAAAGATGAAAGAAACAATACATTGGTTCGGATCATATAAATTAGTCAACTACATTTCACATTAGGCAAATATTAAACTTAAGTTGGAAATTTAAAATGAAATATATATATATATATATATAGATTAAGGATCGAATAATACACTAATACAAGTTAGCTCAAGACTATTCTACGACCATAATTAGCCTTTTCTTCAATAAACATTACAGCATAAATATTGTTAATCAATACTATTACTAGCTAGTTATTAGCTAACTTTAGTTAGGTAACACATTCTTAGAATTTAAGCAGCAGGAGCATAGTCATAGTCACCGTCGTCATCATCGTCGCCTTCCCTGTATAAATCTCCATCCCCATTATAATAATCTTCTTCTTCTTCAATGGTAGATACATATGTATAACGAAACCATTCACCAACACCACATGCTTTCTCAATGCACCTTGGAGCAACAGCCATAGAAATAGATGCCATAATTTGTATAAGATTGAAGAAAAGCAAGGTGACTTGAAATATGTAAGGTAATATGTTGAGTGAGTGGGATACCATTTGTCGGCCAAAGAAGGAAGGTGGTTTGGGTGTGCGGGATCTTCGGTTGGTAAACATTAGCCTTTTAGCGAAATGGAACTGGAAATTGTTGTTTTGTGATGATGAGTTGTGGAAAGAAGTGGTGGTAGCAAGGTATGGTGCGGATGTGATGGGTAAAAGGAACCTTGGAGAATGTGATATTACTCGGTTGGGATCGTCTTGGTGGAAAGATCTTTGCCTCATTGATAAAGACTCGAATTGGTTTAATAATGCTATAAGGAAAAAGGTTGGGAATGGTAAATTGACTTCTTTTTGGAATGAGCTTTGGATAGGGGATCAAACTCTCCGACAACGTTTTCCCCGATTGTTTGGTATTTCTTTGCAACGAGATGGGATGATAGGCAACTTAGGTACGATGGTGGAGGGTCGGTGGCAATGGGAGCTTCATTGGAGACGTAATTTGTTTGTTTGGGAAGAGGAACAATACCGGGCTTTTTTAGAAATTATTGCACCTTTTGTGCCTTCCGAGCGAGATGATCGGTGGTTTTGGTTGAATGATGATTTGTTAGGTTTTACAACTAATTCCGCTTATTTGTTGTTGGTGACGGAATATATACCCCCCGTGATTTGGGACCCGGTTATGTTGTTGGCATTTAAATATATGTGGAAGTGTGGGGCACCATCTAAGGTTGGTGCTTTTTCATGGCAATTACTTTTGGATCGAATACAAACAAAGGACAATTTAGTGAAGCGGCGGATAATTCAAGCACAACAGGGGCAATGTGGTATTTGTGGTCGGACCAGTGAAACGGCATTACATTTATTTTTGCATTGTAATCTTGCTGCCAAGATTTGGTATGATATTATGAGCTGGATAGGTTTTGTTATTACTCTTCCTCACAATCTTGCATCCTCTTTGGCCATGCTTATTCATTGTGCAAGAAATAAAAAGGAGAAAGTTGGCTTGTCTTTAATTTGGTGTGCTGCTATGTGGGTAATTTGGAATGTCAGGAATGGTTGCATTTTCAACAATGATGCTGTGTTTGTTGAAGATGTGGTGGAACAAATAAAAAATTTGTCTTGGAAGTGGTATATTGGTAGGGTGGCGAAAGGCCCATTCTTGCTTTATGAATGGAAATGGAATCCCTTGGATTGCATGTCTCGTTGATCCCGGCTGCTGGTCTCTCTCCTTTGGTGTTGTCGTTTATTTTGTGTTTCGGTTCTGTTTCTCTGTTCCTTGTTTTTTCGCTGCCTGTAGCGCTTTTTTCCCTGCTGGTGCAGTTTTCTGTGTTGTTTGGGTGGTCGGTTTTGACCTGCCCCTTTGTAATTTGGATGCTGTTTGTTCCTTGCCTCTCAAAACATGCCTTATGTTTTTGTTGAGTTTATAATAAATTATCTTTTGCTGCTCAAAAAAAAATATGTTGAGTGAGTTGTGTTGTGTTTGATTTTGAGGTTAGAGACCAATTGGTCTTTATATAACATAAACTAACTTTGTTGGACTTGTATTGGCACAAACTTAGCACAAAGGGAGTGTGGTATTATGATTAGGGTGTGTGCATCATTTGTTATATGCTTGTGTTATGCAGTCTTGTACAGCCACATTGGCAAATTCTTTACACATTGGAAAAAAGCAGAAAAGAATAAAATATGGCAGTTTTTTTTTTTTTTTTATAGTAAAGCAATATATAACAAAGTGGTAGAATATTTAAGTGGATGTATCTTAAGTCAATATTTGCTTTTAATTATACTTTTTATATATTTTGTTTCACAATATCTTCATTCAATTCTTAGTATTTACATATATCACAAAATTTGCAAAACACCCTACTATATCCATAAATATCTATTGACATTCCTACTCTTATCCTGGCCATGTCTCTTTGATCAACTTCTTTCTTGTTCATAATACACATTTAGGGAGCTCAAATGTGGCTCGATCGGATTAGACTGATTCAATTGACTCATATTTTAATATAGACTTGGCCATAAATACTGAAAAGAATCTCTATAAGCATAATTTAATTGGTAGTGACATTGCTATATGTAGGATTGAGATTTGAACCATGATTGTAATTTTATTTCGGGTGAAATTCTAGTCATTAAGGCTAATTAATAAATTCAAAACCCAAAAAATAATTGTGGTGAATGTTAAATGCTCCCAAAGTTTCTCGCTTTTTATTGGATTTTCATTTATGACAATGTATTTTAAACTCTTAGTAAATTTGAGGGAAGTTGAACAATCACAAATAATTGTATTTGTTCATCAATGGATTGGAACTACAATTGACAGTTTGGTGGTGATCTTCGCAATGCGAGGATTCCGACGTGACACAAGTAGCTCTAAAGTGCAGTGAAAGTTGTTTATGATGATATATAGTCATGCGATGATGGATGGTCTTGTGACAAATGATAATATTTTTTGTACTACTCATTTTTTTTATGGGTTTAAATTTTAGGTTTTGGACATGGACGCTCTTTTCAGCTAGTCATGAAACAATGGATTAGGTTTTTATGATTTATTTTAGATGTGAAAGATTTGATATTGTCATAGTTTGCTTTAGGTTGAATTACTTGGTATTTTGAGTGCTTGGGAAAACATTAATATGTTGATGTACTTAGGATTATATAAAATATATTTTGTTTGAATGTATGTTTATTCATTATTTTTTTGACTTATATTTTGTTTGAATATAAAAATAAAATGCAAAGATTTTCTTGTATATGTCATTACATTATGAAAATGCAATGCATTGAAACAAAATGTGGAAAACCAACAAACGCAAAATGAGAGTTAAAAAAAAAAGTGAAAGTTGCTGCCGTCACCAAGAAATTGTGGGAAAAAAATGCATTTAAAAAAATGACTTAAATATCCAAAAGATCCCTGCACTTAGGGGTCGTTTGAGTTTTACTCCCTGCTTTTCAAAAAACTTTCGTTTTGCCACTGCACTTTCAGTCAACTTTAAAATTAGTCCCTCAGTTGACTTTTTTGTTGATGTGTCACCAATTTCAACATGTGGCACTGATGATTGCGCTTGAAAGATGCTGACTCATTAAGAAACACTTTGAAAGGACGATAAATAGCGGTGGTTCCAACCGTCGCTAAAAGTTAAAAAAAATTTACAGTGCCATGATAAATAGCGGCGGTTATGAACCGGCGTCAACGTTACATGAACTGACACTAATGTTCTAGCGGCGGTTATTCTGACGCTTCTTCAGAACCGCCGCTAAATAATTTTGCGACACCGCATTTAGGGACGCTTGACCAACCGCCGCATATAGCATTTAGCAGCAGATTGAACCGCCGCTAAATGTTTTATAATGGCTACAAATATTTGTTGCAATCATGTCATTACTTTCTTCATCTGATTAATCACTCGTTGTGAACGTCCTTCGCATTGAAATAAGAAAAATTAAATTATAGCGAAAACAAATTTTATTATTATTTACGGTAGTCCATTTTTTTGTTTCATTTTTACGGTTTTCCTTACTCTTATATACATTACACGCTATATTAATAATAATTAATATGTTTAAAGTTCTAAATAAAATCTAACAAATTAATAATATATTTTAAAGTCTAAATAAAAGCCGCATTTTATTAATACTAAATAATGTGTTTGAAGGTCTAAATAAAAGTCTCACATGCATTCTAAAAATATTATATTTTTACTCTACAACCTCTCTGTAAGTTTAATAGTTGAGCTATATTAATAGAAGCATGAGGATGAAAATTTTACAAGTATATGAATGAAGGTTTATAGAAATTTTGAATTTGAATCTTACATTAAATTGAATAAAATTTTAAATATTATATTGTCTAATTACAAAAAAAAATTATACTAATAATATATCATCATCATTTCTTATATATTTATAATGGTGGAGGATCCAAATTGTATACATGGGATTAAGGTTCTCTAATTAGTAGTATAACCGAGCTATATTCATGGGACCACGAGGATAACAGTTTTGCATGTGTATGAATGAATGTATAATATAAATTATGAGTTTAACTCTTACATTAAGTTGAATAAAATTTTAATTAATAGAATAATTGAATGAAGTATTATATTGTCTAATTACATAAAAAATCAAAATTTTTATTAGATATATTTATGATGGATGGTGCATCCGAATTTTTTTACACATGATGAAAGTTCTATAGATTATATTAGTGGCTAAATTCAATGTAAATAGAGAGTTTAGAGTTTGAAGTTTGGTTCTTATAGGTTATATTAGTGGAAATTTTAAAAATTTCAAAATTTTATATTTGAACGTAGAAAATAAATATCAAAATTTGATCCAAGATTTGTTCCTTGACCAAGGCGTATAGAAATTAATATACACTTTTAGTTCTTTGGTAGAATAATTATTTCTCATAGCAACCGAAATATTAACGCAAAAAAAAAAAAAAAAAAAAAAAAAAAAAAAAAAAAGATTATAACTTTTGAAAATAAGATAACCAAATGTACATTTAAATTTATTATTAATAAAATATACATTTTTTCTAATTATTATTAAAATACTATAGAAAAAGTTGATATAATATAAAATAATTTATATTTTTATAATTAAAAACTAACTCGTACATTCGCACCGGTAATTTATTCTAGTGTGTGTGTGTATATATATATATATATATATATATATATATATATATATATATATATCGGTATTGCTTAGTGTTTGACATATGAGAAATTTTTGGATAGACACAAATGTTTGGGCATAAAATTTAGACACATTTACATAATAATAAGATTTAAAGAAAAATAAAATGATCACATCAAATAATATAATTTTAATATTTTTTATTTATTTTTTTTAGTTTAATATGAATGTACCTAAAATTGAGATGTTATATTTATGCCTATCGTAGACTTTGTGGTCACATATATCATCTGACAAATGCCATCCAAGCATGCAGCAACCATCGCATTGGCTAGTGGTAGACTTTCCTCACAATCATAAGGGGATGTACATTTGGTTAATGTTGGTTTAAAATCGAATTCAAATGCAAGCACCTGTGTAGTAAACAATAGGAAAAGAACTATAGCGGAAACTAATTTAAGAATTTTAGACATAATTCTTTTAGTACATAAGCAAAAGTGATGTTTTATAACTTCAATCCTATTAGACTTGGTTAGGTAGTTAGGAGGTGGTTACATAACTACCTTGAGTTAGTTAGTTATGGTTACTTGTGTTACAAGTAATAGATGTGTTAGGAGTTTTCCTTATAAATTAGCATGTGCCTCATGCATTGCATACACAACTCATTCTCTATTTTCCTTATCAATAAATCTTAACACTTTCCTCCTAGTTTTCTCTCTAGTTCTTACTTGTTATCTTCTTCCTCTTATCTTGGATTACCCTAACAAATTGGTATCCAGAGCCCTTTGGTTCTTAGTGTAGAAAGCACAAAGATTCAGTCTTGTTTGGTGTTTACATTTTCCTTCATTCAGAAACAATGTCAGGGAATGGGTTACCAAACAATCTTCCAATTCTTGAGGGCAAGAATTGGGAAAGATGGAGCAAACAGATGAAGTCTCTCTTTGGTTTTCAAGATACATGGGAAGTGGTGGTTAATGGTGTGCAAGACTTGGTGGGGAATGCCAATGAAGCTCAGAGATCAGCACACAAAGACTTAAAGAAGAAGGATTGCAAGGCAATGTATGCAATTCAAGCTGCAGTAGATTCTGCAAATTTTGACAAGATATCTAGTGCTGAATCCTCTAAGGCAGCCTGGGATATTTTGGTGAAATATTATGAAGGAGGAGAAAAGGTGAAGGGAGTGAAGTTGCAGTCTCTGAGAAGGCAATATGAGCTTCTGCAGATGGATAAGAGTGAATCCATTGGAGCCTATGTGTCGAAGGTTCAAGGCATTGTCCATACAATGAAGAGCTGTGGTGAGGTGATGACAGATAGGATGATTGTAGAGAAGGTAATGAGAACTCTAACTCCAAATTTTGATCATGTCATTGTTGCCATCCAAGAAACTGGGAATGTAGCTACATTACAGTTGGAGGATCTTGTCGGATCTTTAGAAGCACATGAGTTGATGATAAATGAAAGGAAAGGGGTTCAAGAATCTGTACAAGCCTTACAAGTTCAGGCTTACAAGAAAGCTAACAGTCACAAAGAGAAAAATCGAGATAAGGGAAAGAATGGCTCTCAGAAAAAATTTGATGGAAAATCTGAATCCTTCAAGAAAGGAGGAGGAACATCAAATTCAAAGAAAGGGAAAGGCAAGGACAAGAGTCACATTCAGTGCTATAACTGTGAGAAATGGGGACACTATGCTTCAGATTGTTGGTTCAAGAAAGGCAAAGAAAAGGGCCAAGACTCTGATGATGAAGCAAAACTTGTGCAAGAAAAGGTTGAAGACAAAGCTGTGACTTTCATGGCTGCATTATCAGAGGTAGAATCACAAGATAAAGTTGATGCTGAGACTTGGTTCTTAGACACAGGGTGTTCCAACCACATGACTGGTCACAAAAACTGGTTAGTGAAGTTCGATTCTGGAAAGAAAAGTAAAGTGAAGCTGGCTAATAGCAGTTCATTGCAGTCAGAAGGCATTGGTAACATGGTTATCAAGAGGAGCAATGGAAGCACTGCAGTAATTGAAGATGTGATGTTTGTACCAGGTATGGATTGTAATCTTCTGAGTGTTGGACAGTTAGCAGAAAAAGGTTTTTCAGTTATCATTAAGAAAGAGAAATTTGAACTTTATGATCCTGCAAATAACCTAATTCTGAGGACTCCTTTGGCCAAGAATAGAACCTTCAGAACTTTGATTCACACAAACATTGTTCAGTGTATGAAGGTAGTAACAGATGAGAAGTTGAATTGGCTATGGCACCTGAGATTTGGACATTTGAATTTCAAATATCTGAATCAGCTAGGGAGCAAAGGAATGGTACTTGGCCTGCCTAAGATTGAAGCTTCAGAAAGAGTATGTGAAGGTTGCTTAGTTGGTAAACAACCTAGAAATGCTTTCAGCAAGAGTTTGCCTATGAGATCATCAAGTGTACTAGGTGTTGTGCATTCTGATGTGTGTGGTCCCTTTGATGTGAATTCACTTGGTGGTAATAGATATTTTGTTACCTTTGTTGATGAGTATAGCAGGAAGATGTGGATATACTTGATTCAAACCAAGGATGCAGTATTTAATGTCTTCAGAAATTTTAAGGCATTAGTTGAAAATCAAAGTGGAAAGAAGATCATAGCTCTCAGAACAGATGGTGGAGGTGAGTATACTTCCAAGAAGTTTGAGTCATTTTGTGTTGAACAAGGTATAGAACATGAAGTCACAGCTCCCTATACACCTCAACACAATGGCTTAGCTGAAAGAAGGAACAGGACTATTCTTGATATGGCAAGGTTTATGGTGAAGCATAGGAACCTGCCTAAAGCTTTCTGGGGTGAAGCAGTTCACACTGCTGTGTATGTGTTGAACAGGTGTCCAACCAAGAAGCTGAAAGACAAAGTACCTGAGGAAGTGTGGAGTGGTAGAAAACCTAGTGTAAGTCACTTCAGAATTTTTGGTGCTCTATGTCACAAGCATGTGCCTGAAGCAAAAAGGAAGAAGCTTGATGACAGAAGTGAAGCCATGATCTTGGTAGGATACCATGTCACAGGTGCTTACAAGCTATATGACCCTGTCACAAAGAAAATGATTTACAGCAGAGACGTTGTAATTGATGAAGAGAAATCCTGGGATTGGATTGCTGGTTGCAGTTCAAGCAGAGCTCAATTAAATCCAATCATGAATGAAGAAGATAGTGATTCTAGTGATGAGAATGAAGCACCTGCAGCTGTGACTAGAGACAGGCCTGCCAGAACAAGGAACATTCCTGCTAGATTGCAGGATTGTGAAATTGTTAATGATAATGAGGTAAATGCAGATGGTGACTTAGTTCATATTGCATTGATGGCTGGTTCTGAGCCTATCAATTAAACAGAAGCCTTGAAACACAAGAAATGGAAGAGAGCTATGGAGGAGGAGTTGGCTTCAATTGAGAGAAATCAAACTTGGGAGTTAGTTAAACTTCCATCAGATAAGAAGGCAATTGAAGTAAAATGGGTGTTCAAGCTGAAGCTAAATCCTGACAATTCTATAGCAAAATATAAGGCAAGGCTGGTGGCAAGAGGTTTTCTGCAGAAAGAAGGAATAGATTACTCAGAAATCTACTCACCTGTGGCAAGAATTGAGACTGTGAGACTTGTCATAGCTGTAGCTAATGCAAGGAAATGGCCTATGTTCCACATGGATGTTAAGTCAGCCTTTCTTAATGGTCCATTAGAAGAACTTGTTTTTGTAACTCAGCCACCTGGATTCATGATTGAAGGGAAGAAAGACATGGTCTACAGATTGAACAAAGCTCTATATGGTTTGAAACAAGCTCCAAGAGCTTGGAATAAAAGGATAGATGGATTTCTTGTGAAACAAGGTTTCAGGAAATGCAAGTCAGAATATGGAGTATATGTGCAGGAAGCAGCTTCAAGCATCATTCTGATATGTTTGTATGTTGATGATCTGCTAGTAACTGGAAGTGTCACAGCTGAGATAGAGAGATTCAAAGAAGTAATGAAAACTGAATTTGAGATGACAGATTTGGGAGAAGTATCTTACTTCTTAGGATTTGAACTTCTGAAGAATGGTAAAGGTCTATTGTTGCATCAGAGAAAATATGCAGGAGAAATTCTAAAGAGGTTCAACATGACTGAGTGTACCTATGCTGCAACTCCTATGGAGGTGAACTTGAAGTTAGAGAAGAATGAGACAGAAGAGACTGTGGATCCTACAATTTTCAAGCAAATTGTTGGATCATTGAGATATCTTTGCAACAGCAGGCCAGATATATGCTTTGCAGTTGGGCTTGTAAGTAGATTCATGGATAAGCCTAGAAGGTCACACATGAATGCAGCTAGAAGAATACTTAGGTATATAGCAGGCACAATGGAGTTTGGAATTCTTTTTCCAAAGTCAGTTCTGAAGGAGAAATTTGAGATTGTGTGCTACTCTGATGCTGATTGGTGTGGTGACAAAGTAGATAGAAGGAGTACTACTGGGTATTTCTTCAGATTTATGGAGGCTCCTGTTGCTTGGTGTTCTAAGAAACAACCAGTTATTGCATTGTCTTCGTGTGAAGCTGAGTACATAGCAGGTGCGTATGCAGCATGCCAAGCTTTGTGGATTGTGAATGTGTTGAAGGAGCTAGGAATTGAAGCAGAGAAACCTGTGGTTCTGCAGATTGATAACAAGTCTGCTATAAACTTAGCCAAGAATCCAGTTTTGCATGGTAGAAGCAAACACATAGAGGCTAGGTTTCATTTCTTGAGGGAGCAGGTGAATCAAGGTAGCTTAGATGTCAAGCATTGTGCAACAGATACTCAGGTTGCAGATGCTCTAACTAAGAGTTTGAAAACAGACAGGTTTTTGAAGCTCAGAAGTGAACTTGGTGTGTATCAGGCGCGCGCGCCCAGCATGACAAGTTCTGAAGCAGTTCTGAAGGACTGACAAGTTCTGAAGCAGTTCTGAAGGACAGACAAGTTCTGAAGCAGTTCTGAAGGACAGACAAGTTCTGGAGCAGTTCTGAAGGACTGACAAGTTCTGAAGCAGTTCTGAAGGACAGACAAGTTCTGAAGGAGTTCTGAAGGACAGATAAGGATTTCTGAAGGACAGGCAAGTTTGCAGTTCTGAAGGATTTCTGAAGGACAGACAAGGTTGCAGTTCTGAGGGATTTCTGAAGGACAGACAAGTTTGCTTAGGCTTGAAGTTAAGGGAGCATGATGTTTTATAACTTCAATCCTATTAGACTTGGTTAGGTAGTTAGGAGGTGGTTACATAACTACCTTGAGTTAGTTAGTTATGGTTACTTGTGTTACAAGTAATAGATGTGTTAGGAGTTTTCCTTATAAATTAGCATGTGCCTCATGCATTGCATACACAACTCATTCTCTATTTTCCTTATCAATAAATCTTAACACTTTCCTCCTAGTTTTCTCTCTAGTTCTTACTTGTTATCTTCTTCCTCTTATCTTGGATTACCCTAACAAAAAGAATATGGTTTCATCAATTTATAGTGTATAAGGCTCACAAATTATTAACAATATATAATCAAATATTTTTAGCTACTAAGTTTATCAATGTTTTGTATTGGTCCGTTTAGAACACTTAATAAATGGTGTATCATAAAAAAAACACTTAATAATTGTCTCTTGGGTAGATCAATATGTTGAGTTTATCATTTAATTATTAGAATTAATTTTTTTTAACATTGATACTTCGATTATCTAAAAAAACATAAACATATTTATTTTTATTTATATAATATGGTATCGACTAATCTCCTTGCCTCACGGTGAGCGCCAATTATTATGAATTCGCCGATAACTCACACTAATAAAAGAACTTGATGTGTGGAGCAAGCGTAGCAAACAACCAAATATAATAAGGATGATAAAGATGATGATGATGCAATACTTCAAATAATAACGGCGGAAGATAAATAACACAATTAATTTGTTTAACCAGTTTGGAATAACCTACTATGGGAGAGAGAGCACATCTCCGCTCTACTAGAATCAAATAGTCACTTTACAAGAGTTCCTAATTTGGTACAACGAATTAGCTAATCCTAATTCTACCCAAAACCCGAATCTCTTTCTGTGGCCAAGAGAATTAATTTGACCTAGTCTATCCAAGGTGATCCCAATAATAGTTTGTCCGGATTCAAAACCCTAGCCTTTTGTGGTGGCAAACTCCAACTCTCTATATCATGTCTCACTCATTGCTCAGCCAATTTCTATGAATAAAGCAATCTCTATTTATAGAAAAATATATATATCTACTTATTTTAAAAGATAATCTTTTAAAATAAAACCAAATCTCATATTTTTTTAAATATATCCAATTTAAAACCAAACACAATCCAAATCAAATATTGTTTGAAAATATATTTTTTCACAAAATCTGCAATATTCTGACTCCAATCTTGAGATTTCAAGATATATCCAACAGAACCACCGTGGTATTGGATCAAAATCTTGCCTAGAATCTAGAGTCTGCTTTCTTTTTGCTTGAAATTATTACTTAAGAAGCCAACATAGGTATTAATACCGTATTATTAATATTTAGCAGGTGGCCTAAAAAAACTTGAATAATGCTTATAGTTTGGACATATGGCCGTCTTTTTTTTTTTTTTTTGAATGGCAAATATAATTATATATAAAAGAGAAAAAATAATACACCAAATAGGGTTCGAAATAATACACCATATAGTTTGGACATATGGCCGTCTTGAATCTTGTTTTTGAAGAATGAAAAGATTGATTTATGTGAAAGGATCAGTTGGATAAACACTTTCATGCTTAATGATATCCCTTTAAGTTTAACCATTTCGTTTTCTTGCATATCGCATCCTCATATAAAAATCATTAGTCAAGTATATTAGTGTTAACTTTAGAGATGCAAGGTTCGATTCGCCTTGAACTGTTTGTCGTCGCTTCCACCGCTTGTGTTCTCAATCGTTTGAGAATATTATGTGTTTATTTTGTATTTCTCTATTTTGCATCTCTAAAGTTAACATGGTATCAGAGCCGGGTTAAGGACTGCAATGTGGGCGTTTGACCCAGGACCACGCTTGGCGTGAGGGTGGGTGTTGAAGTGTGTTTGAAGTCCCACATTGCTTAGGTTCCCAATAGCTTAACAATAATAAAAGTTACAACCAAATATATATAGTAACCTAATTGACTACTCTAAAGGACCCAATAACATAAACCCAGTATTTTATTATCTAACAATTAGTTGTAAACAGAGCTATCAGAGAACCTTTTAATATCATATAAATTAGTCAACCGCATTTCACATTAGCCTAATTCTTAAAGTTCAGTTGGCAATTTAAAATGAAAGTATACGGATCAAATAATACACTCTTACTAGCTAGCTCAAGACTATTCTATGACCATAATTAGCCTTTTCTTAAACAAAGATTAGAGCATACATTTTGTTAATCAATACTATCATTAGCTAGTTGGCTATAACTAATGAGAAGTTAAGCAGCAGGTGCATAGTCATAGTCACCATCATCATCATCGTCGCCTTCCTTGTATGAATCTCCATCGACATTGCGATAATCTTCTTCGTCAATGCAAGATAAAGAAGTATAGCCAAACCATTCACCTACACCACATGCTTTCTCAATGCACCTTGGAGCAACAGCCATAGAAATAGATGCCATAATTTGTATAAGATTGAAGAAAAGCAAAGTGACTTGAAATATGAAAGATAATATGTTGAGTGAGTTGTGTTGTGTTTGATTTTGACGTTAGAGACCAATTGGTCTTTATATAACAAAAACAAAATTTGTTGGACTTGTAATGGCACAAACTTAGCACATAGGGAGTGTGGAATTATGATTAGGGTGTGTGCATCATTTGTTATATGCTTGTGATATAGAGGCTTGTACAGCCACATTGGCAAATGTCTTTACACATAGGAAAAAAGCAGAAAAGAATCAAATATGGGCATATGGTAGTGTTTTTTATGGACAGTAAAGCAATATATAACAAAGTGATAGAATATTTAAGTCAATATTTGCTTTTTATTTTACTTTTCATATCTTTTTAGTTCTTAAATTAGCTAATTACCGCAATTAAACATTCAATTAAGTAAAAATAAAATTGGGTGTTTGTATTTGCAATTGGTTTGAAACTAAAATTAAATTGGTTTGGAAATAACAATGAGTTAAAAGCAATATTAGGTCTCCAAAAATCACAATTAACAATTCGATATATCTAGAGTCATTGTTTTTTTTTTTTAATCGGCTAAATTTTATTAAAGAACAATTCCCCAACAAGAAGTAAAAGAAATTGTTAAAAACATACAACGAAAGGTAAAGTGTTTCAACACTTTACCCAAATAACATTACACCAAAGCAGCACCCCAAATCATCCCTACACCAATAGAGATTCACTAAGCCCACCAGAGAAAACCTTTACCCAACCCTAGGAGACACCACTAGACACTAACTTCCGAACTCAAATTAAAATTACTCGGTCCATCAGGATCTAGAAAGCAGCACCAAAGGTCGAAAGTTGGGGACACCGGTAGCAAGAGAACAGTCGGTTATCAAAACCTAGTGTTAATTGTGGATTGATTCTTAGGATCAATTCATAAATGATCTGAAAAATAAACACAAGGAATAACCAAATAACACTAACTTTGTACGTAGTTGATTAAAATATAGTACTCAACAACATAACTACATGATTCAAGTAGTATAAAAATAGATTAATCTAAAGACCTAATCTATATGAGAGTTTAGCTCCTCATAATTGTTAAAGAAATTGCAATAGAGTTAAGCGATAAATATTTAAGATTGGAGTTGTTGGGGTGAAAAAAACAACCCAAATTAGACACGACATTGGTTAGATATGTTCATGCTACAGTTCAAACATCATTTGTCCAAGGAAGTAATTAATTTAACTACCCTAATCTTATGAATAAGTGATATTTTAGTTTATTATTATGTTGTTGTTCAACTTTATTTTGGTGGACTACGTTGTTGTCAATAGATAGTTTAATTTATGTGTGTTCAAGTATTTTTCAACCTTTCGTGTATTCAAAAACACGGTTCAAGTCCTAGAATAAGGTATTTTTGAATTTTCAAGGGGCACACAAGAATCTAAGCAAGAGATTGGCATTTAGTATATATATATATATTCCCTCAGTTTCATTTTATTTGTTTTTTAGCGTTAGATTTAACGTTTTTATTTAGAGTCCGTTTGACCTAACTTATTTTTGAGTTTATGCAAATGACTTATGCAATTTTTATGTATTATTATAAGTTTGTTAAGGTATAAAATACCTATAAAAATTCAATTTTTACTAGTTTGAATTTATAAAATAAACCAAAAATCTAATTTATATTGCATAAGTTGTTTGCATAAAGTCAAAAATAAGCTAGGCCAAATGTGCCCTTAGTTGTTCTTTTTGTATTTTACAATATGATTTGTCAATTATATCATTTGTCAATTGCTCCTACTTTTTTTCAATAAAACTAATTAATGCTATATATTTGGAAAACTAAATTATTTGTTTAATCTTTTTTTTTTTGTACATAACATTTTAAATTTTGTTTTGTTTTTGGTACATAATATATTAAATTTATTGAAAAAAAAACGTGTGTGTAAAGAATAGAAATTTATTGGTGGATTAAAATGAGTGTATAATAGGAAGATAAATTGCAAAAGTACGATTCCTTAATTTGATATGTTACTATTCTAAAAAGACAAGTAAAAAGGAACGGAAAAAGTATATAATAATTACATATATATAAATAAAAGTTAGACGAGCAATAAAATGCGCCGTTAAACTTTTTTTTGTTTAGAAAGAGATGTGTAAGTCTTGTATCTCATGATCTTCCACTTTAAGAGTGAGAAGATTGTTTGATGGAAAAGAATCAATTGCTTGATAATATCCTTTTAAGTTAAACCATTTCATTTTGTTGCATCTCATCTCCATATAAAAATCATTAGTCGAGCCTTTCTTTTATATATTACTTTGTAAACATAGCTATCAAAGAACCTTTTCTTTTATATGTCAAAGAAGACAAGCCGTGACATTACCATATTGTAAAGATGAAACAAACAATACAAATTAGTCAACTACATTTCACATTTTAGGCAAATCTTAAATTTAAGTTGGCAATTTAAAACAAAATATACATTAAGTAAGGATCGAATAATACATTTTTACTACTTACTAGTGCTCAAGACAAGACTATTCTATGACCATAATTAGCCTTTTCTTCAACAAAGATTTGAGCATACATTTTGTTAATCAATACTATTACTAGCAAGTTAGCTAACTTTTGTTAGGTAACACATTTTTAAGAGTTTAAGCAGCAGGAGCATAGTCATAGCCACCATCGTCATCGTCATCACCTTCCTTGTATGAATCTCTATCGCAATTCTGATAATCTTCTTCTTCAATGTAAGATACAGATGTATAACAAAACCATTCACCTTCACCATATGTTTTCTTAAAGCACCTTGTAGCAACAGCCATGGAAACAGATTCCATTTTCGTTGAGAATGAAGAAAAGCTAGTGACTTGAAATGTGTATGGTAAAGGAATGAGCTATGACAAGCTAGTTTTGTGAGTTGTGTTGTGTTTGAATTGAGGTTAGAGACCAATTGGGGTCTTTATATAACAAAAACAAAAGTTGTTGGAGTTGTAATGGCACAAACATAGCACAAAAGGGAGTGTGGGAATTATGAATAGGGTGTGTGCATCACTTGTTTTATGCATGTGTGATGCAGTCTTGTACATCCACATTGGCAATTGTTTTGACAATTCAGCATACACTTGGAAAAAAGCAGCAAAGTATCAAATTTGGCAGTTTTTTTCTTAAAAAAAAATTATAGTAAAGCTATAGAACAAAGTGATAGAATATTTAGGTGGATGACTCTTAAGTCAATAATTGCTTTTAAATTTACTTTTTGGATCTTTTGTTTCTCAATATTTTCATTCGATCCTTGCCTTAGATAAAGAATACTCCCCCGGTTTCAAATATAAGCAAATATTTCTTTCTTAAGTTTATTGAGTTATTTTTATATTTGAACTAAAATGTAGATCAAATATATAAATGATTCAATGAATCTAAAAGAGAATATTTGCTTATATTAGTACCATATAATTCAAATGAATTTTTGTTTATGAAAAATGTTAAATAATGTCTCTGGAACACTTAAGAATTCAAATTTATAAAAAAAAAAATTGAGCATTGGCTACTCAACTCGTTAAAAATCTAAATTTTAGTTTTTACATTGTTTAACTTTTCTTTTATTGTCTTTTTGGTTCTTAAATTAGTACTATTTAACAAATCACCATAGTTAAATATTAACTTAATAAGTAAAAATAAAATTAGGGGTTTGCATTTGCAATTGGTTTGAAACTGAAATTAATAAATTGGTTTGAAAATAACAATGAATATTTAAAGCAATTATGTCTCTATGAATCCTCTATTTTTAGCTACTTGATTGTTGCGTCTATTTTGTGTGTTAAATTTTGATTGGTTAAATTATAATCACTATTTTTTCCATGTATGGTTAGTCAATTTTTAATTGGTCAAATTCTCTTATTTTATGGATTCTTCTCTTTCTTGTGTAGATATTTCTTACTAAATAGCATTACTCAATTGAAATATCTTCCATCTCATAGATGCAACTTCTTTCCTTTTACTAAAAAACATCTTCCGAATCAAAAATTGAAATTGAGGGTTGTGTAGAGCATGATGATGAGGATAACATTGTGGTAAATTTGATTTACACTGAACCAGTAATTGTGGCCAAAAAACTAATCTCTAAAAATATTTAATATTAAATTCTTTACGAGCTTCTATATTTTTATAATTATGTTGTTGTCCAACTTTATTTGGTGTACTATGTTGTTGTCAATAGAAAGTTTATGTGTTCAAGTATTTTGCATCTTTTCATACGCAATGTAAGTGTCGCAAATTGACAATGTAAGTTTCGCATAAACTGTCGCAAATATCATAAAGAAGAGCACATTGCGATGGTTTTTTCTAAAGGTCACAATGTGAATGTCACAAACTTACTATATAGTTCGAGTCCTAAAACTCTAAATATCAAAAATACGTTTCAAATTCTAGAACTCGGGTAAGATATTTTTGTATTTAGGAGGCACACGAGAATCTAATGGGATGACAAATAAAAATTTCATATAAACTGAATAATGCATTTAGTACAAAAATTAAACTGTTTAAAAAAGAAAAAATAAACTTTTACCAGTTCTTTTTTTATTTTTTTGCCTCTCATCTCCATATAAAAATCATTAGTCAACCACATTTCACAATAGGAAAACAAAATATACATTAAGGATGGAATAATACACTCTTACTAGCTAGTTCAAGATTATTCTATGACAATAATTAGCCTTTGCTTAAAGAAAGATTAGAGCATACATTTTGTTAATCCAACCTATTACTAACTAGTTAACTAACTTTAGTTAGGTAAAACATTCTTAGAATTTAAGCAGCAGGAGCATAGTCATAGCCGCCATCATCATCGTCGTCACCTTCCCTGTATGAATTTCCATTCCCATTTTGATAATCTTCTTCTTCAATGCAAGATACAGATGTATAACCAAACCATTCACCTTCACTGCATGTATTCATAATGCACCTTGGAGCTACAGCTATGGAAATAGATGCCATTTTGGTTGTGAATGAAGAAAAGATAGTGACTTGAAAGTAGTTGTGTGAGTTGTAGTTGAGTTGAGGTTAGAGAGCAATTGGTGTTTATATAACAAAAATGAAAGTATAGTTGGACTTTTAATGGCACAAACTTAGCACAGAAGGAGTGTGGAATTATGATTAGGAGTGTGTGCATCACTTGTTATCTGCATGTGTGATGCAGTCTTCTACAGCCACATTGGCAATTGTCTTTACAATTCAGCTTACAAGTTGGGAAAAGCAGCAAAGAATCAAACATGGCACTCTTTTTTTAGATTAAAGTAATATATCACTAAGTGATAGAATCTTTAGGTGATGTATGTTACAGGTGATTTGGTAAGTTCAATAAGCTAGCTTATAGTTTATGTGATTAATTTATAAGTTTATTTTTAAAAAAAATAGATTTGTTTGGTAAAATATATTTTTCACAAGCTTATAGTTTTTTTGGCTAAACTGTTTATTTGGTTCCTTACGTTTATTTTAGGTTTGAATTAAGTCCCTTACGTTTTAAAAGTTTGAATTTGGTCCCTCACGTTATCAACATTTGTATTAGTTAGTCCATTTCGTCAAATTTTTCACTAATTTCGTTTGATACTTACACGTGGCTGACGGTTTGGATAGATGGAAGTGATTTTGGACACATTGACAGCCATATAATAAACAGAACATTCACAAATAGAAAAAAATAGTTAGTGTTTGCAAAGGTCTTTGTCGTATTTTTTTCTATTTGCGAAGGTTCTGTTTATTATATGGCATTTAAGATGTCCAAAATCACTTCAACATGTGTAAACCGTCAGCCATGTGTAAGGATCAAACATAGTTAGTGAAAAATTTAACGGAATGGACTAACTAATGCAAATGTTGATAACGTGAGGGATCAAATTCAAACTTTTAAAACATAAGGGACCTGATTCAAACCTAAAATAAACGTAAAGGACCAAATAAACAGTTTAGCCTAGTTTTTTTGAGATGCTACTTTAAGGGTCTGTTTGACAAGATCTAAAAACGGATTTATAGCTTATGTCTTATACCTTATTTTACTGACTTATTTCTTATTTTTCAAAAGCTATTTCAATTTGCTTATGAACTTATAGCTTTTAGTTTATCATTTTTTCTTCCAGTTTTACCCCTATCATTTTACCTAAAATCCATTTTTACCCTCTCTAATTTAAAATAAAATAAGTAATTTATATAGTATAATCCCTTTTTTTTGCTTCGTGGTTCTTATATTTTATTTTATTTTACCTTTACATTTTAAGTTTTTAATACTATATTCCAATTCCAATTTGTATTACTGTATTATTTATATTCATCGTTTTATCACGCCATGAATTTTAGAACAATATGCAATTGTCTTTGTTTACATTTCAAAAATAATATTTACTTATAAATATAAAAATATACATATAATAATAGTTTATATATAATGAATATAAATAACCTACATAAAAATAATGAACATAAATATATTGAAATAAAACAAGAATACTATGTAAATGTTTAAAAATTAATTATAAATAATTAAAGTATTTTCTTATAATATAATTAGTGTATTTTAGATATTAAATTAATATAAATTTTAATATGAATTGAGAATGTCCTTTTATGTAATTTTACATTTATCAACTGGTTCAACCACTGATTTTATCAAACACTAATTTTACATTCCAAGGAATGATTTTTTCACCCATTAATTTAGCATCGGCCAACACTGACGCTAACCAATTTTGTTCACTTTAGAGTTGGCCAGGTCGATGCTAAAGTATTTGGTTGACTTTTTTGAGATTAATAAATTTAGCGTCGGTTATAACTAGAGTCGGACTTTGACTCGGTAAACTCGACTCTACAATAGAGTCGGATGGCTTTCAACCGACGCTAAACTTTAGCTTCGAGCGTTTTAGCCTCGACCCCGACATCGATGCTAAAATGACGCTAAATCAGTGTTAGCATCCATTTTTAGCCCTTTAGCATGAGAATTTGGCCGACTCTAAAAACCGTTTTTCTAGTAGTGTAAACAAACACGCCTTAAGTCAATATTTTCTTTTTATTTTTGATATATTTAATTTCGCCAAATATCTTACCGAATCCAAGATAAAGAATATTTTAGAACTCGAATTAACTTTTGTTTTTCTTTTACACACAAAAAAGAAAAAATTATTGGGGTGAGAGAGGCTCGAACTCTCGACCTCAGGATCACTCAGTAGCTATGAGACCTACGCGCTAGCCAACTGCGCCACCACCCCATTTGGTAAAAAAAAACCAACTATGAAGTAATACCTCTTTTACTTAGTTACTACTAATCAGCATATTCTTGGCACTTTTAAGCCTTTGATCGACCATCCATATTTAATTAGGAATGTAATACATTATTTTTCTATATCAGATTTTTTCATTGTTGATAATAAACTATGATGTACAAACACTTTGGATTAGACGTGTCTCGATGTTGGACATATATGTGGTTGTGTCTTCGAAAACCGACATATATGATTATATTGAATTGTGACATGTTTTTCAAATTATTATCGATGTTGGCCAGTGTCCGCCTTGTGTTCAGTGTCTGTGTCTGTCTCCGCACTTTAAAGTTTATGTTAAAAAGTCTCACATCGGATATGAGATGGCCTTGACAACTCTTTATAAGCAAAGTGACAATCTTCACCTTATTATAAGTCGGTTTTGTAAGATTGAGTTAGACTCATACTTATTTCTAATGTGGTACCAGAGCCTCTCTAGGATCCATTGGACTATCCGTTATTTTGGGTTATTGTTGAGTCCATGTTCCAGCTTGTTCAGTTCTAGTGGGGGAAGTGTTAAAAAGTCTCACATCGGATATGAGATGGTCTTGACAAGTCTTTATAAGCAAGTGGCAATCATCACCTTACAAACCGATTTTGTAAGTTTGAGTTAGGCCCATACTTATTTCTAATAGTTTATAAATCTATTTTCCGATATTTTAGGGGGGGGGGGTGTCGGGGGGGTTTGTTTCACGGTTGACAATTTTTTATTTTTTATTTTGGTACATAGAAGAATTGGCAAAGTAAATATAAGAAATTCTCACACAAGTGAGAGAACCGAGGTTCGAACCCCGGTCATGACGTCCATGCCTTGCAATTTCGGTAATTTTTACCAGTTGAGCTAGGACTTGTAGGACAATTTATTATAAGGAATAACTTTCCCAAGAAATAATGACGGGCATTTTATTCTCAGGTATTTATATAAAAAGTGTGTTTGATTAATAAAAATATTGTTCCTATGAGTTATTTGTATGAGTGGTAATGTGGGTAGTTATTTCAATTTTATTACTATCTTTCATGGGAATCTTTTCATGGGATTTAATTTTTTATCCTTAAGAAACATAAGAATCTATATTCTTAACTTTTACATTTCAAGAAATAATTTTTTCAACAATGAAACAAACACGCCCTAAGTCAATATTTGCTTTCTTTTTATTTTTCATATATTTAATTTCGCCAAATATCTTACCCCAATCATCATAGATAAAGAATATTTTAGAACTCGAATTAACTTTTGTTTTTCTTTTACTTGGTTTTTTTTTTACACAAAAAAGAAAAATTATTGGGGTGAGAGAGGCTTGAACTCTAGACCTCAGGATCACTCAGTAGCTATGAGACCTACGCGCTAGCCAACTGCACCACCACCCCATTTGGTAAAAAAACAACTATATGAAGTAACTCCTCTTTTACTTAGTTACTATTAATCTGCATATTCTTGGCACTTTTAAGCCTTCCACAGATCGACCATCCATATTTAATTAGGAATGTAATACACTCTTTTTTCTATATCAGATTTTTTCATTGTTGATTATAAACTATGATGTACGGATACTTTTTGGATTAGATGTGCCTCGATGTTGGACATGTGACTGTGTCGTCGAAAACCGACACATATGATTATATTGAATTGTTGCATGTCTTTCAAATTATTATTGATGTTGGCTAGTGTTTGCCTTGTGTTCAGTGTCTGTCTCCGCACTTTAAAGTTTATGTTAAAAAGTCATTAATCGGATATGAGATGGCCTTGATAACTCTTTATAAGCAAAATGACAATCTTCACTAATTATAAGCCGATTTTGTAAGATTGAGTTAGACTCATACTTATTTCTAATATGGTATCAGAGCCTCTCTAAGATCCGTTGGACTACCCGCTATTTGGGGTTATTGTTGAGTCAACGTTCCAGCTTGTTCAGTTATGGACGTGGGTGGGAGTGTTAAAAAGTTTCACATCGGATATGTCAAGTCTTTATAAGCAAGCGGCAATCATCACCTTACAAACCAATTTTGTAAGTTTGAGTTAGGCCCATACTTATTTCTAATAGTTTATAAGTCTATTTTCCGATATTTTCTACGTCAACTTTTGATTAATATTGGTAATGCGAGTTTTGACTGTTATACACATCTTATCTTGAAATAAGAATATTTTCTTTTCTGGTTTTGATCATGAGTGAAGACTCATTTTGGTCCATCATAATTTTCTAACAACCGAATTCAATCGCAGACAAAAACAAAACTCAAATTAGTTCCTGAAATTTTCATACTTGAAACAAATTAGTCTCCGACCCGTTGTAATAGAGACTAATTATCCACATAGTGAAGATATCAAAGACTAATTTAGGTTATATTTTTGGGGGACGGGACAGAATTAAACCGACGGGACCAAACTGGATCTTCATACTTTAAATTTTATACTCCTTCCGTTTCGAAATAAATGACATAATTTTGACTTAAGGTACTAATGTACATTGACCATATACCGTTCAAGTATTTTGCATCTTTTCGCATAAACCGTCACAAACATCATAAAGAAGAGCACATTGCGACGGTTTTTTCTAAAAGTCACAATGTAAGTGTCTCAATGTGACTATATAGTTCGAATCCTAAAACTCGAAATATCAAAAATACGTTTCAAGTTCTAACTCGAGTAAGATTTTTTTTGTATTTTTAGGAAGCACGCGAGAATCTAATGGGATGACAAATAAAAATCTCATTTAAACTGAAGAATGCATATAGTAGAAAAACGTACTAAACTGTTTAAAAAGAAAAACAAAACTTTTACTTTTTTTTTTCATCTCATCTCCATATAAAAATCATTAGCGAACCACATTTCACATTAGGAAAACAAAATATACATTAAGGATGGAAGAATACACTCTTACTAGCTAGTTCAAGACTATTCTATGAGAACAATTAGCCTTTCCTTAAAGAAAGATTAGAGCTTACACTTTGTTAATCCAACCTATTACTAACTAGTTAGCTAACTTTACTTAGGTAAAACATTCTTAGAATTTAAGCAGCGGGAGCATAGTCATAGCCGCCATCATCATCGTCGTCACCTTCCCTGTATGAATTTCCATTCCCATTTTGATAATCTTCTTCTTCAATGCAAGATTTAGATGTATAACCAAACCATTCACCTTCACCGCATGTATTCTTAATGCACCTTGGAGCAACAGCTATGGAAATAGATGCCATTTTGGTTAAGAATGAAGAAAAGAAAGTGACTTGAAAGTAGTTGTGTGAGTTGTGTTTTGAGTTGAGGTTAGAGAGCAATTGGTGTTTATATAACAATAATGAAAGTAGTTGGACTTGTATTGGCACAAACTTAGCACAGAAGGAGTGTGGAATTATGATTAGGAGTGTGTGCATCACTTGTTATCTGCACGTGTGATGCAGTCTTCTACAGCCACATTGGCAATTGTCTTTACAATTCAGCTTGCAAGTTGGGAAAAGTAGCAAAGAATCAAACATGGCACTGTTTTTTTTAAGATTAAAGTGATAGAATCTTTAGGTGGATGTATGTAAGTCAATATTTGCTTTTGTTTTTATTTTTCATATATTTAATTTTTCCGAATAACTTATCCCAGTCCAAGATAAAGAATACCTTAGAACTCGAATTAACTTTTGTTTTTCTTTTACTTAGTTTTTTTTTTACACAAAAAAGAAAAATTTATTGGGGTGAGAGAGGCTCGAACTCTCGACCTCAGGATCACTCAATAGCTATGAGACCTACGCGCTAGCCAACTGCGCCACCACCCCATTTGATAAAAAGAAACAACTATGAAGTAATACACTCTTTTACTTAATTACTATTAATCTGCATATTCTGGGCAATTTTAAGCCTTTGATCGACTATCCATATTTAGGAATGCGCAATACGCTCTTTTTTCTATATCAAATTTTTTCATTGTTGATTATAAACTAGGATGTACGTATCACGATGTTGGACACGATGACACCGACACATTTGATTACATTGAATTGTATCATTTTTTTTCAAATTATTATCGATGTTGGTCAGTATCCGCATTGTGTTCAGTGTCCGTGTCTGTCTCCGCACTTCATAGTTTATAAGTCTATTTTCTGATATTTTCTATGTTAACTTTTGATTAATATTGGCATTGGGAGTATTATACATCTATTCTTGAAATAAGAATATTTTCTTTTCTGGTTTTGATCTAGAGTAAAGACTCATATTGGTTCATCACAATTTTCTAACAACCCAATTCATTCGGTGACAAAAATAAAATTCAAATTAGTTGCTGAAATTTTCATACTTGAAACAAATTAGTCTTCAATTCGTTGTAATAGAGAGACTAATTTATCCAGAGTGAAGATATTAAAGGCTAATTTGGATTTTATTTTTGCCGGGGATGGGACGGAATCAAACCGTTAGAAAATTGTGATGGACCAAAATGGATCTTCATTCTTTAACTTTTATAGCTTTTTAAGATATTTCAGAATCATTTAGTGCTATTTATCTTCTGATGATTACTTTTCAGATGCAGTCATCTGTCGTAAATGAATTTCTAAGTAGCATAAGATCATTTCAGAATTAAAATTTTGTAGTCAATAAAACAATAAGCTACTAAACAATAAGTGAAAACTTACTGTACAATGTAGATTCACCTTATTTCTTCCTATTTTTTTACATTCCTATTTCTGGTTCGAAGACATACTCGAACCAGAAGAGAATTTATAATATTACATATCATATTTCTAGTAAAACATGGTGTGTGTGTGTGTGTGTGAGTGAGGTAAATTAAGATGAACAAAATTTACTGTTTGTAGTTCTTATAAAAAATCAACCATGCGTACTGCATTAACGCTAATCCAACGAGAAGTCGTCTAGCCAAATGAGCACTTCATTCCTCTGCGATGTCATAAACCACAAGATAATCGAAGTAATTGTCAGCACTTAAGTTGATAAATGTCAAAATAAGGCAAAAAAAAATCACTTTTAGTTCTCGAAGAAGTAGATAAAACACCTATGCAAATTAGAAATAAATTCACAGAAATCAAGGTTTTGTAGCATACCATTATAAAGCTCCACGTTCGACCTGGATCATTGTACCGAGCAAGTAAACAACCAGGCTGAGGTTTTAAACCGTCTTTGATAATATTGGACCGCAAGATTTTCTCCTTTTCGCGAACACTATCCTCTGTCGGTTTTCCACTAAACTTTATTACAGCAGCAATGCCTCCTTCGACTTTTCTCAAGCTAACTGTTTCTTGATTAGGATTTGGTAAACTGGACAAAAGATTAAAAAGTAAGATATTGCTCTTATTTTTCGATAAAACTGCATTTCTTTCCAAAAGTCGTTCAAATTCTTAAACCTGCAAAATTCATCGACATATACCTCTTTGTTTCTTTGTCTGATGGAAGAACTATTTGGATCGACACTTTGGACAAGTCAGCATCAATGGCTTGAGTGAACACAGGTGTAGTCATTGGTATCTTTTCTGTTGTTGAATTTTTTCCAAATATATATCTGTATAGGAGGATTTTTGACATGTATTAATTATCGGAACTGAAATAGCGAATCTGAATAAATAAATTATAGCTTTATCTGACGAATAAATTCATACCCGGCAACATCGTTGAAGCCGGTATTACCAGATAGCTTGTCTGCATTAGTTTCTACTACTACGAACGGATTATATTGTCTAACCTGTTGTGCCATCAAAAAAACAGTAAATTCATTACATAATTGATAAAAACAAAGTGACGATAATGAATGACAAGATTCACCTCATAATTTGCCGTCTTTTTCAATATTTGATATTTCGGTGATTCTAATTCCGGTGTCTTGTAAATCCTCAACTACAAAATGTCAAATTTCATAGTAAGAACTCGATGAATTATGGAAGAATAACAACAGAAAATTTGTCAAAATAAAGAATGGTACCTGTTTGAATACTTCCGACAACCCTTCGAATGAAAAATAGTCATTTTTCTCTAGTGAATCCCAAAAGTCCTACAAATTGAGGAATAAATAGTTTTAGTACCAATAATAAGCCAATAATATCACTTCACTTAAAAACAGCAGTAGACATTATGAAGAACAGACACTCCTCGGATTAGGCAGATCCCGGTGTCGGACACGCGTCGATATCCGACACCGATACAAGACCAATACTTATTATTACATTAGATTATGTAATTTTCTTAAATTATTATCGGTATCAACGTGTCAGTATATCTATGTCATATATAGTATTTGTATTTGTGTCTGTGCTTCATAGCTCGACAACACTGTTTCAAAATAAACATTTGCGGCATCAAGGTTTTTAATAAGTCAGTAACCCAAAACTACTGCAATTGAGGTAGCATTAACCGCATTTGACCATAATTTTTTGTGATAGGAAAGTTTACAACGCGGCTATAACCACAAATTAAAACAATCGATAGTTTGAGCTTGAAACGTACCACATGGCTACAGAACTTTCCATTTTCTGGGTTAACGCCCATAACGGATGTTCCAGTGAAGATCAATTCTGGTTTCCATGGAAGTAGCATGAATTTCATAACCATAGTCCATCTTGTAGTTATCTCATAAGGTCCTGTCTATAGATATTTAATCAGTCCAATTGAACAAAGAAGACGTAAGAAAATTAAAGCTGCATTTGCGTAAACACCTTAATTAAAAGCTTATTATATAATAAGCATTAACGAAAATGTTTCTATAATTTTAAAAAACCAGAAATGTCATTTCAACATCAATTTGGAATTATAAACTTGGATACTTTAGATAGTTAACAAAGGTCACACGCGTGGTTAATGAGGTGTTATATTTGGTTAAAGATATATCATTTATCGCAACTTATTAATCATCAATTGAAACAAATGCAACTAAGCTATCATTTGTTCAATTTCGTTACAAATCAAATGAAACTAAGCTATTTCTATGCATAAAAGTCCGAAGCTGTTTTCGAAAAATATCATGGGGGCTAACTAAAATAATAGTGTAAACTCCATATATAGACTTATGGTAAGCTATTTTCATAAGCTTAAATGAAAAGATAAATGACCTGTTGGGAGTTACTTATCTGAATTTATCTACCAACATAAGTTTCGTAAAACTATTTGAGAGAACTTATGACATTGTTCATTATTTTTTTAGCTTATTTTCACAAACTTTCCAAGATAACCTGTGAAAATAGCTTAAAGCTATGCGAAAAACAATTGATTCTCTCTTGTTGTATCTTCTTCCCCCATCTCAACTGTTCGTCTGCGTTTTTTTCTCTCTCTTTAAACCTACTTCTTTTAATTACTTTATTTTTTATGAACTCTCAGCCATTAGATGAACCGCACAGAAGGGATAATTGAACAACAGGATCATTTTCTGGTTTTATCTTTTGCTATAGAAATAGCTTATACATAAAGGCTCATAGGGCCTTAAATCTATGCTGCTAATCTCAAATAGCGATCCATAGTGCCAGCCCCCAATATATTTTGTTAATCTCAAATAGCGGCGCTAGTTCTAGCCACCAAAAAAGCTATAGTATGAACCAATCGTTAATTGATTCGGTGGTGATTGACGCTGAACTTGGTAGGGAAGACCACGGTTCGATCCCCTACAACTGCGATCAGAAGGGAGCTGAAACCACTTGATGTGACCCCCGAAAAAAAAAAGCTATAGTATGATGACTGCTATTGTGAAGACTAAAAGTCCATGTAAAAACTAAAAATAAATCCAACAACATACTTAAATACTTAAAAGTAGAAATTTACACAAAATTAAAGATACAATCATACTTAATAACTATACCTAAATTTGTCATTTCCTATTAAAATAAGTTCTAAATGTAATTTGTAATCTCAAGAAATAAACAATTTCAAAAATTAGTGTTTTATGAAGGCACCAAAACACTCTAGTGCCTCTATTGAACTGCTTTTTGGGGGGGCGCTATGACTGCTTCTATCAGTGGTGCTTTGCGGCCCCATGGCGTAGTCTTAGAATTATAAGTTTGGCCTAATTCAATCCTACAAAACTGGCTTGTAATGTGAAGATTGTCTCCACTTATAAACTCATGTTCAGATCATCTCATATCCAATATGAGAGTCTAAACACGTAGCAGTGGAGGGTCTAGGGCCCTCTAAGTTTTTCAAAATCAAAAGATAAACTAAATTAAATTAAACCCACAACAAAATTTCAAAATAGAAACCACAAGAAAATGGAAAGTGAGAAACAAAACAAACCGGTTTAACCCAATGTAATTGAAACCTCGGTGTAAAAAGTGTCTTAAGAAGAGCAATGTTGAAAAGATAACCACTCAAATCATCATGTTTAGTAATTGGGTCTCTGAAGAAAACACGTTCATCATAAGCACTTTTATCAATACCCTTATCATCAAAGAGATGAGGAAGATCATCATAGAGAAACTTCACTAGTTGCTCCAAATCAAAATTTGATTTTGGTGGACTCTGTTCCACTAAGCTCAGCTTAATGGCCCACTTTAAGTGATTTTTTGTTTTGGGTTTAAGGGATAGTTTACGGTGTTTAAGGTGGATGTTGACGGCGGTGCATGGTGGTCTGAAAGTGGTGCAGGTTGTGGGAAAATGAAATGGTCGGGAAATTTGGTGGAAGAGATTGGAAGTGGCCATGGACATGGAAGATAGTGAATGCTGGCCACGGAAGAAATATCGAAAACATATTATTTTATTTATTTAATTTTATAAAAAAAAGTTTGTTTTGTTTAAAATAATAATAATAATACATCAAAGGCTTTGCCCAAAAATAAACAGCAAAATTAAAATCACGCGCAAATGATGGGTATCACGAACATTATTGAAATGGTTGTGATTCGAATTTCGAATTTCATATATTAATATTGTGTGAGTTTTGATATTAGACTTATTTGACAAAAAAAATAAAATAAACACCACAATTAAAATAAAGATTTATCTAAAATCTATTCTATTCAATTTTGGGAAATGTTAACTAACTAACTCTAATGGTGAACTTCACCTAGAGTTATTTTGTGGGTCTCATTAAGCTAGATCATTTTAAAATAACTCATTTATTTTTCACTTTAATGGTGCAATTCTAAAAAATTCATATTGAATCCCACAACTTTACCTCACATATTAATATTTTATACATATTTAGTTTAATAACATGAATAACAGTAACATACAATTCACATTTAATTGTCTAGAAACAAAATAATGTTATTTTAATCAATGAACTTTGAAATGATGTTGCTTCCTGAGATTATCGTGGTGCCATGCTGGCGTACTCCAATAGTAAAATTTTCCAAGTACCACAGATTATGTGATTCCAACCGGAGGACACACTCAAAATACCTTATGTTGGGCATGCATTTAAGAATTGTGATTAATTATATTATAACGAATACAAATTTTATAAAATTCACCGTTTGATTTTTTTTATCAGCAAATAGATTTTATTAAAGGGCCCAAACAAAACATAAGATATGTTTTGAAGGGAAGAGAAGTACAACATGAAAACAGGTACAGCATGCTACAAAACCAAAACGAAAAACAGAGGAAAAAAAAACTGCAGCACCAATCGAAACGCAAGGGGCAGCAAAACCCAACGCACTAACACACAGCAACACCAGCAAAACCCAAGCACCTTACCGAGGCATACAATCTAGAGGGCTCCAATTCCATTCATATAACAAACAAGGCCCCTTGGCAACTCTCTCAATAAACCAATGCCAAGAGAGATGCTTGATCTTGTCGACAAATTCACCGTTTGATTGAAAATTCATATTTTATAAATCTACCATAAAAAAATTAAAAATCATTTGAACGTTATTAAAACTCATAAAGATTAACGGTTTATTAAATACCGTAAATCTTAACAAGTTTCAATAACATATCAAACGATTTTTTACTTTTTTTATGATAATCTATATGATATAAACTTTCAATCCAACAGTAGATTTTATAAAATTCGTATTCGTTATATACCATTAGTCTACCATGGACCACTTGATTAAGCGGTCCATATTAAAATTTACCAAGGAATTATACATGTGTCCCAATATATAAGATTTTTTTTGGAAAATTTTGTTGTCACATTTTATAAGATTTTTTTCAAAGTTCAAGTTATATTAATTAAATTTTTACAAAAATACCCCTAATTAAAGGAAGAAAAGTAAAAGATCAATATTTCTTTCTATTAATAATTGAATAGTAATTTAAAAAAAAGAAAATATAGTATTGACAAATTTAATGCAAACATAACTTTTCTTAATTTTTTTTGCATTTATGAAAGAGATTTTATATATTATGACGCAATAAATAGTTAAGTAAGTAAAAATAATAAAAATATTTCGAAATTTGTGTTGCTAAACTCTTAAAAGTATAAAAGATGTTGTTTTCAATATAAAAATTGGTTAGGTAAGTCATTAATACTTTGACGATTTTCAAGTAAACTATTAATACTTTTTTAAAAAAATTAAGTAAAATTCACATCATCTCTCTTCTTTAATATATTTTTTTTTTACAACTCGCATCATCTCTTTTTTATTATTACGATATTGTTAAACTATATGTAAAATAGTTAAACAGATCATTTAAAATGAGACGGAGGGAGTAAAATGATATTAAACAAACATACATTTAATGAAAAAATTCATAAAACTATGGTATTAATTTCAGAAAGGCTTAAATATGCTTTTTGTCCCTGCAATTATGCCTTGTTTTGAAAAGAGCCCCTGTAAAAAAAAAATTGATTTTAGTCCCTGCAATATCTCAAAACTTTTAAAATAGCCCCTGACTGAATTTCTTCACAATATTGCAGTGACTAAAATCAAATTTTTATTTTTTTACAGGGACTAAAATCAATTTTTTATTTTTTTACAAGGCTATTTTCAAAACAAGACATAATTGCAGGGATCAAAAACATATTTAAAAATTGGCCACGTCAGCTCTAAATCCAGTCAGGGGCTATTTTGAAAGTTTTAAGATATTGCAGGGACTAAAATCAAATTTTTTTTACAGGGGCTCTTTTCAAAACAAGGCATAATTGCAGGGACCAAAAGCATATTTAAGCCTTTCAAAAATTATTCATTTTTTATAATTTAATTAATAAAATGTAAATAATTAATTCAACCCAATGAACCTATATCATCAAATTGTATGTCATGAGATTTGAAAAGAAAGTGACGCCTTCATTTGGATGGAATCTGTGTAAGAGGATTTGGAGGATTATGGAGTTTGACTGGGAGGTGCACATCAGTCACACTTATCGGGAAGAAAATCTTTGTGCGGATGCTCTTGCTCACATGGGAAGTAATTTAGGCTCTTAATTGATTTTTTACGAATTTTGTCCTTATCAAATTCGTAATTTTGTAAGCGCTGATGCGTTGGAAACTTCGATTCCAAGACTAGCTATTATGTAATCTCTTTTTCTTGGGCTTAGGCCCTCCCTTTTATAAAATATATATATATATATATTAAATCCACCGAGCTAAGTGGTTTCAAAATGAGAGAGCAATTTCTAAGTGAAAATAAGAAGAACAAAACTGTAATTAGCTTGATTAATAACTCATTTAAAATAAGTTGCAAGTGTTCTGAAGTGAGATCGGGCTTAATGGATGAGAAACCTAACACGCGCATGACTCATTCAATGGGTCAAAGCTCTGTTTGACAATCAACAATGACAAATAGGGACATTGACAAAGGCAGCAACATTGGCGAATGTTAGGGTTGTATTACGATTGTTACAATCACAACCATTAACACCTAATTCTTCAGAGATTTTTTGGTTTAAGTATAAATACCTTTTAAAATAGAAATAAAAGTGCACAAATTCTATCACACATACATCATCTCCATCAATATACAAGAAAAGTTGTGTTAAAAGATTGAGTAGTTGTAGAATGCTCTGAATGAAATAATTATTATTGATTTCCTCCTAGCTGTGCATGAACAATCTTAAATGTTCCAATCTATAGCTCTCTAGATCAATTATAAGTAAAAAAACAAAAAAACTTTTTAAGTGTATTAAATAATGAAATTATTCGGTTTATATTATAAAAAATATATATTAATTATCTAATAAATCTAAAAGTAAAATATTATTTATAGATAAGATCGAGTATTTATTTTATAAATATTCCAACATCCCCCTTAAAATTAGTAAAAAATAAAACATCCTCCAAGATGGAGCATATAAATCAAATGCCACCTAAGTCCTAAGAATTTCGTGAAAAATATATGTCATTTGATGATTTAATCATAACTTCTTTAGAAGGATAAATCAAATGCCTAATAAGAAGGATTAATATTATAATACTCTATCCATATCTTATCATTGTTATCACTAGTTGTCTTTGACTTATATGAAAATAATTTGAGGCCATGTATAAAATTTGTAAGAAAATCCATTAACTACTGCAACGAAATATAGAAATTGTTGTCTGTATACTATACGGAAATGGTTTTTCTACCTCCCAAAAATTAAGTGTTGTCGTAAAGCTAACATATTCTAGCAATGGGTGACAACCTATTGCTAAGAGTTGTAACGTTGTTGCATGTAATCGAATCTCAAACTTTAATTAAACTATAACAGACCCGTACCAAGTGTTTTTGAGTAATAAGTAAGTTTTCATTACGGCCGACTTTAAATTTTGCTTCCTTTTTGTAAAATTAGATTAAATATATACTTGTACCCAAAAAATGAAAAGAATAAGTAAATAATATATATTGCATTTTTTATTTGGTTATGTATTGTGGTGGATAAAAATTTCATTTTTAAAGTAATTTTTTTTAAATGGCAAATAAATATATATAAATATATAACGAGTAAAATAATCAGATTACAAAGCAGGAATATCAGAAATACTTACAAACAAAATACACAAAAACTTTTAACTTTTTAAAGTAAATAAAATATTATATTACCTTTCTTATTGATAAAAAAATAAAAATTTTGTCTTCATTTATATAAGATGGATGACTAAAGTAATAATACTCTCATTATATTATAATAATAAACTTTTTGATACATCAAATAAATTTAAAGATAAGGTAAATAAAAACATAAGTGTGAAATATATCATAAGCACCAAATATTATTTCTTTTCAATTAAGTTTTACGGCTTCTTTCATCACACAATCACAAGCCACTAATACGCACTTTGGAACTCTTGGAGGGATACACAGATGATCTGGACAATCCTCATCCTGTTCGCAGAGAATCATTGCTGTGATATCAAAAAAGAATTAAGGAAGTTTATCAAAAAAAATAAATTAAGGTAAATTTGTATTTTGGCTAAAAAGATAAATTCTTAGGTATTGTGGTTTTTGTTGAGTAAGAGTGTTACTTTTTTATTGTAGGTATAACAAATTTAGAAAAAAATTATAGATAATTTAGTTAAGAACCAACCATAGGAAGCGGAGGAAAGGGTTCTCCGTCATTTGGCTTGCTTTTGTGTGGGTGGTGTGGAAAGTGAGAAATGACCGGGTGTTTAATAATGTTATGTGCGATACGACGACGGTGTTGGAGCACATCCAAAGGCTTTCTTGGCAATGGTTCTTAGCAAACACCGCAAAAGGACCGTGTCTCTTGTACGAGTGGATTTGGAACCCGGGTGATAGTATGCTTAGATAACATTTTCTTTCTTAGAATTTTTAGTTTTGTGTTGTGTTTTTGTGCTCCTGTCTTTGTTCTTGTGCCCCTCTTGGAAGTGGTGTGTTTTGTTTTTTGAGGGGCTGCTTGTGTTGTAATTTCTTCCTTTTTGTTGTTTTTATGGTGCCATTGTGGCCTCTTTGTATAACTCTTTGATTGGCTCTTTGGTATTTCTTGTACCAAGTATTGCCTTAATAAATTATTTGCAGTTCAAAAAAAAAAAAAAAAAAAAACAAATGATACAAAAAAAAAGAACTTAAGTTTTGTCCTCCACTTCAATATAAAAATACTTGATATTAAATTTTGCATAGAGAATATTGACAATGAATGCACTGACTCCGAGTCGAGTACCAAAATGTTTCCAAATTTAAAAGGGGAATTCTTTGGCACCCAACTTTCTTTAAAACATGAATTTTAAATATAAATTAATATGAAAATATGACACAACTTTGAATTTAACTATTGAGTACTATAATGTTCATCAATTTAAAAATAGAGTCAGGATCAAATGACACCAATTAGTTTGACACAAAATATTACACTGCTCAATAGAAATATATAAATTATAAAAATTACTTACAGCAGTTTGTCATAGAAATAAATATGGAAATAAAGATGACCATAACAAAAAACATATAAATTTTAGTCATATTTTTCATTTTTTGAATATAGAAATAGAAATTGTTTGATCGCTTTATAGTACCAAAAAAGCATGCTTTATTAACAAGAAATCATTCTTAAAATCATAATTATTATTAAATGTTTCTTATATGTATTATAAATTATATTTGTCTTTTTAGCTCATTTAATTAATCACTCGACCTTTCATTATATATTTTTTTTATATCTTTTATAACCCTTCATAATAAACAAGGGAAAATCTTAAAGTAAAATTAATATGGTTGAATCATGACAAAAATATGACTTTTTTGAATATCCACCCTGGAACGTGAGTTAATTTAGAAATAGTGTTGGTTCAATATGGTCAAATGAGAATGCGGTGTCCTAATACATTTGATTTTTGTTAAGTAATATCTCTTGTTGTGTCCGTTTTTAGTTGGCTTTTCCTCTTTTCTTTATTCGTGGCTTTGAGTTGATTTGGTGGTTTTGTTGATTTTCAGAGGCATTTTTTCGTATTTTTTTATGTATATTTGTGTTTAGTATTTCTTATATTCTTGCTTTGTATCATGACTATTTTATCCATTATATACATTTATCTATTTGCCATTAAAAAAAATAGAAATAGTGTTGTGCTATGTAGGTTTTTTTTTCTTTCTAAATATGTTTTTAGTCCATACTTTTATATGAGTTTCGACTTTTAGGTTATACATTTTTTTATTATATTTTTAGTCCTTACATTTTCGCCATTTGCAGTTTTTGTCTCTATCGTCATTTTTTTGTGACTTGGATAATGAAATAAGCCTCATACGATGACACATAATTGTCACGTCATTCGATGCAAATGTTATTATAGTCAATTTAAGTTGTCCTATGTGGTCAATTCTGTTATCTTAAGGACTAAAAAAAATGTGGGACTAAAAATATAATTAAAAAAATGTAGAGACTAAAAGTCGAAACTCACATAAAAATAGAGACTAAAAACATATTAATTTTTTTTTTTGAAAATGTAGGTTTTCCATCTACGTAAGATTATAGGGTTTGCATGCATCAATGGTAAACACAAAATCAGATCCAAAGAACACTTTTCCACAAGTCCTCCTTCATGAACCATTTAATGACTAGTATAACAAAATTTGTTCATGAACCTATTTAATGACGACCCCAAAAACATAACAGAATCGAGAGAAATACTTATATGGGCACAAGCCCAAATATTAATTGTTATGCACACTCACATGAAGCAAAAAAAAAAAAAAAGATAAAAAGATTGAAGTGATGTGTATTGATGTGATAATTTTATTTTTCATTTAAATATTTTAATTTGTGTGTGTGTGCCTAAGTGTTGTGCCCAAATACTTGTGCCCATGTAAGTGTTGCTCCAGAATCGAACCTCTCAAACAATTTGTTAGGGAATTTTGCATTTGTCACTAATTGCAACGACTTATTTTCATTACAGAGCTTTTTATTCAATCACAAAAACATTGACAAATTTTTAAGCTCATTTAAAAACATTTATTTTGTCTCTGACATTTGAATTCTGACGACGAAATTTACAGTAACGGTTTGTTGGGTTTCTAAGAGCATTTTGAATAAGGGTATCAATTGTAAAAAGACTATCATAGACTAATTATTCGTACGTCATTTATTTTATCATTGGAGTTACATGACGTGACATAGAGGGTATCAAAATTGATGATATGGAAATCATCAATTTAATATTACCATTTTTAGTATATCAAATTAAATAAAATTAATAACTTGTTAATAATATATGAACCTAGAGTGGTATCACCATTAGAGCAAAATATGTATGAGTTGTATAAATATTATATGACATTGTAGAGACCACTTTTTAATGATGTATGATATTCAAAATGGTATCACCATCGAAAATGCTCTAATTAGAATAGGATTTTGTTTGTTCAACTAAAATAGGAATTTGCTTTAAATTGATGACAAATTTCATTTTTCTCAAAATACATTAATTTTGACATTAAACTAATTAAAATATATTAAACCTTTAAAAAAAATTGAACATATTAAACAAAATAAAATCATATTAAACATTTGTCATTCTCTCTCAAAACACATCTAGTCCATATCTATTCCGGGCCAAATACATAGAAACCATAACATTTAGTCCATATGTATAGTGCTTATAGCATTGTTGTCAAAGTTGAAAGTGTATAATCGAATTCCCAAATTAAAACATTCATATATATTGTATATTAAATCGGTAGATCCAAACGTGTAGGTAAATGAGTATGGCCTAGCTAGAGTAAAACTACATAATTTATGAAAAGGACAACAAAGGTAGGTCGATCCATTACAAGGTAAGCCTTAATTATGGGATCCCAGCTACTAAAGGAGATCGGAAATCTCAGCAGGATACTACGAGGGGAAAAGAGACAAGTGGGGGGAGGGGCACTCCTCGTCTCAAATGCTACAAGTAGGGGGTGTACGTGGGTTGAGTTGGGTTGGATTTGGCCTAATTCGTTATCCAACACATTTAATATTCATTCGGTTAGGTTCATCATCAAACCCTCTCTTTCACTATAAAATTCGAATCGGACCAATTCAATTATTAGCGGATTGGGTTGGATTCGCGGATTGTTCATAAAATTAAAAATATTTTTTTATAAACAAAAATCACATTTTTTAAAAACTTTTAAAAAAATCTGTAATACAATTTAACACAATCGTGATACATTTTTTGTTAAATAAAATAAAATACTCATTTAACTCCAAATAAAAATTCATCCATAATCGTTATCTTTAATAAACTATTGTGTAGCAAACACATCATTTTCATTAGATCCATAATTTGAAAATATTGTGTAGCAACAAAAGCAAAGTGTAAATGCAAATTAGATACCAATAAGTAATAGCAACAAATTAAATAAGTTATAGACTTCTAGTAGTAAATTATATAAACTCAACAAAATCAAAGTGTATAGTATTGTACGACAACACCTTTCAAATATATATAAATTTAATGAGCGGATTGAGTTCATGGTAGACGGATTCATAAGCTCAAATCCAATATCCGAACCGATTACTTATGATTTGACGAGCTGAACCAGATTTTACCTGCAAGTGAACGAATTCGAGTAAACAATAAGTTAGGTTGCATTAGATTGGCGGATTCATTGATTGACCCGTACCAATCAACAATCCTAGCTACAAGTGTGGTGCAGTAACATATCTCTAATATTCTAAGAAATGATTAGTTGATATTTGATTAGCAAGGTTTGTCATTGGTACTTTATATTAATTATAATTGGATAATTATGGTGAAATGGGCCTATATATATATATGTAATTGATGGATCAAGTCTATTTAATTACTATTTTTGAATATATTCACACCCCTGTTTTGTGTTATGTGTTGGGCTTTTGGGAGTCTAGGTTCACGTTGTTGAATCTCGATGTTTCAATTTTGGTGAAGCTTCGTTCTGATTGTGACACTTGAAAAAGATTCATAAAATCATATATATTATGTTGTTTTATTGCGAATTAAATTGTATCATTTTAGAAAAGGATCTTTGATACTTGATGTTTATGTTAATTGTAAGACCCATAGAATTACTGTAGCAAAAATTATATTTTTGATATATTAATTAGCTTATGCTATTTGTTTTTATTAGTATTCTATTTGATTGTCTGTTTCGACAAAATTTTTGTTGAGATTGTGTCTGCGTGTAGTTTAACGTTTGAAAAATGAGCACAATTAATGTATAAGTTTTAAATGAGTTTAGAAACATCTTTGTCTCGTCGAAATGTCGATAATATTTTTCTAGTGGTTTTTGAGAAAACGGGCGAAATATACCCGCTGTTTGAAAATTTTACGATTATCGATTTCCTTCAAACTTTAAACCGAGACTTTATATATCGACTGTGATGAGAATTTGATCTCACTATATTTTTCCGAGCTTATAAGCGAAAATTTATTCGGAATAAAATTTATTCTAAAGTTTGTGAATTGTTTTTAATAAAAGATTTACGGTAGAATTTTCTGTTTCCGTAAAATTTATCGGTACGCGAGATACGACTCGTTTAAGAGCGAACACGGAAACTGAGCGAGCTAGTGGGACTAAGACCATGAAAATATCTAGATATTTTGGGAGAGTTATTATTATTTTATTGCTTGTGAGATTGAGAATGAAGGGCTAAGATTGAAACCACATGTCTTCCTAGTTTAATCCAATGGCCTAGATTGATCCATGGCTTTTTAAGTAGAAGACTTAGGAAAATTGGAAAATTATTTTTCACACTTCTTTCTCTCTTGGCCGTGACATATCTTTCTTCTTCCTTCCTTCATAAAATTTTCATTCCTCCACCATTTTCACTCTTGGATAGCTTGTTTGAATCCTTGGAATTGCAAGAAGCTTCTTCACTGAGGTAATTGGAATTTCTTTCATCTCTTAGCTGGCCAAACTAATAGAGTTTTAAGAAACTAGATTGTGTTCTTGTGATGAAATTGTTCTAAGTTGTTTTAGATGTAAGATTGGTGTTAGTTGTAAGAGACTAATGTGTTTAGGAGTAGCTAGATAGGATTCAGGGTGGAAGATTTCAATTCTCATGAAGTTAGTGGCTAGGATTTTAAGAAAAATTTCAATTGATCAAGAACAAGGATCTTGGCTTTGCTTTTTGTGAAATCATAATTGTTTCAAGACTTTTAGAAGCTTGAATTTCATGATGTTTGGTTTTGTTTTTGAAAAGCCCTAAAATTTGGTTCAAGAATTCTTGAGAAAATTTCTATGTTAGTGATATAAGGCTTAAAAATGATTTTCTTGTGGAATTTAATGAAATCGGGAGCTAGATGATTTATTTTATAGTTTTGAAATGGTAAATTTTTGGGAGCTAGTTTGTTTTGTTGTTCTTGGCCGTGGCACATTGTGTGTGTAATCATGGGATTTGCAAATTCTTAAGTCCTAAATTGGAAGGCAATGATCATGGTTTTAAAAAGAATGGTTGTAGTGATTTCTAGTTGAAAATAACAAGCTTGAAACTTGTGATGCAAGTAAACATTTTACTTTGGTATGTGAAATTGTTTACTTTGGGATTGGAAACAAAAGTGTTTCCTAGTTTGTTTTGAAACAAAATGAATTTCGTGTAGTGAAAATAGTGTCTTTAACTTCGTGAATTTTTAATCACTACGGGGAGAACTCGAAATCACTATGGGAGAGTTTTAGAAAGTACCTTAAACCCCTCTATAATTTTGAGAATAGGTTTCGTTTGGTTAGGATATGTTGGGAGTATTTTATTGATTGTACGCTACTTAATTTTAGGTAGCGCGAATTGTAGAGTTATACGAGAAAAGTTAGTGGAAGCTTGCCGAGGTAAGGGAACCTTTATTTACGTCTTATATCTTTAATAATATGTGTGTATGCTTGGTACTGTGATGTGGTTGTGTGCTTGTCATGTATGTGTTATGTATTCTCGTGATGAGATTTGGTTATCTACATGCTTATGTTACATATGATTTGCGAATATATGTATTAACACGTGGTTGTGATTACATATGCTTGAATGATATGTAATTGTTGCATTAGCATATATGGGGAATCGTATGCTCATGCATTCATAGTACGTGGTGACCGTGATGGGCCACGGGGTGCGACTGACAGTGATTGGGTCCACCTTAATCCTGCGGGATTTTTATTGAGTCCAATACGTGGTGACCATGATGGGCCACAGGGTGTGATTGACAGTGATTGGAACCACTCTAATCCTACGTGGTGACCGTGATGGGCCACAGGATTTTATTGATGCTCTGCGGGGATTTAGTAGGGGATGGATCTACGACTCTCTGCGGAGAGGTTAAATTCCGGAATTCATGCATGTGGCAGCCAGTGATTGGTGTCACGCTCATGTAGAGTCTGCATTGATAGGCTATGTGCGCATTTATAATATTATGCTCGTTGAGAAGGAAATGCTAAGTGTTTATTTGCTTTCCATATTTTGTACTTGGTATTTGTTGTGCACTCTTTAAGCATACTATTTAAAGAAGTTTTTTAATCAAAAAGTTACACAGCACAATTTCCAATGCGTTGACTTTATAAATTTTTATCAAAATTCTATATAAACTTACTATTTAAAGGGCTTAGCATTTGCCATTTGTTTATATGCTTGTACTTGTTGGTGACCCTTACAATGAATATGGCAGGCTCCTCCCAACCTAGTCGATGGAGACTTAGACCGCGTTGAGAGGCGGCGAGACTTGAAGCTTTTTGTGGGTCTTCGTCACCCAGTCATCTTCAGTTAAAGTTTAAAGATCAATTTAGAGGTAGTAGTCTAAGAGTTGTGTTTACTCTTCTTTATCGCTTTCGTATTTTGTAATGTAAGTTGTTGTATAATACATTTATTTGGAATAAATGTTGCAGCTATGTATGTTTAGACATAGCGTTTGGTTTATATTTCTAACTTTTATTCGTGAAAACAATTTATAAAAGGGGCATTGCATTACGATCGGCATTTTAAAAAAGGTTTACTCTGATTTAATTTAAGTGCGATCGTGAAAGTTTTATTTCAAAGTCTTTATTATTTTTTATAAAATAAAGTGCCTACTTTTGGGCCTTAAAAATCGGGATGTTACATTAATTAATTAATTACCTTAGCAATATATCAAATAGATAGTAACGCCTTGAACTAATATTTTTATACTTTTGTTTTGACTTCAAGTTTAAAAGTTGTTTTTATCATATGCGTGATTCCCGATTAGACATCATTCTAAAACTAGAATATTATGAATATTGAGTTTGAGGTGTTACATCGGCCAAAAAGTAAGATAAAACCGTCAGTAGTTTTACTTGAAAATAAAATAAATATGGTATACTTATTGTTGGCAGATTTATCCACTAGAAAATTTGAGTCTAATGATCTCAATCTTGAGTTTAGTTACTTATCATATTTGTTTGTGGCTTAATAAGTTTGATCTCATCATAATAACGAGTTAATAGAAGGAACAATGAAGTTAAATTAAAATATTCAAATATACCACTAATATTTAAATGTAAAGCATCAACAATATTTTGTAATCACTTTCGAACAATATCACATTGGTACATCCTTGTGCAACTGCTTGACTACAAGCTTGTAATAATGCCATATGTTGTTCTTTTTGTTTTCTTATATTGTCACACATGTTAGGGATAAAACCCAAAGCAAAGAGCTCAGAAGAAAGACAAAAAATGAATGAAGAAGATGTAAGAAAAGAGGAAAAGTAAAAATCTTATTCACAAAAAAAAATCGTTGTTTACAAGTGAAGTTATATCCGTATTTATACACAACTAACTAACGGATAACTTCTAGCTAACTACCAAAACAGAAAAACATAACTGAACAGAAGTTCAGAAGTAACTGAGCAGAGCTTCAGAAATAGCTGCGCATCAGAAGTTGTCGAGCTCCAGAACTTGCTGAGCTCAGAAGTTGCTGAGCTCCAGAACTTGCTGAGCTCCAGAACTTGCTGAGCTCCAGAAGTTGTTGAGCTTCCAAAACTTGCTGAGCTCCAGAACTTGCCGAGCTCGCCATGTTTCATAGCTTGGCTTACAAAACCAATACTCCTCCTTAAGACAAGCTATCGAAACATACAATTCTTATTTCCCTCCTGAGCTTGAGGAACTGATCTCTCTTCACAGCCTTGGTCATTAGATCAGCTTGTTGGTTCTCAGTGGGGCAATACTCCAGAATCAACTTCCCCTTATTAACTTGGTCTCTGAGAAAATGAAACCGAGTTTCAATGTGTTTGCTCTTGCCATGACTAACAGGATTCTTAGCCAAATTGATTGCTGATTTATTGTCAAGCTTTAGCACCACTGTGATGTCTTCAACAATGCCTATCTCACTGAGAAGTGATTGCAACCAGTTAGCTTGACAAGCTGCTAGAGAACCTGCTACATACTCTGCTTCACAGCTTGAGAGAGCTATGACTGACTGTTTCTTGGAGCACCAAGACACGGGTGCATTTTGAAATTTAAACAAGTCTCCACTGGTGCTCTTCCTTTCTATCTTATCACCACACCAGTCAGCATCAGAAAATCCACTCAACTCTAGCTTTCCCTTACTCTATGGAAACAGCACACCATAGTGGATTGTACCATTGATGTATCTAAGTATCCTCTTTGCTGTTAACAAGTGACACTTCAATGGTTTGCTCATAAACCTGCTAACATAACCTACTGCATAGCTTATGTCAGGCCTGGTTTGACACAAGTATCTCAATGAACCAACTAGCTGTCTGAACATAGTTGGATCAACACTGTCACCACCTGCCTCTTCATCAAACTTGAACTTAGTATCTGCAGGTGTGACTGCTGAGTTGCAGTCAAGTATCTCAAACTTCTTCAGAATCTCAGTAGCATACTTAGATTGATGTAATATCATTCCCTTTGGAGTTTCCAGGAGCTCCATTCCTAGGAAGTAGGTCAGCTTCCCTAGGTCAGTCATTTCAAATTCACAATTCATCTGTGATTTGAACTCCACTATTTCTGTAGGTGAGCTACCTGTCACCAACAGGTCATCAACATACAAGCATATGATCAGCATATGCTTCCCATCACTGCCTTTTACATAAACACCATACTCTACACTGCATTTCTTAAAACCTTGTGTGACAAGGAACTGATCAATTCTCTTATTCCAAGCTCTTGGAGCTTGCTTCAGACCATACAAGGCTTTGTTCAGCTTCAGCACTTTGTCTTCATTGCCCTTCAGTTCAAACCCTGGAGGCTGCTTCACATACACATCTTCCTCTAGGGGTCCATTCAGAAATGCTGACTTCACATCTAAATGAAATAGGGGCCATCTGTTGCTGCAAGCTAAGGCCATCACTAACCTTATTGTCTCATGTCTAGCCACTGGTGAAAATACCTCATCATAGTCCAACCCTTGCTTCTGCAAAAACCCTTTTGCTACAAGCCTTGCCTTGTATTTTATCACTTTGCCTTCCGGATTTTGTTTGACTTTGTATACCCATTTCACATCAATTGCTCTCTTGTCTGAGGGCAATTCACACAAGTCCCATGTTCTGTTCTTCTCAATTGACTTCAACTCATCAATCATTGCCTCCATCCATACCTTACTCTTCAATGCAGCTTTGGTATCTATAGGCTCAGTGTCTACAAGCATTGCATAATGCACAATTTCTCCTTCACTGTCTACTGCATTATCAGGAACAATCTCACAGTCAGCTAGCCTTCTAGGCAATTGAACATTCCTCTGAGGTCTTGGTGGTACAACATTGTCATCATCACTAGAGGTGTGCATATCCTCATCACTGTTGATACCTTGGTTGTGATTTTGGCTCACAAATGTGACTGTGTTGTTAGTGTTGCTTGATCCAACATCTAAGTCCACTGCACAAGCTTTCTTAGATGTGATCTTCTGTTTCCAATCCCAACTTTCATCCTCTAACACTTTCACATCTCTGCTAATCTCTACCTTATCTAAAGTAGGATTATAGAGCCTATAAGCACCAGTCCTGTGATATCCAACAAATATCATAGGTACACTTTTATCCTCTAGTTTCTTCCTCTTAGCATCAGGCACATGTTTGTAGCACAAGCTACCAAACACCTTCAAGTGACTCACACTTGGCTTACTCTTAGACCATACCTCTTCAGGTACCTTATCCTTCAGTTTCTTAGTTGGACTTCTGTTTAGAATTTAAACAGCTGTGGCTATAGCTTCACCCCAGAACCTTGATGGAAGGTTTTTCTGCTTTACCATACTTCTGGCCATATCTAGAATGCTTTTATTCCTCCTCTCAGCAAGACCATTGTGTTGAGGAATGTATGGTGCAGTGACCTCATGGATTATGCCCTGATCCTTACAGAATTTCTCAAATTCTTTAGAGGTATACTCACCTCCACCATCTGTTCTCAGAATCTTCAGAGACTTGTCACTTTGCTTTTCAACCAGTGTCTTAAACCTCTTAAATACTTCAAAAGCTTCACTTTTGGCCTTGATATGATACAACCATATCATCCTTGAGTATTCATCAACAAATGTCATGAAGTACTTGTTTCCACCAGTTGATAGAAAATCAAATGGTCCACATATGTCAGAATGCACAACATTCAGCACATCACTAGATCTCATAGGCAAGTGACTTTTGAATGAAGATCTATGATGATTTCCCAACAAACAAGTAGTACATGTGTCTACTGGAGTTATGACACTAGGTAAACCTAACACCATGCACTTTGAATTAAGCATTGACAAGCTTTTAAAATTCAAATGCCCATACCTCTTGTGCCATAGATCACTATCTCTATCCTCTGTGGTTATAGACAAGCATGTAGCTTCAATGGTTTTGATCTGAGTCTTGTAGAATCTGTTCTTACTTTGTGCTGTCTTGAAAACTAACCTCTTCTTAGAATCAAATAGTTGTAGAGTCTCATCCTCTATAACTATCTTGAAACCCTTTGAGACCAACTGTCCCACACTCATGAGATTGCACTTCATCCCAGGAACATAGAGTACATTTTCAATCACAGCCTTCTTTCCATTAGACCTTTGAATCACAACATTTCCCATGCCTTCTGCCTTAATGGAATCACTATTAGCCAATCTGATTTTGGTGTTGAGACACTCATCAAAGTCAGTTAAGATGCTCCTATTGCTAGTCATGTGATTAGAACATCCTGAGTCAAGGTACCACACCATGGAATCTGCTGCTTCATCAGCAATTGTCACCATGAAACTTGTTTCATCATCTGAACTTGAGTCGTCATGTGCTACCTTTGCCTCTTCTTCATTCTCTTGGCCCTTCTTTTTCTTTGGATTTTTGCACTCATTTACATAGTGGCCATACTTATCACAGTTATAGCATTGGATCTTGCTCTTGTCAACCTTCTTCTTTGACTTAGACTTCTGTTTCCCTCCTCCTCCATCAGAGGATTCAGGTCCTGTCTCACCATCATTTTTGCTCTTCTTGGAATCTTTCTTTCCCTGCCATTTCTTCTTGTCTTTCTGGTATTTCTTGAACTTTGTAAAAAGAGCTTGCACATCCTCCCTGACATGGCTTCTCTCACCATGCTTCAGCTCATGAGCTTCAAGAGTGCTCTGCAGATCCTCAATCTTGATCTCACTCAGGTCTTTTGTCTCTTCTATTGTCACTACAATGTGATCAAACTTAGGAGTTAAAGTTCTCAATACCTTTTCAACCGTTTCTTGCTCATCAAGATTACTACCACAATTCTTCATCTGATTGGTGAGAGTCACCAATCTTGTGAAGTAATCTGAAACTGACTCATCATTCTTCATCTGCAACAGCTCGTACTGTCTCTTCAAGGCTTGCAACTTCACCTTCTTGACCTTTGCATCTCCACCATAACATTTCTGCAAAATGTCCCAAGCATCCTTTGAGGTTGTAGAATCTGCAATTTTCTCAAACACATTCGCATCAACGCATTGATGAATGAGAAATAGAGCCTTGCTGTCTTTTTTCTGTGCTTCTCTGAATGTTGCTCTCTGTTGATCTGTTGGATTTGTTGGTAATGGGTTAAAGACTGTATTCACTTGTTCATCAACTTCTTGAACAATGAATATCACCTTCATCTGTTTCACCCATGTATCCCAATTCTTTCCATCAAGAATGGGCAAATTCGCGTGGAAATTGCTTTTCCCAGCCATGGTTGAATCACCTCAGCCTTTGATTCTCCTCTTGAAGAAGATTTGAATCAAAATCCCTTAGATCGTGCTTGCTCTGGATACCACTTTGTTGGGGATAAAACCCAAAGCAAAGAGCTCAGAAGAAAGACAAAAAATGAATGAAGAACACGTAAGAAAAGAGGAAAAATAAAAATCTTATTCACAAAAAAAAAAAATCGTTGTTTACAAGTGAAGTTATACCCGTATTTATACACAACTAACTAACGGATAACTTCTAGCTAACTACCAAAACAGAAAAACATAACTGAACAGAAGTTCAGAAGTAACTGAGCAGAGCTTCAGAAATAGCTGCGCTTCAGAAGTTGCCGAGCTCCAGAAATTGCTGAGCTCCAGAACTTGCTGAGCTCTAGAAGTTGTTGAGCTTCCAGAACTTGCTGAGCTCCAGAACTTGCCGAGCTCGCCATGTTTCATAGCTTGGCTTACAAAACCAATAACACACACACATGAATTCTACCCTAGTATATTATAGATCAAAATGCATTCAAGAGTCCTTTAAATTTTGTGTTTGTAACAAAGATCCTTTAAATATTAGTATATATAATTAATACCATAATACTATTTTTTTTTTTATTAACTTTTACGACTTCTTCACACATTCACAAGCCACTAATAATATTATGCAATGTGATTTTGTCGATACACTCACAAAACCCGACTTCCTCAGTTGGATGCACGCTGCAGTTTGGCACTTGAGGAAGGGAACATACGATTTGATCTTGACAGTCTTGATGTTGTGAGCAGAGAATTAAAACTGTGATATCAAATAAGAATTAGTGAACATTATCGAAATTGGGGTGAAACAATTTTGAATAAGATAAAAAAAAAAAATCTAAAGGTCGATTGTCGGGCCTCTTGGTTTTGGTTGAATATTGGTATCCTTTAGATAAAATACATGTAAAATTTATATTAATAAAAATTAGAGTCAAATATAGGTTTTTATCTCCCAAATATTTTCTATCATAAAAATCTCACTCATAAAAATATAATATTAAAGAATTTCTCTCATAAAAATTTGAAATAATTTTAACATAAAATGAATTTTTAAGTCCCAAAATTTTTAAAATTCATATTAATTCATCCATTGTTAAAGAATATTATAGTTTTGTAAAAGAGGTTTCTTAATTTAATGTACTAAAACCATAGAAAAAATTTAAAATTTCAATAATACACATGATGTGCTTTAATAGAATTTGAGGATCAAAATTTATTAAAATTTCTAATAGGGTAGTACTAAAAACAAAATTTAAAATTTTTATACAATTAAAAAATTTATTTAACCCTATAAATTAAAATGAAAATATGACCTGATATTAACTTTTGTATAGAGATACCATATCAAACTAAACTTTGAGGTACGTACCGGTGTTCAACAAATTTAAAAGTGTTGAAAAAGTTTACTTACGGCAGTTTGTTATGGAAATAAATTTGAAAAAAAATATTGTCATAGCATAAATAAACATATAAGTTTTAGTCATATTTTTTTCTTTTATGAATCTAGAAATAGGAAATATTGGTTGATCACTTTATAGAGTGAAAAATTCCATGCTTTTTTTATTATAAAACAAATTCACTTGACCTCTCATTATATTTTTACAAAAAAAAAAAAAAATCACTTGACCTTTCATTATATTGATTGTGTTATGAATATTATGAATTTTTTTTTTCTACCCCAATAATTTTTAAAATATCCCTATTTTACCTTTATGTAACTATTACTATTTTTAATATTTTTATTTTGTCATTTTGTGACTCTTCTGGTACCTCTTGATATAAATGACCTGGTAAATTTTAAAATTGTTCCGGTATGTTAAGTTTGTCGGTACACTTTGAAAAAATGTACCAGTTTGTTCCAATTTTCAGTTTTCATCGGAATACTTTGAAAAAAGTGTATCGGTATGTTGTGCTACCCAAAATGTATCAGTACACTTTGAAAAATTGTACCGGTATGTTGTGCGACCCAGAATGCACCGGAACACTACGGTTTGTAACTATTATTTTATTTTTTATTATTTTGTAATTATTATTTTATTTTGAAAACTTTGTTATTTTATTTTTTAGTACAAATATGGCTGAAACGGGCGATGCAGGTCAAATGTCAGTAGATACCACAACTGTTTTTACAACGAATGAAAATTTTAATACACGAGAAGCTATTATCACATGGCCTCGAGATGTTGGAAATGCCAACAAAGTAAGTATAATTATTATTAGGTCAGATACAAAGAACGAAACAAGAGGAAGAAATGATAAATTGATTTTGGACTGTGATAAAGGTGGAAAATATGACTCTTCGAAAAATTCTACGTCAACTGCATAAAAAAAAATGTAACTGTCCATTAAAAATTAGAGCCGCACCTTCAACAGATGGTTCAGGATGGAAAGTTCAGGTTAAATGTGGTGTTCACAACCACAAACTACATGACCAATATGCAGGTCATCCTCGTAAGACGCGTTTAATCACATATGAAAACAAACGTGTTGAAGATTTGACAAAGCGTCGTGTAGCACCAAGTCACATCGTTTTAGATCTGAAAAGAACAAAATCTAGATTATGTTGTTGATGCCTACCAAATATATAGAAAAAGAAATATGCTACAAAAACAAGAAAAATGTCCTAAAACAGAAATGCAACACTTGTTGCAGTAGTTAGATGATAAAAAAAATGTCACTTAGAATAGAAGAAGAGATGATGAGTCCGATGTTTTGAGTGATATTTTTGAGCATTTCCTGTAAGATATTTTATCTAATAATTTATTTTAAAGTTAGTTTATATATATTTATCATTCTATTATGATTCATTATTTGTATGTTTCCTAATTAAATGATTGTATAGCCGTTTCTCCGTTTCTATGGTACCGTTTCTTAATCCTAACTATCATGGAGTTATAGTTTTCATAAGGAAATTATTATGTGTAGCGTACATATAAAGAGGATGCTTTGACTAACCTCCTCAAACGTGGCATCACTTGTGATACCCTTTGCCCCAGATGCCTAAACAACACTGAGACAACTTATCATGCCTTTCTTGATTGCATCATGGCAAAGCAAATTTGGCTCAGCTCCCCCCTTACTATCAACCTTAACCAAACGCAATTTACTACTTTCAATGACTGGTTTATCTACATGCTTAACCACACCCCCCAAGAATGTATGGAATGGATTGTAGCTATCATCTATGGAATATGGTATTCTAGAAATCAACAAGTATTTCAAGGAAAGGACTACAGGCTGTCGAGATATGTAGTGTGGCGCTGGCCCAGTTAGCTGAATTCCATCGCATGAATCCCAAAGGTGGTTCCTTGCCTCGAGCTCCCCTGACCGTGAATAGTAGTCACAACAACCGCTGGAGTTCACCATCTAGGGGCACCCTTAAAGCCAATGTGGATGCTCACCTAAGCAGTGATGGCCATTGGTTTTTTGGGTTACTTCTTAGGAGGTCGGATGAAAGCATCGTTGAAGCTGCTACACGGTCCCATTATGAGCTTGAGGATGCAAATTATGGCGAGGCTATGGGGCTCAGTGATGCGTTGGATCTGGTTGAACGCTTGCAAGTGAGTGCCGTCAGTTTCGACCTTGATTCTCAAACTATTAATGTGAAAGCTGTCACCAATCCCAGCTTGTGCAGAAAACCTTGGATTCACATCATTCGCCGCTGCAAACAATTCCTCCTAGCCAACCCTAATTCCTCGATCGGTTGGGTGAAGCGAAATCAAAATCAGGCTGCTCATTATCTAGCTAGATGGGCCGAGTCCGAGCCCAATAGGGATTGGATTAACTCGTATCCAAATTGTATACAACCTTATATCAAAAAGATATAAGCTCTTGTTTCTCTCCATCTTAGTTAATTGATTTTTCTTTTGTAAAAAAAAAAATAAAAAAAAAATGAGGAGGCTTTGAGCAACAGAGGAGAATTAGGCTTGAAACAAAGTGTCGCATAATATAGTTATTATATATTATGGATAAATCTGCACGTTGCGCGGAGTTTGATTAAAATATATAATTAAAATATTTTGATAAATAAAAAATAAAAATTGTAATAAGTATAATCACATATAGATATTAATTTAAAACATGTATATATTTAATATAAGTATATGTATAAAAATAAAAAAATAGTTTAGAAATATGATATTTTTTATTAATTTATATTGTAGTTTTGTTGTTTATATTTTAATATAATAGATCTCTTTTAATATTTTTTAAGTTTAAAGAGATGCATTATATAATATTTTAATAGTGTAATCGTGTAATATCTTAGTTTTTTTTTATATAAGTTGCAATTATATAGTCACATGTCACTTTTTTTGAGGTATCCCTTATTTAAAAATTACGTGATCTCGTTTTTAAAAATTATGAATCGAATAGTGTAACTGTTTATTCTTTTCTATGTAATTTAAGGTACTAAATAGTTTTTCTACTTCTCTCACGTTCTTTTAAAGTTTCTTCTCACATGTTCACTTGGTGGAATTTTATCTAGCCTTTATTAGTTCCGATTTTTTAATCTATTGTTTTGTTTACATTATTTTTTTGCTTTGTCCTTTTTTTTGGGGTTTGTTTTTCATTTTCCTTATGAGGTTTATATCACTTCAAATTTATTGTTAATTTTTTTCTCTCTCATTTAATAATATTTGCTTGAATATTTAGTTTATTTTATTATAATATAAACTTGAATATTTTTTGTTGTCAATATATAAGTTTGAATGGTAATTTCATATATTTGAATTTATGTTTAGTTATCTGGCTCACGAAGAGAGAATTTATTATTTTAGAAGAATTTAACATGTCTTATTATTTGCGTTAAAAAATATTATATTATTCTGATAAATACCTCACTATTTGATTGAGGCATAACTTTAACATTTTTTAACACTTTAGAATATGTATTTATTTTATTTAAATAGTTACATTATTATTTAAATCAAATTATTAATTTTGAAATTTTTAGTAACTTTCAAAACACATATACACACACTATCTTTAAACAATAAGATTATTTAAATCACCTCATTATGTTGAATATAAATATATTTAAATATCTGTGTGATTATATTTTATAAATATATTATATATGTTTTATTATCTACACTTTCAACAATTTTTAAAATTTATTTTGACGTATGAGCATCAACAATTTTTACAATTGATGATTTTTCATCTTATTCTTGAAATATTATAACTATTTATTCTACTCCTTCATATAATTTAATGTTTCTCAAACAACACATCCTTCACCTAAAACCAAACAACCACCTCCAACAACCACACCACAAAAGAGGCGGTGCTCTAAATCCAAAACACCGAAACAAAACAACCAGATCCGCCTCTGGTCAGATCTGAAGTTTACACCATGAAACCGGCCACCAGCAAAGGAACACACGTGAACACCAAATAACAGCACGCATGAAACAAAACCACCACCACCGTTGCAGGAGACAAAACCACCTCCAAACCATCAAAAACAGAGCACGCTTGAACCAAAACGTGGAACAAGAAACACGAAAAACATAACTTATAGATAAAATTTAGCAATCAATGGTTGATATTGAACAATAATTTCTAATATTATTTCATGAATATTTGAATTATTGTCAAACACCAGTTATGTCTGCGACCAAAACTTTTTACAATGACACTTATGACAAGATTATGCAACAACAATTTTCGCTAGAAAAAACACTTTTTTTTTCCAGCAACAATAATTGTTTTTGCAAAAAACACTAGTTATACCAACAATAATTGTTGCTGAAAAACACTAGGTATGTCAGCGACTTTAATCGTTGCTACATACCACTAGTTATGCTAGCAACATTAATTGTCCTTGTAAAACTTTTCGCAACGACACTTATGCCAACGATATGCAGCAACAATTTTTTCGCCGGTAAAAGTATATTTCGTAACAATTTTGTATATTTCTTAGCAACACCAAAAATCATATTTCTTATATTGTGATCATACAAAAAAAAATGACTTAAAGATCCATTCTTTAAACGTCTAAAATAATCACATGACTCATATTTATGAGATCATAACTTGTAATTTATATATGTTAGATATTAGACCAATACAAATAAAATCCAAATGGCCAGGAGAATAATAACATAACTGTCAAAGACATAAAAGCCCCAATGTTTTCATATGGTTAGAGATACTGTAATATTGTTAGTTTAATTAACTTTTACGGTTTCTTCACGCATTCACAAACTACTAATATTGTGCACTGTGATCTTCTCGCCACATCCACAAAACCCAAATTCGGCATCTGGAACTTCCCCATATAAGCAGTTTGGAACTTCAGGAGGAAAACATATGAAACCTTCACAATGTTCTTTATCTATGCAGAGAAACAGAGCTGTAATATCAAATAAGAATTAAGGAACGTTACTAAAATTGAGATGAAACAATTTTAAATAAGATAAAAAAACATAATCTAAAGGCCAATTATTAGGTAGCATGGTTTTTAAGTTAACACAAATTAATATACTTTTATATTTTTAATGAGCTTTTTATTCATGTTTATAATATGGGTTTTTCTATATCATGTGCAAATTTGCAAATGTTAAAAAATTTAAAATAAAAATCTTGTTTTGGAAATTATTTGTGTATTTTATATTAAATGTATAATTCTTTAATAAAAAATTCTTGTTTTTTAATAAATGATACTACTACTTTTACTTACTTAAACTTGTGCAGTATTATAAGAACTTCTTCCACTGAAATTTTGATTTTTTTGACGTAAGATGAATTTTTAGACTCCCAAAAACTGACAAATTCATATTTAATCATCCCTTGTTAAAAAATAATATATATTTTTTAACACAGATTTATATAATATCCTAAGTATGACCGTAAAAAATATTTAAAATAATAAATATGAGGAGACTTAAAAGAAGGATAAAAACTTAAAATAAAATATTTGAGGATCAAAAAAATTTATTAAACAATATAAACTTTTTTACCAATTAGAAACGAAATTTATTTTACAATATACGGTACCAAACTAAACTTTGAGGTAGTGTTCATCAAATTTTAAACTTTGAGGTAGTGCATCCAAGGGGTAAATCAAAAAAATAAATTTTGCAGTGGGGTAATCTAAAAAAAAGTAATTACAAGGGGTAACGCAAAACTCGTCTACTTTGCAGGAGGTAAAGACCTATTAACCCAATTTTAAAATGTTGCTAAAAATTACTTACACCAGTTTGTTATAGAAATAATTATGAAAGAAAGGATAATCATAGCATAAATAAACATATAAAATTTAGTCATTTTATTCTTTTATGAATCTACATATAAAAAATGTTTGATCACTTTATAGTGTGAAAAAAATCCATGCTTTTTTTACAATAAAAAAAATCCATGCTTTGTAAACAAGCAACACCATTCTTAAAATCATAATTATTACTAAATGTTTCTTAGATATATATGTAAAATACATTCGTCTTTTTAGCGCATTTAATCAATCACTTGACCTTTCATTGTATTTTATTTATTTCTTTTTTAGCGTTCATAATAGCAGAGGGAAAATCTTAAAATAATATTAATAAGATTTATGATGACAAAATTACTTCTTCCCTCTGAAATTTTTTATTCTTTTTTTTTGACAGAAACAAACTCAATGCATTCCATTCATGCTGGTGCAGTTTTCTGTGTTGCTTGGGTGGTCGGTTTTGACCTGCCCCTTTGTAATTTGGATGCTGTTTGTTCCTTGCCTCACAAAACATGCCTTATGTTTTTGTTGAGTTTATAATAATTTATCTTTTGCTGCTCAAAAAAAAAAAAAATGCATTCCATTCATAATAATATGTTCAATATAAGGTGGACAATAATTATAAGTATGGACTAGCGAAAAAACAAGCCACCCGAACTACCTCATAGGCCACTCGATTAGATTGCCTCCGGATATATAACTGACCTTATAATTAGGGAACAAATTTAATAAATTCCAACATTGCTCTATAACAGTACAGTAGCATTCCTATCCTTGCTCATAACACTGTTCACGACTTCCATGCAATACATTTCAATTTCAACTCTTTCTATTTGATGTTGCTGAACCCACTTTAGTGTTATTTACAATCCTTGTGCCTATGCTTCTTTAATTTGGTCTTTTTTAAATACACATAGATTAATAAATATTGATAAATTAAAAAAAAAAACTTTTATTTTATTAAGAAAAATAAAAATAAGTTTATGGGTGTTTTTAGTTTTTGTAACAGTACGAATAGTAAAATATCATTTATTATATATTGTTTTGTAAATGTTTTTTCTAGGTGATCACGACAAGTAAAATGGGAGTTAGTAATAATCACTTAAGACCAACATTTTAGTTAGTTAAGTAAAAGTTTTGATCATCGGGGATTAATGCCAACTGGGTTTAGTTAGAGGAAAATAATCTTTCACATTCGCACAATACGTTTGGATGTTCAAAGAAATAAGAAAGAGAGAAATAGTAAAGAGAGAAATAAAAGAGAGAGAAATAAGAGAGAAGTGAAGTAGAAATTCTGCATTGTTTGAATGAATAGAAGTAGAGAAGAAAAATGGATAAATAGAAATTAATAAAAATGACAAAAGACAAATTTATTCTTCAAATTTTAAATTTAAAAAATTTGGAGAAGGACATTGTGGGAAAATTATATCTTTCCACTCTTTCAACTCACAAATCTTGTCTATTAAGGAGAGATTTGTTTTTGTATGGGACCCACAAAAAAAACTTCTCTCTCTCTTTATTTCTCTCTTCAACCAAACTAAAAAGAATTACTCAATTTCTTTGCTATCTCTCTCTTATTTATTTCTCTCTCTCATAAATTTATCAAAACAAACAATGTGAAAGTGTGTATTGTATTTTGACAAAAAAAAAAAAGGGATTTAGATCCTCTCCAATTTTCTCTCCAGTGTTTTCTCTTCAATGTGATCTTAACCATTCATTTATTTGTTTTCTTTCTCTTCTTAAGTAATATTTTATTCTTTATAATTTAACAACTATTGGATTAAGAAAAGGAGAGAAAACATTGGAGAGGATCCAAATCCAAAAAAAAGTGTTTATTGTGAGGAGAGAAAATACATTAATCGTAATCCAAATTTTGATTTTTCAATTAATGTGGAGAGGGAGAATGGTGATGTGGATTGGCAAGTTGATTTAGGTGCGTTTGATTTGCTAAAAAATATATGACTGGATTGAACAATTTTTGTTGTACTCTGATTCAGAAAGGACAAAAGAGGCGGTAAGGAACATGAAAAAACAAGATTTCTTGTCCTCCAATAAACCACATGACAACTTTTTGTCCACAGTACAACTATAAAAAATACGAAAATATCCATTTTATTTTCGAATATAAAAAATGTTATGATCTCTATATCTCTCTAAAGTACAATTTTGTTATGTCATGTAGTATCTCCAACGGTGATATTATTTTGATCGAGTATCATACATTATCAAAAAGTGACTCGTAATACTTATATAACTCATACATAATTTGCTCAAATGGTGATAGTCGAGTGGTGGTGGGATCTGGATCGAAAAGGTCTAACTGACGATGAGAACATGGAAAGAGGATTGCAGAGAGAGGGTTGCGTTTTGTTTTTCTCACTTGAGGGTAGATAAAATATTATTTGAAAATACAATAATGAATAAAATTAAATGGAAATACTTGTGACGAAAAAATAATCTGCGTCTCAAATTGATGATGGGATAATATATTATGTCTTAAAGTAGCGACTGAAACTACATTCCATCCCAAACTAAGAATAATTATTTATAAAATCATTTGTGACAGAAATATGTCGTAAATTCTGTCCCGATTAAATAATTTTGAGACAGAAAATCTTTCTATCTTGAAATTCCGTCTTAATTCAATTTTTTATCTAGTAGTGACTTCCGTTATTGATTGTTAGCCAAAAGCTCTCTTTAGTTAGTTAGATTTACCATTAGGTGACTAGTTTGTTAGAGTCGGTTAATCCTCTCATAGTCAATATTGTACCAAAATCCACTATCTTTTATAAAAAAATGAATCCTTATGATTTTTATTCTCTTATGATTTTCTAGAATTTTCTCCATTTTTTCCAAATCATGCAAATCTCAACAATTTCCTTGAATACAAATTGAACTCTGTTACTCATTAATCCATGTGGATTTGAAACTCTATTTATTACAATAATATACTCGTGCACTTGAGAGCGTATAAACTAAATCCAATTCACTCAAAAAAGATGGAAACAAGCTCTGCTAGGGCACAAAATGCTAACAAAGAAAAAACAAAAGATGAGATCGATCTGCAGGAACGAAGTACAAAGAAAATCAAAGGTGGAGAACAAAAATTCTCTAATCAATCATCACTACCCAAAGACTACAATGATCTGATAGAGTTACAAAGCGTTGACGGTGACCATTTAGAGAAGAAAGTGAGCGATGATGCCAAGGAGAAATCGTATAAAGATACGGTTTTGGGAAGGCAAGGTGATGAAGAGAAGGTGACTATAGAGGAGGCAGAGTCTGAAGAGGATGAGATGGAGGAGGAATCTAAGGGAATGAGGGTTGAAGAGCACAAAGAAGGGAACTATGATTGTCCTGCCTTTGTGTTTTCGAGACAGGAGGAGAAAAGAATTTATCGGCCATGGAGGAGAGGAGTTATTGTGAAGTTGCTGGGGAGAAGAATTAGGTACAAGGCTTTGGAAACAAGGCTGAAACAAATGTGGGTTAGGAAGGGAGTTATTAGCATCATCGATCTAAGTAATGATTATTACTTGGTAGCTTTTTCTAATGACGAAGATCAGTATGCTGCGCTTATGAATGGTCCATGGTTTATTTATGATCATTATCTGACTGTCAAAGAATGGTGTCCAAATTTTCACCCAGCCAGCGACACCATTGAAAAAGTTGCTGTTTGGGTGCGAATTTCAGGATTGCCAATTGAGTTTTATGATGCTAGAGTGTTGCAGTTTATTGGAGATAGGATTGGAAGAACGGTGAAGGTGGACAAGAATACTTTGACGCAAGAAAGGGGAAAATATGCTCGTTTATGTGTCGAGGTCGATCTTACTAAACCTTTGCTTGCCATGTTCACTATAAAGGAGACGAAATACCATGTTGAGTATGAAGGGCTTCACCTTCTTTGCATTACATGTGGCAAATTTGGACACTATAAAGAAGGGTGTCCTGATAAAATCAAGAACCCAGCAACTGGTAATGGTGGAGGGCAGGATGGACAAGGAGTCAGTGGAGGACAAGGTACTAATAGTAGTGTGGGAGTAGGGAATAACATTGATGGGCCATGGATGGTGGTTAAAAAACCGCGTCGTAGTCGAAAGGTAAAAGAGAATCCGGTGACCGGAGAGAAGGGGCTGCAGGGAACAGAGAACTTGAATGTAGATCCCAAAATTTCGGGGTCAAGATTTGCTTCATTGAGTAATGATATTGAAACATTAAATGATATTAATATTGATGATGTAGAGAGAGATATTAGTTTGAAATTGAATGAGACAAATGGGGAAGTAAGTAAGGAAGGAAATAGAAATTTTCCTATTATGCAAATCAAGAATAAAAAAGGAATTAATGCTAAAACAATGGAGCGTGGTGGGCGTGATAACAAGCTAGCTTCACGTGGGAATGTTAATTTCAAAAATAAACCAGGAGGTGCGACATCAAAAAGGGTAGTTTTCATGGGAAATAATATGGAGGAAAGAAGTGTGCAACATATAGGGGAGGCCCACAATTCAGGGCTCAATGGAAAAGAAATAGAAGGATATGGTGGAAAAAATCAGAGAAATCACGTGGCAACAAAAGAAAATATTGGAGGTGCAAGTAATAATTATATTGAGTTGGGTCAGCATATTGTACAACCCAACATACCCAGACCTCCAAACTGGCTATGTACATCCGCATCAAATATACATCCAGTTTTGCAAAACGAGAAGATTTACACAGTTGATAATGACGAATTTGTTGATGCTAGTGAGACTGGCTCTCTTGGCTCAGCGGACTCAGACATGGAGATTGTTGGGGAGACTCCGAATCTCGCCCAATAGTTTATTTCTTTTGATTCTCGCTGTAGGAATTTTTATTGTGATAATGATAGCACATCATAAAATATTTGTGTGGAATTGTCGTGGGGCAGCCAACGCATCTTTTATGCGTTATTGTAAGCAGTATATAGCGATTCATAAACCTGTTATGTTGGTGATTGTTGAGACAAGATGTGACCCAACCAAGCTGTGTAGAACATTTGAGTTGTTAGGCTTTGACGAGTTTCTTGCAACTGAAGTCAATGGATATGCAGGTGGTATTGTTGTTGTGTGGAAAACTAATTTAATCAATGTTATCTTGTGTAGCAAGAAGTTTCAATTTATTCATATGAAGGTCAATTACCCATCTAAGAAGGAGTGGTATTTTACAGCGGTATATGCTAGTCCGAATGAAGATAATCGTAGAATGCTATTGGAGGAATTAAAGCAAATAGCGAATGGGATGCTTGAGCCGTGGATGGTAGCGGGTGACTTTAATGATATTGCATGGAGTTTAGAAAAGAGAGGTGGTGCTCCTGCCTCAATTAGAAAATGCAATATTTTTAGAGATAGAATTGATTATTGTAAGTTGTTGGATCTAGGGGCTGTTGGACCCAAATTTACATGGAGAGGGCCTTTGTTTCATGGCGGTCAGAGAATTTTCGAAAGGCTTGATCGAGCGTTGGGGAATGAAGAGTGGAGGTTAGATTTTCCAGATGGTTTTGTCAAGGTTCTGCCGAGGGTTGATTTTTTGGACCATCATCCAATTTTAATAGCACCTGGTGGGAACTTTCATCATGTTGCACCTCGTCAGTTCCGTTTTGAGAGTGCATGGCTTTTGGATGGATCGTATAACGATCTGATGAAAAATGAATGGGATAATGGTATTACTGTTGTTAATAATCTTTCAAAGTTCCAGAGTAATTTAAAGACTTGGAAGTTGAATACTATTGACCAAGTGGTGTTGAAAAAGAAAGAGTTAATGGCTAGATTAGAAGGCATTCAATCAAAATTACAAACTGGTAATTTTCATGGTGGACTTCGAAATTTAGAGTTCAAATTGCAAGAAGAGCTCAATATGATTTTAAAAAAAGAGGAGCTTATGTGGTTTCAAAGATCTCGAGCAAATTGGCTAGTGGATGGTGATCGGAATACCCGGTACTACCATATGAAAACTGTTAGCAGGAGGAGAAGAAACAACATTGTGATGCTTAGAGATGAACAAGGAGTGTGGATAGATGATCCTGAGCGTATTCATGATCTAGTTAATAGTTATTATAAAAATCTCTTTACTATTACTAATCATAGTATTGCGTGGTTCCAGTCAAATATTACATATCCTCCTATAGAGAATGATGACTTTGTTAGTTTGGCTGCTCCAATTACGCAGGATGAAGTCAAGAATGCTTTGTTTTGCATGAGTTCGTGGAAGGCTCCAGGTCCAGATGGTTTTCCTGCAGGCTTCTACCAACACTCTTGGGATATTTTGGGTTTGTCGGTCTATGAATTCGTTTGTAGAGTTTGGAAAGAGCCGAGTGAAATAGCTATGGTGAACCAAACTGATATTTGTCTTATCCCAAAAGTTGAAAAGCCGGAGTATGTAAAACAATTCCGTCCTATTTCTCTTTGAATACTATTTATAAAGTAGTTAGTAAGGTGGTAGTTGAGAGACTCAAGAATGTTATTCCCAGAATTATTTCTCCTTTTCAAACTGGCTTTGTGCCGGGGAGAAATATTCATGAGAATATTGTAGTAGCGAAAGAGATGATTCACAGTATGCATAAGATAAAGGGGAAGCGAGGCTACTTCGCCATTAAAGTTGATTTGGCTAAGGCTTATGATAAACTCAGTTGGGAGTTTGTTTGGCGTATTTTGTCTGAAATAGCGATTCCAAGGGATATGGTGAATGTCATAATGCACGCCATAACTAGTGTTGAAACGAATGTGAAATGGCATGGTGCGCGTGCTGATTTTTTCCGACTTCAGCGGGGAATCAGGCAAGGTGATCCTATTTCTCCTTATTTGTTTGTCCTTTGTATGGACAAGTTATCACATCTTATTATGCAAGCTGTTGAGGAGGGTCAGTGGAAGACGTTGAGGGCTGGAAGAAATGGTCCTGTAGTGTCCCATCTTATGTTTGCGGACGATTTGATTTTATTTGGTGAAGCTACTGAGCGTCAAATGGATTGTCTAATGAACATTCTTACTAAATTTTGCAGCATGTCTGGTCAAGAAGTGAGTTATGAGAAGACGAGTATTTTATTCTCAAAAAATGTGAGCAGGGAAATAAGGAATAAGTTGGTGCAACAATCTGGATTCCGAGAAACTACACATCTTGGGAAGTATCTTGGTGTCCCTTTAACGGGTAATGCTCCTCGGCGTTCAGACTTTCAGTACATCATTGATCAAGTGAGTGCTAAATTAGCTAGGTGGAAGGTTGATAAGTTGTCCTTTGCAGGACGTGTGACTCTGGCTAAGAGTGTGATTGAAGCTACTCCCGTTTATCCTATGATGACGAATCGTATACCAAAGGGATGTTTAGAGGAAATTAACAGACTCCAGAGAAACTTCATATGGGGGGACATCAATGGTAACAACAAATATCATGCAGTAAAATGGGAGGCCGTGACCATGCCTAAGCGATTTGGAGGTCTTGGTTTGCGCCGACTAGATACCATGAATCAAGCTTGTCTTTTGAAGCTTTGTTGGAAGATTAATTATGGTGCTAGCGACTTATGGTGTGAAGTTTTTCGTGGAAAATATAACTGTCAAACTATTAGTGAAAATATGGTAACAAAAGCATCGGATTCTAGTTTGTGGAAGAATATAGTCAAGCTGAGCCCTAATTTGAATAAGTACAGTTTCTGGGCAGTGTGTAATGGTCGGTCGGTGGATGCTTGGACGAGTTCTTGGATTGATGTAGGGCTGCGAGTAGTTGACCTTGAGTTAAATATTTCAGCAGAGTTACAAAATGTCAAAGTCTGTGATTTATTAGATAGTAGCGGTGAGTGGAACTGGAATATCATGAGGGATTGGATGCCCGTCAAACTTTTGAATAAAATATCAGCTATTTTGCCTCCATCGGATGTGAATGGTGATGATCAACAAATGGGAGCAGGTAATGGTAGCAAGGACTTCTCAGTTTCGGATATGTATAGTGTGTTGTGTGGTTTTGATAATGATTGTGAAACTAGAAGTTGGAAAATTATATGGAAATTAAATGTTACAGAGAGGGTTAAATACCTTATATGGTTGGTTTATCATGATAGGTTGTTAACCAATAGTAGAAAGGCTATGATGGGCTTATGTAATGCAATATGCACCTTGTGTGGTAATGTGGAAGAAACTGGTCTGCATGCCTTACGTGATTGCACAAGGGTTAAGCATATGTGGTTGAGTGTAGTTCCTTATGAGTCTCGTGGCTTATTTTTTGGAGGTGATCTTGAGAATTGGGTTCAATATAATTTATCAAGTGATATAGACAGAATTAATGGTATTCGTTGGGAGGATTTTTGGGCGACAGCTTGTCTTTGTTTGTGGTCGTGGCGCAATAAGGAACTTCATGTTGATACTTTTAGTCGACCTGTTCAAGCAATCATTCATATATTGCAGTGTTGCAGTCATTATTATAATGCCGGCATGGAGCGTAAACGAGTAAATATGATTCCAAAAGGAGTCCGGTGGATTGGTTGGAAGGTTCCGGAAGAAGGTTGGGTGAAGCTCAACACCGATGGAGCTAGTAGAGGTGAAGGTTTGGCTGGTTGCGGTGGTATCATAAGAGATCATCATGGAAATTGGTGTGGTGGATTTGCAAAATTTGTTGGTACCGGTAGTGCGCTAATAGCGGAGTTATGGGGTGTGCTTGAGGGGTTGAAGCTTGCCCGGAGGAAGGGATATCGAAAGGTTGAAGTTAACATTGATTCAATCTCCGTAGTGAAGATGATCATGAATGGTGTGACTAGCAGTGCCTTGGGTTTTTCTCTAGTTAACAATATTAGAAGAGTGTTGGATGATCGGTGGGAAGTGAAAATTTCTCACTCCTATCGTGAGGCGAACAAGTGTGCGGATGCATTGGCAAGCATGGATTGCATATTAGAATGCAATATCGTCTTTTTTGAAACTTGTCCGGGTAGTATTAGAGATTTATTTTTTGCTGATGCTATGGGGCTGAGCACCCCTCGTTTGATTGCTTTGTAGTCTTTTTCTTTTGGGCTTCCCTCTATGATATCAAAAAAAAAAAAAATAAATAAATCCAATTCACTCGTTTCCAAACGCTCGTTGAATCTCCAAGGAAGATTAATTTGTTCCTTAAATATCTTTGATTTGAACGTTTTATCAATTATCAGGTAGGTCAATTCATAGATTCCCCAATCGCACACATGTTGATTTGTGAGGGATACACATGGTTCAAAAATTTGTGAGAGATACACATTCGTTCCTTTAAAATAATTGGCCTTTATTATTTTAAAATTTAGTCATTTTTCCTTTTATGAATCTACAAATAAAATTTGTTTGATTACTTTATAGTGTGAAAAAATCCATTCTTTGTTTTACAATAAAAAAAATCCATGATCGTAATAAAAATTTCTTTGAAAATAAATCATCTTGAAATTTAGTAATACATAAAACAATAGCTAAAACTTCTTTTTTAATAGTACTATAATTTTGTTGTGCCGGATTCCAGGTTCCAGAATAATACCTAACAACTTGTTCTATGGTTGACTCTGGTAATCTTTGTTTTAATATTCCTCCATATCCTACATCAGAGATATCGGTTTCTACTATAAGAAAAGCTTGGGGAACTGGGATTCCTAAGCAGGGTAATTTTTTAATTAATTGTTTAATTTGTCTAATGCTTTGACTCATGGTTTCATCCCATGGGGAAGGATTCTTCTTTAGTCTTGTGAACAAGGGTAGACAAATGATTCTAATGTTCGGAATGAAATCTGCTACATAATTCACACAACCTAAGAATCTTTGTAATTGAGTTTTGTCTTTTAATTCATCAGGAAATTTGTCTCCAAATTCTATAGCTCTGCTAATGGGAGTAATGGTTCCTTGATATATATTAAATCCTAAGAATCTAACATTAACTTGGAATAATTTCATTTTTCTGGCTGATAATACTAATCCATTATTTTTAATGATTTCAAAGAATTTCTCTAAGTGATTAAAATGTTCATTTAGAGATTTAGAAAATACTAATATGTCATCTAGATAGACAATAGTAAATTCTTGGTAATCATTTAATATATCATTCATAATGTGCTGGAATTCACTAGGAGCATTCTTTAATCCTAGGGGCATAACATTTCATTCATAATGTCCGAACGGAACTACAAAAGCAGTTTTATATTTATCTTTTTCTTCTAATTGAATTTGATAATATCCTGATTTTAAATCAAACTTGAAAAATATAATTGAATTAGATAATCGTCCTATTAAATCCTTTTTATTAGGAATAGGATATCTAATCCATTGAAGAACTTTATTTAAAGGTTTATAATTAATTACTAATCTGGGCGCACCTCTCTCTAATTCTCCTGGATTATTAACATAAAATCCCGTACAACTCCAGGGTGATTTACTTGGTCTAATTAATTTTTTATCCAAATAATCTTTAATTTCTTTTTTACAATATTCTAAGTATTGTTGATTCATTTGAATTGGTCTTGCCTTGGTAGGTATAGACCTCTCATCAAAACTAGGTTCGTAAGGTAATGATCCAATATGCTTCTTTCTATCCCAAAAAGCATTGGGATGTTCTGAGCATATTTCCTTTTCAAACCGCTGCTGTAATTGAATAATTTTATCTTTTATATTCTTAGATTCTAATTGGCTCTCTATTCTTTTATATTGAATTTCTTTATTTAACATATTAATATGCTTTTTCTTTTGAGAAATTAAATTAATTGTGGATGTAGCAATGTTCTGAACAGTATTTAAATCTTTAGTTATTGGTGCTTCAAAAAATCTAAATATAACTTCCCTTCCCAGGGCATTTGAAGTTATAGCCTCATGAGAGACTGTAAAAGGGTATAATAATGAAAGAAAAGGGGATCCTAAAATAATATGTTGATGTATATTTTTTACTAATAAGAAATGAGTTTTATAACAGACATGATCTTTACAGATCTTAGCATCTGTTAATTTATATTGAACTTGTAATTTATGACCTCCTGCACCACTTAATCCTTGCAAAGTTTTTTCATAAAATTTTGTGGGTATTAATCCTTCTTGAATGCAGTTCATGTCTGCACCAGAATCTATTAATGCTACTAAATCAAATCTTTGATCTTTTACAAGTAATGTAATTGGACAAAGCCATTTATGTGTAATCATTCTACTTAAAGTAGCAATATATGGAGGATCATCCATATTATGTTTAATATTTGACGTTCCTTCATCATTATTTATAATTTGTTTTCCCTTTAATTCTAAATATTTAAATTCTAGCTCTAAATCTTTTTCATTTTGTAAATCTTTAATAGTTATGGGAGGTGTCATATCCGGTTTAAATCTATTCATAATCTCTTTAAATTCTATTTTTTGAACTATATTTTTATTCTTTTCTTCTTGCTCTATCATATTTTTAATTTGTAGCATGAATTCTTCTTTTTGCGAAGATTCAGGCATATCTTTTAATATATTAATTAAAGTAGTAGCTTGATCGCTGGTAATTACATTTATTCCTTTAATACATTTCTCGCAAGTACATAATTCCGCTCCTAAACAACAATCCTCTTCAGAACTAACTTCTGATTTGTCACTAGTTAATATTTGGTTAAGGTCATCTTCTTCATATGAAGATCCTTCAGAACTAATGGATGAAGTATCATTTAACATAATATCCTTTAATACATTAATAAGATTTTCCTTTAATTGATCACTGATATCTAATTTATGAATCTCGTTAATTTTTTGTTTAACACGACAAGTTTTTGCATAATGACCGAAGCGTCCACATTTAAAACATTTTACATCAGATTTATCATTTCGAAATTTTTTCTTTTTACCTTTAGATTTTTTATAATTTTTATCTTCAGAAAACTCTTTATTTTTCTTGTAGTGGGATTTTCGTCTATAAGGTTTGTAACTACTGGAAGGTTTCGCATAATTTTTTCTAGCTTTTTTACTAGGGGCTTTAATTGGTTCTATACCAAATTGTTCACAAAATGAACCTAATTCCTTTTTACTTTGAGTAATTTCAGATTTAATTTTATTTTGTATTTTAAAGTCTGTGCAGATTCCTATTCCTGTTTCTATAATTTGACTAGATATTTGACCGAAAGTTAATATGGAGTAAGGTATTACTCCATTGCTTTTAGCTTTAATAGCCATCCTAACTTTTTCTGCTAATAATCTAGGTAATCCTGCTATAAATCGTTCTTTCCAATAATCAGCGCCGCCATCAGGCCTGTTACATAATTTTGATAAAAACATATCTTTATACCAACGATAGTCACTCATCGTAGGACAATAAAGATTTGCTAATTGATCTGCAGCTCTTTCCTGTATTTGAGCTGGATCTCCTACAAAGTGTTTGGTAATTGTATATAATAATGTATTTACAGCATCTTCTTCTCCTAAGACGCCTGTTGTTGGATCTAATTTTTTAGCTTCTAAGATTGCCTGTTTTTCTTCAGTACTAATTATATTATCCCACCATCCTTTTAATTGTCCAGTAAAACCAGTAATTATTATTATAGCAGCTTTTTTGTCTGTATTTTGTCCTAATGATTTAAAAGCTGTAGCTGCCATGGTCATTTCTTGAACAGTATTTAATATATTTTGTTCACTATGTCCATCTATGTTCCATTCTATAATTGAAGTACCGGTATAAGAACTAGACACCATATCCCTAGCTTCTTCAAATTGAAGATCCGGATAACTAGGCCTAGGATAATAGTTTCTAGTTTTTCCTTGGTATCCCATGTTTTTCCTAATTCTATTTATCTCAGAATTATCTTCATTCTTTTCTAGGACATTAATTTGTGCTTTTGCTTTTCCATTAATAGAAAGATCAGATAATTTTTTCATTAAATCATCTACTAATTCATCTTTTCTAGGTCCTAATTTGACTTCACTTAAGTCTTTCTCAGGGACATTAATTAGTTTATATATAGGTCTTTGCGGATTTAAAGGAAAATCCTTGTAAGACTCTATTTTATTCTGTGTAACAGGAGTATGAGACATTTGAGTCTCTACTCTATCTAATTGATTAGCTATGGTGCTTAATATGGCATTAGAATAATTCAGCTGAGACGAAACTTTTCCTATATCAGCATTTTCTGGTGATTTGAAAGGATAAGCTTATAATGATACGTTATGACTTTCTATTTTAATGGCTTCCAATGGAGGATGAACAGACTCAATAGTTTTATTGGTTAATGTTGTCCATTGTTTAGCAGTTTTTGTAGTAACATTTAAATAATTTGTCTGTACGAAAGGGTTAATTATTTTTTGTTCTGTGCAGTATTCTTCAAACCAAGTGAAGAAATAAACATTAATTCTTTTTGTTTTAATATAGTCATAAATTTTTTTAAGATAATAATCAGTTTGTATTTTTTCAAAAGTACTAAAGTACCAATTTCTTTTTTCTTTATTATAATCTGCTTCAAAATCTTTTCTAATCCACGCTTTATCTATTTCAAATTCTTCATCTAATTCTATAACGCTAAGAATTTGCGAGGCAGTGGGAGACATAGGAGGAGACTCATTTCTTCCTTCTGTCTCATAAATAGGTTGGGGAATATTGGGAGTGAAATCAACTCCTGCTAAATTAATGTTAATAGTAGAATCTATTGACCGTCTAGAGCTTGTACTAGCTCTACTGCTAATAGGTTCTTCAATCCTCATGGATTGACTTCTATTCATTCTAATTCTAATACTACCACTGTCTTCTAATATAAATTGTCTAGGCTGTCTAGACTCTATTTTTGGAGGGGGCATTATATCTTGTAATATCCATTCCTCCGGTAATTTTTGTTGTAAGTCAGAGGCTTTTAATCTTTTAGGGGTAGTAATATTTGACCGTCTTAAATTAGCTTCAACAATAATAGTTTCATTTTTTGGCGAACTTCTAAGTGCTTTAAAATTATAATTAATATTTGAAACTTTATATTTAATTCTATGACAAACATCTATATTAGCGACTCCTTCATTGAATAAGTCGTCCATACATTGAATATTAATTACTAATCCATTCTTTGTTTTACAATAAAAAAAATCCATGCTTTGTAAACAAGCAACAATTAATAAAATCATAATTATTATTAAATGTTTCTTAGATATATGTGTAAAATACATTCGTCTCTTTAGCTCATTTCATTAATCACTTGATCTTTCATTGTATTTTTTTTATTTCTTTTTTAGCCCTTCATAATAGAGGAGGGAAAATATAAAAATAGAATTAATAAGGTTTATGATGACAAAAGAAAGAGTGAATAAATAAGTCATTGTAAAAAAAAAAAAAAACTAAAATGCAGTATTGGCCCCCCACGTTTGCAAATTGTTCAATTTTGGCCCCCATACTTCCAAATGCTCGGATTTAGCCCCCGAAGTTTATCAATTGCTCGATTTTGGCCCTCTACTTTCAAATGCTCGAATTTAGCCCCCAAGGTTTACCCTCTTTTGCATTTAGTGGTCCTCTTGATAATTTTGACTAAAATTTTGCTGACGTGAATTTTTTTACACGTGTCGTAATCTTACTGGACAACTTAAAAAGCTTATTTTAATTTTTTAAAAAATAACCTTCGGACATTTGAAAGTAGTGGGGCCAAAATCGAGCAATTGGTAAACTTCGCGGGTTAAATCCGAGCATTTAAAAGTAGGGGTCCAAAATCGATCAATTTGCAAATATGGGGGGCCAAAACTGCTTTTCAACCTAAAAAAGACATAAAAACTATTTAAATAGTCGCTATTTAATTCTGGAATTTCACAATAGTCACAATTTAATTCTGGAATTACAAAAGGTTTTATTACAATAGTCGCAATTTAATTCTGGAATTTCACATTTTTTTCATATTTAAATTTATGAATCTAATCACTAAAATACATAATAAAAATAAAAACTAAATCTTTTTGAACTGAAAAAAATAAATTAATAATAATATTGTTTTTTTAATTAACCATTACCACTTCATCACACATTCACAAGCTACTAATATTGTCCCAAAAACAATGTTATCCTAAATTGGCCCATTAAAACGCAGGAGTCCTACATTCGCAAAACCCAAAGCCAAATATCTGAAATATTAAATCTTCAATATCGCACGTTGGAATTTGAGGAGAGATACACATATCATTTGGACATTCCGAATTCATATTGCAGGTAAACTTAGCTGTGATATCAAATAAGAATTAAGGAAGTTATCAAAATGAGGTAAATTATTATGTATCTTATTTTTATTGGATACCATATATCGTCAGATAAAATTCATTTAAAATTTAAATTCATATTAATAAAAATTTGGGTTAAATAAATTTTGATCCTTATAAATATATTTTAGTTTCTACAAATAATTTTAACAAATTTTAGTTGCGCAAAAATTTCTGACATAAATTTTGATTTCTGTTTTTAATTCAACTATGTATACTTTCAGATTTTTGAATAAATTTTTGTATTCAAGTTACTATATAGTATTAAAAAAGTTTCGTCTACAAAAATTTAGAATTTTTTAAAATTCAGATGAATGAAATATGAATTTGATTAGCACCAAAAATTTATATTTACTCTAACCAATAAACTAGTTGGTATTATGTCGAAAGTAGTGTTATTTTTTCTTCTTTTTTGAATGTTTAGAGAGATTTTTATAATTAATGTACAAAATATGACCGTATAAAAATTCAAAATTTCGAATAATATACATGAATTGATTTAAAAGTAAGAATAAAAAATCACACAGAAAATATTTGAAGAACAAAACTTGATGCAATTTTATATAGGAACTATAAACATTTAACCTCATAAATTAATATGAAAATATGATATAATATTGAATTTTATATAAATATAACAGTGCTAAACTAAATTTGGAGGTACCGATATTCATCAAATTAGAAGTGTTGATAAAAATTACTTACCGCAGTTTGTTATAGAAATAAATAAGGAAAAAAAAGATATCATAGCATAAATAAACATATAAACTTTAGCCATATTTTTTCTTTTGAGTCTAGAAAAAGGAATTGTTTCATGATTTTATAGTGTGAACAAAATACATGATATTTTTATTCCAAAAAAAACATAATAAATTATTATTAAATGTTTCTTAGATGAATTTTTGAAATATGTTTTTTTTATTGATATAATATAAGATCTTGATATAGGATGTCGTGTGTAGAGGTACCAAAATATTTAAAATATGTTTGTCTCTTTTTAGGCCATTTAGTAATCACTTGATTTTTCGTTATTCTTTCATTTCATTTTTAGCTCTTCGTAAAATAGAAGGGAAAATCTATATTATATATTGTTCGGAAGTCATATATATAAAATTCAATTATATCTATGCAAACCAACATAAATCCTAAGGTTAGTTTTATAAATTTATATTTTATTCAAATTTCAAAATAAAATATTAAGAACATGATTCCTTAATTTTAGGAAATATCTCATAATTAGTAACATCATTTCTTAGAGCATCTCCAATGGTGATGCCACTTTGGATATTATACATTATTAAAAGTGATCTCTACAATGTTATATAATATTTATGCAACTCATATATATTTTGCTCCAATGGTGATACCACTTTAAATATCGTACATTATTAACAATTATTACTTCTATTTAATTCGATATACAAAAAAGATAATATTAAATTGATGATACGGTACCTTAAATAAAGTACCGTTATCCACTACCACACTTTTAGCTTACAATAGCACTAATTTAATAGCACTTTTATATAAGTGCTATTAAATATCTCACTCAAATACTTATAATAGCACTTTATATGAAAAGTGCTATTGTAGAAAGGGAAAATTTTATTCTATATGACTTTAATAGCACTTTATATGAAAAGTGCTATTGTAGAAAGGGAAAATTTTCCAATCTCACGGTATGGTTATATTTCTCTCTATTTATACACTATTTATTGTTTATACTTCTCTCTGATTTGGATTTTAAGATGTATAAACGCTATTTACTAAAAAAGATGTTCAGTTTCTGTGAATATGATTTTCGTTGATGAAAACTCAGTTTAATATCTCTCTATATATATGTTAAGGTGTGTTTTTTCTTCATGTCTTCTTTTCTCTCTTCTTTGTTAAGGTGTGTTTAATATCCCAATTTTATATTGCCGTATTACTACAAGCTAGCAGAAATTAGTTGTTTAGGAATTATGTCTGAGATTGTCATTTGGTTTGACAAGATTATGTGTTGAAGTCACAATTATCTTAGAAAGTATAAACCAATTGCAAATTCCAACAAATATGTATCCTTTGCCATTAGAAAGGTTCTAACCTGAGAATTTGAGTGAGGAAGAAAATGTGGCATGATTGTGAGAGAAATGTGATGTGTGTGATGATTGAGAAAAAGCATTGTATTGCACATGTTATTTATTATATGTTGGTAAGGTAATTAGGATTGGTCATTGAGGGAATAATATGATATGATGATTAAAAGTGGCAGCTGATTATGGGATTTGGAAGGAGATTGTCGTTTGTATGATCGACAGTATTTTAATTTTTGTTTTGTTTGTCTTGTTAAGCTAAAGTGGGAAAAAATAATGCTATGTAGGATGAATTTAGATAACACAATTATACCTAAGAACAGAGATTAGTATAGTATTAATACTACTATAATGTGGTTAGAATAGAGAAGGTCATTCAATTCTTCACGTGTTATCCAATTTGAAATTTTCATGTGTTCCAGTGATGTATATGATAAGGTTTAATCATCTTTGGTGTCATCTAAATTTCAAATTTGTACTACTATAAAAATGTAAAAGGGGTTGATTGTTAACTACCTCTAAAAAGTCTTCCTTTTCCTACTTACTCAATAGATTAATAATATAATGCATTAATGCCATCACCCTTTTAAACAATGACATTTCCTTGGCAATTTGGTCATGCAGAACAAAATAATAAGACATGAGGTCCACATTAAGCAAGTGTGATAGTTTTCAAAATAATAAAACTACAAATTTGAATTGGGTTCATACTACATTACATAGTACATGTCTCTTATTATCCTTATACGTATGTTCCCTTTTTTGAAACCCTGTGGTTGTGGGGTTTAAAGAAGCAATTGAAACAGAATGGTCCAAACTTAAAACCTTGCATATTTTTCAGAGAAAACTCTTTGAATTTTAGATTGCAAGTTAACTTTAGGGATGTCAACGCGGCGGGTTGATTTTGTTAATTTTTTTTTATTTAATTACTTTTTTAATTCGAAATGCAAGTTTTGTTTTCATTAGTTTTAATTCTCTGTAATTTGTGTGCGTCAGATAGCTGAAATGAGGGTTTATTTTTTTTGGCTTTTGGGTTCTATTTGTTTGTCCTGTGACTGTGGTGTTCAAATATTCTATCTTCTATGATTAGTATTCTAGTTGTCATGTTAATGTTTATTGTGCAGGAAGGAACTGTTACTGTTGAATATAGTTTGATTGATTGATTTATATGAGCATTAGCTATTTGATTTATGGGTTGGCTTAGTAGAATTTTTAAAAGCTCTGACTAGCTATTAACAAGTGTGACAATGATGTCTGGTCATATCCATGAACCCTTGCTACAAAATGTTATTTGGTGCTTAGGTCCTGTTTGGCCCGGCTTATTTTCTCCTTTTTTTCTTCTCCTTAAAAATAGTAAAAAAGGAAAAAATTGTGTTTGACTTCACTTTTCTTTATTTTTTACTTCTTTACTTTATTTCTTTAATACTTTTAAGGAGAAATATTGTCAAATATAATTTTATACTTCTCTATTTCGTTTAAGCCAAATAGAAAAGTAAAAAATAAGTCGGGCCAAACGGGACCTTAGTATTCGACCTTTAAAATATGTGGCATAGATATACAAGTTGTGAAATAGATTTTCTATAAACTCTTCGTAATTGTAGTGTAATGAATGAATATCCCAAACTTATTTTGTGATGTCATTGGTTGGTACTTGGTTGTCTATGCTTCTGAATTCCATTCATCTGTAGTGTGCATTTAGCTGGACGATGTTCTCCTTTTTGGCAGTGTCATGAAAAGGGAAGTTCTCTGTTTATGTGCATGCTTCCAAGACTAAATCAGTTCATGTGAGCCGTTAATTTGTCAATCGGGATATACGCAGTGATCAGGTGCATATAGTCTTGTTACTATTCAGTCTTAGTATCATTTATGAATTGTATTATCTCATATGTTTGAGTTTATGTTCTCTTGCGAAAATTATACTTTAAATGTGTCGTTTTTCTTTTTTGTTGGACTCGTGAATTTTAAGTTTTGGTCGTTGGAAAATAGAATTTACTCTTGACGTGAGAAATTAACTTGCACATAACTATTTTATGCATGGGTTTTGTATAATGTAATGTTCTAATGCCTCTAAATCATATAAATGTTAAATTATCCAGAGCAGTAAGGAGAACGAGTAGCCACATAGCGCGGCCACCTGAGTTGCCGTTGTTTTGCATTGGCAATCTAAAATAAAGTATAAAACTTTTATTTTAAAATATATATAGTATGATTATTTATAATAATTACTAATCGAAGTTAAATTTTTTATTTTTAGTGCTGTACTAATTTACCGTGCCCATAATCTAACTAAACCGGCGCCCAAATCAAACTATCTAGGCACCATACGTTACAAGGATGAGCTGAGTGGCTACAAGAATCCTCAACCCATGCTTTATTCATTTCACCCATTTTCACAGATGTAATGTATTTTTTAACTAAATTTAATTTGCCTGCTACTTGCTTTAATGTATCGTTACATGACAATTGTGGTGTGGGCTCAGAGTAATTTGAAACAAAATTTGTATCAATCTCTCATGACCACAAGGTATTAAATGTAGTATATTTTTAATTTTTCAGGACTTCTTCAAAACATGACAGAGATGTGCTGGCTTTGGTTTGGAAAATGGATGATTGATTAGGTTAATTATTTTGTCTTGTTTTAATTAGTGTTATGAACATCATCTAGTGGTTGGCTTAGGTTAATTAATTAGGTTGTCTTATTTTAATTGGTGTTATGAACATCATCTAGTGGTTGACTTAGGTAGAGTAATTAGTTTGGAAAATGGTCTGTGAACCTATTTTGTGAATGTTGTAGTAAATCAAGTTTTGGTACTTATTGTCTGTTTTGTGGCTTATGTTAATTTGTGTTTGTCTTGGACAAAGAATTGGATCTGTTCTGTGAAGGGAGGAATGTAATTTTGATTCTATTATAATTGGCCTTTCTTGTGCCGTATTATCTTTAATAAAACCTTTTTATTATTTGTTATGTTTTAAGTTTCATGTAACTGATTGATAAAATAAAATTAAGTTTTAGAATGTATAAGAAAATATTGAAAGAGACCCGATAAAAAAAAATAAAATTAAACTGCGGGTTTAAAAAAAAATGTAGGTTTGAAAAACAAATACAAATACAATAGCATTTTTAAACACAAGCGCTATTAAAACTGAAATGTATGATAGCGCTTTTGAGAGAAGTGCTATTAAATCTTGTTACCAAAAGTGTTATTTTGCACTGAAAATTGGGATGTATGATAGCGTTTTAGGCATACAAGTGCTATTAAAAGTTGCACATACGATAGCACTTTTAAAAGTGCTATAATAGGCATAGACTTTTAATAGCACTTGCTTCAATAGCACTTTAAAGTGCTATTAAAGCCAAAAAAAAGTGCTATTAAAGCTGTATTTGTGTTGTAGTGATCATTAATTTTGATACCATTTATGCCACGTCATGGAGCTTCAATAATAAAATAAATAAATATATTAATAATTAATCTATGAAACTCTCTATGATACTCTTATTAAAAATGGTTTTAGGACTTTCTAATACATTCATGAAAAAAACACCACAATACAAATGGCAAACAACAATCAATAAAATTACGTACTCCAGAATTTTGCATTCAACAGTTCTATTAGAACACAACAATGAGATCACCTGTGCAGCGATACAACGACTAACGAACAATAATAGTTTCCTGTAGATTATTTTATAGGAAAATTTACAAGTAATATATATTATAAAATAGATTTGCAGGTGGAAGTGTGTTACTCTTAAGATCTCAGATTTAATTTTATCTGATGTCAATTTAAATGGTCCAATTTAACTTTTTAAAATAAATATCTAAGTGGGAGTAAAATTTTCTATTATTATAATTTTTTTTTAACTGCAAATATTTTTTTTTTTTGAAACGGAACTGCAAATATTATTAAGGGCACTAATTAGTACAAGAAAGCCAAAAAGAGAGTACAAAGGTGATACACATAACTATTGTTGTAATAACCAACCACAAAATAGGCACAAAATAAAACACCAAAAAGCTATGCCTAAGTTAAGACCAAGCTGTCAGCCCACGCAAAACCAAACAAAGAACAACCAAACTCAAAACCAAAGGGTAAACCAACAAGAAACAATCGGCAGGCCACACCTAAACCAAATACATCCAGCAAAAAACAAAACAACAAAGACTCAAGGGGCTTTCATCTCAACATACTATCACCCCGGTTTCAAACTCACTCATATAATAAACACGACCCTTTTGCGCTATTATTCATGAACCAAAGCTAAGAGAGCCTTTGAATACGGTCCACCAAAACTAACACATCCATCGCAACATCATTGAAGACTCGATCATTCCTTATTATTATAAAATGTAACGTTCATACACCAATCGTTAGTTGGTTTAGTGGTGATTGACGCTGAATCTGATAGGGAGGATAACATAATTTTACTCCAATCTTGGATTTTTTTCTTTCAATTCTCTATTATTATAAAAGTCACGTTCATACACCAATCATTAGTTGGTTTAATGGTGATTGATGCTGAATTTGGTAGGAAGGACTACAGTTCGATCCCCCGCAACTCGATCGGGAGGAGATTGAAACCACTTGATACCAGTCGATTCAGCTCCTATTGAATCTTTAACAATCCAGTCATTTATCAGTGTTCCTATGAGTTTGGTGAAACACCATTTGATCATTACCACTTGGCCTTTTCTGGAGAAGACGGTTGAGAGCATTGTTGCCGTGGCGGCATTGCTTCCACATCACCTCTTGATCTTTGATTCCGACGGTGATGAGCATCGTTGTTGTTCTTTGAAGGCGAAATTTGGTAATAACGTCTGTGTTTTCGACCCCGGTGGTGATGCCCACATTTTTTGTTCTCTGGCGCTGAAATCGATCAACAACCATGATACACAATGTCCTCTGCAAGTGCCATGGGATAGAGGAAGATTTGTATCTAAATCTTTCTTCTCTATCAAACGCGTCTTCGTCAATTGTTTATTTCCATTCACTACGACAGTTGTTTTGTTCCCAGCGAGGGGAGCCGCTTCTCGTTGACCGTGGGTACCATGGAGCTCAAAAACGTCGATGAATGCACTCATCATATTTGATGCAACGCACATTAAGGCAGAGGAGGCAGTAAGGGTAAATTGGGAATTAAAATTATTAAAATCCTCTATTTGGCTTAAGGACCTTCACCTATGAAGCCCCGATACGGGACACGATACCGATACGCCGATACGTAAATTATTTTAAAATCTCCAATCCAATACTGCCGCAATACGTTATTTAAAAATTAAATTTAAAATTAAATATATAAATACACAATATATAAACATGACTAAAATCAACAATATTAATAATTAAAAACAGAAAATGTCTAGTATTATATCAGAATTTTGGAAAAAGCTCAAATGTTTAACAACCTGTTATATAGTAGGACACCATAGTTTTTCTTTTAAAAAGTAAAAAATTATATTGACAAAGGAAAACCACAAGAAGTGCTAAAGATACAAACAAACATCGAATATCGGGACGTATCAGACATGTATCAGGTATTACTGTTTTGTTTAAAAATAATGATTTAACCGATACTTTTCCGATACGAGTATCGAGACGTATCGAAAGAGTATCGAATATTATTTTTTTATTTAAAAATAATGATTTAACTGATATTTTATCGATACAAGTATCGGGATGTATCGAAAGAGTATCGATATCGAGTATGTATCAGACACGATACGTCATCATTTTTTAAGTATCGGGGCTTCATAGACCTTCACACTTAGGCCTAGTGCACTTTCACACTGGCCCAAGCTTCAAAAAAAAATAAAAATGGAGGGAATTATGCACCAAGGCACCTGGATTTTTGTTTAAGAAAAGAAAAAAGTTGTAGTCTGAATTTTATTTTCTGTCTTTTATTAAATTTTAGGTATTACTATACTATGTGGATTTTGTTAGATTACACCTTGAGGATAATGTGATTCTGCAAGACCAATGAAATGTAATGAATTAATATATGCTTAGTAGGCCCAAAATGTATTACTCCATCCGTTCCTTTTTACTTGTCTTTTTATAATAGTAACACCAAATTAAGGAAATGTATATTTGCACTTTATCTTCCTATTATACCCTCGTTTTAATCCACCAATAAATTTTGATGTTTTTTCACACACTTACTCTTTCCAATAAATTTAATATATTATGTTAAAAAAAAAACAAAATTTAATATGTTATGTTCCAAAAAAAAAAAAAAGATTTAGTTTTCCAAATATATAGCATTTATTGGTTTTATTGAAAAAGATAAGAGCAATTGACAAATGGTATAATTGACAAATCATACCTATAAAATACCAAAAGGACAATTAAATAGAAACGCTAAATCTAGCCCTAAAAGACAAGTAAAAAGGAACGGAGAGAGTAGATAATTAGGTGATTAGTCATGCTTTCTAGGAGGATCTAAAATGATCTAATTAGATGAGTCATTGGTTAATTTGTTAGGATCAACCAATACTATATATATTGTCATTGGATGAATGTAATAATCAAGCAAAATCAAATGAGAAATTAGTTTGTTAGCTTAGTGTAGTTTTTAATCTATTTTAGCTTTATTCTCTTTCAATCCTTAAACTACACAAAACCAAAACAGCTATATGGCAAAAAAGGACACATGTCAAACCCACATTAACCTAGAGCAAAATCCTAGGTGGACAAAGAGACAAATTATTTACTTCAATTGGGAAATGTTTTCAAACTTCTTTCCCTCCCTCCAATCTGATGAAGCTTTGGGCCTAATTCCTAAACAAACACAATCCGGCCCAATATGAAATTTTGGAAACGGAGGAAATGAAACAAAAAACGCTGCAGAAAAAAGTGGTGACAGTGGTTTGTTACTTTCATTTTCTTCTTTTAGCAAACTGATTCAATTCAACACAGCTCAAATTACAACACATCACAAATTTGTGAAACATCCTTCTCATCTTCTCTCTATCACAATTCAAATTCAAAATTCAATTTCATACATTCAATGTCTCACTCTCTCTTTTTCATCTTCTCTTCATCAAAATTTTAGTCATTATCTTCTCTTCATCTCCTCTCTCTCTAAACACCAAAGCCACAAATTTCTTCACTTGATGAGCTTCATTTTCCTTCAAAAGAAGAAACCCATGGATATTGAAAACTGAGCTCCTCCCCTCCCTCTAGGTATGTTCATTTACTTCATCGTTTTTCTTCAATCTAATTTATAATCCCTATTTTTCTAATCCTCTTTTTATTTTGTTTTTCTCATTCTTTTATCAGGAGGTAAACTTTTCATTCCTGAAACCCAAATCGTGTTCTCCCACAGGTGTAGGTATCACTCTTTATTTTTTGGATCTCTTTTCTTTCGTTTTCTTTTTGTATTTAAACGATTCATGGGCTGTTTGTAGGTGATATATTTAAGCTTGAGTTGTTGTCTAGAATTTGACGGTACTTTCTCTACTGTGTCTCCTGTTTCATATTCTGATTTGTTTTTTCCCAGTTCTATGTGTTTCATATTTTGATTTTTTTTTTTGTTTGGAATGTTAGTGTTTGTTCAGGTTCACAAACTATGGCCTGATTGGCTATGTTTTCTGAACTTTAATCTATTGTATTTGAGTAATGTATGAGATTTGAGTAGTTATATTACTCAATATAGGTAAGTTTGGATTGGTAGAAAAATCTGAGTTCCTAATATTTCTCAAGTTTTCCTAATATGTGATAGATATTTATGTTTGATTTGGTAGATAAGTTTGGGTTGTTTGAAAATTCGAGTTCCTAATATTTCTCAAGTTATCCATATTGATTAACAACCTTTTTTTAATTTGATTTCAAATTAGCAACTAATATCAAATATAATATCAATTGGTTGTTACCTATCAAATATAATATTTCTCTTTTTGTCATGAACCAAATATACACAATATTCAAGAGCATGAAACATCTTTTTACATTGATTTCTATAATTGTTCGTTTGTATTTTATTTTGGTAGAAGATGCAAACATGTTCACTTTGAATCTAGAATTTAAAATCTTTGACAGTAACAGACAACATTTTTACTTTATTTTGGTTGGAGTTAATAAGAAGTGGTTTATTAGATTGAACACTAAGTGGTTTATTACATTTACATTCATGCTTTCGTAGCCTTTTTGTATAATTCTTTAAAAAAATTCTAATATCAGAGTGATATAAACAGATATGTTAGTTTTGCATCACTACACCAAACAACTTTTTTTGCACTTCCAAAACATGCCTTATTAGTGCAAATATATGACAAATTTTATTTTATGTGTATTTAGTGGTGTAGTTATTAAGTGATTTTCAGTTATTTGAATAATAACCATTAGTTCTCTTCTCTTCTTAGGGGGCAATGCCACAATATCCTGTTTTTTAGCTTGATAGTATGAAGTGTTTGATTGTTTATTGATTAAAGTGGTTTTTGTACCATTACCAACATGACATGTTTGGTCACTCATTATAAAGGTTTATTGACCCCTTTAATCTTTTTCTGAGGCATTAATCAATTTAATCTTATAACTTACAAATGAATTTATCTCTTGAAGTATTCATGTTGAGTTTATCATGGAATTTTAGTCACAATTTTTTTTACAAGCACTGTAATAAGTATCATGAGAACAAAATAGTGTCATGGACCATGGTATGTCATGGTTTTCTATTGTACTTTGAAGTTCAGTTTGCAGTACATGTCTTTGAAACATTAGTTTGAAGTTAAGTTTATCTGAAGATTGATTTCAATTACTTTTTACACACACTCTTAACAATATATGTCTTTGAAACATTAGTTTTGAAACAAATTGTAAAGTACACTTATTTTTCTTCAAACCATCAAGTATTTGATAGTCCAATATAATTGTAACTTTTAAATGGATCTGCTATTAATATACATATGCCACATCAATTATGTTTTGACTGAAAGATCCATTTTTCTGTGATGTTTACTTGAAATATAAAAATATAAAGATAGATTTAATTTTTAGTCATTCTTTGAATCCCTTAGTTTAGTGACAGTTGGTGAGATACATAGCTTGATTGTATTTGAAAAGAGGTATAAAAATCCCTACTTTTTAGGAGTTGTTAGTGAGATTTAGATGATTTTCTCCATTGCAATATGATTGACTTGTTTTTGTTAAATTTCTGAATTTTTTTGTTTTTAGATTTGTATCAATTTTAATTTGTTTTATTTGTTATTTGTGAACTTTAATTGAGGAGAAAACCAAACTGATATACCATTAGTTTTAATAAGATTTTTTTTCAAAATTTTAATTTCATATTCAATCTATAAACTTTTTCAATGGATTTGGAGGGATATGTTCTCTCTCATTCTTTGTTATATTTTAAATTCATTTGATTGAATATAGTTATAGTTATTTGTAGTGTACTACATGCTTCAATGTAGGATTGATAACGTGTGTCAATTTGATGATTCAAATTTCAATGGTACAAGCTTCAATAGTTTTAGTTAGATTTTACACTTTCTCTCTCTCATTCACGTGCATTGACCAACATGGTCATCATATTATAGGCTGAAGAACTTGATTTATTGCTTATAAATTTATGAAAGAAATTGAAATGTGTGTCAATTTGATGATTTAATGTGATTTGGAAATATACTAATTACTTTGATGATTTAAAAGCATGACAGTCTAATTAACACATCATAGCTGTGAGTGTCCCTATTCAACCCTTACCTAATCCATTTTATTTAGAATGATAGCTATTATAATGCTATGAATATTGAATATGGTTTAAATTATGAATTATGCTTCAGATTTCTATTGATTTTAAAGACAAATTATGTTGCTATAATAGGTTTTCAGCAGAAGGGTATACTCAATATAGTAGCTAGAAATTGACTTTTTAAAGTTAAAAACTGGGAGTATCAGAGTTCAAATCCCGACCTCTACATATTTCATGCAATATCACTTCCAATTGAGCTATGCTCACGGGGACAAACGACAATTGTAGTTTATTCAAGCTTTTATATATTTTGAAATATTTTTTGTTACTATAATTAACGACGTGGAGAGCTGTCTTGGTAATTTTAACATATAACATATTACATTTATATATTTTAATATTGCTTAGATGAGTTAAAATCTTAATTGGAAATCGTTTCACATGACAGCATCTCCCGATCAGAATTGCTAGGCTTTTGCAAGGTCAACAAAACATAAAGAATAGGTTGTTTTAGATAACTTAGGTATTTCCGTCAACTGCAACATTATCACATCTACCAAATATAGCAATGAGAAATACATATGTGTAGATTGGTTTGCGTTTGTTAATAACGCTAACTTACAAGCTGGCTCCAGACTTAGGTTCACTTTGGCCGATCCACCTGAAGTGTTGAATGTTGTTGTCATCAATTCTTATGTATAAGTTGAAGCTTTGTAGCTCTATTTGAACATCCCTTTAATGTTTTATGCGTTGTTATCGTCTAATGTTGTTTTTTAAATTTAGCGTTGTGTCTTTAAAATTCCTCCTGACAATTTATCTACTAAATATTAGTTTCGATATGCTTATATAACTGCATCATTACATCATATAATTGAATTTAAATGAATTCTTCATGTGGTGCCCCGTGCGATGCACGGGTATGAATACTGGTTATGAACAACTAAAAAGTTGTTCATAACATTTAACGTAGTAAGCATAATCGTGGTTCAACGTGCCATTCATAGAGCAAACAGTGGGCAGCAAAAGACCGAGCCAGCCACCACTTCCAAGACGAAACCTTGATCATTTCAACCAATTCTGCAACCATACCCCTTCCATTGTCAAATAAAATAGCATTGCGGCATTTCCAGAGATTCCAAAGTACTGCATGACCAATCATTACCATTCCTTGACTAATTTTAGAATTCCCGACATCCCTCAAACAATTGTAAATTGAGAACAAGTTATGTGGCAGGCCAAATGGTACATCAAGCCAAAAAACCTCCCTCCATAAGACACATGACACATCACCACCCCCATAAAGGATTCGCATAATCAAAACGTCGGAACTCTGTTGTGGAGCAATTTCCAAACAAAACCACTTACTTTTGACGGGGCCGGGCAATTCCAAATAGCCGAAAAAATGCACACAGGTCCAAGAGTTGTAGTAGATTTATCTAAACCCTTCGACAAATTATTCTTCTGCAACAGGTCCAAGAGTTGGTAATTGCACCACTTGTCTACATTTGGAGCTACGCCTACTTGAATACTCTTTTTAATGGTGATTATATATATATATATATATCTCTGTTTTGGCGGACTGTCATTGTTATTTTGATCAAAATGCAAGGTTAATTGATGATGTTGTAAATGTAATTACTTTTAATATGTTGCTGAGAAACTATTGATTTATGCCAAATGTAGATAATTTCTTGTGCATAGTTGATAAGCTGGGACATGATGGATATATATATATATAGGGAAGTACAAGAAATTGTTGAGAGTATTGTGCATGCTTATGCTTAAGGAAAACTATTCTTTTTTGCAATGTATGTTTTGTTGCTATTCAGATGATACACAATCAGTGTTTTTTTTGTATAACGTACTACATCCATCCTTTCATGATTTCATTCAAGTTATCAAGGATAGTGGTAATTCAATATGCATGGATACAAACTTTAGTAACATGATTTGGAATGCACTAGTTCAGCTACACGGGGTTTTAATGTTCAAATCTACTACATCTCCCAATTCGGAGACTTTGAATTTTGTTTGAAATCAGTCGTTCTGCCATCGATTACAGGCAAACCTTCCCCGAGCTACAGCCCTCACTGTCGATTCAAGACACAAACTACTACCTGTACCACAACCACCGGCATATGCGGTATGCATAATGTTCGAATTAAAACTTTTCATAACCCTTATTTATGTTGTAGCATACTCTTCACCAAAGCGATTTCGGCTAGTTCTAAACTGGTTTGCTTAATTACATAGTTGTTTTTCATAGAAAGATTATCAATACGGGAAATCTTTGACATGCTAAAATTCTAATCAAAATGGACAGTTTTGCCCCTTAAACATGACAGTTGTGATTGTTCATCCTTGAAGATAAGGATGCATGAGTGAAGAGGAGGATATTGTTAACAAACTAAACATGATTGCAAAAAAATTTAAAATTTCTAATAATATACACGAGTCGATTTAAAAGCAGAGATAAAAAATCGTGACAAGAAATATTTAAGTATCAATACTTGTTTCTTATCTATACATATTGAAAACAAACTTTGAAATATATGGATAAAAAACTTATTTAACCCTGTAAATTAATATAAAAATATGACATGATATTGAATTTTAAATAGATATACTGATACTTGACAAAACTTTCAAGTACCGGGGTTCACCAAGTTTAAAAGTGTTGATAAAAATTACTTACCGCAGTTTGTTATAGAAATAAATAGAGAAAATTAGTTTATCATAGCACAAATAAATATATAAACTTTAGCCATATTTTTTCTTTTATTAATCTACAAATAGAAATGTTTGATTACTTTATAGAGTGAAAAAAAATGCTTTGCTAAGAAGAAAGCTATCGTAAAATCATAATTATTAATAAATATTCACTACAACACAAATAGGCTTTTAATAGCACTTTTTTTTGGCTTTAATAGCACTTTAAAGTGCTATTGAAGCTGGTGCTATTAAAAGTGTATGCCTATTATAGCGCTTTTAGAAGTGCTATCGTATCTCCCGTTTTTAATAGCCCTTATACACTAAAGCGCTATCGTATGGCTGTTATTGAGAACAAATTAATGCTATTGGGAACAAGATTTAATAACGCTTTTCTGAAAAGCGCTATCATAGGTTCCAATTTTAATAGCACTTGTGCCCAAAAGCGCTATTGTATGTCTTTTTTTTGTTATACCTGCAATATAATTCTTTTTTCTATCAGGTCTCTTTCAATATTTTTTTTATACAACATAAAACTTAATTTTATATTCAACTTGGAGCTTAATTTGGAATTCAAAAGCAATTTCAATTACTTTATAGAGAATAGCCGAGTAGTTTTCCAACATGATATCAACAAAACATGTAACAAAAGAAACTACATTCAATTTCTAATGTCGAATAACGATTTCATTGCATCACATGATCAATCAGTTTGTATTGATCCAAAAACTAGTTACAAATCTCAAAAACAATATAGGACATTAAAACAAAATCAACAAAACTAGCAGCAAAAATGCAATGTCGCTGCACACAGCAAGAGGACAAAAGCAGCTGCAGCAACCCCAGAAAACACACAGCCAGGCAACTTATAAGCCATCCTACGTTGAGGGCGAAAACTGTCAACTAAAAAACTAGAAACAGGGCAGCAGAAGCAAATTTTGAACATGTTAGAAACCAGAAATAAGCAAGCACCAATAGGACATACATACTTAGAACACAAATATGTGATAGATAACTGAACACAAATATACTATAGAAGATATCAGTGATCATGAACGGCTACAAAAACCTAAAATTTAAGAATATGTAGTCCTAACCAAAGATATGAATAGAAGAAGTGAAATCATAGACATTACCTCACAAGAGACAAGCACAAAGAACAAGCCATGAAGCTTGTGAAGTACAATATGTAAAATATAGTTAATACCACAATCCAAATTCATCTATCAAAGTACACAAAACTACCAAATTTCAACTTCTAATTGAAAAAAAGGGAGATAAGAGAGAATAGCAGAGGAAGAACCAGTAGTTTGGCACGACCAGGAGGCGTAGAATCACGAATGCAACAGACTTCATCGCAGTTGCGGCAATTATAATATACCTAGCATTTAAGAACACACAAGTTATTACTTCAAGGACAGTCTGACATATTACTGCCTCTGAAAGCTTGCCTAAAATCAGTTCAATATATATATATATATATATATATGTTGGCACAGCGGACGCCTAATCTATCGAAGTCTAGCTCTATCGAGGCCTAACTCTGACGAGGCCTTGCTTGCACGCGTATTGGCCTAATCACTCGAAGCCAAACACAGGCGCGCACTCACTTCTGGGCAGGCAAGGCTCAGAAGCTTCAGAAGTAGAAGATGAAAATGTAGGATAACACACACAACACTATTGAGAGAGAGATTGGAGGAAGAGAACACACAAATTTTATTATTTCTCAACACTTGCACTTTTCACATTTCATTGGTCTATTTATAGCACTTTACTTGCATAGCAAGTTACAACAAACTTAACTAACTAACAACAACCACAACTAACTAACTAACTCTATATGCTTGTAAGTATAATTGGCTTAAATGGATTACACATAACAATATATTAAAGATTTTACTGATTTTCAGTTCAACACTAGGATCTTATGTTGGCCCTTATTGCATTAAGCTCTGCTAAATCAATTAGCTAAGTAACCTACATACCAAGTATTCTATCTTGCAAAACCATGACACAAACTAGTCTGATCTAATGAAATAAACAACATATATATTGAGTTGTTATTGCTACAGGATCAGTTGCTTAAGGTCACAATGACTGTATTTTGGTTCATTTACAAAAGTACAAGTAGTTTTGTATGTTTCCTTAAGGCCAAATATAAGATCCAAAAAAGTGTGAAGCTAGCCAATTACTAAATAAAATCTAAGGTCATAACTCATAAGGACATGCAGGGAAGAAATAAAACTAACATACCTCTTCAACCAATGGTTCAATAGAAATAAGATAATAAACTCAAACTATTCACATAGCGTAGTTTGTTCGATTGACCTATAAGCATGAAATATAAAGTCAAAAGTAATTGACATTTAAGATAGTCAAAGATAGACTCAAAATTAAATACAACCAATAAAAAAAATCACCTTCCAATGAATAAAACCAAGATAATAACACACCTTAATCAATGGTTGTGCATCTGAAAGCTTGGCCTTCATCATACAGTTCTTTGTCATCTCAATAAGCCAAAATTATAAAAATTAAAACTTTCATTTCCATGTCACTAAAAACCACCACAATCACCCAGAAAAGCCACCAAAAAGAGGAAGAAGGAAAAGACAGCTATGAGAGATAACTCGAAGAGATACCACTCAACCAAAACCTGAAGAATTCAGGCACCACATCCTCACCTTCTCTTACGGGACCAGCAAAATAGAGGTTGCACCTCCCACTCGTAGAGGGAACAGGGGCTATCAGGGTTTTTACCAATAAACCATTTCTAGGAGGAAAGTTTCACCCTATCCATAATGTTGTCAATTGTTGAAGACCCACCGGAAAAAATTATATCATTTCGGGAGGTCCAGATAGTCCACACAACATGCCACACTAGAATCATACCTAATCGAACCCGATGCCCCACACCCATCCCAAAGAAACTTTCAAACACTTGCGTAATACTATTGGGTGGCACAAAATCAATCCTTAACCACCTAAAAACACGGTACCAAATAGGAGAGATCCAATCACAAGAAACAAAAAGGTGGTCAATCGACTCCTCAACCCCCCCACAAAAAACACAAGTATCAGTAAGTCCTATCATCACCCTCCTCTTACGAAGATTTTGCCGAGTTGGAACCCTATCCTGAAGGAGTTGCCACGAAAAGACAATCACTTTGGACGCGGCCCATGAATCCAACCCTTGCAAGATTTATAAAGTCGACCCCTGGGAGAGTTCTTTGAAGCCTACCTCTATCTTCAAGAACTAAATAAGCTTATTTAACCGAAAACAATCCATCAGGCTTTTGCCTCCAACACCATTCATCGTCTGTACTCGAAAAATGTACTTGCTGCAAGGACTCGATCAAATCAGTAAAAAGTTCATGGTCCAGCATGTTAAGATTCGATTTCCATTTGAAATCACATTCCCACTGTCCTCTCACCCAACTACCCATATCAACAACTCTATGAAGACATTGGTCAGACGCATGAAACAATGATTGGTATCGAGTCCGAAGAGTTACACCATCGACCCAAGGGTCAAACCAAAAGGAAGTAGAAGTCCCATTTCCAATTCGCTTAGTGACTCCTTCAGAAAACCAATCTGAGTGAGAGTCCACTTGGGTTCCTAGTAAGGAGACATCACTCCACCACAAAGATGCCCCTCTTATACCCATCTAATATATACTACACTTTTTTTTTTGAATGACAAATAGATATGATATATATATATATATATATATATATATAAGAAAAGAATCTGAATACAAATCACGAGTACCAGAAGTACTCAAGTAAAACACAAAATAAAAAATAAGAAAAAAGAACACTATAACAGCTCTAAAAACTCGTAAAAAGTATAAATCAACACGTCCACCAAGAGCAACCACCAAGAAGAAAAAGAGGAATACACTTTTGATGTTAAAAAAATGAAATACAATAGTATGTGATATTCATCAATAAGATTAGGTTACATTATAATGATAAATAATATTTATATAAAAAAATATAATTGGCCAATTAATTATATGGACAAATGATAGACGTCACGTCCACTAATAATATTTATAACAAGTGCGAAATAAATCATAAAAAACATCTGTGTAGAAAAACATATTACTCTGTATTCTTTTTTTTTTTTTTTTTATTAACGTTTATGGCTTCTTAATTAGTTTGAGGCAACATTTATGTTAATTCTCCAAACCATGCCAGGTTCCTTGCAGACAAGTACAATATTTCTCAAACCAGCATACCGGTTCTTCTGGGAGACACATATCCTGTGGACAATCGTCATTCTTTTTGCAAGGAACCTCCAATTCTGTGATGTATCAAATAAGCATTAAGGAAAGTTATCAACAATTTTTAATAATTCCTTAAAATTTTGATTTGTTTAATAAGTTAACTTTGTAATTCTTATAAATATTTCAAATTTTATATTTAATTCTTGTAAAAAATTTCTTTTGCTTTCTCAAATATTATTATGTGATAACATTTGGTCTCCATTATACTTTCATATTTTTTAATGAGTTTTTATATTCTTGTTTATAATATTATAATAATATCTCTCATAATTTTTTTTAACATCAGATGAACTAAACATGACCGCAAAAAATAATTCAAAATTTTTGATGACATACACAAGTCGATTTAAAAGCAGGGACAAAAAATTGTGTCAAGAAATATTTGATTATCAATACTTGTTTAATTTTTTATATATACAAACTAGAAACAAATTAAAATTTGAGATATATGGATCAAAAAATTATTTAACCCTATAAATTAATATAATTATATTAAATTTTAAATAGATATACTAGTACACAACACATTTTAAACCGTTGATAAAAATTACTTACCGCAATTTATTATAGAAATAAATAGAGAAAAATAGATAATCATAGCACAAATAAATATATAAAGTTTAGCCATATTTTTTCTTTTATGAATCTACAAATAGAAATTTTTTATTACTTTATAGTGTGAAAAACAAAAACCATGCTTTGTTAAGAAGAAATCTATCTTAAAATTATAACTATTAATAAATACTTTTTAGATGTATTTTTGACTCTTTAACTCATTTAATTAATGACTTGACCTTTCATTATATTTGTTTTATTTATTTTTTAGCCCTTCATAATAGACAAGGAAAAATCTAAAAATAAAATCAAAAAGGTTGAATTATTACAAAAATACAACCTTTTGTTGAGTAACCACCCTAACTCAAGGGGTGAATATTACATGCTACTAAGGTTGAAAATAGTGTTGTGCTCTATTGGATTTTCCTTCTAAGCAAGATTTTAGGGTTTGTATATACTTGAATGGCTGCCAATATCTCTATCTTAATCTTAATTATTATAATAAAAGTTATGTTTACCACATACTAAAATCCTAATTAATCTCTTAACTTAACTCTAATTTTTTCCTCCTAAACCACTATTAATTAATACTCTCATCTAATTTCTCTCACCTAAATTTGAATTTTGAATTAATCGTTTGTTATGTATTGAAAATAACACATTTCTCCCACCTAAATTTGAATTTTGAATTAGTCATTTGCTATATATTGAAAATAACACATCACTAAATACTCACCTAAAAAATAGCACAATAGAATATAATACCTAAAAATAATAAAAGTTATGTTTAACACCTACTAAAATCTTAATTAAGCTGTTAACTTAACCCTAATTTTTCCCTCTTAAACCACTATTAATTAATACTATCGTCTAATTTTTCTCACCTAAATTTGAAATCACTATCCTTTGACTCAATTATTCAAGATTGGTTTAACTGAAGTAGAAATCTAAAATGAAATTTTTAGTGAGTACAAAATTGATAAAAATAAATTAAATATATTTATTTTGTTAAATGTATGAATTTTTTTTATCATTATTGCTGAATGTGTAAATTGAACTTGGTCAAAGAGATGCGAAACCTTCATCCTAACCACCTAAACTAACCAAACAATCCTAATAAATTTATTAAATTATATTGAATTTTTTTATGTCTATTTTTGACCCAAAATTTTAAAATATAAAACATTTGCTTCGGTTGTTTGGCTTTTAGCTAATTTTGCAATTAATTTTGTACTACCATTTCTGAATCAAATTATTTTGATTCTATATGATTTCAATTTTATGGTATCCTCTATTTTTATTAATTTATTAGTATTGTTTAGTTTTATTTGTACTCTCTATTTTAAATTTCAATATATTTATGTTTAGATTTCATTTTGTTTTTTATTTGCAATTTTTATTATAGAAATTTAAATCGCATATCTATCATTCAACTAAATTCGTGCTACGCACGGGTCAATATCTGATTTGTTAACAGCTGGTGTTTTTACACCCGTGCGTATGCAAGGACTAGTTAAGATTTTAAAAAGTTGTCTTTTTGGTTGAAAATAAATTAGATTTATAAAAATAAAAAGATATTATTTTGCATTTAACATAAGATTAAGATTGACAAGCATAAAGGGACATATAAATTAAATAACAAACTAAGGTATCGTTTACAAGTAACATGTAGGAAAGATAGAATGGGGTGGTTGTTAATTTGGCATACTATTGTATGGACAATTTGGAACTCCTGAAATGACGTATAATTTTTGGATGGGATTTTTTCTGTCAAGTGTTTGGTTGATAGTGTGAAACTTTTATCTTGGAAATAGTTTTTAGGTAAAAATCCTGGTAACCCCACTTTCTGCTGGAACCGATAGAGTTTGGTTGGGTGTGCATTTGGGTCTCATGGTTGTAGTTGATTGGAGGTCCTCTTTTTGTTTTTTCTTACCTTGTGATTCATCTTATCTTTCTCTTTCTCATTGGGGTTTTCATCTTGTAGTGTTGTTGTTGAGGTGTTTTAGTTTATTGTTTGTGTGCCTTCTTTTTGTTGTAGGTCCTTATCTATTTTTCTTGTCTTCTTAGAGTGTACTTCTGATACCTCTTGTTACTTTGTCCTATCTCTTGTACTTTCTCTTTGCTTTTATATATAATATATTTGTCATTCAAAAAAAAGTGTGAAAGACTTTTTTTTTAATGGTAAATATATATATATATATATATATATATATATATATATATATATATATATATATATATATATATATATATATATATTATACATAAAAAAGAAATAGCAGTTGTTAGAGTACAAATCAAGAGTACCAGAAGTACTCAACAACTAAATAAAAAGAAATGATAAAAAAAATAAAAGAAACATAAACGGACTCCAAAAGGCTAGAGACCACCTCGACTACCCAGAGCAGCCATCAAAGAGAAGTAGAGGAAATACCAGTAAAGAGAGAGCACCCCCAAGAGATACCACTCAATCAGTACCTGAAAGAACTAGACATGACACCCTCATATCTTACTGGACCAACACAAGAGAGGTTGCACCTCCCACTCGTATAGGGAACAGGGGGGCTATCAGAGTTTTCACCTAGAAACCATTTTCAGTAGGAGAGTTTCACAGGTGTGGGGTACGGTTAGGTATGGTTCTAATATGGCATGCTGTTGTGTGGTCTATCTGAACCTCCTGGAATGATTTTATCTTTTCTGGTGGGTCCTCAACGATTGATAATCTTGTGGATAAGGTGAAACTCTCCTCATGGAAATGGTTTTTAGGTAAAAATCCTGGTAGCCTCTGCTCTTTCTACGAGTGGGAGGCGGAACCTCGCTTGTGCTAGTCCAATAAGGCAAGGTGAGGATATGGTGCCTGGACTTATCTAGTTCCTGTTGAGTGGTATCTCATGGGGTGTCCGCTCGTAGTTGGCTTTTTCTCTTCTTTTTTTTGGTGGCTGCTTTCAGTGGCTTTGGTGTTTTGTTACTTTTCGGAGTCTGTTTTTGGTGTTTTTTTTGTATATTTTGTTTGTGAGTATTTCTGATACTCCTGCTTTGTAATCTGACTTTTTATTCGTTATATATATATATATCTATTTGCCATTCAAAAAACAAGTAGGAGAGTTTCACCTTTTTGAATAACTAAACTCAATCTTTGAAAAACTACATTCATAGACTTAGGCAACACAACATGACTATGCATGACTTTTTGAACTCTTTTCAAAAGATTTACAGCCTCTGGTGCTAAAAAGTCAAAAGTGTCGAATGCAAATGGTATAAAAACGAGTTGATTCTCAGAGCATATGCAGAGTCGCAGGTAGAAAATCACATCATATAAATAAGCAAAAGAAGAAGAAAAAAAAAAGATATTGTGGACATGTACCACTTCCTTCTGTAACCTAATATGAAAATTCTAAATAACCAAAAGATTGACCTTTCTTAAACGAGTATAGTTTCTCCTTAAATTCTTTCATAGCCTTTGATTTTGCCCGCTTTTGATTATTAATGGAAAAACTCATCCTCTCCAACATCTTGCCATTTTTCAAAACAAATTCAGCTAAAAATAGTTCTTGCTCATATGCTTTAACCCTTTCAAAGTTTACAATCTGGAGAGAAGATGTCAAACATTCGGGTACAACAGCAAAATCCAGAAGCTCTTTGGCAAATTCTGGTGTTTCCTGATCATTAATCATCGAAGTTAAAAAAATATAAAACAAATAAAAAAGAAAAACTCTCAAGTGTAAAGAAATTAGATAAAGCATATATAAATAGTCAGAATCAGAACAACTAAAAGATAAGACCCTATAGGAATTAGAATAAATATGCAATTTTTTTTTTTTTTTTTGAATTAATAAATAGGCAACTTTAATTGAGTTAATTTATTACTTTCATTTATTAAACAACAATGAAAAACGCTAGCGACGACCTCTCTGACACACTCTTTAGAAGAAATAGATATTAAGCATGTAAATTTCGGTGTTATTCTGTGGGAAAAAATATGTTTGTGCGCTGTCAAAAATTAATTAAAAAATGATGCGTGTTAAACTAGTGTCGCCGGGTTTCTAGTTAAGTGTGTTTCAAAAAGTGATGATATACTGGCGTGGACCAATAATAGAGAGAGTGTTTAATGGAATGTGTTAGAGAGTTTGTTCTTAGCATTTTTCAATAATAATTAGTAAATACTAACCTTGAGTGCTAGAACTAGTGTCTTGAGAACCGGTGACTTTTGAAGTAGGCCCAAAATAAATTCAATAGTAACTATGCCAAGCTCCAAATGACTCAAATTTGCAAATACAGGTAGAGTTGATACAAGATAAACATCTTCTTTTGATTGTGTAAGGAACTGCATCACATAAAGAAAATTATATGTATTGCTTGCAACATAAGATATACAATTCTAATATCCATAGCAAACTTACGAATATACATATGCCACTAATTTGGAACACTTATCTAATGAGAAAGAAATGAAATCAACATACTTATGTGATTGCTATCAACTAAAATCAATAACAAGTTACAGGGTCCGTTTGATCTGCAAAATGTAAGTACTGCACATAACAGTATAAGACAAAACAGCATAGGAAAAACGTTTAAAGTATCTAACAAACTTTGTGTTGTACAAAGTTTGGTGGATAAAGGGTTATTTTGATATTTTAGACAACTTATGCAGAGGACAAAAAATTGTCTTGTAGTTCAGTCGGGGGACCTGGCCCTTGACCACAATTTGTCTGGGAACGGGTTTTAAAATAAAACACAGTACAACTAAAATTGTCTTGTGCAGTCTTTTATTTTTTTAACAAATCAAACACACCCTATGAGTTAGAACAGAATATATATATAAGATATTACGTATTTAGTGTTAGAAAAAGTTAAACAATTTGCTTACCTCCAACCCTTTAAATTTGATACACCTCAGTTGAAGAAAATGCTGGAAAAGTTGAAAAGCAAAACACCTTCTCTCTGAAATGTTGTTCTCACACTGTTTTAGGATGATTTTAACAAAAGCATAAGGCAGAAAACTACAACCTGATAGGTTAATTTGTTGCGATATACCATAACCACAATAATTGAATTCTTTGAGATACAAAGCATTAAATTTGATGAATTTGCCTTGTAGCTCATTAAGGTCTTGTTGTATGGAAATATTTTCAAGTAGACAAGCATCTACGATAATATCCTTTCCACTCGACCAATTGCAGTTACTTATATCAAGCTTTTTGAGAATTGGTAATCTAAGTGTAAGATAATCACAGGAGGGATCGATGGTAAAATCGATACCAGACAATTTGAGATGTTTTAGGTGACCAAAATGAACAGAGTTGGTAGGAACTTTAATGGTGGTGAAAATCGTAAGCACCAATTCCAATTCTTCAAGCTGTGTGGAATTTAAAAGAGATCTGGATGTAGTTGCAGAAAATGGTAGTTTATGAGATGAATGGATCTTTAGATTTTTTACTTTCCTGTTCAAGATGCAAGAGATCCAAATATTGAGATGATCGACATCATGATTGTTATTGATCACCAAAGAAAATCTTTCCAACATGCTTGAAATTGAACTATTATTCTTAGTAACAAGAAGTGCATTGTACACAAATTTTACAAAGCGCTTCTTAAATTTGTTGTTAAATCGGCCATCCTGCACTTTCGTTAAATCTGAAAATCTCAAACTGTTTCCACCATTGTAAAGTGCACCTTGTAAAGTAGAACACCTCTGACACAAACTCAAAGCATCAGAGCTCACCTAAAACCACAGCTTGTGTTAATTTACCATCAACTGAGTCAATAATAATATTCAAAAACAAGTTTAGAATAAAATAAGATAACAAGAGGATGACGGAAAATTAACCTTATGAGAGATATATATTTCAGAGCAACATCTAGTTTTGCAATGTGTGCAGATTCGAGAAGAATCGGCATATAGACCATCATCGAAGTCTAACTTGGTGATGAATGTCCAGTTATCTAACCATTTCTTTGACAAAACAGAGGTCCTAACTGCATCTCTTGTTGGCAGAAAAGACAGAATGTGACTTATAAGGTGTGGTTCAGATAGCTTACTGTAGAACATGTCTTCTTCGACTACATTTCTCGTCGTATGGAGATTAAATTTCATGTTTTCCTTGGTCTGATTTCAAACACAATGATATGAATAACTTGTTGAATAAAACAATAGAAAATAATTTTACTTACTCAATCAGCTGAGCTAAGTCCACGAGAACTATAAAATAATAGGGAGAAGCTAATGTGTGTCCTTAACGCATATGTTAATGATTCAAAAAACAATATATTTTAATGTAACCAAGGTTTTAAAAATCGGTCGCGGTCGTGTCTCGGTAGGTTTTCACGATTTCGGTCAGTACATGTGGTACGACACTGATTGCGGTCATCGCGGTGTGAATTAATAACGGTGATAACAATAACGGTATTGGAACCAGTCAAAACCCTGAATGTAACTTGTGCAGTTAATTCAATTTTAAAATTTTTCACAAATTAATTATACAAATTTTAAGTTAATGCTTCTACTTTTGGATTTTTAACATGTGCCCTTAGCAAAACCGAATTAATATTAATCTACATAGACAAATGCATATCCTTTCAATTTCCTGAAATTTCTGAACATACATCTACATGCTATGAACTGATTTGGATTAGTTGCATGTGTAAACAGTCAGTGTCTACAAATTTATTAATTATAGTACAACCGCTCAAGAAGCAGAAATACATAAGTGATTATGCTGATTTTTTTTTATTTTTTTATTTTTGACAAATGATTATGTTGAAGTTAACATACTGATTATGCAGAAACAGAAAGAAGCAGTAAAAATGCAGAATCGAAGACATGCAGAAATCGCATTATTGCAGGAAAATAACAAAGAGAAGAAGAATGAACTGTTTCTTCAAATGCTACAACAACACATTCAATATCTGATTATAAAAGTAAATTTTACCTCGCTTCTTCTAATAGTCCCCGCAAAAGCGCAAAAACCTTGATCAATCAACAACGTTTAGGGTTTAGGTGCTAACAAAGAAAAAAAAAACAAAATTTCTATTATATATATTTATAGGGTATGGTTAAAAGATTAAAAAATAATAATAGGATTTGGTTGATTTTGTTTGGTTATATATGTTGGGTTTTTTTTGGTAACATTATATATGTTGGGTTGGGTTTATAAAGATTGATTTAATTTTGCAAAAACAATATTTTAGTTGGATTTTGGACTGGATGTGGTAATATCAGTGAACAATATTGTGTGTTATTTTGTGAATTATATTTTGCGTCATGTGTATGTGCATTCTTGAATCCTATTTTTAGTATCTTTAGATTTTACTTGTACATCAAGTTGTTGGTTTCTTTATTTATTTATTTTTTGGTAAGTGTTGGTTTCTTTGTTTATCGAAGATTCTATGGATATTAATTATTTCCTTAATATATGAAGATAGTTAAGGAAATGTTATATTTGATTTAAGAATATTTTTGTGTTGGATCTTACACGTTTTTTCAGCTGTATTTATGAAGCCCTGATGATTCAAGAAGCCCATTAGTACAACTCAGGGCATATATATTTGAAGACAAAAACATGGTTAGGTGTGTGTGCTTGTCGTTATTGTGTTTTAGGGTTTATTGTGTTTTTGTGAGCCTTTCTTATATCATTTTGATACCCTGTTAAGGATTGTGTTTTATTGAGTTGTATTAAGTAATCTTCTTCAAAGGTTTGAAGCACGGAGTAAGGTTTGTTTTCTTGTTCAACATTCCGAACATTTAAGTACGAGTGTTTAGTTTGTCTAGAAAAGTGTCTCCAACATTTGCATGTGTTTGCTATTGATTGTAACAAAGTGCGGAGGAAGTGACCAGAGATTTTCATATGAAAATTAATATTTTAAGGAAAATATCCTTTAATGACTAAAATAAAACATAAAATGTCTCCACCAAGACTTGATCTCGGTACCTCTAGGATGGGGGCCGCGCAAGTTAATCATTTGGTATAGCTTTCATTGTTGATGTTCTTGCTAACGAACAAATATATATAATATATATATTTATATTTTTGTTTATAAATATACTCATGATATTTTAGTAATTTTTTGTTTTCGAGGGTGGCCGCTGCGACCATCAACCACCCCTAGTTTCGTCAATGCATGTGAGGAGCTACAAGCTAAACTATGAAGGACAAAAAAATAACAAGAAATTGAGAAAATAAAATAAATCATAAAATATTATAGAACTTGGAATAGATTACAAGAGTGAGTGATGAAATATTTTCTTGAATGAGTGTTGAATTATTAGGTGGAAGAGAGAGTAGATGACGTGGAATGTAAAAATTAGTGTTAAGTGTTGAAACCATTGTAGATGGTCTAAGGTCCTATTTATAATCTACAAGATCATCAATTCCGACCTAATTTTTTAATTACAGCAGATTAAGACTTTTTTAAAATTTATATTTTGATTAAATTATAAATTTATTAATTTTTTGAGTAGTTTAAGTTTATTAATCTGAAAAAAAAAATTACATATATAAATGTATTACTAAAATTGAAATATGTCATATATATAGGCCCTGTTTGGAATAACTTATTTTTGAGCTTATGCAAACAACTTATGCAATTTTTATGTATTATTATATGTTTGTCAAGGTAGTTTATGATAAAATATCTTATAAAAATACAATTTTCATTAGTTTGAATTTATAAAATAGTATAAAACTTAATTTCTATTGCAAAAGTTGTTTTCATAAGCTCAAAAATAAATTAATCCAAACTGAGCCGTAGTCAAATTCTCTACAATATCATGTTAAATAGCAAATTTTCTGAAATATGTCATTGGTTTATTAGCTCATTGGTATATTTAAAAATAAATATAATTATTTATTTAAATATATTCATGTGAAATAGGCTTTTAAACAGACTAATAGGTCATGTCAGGATTTCAAAAGATCAGACTCTAACCTAAAGAATAAGTCTATTATAGGCCACATGCCAGATAGGAATGGCAATGGGGTGGGGCGGGGTCGCGTTTTGCACTCCCCAAACCCAAACCAATAAAGTTCGGTGTCTCCATACCCATCCCCATTTTAAGCAGGGAAGGAAAGTAGAACTTCAAACTCATACCCGACGGAGTTCGGGTATCCTCGTCTCGTTTCTCTCCACATGAATTTGAGTTGTATTTTGATATTTTTTAATTAAAAAATTATTTAAAAGTCGAGAACTATTTTGTTTCAATAGTATGATTTTATTAAACAAAAAATAATAATTGGAAAAACCATTTATTTAATACTCAATTTAAAATATAAATAAACGTATGAATGTAATTTAAGAGTTTTTTGTACATATATAATATTTTTTTGATACATAATCTATTTACAATATATTAAAAGAAACTACTACTAAAAAATCTAGTTTGTCCTTAGTACGTTTAATAATATTTCACCGTTTATGCCCTTAAATGTAATTTTAACTTTAAATTGAGAAAAATATATGTACAAAACAAAAATAACAAAAATAAAAGAAGATAAACATAAAACAAATATACTCTAGATTTTTTAGTAGTAGTTTCTTTTAATATATTGTAAATAATGCCCTTAAATGTAATTTTAACTCTAAATTGAGAAAAAGATTTGTACAAAACAAAAATAAAAGATGATAAGCATAAAACAAATATACTCATAAAAAAAAAGATACAAAACAAAAAAAACAAAAAAAATAACCATAAAACCAATCTACTCATAAAAACAAATTAAAAAGAGAATAAAACAAATATACTCATAAAAATAGCAATAGAAAGGTATTACTACTAAAAATCTTAATTTGTCCTAATAAATTCTTAAAAATATTTCAAATCTTCTATTTCATAAAAAAATATATTATATTTTTCAATTTACTAATTTTTTTTTTTTTTTTTTTTGACAATTCAATTTACTATTTTTCTATATAATAGTTAAATTATACTCTATATTTATTATAAAAAAATCTATTTTATTTTTGTTTACTTTTATATAAAAAAAATACAAAAGAAGTGTATTATTGATGAATATATATTATAATAAATATTTACGGGGTAAATATATATTATATTAACACACAGAACAATTGTTTTAATAAAAAAAATAAATTAATCTTACACGGGACAATTGCTTTAATAAAAAAAGGAATTGAATAATATATTATAATAATACACGGGACAATTGTTGATAAACATATTATTGATGAATATATATTATAATAATACACGGGAAAATTGTTTTAATGATTTTTTTTTAATCATACACGGGACAATTGCTTTAATAAAAAAAGAATTGAATAATAAATATTTGTTATTATTAATTATAGTTTATTACACAAAAATCATACACGGGACAATTGCTTTAATGAAAAAAATTACTTAATTTAATATCTTTTACAAAAAATAACATAATAACGTCACTTATTATTTTTATTTTTTTGGTACACCACGTCACTTATATTTTAACAATATTTTATAAATAAAAGCCTTCGCACGGGTCTCAAAACTAGTTTAATTTAAGAAAAGGAAAATATGTTGTTTATACAAACGAGACGGGTTTGGGGACGGATTCAGAGTGGATACCAATGTAAAGTCAAACCCAAATACAATCAACTCGGGTTTTTTCCATCAAAACGGAAATGGTACGGGCGGGTACCCTCAGATATGAGTTTTATTGTCATGCCTAATGCCAGACTCAGGTCTTCGACTTTTTGACAAGCCAGACTCAGGTTTGGCAAAACTTAGCTCGGTCTAGCCTATTCTCAGTGTGAGTGTGATTTTAAAATAGGTGGATAAATTTCATAAAAAAGAAAAATAAGGACCAAAACTATAATTAAGTAAATCTTTTTTTTTTTTTTACAAATCTATTAAAACTAATTTTTTTCATTTAAAATTTTATTAGAAAAATTCATTTTAAAATTTCTTTAACAAAATTCACCATAAAATCATTTTGTAAAAAACTTATAACAAAGTAACCCTAAATATATGCCTCTAAAATCAGATTTTGAAGTTTGGGCCTGCTCTTGTTGGTTGGTACTATAAATAAATGTTTGCACCATTTGATTCGCAGAAAAGGTGGGAGGGAAGGAGCATTGATAGTGAAAACGGTTCTTTCTTCTTCTCTCGTGTTATTTTCCTTCAATTTCTGCATAATTGCTTGTTTCTGTTTCTTCACAAGTTGTACTACACATTTACATTTTCTGATTCTGCGAAATTGTTTGAGCCTGAAATTGTTTGTTTTTTTTTTTTTCTTTTTGAGTCGGCTAAATTTTAGTAATGAACAATTATCTAAATAAGAAGTATAAGAAATGGTTGGATCATATAACAGAAGAAAAAGTGATGAAAACACTTTAACCAATCAAAAAGTACATCAAATATCACCCCAATCCAGCCTAAATTGTTTGTGTTTGTGACTTTGTGTGCTTGTTCAAGTGTAATTATATTATAGGGAAAAGCTTTTTAGTAAAAAAATTTAAGGAGAAGAATTGCAAGAATAAATCTTCACTCTTGTTTACATCCATCACAACCCATGATTTCCATTAAAAATGAGATTAAATGACATACCCTTTAAGATTTTGCAATGTGTTGATTCTTATTATTTAGATCCGTTGATTCAATTTTTTCTTATATTTAGGACGAGAGTTTTATCTCTTTTTTTTTGTTAAGCATGATCTCATTTTAACTGCTATAGGGTATTGTTACAAATCCGAAATTAATGTTACATTTAACTTTGATGGCAACAAGACAAAAACATAAACAATTTTTCGTTAGTATTTTTGGCATAACTTAATCCTCGAGTTTTGTGGGATTCAGATGAGCGGTAAACTCTCCTCAAGAGTTTTAACGTTGTTGCATGTCTAAGTCGGGGATTAAACTTAGAACTTTGATTAAGTCGTGTCATCTCATCTAAACGCTCTCGAATATTCTTTTTTAGTGTCAACAGAAACAATTCTTCTTTTCGCTATGTGCTCAAACAATTCTTCTTTTGTTACAAATAAGACAAGTAAAAAGAAATGGAGGACCATTGAGTAAAAACTATCAAATATAGTGATATCAGTGGGACATATATATAAACTTGGAACAAGAACAAACAGAACAGAGGAAGAGAATTTGTTTCAACACTATATTGATTCACTAATTTGATATGTTACAACAATGAAACTACATGACTATTTATAGCCTTAGGTACTTAATAATTAAGCAAACAAATTCTTATGGATTAAGCTAACTAAGAGGCAACGGTGCAAGAGCTAAGGAGGTGCCTCTTGCTTTTACTTGGGGTCCAATCAAAACATTTCCTTAATGACCAAGTATAATACTACTTGCTTCTTCTACTTGCTTCTAGTGATATCTTGATTTAATTTCTAACATTGCCTCCCTTAAATCAAGCTTTCAAAATTGTCATTCCAAGCATTTTCTTCAACTTGTAAAATAACTCAATCTTCAATGGCTTTGTAAAAATATCTGCAACTTGCTCTTCGGTGGGACAATATTCAATCGCCACTTCTTTCTCATCAACTAATTCTCGTATCTTATGAAACCGAATATCAATATGCTTGGACCTTCCATGAAAAACTGGATTTTTACTCAATGCTATCGCCGACTTGTTATCACAAAATATCTCTGTAGGATCATTCTGCTTATGGCGCATCACTTCTAACATTCTTCTCAGCCATACTGTTTGGGTAGCACAACTAGTTGCTGCTATATACTCTGCTTCTGCCGTAGAAAGTGCGACAATTGGTTGTTTCTTTGAAGACCATGAAATTGCTCCAGTACCCAAATTAAATGTGTACCCCGACGTGCTTTTTCTCGTTTCTAAATCTCCAGCCCAGTCGCTATCGGTATATCCAACAAGATTCATATCACAATTATTAGCATAAAATATTCCTTCGGTCAGAGTACCTTTGATGTAACGAAGAATCCGCTTAGCTCCTTGTAAGTGACTAACACGCGGCTCCTCCATGTATCTGCTGAGCAAACCAACTCCATATACGATATCTGGCCTTGTTGCTGTCAAATATCTCAAACTTCCAATCAAACTTTTATAATGAGTTGAATCTACTCTTTTTCCATCACTATCTCTTGTTAGCTTCAACTTTTCTTCAACTGGCGTGGAAATAGGCTTTGAACGCTCCATCTTGAATTTCTTCAAAATATCACTTGCATACTTTTTCTGAGAAATAAATATCCCATCATTTTGTTGAACGACCTCAATGCCAAGGAAATAGGACATTAGGCCCAAGTCTGTCATTTCAAAGTGACTTATCATAGCCTCCCTGAAATCTGCAATCATCTTTGAGTTATTGCCAGTGAAGATTAAATCATCAACGTAAAGACACACAATAAGAACATCTCCAGGATCAATGAATTTGATATAGAGTGTGTGCTCAAACGGACATCTCTGAAAACCATTCTGCAAAAAATAAGAATCAATCTTCTTGTACCACGCTCTCGGTGCCTGCTTCAAGCCATACAATGCTTTCTTCAATCTATAGACTTTATCTTCTTTTCCTCTAACTACATAACCTGCAGGCTGCTCAACATACACTTCTTCTTCCAGAGTACCATTAAGAAATGCAGACTTAACATCCATTTGATGTATTTTCCAATTATTTTGAGCTGAGAGTGAAATAAGCATGCGAATTGTATCTAACCTTGCAACGGGAGCAAATACCTCAAAATAATCAATACCTGGTTTCTGTTTGTAGCCTTTAGCTACCAACCTCGCTTTGAATCGATCAATTTCACCACTGGGTTTGTACTTTGTCTTGTACACCCACTTCACTCCTATAGGCTTCTTGTCTGCTGGTAATTCTGTCAGCTCCCATGTTTTATTCTTCTCAATTGCATTGATTTCTTCATCCATCGCTTTTATCCAATTTTCATCACCAACAGCTTCTTCAAAATTCATTGGCTCACAATCTGCAAACAGAGCAAAGTTGATAATTTCTTCATCAGATGGGTCATTATCGTTCCCCAAAACACAATCTTGCAATCTGGCTGGTAATCTCCGCTGCCTTTGCTGTCTATTAGATGTTTCTGGCTCATCCGGTGTTGGATCTACATGTTCATTCTCTAGCTCATTCTCCTCTTCGTAATCATTTGTTGTTACTACCGGCTCTTTTTGTGACTTTGAGGACCAATTCCACATTCCTCCTTCATCAAAAGTCACATCTCGACTAACAATCACCTTCTTTGTCTCTGGGTTGTAAAGCTTGTAAGCTTTTGAGTTTGGACTATAGCCCATAAAGATGCATCTTTCACCTTTATCATCCAACTTCTTTCTGAGTTGATCTGGTACGTGAACATATGCAATACATCCAAAAACTCTGAGGTGTCGGATCGAAGGTCTTCTTCCACTCCATGCTTCTTCGGGAGTCTTTTCTCGAACACTTTTTGTTGGACACCTATTCAAAATATACACTGCGGTAGCAACTGCTTCCGCCCAAAATTCTTTTGGTATTTGTTTTGCTTTGAGCATGCATCTCACCATATCCATGATTGTTCTATTCTTCCGTTCAGCAACTCCATTTTGTTGAGGTGTGTATCTTGTTGTTAACTGATGCTCAATTCCATGTTGCTCAAAGAAATTTGTACCAGCGAGGTATTCTTGGCCTCTATCTGTTCTCAATGCTTTGATTCTGCATCCACTTTGTTTTTCTACAAATGCCTTGAATGTCTTGAAGGCATCACAAGCTTCTGATTTTTGCTTCAAAAAATATACCCATGCTTTTCTGCTAAAATCATCAATAAACGTAATAAAATACCTGCAGCCACCAGGTGTTGGTATCTCAACGGAACACAAGTCTGAATGAACTATCTCCAATATTTTCCTCGCTCTCCAAGACTTTCCGGTTGGAAATGAGTCTCTGTGCTTCTTTCCAATTTGACAAGTCTCGCATACTCCACTTGGAATGTTCACAACAGGTAATCCAGAAACATATTCTTTTCGTGACAAGTAATTCAAGCCAGAAAAATGGAAGTGACCGAATCTCATGTGCCACAACCAATCATCATTTGGAATTATGGAACTCAGGCAAGGAAATCTATCATGCTGAATTTTTAAAGGAAACATGCGGTTTGGAGTCATTTTTACCTTCGTGATGAATCTTCCATTTCTATCGATCAAAGTGCAGTAACCGTTGTGAATCTGCATGTTGTAACCTTTCTCTGACAGTTGTCCCATGCTCAATAGATTGTGATGAAGACCAGGAGCATAGAAAACATCACCAATAAAATTTTGAGATCCATCTTTCAATCTAATAGCAATTTGGCCTTTCCCCAAAATTGGAATATTTGAATTGTTTCCAAACTTCACGGTAGATTCTACCATTTCGTTTAGAGAAGAGAATAATTCCTTTTTCCCACACATGTGATTACTACATCCAGTATCCAAATACCATATATTTTCTTCTTCTGAAAGCGTATTGCTTGCTAAAAATAAACTGTGTGGATTTTCATAATTCTCACCAGTGTTTCGATATGAACTTTCTGCCATGTTGGCTTGTTGTCGATTCCTGCAATCAGCTGCTTTATGCCCAAATTTTCCACAATGAAAGCAATTATAATTTGTCCTCTCTTGTTGATAGTTTCCTCTACCTCTTCCACGAAAACTAGAACCGACATTATTTCCGCCTCTTCCTTGATAGGATGGATTGAAATTGTTGTAGTTGTTGTCTCTCCATTGATTAAAATTGCCACGTCCTCTTCCTCGAAAGCTTCCTCGACCTCTTCCTCTGAAATTTCCACGACCTCCATTGTTGAAATTTTCACGAGCTCTGCCTTCTCCCATTTGACTAGATTCAACACCGTTGTTGAGATTGACTTGACTTTTCAATGCTTCTTCCTTTACTTTTTCCGTTTTCTCCAATATTCTATTGACGTGGCTTTCAATACTTCCTTGCAACTCTGCTACAGACAAGATGTCTGTATCGTGAGACTCAATTATCGTAGTCACCACATGATCAAATTTCATCGGCATGGTGCGTAGAATTTTCTCCACAACTTTGCTATCTGGGATGACTTCTCCGTACACCCTCATCTTATTGACAAGATTTATAACTCGAGAAAAATATTGTTCCACTGTTTCTGAATTAGACATCTCGTACCTTTCATATTCTCGACGCAAAGATTGCAACTTTGATTTCTGAGCTTTCTCAACTCCTTTACGTGACAGCTTCAGTATGTCCCACGCTTCTTTAGCAGTTTTGGCATTTGCTATCTTGCCAAACATTGAATACTCTATTCCTTGGTGTATTTGTGAGAGTGCCAGTTGGTCCCTTCTACGAACAGTATCATCGGCTCCTTCTTGCAAACCAGTTTCAACATAGCTCCAAATATTGTGAGCTTTAAGATGTGTTGTCATCAACATCTCCCAATAATCAAAATCTAACTCTGTGTTTAATTTAGGACCGGACCAAACGAAATTGTAATTAGTACCCATATTTTTCCAAGAATATACTCACAATAATTTTTGACACAATGAGAACACTTTTGTTCCTCACACACTCAAACTATTTTTGACACTAACACCTGCAGGATCGTACCTGCTCTGATACCAATTTGATATCAGTGGGACATATATATAAACTTGGAACAAGAACAAACAGAACAGAGGAAGAGAATTTGTTTCAACACTATATTGATTCACTAATTTGATATGTTACAACAATGAAACTACATGACTATTTATAGCCTTAGGTACTTAATAATTAAGCAAACAAATTCTTATGGATTAAGCTAACTAAGAGGCAACGGTGCAAGAGCTAAGGAGGTGCCTCTTGCTTTTACTTGGGGTCCAATCAAAACATTTCCTTAATGACCAAGTATAATACTACTTGCTTCTTCTACTTGCTTCTAGTGATATCTTGATTTAATTTCTAACATATAGAGATTGGTTATAAATTATAATGTTTATCTTTCTATGATTATCTTTATATGAAGATGTTGTATTCATTGATATCATTGTGTTTGAAATTAGACCAAGGAAAACATGAACTCTAGTCCCCATACGACGAGAAATGTAGTCGAAGAAGACATGTTCTACAGAAAGCTATCTGATTCTGAACCACTTATAAGTCACATTCTTTCTTTTCTGCCAACAAGAGATGCAGTTAGGACCTCTGTTTTGTCAAAGAAATGGTTGAATAACTGGACATTCATCACCAAGCTAGACTTTGATGATCGCCTCTACGCTGACTCCGATGTTGGTAGTAGTCGAATATGCACTCACTGCAGGGGATATGATTGTTACCCTAATTTCTATGTCTCTGATAAGGTCACTCTTGTTATCTTATTTCATGCAAAACTTGTTTCTTAATATTATTATCGACAATATATAACTAACACGCACGCTATGGTTTTTAGGCGGGCTACGATGATTTGATTTTGTGTCATAGGTGTTCTATTTCAGAAGATGCACTTTCCAATATTAGTGGAAACAATTTGAGCTTTTCAGATTTGAGGCGAGCGAAGGTTGGTGACAAGAAAATCGCGAAGCGCTTTGAAAATTTTGTGTACAAGACACTTCTTTTTACCAATCATGATAGTTCAATTTCGAGCATGTTGGAAAGGTTTTCTTTGGTGATCATTAACAAGCATGATGTCAATGATCTTAATTTATGGATCTCTTTCATCTTGAACAGGAGAGTGAAAAATCTAAAGATCCGTTCATCGGTTCATAAGCTACCATTTTCTGCTAGTACATCAAAATCTCTTTTAAATTCTACACAGCTAGAAGAATTGGAATTGGTGCTTAAGATGTTCACCACCATTAAAGTTCCTACCGATTCCGTTCATTTCGGACACCTAAAACATCTCAAGTTGTCTGGTATCGATTTTAACATCGATCCCTCCTATGAATATCTTACACTTAAATTACCAATTCTCAAAAAGTTCGATATAAGTAACTGCAATTGGTCAAGTGGAAAGGATGTTATTGTAGATGCTTCTCTACTTGAAAGTATTTTCATACAACAAGACCTTAATGAGCTACAAGGCAAATCCATCAAATTTAATGCTTTGTATCTCAAAGAATTCAATTACTGTAGTGGTTATGGTATATCGCAACAAGTTGACCTGTCCAGTTGCAGTTTTATGCCTTATGCTTCTGTTAACATTCTGAGACAAGATCCTAAAACAATGTCAGAAGAACAACATTTCTGAGACAAGATCCTTTGCTTTTCAACTTTTCCACCATTTCCATCAAGTTAAATTTGAAGGGTGTGAGGTAAGCATACGTTTAATATTTTAACACTAAATATGTAATGTCTAATATTGAAAACTTCAAAATTGTGGCATGCATATCAATCATAAGTTTGTTTTGTAGCCCCTCTTATATACGGCGCCTTAAAGGGTGTCTGTTTTGGTATTTTGTAGCCCGTACTTGTGAATTTAACTCATTTGGTGCTTGGCTTAGTTACTATTGAAGTTATTTTAGGCCTACTTCAAAATTCACCGTTCTGAAAACCCTAGTTCTCAAGGTTAGTATTTAATATAAATGCATGTAGTAAGTCCACTCTGGCTGATCTGTATTCTCAGAAGTTTCATATTATAGTCATGGTTTTAAATTGTGGTTGTGGTCGCGGATGCAGTTATTACGATTGCGATCATTGAGGTCGTTGTGACGCGCGTTGCAGCATGAAATAATTTAAGTTTTCACAGACTCTATCAAGTGGCATGCATTACTTTCTTGTACACTATTTACTCACACTATAGTAGGGTCGCATTTTGTTCCATACATATTTTTAAAGATGCTTAAAATACACAGTTGAGAGAGATTGTTAAGGGTAACATTATTCATTAGGATTTGGGATTCATAAATATTAGTTTTTGGTGAAAATATTTGAATGAATATGACCAAAATTGTCTGATGCGGTTCTTTATATGCTTACAATGTGTCCAGGCACATGATTGATAATCACACCGCAATTGTGGTGCAATGCGGTTGCAGTGGCTACTGCATCAGCAAATCTGCGGCTGCGCAGATGCAGACCGCAGTTTAAAACCATTTATACAAACTCTTCAATAGTCTTGTTTTTTATGTATTTGTGATTACTTAAAGGTTTTTGCTAATTTATTCGCTCTTAATGAGTTTTTTTAACTTTCATGATTAATGATCAGGAAACACCAAAATTTGCTAAAGAGCTTCTCGATTTTGCTGTTGCACCCGATTGTTTGACATCTTCTCTTCAGATTGTAAACTTTGAAAAGGTTAAAGGCGATGAGCAAGAACTATTTTTAGCTGAATTTGTTTTGAAAAATGGCAAGATGTTGGAGAGGATGAGTTTCTTCCTCAATAATCAAAAGCTGGCAAAAACTGAGGCTATGAAAGAATTTAAGGAGAAACTTTACTCGTTTAAGAAAGGTCAATCTTTTGGTTATTTAGAATTTTCAATATGATTAGGTTAACACAATGTCTTTTTTTCTTCTTCTTTTGGTATTTATGATGTGATTTTGTACCTGCAACTCTGCAGAAAGTATTTACATTGAAATGTTATGAATTTTCATCATATTATTAATTAGTAGTCTCTTTGAGCATATTAATTAGTATTTACATATATTATTGTTTATTATTCATTGGGAAAAAAGGAAAGGATTAGTTTGTTTTCCATATAACTTCAGAAGTTTATAAAACTGAATGAATATATACCTACGGCTACATCTTCACTCTACTCTGTTTATAATATACTAGCGTCTTGACAATCAATCCTCCTTTTTTGTTTTGTTATCATTCTATCATATTTATGGTAAATAGTGATTTATAATAAAAATTGTAGTCTCTTAATTTTAATCCAATTCCGACCGCTTACATCTTCGGTTTGTTTGGGTGTTGGGTATAACGGGTCGGTTTTCTCGGATTAGATTGAAATTTTGTTGTAACATCTAAAATTTCATTGATAAAGTTCTTCAAAAAAAAATTTCATTGATAAAAAAAAAATATTATTTTTTTATAATTGTTCAATATTTTCATACACACCGCAACAAATGATACAATTAAAATGATGAGATACGATTACTTTGTTTTAAATTTGTAAATTCAACGACAATAATACATAGTAGATGAGAAGTGAAAATTTAGCTAAATCTAGAATATTATCTTCCACATCTCTTTTATCAATATATTACAAGCATAAACTTGTAAAAATAACATTTTTCTCAACTATCAAAGATATTTAAAATCAAAAAGTGAAGAGTATAAGAGATTAAGAGAGAGAAGAGGTGCTCGAAACTAAAAAAACATTAATTTGTATTTTAATAATTATTCAATCGGTTTCGATTATGAAGAGATGAATTTTTAGAGACTCACACCCGCCCGTATACAACCGTTCATGAGGGATTTTTTACAATTGTTGACATGACATCCGACCTGACCAAGTGTTTCCATATATTAACGGTTATTTCATTTTTGAATTGGGTTGCGGGTACGTGCTCACCTCTATCTTAATAATAGCTAGTTGCGAGCACTGTTAAAAAAAAAAAAATAACGGCGAGGATGAATTTCTTTTTGTTAAGTGGTGAGGACACCAATTTTGCTAATGAAAAAGATTAATGGATTTTTTAAAATTATTTTTAAAATGTAAAGACTATTTTTAACTATATCGCAAAATGAAGAAATTAAAAACATATTTAATTCTTCTTTTTATAAGCCATTTTCAAATTTTTAATATTATTAATTATATCTTTATCAATATATCTCTAATTAAAGTGCATTTTTTTTTACAATATGCAATAAATACTCTTAAAAAAATATTAACTCGGTTTCTTTTTTGAAGAATATAATTCTAAAAATAATACTAATTGTCAACAAATCTAATAATACAATTTACTTTCTTAAATTTCATAATTATTTTAATGAAATTTTATTGGTGTTTAGTAAGAAAATTTTACCAAAAAAATACAAAAATGATGACAAAATTTTAAAAGATAATATTTAATCTCCAACTTATTTTACATCCATCACTAAACTAACATTACCAACTACACTCCCACAGTTTCCAGATTCAGATCCTAACAATTACAATTAATAATTACATTGAACACCATATTCATTAAATATTCTATTATTAATTTAATTTAACACAATATAAACCTCCATCTTCTCTCATCACATCTCATCTCATACTATTTATATTAACAATTAATTATTATATTTTACAAAACCCCCAAATTTTGACTTCACAACACAACAAGCTCTTATGCATGGAGATGTAGATCAAAGACAAAAACCCAAAATTCCGATCTTTGAAGCGATACCCATTTCATATCTCACCTTGAAATCAAGCTACAATGAAGAAAGTTTTGATTTTGATGATGTTAATGATGATGGGTAATATTGATATTACAAATGGGGCAAAGAAGGTTTCATGGAGGGTACATACACTGTTTTCTGTTGAATGTCAGAATTACTTTGATTGGCAAACGGTTGGTTTGATGAATAGTTATAGAAAAGCTAAACAACCTGGTCCTATTACAAGGCTTCTTAGTTGTACTGATGAAGAAAAGAAGAATTATAAAGGAATGCATTTGGCACCAACTTTTGAGGTTCCTTCTATGAGTAGACATCCTAGAACTGGTGATTGGTAAGATAATATTAATGATAATCTATGTAGTACGGATGTTTCATATTGAAAGTGTGTCTGGTGTTCGAGAAGTGTAGTTAGTGTTACATTCGATCACTTTTATTTTGTTCAATTATATGTGTCTAGGTGTCCGTGTTGTGTCTGGTGTCTATGCATGTGTTGCTGCTTGATAGATGTTGTGTCTGGTGTCTATGTCTGTATTGGTGCTTGATAGATGTTGATTCTAAGACTGATAATTCATAATTTATTGTTGTTAGTGTTGAAAGGGAACATTTTTATTTTTATTTTTTAGATTGAATTTGGATTGTGAAATGTAGATTGGTTTGTGTGGTGAATTTTTGTGAAGTGATGTTAATGTGGTTGACTTTGGTAGATTGGTTTGTGTGGTTAAATGTGAAGTGATATCAATGTGGTTGACTTTATGCTGTCTCTAGTAGGCAGCTTGGTTGGTGAGCTGAGGGACACGGAAGGAGTACTAACCAGTAGATTCATGGTTCAAACTCTCGAAACTAACATAACCCGCTCACATTCGCTTATAAAAAAAAATAGTTGGTTGTTGGGAGATTTTTGAAGTTTTGTTGATGTGTTCTTTTTGTGTGTAGTTATATATAGTAGCTGCTGCTTTTGATGTGTTCTTCTTGGAATCGGTGATTTTTATTTCTTGAAATTATATGTGCAAATGTTGTTGGGTTTCTGTGGCAGTGATGAAAAACTATTTCTGTTAATTTTGCTCTAGATTTGTGTGATTCAATTGTTAAATATAATATAAATAGGGCAATTATGTGCTGATTCTATGTAATTATGGTAAATAGGGTAACTATGAATCGTTGTTTTTAAATTATGACTCTTCTGTATATGTAATATTCTCTTGTGAGTGAGTCAGAAACAAAGATTCCATCTTTTGTCTCTCATTTCTTTCCCTTCTCTACAACATATTATTGATTGCAATAATTTCTGCATCCTGATTTCTATATTTTCTACTTCTCCGAGTACTTAAAATTTTTTAGGTTGACTGAATGAATTTATCACCATTTTTGCTGCTCTTGCTTCATATTGAAATTATTTATGTCGGTATATTGTCATGATGTAAGTGGTTGTCAGTGGTTGTTTGCTTTTAAGAGTCCTTTGAGTTTTAACATGTCCCGTTAACAAACAATATGCTTGGATCCAAAAGTGTTGTATATACAATGCAAAATCATTTTCCCATAACAAAATGGGAAATAAATTTTTTGTTATCTATGCAGGTACCCTGCAATAAACAAACCTGCTGGGGTTGTACACTGGCTCAAACACAGTAAGGAAGCAAAAAATGTTGACTGGGTTCTCATTCTAGATGCGGACATGATTATCCGTGGCCCAATTTTACCTTGGGAACTTGGTGCAGAGAAAGGAAGACCTGTTGCAGCATATTATGGGTATTCATTAATTTCTTACTCGTTTCTTTAAGACTCCTAATAGTGATATTCAGTAAAAAAGACAGGCCATGTTATAAACAACTTAGTTTTGTACTAATAGCATAGACGGTTATCATATAAGTTCTTATGTATAAGCTATTTCTATAACAAAAGATAAGATCAAGTCAAACTCTTTACATATAAGCTATAAGTTGTTTTCTTAAGCTATCCTTGAGAGCTTACGGAAATAAGCTGAAAACAACTTATGGACATGTCAAAAGCTGTTTCCATAAGCTCCTCCAACCAGTCTTGCAAGTGTTTATGACAGGATGATTTTAACTAAGACAATCGAGACACCGATGTTGCAGATAATTTTTTGAAGGATGCTAATCAACTAGTACAACTTACATTGGCAATTGGAAAATTTTAGCTATATAGAAAAAAGTTGGATGCTTAAGCCATTCTGAATCAGAGAATAGGATTTTGTTAAATACAAACTGGAAGATCTTTACTTTGAAGTTATGAAACTGAATTAAATCTCATGTAGTACATATATTTTTTCTTGTATTTGATGTTCGGCTTTTCATTTTCTGGTTCCTGATTGAAACTTGTTATGTACCAACTTTTTTTGTCTAGGTACTTAAAAGGTTGCGACAATATTTTGGCTAAACTGCACACAAAAAATCCAGATCTGTGTGATAAAGTTGGCGGGCTTTTGGCCTTTCATATCAGTGACCTGCGACGATTCGCCCCCTTGTGGCTTTCTAAAACTGAAGAAGTACGGGAAGATAAGGAACATTGGGCGACAAACATAACTGGAGACATATATGGGAAAGGGTGGATCAGTGAGATGTATGGATACTCTTTCGGTGCTGCAGAAGTGAGTAAAATACCGTAAATTATCACATTCATTATTCTGATTGACTATTAAGCTTTCACTAATTGTTGTGTTTTCTTTCTGTCTTACAGATAGGACTTCGGCACAAGATCAATGATAACTTGATGCTCTACCCAGGTTATGTTCCTCGAGAGGGAATTGAGCCGGTTCTTCTTCACTACGGGCTTCCATTTAGTGTAGGGAATTGGTCATTTAATAAACTGGCTCACCATGACGACGGAATTGTTTATGAATGTAACCGGCTCTTTCCAGAGCCTCCTTATCCTAAAGAGGTATTAAAGTGAGGGCAGTCCCCACCTTACAAACCAGTTTTATAGATGTTGCATTAGGCCCAAACCATATTTTAAGAGCTCCATTTGTTATAATTAAGCATATAGTTAATGGCATCTGCATTTATAATACTCGGCGTTGTAAACTTTATTTTTTGTCCATATATGGCATACTGTAAAAGAGGAAAGACACGGCATCTAGATTTTCTAAGTTTTGCTGACATTGAAAGCATTGTATTACAGGTATTACAGTTGGAACTGGACGCTAATCGAAGGCGAGGACTATTTATAAGCATAGAGTGCATAAACACTATAAATGAAGGTCTTTTATTACAGCACGGAGTAAATGGTTGTCCTAAGCCAGCATGGTCAAAATACTTGAGCTTTTTAAAAAGCAAATCTTTTGCAGAACTAACTAAACCAAAATATGTGACTCCTGCTACTCTAAAAATGATGGACGAAGAAATCATAGAACCACCTGTTGATCGTGATGATGGAAGGGCGCATCCAAAAATCCACACAGTCTTTTCCACGGAATGCACGACATACTTTGATTGGCAAACTGTAGGACTCATGCACAGTTTTCGGTTGAGTGGACAGCCTGGAAATATTACAAGGTTACTTAGCTGCAATGATGAGGATTTAAGGAAGTATAAAGGCCATGATCTGGCTCCTACACATTATGTTCCCTCGATGAGTCGACATCCATTAACAGGAGATTGGTAATTGTTTTACTAAGTGAAGTGTTTTAATTTTCAATAGTGTGATTTTCGCTTTTCATTTTTGTTGCTCACCGTTTCTGCAAGGACGTTTAACATTGTTGGCTCAAAGTTGTCAATATTAGAAGTTACAAAATCAATCATGGAAACTGAAAAAAAATCTAAAAACTGCTTAAAATATGATTTTTTTAAGTAGCTTCTTTTAAAAATCATTGTTCGATAGAAAACTTTAAAAAAAAAAAGTTATTTTCATTATGGTAAACAAACACAAAATAGTATATGTTTTTCTTAAAAATCTCTAAAAATTGACGGTTCTTCTGTTTTGTTATAGGTATCCAGCAATTAATAAACCAGCTGCAGTTGTTCATTGGCTTAATCACGTAAATATTGATGCTGAATACATAGTGATTCTTGATGCTGATATGATCATGAGAGGACCAATCACACCGTGGGAATTCAAAGCATCTCGTGGCCATCCTGTTTCAACTCCTTATGAGTAAGCTTGCGACTTGGATTCATGTTTATGAGACTTGTTCATGTTAATTTAAACCAGTGTTGTCAAATAGCGGCTATAGCATTATAACGTGACAGAATTAGAACAAATTTCTATTATTCCGTGTTACGCTATTTCTATTAGTATAAATTGTCAAATATCAACTATAGCAAGCCACTATTTTATGCTATCTGCAAACATACAGGTCTCTAATTTATGTATGTTTTATCGTTCATTTCAATTCAATAACTAATATGTATTTTAATAATCTTAACATGCCAGCTACCTTATTGGCTGTGACAACGAACTTGCAAAATTACATACTAGCCATCCTGAGGCTTGCGATAAAGTTGGTGGTGTAATCATTATGCATATAGATGATCTCCGGAAATTTGCGATGCTATGGCTGCATAAAACTGAGGAAGTTCGAGCTGATAGAGCTCATTATGCAAAAAATATAACCGGAGACATATATGAATCAGGGTGGATCAGTGAGATGTATGGTTACTCATTTGGTGCGGCAGAGGTATTTTTGTATTTACATTTCACGATGCATAATTTCTTACATCTTTAAATATGAAAAAAAATTCATTTCTATAATAATTGTTGATGTTATTGATTTGATGCAGTTGAAACTAAAGCATACCATAAATAGTGAGATATTGATATATCCAGGATATGTTCCTGCACTGAACGTCAAATATCGAGTTTTTCATTATGGATTGCGATTCAGCATTGGTAACTGGAGCTTTGATAAGGCAGACTGGCGAGAGGTTGACATGGTCAACAAATGCTGGTCCAAGTTCCCTGACCCACCAGATTCCTCGACACTTGTTCAAGCTAATCAGGAGAATTTCCGGCGAGACATGCTCAGCATAGAATGCGCAAAGACCCTTAACGAAGCACTTGAACTTCATCACAAGAAAAAGTGTCCTAGTGCTGATTCCATACTGATATCAAAAGGGGATGAGAATACAGAAGAAACAGGAACTTCAAAGGAGATCGGCAACACCAATGCAAGTATCGATTCAATAACCAATCGTGTTGCGACAAACCATTCAGAAGAATTGGCAAGTGTTCAGAAAGAGGAGTTGGCAAGTGTTCAGAAAGATGAGATGCCGAGGTCTTTAAGGTTTTGGGTGGTATTCTTATGGGCGTTTTCTGGATTCGGTTTCTTGGTTGTTGTTTTTCTTGTGTATTCGGGTCATAGTAAACGACGAACAAGGATGAAACACCCTAGTAGAAGGAGAAGAAGCTTGCATTCAGGTTTCATGGAAAGCAATGGACGCGACAGGCACGGACGTGATGTTGATTTATAAACAATGCACTTATCATTTTCATTCTCGCGACTTAAAAGCTATTTGATCCGAATTTTAAGACTCGCATCGCATGCAAGGATCACACGCGGCTAGAATTAGAGAGCATGTTTCTTGAGCGACTACGTGTGTGATATCATTAAACAAAGCAAGTCATTCCGAGTTCTGAGGTTGGATTTTGTTGATTGAGAAAGTTGTAAAGAGAATATATCTTTCTTTTTTTCGCCTTCTTTATTTGAGATTGTTTGTATCATTTTGTATCAAAAAATCATAAGGTCTTAGCAATGTACAACAAGAAGCTGAAACCTACACCTTTCAAACTTAACATGGATTTTGCTCCTAAGTAGGTTAAATATTGTACATTTCCATGATATGCAAGTTAGTGATAAGAGTTTGGTCTATAATCACAAGATATGAAGTTTAAATTCTCTATACTTTAGTGTCACTTTAATTAATAAATAAATTTGATCTTGTTCAATGTTTTAGGCAAAATATTGTACACTTTTCTTTTACTTTTTGACTTGTGACAACAAAAAGGATTTTTCTTTAGTATAATGACATATTAATCACGTAACATTTGTAAACATCATATATTCCTTGAAATGGAGCTTGAAAGTTCAATATTGCCGCATTTAACTTTTCATAATATTTCAAGGAAAATGCTTAACATTGTTTTCAGGACACTGTTTAAGGAAATACATATAGTAAAATGATATAAACAATATTTTTGAATAGGTATTCACTTTTTCAATATTTTTGGCCTCTAGATGCTCATTTGGTCTTTTTATTTTTCACTATAACATGGTCAATTTTATGCTGTACAAGTTTACTAACTTAATAAAAATTGATGGGTCTGCATAGAGATTTGTAGTGTACTTAACAAAACACTACTACTTCTCTTGAACTAAGAATGTATAATTTTAATCTATAAAGATGTATCGTAAACTTTTCTATAGCATTTAATGACTCTTCTAAATAAATATTTATAACGGGTGATTCAACTCTTAATTAAATATGTTAATGTTTCGAATTTAATTAACTAACTTTTATGTGCTACTTATAAATAGGTTTGTAATTTATGCGCCCCATTTACATAAAGTTTTAAATTTTTTGCGCACTATGTCAAGTATCATATCTCTAATCCTCCCAAGAGACATTTATTGCATAGGAGTGGTCTTGACTGTGGGGGTTGGTTCATCTACTTTGCCTCTTTCTCGATCAAAATCATTTGTTCATTGTTTAATACAAGCATGTATCCTTTTTATGCTATATATTTTTCTTTTTTATGAATTTAGACTTTGTAATCGTAACTTGATGTTATCTCTAAATTATTTAATGCTTGCAACTAAATCACTTCATCCTAATCGAGCATTCAAATAATTGACATTATCAAATATTATTTTTTTGTATGCGCCAACACTACTTTGTGGCGCATGATTAGTTCCAATGTATGTAGTTATCTTTACTTGATTTGGTCCTTGATGTCAACTATTTTGTTTGAAGTCTTAATGAAGTTTTCTTTTTGATCAACTGATAGTTGTCCTTTAGAACCATATTAATTGCACAAAAAAAGGGTAAAATTAAATTTTATACATGTCATGGGTTTTTGAATGCTTAACTATGAAATTCGATATGACTGAACCATCCAACAATAGAGTGGTTCACTTTTGTATTGTATTATCTCATTATCAATGATGATTATATTAAGTATACTCTTAGGCAAAAATTAAATTTTATACATGACACGGGTCTTGAAAAATCCACTATAAAATTTGGTGTGATGCTTCACTTGATTCGCTTTGTTATGACTTTCCACAAAAGCCGTGCAATACTACGGGCCATCGTTAGTTGGATAGAGATTGTATTCATTGATTTAATTTGGTTAATCCCTTTGTATGATTTAGTCTTTGAACTCACATCAAACATTTCTATAATTACCTTATATCATACCGCTAATATAAAGCAACAATCATGATTGACATACATATGTCGTTCCGCCGAGAGTGGTTTATGTGAGAATGCACTTCCTAACAAGGACACCGAGATAACACTCATAGATTGGTTGGGATATTCGTGGGACTGTTTCTTTCATATTGAAGATGGTTCTCAAAGATCTTGCCAAATATATGGACAATGGCCAGCTATATGCAAAACCCATCGATTGGTGGAAGGGATAACAATTAAATTTGGTGTTACAGAAGCATCTAACAATAAGGTTATTCATTTCAAGATTGCTCCTTTTATTGGCGTTCGCACTACCTTGATTGCACCTACTTCGTCTGGGGGGCACAAAGCTTTCTATCAGTCAGTCCAACACTTTATGTTATGAATTTCATTGTGATTAATTTATATGGCATGTTTTCGTTTGTATTTCAAGTTTGTGATCAGTTATGACTTCTATTGTTGTGTTTGTTTAATATAAATTACATTTTCTGTCCGCTCTTTATATCGTATCCCTAATCTCAAACAACGACCATGATTGGCAGCGATCATGATTGGTATTAATATGTCGTTGCGCCGAACCCGTGCATCGCACGGGCCAGCGACTAGATTTTCGGTTGGTACTGCGAAGCTGAATATTAATATACTCATAACTAATTCTCATTAAAAAGTTTAGCCTATATCTTTCTCATTCCAACCAAATTTTCCTATTCACGACATCGATCTAAGACTTCTTAAGCGATACGAGTTTAGTTTCACTCAAATCAATGTAATGCTGGATTTTTTATGGATAATTTTTTTTAGCTAACAATTTTTTATTTAATTAGTATATAATGTTTATATTTTTTCCTAATATTTTCCCAAAACAAATAACTTTGGTGATGACTCTAATTTTCTTACCTTGCCAGACAACACTAACAAGTCTCACCGTCTCGCCGGCTCACCGCCGTTAAACTCCGACGCAAAAGCGCCGCCGTCCAGCTCCGTCAGAGAACGCACAGCCACCGAACTTCTCTAAATCTATCACCCTCTTCCTTTAGCTTCCTTTGGGAAGGTAACTCACACTTCCATTCATTTCTGCATTCTTGTTATAACTCATTATTTCTCCTCATTGTTTGAGTTTTGTTAATTTTATTGGTAAAAAACATTTTTTTGTGCCAAATTAATTGTTATGTTTGACTTGTTACTGTTGATAGTTTTGATTGGAATGGAGTTACTCTTTTGGGTATAGGATTGAATTTTGCAAACAAGGTGTTTGTTGAAATGCTACTATGAGTTTGCTTATGATGATTTTGAGTAGAACATGTTTATAATTGTTGTAATATGCTTGCAAGTAGATAATTTTTGTTGAGTATGCATGATTTCTTGTTTGGTTGATTAAAAGTTCATATATAATTATATACGATGAACAAGCTTTTATTCAAGTTGCTTCAAGGATTGATGGCTTTATTTTATTTTTACTTATGACCATGTTTTATTTTACATCAATAATTATCACCTTTTTGGGAGTTCCAATTTTGCAAAGAATCATAATGTATGTTTGGTATCACGGTGGTTATGCCAGAATCACGGTGATCCGCCGTGATTTTCCAAAAGCTACAGAGTGTAACTTCTGCAAAATCACGTTCTATTACATACATTATAATACCAAATATAGGCATAGTTAATGACTCGTTAATTAATTTGAGACTTGAGTGTTTTCTCCAGAACCTTTCTTAAAATGTTATCTTAACTTTTTGTTCAGATTAGAAGAAAGTACCGGCCAAAGAAACCTGAAATATAGCAACTCACAGACTACAAAAATATTTTCAAGCAACCTTCATTGAAATGAAACAAGTTTATGTGCTCACTATAAGGTGGATTGGATGGAAAACGGTCCCCCAGTGGATAACAGTGATTTAACCAAAATATATGTTGTTATGTTAATGGATGGTTGAGATTTGTGACCTGCTTCATTAAAAACTGATCTGGGTTGGTATTTATTCCTTTGTGTGAAACTTGTTTATCAATAACCGTCAACTGAGTTATGGATCATGGATGTGGTTTACCATCCGAAACCCCAATAATATATCGGAGGTGACAGTATTGGACTGATAAGAGAACTATGTCTCCTTCTCATGAAGCTCTGATTTTAATTCAGAAGATGGTGAAAGTTCCTCCAGATAAAGCATTCTCATTCTTTATTTCCTCAACATATCAAGGCCTTCAACACACCTCCCAAACTGTATCGTTCATTTTAAACCGTCTCCTCTCCTCTGGCATGCAATCCCAAGCTCAATCTATACTTGTGCGCGTAATCTCAGGTCAAATTGCCTCAGCTATGTTCTCTGCCTCTTCACTTATGGAAGAACTAACGCAAACCCATTTCACTTCAAATTCAACACATGCTCTTCTCTATGATGCTATTGTTAATGCTTATGTTCATTCTCAGTCACAAGATGAAGCCCTCCATTTCTTACACCAGATGATTCACAATGGCCATGCTCCTATATCAAACACATTCAATAATCTTTTGAACTTACTAATTAGATCAAGTTGTTTTGACAAAGCATGGTTAGTTTTCAACGAGTTAAAGAACAAGGTTATTCTGGATGTTTACAGTTTCGGGATCATGATTAAGGGTTGTTGTGAAGCCGGCGACTTGATGAAAAGTTTTCAGCTTCTGGGTATGATGGAAGAGACGAGTCTGTCTCCTAATGTCGTCATATATACTACATTGATTGACGGTTGTTGCAAGAATGGTGATGTTCATTTGGCAAAAAAATTATTTTGCAAGATGGAAGGATTGGACTTAGTTGCTAATCAGCATACTTACAGTGTATTAATAAACGGTTTTTTCAAACAAGGTCTTCAAAAGGAAGGATTTCAAATGTATGAAAACATGAAGCAAAGTGGAATTGTACCTAATGTTTATGCTTACAGTTGTGTGATTGGTGAATATTGCAATGATGGAAACATAGATAAAGCTTTTGAGGTTTTCGAAGAAATGCGTGAGAAAGGCATAGCATGCAGTATTATGACGTACAACCTTTTGATAAATGGGTTGTGTCGAATGAAGAAGCTTGGAGAAGCAGTAAAGATGTTTTATCGTGTAAACCGTGTTGGCCTAAGGCCTAATATATTTACATATAACACATTGATCAAAGGGTGTTGTGATGTTGAAAAGATGGACACTGCTGTTAGATTACATAACGAATTGAAGTCAAACGGACTATCACCGACGGTTGTGACATATAATACTCTGATTGCAGGATACTCCAAGGTTGGAAATTTAGCAGAAGCTCTTAACTTGGTCAAAGAAATGGAAGAGAGACACATTGCTCCTACCAAAGTGACATATACAATTCTACTTGATCGATTCGTAAGAATAAATTATATGGATAAAGCATTTGAGATACATTCTTTAATGGAGAAATCTGGTTTGGTTTCAGATGTTTACACATATGGTGTATTAATACATGGTTTATGCATGAATGGTAGCATGAAAGAAGCATCTAAACTCTTTAAATCATTGGATGAGTTACACTTAGAACCTAATAGTGTGATATATGATACAATGATTCATGGTTATTGCAAAGAAGGAAGCTCTTATAGGACTCTTAGACTACTCAATGAAATGATTGGCAAAGGAATGGTTCCAAATGTGGCTAGTTTTTGTTCAACCATAGGACTTCTTTGCAAAGATGAAAAATTGAAGGAAGCTGAGGTTGTTTTGCAACAAATGGTAAATTTGGGATTAAAGCCATTGATAAGAAGCGATAAATTATAGTAACAAGTATTCCAATTCGAGAAGGAATATATCTCCTAACAATTGTTCCAATTCGAGAAGGAACGGATCTCCATAGAAATTGGGGAAAAGACTAGAATTCTTTGATTAATTTTCTTCCTCTTGTTTTCATGTACAATACAAATATATATAGATAAATTCTATGAAACTACTAATAACTTCTTAAAACTACTAATAACTACCTATATATTTAAATACATAATTAATAATTTATATTAGATATTACAAATAACATACATATATTAAATATTAATATTAATTTAATTATACACGTATCATTACTCCATGCGTCCACGACAACCTTGTCCTCAAGGTTGGAACTCGAATGAGAAAAATTTCCGCCAGGATCATATGGCGTTGTATCCCATAAATGCGGTATCGCTAATTGTTCAAGCCATATTTCAATGTGGACAATGAATGGTAATTCAACAATACTAGGAACCAATTTGGTAGATTTTATTGAAGAATGTGCAAATTCTTGTGTGATTGTGGGTGTTGATAAGGACTCAAAACCAAGAGACTTGGGAGAAGAAATGAAGTATGAACATGGCGGTAGGTTCAAGAAGTTAGAAGAATGGACTATTGTGGTGTCATTGATCATATCTTTGATGGAATTGGAAACAAAATCAATGGTGGAAGCAAAATTATCACTAGGATTTGGTTCTTGTTCAATTTCATCTCCAAGATACATCTTGACATCGTCATTGGCAATTTCCTTTGCTTCATCCACATCAAACAATGGCAAAACATCCACAATACTCTGATAGGAAGAAGATGATTTTGATTTGTGCAACGTCTGTATATTTGGACAAGTAATAAGATAATATTCATGGCGGAGGTCTTGTCTGAGTTTAAATTCATTGAATGATGTAGTGAGAGTTTCAACGGATGTAGTGAGGGCTTCAATGGATTCGCGAAGCAATGATAATTCTTGGGCACTTAAAGGCATGGTTTCATGGATGAAATGAAGTTCAAAAATGAAAGCACCAATGATAGAATATGATAAATTATGGGATTAAGTATTCCAATTCGAGAAGGAATAGATCTCCATAGAAAGAGAGAAAGGCTGGAAATTAGAGTTAATTGTTCCACTTCGAGAAGGAATATATCTCCTAACAATTGTTCCACTTCGAGAAGGAACGGATCTCCATAGAAATGGGGGAAAAGACTAGAGTTCTTTAATTAATTTTCTTCCTCTTGTTTTCATGTACAATACAAATATATATAGATAAATTCTATGAAACTACTAATAACTTCTTAAAACTACTAATAACTACCTATATATTTAAATACATAATTAATAATTTATATTAGATATTACAAATAACATACATATATTAAATATTAATATTAATTTAATTATACACGTATCAGCCATCAGTATCTTTTTACAATATGGTTCACAATGACAAAAGTGAAGTTTTGAGTGGTGTTGATATTGAAATTTGAAAGTGTATTGTAATTCATTATCTTGTTTGATTCTATTTTATTTGTCAATCACCAAGATATGAAGAAAAAAAATGTAATCCTAGTTAAAACAAAAACTAGTTTTTTCTATTCAAGAACATAAGATTTAAATCTTTAAAAAAAGGACATAAAATTTAAACTTACTACAAGATATCTTGTCTTGAGAAAGGAAAACCCGTGACCTTGGATTTCTCTTCTAAATAATTTAAGTAAATCGAAAAACTTAACTTTGACTAAAAAAAAGTAGGACAAAATTTAAAATGCTTACTTTATTACTATTTCTTCATTTTTAACGAGTTTTGAGATGCTACCTCCAACCTTTATTAAGATCCACTTATAAAGTTTGTAAGTACTGTTTTAATGAAGAATGTAGTTGTAATAATAAAGTTGTAAAAAGAATGTTATTTTTTTCCTCACAATTATCTCTATAATTAATAGTAATATCATATGAGAAAGAAAATAAATTTACATATCTCAATTAATTAAATAGATATATTTTAATAAATGAAATGCATATGAAAGTTTAAAATTTGTTTTAGGGACCAACATTACATTGGTCCGAGTGGAATTGAACTCAGACTCCTTAAGTAAAATTTTAAATTCAAGTTTTGTGGATAAAAAAAAATGTGGTTGAAGAAGAGAAATCCAAAAAGTCAATCATTGACAAAAATAAAAATGATTTTTTGTAATTGCAATTACATATTTAGTTTGAACTATCATTTTTTGAGATATTTTTAACTCCAACATAACTTCGAATGTCATAAAATAAAAACATATATTTTGTGTTATCAATGTATTTTTTTTCTTGGGTACAAATGTTGTCAATGATTTTATTTGTGAAGCTTCAAATGGACAATTGTGTAAAAGATAAATTGTGAATGGTTGTTTGAAAGATTATATAATAACACTATTTATTTTAAATTAATTCTTATAACTTAATCTTTTCAAAATCAATGATACCAAAATCTAAAGGAAATGGACACACCTAACTTTAATTATTTTATTTAAAGTTTATATAGTTCATTAAGAAGACTTTACATTCTAGTACAAATAAAATAATCTAAGGAATAGCAAATCAATCAGCCCTCCCTCCAAACTATGATAAAAATGGACATGCCAAGTGAATCCAAAGCTAAAAGGTTTTAAATAAATTGCATCAAAGTGGAAGCTCCACCATTGAATTTGCACTTATCCGTAACCATATTAATTAGAATTTTGGAGTCATGAGTCGTGGGATACGCTCCCTCAAAATCATATCTAAGGCAATGGCGAAACAAGAGTATTCATGACGTCGAGTTTGTCTATCCAGAGCGTCCGTGGCAAGTGGTTGTAGACTATATATGTGGAAGCATACAAAGTGAGTAAAGGGCGGAGGAGTAAGTGGAACTTGGGAGAACAAAGAGTCAAGTAAATATCACTTGGTTACCACCACCATCAGAGTGGTATGCTTTAAATTCGGATGGTGCGGCAAAGATAAGAAACAAGAGAGCGGGATGCGGTGGAGTTCTTCGGAATGATGAAGGCATTTGGTTGGATGGTTTTGTCAAGGCGTTAGGAGACACAACTGCATACATAGCTGAATTATGGGATATATATGAAGGCTTGAGGCTTGCTCTCCGTCAAGGTGTGATGCAACTAGAACTGCGTGCTTGCAACACAAGAAAGATTGTAGTATCTTGGGATGTACACTTATAAAGAAAATCAAACGGCTCCTAGATGCCCCTTGGGAGGTCCGAATCATTCATGTCTTTCGAGAAGCAAATAGATGTGCGAATATGCTGGGCAACCTGGGATGTGATGGCATTAATGGGATTGTATACTTCGAAAGCCCACCGTCTAGGGTGGTGCAAATTGTAGAAGATGATGTTAGGGGTGTTTCCTTCCCCCGTCTAATCTCGGTGTAATTTTTTTCTTAGGCTTAGGCTCCGTTGAATAAAAAAAAAAGTCAATTTTTGGCATGCAACATCATTAAATATTTTACGAGAGTTTACCGTTTATTTAAATCCCACAAAATTATTCAAAAATATTTAAATGAGATGATACAGATCTTTTATAGCTTAATCAAAATCATGAGTTCGACTCCTACTTGTACAAGCAGCAACGGTAAAACTTTTGGGAAGAATTTACTGCACATTTAGATTCCACAAGACTTAAATATTAGTTTCTACAATTACATATAAAAATATTTAATTTATGTAAAAAAAAAAAAAAAAATCTTCATAGCCATCCACATAAAATATATGCCCCACATTACCAGTTTATATAAAAAAGTTACGGTATATAAGCCCCACATAAAATTAATTGCAAGTCATATGAGTGACTATTGAGCAAGTGTGTAAGTGAAGTGACTCTGAGCAAACAAAGCAAAAACTGAATGAGGCTCCTCTTTCAAACATATTGTTGTTGATGGACCCCACACTTTGGAAACTAGAAAAGATTGCACAACACACACTTCACTTTTTGTCGGATTTTCCACATCATTCACACACATGGGCCATGGCTATAGATTTTGAATTTCAAATTTGAATTATGTACTTTTTTTCACTATACAAACGGCTACATAAAATGAAATAATAAAATAATGCAACTAAAAACATAGAGGGTCATAATAATTGTGACAAAATTTGGATCTTTTGAGGTTTCAACGTTGTTGGAGTGAAACAACAACAACAAACATCATGGGAGATTCAGCTTGTCTCATGCAACCATTTTGTTATGCTTCTGGAATTTCCAATGATTCCAATGAGGTAAAATTCATTCATTAATCACTTCTATGTTCCACATTTTAAATTATTGGATTTAGATTCTTATATATACACTAAAATAACTCTTTATTTTCATTTTAATAAAAAAAAAAAAAACTGATTTTTTCCCTCATGTTTTCCTTGGTTATTATGCATGTAGTTTATGAAACAATATGAATATGAATACAAGAGAAATAAATATTTCTAATTTGGTGTTAATTTATGCTTTTATAACATACATAAATTTGCGATAATAATTTTTTAAATTTGGGGACCCATTTTAACTGATTTTTCATGAAATTGAGATTTTGCTTATTTCTTCTTGTGAATCTTAAATTATTGGATTGATTAGTTGAATTGCTATAATAATATGATACACTGAAGTTTTAATTTTTGAGGGGTCTATTGGTGGGGTGCAAATAATAACAAAGATTACATTTTTTAAACGTTTTTGGGGGACCCTTTGTAACTATTTTTTTCATGGAGTGGATAATTTTCTTATAGCTTCTGGTTAATCTTTGATGATTGAATGAGTTATGTTGTAATTCGCATAGTGATAATTGTATTCGTCTCATTAATCAGTTCCGTTAGATTTAGAATAGTCGGAAGAAATTTTATTGTGTCTAGAGGTTATAAAGTCGAACTCTTACTTAATTACGCTAAATGTTATATAGACACTTTCAAGGACTAAATGTCGACACATCTAAGAATCAAAATTCGGTTCGACAAATTGTAGTTCCATTAGATTTAGAAAAGTCTATATAAACAAAATTAGGATATCTTCACATTTTTTTACAACTTTGAAATATATTGGAAATATTTTACTTAAGCTACATCATAAGACATAAGTTCATAACATGATACAATGATGAGTGAAATAAATTGATTAAAAAAATAAATTTTTTTGCTTATGTTTTGTGAAGGTTCTTCACATTGAAAAAACTATGAAACTTGTGAATTTCAGAACATAAATCATGCACTTGGACAATCAGTCTCATTTGGGAGGTTCATGACAGAGTCACTAGCATGGGAGAAATGGTCAAGTTTCTCTCATAATCGCTATGTTGAAGAGGCGGAAAGGTTTTCAAAACCAGGCTCAGTTGCACAAAAGAAAGCTTTCTTTGAAGCTCATTACAAGAAACTTGCAGCTCAAAAAGCAGCTGCTGCTGCATTGCTTGAGGAACAAAACAACACTGCTGCACAAAACAATGTCACAGATAATAATGAAAACAATGAGTCACTGAAAAGTTTAAAGTATGAAGTTGATGCAAAGGTTTTGAGTCATGATTTAGATTCAAATGTAGAAACATGTCATGCATCAGAATCTGAAAGTAACAAGTTAGAAGAATGTGATGAACAAATGGAACAAGAAGTTGTTTTAAGGAATTCAATGATGGTTGAATTAGAAAAAAGGCTTGAAAATGTTGATAAACCTCAAGAGCAAAGTGAAAAGCTTAATGCAACACCTCCAACTCCAACCATGACACCAATAATGAAGGTTACTATGTTATTTTATTTCTATGAATTTTTCTTCTTAAAAGCTGTTTTGGTCCCCTATTCTGTTTTATTTTTTATTTTAGTAATTCATTTCAAATTCACGAGTTTAGTCCTAGTTATCGAAATGCCATACATTTTCTCGGTTAAGCATTTGGGGTTGAGTTTTTAGGATATGAAAAGTGACATACTTAGATTTGGACTTGCTGTAGTCATAAGTTACACGCGGTCAGCACATTAGTGAGTAGTGACCATTGGATTGAGATTGAACGGTGCAGAAAGCAAGCCGGTTTTTTCTTTTAAAAAAAACACCATAATATCGAGCTTGAAATATAGATCGTCTAATCTTGATCAAACGACCAACAATGTGCTGACCAAATGAATGCGTTGAATGTAAAATCCTACTTACATGGTTGGCAGCTAATTTGACGACATAAGTATATTTCTTGTCACTTACTTACGAGGACAAAAATCGTAAATGAGACAAAATAGACGAATCAAACCTGTAATTAAGTCTTTTTTCTAGTTCAGAATTATAGCACTAACATTATGGTACTTATTGCAGCAGGTCTCTAGCTTTGATCAAGAAGTTTTGGCATCAACTACCAAGAAGAAACCACCAGTTTCTTCTTTTAAGTTGTTAAAGTCTAATGGAACTTCCAAATTCACCACTACTACACCCGTTAAATCCACGGCTCCTATTTCTTCCAAAATAGATAACTTTGCTACTCCAATGAGCAATAAAAAGAGTACTAGAGTTGATTCTACACCTGCAACATTAAGCAATGCAGATAAAAAGAGACCAACTCCAAAGAAAGTTAATTTTACACCTATTAGAGAATTTAATAGATTTACTGCATCAGTTATGAAGAGGTTTGAAAGTACAAGAGTTGGCGCTTCTTCTTCTAAGGCTTCAAAGGATAGCTTAACTCCTCTAAAAACACCAACTATGGTATTCCAACTTCTTTGATTTGTGTTTTCGATTCCTTACTATCAGTATCTTATGATACAAGCGAAGTCATATCTTGATTTGATATAAAACTAAATCAAATCAATATGAATATTTAGTGTGTATATGTTTTGGATTTTGAACATGAACTTTGATTCACTATGCAGGCTTCTAAGGAGACGCAAAAGCATTCTTCATTGACGCCATTAACAGAAACGAAAAGGTACCTGATTTCTACAAAGTTGTTAATTAATAATGTAGAATTGTGTGCTTTTAGTTTTGTGTTTTCTTCGGCCGCTATCTTATTAATGTTATGCTTGTATATTTTGTAAAATCATAGGAACAAAACACCTATTGATTCATCAGCTTCACGTAACAATACAGCCGGTCCTAAGTGGCGCTTGCTCTCTGGAGAGTAAGTCATTAATAGTGAATGATTATGTCAAATGAATATCATGAAGGGGATTTATCTTTCTTTGTTATCATTGCTTATAATGTTCTATTTTCCTGCAGAAATATAATGAGATCACCAATTATATCATCACCTTTCAGCTTGAGGACAGAAGAAAGGGCTGCAACAAGAAAGAAGGCAAAACTAAAATCCTTATGTTTCTCTTCTACTCGGTTGAATATGAGGTTTATTTTATATTCGTCACTTATGTTTTGTTTGTCGATTGATTTTTTTCAATTATAGAAACTTGAAGAAAAGTTCAATGCTAATGAAGTACAAAAAGTTCAGCTCCATACAAAACTCAAGGTTGGTAACAAGTAAAGTTAATAGAGTTTAATATATTTTTAGTTCTTCAAATATTTTTATCGATGATTAGTCTCAAATTTTGTGACTTTAGGGACTAAACATAGATGAAAATTTTCACCAAAGTCATAGGAGAGTAGAAACTAAACTTCATAGGAGAGTATATTATTGTGATTCAATAACCATACTAGCATTTAATCCTCTTATTTGCAGGAGAAAGCCGGGACAGAGATTAGAAAACTTCGCCAAAGCTTTTGCTTCCAAGCCAGACCACTACCTGATTTTTACAAGGAAAGGAAAGCATCAAATATTGAGACAAGAAAGGTAATTTTGTTTTTCAAATTGGTAAATGGAGATACTACCATTAAGCCCATACGCTTCATATTGAAGACTTGTTCGGTGTCTGACATTTGGTTGCTTTCAATTATTTTATTTGCTTAAATTATTATTGGTGTTGACATGTCAGTATCGTGTCTGGTGTTTGTAATAGTAAGAATTTGGTAAATGTTCTTCTGTCTGTCTTGCAGGTTCCACAGACACGTTATGAATCACCTAATGCGAGAAGATATCCAATTCTCAATATGGCAGAGTGCAAAACTTCTTTGCCTCCTAACAGAACTTCATCGAAAAACAGTGGCACCAAGAATTTCTTGGGGAAGACTAGTCATACCTTGACTCATCATCCTCTGACTTCAAATTCCATGAAGAATAAAACAACTCATGAGAATACATCACCAAATATTCAGCAAAGGAATCAATATGGTAGAAATTACAAATAATGAGAGCAGAAAGATCTTGTATATGTAGCTTCACAGAAATGAGGCAGTAACTGTACCACATTAACTAGGCAGCCTTCTAATTCTAACCCTTTTCCAACCCTCTATTTTTTTACTTCAATTTTAGGGTAACTCTATCTTTCAGTTTGTATCCTTAGTGCATATTTGGTATTAAGGTCGGTATACCGAAATCATGGTGAGCCGGCTGTGATTTTCTAAAAGTGTAGCTTTTGGAAAATCACGATGATTAACTGCAATTTCGGCCAAACTCACTGTGATACCAAACATGCACTTCAATATATTAAAATACCCTTTTTCATTTGTAATTTAAAGTCTCGAAAAGTTAATTTCTATTTCATTTTGACATATATTGAGTGATATGATGGGTGAATTGCGCGATAAATTTAGCAGAGAAAACATTTCAAGTTGTAGCAAAACCCTTTTTCTATTAACAATCGGTTTCTATAACTTGTTGGTAAGTTGGTTACGATACAAAGGCTACATCCAAATCCAACAATTGTTACAAAGCATGTAAAAAATATATATAGAAAATAAAATGATGGTAAAACAAATAAAAGAAATTGGTTGAAAAATCAAACAGAACTCCCCAAAAGCATTACCTTAAGAACAAATTCTATTGCAAATGATTGTACTGCAAAAACAAAATTAGATACTATAAAATGTACAATATTATAATAAAATAAATACATAGGTTGCCATTTTCTCTCAACCTTGAAGTTTTCAGCAAATAAAATGCTGCCTCCTATCAGTAATGAAACTACAAAAAAATTGCAAAAAAATGGCAATCATGTGTGCCTTAATTAAAAGTCTTCTAATGACATGTTGAAATTCGCATCCAAAAAGGGAAATCTCAAACTCTAGCATCTTTTGTCCATCTCTTTAAGATGTACTTGGATGGAACTATCCTTATGTTCCTATAATCAAGAACTTTTAATGCATGGCAGCACAAGATTCCCACACACTCAAACTTCATACAGCTGCAATTAACAGTCTCATTAGATGGATCGAAAGTGACCATATACTCCTGGACTTGTTCATATACGCTAACTTTATAATTATACAACGAACCACTCTCACTGCAATGCTTTAGCACTAGATTTAAACATGCTTCATATTCTTTTTGGAATAACTCGAATATCTTTGGTGTGTATGGATCTCTTGCATGCTTTAATGTAACGATATCACCCATTAGGGCTGGCATATGCCGGCTTGTGTCATAATTAGCTTCTAATTCTTTGTAGTGCCAATCGGTCACCATCTTCCCAAGATGCTTGAGAAATGGAAGAACACTTGAGTCGTTCTTTAGGTGCTTTTTCAAGTTGCCAATAAGATTTTCTCGCTTGAGCAAGCTTGGGATATCTGCACAAAAAATGTGTCTTTGGTAAGCTATGGCCCATTGGTCTCTGCTTTCATATATTTGACGCAACCATTCGTTTTCCCACAGATTATACATGTTCATGAGAGCATTCCATGCATTAACAAAATCCTCTTCCTCTTCGTGATTAAAAAAGCAGCAGCTCAAATCATTTACAAAAGAATCGGATTCAACAGACATATGACTCAGTTGCTTGAGGGCATCTTGGTAGACATGCCAAACACAAACTCGTTGTTTTGTTTGAGGTGATATGGAATTAATAGCTTCAGCTATTATTGCATCTTGGTCTCTTAGGATTGTCTTTGGCTTGGTTCCAGACATAGCCTCAACGAAAACATGAAACAGCCACTTAAAAGATTCCACAGATTCATCGTATAGAAGTGCTGCCCCGAAGATATTCATTTGCCTGTGATTATTTATACCGAGAAATGGAGCAAATGGGCGTGAGTCCTTATAAAATTTATAACTCGTATCAAAACAAACAACGTCACCAAAATCACTGTAGTCAACTATCATCTTTTCATCAGCCCAAAATATATTAGTTATTTGATTCTCGGCATCAAGCTGGAAAGCATAAAAGAAAGAAGGATTCTTTGCTTTCTTGCTTTGAAAGTAGTTCCTAATCTTTTCGATTTCGTCCTCTTTTATTTCTCTTGTACATTTGAAAGGTAGTTGATATTCACAATCCACAGGATCATAATCTAAATCATGAAAACCTTCAATTGTCCTGCAGTTGGATGCAGAGGCTGGCTTCGGCGGCGCACTGTTTCCAGCTACGATATTGTCTTCAACTCGAGTTGCAGCTAATCTCTTCTGTGATCTTAACATATGAACTCTACATGCAGCAACAAGCTCATGATTGTGTTTTTCTTCAAAATGAGTTATATGATACCTGCCATCAGCCTGACGAGAAATAATTAGTTGTGCTAAACATCCAATTCTAGTATCCTTCCGAGGTCTCTTTACATTCTTACCTCGTTTCTCTTTCTGCCGAAAACCTTCTCTAAAGCAAGTATACCTTCTTGATGCTACAGCGCCGTCAACTTTACTCCTATTTACATAATCTTTTCTCACACTGAAGCCTACATGTGCAGCATATGTATTATAAAATTCATATGCATGCTCCTCTGAATCAAATCCCATTCCCAGTTTAGGTATCCCATCCAAAGTTGACCCAGTTATGTTCACTTCGACAGCTTGAGCAAAACTCAATTTCTTCTGTGATGGCAACATATGAGCATCAGAGGGTGTTACAAACTCATGATTGTGTTCTGTTTCAAAACTAGTGACATGAAACTTACTATTTGGCTGACGAGAAATAGTCATATGTGCCAAGCAGCCTGTCCTTGTTTCATGTTGTAAATTCTTCGGATTTTTATAATCTTTATTAGGCCGAAAACCTTGTCTATGGCAGGTGAATCTTCTGGACACCACTGAACCATCTACCCTGCTTTTGTTGATGAAATCCTTTCTTATGCTGAAACCTTTCAGAACAGCATAATTGTTATAACACTTGTAAGCATGCTCCTCTGATTTAAACTCCACGCCAATATTTGGTTCCACATATATTTCCTCCTCAGTTGTTACATCAGCATCGGTCACTGATATAGAGGTAGCATCGGGGTTCTGACACAGCTGTGCTCTTTCGACATCAGTATGAAATTTATCTTCATTAGTAATATTTGAGGTCTGACATTCATCATTGATTTCCATCGGACTAGGGCCAACAGGACAAGCATTTTCACTTGAACAGTCGTTCTCTTTGCCAACGACCATGTTACTGTCTACAACAGCGGAATCCTTGAGGCTCTGACTCTCCTGCCCTATATCAATCACTATCCGACGTGATATTGGATACTCATGTACCTGGGGGGGTGCCTTTTTATAACAGGTTCAGAGTCTTCTGATACAAAAAAGGAAACAAGTGAGGGGGCAAATACAATAGTGACAGAAGACATTCGGCAATAAATACAAATAGTAAAAATAGTTGATCAAAATATAACAATGGTTACTTAAATAAAAAAACACATGTTATGTCTCTGCTGCAATGCAGAATATAAAGCAAAGAAATATCGAAAATCGTACCAAAATGGATAACAAAAGGACAAACAGTTCGTGCTGTAGTTATTTAACAGTTCAGAACTCAGAAGGGCTATTAATAATACAAAACTGCATAATATATCATATATGTAAATTCCTCGCGGTCACAACATAATTTTTTTTGATGATTTTGTGACCTCAATGCAGCAACAATTGTGGACATATCACTACCAGTAGCAAGGTTTCTTATATCTCTACAACTACAACTGTGACGGCATCAGCTGTATTTGACTGCAAATTTGTGCAATGTTAAGAACCATAATGCAACTGCGACTTTAAACCTTGAATGCGGCTAATACCTAACACAACTGCAGTTTCTAAAAGCTTGATGTTTCAGTTGTAAATCCAATTGTAACTGATGAGCCACATGTGAGACATACATTTAGCTTTTGAAAGGAAAAAAAAGAAGGTGTTCCGAATTATCTGTGGCTTTCAAATTTCAATATTACAATTAAAACTTTTTCTGTTAATTATACTCGTAGCTTGCAATGTTGTCAAACACAGATTACGGTGAGTAAGATTTTGTTCAAAATTACATCTTTAGTCCTTTAACTTAACTTAGCCCCTTAATTTAATTTCACTTAACAAATTAGTCCTTTATCTTTCTTTTCTTATAACATTTTAATCCATTTTACATGTTTGAATATGAATTTCAAGCTTCAAGTTTATAGTTTTCTTTCTTTGTTCGATTTCAATCATAAACATATTTTATGCTGTAAAAAAAAACATCATAGATTTGAAGCTTGAAAAATCAAATACAAACATAGATATGAAAGATCGAAAAGAGAAAAATTGACGTAAAAAGAATAAATGACTAAATTGTTACCTGAAATTAAGTTAAGTTACTGATTTTAGGCCTGTTTGAATTCACTTATTTTTTAGCTTATGTGAAACAACTTATGCAAATAAATAAGATTTTATGTATTATGTTAAGTTTTTTTAAGGTAGTTTATAAAAAAAACTTATAAAGATACAATTTTTGTTAGTGAAAACTTATGAATTAACATAAAAGTTTATTTGCATAAGCTATTTTCATAAAAATAAGTCAAATCCAAACGGGTCATTTGCCTTACTAAAATTTGCCATTGCAGAAAGAGAGGATTACTAACATTTGCCATTTCATAAGTTACTAACATTTTTATTACCGGAAAATTGTCAAAAAAAAAAAAAAAATTACAAAAAAGAAAAAAAAAATGAAAAATTGCACTTGCCATTACTCTTAGGTTTAGGGTTACCAAATGTCATTCAATTAAACAGGAAAATTACAATAATTTCATTATGATGATGAAAAATTAACAGTTACAATTGCAAATTGAACAATAAGAATAAAAATTGTAAATTTAATGAATTAAATTAGTAATTGATTGGTATGAGTGTAAATTATGATAAAGTGATTTCAGGAAATTGAAAAGGGAAGAGAGTGAGAAACGAACCTGGAAAGTGAGAGGAATCGGAAGAACCGTAGAATTTATGATATTAGGAACTGTTCGTTTCGTTTGGTTTCAGTTACAGAGACATCAATAGCGAACCGGAGGGAGAGAAAAAGTGTTCAGGCTTAAACAGAAACAATTTTTTTTTTTTTTTAAGTTTAATAATCCCTTGGTCAAAAAAAGTTTAATAATCCCAAAAGTTGTGGGTTTAATTGGACCGGTTTGGATCGGTTTTGAGTGAATTTGATGTCCGAACTAATGAATCATCGATTGATTCGATTTAATTCGGTTTTTAGCGTTTTTCAAAAATGAATCCGAACCAAATTCATTAGTTTGGTTCGGATACTTTAATCGGGTTTTTCCGATGTAGTTTATTATTTTTTTTCTTCATTAGTTCATCAAATACAAAATACAATTTTTTTTTGCCATAAGTTCATCAAATACATATATATAATATAACCACATTGAAAACAAATACAAAATATAACTATTCTCAATCTGCTGATGATTTCTAATCATTAGGAGCAAATATATAACTTCTGACAAATACTGACTAACACTGCACTTATCAGAATCTGTGTCCCAACACAGCTTCTGATATCTTGAGCTTCTGATACGCTTTGGAGCTCTTGACTGATAGCTTCTGATAGCTTTATATCTTCTAATGCTTTTCTTCAAAACTTGCTAGTAGTCATCTTCTGATAGATTTTTGGATTGCGTTTCAGAGCTTTTCATACTCAGTGTGCATATGAACTTTTAACATATATACCTGCACACTTAGAGTAAATTTTTAGTGTAGCCTATTTTGTATATTAATACTTTGTTATCATCAAAACTCAACTAGGTTATGTCAGAACCACTTTTGTTTCAACAATTAGTTGATAATTGTTGAAGATGATGGGTCGATTTCCAGGTCTCTTATGAGGGAAAATGTACCTGTAAAAATGTTAGCACTTCAACGCTCAAGTCAGTATTTGAAAGAGGAATAAGGAAAGTTGATTTGGAGGTGCATATATCTCATAACAATAGATTGATGTATGAGTATTTATATAAGAGAATAAGATTTATGATATGGTGGGGTGTATAGAGGATCTTCCTCATATAACATATGAAATTGATGTATGAGTATTTATATAAGAGAATAATATTTATGATATGGTGGGGTCTCCCATGTATAGAGGATCATCCTCATATAACATATGAATTGTCCTTTTACTTATGGAGCACATTTAAAATATTGGAGGTTCTTCACCTCTACTTGTGCTCGTAGTATGATATCATGGTCGCTATACCATGCTATACCATGTAGTTGTACGGTGATCCGAAGTCGCAGATTTTTTTCCCCATGGGGACGAGAATGGAGGGAGAAATTCCCCCGTGGATAATTTGGGGCGGGGAACAGGGAAGGTCCCTCCGCCACCGCGGATTCCCCGACCCCGACCATATTATTTAAATTATATATAAAATATATAATTTTATAACTTTATATGTTTTTTTAAATAAAAAATAATAATTAATACATTATAAAGATTATGATTATGTATGGTGGCAACAAATTGAGTTGGATATTTAATTTTCTTGACAAAAATAAATATTACAATGTGTTTTGCAGTTTTTTTTATTGATGAAAAATGTACTTTTATTTTGAAAAATGAAAGATACAAAATATGTATTTTTTTAGAAAAAAGGAAGAAAAAACAAAATATTAATGTCATGCTTTTGATTAAAATGTATAACAATTTTGTTAATTTTTTATGTCCGTGGAGATCTGTTGATACTGTGGGGATCCGTGGGGATAAGGATGGAGGAAGAAATCTCCCTGCGGGAATGGGGATGGAGGAAGAAATGCCCCCGAAGCGGGGAATGGAGCAAGGAGTAGTAAAGTATCATCTGCTCAATCCCCGCCCTCTTGACATCCTTAATTTGGTGGAAAGATCCAGAACATCATGTAATTTTTTACCTCTTGACGATACTAAAAAAAAGTGTCATATTTTTATCATCAATTCAACCATGTTAATTTTATTTTAAAATTTTCCTTTCTTTATTATGAATGGCTAAAAAAGGAATTAAAAGATAACGAAAAGTTAAGTGATTATTATATTTTTGTTAAACACAGAGGTTAAGTGATTTTTCAAATGGGTTAAGAGAGAAACATATTTTATAGTAATATATTCATCTAAGATACATTTAATAATAATTATAATTATTTTTTTGTAACAACAAAGGCGTGTACTTTTTTTCACACTATAAAATAATGAAACAATTCCTTTTTCTAGATTCATAAAAGAAAAAATATGGCTAAAGTGTATAAGTTTTTTTATGCTATTAGTATCTTTTTTTTCATATTTATTTCTACTGCAAACTGTTGTAAGTAATTTTTATCACCGCTTTTAATTTTGGTGGACGCTGGTACCTCTAAGTTTAATTCGATACTGGTTCTTTATACAAAACTTAAACTCATATTGTATTTTCATATAAATTTATTGGGCGAAATATGGTTATAATATCTATTAATTGCAGCAAATTTTGTTCCTTAAATATTTTCCTTATTATTTTTTATTCTTACTTTTAAATCAAGTATATTATTTAAAAATATAGAATTTTTATTCGGCCATGTTTAATATATTATAGAAATTTATCTAAAAATTTATTTTGAAATAACAAGTTTCAGATTAAATAACGAAAGGTCAAGTGATTGTTATTCTTTTTTTTTAAAAAAACACAAAGGTTAAGTGATTTTTTAAATGGGCTAAGAGAGAAACATAATTTATAGTAGTATCTTCATCTGAGATACATTTAATAATAATTATGATTATTTTTTTTTTAATAAAAAAAGCGTGTACTTTTTTTCCCTATAAAATCATGAAACACTTCCTGTTTCTAGATTCATAAAAGAAAAAATATGGCTAAACTGTATATGTTTTTTTTCATATTTATTTCTACAACAAACTGCTGTAAGTAATTTTTATCACCGCTTTTAATTTTGGTGGACACTGGTACCTCTATGTTTAGTTCGGTACATGATTCTTTATACAAAGCTTAAACTCATATCGTATTTGCATATTAATTTATAGGGTTAAATATATTTATAATACCAATTAATTGCCACAAATTTTGTTCCTCAAATATTTTCCTTATTATTTTTTATCTTTACTTTTATTTTAACTCATGTATATTATCTAAAATTTTGAATTTTTATTCGGTCATGTTTAGGGAAGCATCTAATATGCTCCTCTTTTTTTTGGGTCCATGGGTGCTCCTCTTAAATTAACCTGTTATAGCAGGTTTCATAATTTTATCATCCTGGGTCCTACAATTCTCATAAATAAATAAAAATAATTTATTTGTTAAGTGGGGATGTTTGATTACATTTATACCCTTGTATTCAACTGTGTAAATCCAAACCATCTATATCGCTAGAACGCATCAAATTATCTCCACCTTCACAGCTGTGCCGTCGATCCCGATACCGGCAATCCATTATTTTCTTCATGTTCTCTTCAATCTTTTCTATGGGGAGTGTCTAGTTCGCAGAAAAAGAAGATGAGAAGATTTGTTTCTTTTCAATCTGTTTGAATCCTAATCATGATTCCTTTCGATCTGTTTCTTTCAATTTGTTTCAATCGTGATATGGGGAAGATAAAAAATATCACTATCCTTCCCCATATCACGATTCCTTTTTTCACATCCCTCTTCGTTGGTGACGAACCCAACGATTTGGAAGATTTTCCAAGGCGTCTCCAATGGTGAGTGATTCTTTATTTTTATTTTTCTGTCCTAAATTATTGTCTTTTAGTAGAAACTTCAATACATATGTTGAGTTTGCGCAAAAAAAAAATTGTGTTTTTTATGATACTGCTACTTATTATTTATACAGATCAATGTTGTTCTAATATTACTATTTGTAATATTTTTTAATAATATTAGCCCATTAATTATACAGATTTTGGCTATTTGAACCTAGTTGTGGCTTTCATGATATAAGGGGTTGGTATGTGAAAACATATAGCAAAGATAAGAAGGGTGTACTATGCCATCACAAGGTTCGGGAATGGCTTGGATTATAGCCAGCAAACTGAAAGGTAAATACTTAAGAATTTTATTAAAAACTACTTAATGTAACCAACATAAATAATACTATGGACTTTGCATAATATGTAACTTCGATTGATTAATATAGCATGATGTATAAATAATACTATGGACTTTGGGTAACTTTGTAACTTTCTAAGAAATGAAAATTTGCATTTAGTCAGTATTTAATTTGATTTTCTTCAAAATATTTAAGTTTTTTTAAATGCATTTTGGCTTGGTGAAACTATCCTACCCATAGCTGCATTTCAATATCTCTTAATAAAATTATTTGACTGGTTCTTTGATTTGTTTTCTAAATTATGAAGCTTATTTGACTAATTGGTCCTTGGGCCATGGGAACCAAATGTCTCATCTTCTAACTACTATTTATTTCATCATAGACATTTACAAGTGGCAGTAGCCAATCAATATTTTTTAAATTATGTCGCAACGACCTGACCGATGTACTTGTAGATGGAGTTTACCGATAGTCTCGGTTTTACAATCCGCAGAAGACTTCATCTAGCAACTCTAGAATGTCTAGAATGTTCTCTTTCATATTTTGTTGTGTCCTTATATGACTTCCCGAAATCAAGAATTTCTTAGTTTGGCTTTAGTTTCGATGAATTTGAGATAATAAGAAACTTCCATTTTATATTGTTGTTAATTGAATATAACTTATGTCTTCGGTTCTTATTACATTATTAATGTATTCATATCAATTTTCGATGCCATTTTAGGGAAGTTTGAAAGGAAAGTTAATACTCAATAACCTTAGGCAAGGGGACCCTTGAAAATTAGATCTCAAATCACAATGCATTTAGTCACTTTCTCACATTTGTTTTGGATTCTTAGCAGTCACAAGATCACACATTCATGCATTTAATTAATTTACGGTCATTTACTTGCATTTTTTGTCTCTTGAAACCAAAGATTTGTGTGATTACCAATAATCTTTTTGTGCACTCCCTTGACTTTTGCTTCATTTTTATGGCAGGCTGTTCAACTGAACAAGTTTGACTATATGTAAAGTGATTTAAAATGCTCTAAGATTTACTGATTCAATACTAGAAATGTATGGAAAATTGGTCCGGCGGATGAGGATGAGAAAGAAGCATTACATTGTATTGCATTTGAGGTAGTTTGTTTGATTTTCCCTAGTTTTATGTTTGTCTGTCCTGTTTAAATCATTTACCCATGTAATCTCACCATTCAAATTCATGAATTTTCTAACCACTAAAACTATAAGGTAGTAGTTAAGTAGTATCCTTATATGTTGATCAATGTCCTTGGTAAAAATTTGCTTGTGTCAATATAAACAGGATAATCATATCAAGTTAGATTACAACTGCAAGTTAAATTAGAGTCTCTAGCCTCCTCTCTAACATAAGAGAGATAGAGAGTGTTGACTGTCATGTAAAGAGTAAAAATGTCACATTTGCTTGATTTAAAACCAAATTTCAGTGGTTGATAATCATTTTGAAGTATTACTTTCAACCAATATATAACTAGATATTAGAATTGATCACCATGGAATAGGACATAGGATATTGTTTGTTACATTTGACTTCATAAATCACAAAATAGGGTACATCTCAACCTCAAAATTGACCACTATAAAACCAGGCCTAATAGTGATACTTCATAAAAAGGTTGACTAAACATAAGTTACATCCCAGTACCCCCAAAACTAGATAATTATACTTAAAAATAGATAAATAGACAGCAAAGACAGAACAAACAATAGATGACAACTTTAGATTTAATAGACAGCTTGAACTAGGCAAATCGTTTTGTGACCCAAGCCTTGGTAGAATCTTCTTTGAGCTGATTTTTCAATTCATTGTGATCACCCAATAAAAGGCTCAATGTTAACCGCATCCTCAACACTTCTTCCTCCGGCTGAAATTGAGAGTTTTAAGAATTAGTAATTATTTCTAATTATGAGAGTTAAATTTTGATTTGTAGGAAACTCACCACACTAAAGTCACTGCTTCTTAATGGGAAATCTTTGTCCAACCAGTTCATAACATAAACAGCTGAATGCTGGCTGTAATTAAAAGAATAGAATGTGTTCAGTTTAACCTCCATTTATATTGGGATATATAGAAGAATATTTGTGGTTGAAAATATAAAAAATGCATACCAAAATCCAGTCCCCAAATGACCAATTGGCTCAGATACAGTCCACATGTTGTCATTGAGTGTGTTAGCAATGAAGTTTGCTGGGAAGAGTGGAGACTCAGACATTTTAGTGATTGTCTTCCACTGCATTTATTAAATTATAAAGTTAGATAATGTACATATCAAACCTAATATGTAGTTGTACAACCTAAAGATTACCATATTTTCAATGTTCTCTTGTCGTGTGATGATATCTTGTTTTTCAAAGTATGGATCAACTTGGTATAACACCTTTTCATCAATAGAAGCGACCATAAGGTACCACAGTCCACAGTTGTCTTCAATGGGAATATATATCTACATTTGTCATTATATAAAGTTAACTTAAAATACAGTTTATATAGTGTTCCTATAAAGTCGGTTACAATAAGTACTTCAATGAAATATGAGTGTCATACATGTGTGAGATTTTCAAAAGGAGGCATCCAATAAAATGCAAATTCCGAAACAAGATCTTCAATTGAGTTGCCCATCTTGACAGCACTCTAACAATAGATTTACAGTTATGTATAGTATCATATTAATACATTATATATCTATAAAGTACACATGTTAGTCATTAAAGAAATGTATGAGCAAAGAAGATAAATATTACCATAAAGGCTGGTGGGAGTGCCCATTTAGTTGGGGATGTCATGTGCTTTTGTGTCCAATTAATTTTCAATGTCATCATATGCACTAACTATATATAAATCATAAAGTTAACCAAAAATAATTGATAATAGATTTAAGAAACAAAGTGTTTGATGCAGTAAATCGTATGAAATAATGTTTACCTCTTTGTCAACAGTTACATAAGGACACATTGTATGAAATTCTCTCCTATAGCCTTGGTAATCATCAACTTTGAACAACAGTTCCCTGTGTAGATCAATAATTTGTCATATATCTTGTTATTAAAAGAGTAGACTGTATAATGGTTAAAGTTGAATAGACATTTACTCTTGATTGTTGTAGGGATGAAATATATATGCAGCAATTTGTGATTCTTCAGCTGTTAAATTCATTTGTGGAGATAGGGGAAATTTGGTCTTTATGAACTGAAAAATAGTAGTTTAGTATTATAGGTTTCAATATGAACATGAACATAATAGTGTATGTTTTTACGATTAAACCTTTGACAAAATATGGCCAGTAGACTTGTTGTCGTGGAGGTTTGACCGCATAGTAGGAACTTTATGCACTTGATTTAAAAAAGTAGTTTGTGCTCCGATATCAGACATTGGCTTTATTTTAGGAACCCTCAATGTGCCACTAGTAGATGAAGGCACAAATGATAGTTTACTCCCAATCATGCATTTTCCCTTAAGCTGTCAATATATATATATGCATGATTGTGTTAATTACTCTTAGCAACAATGACTAAAAAAATTGTTAATGTTAATATAAATTACATATTACACCTTAGATGCACTTCTTTCATAAGTGTTTGACTTGTGATCCTTGTTTGCATCGGTAGCTTGTGCTACGATATCAGACATTGGCTCTATTTTAGGAACCCTCAATGTGCCACTAGTAGGTGATGGCACAAATGATAGTTTCCTCCCAATCATGCATGTTCCCTTAAGCTGTCAATATATATATGCATGATTGTGTTAATTACTCTTGGCAACAATGGCTAAAAAATTTGTTAATATTAATATAAATTACATATTACACCTTAGATGCACTTCCTTCATAAGTGTTTGACTTGTGATCCTTGTTTGCAGCAGTAGCTGATCTCATATTAGCAACACATGATTTCCTGCTGGGGTTACCATGGGCATACAATTTACGAGCCTGCCTAGGTGTGTTGTCTATATCCTCTTCATCAGAAGAAATCATTAGTACAATATTTGAGTTGTTTTCTTTTTTTGCAAATTTTGAACAAGAGTAATGCATTGGTGGGGAGACTGTGTTTGGAGACAACATAGTTTTGATTTTGTTAGGTGGTGTAGACTTTTGCACCATGTTCTCTATCTTGTCTAACTTTGCCAACAATACATTGCATATGCCATGTAACTCGTTTGTCCGTGCTACATTGTCCTTCATCGTAAAAAATAAAACGATTTAATCACCAATAGTGTCAAACAAATAAAAAAGTGTTGTGTCTAATTCAAAAAGTATTTAGATGGAAGTTTACTTGTATATGATCAATTGATCCATCAACAGTTGTGCGAATCCTTTGGACATTAAATTCATGTTCATCCATTCTCTGTCCTTGTTTCTGTATATGGGAAATGGTCAATGTATTCTTTAAATAAACAAATATATGTATTTTTCTAAATCAAGGTCAAATAGAAGAGATCAATCAGTGCACCTGAACAAGGTCAACAACTTCATGAAGGGTGGAACAAATCATGAGCATTTTAGATGCCAATTCATCCAGTGTTGTTTTAGTATGGTCCTTTGTTAAAAGAAGTCAAGTGTATTAGTAGGAAGCAATATAAAAGTATATTGACATTTTTAATATTCAATAATAGAAGTTTTGATTTTTACATTTTCAGGTCCAGCTTCATGACTTTGAAATGTGTCATCATGTAGAGCAACTTCATTGGTGTTATGACTGCATAACAAAAGAAATTATGAGTGTACAATTCAAACATTTATAGATTCAATGAAACTATTAAACATGAAGTAGTTTTTACCTGTTCAAATGACCTTCAGAAGAAGCAACATCAGAAGAAATTTTTTCATTACCACCTCCCATTGTAAACAATGTGTTTGTTATGATAGTACTATTAATTATCAAATGTGTGGAAATGACAATGAAACATGTGCTGGTTAAATAGGTGAAAAAGTGTTAATTAATTAATTAATATACATTAATTACATGGAAAGTTAAGTCATTGTGTATTATATTTATCTGATGTTGCATTGCAACATTTAACCATTGGTTATATGGAAAGCAAATCTCTCCTTTTCTGTTCTGGCAGTTGCTGCTGCGTTTTAAATTTCCCCAATGTTTTGGTTCATTTTTTTGTTGGGTATTTTTTCTCTCACACTTTAAATTGGGTGATTTCTAAAGTTTTTAGTTATTTCTTTAGGTTACTTATCGCAAAATGAACTATAAATTTATATTAATTACACACAACACGCTACTATTAGGATTTCACATATATCATTACACAATTTACCACTGATATAGACTTCTAGATGACTACTGGTATAATAATTACACAATTTACCAAATAATAATACAATGACTAATTTATCATGTTATAAATTTGATTTTCACCTCATCTAATTTATCATAGTCTTGATTAGTCTTGATTAAATACTACGAAGCATGAACATAAACACAGACACCGGACACAACATATACACCGACACGTTGATTCCAATAATAATTTTAAAAAATAATGCAATGCAATGTAATTATATGTGACATTGTCATTTCGGTGTCCCACACCGGAACACACCTATTCCAAGAAGTATCAATGATTCATAAATTAAATGTCATATGTATGGAAAATAATTACATGGGTGCAGATTAGATAACGGCATTGACTGGTTTGAATGCTAATCAGACCACTACACATAGTTTGAGAAGTTACTTTAATGCAACTCACTAAAGGATGAATCACAACAACAATAAACTTTGATGTCAATAGGTAGATTCAATATTCTCAAGTGAAGCTTCTCTCTCTTAATTCGGCTCCTTCTTCCACCACCACACTTAGCCTTTTATCTTCTTAAATAAACATATAAACAAAATTCTACCCTGTGAGCAGCTTAAGGTTATGGGGGTTAAAAGTGGATCTGTCTCTTGGTTCTGTTGATAAAAATAAGTTACAGAAAGACTAGAAGGCTGAAACTAAAATTGGATGTTATGAAAATGCAAATCTAGATTCATCTTTTGTTTTTATTTTAATTTTCTCGTAATAAAAAAAAAAAAACACTTTTCTCTGAAACAACCATGAGATTTTTTACTTTCATATTCAAGATCTGATTGCAAACATGCCAGTCCTTAATTTCCACTCTTTGCTTGGAGTTGCAAGAGGGAGTGGGGTTACACATGTGTGAAGCATGTGATGAAAAGGTGATTTCTATGCGATAGTGTCTCAAGATCCAAACTTTCTCCTCAATTTGCAGAGGATAAATTTATATGACATAATAAAATTTGAAAGTTTTTCCCTCTTCCTCCTCCTTCTTTCTCTGCCTTTCACAAATTCATTAATTTTATTAATCGATTGATAAAATGCTTCTTCTGTTTGAAACGGCTGCTGGTTATGCAATTTTCAAAGTTCTCAATGAAGGAAAGCTCTCAAAAGTTGAGGTAATTCATTTTCTTCAAAAATTTGTTTTTTTTTTTTTTATGATAATTACTTTCTCTATACTCTGTTTTTGACCTAATCAATTCTTATATTTTACCAATTTTTCTATACAGGATTTACAGAATGATTTTTCTAGTTCAGATTCTGCTAGAAAGGTTATTTATACTCAATTTATTCACATGCATTTATTTGTTATTTGTGATTCTTGAACTTATGAAACTAATCAATTATTATCCTATAACAGGTCATATTATTATGCTATAACTTAGTGTCCTATGAATACACATTCAATACATATAAAAAAGAAAAAAAAAATTCCATAAAAATAAGACTTAAAACTCCAGAACCAATTGCAGACTATATCATAACTTGCAAAACAACAACTTCTACTAATTTATGCCTTTCATGGATAAGTATCACAAAAAAATGAAAGAAGACACTAACCCTTGAAATAAAGAGCAACGTAAAAATGAAATATGATAGTTGGAGATGGTCCCGACTGCGACGAAATCACGAAAAGGACGGTGGTCGGAGAAGATTTTCAAATCGCAACAATCTGGTGGTGGTGGCGGCGGTGGTTTTGTTAACCGTGTTCAGTGGCGTAAAGAAGGAAGAAGATTATTCTCTTTTTTTTATGCGTGTTTTATGGAAGATAGATGGAATTCACTTAGATATACACAAATGAATATAAGGATATAAATGTAATCAAACATCCCCACTTAACAAATAAATTATTTTTATTTATTTATGATAATTGTGGGACCCAGGATAATAAAATTATGAAACCTGCTATAACAGGTTAATTTAAGAGGAGCACCCATGGACCATAAAAAAAAGGAGCATATTAGGAGCTTCCCATGTTTAGTATATTATAGAAATTGATATGAAAATTTTATTTTTAAATAACAAGTTTCAGATTAAATATGAATTTTTGGTACTTAAATCCATATTTAATTCATTTTATGTTAAACAATTTTAAATTTTTCTAGGTATAATTTTTATAGTGTTAGGTTTTTTTTGTAAGGAAGCTAAAATGAAAAGGAAAAAAAACTAAGAAAAAAGGGAAAAAATAATCACGGAGGAAGAATGTTCTCATTGCGTCGTTCTTAAGAAGATAACGGATTTATAAAAAAATTTAATAAAAAAAGTTATTCAAAAACATAATAGTATACATGAGTTGACTTAAACACATGAATCGAAATTTATGTTAGAAAATATTTGCGATACTAAAATTTGTTGAAATTTTTTATAAGGACTGAAAATAAAATTTGATATATTTATAAGGACAAAAAAATTATTTAATCCTAATTTTATTAATATAAATTTAAATTTTAAATGAAATTTATCTAAGGGATATCAACATCTAATAAAAATCAAGATAGCTAATAATTTACCTTTAAATTTTCTTTTTATCTTAATCATTCACCCCATTTTAATAACTTCCATATTTTGTATTTGATATCACAGCTATTTCTCTCTGCCAAAATGATTGGGAATGTTGGGGATCTTTGTATCAAAAATGTACCCATTCTGAAATGCCAGGGTGCTATTTTGATGATTTTTCAATCGAATTATATCGTTTATATGGTGTAACGCATGGAGTTTGCACATGTGTTAAGTTTGTAGATGATTACACTGACACACAAAAACTGGAGTACCCGAGTTTGAAGGTTCAAGAAATACAAGAAAGGGAAGGGGTTGAATTGAGTTTCAATAGGTTAAAATTTTGATTTTTTTTTTTCAAATTCAAAGACTATACGACAAGCGTTGTTTATTTATACTTTTATGATTTTAAACATAAACGACGAATGAACAAATAACAACAACAATTTAAAAAATGAAAGGGATAGAGTGGACAAAGTAAGTCTGCCTTACACTTCAAGAACTTAATCTAATAATCTAGAAAAATTATTATAACGATCTTACTGACCAACTGCCAGTGACTTCTTTAGACAGTTAATTAATCTTAGTCTCTCAAGGATTTCAACCAACTATCGATTTACAATCTCTTTGTGTTTACAATAATGCTTTTTGAAAGCAGATTACACAAAGGTATTTTAAGTGTTTAATACAGAGATTTACAAAAGAATTGAAATACACTTGTAAATATATTTTTCTATTATGTACTGGTGCGATTTTCTTCAAGTTCTTCGTTCTCCTTTTTTAGCGGATTATACCGTTGGATTGTTCAAACAGGAGCGCTGTTTTCTTCATTGCTTGATTGCCATGATTTACACGCTACTGTTGCCAAGCTTTTCTTATTTGGTTTTTTTTTGTCAGATGAGCGTAAAAAAATCCTTGCATTAATTGTCGTAGATATTCTTCCAACGTCTCTTTGTTGATCATTAACTTCAGGTGTATATATTGATTTGCATTTGAAGTTGATCTTTGATTAATTCCTTCCTTTGATTAATGCGTGCATTCAATACCTTAAAAACATAAAAAGTTGTCTTTTCAATATTAATTTTATTTTTTATTTCCTTTTTTGGCATGCTTAACAAGTGCCCGGGGGCACTATTTAGCATGACCCATAAAAAAAACATTACAGGGGGTAATCTCAAAAAAAATAATTACATAGAGGAAAAACAAAACTCGCCTCCTGTGTTTTAAAAAAACTCGACATGGGGATAAAATACAATACAAAAAATAAAAATAAAAAAACCATTACAGGGGATAATCTAAAAAAAAATAATTACAAAGATGAAAAACAAAACTCGCCTACTTTGCAGAGGGTAAAGACCTATTAACCAAAAAATAATAACATTGGTAAAGAAAAATACATGATGTTAAAAATAAAAATTTCAAATTTAAAACAATGATGTAAAAATTGTTGATATTCAAATATTATTAAAAAACATTTACAGGACGATCTTTTTGAATAAATTATTTAATTTATATTATTGGATAGTACAATAATATAATTAAATTATTTAATTTGAATCGTCTTTTTTTACGAAAGCAATATTCGTAGAAACTGTTCATCGAAAATGCAATGAATTCTTGTAATGCCTCCCTGAGTTCTAGTCGGTGCCTCATCTCACCACCACAACCCCCGTAATTTCTGACAGGCCAGATCATATTATTTCGAGTGTGAAACTCATTAATAAGGGAAATGAAGTGTGTGAGATTAAGGATGATTGATTTTCATGGGTGGAGATGATGAATTGTTTTCAGAGAAATAATGATGAAGTTAGTGGGGAAAGAGAAGTTATAAATTTGTATTAATTAAATTATTAAAATAACTATATTTTCGAATTGTTTTACCCCCCTGAGTGGCCAACTGGACATATAATCTTTATTTTCGATGACGTGGCATGCATATGTGGATGCTGACTGTACAAAGATGATGACGTGGCATGTTGCATTGCTTATTTTTATTTTTATTTTCCATTTTTTTAATTCCACCTATATTATTTATTAATTAAAAATTATATAAAAAAACAAAAAATAATGAAAAAAATAAAATTTTAAAAAACTTATTAGTATTTACTAAAAAATAAAAAAATTTATAAAAAAAATAAATCAAAACATAATTAATTTATTTTATAAAAATCCTAAAAATCAAAGAACTTAAAAAAAAAACATTAAAGAAGATAAAAAATCAAAGAAGCTAAATTATTTATTAATTAAAATTATATAAAAAATTCTATCTTTTTAACTTATTATTATTTAGAAAAAGTAAAATTAAAAAAACTCATAATCAAGATGTCTTCTTCATCTTGTTCCTTAACCAAAATTGTTCTTTCCCAGCTTCATCATAAAGACATTCAAGATGCAAAAAACTCAAAATCAAAGATATTCTAATACACCCACAAATCCAAAAACAAAAAAAATGAAAGAAAGTGATAAATCCAATTTAGACAACAACAACAACAAAAAACGTGTATTTTTCTTCCATCTTCAATTCATAAACACACTTTTCATCCTTCAATTCATCAACATCATCTTCCATTCTCTTTGAATCTTTATCTTTTTCTCTTGCAATCACTCACTCCAACACAAAACATAGCCAAAATCTCATCACCTAGAAAATAATTAAATTCCAGATTGTGATGTTGCTTCGATTTTTGGAAACCCAGATTCGAGTTTCTTTCTCACAATCTCGATCCCTCTCTCTTTCGTTTGGATACTTTTTCTGGGTTTTTTTGAATTTGTTGTTTGAATGGGTCGTGTTAGAGGAAGAAGGTTAGGATGCTGAATACTGGTACCACTGTGTTAGAGGAAATTCTAAAATCACAAAGGCAAGGAAAACCCAAGGGAATCAGGTGTGACTATAAAACCACGAACAACACCCAATAAAACAATAAGAAGAAGTTTGTTCCTACTGAAAATGAGTATGATCCTACTTCAGGCAAGCAAATGTTGAAGCATTCCCCTCAACATCATGGTTCTAACACTAGAAGAAGATCTTGTAGATAGGTATGTCATCATTGTGGAAATATGGGGCACATAAGACCTTTCTAGTTCAAGTTATATGGATATCCTAAGTGGTATCAACAAGATGAAAGTGATCAACCCAAGACCTCAACCCAACAGATTAAAAAGAAGTGGAAGCCAAAGACTGAAGAAACTGGCTTGATAGCTCACATTTCTCTGAGAGCCTCATATAGAGAAAGCTAGTATTTTGATAGTGGGTGTTCTAGACACGTGACTAGGATTGATAATTATCTTGATGAAGTAAGATCCTATGTCACCTGTTTTATTACTTTTGGTGATGGAGCAAAGGGTGAGATTGTAGGCATTGGTAAACTAACTAAAAATGGTCTACATAGGCTTGTCAATGTTCTTTTAGTGAATGGATTGACTGCCAACTTGATCAGCATAAGCCAGTTATGTGACCAAGGAATGAAAGTAAACTTCACTCAGTCTGAATGTGTGTCAACTGATGAAGAAGGGAAGATCGTGATGAAGGGAACAAGTTCCAAAGATAATTATTACCTATGGGTGCCTCAAGATGAGGAAACAAATATGTCCTCGTGCTTGATGACCAAGGAAGATGAAGTGAAGCTATGGCACCAAAAGCTGGGGCATCTGAACCTGAGAGGAATGAAGAAGGCCATCTCTATATAAGCTATAAGAGGATTATTAAAACTGAACATCGAAGAAGGTAATATATGTGGTGAGTGCCAGATTGGGAAGCAAACTAGAATGTCGCATCAAAGGTTGTAACATCAGGTAACTTCAAAAGTTTTTGAACTTCTTCATATTGATCTGATGAGGCCTATGCAAGTAGAAAGTATAGGTAGAAAGAGACATGTTCTTGTAGTGGTTGATGACTTCTCCAAGTATACTTGGGTAACCTTTATTAGAGAAAACCAGATACTTTTTCTTCTCTCAAAGATCTATGCATACAACTTCAAAGAGAGAAGGACAATGTTTTAGTGAGGATCAGAAGTGATCATGGGAAATAATTTGAAAATGCTAAGTTCTCTGATTTTTGTTCTTATGAGGGAATCAAACATGAATTCTCTTCTCCTATTACTCCTTAGGAGAATGGAGTGGTTGAAAGGAAGAATAGGAGACTACAGGAATCAGCCAGAGTTATGTTTCATGTCAAGCAATTACCTTATCACTTTTGGACTGAAGCAATGAACACTGCCTACTATGTTCACAATAGGGTGACTATAAGAAAGGGAACTATATGCACTCTCTATGAACTATGGAAAGACAAGAAACCTACAGCCAAACATTTCCATATGTTTGGAAGCAAGTGCTACATTCTTGCTGACATGGAACAAAGAAGAAAAATGGAGCCTAGAAGTGATGAGGGAATTTTTCTCGGCTACTCCACCAACAGTAGAGTATACAAGGTTTACAATTCCAGAACCAAAGTAATGATGAAATCTATCAATGTGGTAATAGATGATCTGCATACTAACAAAGCACCTGACGTGGAAGCAGATGTTGAAACATCTGTACTAGATGAAGATGTTTCTGAAGTCAACAATGAGAATGAGTCGGGACATGAATTTTCTGAACCAACACCCACTAGTAAAGGTCCTTCTGTTAGAGCACAGAAGAATCATCCCCAGGAGCTTATCATATGAGACCCTAAAAAATGTATTACTACTAGAAGATCAAATGATATAATTAGTAATGCTCGTTTTGTCTCTTTGATTGAGCCTAAGAATGTAGAGGAAGCTCTCACTGATGAATGTTGGATTGAGGCTATGCAAGAGGAACTGAACCAATTCAAAAGGAGTGAAGTATGGGATCTAGTACCCAGACTTGAAGGGGTTACTGTGATTGGAACAAAGTGGGTGTTTAAGAACAAGTCTGATGAAAATGGAATTGTAACCAGCAAACAAGGCTAGGTTAGTGGCTAGTGCATGTTTTATTACCTCCATAAAAATAAAACATTAATTACCGTATTCATATTTCAGAATTCGTTACAAATGTTATTTCCATTTTATTATTATGAGAGAATGACACATAAGCATCATCTCTTAAGAGCATGTCATGTATAAATAAAAGTATTGAGGGCATGACATCTAGGAAATTGAACATGAAAGACAAACTCAATATATAGATAGATAGTGGTGCAGAATCATAAAAGCACAAAGATTATCATATGGGTAGAAATATAACAATATTATTTTTTTAAGAGTCATGCTAAACAGTGTTCCTAGAGTACTTGTTAAGTATACTAAAAGTAGAAATAAAAAATAAAATTAATATTAATAAAATAACTTTTTGTATTTTCGATGCATTAAATGCACAAGTTTCAAAACAAAATTTCCATATTTATACATTTAAATAGTGCCCCGGAGTCACTGTTTAGCATTTTCCATTTTTTAATTAACTTTTACGGCTTCACACATATGCAGACCCCATTCATATCGCCATGGAAACGATAGAATTCCCATGATAATTGCTCATAATAATAGCATGTTGGCATTCCCGGAGGGATACACTTATGATCCAAACATTCCTCATTGTTTTTGCCTGTGATATCAAATAAGAATTAAGGAAGTTATCAAAATGAGGTGATTGATTCAATTTTGAATAAGATAAAAAGAAAATTTAAAGGTAAATTATTAGGTATCTTGATTATTATTGGATACTGGTATCCCTTAGATAAAATTCATTTAAAATCAAAATTTGTATTAATAAAAATTAGGGTTAAATAACTTTTTTATTATAAATATATCAAATTTTATTTTTAGTCCCTATATAAATTTTAGCTCGCAAATATTTTCTGACATAAATTTTGATTCATGTTTTTAAGTAAACTCGTGTATACTATCATATTTTAGAATGATTTTTTTTAATAAATTTTTGAATGATTTTTTGTATTCATATTTATAACATTATAAAAACTTTACCCAGAAAAATTTAAATTTTTTTAACATAAGATAATTAAATATGGATTTAAGTGCCAAAAATTCATATTTAATTTGAAACTTGTTATTAAAAAATAAATTATTTTAAGATAGATTTCTATAATATATTAAATATGACCGAATAAAAATTCAAAATTTCAAATAATATACATGAATTGATTTAAAAGTAAGGAACAAAAATCATAAGCAAAATATTTTAGGAACAAAATTTACGGCAATTAATAGGAATTATTATATATATAAACATATTTAATTCTACAAATTAATATGAAAATACGACATAAGTTTTAAGTTTTGTATAAAGAACTAGTACTGAACTAAATTTAGAAGTACCAGTGTTCACCAAAATTAAAAGTTGGTGATAAAAATTACTTACAACAGTTTGCTATAGAAATAAATAAGAAAATAAAGATAATGATAGCATAAATAAACATATCCACTTTAGCCATATTTTTTCTTTTATGAATCTTAAAAAAGGACGAGTTTCATGATTTTATAGTGTGAAAAAAAATACACGCTATTTTTATTACAAAAAAAATATAATAATTATCATTAAATATATCTTAGATGAATATACTACTATAAAATATGTTTCTCTCTTAGCCCATTTAAAAAATCACTTAACCTTTGTGTTTAAAATAATAATAATAATCACTTGAGCTTATTTTTTATTCCATTTTTAGCCCTTCATAATAGAGAAAAGAAAAGTTAAAATAAAATTAACATCGTTGAATGACGACCAAAATATGACTTTTTTAGTATCGTCAAGAGGTGAAAATTACATTTTGTTATGGATCGGTTATAGCCCACCAAAAATCAAAATCCATCACAATGAGATAAAGACAACTAGGGGTGTTCATGGATATGGGTCAATCCACGAACCCGCCAATCCAACCTAACCTATCATTTACTCGAATCCGTTCATTTGCAGGTAGAACCCGGTCCAACCCGTCAAACCCACAAGTAATCGGTTCGGATATTGGATTTGATTTTTTGAATCCGCCTACCCGTGAACCCAATCCGGTCGTTGAACGCATATTTAAAAGGTGTTGTCGTACGATACTATATGCTTTGCTTTTATTTAATTTATGTAATTTGCTAATAGAAATTATTTAATTTGTTGCTACTGCTTATTGAAACTTAAGTAATTTGCATTTTGCTTTTGTTGCTCCATGTCATTTTTAAATAATGGATCTAATGAAAATGATGTGTTTTGTGGAAATTAGATACTCTTATTTAGTTTATTAAGGGCAATGATTATGGATAAATTTTAATTTAAAGTTAAATGATTGTGCTTTATTCAATTTAAGTGCTAGAAATATATTACAATTGTGTTAAATTGTACTATAAGTTTTTTTAGAAGTTTCTAAAAAAATTATTTGATAGTGAAAGAACGGGTTTGATGATGAACCCAACCCAATGAATATTGAACGGGTTAGGTAACTGATTATGCCAAATTCGGCCCAACCCAACCCGCGTACACCCCTAAAGACAAGTACGTAGCATAGCGACCACAATATCGTACTACGAGTATGGGTAGAGGTGAAGAACCTCCAAATATCCCAAACGTACTCCCTAAGTAATAGGACAATCCAAGTGTTATATGTGGTTGATCCTCTACAAATGGGGGACCCCACCATATTCTCCTATATAAGTACTCATACATCAATCTTTAGGTACGCGATATTCGGGCCTCCAATTCAATTCTTTTTTTTCTCTTTCAAATACTGATTAGATCGTTGGAGTGCTAACATTTTGGCAGGTACCTTTTCCCCCATAAGAAACCCAGAAATCAACCCATCATCTTCAACAATCAACAACTATGAGGTTACGACAATGAGTTAAGACAATCATTTCTGAGCAACTGGTTTAGTTACGTGTCACCTGCGGGCTGATTTATTTAGAAAATCAAAACCCTAGCCATTTTTCTTCGAAAGAAAACACATTTTCTTTTCAAAAAAGGGGGAGCCTCCCTCACCATATTCATCTTTCTAGAAACCATGTTCAGACCAGGACCTCTCACTCATAGTAGAGCCATTGCCATAACTCAACACGGCGAACCTTCAAACTTCCATGATGTCGAAATCATTTCGCAATCCATTAATACACAACACAACCACCAAGCTCCTCAGCTGGCTAATCAAACACATGTACCTGTCAATGACATATTTTGCTCCATTCACGACTCTTTAGGCCCAAACGTCAACCACCAAACTCCTCCTTTAAACATCCAAACAAAAAACACGGTGAAACCTCATGCTCCAAACCTACCGAGACAACCCTCGCAAGAACAATGAACAAACGGCGTGTTTTCAACTATGTTAACCCTCCTACAGCAACAAGTAGTAAGATTCTCATACGTAGAGATGAACTTGTTATCCGAAAATTTGTACTAGCATTTCGAGCGACAGTCAAGATTTGAACTGCTCAATAAAAGAAGCTTCGAGCGACATAAAGGAAGCTTCGAGTCATACATCAAAATATCTAACGAGAAGGCCAGGTCAAAGCGCGCCAAAGGGGTGTTCCCTCCAAGATTCAAGATTCAAATTCAAATTCGAAGTCTAAGCGGGAACGGTTTCGTTACGTGGCCCTCAACGTGGGTACGAGAAGATCGTGGATAAAAGATCGTGTGCCCTGGTCACTACGAAGCGGTTACCGAAGATATTTTCCTAGCTCTATAAATAGGGAATTTTTATACTATTATAGGGAATTTATTTTTGAAAGAGAAATACACCGCCTAGAACAGAAGCACATCCGCATGCTTACACACATTAAAACAACACAATGATACACTTCTTAGCACAGGTTGTACGATCTCGATTTATGTATGAACTCAACCTGGAAATTCAAATCTATTTATTTTGCTATACCGACAGAAGTTTTCCGTCACAATAGTCTATAGCTACAACTTTTTTTGCTATTGGAGAAAGTTTGAGAGCTATACCCACGGACATTAACAATTATTGTAAATCAATTTACCCACAAATGTGTCCGTTGGTATAGGGTTGGCCTTTTTTTTGCATTTTTTTGACAGATTGTACCGTTTTTAGAATAATCATAATTTGCCAATATGCATGTTTTGCACACGCCGAATCCACTATAAAATATAAAAGATAATTTCAATTATATTAAGAAACTAATAAGTCTTACAAACATCTCAAACTAACAAGAGTACATTAAAACATCAAAACAATGTCATCTTGCTAACAAAGTACATTTAAAACACCAAAACAATATCACCTAGCTAAATCTCCCAAAATGAAATTGCACCAAATAACTTAGAGAATTGCCGTTTACTTCTAAGTTATCCTTTTCTTCAATCTTCGTCAGTGTATGGGACTTGAAGAATCCGTTTAGTCGGAGGCATTAGAAGCATCTATAACCTTTAGAAAATAAAAGACATCAAATTATAAACTCAATTTAATTGATATTTTCATAATATTTGAAATATGAACTCGAAGATTAAAATAAAATATACTTATCTTGCGGCTCGTAAAATGTCATTTACATCTTCTCCACAACCATCATCCAAAGATCCAAAGAAAAACCTTCAAATGAAGAATCATAAACAAAAGTTCCATATATATATATATATTAGTTGAAGAGACAAGGGATTAATTTGGAAACACAAATTTTATGCATCAAGTACATATAATCAAAAGCAAAAAAAAAAAAAAAAAGAAGTTAATAGGAAGTGTCATGCCTATGCATCGATTATACGTCTAAGAGGAGAACCACTGCCAATTGAAACATAGTCTTCTCTACTCTTTGGGGCCCTTAGAACAGATACAAATTGTGCCAATGGCTTTTGAAGAAAACTAAATATTCTTGGCAATCGTATAATATCCTGCGAAATTGTACATAAAATACAACTAATATCAAACAACAAAAATGGCGGGCTTTAGGTTAATCTCGGCCTAAAGGAATAGAAGGGGGAAAAAGAAGTGTTATTGTGAACACTTTACTAAATCATATAGAGTGGAACAATAGCAGCTTGTTAATATCTCGATACACTACAACACCACTATCACTACAAAAAAACTGGAAAATAGCGACGGTTGGATTGAGTATGCGGCGACAGTTATAACCGCCGCTAAATGCTTAGCGGCGGTTATAACTGTCGCCGTATACTCAATCCAACCGCCGCTATTTTACAGTTTTTTTGTAGTGTATTGTGTCCGGAGAAAGAAATTATCGTGGCGAAGAGAAGGAACGAACAGACGAAATTCCTATAAACGTCAAACTAACCCGCGATCCATGTCTATGGCAGACAAAACGACGTCAAGAAATAGTTGGTGCGGAGGTTTGAGGTGGCGACGGCCAACTATGAAAGGAAAAAGACGAGAGTGTGTTTGTTTGCTTCAAGGTACATTTGATCGTGTTTATGAGGTGCTGGGTTTCGTGGCCTTTTAAAATTCTCAACTAACACAGTGTCTATAAATGAACCCTATACCTACAGTTTTAAAATCTATCACTAAAAATCTCTGTGGGTATATGGCAAATTTCTTGTAGTGGAATCTGCCGTAAACTTGTTAACTTAGAACCCATGCAGGATCTAATCCAAGTCCTAGATTGCCCGTTGGATTCATTGTGTTGGAGTGCAAAAATACCACGTCGTAGTGTTAATATACCACTGTTGTTGGGTTTTTATATGTTGGCTTAATTTTGCAAAAACAAGATGCTAGCTTGATGTGGCGTCAGATGTGATAACACATCTGGGAACAACATTGTTAGCTGGATGTGAAACCCTATAATACGCGCCATATAGCGCGCCGTTTCCTTGGGTCCTTATTTTTTACAGCTTCAGATATTACTTGGAAGCCAAGATGTTGGTTTCCTTCATTGATTGCTGAAGATTCTTTGAAGATTATTTATTTCTTTAATATATGAAGATATTTAAAGAAATATTTGATTTGATTCAATAATATTTTTGTGCGAAATATTTCGCTTACTCCAGCTGTATTTTAAAGATTGCTGGAGAAATCTTTGTGCTTCAAGAAGATTGTTATTAAAAATATTTTTATGGACAATAAATATATTTATGAAAGGAATACTTTGTGCAAATATATTTGTGGAAAATATATTTTTCTTGGAGCTGAAGTATTATTGAAGCCCTAATGATTCAAGTTGCTATCAACCCAGGGCTATATATATGTGAAGACAAAACCTAGTTTAGGTGGGAGTCTAGCCGTATTTTATTATCTAGGGTTTAAGTGTTTAGGTATTCGTCATGTTCACTTTGTAAGCCTTGTGCTTTATTTGTGAGCCCTTCTTGCATCACCTTGATGCATGCTAAGGACTGTGTTTTATTGAGTTGTATGTGATAATCTTCTTCAAAGCTTTTAAGCAAGGAGGTAGGTTTGTGTGTGTCAACACTAGAAGCCTTTAGGCAAGAGTGTGTAGTTTTCTAGGGGAGTGTCTCCAAATTTTGTTTTGTGTTTTTTACCCGTAGTCTAAAGAACGGTGCGGTGTAGCATCGTTATTAAGGAATTGAGTGAGGAGTGCTGGTCATATCTAGGTTGGGCCTAGGTAGAATTTGCACAGATAGGGATTGAGTGAGGAGTGCATTCAGGTGTTTTGCCATCGAATCAGTACTATTATAGTGAATTCATTCCTGGATTGGTATCCTCCAGAGTAGGAGAGGTTTGCTCCGAACTGGGTTAACAAACACCTTGTGCAAGTTTATTTTAACTTGCGTTATTAATTGTTCTGTTATCGTTCGTGGAGACAAGTGTTGGAACATCTATCTCAACATCCAACGTTGTCTGGACAAGTGTTGGAACATCCGTCAACACATCTGTCTACTGTGAGGGCCAAAATTTCAATTGGCATCAGAGCAGACACCCTGACTTTACTTGGGTGAACTCCAGGGAGTATTTTATGGCAATATGGAACAGGGAGGAGGATATGTTGATAGACCACCAGTTTTGGATGGAACCAACTATGATTACTAGAAGTCGCGTATGGTGACTTTTGTAAAATCTATGGATAGCCAAACTTGGAAAGCAATTATCAAAGGTTGGGAACACCCTGTTGTGAGGGGCACTATGAATTGCAGCCAGAAGAGATCTGGTCTAAGAAAGAAGATGAACTTTCTCTTAGAAACTCCAAAGCATTGAATGCACTATTTAATGGTGTGGACAAGAATATGTTCAGACTTATCAAACAATGCACTGTGGCAAAAGATGCTTGGGAAATCCTCAAGACTACTCATGAAGGCACTTCCAAGGTTAAGATGTCAAGATTACAACTATTTACAACAAATTTGAGAATCTTCAAATGAGAGAAGATTAGAGTGTTCATGACTTTCACATGAATCTAATTAATTATGCTAATCAATTTGATTTCCTTGGTGAGAAGATTCCTGAAGAGAAGCTGGTAAGAAAAATTCTTAGGTCTCTCCCTAAGAAATTTGACATGAAGGTCACAACCATTGAAGAGGCTCAAGACATATCTAGTTTGAAAATTGAGGAATTGGTGGGTTCTTTGCAAACCTTTGAGCTTAGCATGAATGAAAGATATGAAAAGAAAAACAAAAGCATTGATTTTTTTTTCAAACACTGATGATGATAGAGTGTTAGGTGAGCTGGATACCAAGGAGAGCATCTCAGAGGCTCTTGTCATTATTGAAAAGCTATTTAAAAAGGTGCTAAGAAGGATGGATGGACAACCCAGGACAAATGTTGAGCACATCTGTCTCGACATCACTAAAAGTGGCAGCACTCAATGGAAACCAAGAGCTGATGAAAGACCAAACAAAGGAAAAGGATCTCAATTTCAAGAATGTGATGATGAGACAGCAAAACATGTGATGGTTTTCACAGGAAAGTGTAATTATAATAATGAGTCAACTGATGAAGATTCTTGTGATGAAGAAGTGTCTTACAAGGAGCTTTGCAGAAATAATGAAAGTCAAAAGAACCTCATACTCGAGTTACAAGTTGAAAGAAATGATCATTTAACCCAAATTTTAAGTCTAAAAAATGAGGTAACTCTATTAAACTCAAAACTTGAAAACATGGATAAACAAGTAAGGATGTTGAACTCCGGAATTGATTTACTAGAGAAAATCTTAAAAGTTGGGCAAAAGCCTAGAGATCAATTTTACTCAAGATTGTTTTCTTTTAATTGTGTGTGGGTGATTTTCATTGAAGTGTGCTTGAAACCTGAATCAGTTCCAACAAGAAGAACACTAAGCAAGCAAAAACAAGAGAACATGATGAACACAACAAACAGATTTGGAATTTAACTGTCTTCGTTTCTAATTTGTCAAAGGATCTTGTTTGAAGGTGTGTTTAAGGAATTGAAAGTTTGTAGGAATTTGATGTGGTGATATGATTTTTGATATTTAGGGTTTTTTTTTTTTTTTTTTTTCAAGATTTAGGATTTTATAGTTCAAATTTTAGATATTTTTTTTTTAAAAAAAAAGTTGGTGATGCTGATATGAGATTTTAAAAATTTTGGAAATCAATTTTGAAATACTGAGCTTCAATGAAGAAATTATGAAGAACATGAGGAACGAATGAAGGAAGAAGATTAAGAAATAGAAATAAAAACTAGTTGGTGATGGTGCTTGTTAGATCCTCTGGACATACAACATTTAATGGTTTATTTTTCTTCAAAAAGACCCAATGATTAAGATGAAAAAATATATTGAAGTACGTATATGGTGGACTGCCTATATGTTCGTCCATCTAATACATTTGGGGTTATATATTACCAGAAGAGATCAATGTTACAAATAGTAATATTTTTAGGTGAACAAATCGAAACTTTTTTTTTTATAGGACCAATGTGAAACAAAAATATTTTTAAGAGATCGACACACTAATTAAGAGTAAATAATCTATACATAATGGTTTTCTTTTTTTTTTTACAAAAGTGATGCATAATGGTTTTATTTGACAATAATATTCAAAGAACCTCGAACTTCTGGAAGAGGGTGACAAGATTCATACTGAATTTTTTTTCTTCCAGTCCTCCGCGTTTCTTTTTCACCCCTCGAGTTTTCTTTTTTGCCCTTACGAAAAATTTTGATTTATATAAACCGAAATTTTTTTTGTCTTGAAATACAACTTTGGTTTCTAGAAACCGAAATTTTCTAAAATTTGAATTAGAAAAATTTTGATTTCTGCGAACTGAAATTTTTATTAAGGGCAAAATCGAATTTTTATGGGATATAAAAGAAACACGAGGGCTGGAAGAGAAATTATCTTCATACTGAACGGATTTGTTGATCTAATGGACTTGGGTTGATTAGTTGTTTCTGTATTTCTTCCGAATTCTTAGAAGTATGCAGATTCTTGTGAGAATATAGTACATAATGTTGACACATTAAAATTGAATCATAGAATATAGTTACCTGCAAATGTGATTCGAAAAACAGAATTAATTGTTATTGTTATTTTTTTGAAATTGAATAATAAAATTTAAATGAACTTTAATTTTCACGATTTTAGTCCACTACAGTGTTTCACATCAAATTTCACAATTTAGTCACGTGAGATTTATTTTTTATGATGCGTCATATTCATTAATAATGTAATCATTATTATTGATTTGAATAGAAAACCATGAGTTTCATAAGAATAGATTGACATTTGAGTAATAAAATTGAAAAACAGGATTTTTAATCCAAATAAATAATATCACATCAATATTAAATATAATTCAGATCATTAATAAAAAATTTCATATTAACCTTCTAATTCTCACAAGAGGGCTTTGTAGAGTTCAGCTACTAGGTAACTAAAATTTGACCAAGAATTATTTCTACCAGAAATTGAAATTATTCGTCCTTAGGAGGGCTTATTAACCACTTAACTTAATGTCTTGAATATTGCTTGATATTTCATTTTAATAAAAATAAGATACCAAATGTGTATTATATTTATTGGACTAAAAAAATAAATAATAAAAAGCTCAGAAGAATATTATCATCATGGAGTATAAGAAGATTGCATACCAAGGATATCATTACTTTACCAATATTTCCATAGAAATTCACCCAGGAACCTAGATAGATAGATAGAAAAGGTTTAAATTCACAACTCATAGTAATTGGTAACATTAATGGTCAGATAATTTGATTACATATGGTCTAATTAAATTTTTAATAGTAAAAATCACAAACCTTGATCTATAGATTGTACAACCATTTGTGAATAATTAAAGACCCCTCCTGAAAAATCAAGGAGACTAGCGCCAATGCTAAATCCATCTGTGCTCTTTCTCAAGAAGTTCATGAATGCCTATGTTTCATAACAAAAAAAACATATAACTTAGCAACATATTAATGATGGGGCTAATTAATTAAATGAATATACTTTTACTTTCTCAAAACTTCAAAAATATTAAAAGCACACAAATAAAAGTATGAGCATCTTTAATAAAAGTATCATAAAGAATTTCATCATAGACTAATGATTTGTATCTTTTTTTATTATTGGAGTTCTATGATGTATCATAGAGAATATCAAAATTGATTAAAGTATTGTATCATCAATTTTATACAACATTTTTCTTTAATATCAAATTAAATAGAATGATCACTTGTTAGTAATGTATGATATCCAAAATGGTATCACCATTGGATCAAAATATGTATGAGTTGCGTAACCATTACATGGCATTATAGGGACCACTTGTTAATGATGTATAATACCTAAAGTGGTACCACCATTGAAGATGCTTTTTAAGATTTTATATTAAGTTTTGTAAAAAAAAAATTTATATTAAGTATTGAAAAATAAGTTTTTTGCAATACCCCCTGCAAAGTAGGTCGGTTTTGCAATACCCCCTGTAAGTTTTTTTTTTAAGATTCCCCCCTTGCATTGTGGAGATTCTTTGGATATCCCCCTTAGAGTGCCATTTGGGCCAAGAATCATCACGCAGCACCAACGTGGCTCCTCCACGTGGAATTTTAATTATTTTTTTATTATTTTTTTGCCACGTGGCATTAAAAATTTTAAAAAAAATTAAAACCATTTTTTTTTTCTGATTTCTTTTTTTTTTCTTTATTTGTTATTTAAAAGTTAATAATAATTAATTAATATTTGTTTATTTAAAATGAAAGAAAACAACATCACCATGAACAACATCACCAAGAACACAACAACATCATCATCAACATCATCATCATCAAAACAACATCATCACCAAGAACATCATCAACAACATCACCAAGAACACAACAACATCACCATGAACAACAAGAACATCACAATTTTCTACCCCAAAAATCAAACTTTTTCAATCAAAATTGTTCACTCAAATTTCAAAAAAACAACAATGAATATTGTTGCTGTCCCCAGAAACCGGCGACAACTCCGGTGGTGGTGCGGCGGCCGGCACGGCGGCGCCACCACCGGAGTTCAAAACTCCTTTTTTTTCAAAAAAAATATTAGTTTTTTTGAAATCCTTTTTCGTATAGTTTTCGGATCCAAACTTAGTTTTTCAAAATTCTTTTGGAAAAGCTATAGATCTATGATTTAAATTATCTGGGAAAAATGAAAAAATTTCTACCTTTCCTTGCTTTTCGATTTTGGTTCGATGGATTGTGGGTTTGAGGATTGTTGAAATCGGGTCTTGTTTTGTGATTGGAGATGGATTTTCAAGAGTTTTGTGTTGGGTCACCATGAGGGGGCAGCCAGGGGGATCATCCACATTGGGTCTAAGAACACCTTCACAAGTGAGTTTGGACACCACACTCTAACCCAAAACCTTAAGGTGTTAGGTTCATGGGTCCTTTCACTTATAAAGTATTCAACCTCCACTATTTTAAGCAATGTGGGACTTACACACTCACACTTGCCACAACAATCTCCCCCTCAAGTGTGAGTCCATCCATTCTTGGATATGCTCCCCCTCAAGCGGAAGCTTTCTTCATCACTACACTTGTACCGCCGTTGTGCCACTTGCACTCAACGAAACCCGCCGCCTGACCACCTTTGTCAGGAAGACTTTCGACACAAGGAGCCGGTCGAACCCTTCGTCGAACCATCGGCTCTGATACCACTGTTGGGTCACCATGAGGGGGCAGCCAGGGGGATCATCCACATTGGGTCTAAGAACACCTTCACAAGTGAGTTTGGACACCACACTCTAACCCAAAACCTTAAGGTGTTAGGTTCATGGGTCCTTTCACTTATAAAGTATTCAACCTCCACTATTTTAAGCAATGTGGGACTTACACACTCACACTTGCCACAACATTTTGAAAGTTTGTTTTTCGTATGGTTGTTTTTTGAATTTTTGGTGGTATAGTTTTTGATTTTTTCTTTTGTGTGGGTTGATTGGAAAAGCTATAGTTTTGATGATTTGTTTTTTGTTTTTGGTATGTTCCTGTATTGTTGGTACTAAAGGATTATAAAAAGAGGGGAGTTTGTAAGCATAATCACTAAGGCATTGTATTCTACATTGATGGGGATAAGGGGAGTTTATGCAGCAAATACGTGATGGAGATTGGGACAAAAGTGTAGCTACATTGAATAAAAATTGGTCTACAAGATGAGAGCATTGTCAGGACCGCCTCGTTTTTAATATTGGAGCAGAAATTTTTTGAGCTTCTTGATGGGGATAAGGAGAAGTGAAGGAGAATTAGAAGAAGAATTAAGTGATGTTAATGTTGATGATTTTTTGACTACATTGAATTTTTTTAGTAAAGTAGAGAAAGGAGAAGTGAGTAAGATGCATGTTGTTGCAGGTTTTGAAAATGAAGAAGAAAAGGGATGAATTTTTGCATGTTGCAGCAATTGCCATTGATTATGTTTTTTGATTTTTAGAATTTTTATAAAATAAATTAATTATGTTTTGATTGTTTTTCTTTTATTTTTTTATTTTTTTAAATTATTTTTAAAATTTTTATACATTTTTTTATTTGGTTTTAATTTTTTTTAAAATTTTTAATGCCACGTGGCAAAAAAATAATAAAAAAATAAGGCTTAATTATAGTTTTGGTCCCCCTATTTTGCTCTTTTCACAATTTTGGTCCTCCTATTTTAATTTCAATCAGTTTTAGTCATTCTTATTCAAATTTGGTCTTATGTGTCATATTTTTAATGACATGGCAAACATAGTGGTAATGTGTCAAAGTCCACATATATTAACATTTTCCATGTCACTAATTATGTTTATTTTAATTTATTTATAATAAAAACACAAAAAATAAAATAGTAAAATAGCAATTATTATAAACCAAAAAAGTAAAATAGAAAATAAAATTGTTATTATCTGATTCCATAAATAAATAAGAATCAAGAACCCTAAAATAGAAACAAATTACCAAATTTCTCAAATCTCTACTTCTCTCCATCGAAGTAAGAATCATACAAATCCCCAAATTTTCTTGCTTCACTTTTTCGTTCCTCTTTTTATTCTTCCTCTTCAATTGTTATTATGTGATTTTTTTGAGTAGTTTGATGAGAAGAAAACTGATGATGCTAAAGAATTATTTAAAATAAAGTACTAAATTCCTATAACAGAAGATGAATGATGTGAAGAAAAAGGTGTTTCAAACAAGGCTCATGATGATTTAAAGTTGAAGATTAGTTTTTTAGGAATTTTTTTTAAATTTCTAGTGTATTTGTGTACCGAAACAAATTCCCCTCTCGCGAACATTATTCTAGCAACAACGAATAACGGTTTCGAATGGGTCGAGTTCTAGCAACAAATATATTTGCTTCTTGGAAGATTTGGGAATTTGTTTCTTGATTCTTATTTATTGTTTTATAATAATTGCTATTTTAATTTGTGTTTTTTTTTTTGGTCAAATTTTTGTATTTTTATTATAAATTATTATTAAAATAATAAACGTAGTTAGTGATATGGAAAGTGTTAATATATGTGGATTTTAACACCTTATCACTATGTTTGCCATGTCATTAAAAATATGACACATAAGATCAAAATTGAGTAAGAGAGACTAAAACTGGTTAAAATTAAAATAAGGGGACTTAAACTGAGAAAATAGCAAAGTACGGGGACCAAAACTGTAATTAAGCCAAAAAATAATTAAAATTCCACGTGGAGGAGCCACGTAGGTGCTACGTGGTGATTCTTGGCCCAGATGGCACTCTAAGAGGGATATCCAAAGAATCTCCACAATGCAAGGGGGGAATTTAAAAAAAAAACTTACAGGGGATATTGCAAAACCGACCTACTTTGCAGGGGGGTATCAACTATTTAACCCATAAATTTATATTAAGTCTAATTCATCATTACAAAATCGACTAGTAAGATAATGATTGTCGCTATTTACAAATTCTTTTTGGAACTTGTTTCTTTTTAACGTGAAATTTAATTAATTTTTTCAATACACCCCTTATGTCTAGATTTTATATCTCTTCAATGCGAAACTTCGATATTTACGATATCTATTCGCGTCTAATACTATTGGACTTATGCTCCAGACCACAAGAGAGGGAGACACTATATTTTCACTCAAAATCTTACGACATTATGTTAATAAATCATCTCTCCTATAAATCTAACATTTTTCCCTTTCATAGTCGATCTTAACCACTTACACTTGAAACCCAACAAAAGATCATTATTTGTAAAGTGTTACATGTTGCTTGCACATATTATTCTTGGATTTGGATCGACTGCAGTGCATTTTGCATTTCCACATAGTTTTAGATCTACGGTCCAGATTATATAAATGGATCTGGATTCCATGCAGTCAGATAGTGACTGTAGGATTATCTCGGCCGTCCGATTTGATTTATATATTTTTATTTACCTTTTAAGTTATTAATCATCATCATTCGATCTCAATCAAACGGGCTAGATTTGACCAACTGCAGTGTAGTCATCTCTCTCCGACTGCATTGAATTCATGTCCTATATAAACCTCTTTTAAACCTTATCTCTTGGTATGAAATTGTGAATAAGCAATACAAAAAATTAAAGATGATCATATAAAACATAATATATAGGGTAAGGTATTGATACCTGTGGACAATATTTGATGAGGGTCATGCATACTTGAATTGTGCTGCAATATAATAATTAATTTCCACAAATTATTAGAACGAAAATCTAATTAATCATAGCAAAATCCAAATGACAGCAGACAGCTACAAGAACATTAACAATTATATATCAACATAAGAGTGCTTTTACAAAGTAATGAAAATTCAATTTAATCAACCAAGGCTTGTGACTAATAAATTGAAAATTAAAGAAAATGATGGAGCAGAGGAATTTCAACATAACCATAGAATATTTTGAAGAAATTCTCAATTGTGTTAATATCAAACTACCATTTGGTCACAGGTTCATTTGCCATACGGTGCGTATGGAAAAATATTATCGGAGATGTGTTCTCTTAAATGAATTTCAGTTACTTAAAAGAGATTAGTCTCCGCAGTTTCGTGCAGAAGATACATTTGATTTATAAAAACTACCATTATGGAGACAATGGTTTTAAAAATTATCCATTGCTGTATTTACTAGGGTCGCGACATCGCAGTTTTTGTGTCTGCTAGTCTGCATTTGCAGCTGCATCGGCCTTATTTTACAGCTATTCAACAAAATATATAGTATTGAGACAACAATTTAAAACCATGATGTGCAAATAGTGACAAGTAATCAATAACTTCTACACCGGCTTAAAAATTTAAACTGCGAAAAAATGAGTCATAAGAAAGAAACTTGCTTGAAGATGGAGATTAACCAAAGCCAAGATTGGGTAGGTAATGCTATGAAAAAACAAACAGCAGCACTAAACCACACAACTGCAACTATTGCAATGGCATATTTGGATAACTTCTGAGTTCCATTCTGTAGAAGTCATTTAGAAAAATCAGCAAACTCATTTACTATAAGGAATTGTTTGGTTTTAGAAAGCATTTTTTTTGTTTTTATTTTGTGTTTTCACTTTATTTTTTTGCTATACACTAGTGAAAAAAGCACATTTTATGACAATTTAAAATCAGTTATGTGAAAATCGTTTAAAAAATTTACACAATTGCAACTTTAAAATTACAAGACCCTTTAAATCGGTTAACGAAATAGCCGATTTAAAAATTACTTTCTAAATCATCGGAATTTTTTTTTTATAAACCAAGCAAGGCCTTTGTGTTTCTCTAAACGGAGAATTGCTTCGAAGCAAAATGCGCTTAAACCTGAAAACAAACACTATCTAGTACGTCTTTGAATTATCAAGAGCATAAGAAGTTGATTATACTTACTCCATAGATTACAAATTGAGACAATACAATCAAATTGATTATAACTGCATGAGTGGAGAAAGCAACATCATTAACAGCCACAGGAATCATCTGCAATTAACAAAACATAATCAAGCAAATAGATGTTCTTATTAACACGCTCCTATTTTAATGAATGCAGTTTTCATGTCATAATTTTAAGACATGCATTAGCAACACATAGTGACTAATGTCTTTCGAGGAATCTTTCAGACACTTAAGGTGAATTTTCTCTGCCCAACTAAATTTTCTCCATACGCCAAAGACAAAGGTCAAACTCTTAACTCCTAATCATCTGTTTAAGGGGTCTAAATCCCTTACCACTTAGAACAATTCATTGTTGGTGTACTCGAGGTATTCCTCACTCCATGACACCTTTCGCCCATCCATTCCGCCCCTCTCATCAGGAAGGACGTCAGACAACATGATCCGAGGAAAAAAAGCTCTCATCAATCCCATTGGAACCCGAATTCAAAAGATAAAGCTCGTCTTAGAAAGTATGTTACTAGCAAATTCTATCTATAACATATAGAGGATTTTAAATAAGTGTCCGTAACTTAGATCGCAACAACATGGCCGCAGTTGAGTCTAACCAGCCATATTCGATCGCTGTTTTCCACATCAAAGATCATGATTCTAGTAAACAAAAGATTCTATGGTTCCAAATCATATCATATGCATATAAAAGTTACAGATCATAAGACTATGAAGGTAAACACTAACTAACACTAACAGTCTTAACAGAATCACGCGACCGCAACGGTAATCACAAATATAATCATATTTTTCTGTTGTTGCATAAAATTCTAAACTATAATGTAACAAATTACATAAATACCTGTCCATAACCATATTTCTCAAAGTATTGCTTCTGAATAACAGGGCTAAAGAACAGGGAAGCGTTGTATATGAGATATGACCAATGCTTTGTGAAGTTTAAGATTGTATAATCTAAGCTTAACCCCACAACACTGTCTCCAATATTAAAAAGACCAACCAAAAACACTCATAAGAAAAATAGAGAAATAAATTAATAAAAACATGATAAAAATGAAAAAATAAAATAAAATATTATTAACCTTTTTCTACGAAAATTGGAGATGAGTTGAGGGTAACCAGCAGTAGACCATGAAAAAAAAGCTAACCAACCAAATACTTGGTAGATTATTTCTAATGGAAATGAATTCCATGGAACCATTTCTTTCTCTCTGTTTTGGGTGAAATAAGTGTCTCAATTAACAAAGTGAATAAATAAATTCTATTCACGTCTTTACTCTTTTTTTTATTTTTTTATTTTATGATTAAATTGTGTAACAAAAGCCACATTCAAAGAATAAAATAATTAAGCCACTAAATTTGATTTAGTGATGAAAAATTTAAGTACAGAAACAAATAAAAAGACTTGTGATTAAAAAACATAACAGTAAAAGAAGATTAAAATAATTAAAAAAAATATTTAAAAATCAAAATGATTAACTAAAGAGAAGATTTAAGAATGTATTTTTAATTTCCACAAATTATAATGATAACTCAAAATACATTCAAATACTGAAATAATTATTTAGTTTTTGGAACATACTTCCTCCGTAACACTTTATAAATAAAAATACACTTTCTAAATTTATTGTATATTTAATGTATTTTGTATATACAATGAATTTAAAAAATACATTTTTACTTATAAAATATTACGGAGTTTCTTTCCTTAAAGTTTGCTCATCGCAAAATTTTAGGTTCGAATTTATCGGTTCTATGTACTATTGGACGTGGCATTATCACTTGGTTTTTTTATTCTGTCATTATCACTTGGTTTTTTGTTGGACTTTAGTTTTACATGAACTTGGTCTAAGAAACTCACTCGATTCATTCATTCTTTTTTTTCTTGCTAACATCCAAATACTTTTCCATGATTCATTCATTAAAACAATAATACTTTTCCTTGTTTAATGTATTTTATTTTAAATTGGTATACTCTTTGTTTAGTTTTTTTTTTTTTTTTTTTTTTTTTTTTTTTTAAATGGCTAAATTTTATTAATAACGATTCCTCCACAAGAAGTAAAAGGAATGTCGAGGAACATACAACACAAGGTAACATGATATAACACAATTACCATCACCTAAACATAACCCCAATTCACCCATACACCAACAATGATCCGCTAACCCACCAGAGAAAACATCTACCCGACCCTAGGAGACACCGCTAGGCACCAACTTCCGAACTCGAATTAAAATTACTCGGCCCATCAGACCCAGAAAGTGGCCCCGAAAGTCAGTAGTTGAGGAACCCTAGTAGTCAGAGAATCGACAGTCAACGCCGGATGCAGACGGGTTCGACCCAATACCAGAGACCTGCAAGTCTCAACAGACTTGGACACCCCTCAGCGACTCCAAGAGTCCTGCAAATCTCATCAGATTTGAAATTGGTCAGAGACTCTTGTATCAGGGGAATCCACTCACACGCGGCATTAACCATCCATCACCTCTTCAACACCAATACATCCTTGGGTACGATAAAACGACAGCAACCGTCAACACGGAGTGTCTACGTACCCCACCCTTTCGGGCGCGCCAGGACAACTTCCAAGACCGAGAAAAAAGTCCTCAGCCAAACCCCACCTCAGACCTCCATTACCACCGCCACAGCCAGAACCGCTTCAACACAACCCTCACCAAAACAGCGGCTAGGCAAAAGCTTCACCACCAACGCAGTTCCACCATCACCACCTAGGCAGAGCCTAACTCCACCGCTGCCCTCCACCTCATCACCATCTAACCAGCAGCAGAGACAGCAGAGCCCCCCCCCCCCCCCCCCCCCCCCCCCAACCATGTCGACACAACACCGAAAAGGAAAAAAAAGAAAGAATGAAAAAACAAGCTGTCGGCCGCCACCTTCAAAACCAAACGAAAAAACGCCTCACCACCAACACCAAAGGCTACCCCCAACCTCCAGAAGTGAACCTAACCACCGCCTCCGTCGGAAAACACCAACACCTTCACCAAGAACATCAATCAACACCAAAACCGAAAATGGAACAGACTTCCGGCACAGAGGAACCAGCAGGCGACAACCAGAAGCTTCGGCGACCAGAAGCAGAGAAGAGAAGCATCTCGCCGGAGAAGAAGGAAGAAAACCGCTCCCACACCCTTGAAGAAAATCGCGCAGAAAAAACGTGACTGAAAACGAGGAGACGAAGAAGGTTACGGTGGTGTGGAGGTGGGAGCTCACCACACCACCACCTGGTGGGTTACATGGCGGCGGCGGCTGGAATGGATCTAGGGTTTAAAAGGGGGAGGGGCGGTGGAAAGCTGTAGAGAGAGGTCAGAGAATTTTAAATTTAGAGAGAGAAAGCGTGTTTATGAAAAACTCTTGTTTGATGTATATCCTCTTTGTTTAGTTTTGTTAATTTGATTAACAAAAATTGATATATTTGATTTAAAATTTAGATCAAATATATTAATTTTTGCTGATTCATTTTTTTTCATATATTTATGAATAGAAGTAGGCCAAACTCCCTTTTATTTGGAGACCTTGTCTTGATATTAAGAATGAATTTCTAATAAAAGTTACAAAAAAATTAGAAAGAATCATTCTTTATTTTAATTGTAAATAATATTGTAATTATAATAAAATCAAAATACAATTTTCCTATCTGATTTTAATTTCATGTATTTGTAGATTCTTGTAGTCTCTTTGGTAGACTTTGTGCTGAAGAAACTAGTTTAGTTGATTATGTATGTATGTGTGTGTATATATATTTCATTTTGGTTTGTTAAAAAAAATTCAACTTTAAATTAATATTATTATTTGATTAAAAAAATTAATATCATATTATCAATTTTTTATTTGTAGATACTTAAAATTAGTCATTGTATCATGGATATTGATGACTCAATTATTTGCTAATAATTATTTATATTTTATAGCTTTTAGTTAATTTTTAGGAGTATTATATGGTCAAAAAGAAGAATATTTAAAAGAAATTGACATAGCAAGAAGTTTGAAGATCAAAGACAAAAGAACAAAAACACTTAGAAAAAACAGTAAAGTTTTTGCAAGCACTGATTTTATTTTATTTTTGTCAAGTAGCCTAGTGGTTAGAAAATTCACCTTAAAAGTGAATAAGTGGAGTGTCCCGGGTTCGAACCCGGGCTCCTGCACATATAGTGCGATGTCTTTACCAATTGAGTCAAGCTCACGGAAACCGCGCCAAAGAGCAACACAACACGTCAACATCCATATGATATAGTGGTGCAATTTCCTTTGGATTTATGAAGGCATGTCATCAAAAGAAAAAAACGGAAAGAAAATTACGGAAATCGATGAATGAATTTAAACTAAAGTTAGTCCAAATTCATTTATAGGTTTACGTAATTTTTTTTTCTCCCTCTTTCTTTTCTCTCTACCAAACGGAGCCGAAGTATTGCATCACGTGATTCTTGGTAGTTGGTAGCTAGCAACAAGCATATCCTTTAATAGAGGAACGCAATTCAAGGCTTCAGGTAAGGGATTTGAGGTAGTGACATGATTTGGCAAGGTTCATATCAGATAAATAGGATTTTTCTTGACCAGAGGGGAGCTACAAATTTTAGAGAGAGAAATACAATTTCAGCAAAATTGAGAGTAATTTTCCGGTGTTTCACTGTTGAAGAATGCAATCAATCAAGTGTATTTCTCATCACCGATTTATGTATAGTCTTCAAAACTTAATTATTATGTTTATTTCTATCATGAGTAGCTAAATTTCTAGAATTAGTAGATAAACTTCCCTGAATTGATTTGAACCATGTAAATTGTTGAGGATCCCTGAAACCTTTTTAATATTCTTGTTATTTAGTTATTTCTTCGCGTGATGCTTTTTATAAAATGACGAATTTATGAATTGAATTTAATAATCGAATAACTTTTGAGACTTGAATCTGAAATAATTGTTTGGTCAATAGTCGTTTTAGAAATATCGGATTATTAAACCATGATAAGTAGAATTAACGTGCATAAATCTTTCTATGAATTTGAGTTGACCTAAGACATTAGGAAATTATTTTTATATAAAAGTGTTCTTAGTCATTAACACTGGTCTGAACCACTTGGTTAATTCATCTTGACAATAAGAGTGAAAAGGTAGCCTAGGACCGCATTTACCAACTCATGAAGATGAAGTGATTCGAAACTTCTAATCATCTAATTAATCTTTATTAAAATCATCTAGTTTAGTTTATTGTTTGATCACCAAATATATGTTCAACATACCCCCCCGCATTTACTTTTAATCCTAAATATTATACAATTGCTTTGTCGAGATTGAAACAATCCACGTGAATACGAATTTAATTTATTACTTAACGACGAATTTAGTTCACTTGCTAAAATTGTCATTCTATATATTTCTATATATTCTTTAATTTAATTATTTCAAATGCTAATCACAACTAAGTGGAAATAATATAGTAATGTTGCTGAATTTTAAAACTTTCAGTTAAATAATAATAAAAAAAAAAAATTTGTCCTTAGAAATTGACATATTTGTACAGGAAATGATGCTTCAATGTTAGAACATTTAACGTGACCATCTGTTGGTTTTTTCCAACCCGTCTTGTTGCTGCTGCCGCCACAGGCACTGTTAGTCTGCAGTTGAGCGTTGATCAACAGCTCAACTGCACGGCCTAAGACAGCAACTTGAATATCAGCAAATATTTTCCTAAGTTTATCATTTCGTTGTTTCTATATGCTTCATATACAGCTACAAAAGCCGTCGCATCAGATTCTTAAAGTTGCGCAATAATACAAAACACTAGAACATAAACGGAAGAATTTTGCGCGCAATTGCCTGTTGCACCTTGTTGGAAAAACTACACATTCACCAAATGTGCATACTACTTAGACAATCAATTATGGAACTATCCTCTCCTCCATCGTTGCTAAACACAACTATTTGGAGAAATGCTATTGAAAAATATGTTTCAATAACATCCATCTCAATCTTATAGACTTTCATCAGTAGGAAGTGCAAAGTTATTATCCATGAGCTTAATCCTTATGCATGGTGCAGAAATAAATTGTCACCATTAGATTGTATCTCACATTCTCACAAGCTCATCTCGCTTGCTGGCTCACCTAATTCGAAATTAAAATTGCAATGAATGACAAATCGGTTGAACTTTTCTGTAAGCATATCAATTACTCGATGCCAAAACTATTTTTATTGTGGAATGATTTCAAATCAGATGTACTAAATCATGCCAAAACTATTTTGTTGTGGAATGGTTTTAGAAGTTGTACTTCAAAACCATTTTCCTGTAGAATGGTTTGGATGTTATTTATGCATGGTGCATGCATAAACAATTTACTTATACACCATAACCGGATCCCGATAGGAACACGCCATCTATAAATTTGTCAAATTAAGTTTGTGAATTTTGGCGGCCTTCGCAGCTGCCATATTATATTACGTAGTATCAATTAATTCCTTAACACAAAGTTTGAAAATACTTTTTTTTTACAAAGTTTGAAAATATTTATAACAGAATAAATTTCATTTTTCTCGTTAGGACCAATAAACGAAATACTTCTCCAAATATAATTAATTGATAAAATCTTTCTTCTCACTAAGTTTTATTGGTGTTATACAATTATACAAATTGTCATTAAAACATTCTACAAGGTTTTGGTTGACTAAAATTGTTGATCAAATTCATCTTGTTGACAATCAATTTGGTAAACCAAAAAAGGAAGGAAACGAAAAAGCTTAGGTTATTAAAGACGTCACAAAAAAATCTAATCATCCAAAGGCACATCAAACATAAGTTAGAAACTGAAGAAAAAAAATACTAATTAATAAAAAAAAGGTGTTACAAATTGACAATCATGTTCCTAACCAATATTTAATCCTTTTGTTGAAACAATACTAATGCAGCTACAAAAACTAATTATATTTACAAGTGGTGAACATTATAGAAAGAGATCAAAACCCTTTTCAAAATCTCTATGCACATGTTCTATGGTTAAACTTCATTCGAAGCATGCTCTGATAATTGTTGATCTGTTGACTTGTTATCTTTGGGAGAATGATATAAGCAATAATGTTGGCATATGAAAATTATGTCAAATAATATAGACACCTACAATGAATAAATTTTTCATCAAAATTAGCAATACTATTTGAACATAATTTTGATGGATAAATATTTATGTATAAATATTTGAAAACATGAAATTAAATAAATTAAAAATTATGTGATAGTTATGTAATAAAAACATGGCTAATGCTACCGTGGACAAGTGATCTAACCGAATACAAATTTTACAAAATTTATTAGTAGATTGAAAGTTTATATCATATAGAGTATCCATAAAAAAAAATTAAAAAATTGAAAATCATTTGATATTTTATTGGGATTTATCAAGATTTACAGTATTTATCAAGTAGCATGATGGCTAGAAATTTATTACTCCTTGAAGTAAATAAGTGCAGCCCCAGATACAAATTACGACCACTACATATATAATGTGACATCTCTATCAACTAACTTATGTTCATGAAGACAAAAAAATTAATGTTTCCCTATATTCCAAAAATTATGAAATTTTAATGCACTGTTTTTTATCAAGTGACCTAATAACTAGAAATTCATTACTCTTTGAGTAAATAAGTGGAGCCCATATACCAATTATGACTAGGGATGTCAATTTGCATCCGTCAGAGCGGATCCCCGTGGGGATTGCCCCGTTCGGAGATCCGAAAACGGAGATTTTTTTCCCGTGGGGACGGAGATGGAGGCAAAACTTCCTCCGAAGGCAGTTCGGGGCAGGGATTGGGGATTAAGCATCCGTCCCCGCGGATTCCCCGAATCCATCTATATATACTTAAATAAATATTTTTACTACTATTATTATTCTAGGTTTATTTATATTTTACAATTCTAGGTTTCTATTTTGCTATTAATTATGATATATTTTAGTTATGAATTTTTGTATCATTATGCATATGTTGTTATGCATTATTTTTTGTTATGAAATGCATTATGTGTTGTTTTGATCATTAAAAAAAGAAAGATGCGAAAAATTTATTTATTTATTAATAAAAAGGGAAAAAATAACGTCATAATTTTGTCGATAAAATATAAATTTTTTTTAATAATCGATCTACGTGGATCCCCGCGGGTAGCGTGGGGATGGGGTTGGAGGCAAAAATTCCCCCGTGGGGATGAGGATGGAGGCAAAAATTCCCCCGCGGATATTTCGGAGTAGGGAACGGGGATGCTTCCTCCGCACATTCCCCGCCCCGTTGACATCCCTAATTATGACCACTACATATATAATATATAATATGACGTTTCAATTACCTACGCTCATTAAGGAAAAAAAAAAAAAAATTTTGCCTATATCCCAAAAAAGAAAATTAATGCAAGAAATTTTGTTCCAGAAAAATTAATGGAAGGAGATATGAACAAAACATTATATGAAGATAAGAGATTAATAGTATTTCATACCACTGCTACCAGGAGTTTTCCTATATTTCCATAGATGTTCTTCCAAGAACCTAGAGGGAAAAAAATGTAATAAATGTTAGTTCAAATATTAAAGTACAAAATGAGAGAAAAAGTGTTGGTAAATTAATTACTAACACACCTTGATCAATTGATTGCATAATCATTTGCAAAAAGTTTGCTACACCTCCAAAAAAATCCAACAAAACTAATCCAATACTCCATCCTTCGGTACTTTTTCTCATGAAGTTCATCACTGCCTATATTTATAACCAAATATAATAGTTGAACATGAGTAGCTATGTAATAGTAACTTAATTAATATTTTTATAAATTAATAATTTCAAGCTTTTTAATATAAACAAATCCAATAAATTGATTGAAAATAATGCAAATTAAGATAAATCCCTCACCTGAGGAATGTACTTTATAATTGTCAAAGCAACTTGGATGACACTGTACATGATAAATTTCAACATAAATTAGAACAAAAGCAACAATATATGAAATATTACATTGATTAATAAGAAATGTACTTTTGCCACCCTATGATCTATAGTTAAAAAAACATATTCATGATAAGAGATTTATCTCATTTGTACATATTTGACAAAACCTTTAAATATCGTACAAGCAGTAATGGTCAGCACTTTTTTTTTATTTGATTAGATAGTTTAGCGACTAGAAATTTGCCCCTTAAAGGTGAATAAATGGGCATACCGTATTCGAACCCTGATCACTGTATAAATGTACAATGTCCTTTACCAATTGGACTAGGTTCATGAGGACCAGCATTTTCTTACGGTATATAAAAACATATTAAGAACCAATAAATTAGAATAGCTAATTAATGTCATTGATCAAACAACTAGAGGAACACATATAATACATACTTGAAGATGGAGATTAACCAAAGCCAATGATGATGAGGTAGAGATATGCAGACACAAACTGCTGATGTTAAGAACACAATAATTGTGAGTCCTGCAGCCATCTTAGAGAGTTTTTGATTTCCACGCTACATGTGAAAACTTGCAACTTTTAGCACAATAATCATTAATTATTAATGAAGGGTGTATAGAAAAAACATTACTTACATCATAAATTGAAATCTGGTACAAGGTAAATGCAGAAAGCAGAACAGCATGGGATGAGAATGCAATGTCATTTAATGCCACAGGATTCATCTGAAAAATAAAATAAAAAAGTTTAGTTCACTAGACATTATTTTATACGTTCAAGTTTTAGAAATGTATTTTACACATTCAAGTTCGAAAACTGGAGCACCCTCAATATAAATTTGAAAATTTTAAGATTTTACACACTGAAAGTCTAGGACTCGAGATTGAAATTTTGGCAGGCACGGATGCACCGTGGGGGCAATGGGGTCGGCTGCCCCCACTTGCCTATTTTATTTTTAAATAATCCTTATATATTTATGCAATGTGACCCTACTTATATGATACTATTTTTTAGTTTTATAATATAATCAATGAAGATCGAACCTAAGATATTATGCATTATATTTAAATCCTCACTATTAGACCAAATTGAGTGGCTTACTTAACATTATTGATTAAGCAATCAAAAGAACAAACTTTGTATAACAAAAGTGTTGTATAATTTTAACGTGATAGAAAAACTCTTATCGCATTGATAAATATAACTATTTATATTTTTATTTAGGCCAAATGCATTTGTTATGTCCTTTAATTTTTTTAGATTTTTTTTGTGGATAAATTAAAAGCTTCTAGGCTTCAAGAAATGAGTTGATATCCCAACTATGTTGGCACCCCGAAACATTTTCATCCCGTTACCATTCTAGTTATCCTCCTATGTTGGATAAATTAAATAGTTTATGTTGTCATTAATCATTTTAATAAATTTTTCACACTAATTAACTCTTTGATTTTGAAAATCTCTCTAATAACTATATAATACATAAACTCTTCCTAAGACTTTGGCTCTGTTTGGCAAAATTAGCGATTGGCTGATAAGCTAGCTGATGGCTGATAGCTTATAGCTTATGGTTGATAGCTGATGGCTGATGACTGATGGCTGATAAGTTAATTGAAGTGTTTGGTAAAATTAGCGGTTCAACTAGCTGATAAATGTAAAATGACATAAAATGGTATTGTTAATTCAAAATAAAATTTATGTTAAATTAATATTTAATATACTTGAAATTTAAAAATTAAATGTACTAATATAATATATATTTTTTATATTACTAAACTAATTGTTATTGGTTGAAATTTTATTTTAAAAAAAATATGGGTTATCTTATTGACTTTTTTATTAAAAAAGTATGGTTTTTTTTTTTTTACAAAATTAAAAAAGTATTGTTTATTATTATATTTTGGTCCAAAACAATAATTTTTAGCCTATTTTATAAAACTGAGCAACGTTATTTTTTTATAGTGAGTAGCATACATAAGGTTTTTTTTTTGTAGTGCATACATAAGGTTTATATTCATGTAAAAATTGTCATAATATAATAATGAATGATCATGCATGATTTATAAAAAAAAGTATGGTTTATATTTATTAAAAAAAACTATGGTTTATCTGGTAGCCAAAAAACAGATATGGTTTATTTTAAAGTGAAATAAAAAAAAAGGTAAGAGTACCTTAGTAAAATAATAAGGGGTAAAAATGGAAGAAAAAACAATAAGCTATAAGCTCATAAGCTACTTGAAATAGCGTCTGGAAAATAAGCTATAAGTCAGTAAAATAAGCTATAAGCTCATACAAAAAAGTCTGTTACCAAACAAGTCTTTTAGCTTATAAGCTATAAGACATAAGCTATAAGCTAGCTTTTTTGGCTAGCCAAACAGACCCTTTGATTGATTAAGCACTTAATTAAGTTGATTATTTCTCTACTCATCACTACCATGGAAAATTTTCGTTAAGCCTCTGATTTTAAGGGGAAGAAGCTCTAATAATCTAGAAGTCCATAGTAAAAATAAGCAAAGTCTATAAAATATCGAACTCAATTTTTCTGAATGATTCGTCCTAAAAAATTCATTGAGTCTGATATCTTGGTTAAACAACACATTTTTTTTATTTAAATAAAAAAGTTAATATCACATAACATATAAACACAAAAAAATAATAGTAAAATACCAAATTACCTGTTTGTGGCCATATTTATTTCCATATTGCTTTTGAACAGCGGGACTGAAGTATAGAGAGCAATTGTAGACCATGTAGAAAATTTGCTTCACCAAGTTTAGCACCGCATAATCAAAGTTCAACCCCACAACACTGATTAACCATTAAAAAACAACAAAACTCAAATCAATTAATAATAAAAAAATTCAAAAGGATTTGATAATACATCAATATTAGAAGAGGGTACTTTGTAACACATTTTTTTCAACACATAGGTTTTTATTTGCCGATAAAACTACATTTAATTGTTTTGTCAGCAATTTGTAACAACTTTTAACAAAAAGATTGTTGCCAAAAATCATATTTTTTGTAGTGACGACACATAATAGGACAGCACCTAATACATCAACAACTTTCATTATATGAAATGAGATAAATGTCTAATCGATATGAGTGGTTTTGTGGTCAATTGGTCATACTTTTTGCATGCGACATTTTAATTTTGCTTATTGATTTTTTTTGTTTGAATTATTAAACTCGTTGTCTATTAAATAGGAGAACACCACAATATCATTTTTGGAACGTTGCACATATACATCATTATTATTTTAATTAATTTTTAAAAATAAAATCCTCCTATTTTTTAGTTGAACGTGCACCATATATTAGTTTAGCAGTTTCCTTAAACTTCTCAATTATTAATGTACTTGTTATTGTGATAAAGGCGTGGCACTAATAAGAACAAGGGTTAACACTTTACTAACTTAATTAGTCTAAGTAGTATTTGAGTCATATTGTGAACATGCCTCCCGATTTATTTTTTCAGCCATCGTTAACAACAAATCTTTCATCTTTTAATACTCTTTATCAATCCCACATAAAAATATTCTATTTAAGCCAAAAGGGTGTCTTTGAAAATTCTCAAAATTTCACCAATACACTGTGATATAAATGGGAGATACTTTAGACCCTAAACCATTTAGTTTTAGGTTTGATCTGCGGAGATACATATGGAAAAATATTTATTAAGAAATGTTAATCTCTTAAATAATCTCAGTTAGTCTCCACAGATATCAGTAAATGATACTTTTGGTTTAAAAAAATCTCAAAATTTCTCAAAAATTTTAAGCTATGAAGCTATAATAAACCAACATTATTAGGAAATGAAGTAGGTTCAAATATACCATCTTTGAGTCCATTGAGTGAAACCCTTTGGAGAGAAAAAATTAACATTTGCCTACATTAGTATCAAGGAATGAATTATTAGGGTACATACCTTTTCCTACGATAGTTCAATATAACTTGTGGGTAGAAACTAATAGACCAAGAAACGAATGCAGACCAACCCAATACTTCATAAGCCACATGAATTGGAACTGAATGCCAAGAAGCCATTGGAAAGGGAAAACTCAAAACAATGTGGGAAATGGTGAACAAAATTTTGATGTGTATACTGTGAAGTATCTTTCTTATACATGTGCTATATATATGTTATGATGAGTGTGAAACTAATTATGGTTACAAGTAACACAAAATTAGGAATGAATTGTGTCACATTTTTTATTTATTTTTTTAATTTGTAGTGTGTGTGGCGATTTATTAATTGTCCTAGTCCTAGTCATTAGTATCATGTGTAGCGATTCACTCTCTTTAGTATTGACCATGAAATTTTCTTACAAAAAAGTAATAGAGAAAAATAGTTATAATTAATTTAGGAAGCTTTCTTGGCCAGGTTCAAGAATGTATTGTGTAACACCCCGATTTTCAAAGCCTAAAAGTAGGCACCTTTTTTTTTTTTTTTTTTTTTTTTTAAAACACGAGACAGAGTGCGCGGAAAATATTTTACAAGAGCCGGCATTAATCATACCACAGGACTAATTATAAATAATAGTGCTTCAGAGAAGCAAAGTGTATTACCTGAATATTTACAACCCCACAGACAAAGGGTCTAACAGCTACCAAATTAAATATTCAGAATACAGTCACCCAAAAGAGTCAGAATACTACCCCTAACTATACGCCACTTGATCACTGAAAATCCTACGTCGTCACCGTCTCCCTCACGAGCATCGGTAACATAGGGTGATCCATCATCTGGGTGGGACGATGCCCGCGAAAATCACAGCAAGGGTCACCACACATAACATAGATGCAAATAACATATATACATATATATATATATATATATATATATATATATATATATATATATATATATATATATATAGCGGTAATCACATAGCAATTTCTCATAAATTGCACACAGCATAGAAATGCACAAAAGCCTAGCAATGCAGACTCTAAATGATTGTGATCACCCTAACCGGGTCTTTCTCACATGCATGAATTCCGGAATTTTACCTCTCCGCAGAGAGTCGTAGGTCCAACCCCTACTAAATAATAAAATCCCGAAGGATTAAGGTGGATCCACTCACGCAATCGCACCTCGTGGTCCACTCACGCAACCACTTATTAGACTCAATAAAATCCCGCAGGATTCGGGTGGGTCCACTCCCGCAACCGCACCCTGTGGTCCACCCACGCAACCACAACTATGAATGCATGAGCATACGATTCCCCATATATGCTAATGCAAACAATTACATACCTATCAAGCGTATGTAAACAAATCATAACAAGTACATATATTTTCAACAAATCATATGCACACAATCACATGTTAATACATATTTTCTCAAACATATGTAAACAACCCATGCGATAATAAACATTTTCTCATCACGAGAATACATGAAACAAACATGTCAGGCACACACAAACAATCCAGACCAAACATACACATATCTCATTACATGTATATGACGGAAATAAAAGGTGCCCTTACCTCGGCAAGCTTCCACAAACTTTTCTCGCACAACTCTACGATACGCGTTACCTAAAATTAAGTAGCGTACCATCAATAAAATATTCCTCGTTCTTTCTATCGAAACGAAACTAGTTCTCAAAACTCTAGAGGGTTCTAGGGTACTCTCTAAAGTTATCCCTCAATGATTTCAGGTTATTCTCATAGCGTTTAAAAATTCACGAAGTTAATTGTACTATTTTTATAACACGAAAATCATTTTGTTTTCAACTCATAAACTAAAACCATTTTGGATTTTCCACTTTGAAGACTTGTTTCACACTCAAACAAACCACTTGAAACACAACTAAAACTTTTCGAAAATATTTTTAACGAAAACTCGAAGTTTTCTTGCGTTACAAGTTACACATTTTTTTCTTCCTAACAACCTTTCCTATACCAATTTCTCTTCAACTAATGTTATTCAAATCATACAAGATTTTTCACAAAATTGTGGACTTAGAAAAATATTTGAAATTTTTCTTCCCTACCCTTAGGAAGGCCACGGCCTTGAATTGGTAAATCGGGCTTCCGCGCGAAATTTTTCACTTTTTAATACATGGTAATATCCCATAATACCTAACTAGAACTTATCAAAGCGATTTAGAAATTATAGAGTCGAAACGCAAAATTCGAGAAATCCAATTTAAGGTTTTTCTTAAACCAAGTGATCCTCTAGTTTTCAAAACCTCCCATAACCAATCAAACAATTAAAACAAAGGCTATGGGGAACTATTTGCCTCAAAGAAGTTTTCGAAAAATCGATTCCTCGGACTTTTTATGTGTGCCACGCCCAAATAGGCAAAACGGCCAACTCCACACATTCTATCATTCTAAACCCTAGCATGACATTGTTGATTCATAACAATGTTCATTCGTACATTCGAATACTTTCGAGACTCGACACGAAATTTTCGAAAACGTGTTCTTCGAGTCGCTCAAGAACACGAAAAATAAATTTTCTTATTTTTCAAAATAAAATTTCATAAACACCAAACCATTTTGTCACAAAGCTTAAAACTAACTTCAAAAATCAAAATCAATCAACACAATTCAAGTTAAGATCATTTCTAGTAATTTTCTTCAAACCCTTACCAACAACATTTTTGAAATTTCAAAACACCATGAGAATCACCAACAAGCTTTACTAATGTTTTCTAACTAACTCTCATGAACTCAAAACTCTAATCACAACTTATTTCTAACATGTTTCTACAAATTTCTCTCAAGAACACTAATTGGTAAAGCTTGAACTTAAGAGAAAAATTAAAGAGGAGGTCTTGTTACCTCTAGGTGAAGGAGATGATCAAAGAGCTTGATGATTCCTAGCACAATCCAAAGCAAGTTCTTGAGAGGAAGAGAAAATTTTTGAAGTGTGAGAGTGAGAGAGAGAGAGTCGGCCGAGTGAGAGAGAAGAGGAAGAGAAAATTTTGAAACTTTTGTTTATGGTCTAATGAATCACCACACCTAGTTGAAAACTCTTGTTCACTCTCAACCATAGGATTAAAGTGTAAAGTGGCTTGGTTAAACCCCAACCATGGGATTAAACTAGGAAGACATGTGGTTTCACTCTTAGCCTCCCATCCAATCTTGGTCACCAAGCATCACTCATGGCTACTTGATCTTACTTACAAGTTTCTAATTAATCATATCCCTTTGATCATATAGTAAAAGGTGCAAGACTAAATCCTAGCCATTTGATCAAATAGTATTAATTGCTAAGATTCAAATCTAGCCATTGGATCAATCCAAGTCTATCCTCACAAGATATTTTCTATGCTCCTAGAAACCACCTCGCCTCACAGCTCTAGCTTTCGCTTGCGGACGAGTCGCGCATTGCTAATGGACGAAACTTGCGAAAATAGAAAATCTACGAAATAAAAGTTCGTCGTAAATCATTTCTAAAAATTATCGCTAAACTTTATTCCTCGACTGAAATTTTTATCCTAACCTTCTAAAAATATTCTGAATCCAGATTCTAACTCGCGCCGATATATAAAGTCTCTATTTAAAATTCGACGAAAAATAGAAATCGTAAATTTTTCGACAGCGGGTACCATTTTCTACTCGTTTTTCCAAAAAGCGGAGAAAGTCAAATTTCGAAATTCTGAAGACACAGGAACGTTCTCATAGATAAATAAAGACCAAGGAATAAAAGTCTGTGCATTTCCAGCACACGAGCACAAAACAGGCTCCATCTCAGCAAAAGTGTTATTATTACGACGATACTCACAAAACACTTAACCAAAAACCCTAAATTTCTTAGCCATTACTTATTTTCCTCACACAAAAGGTATCGTGGAATTACGGGTCTTACATATTGTGCATCTTTTTTATTTGTTTGGTTGTAGAGAGAAATTTAAAGGATTGAAAATGAATAGAAAGAAAAGAATAAATCAATAGAAAATTATGTTTATTTCATTTACTCGCCGCGTATATATGCTAAATATATTCATGTTTGATACATAGCATGACCGTTTCTAAGGCAGGACGACCATTCTAAACTAAAAAATAAATCTAAAACTAGGATTCAAAAATAATTTTTTTAGTGGTCCAAATAATACACCAAAATTCTTATTTTTATCTGTCGCTTCGTATTCTCTCTTTGCATATTATCATTGTATCAAATATGAAATTTAGTTTTATTTTGATTCAATGAAGGGTAAGTGTGTCAATCAAAGAAGAATGGGGCTTGAGTGAGAGATTTGATAGCGGTTAATTTTAGTTTGTTATCAAAGTGGAGGTGGCGGTTGTTGCAAAGTGATATATCGTCAACTGTGGAAGGAGGTGCTAGTGGAAAAATATGGGGAAGAGATTCTTTCGGATGTTCATTGGGGAGAGGATTTCATTCCTTACTATTTGTCGAGTTGGTGGAAGGATATCGGTGATTTAAATTCAGTGGTAATTAGTAATAACTTACCGGTTTTCAAGTTCATTGATTAGAAAGGTTGGTATAATAAGACTAGTTTTTGGACAAATTGTTGCGTCGTGAATTCTCCTTTTTTAGAGAGTTTTCATCGCTTATTTTAAATTTCGGAACAAAAATTATGCAAGGTTAGTGATATGGGAGAATGGGAGGGTAATAGCTGGAGTTGGTTGTTTATTTGGCGTCAAGAGACTTTTTGATTGGGAAGCAACAATGCCGAAAGATTTAAAGGTGTTGGTAACCTGTTAATTTTGTCATCTGATGAAGATGTGTGGGTTTCGAGCTTAAAAGATAGTGGTTTGTTCTCGGTTAAATCGGCTTATTTGCATTTAACTCTAATTATGTTACATGAGGCAGGTATAGATGCACAGAGTCATGTGTTTCAGAACATTTGGTGTAGTGTTGTGCCTTCCAAAGTGGCGGCTTTTGCTTGGAAGCGTTTCTTCTCAACCGGATACCAACAAAGGTAATTTAGCGTATCGAACTTGTGTTCCTATGAGTGTCGGTTGATTGTTTGCTTTGTGCAGGATCGAGTAAATTTAACATACCACTCTTCAAAGACATTCATGTAAGGAACACAAAAAATAAGTAAATAACAAGATTAATTAACTTGTAAAAGTACACTACTTTTACCGGTGTCTAACTTAAAAAAAACTTTAAAACATTAAATTAACACAAATATTTTCATAAGTGACTAACAAGATAATCTACGTTATGTACCAAAAATAAAACAAGATAATCTACGTTCTTCCTTTACTAGAAACCTAGTTCGCTGGCTTTCTCCTTCTCAAATGTCTCAAAGTACTGATAGATTATTGTTACTGCAAGTAATATTCCAGTCCCGGAACCAATTGCCCCCATGAAATCTGCCAAGACTGTGAGCGCACCAATACACATTCCTCCGAATGCTGCAGCAGTGGGAATGTATCTGTTCAGCTCTTTCAGCAAGTTTGATTCCCGATGGCCAGGCATCACCATTTGTTGTTCCTGCAAATTGAAAAATGATTATTATCACAGCAGAAATTTTAGAAAGCAATATAACTCCCTACAAAGACGAATTTCCGCGTGTTAAAAAGTGCATAGCCTTTTGACAGTTATCAACTGACAACTACATAAAAGCGAGACACGGTATTGCTTCTAAATCAGAAGCAAGTGTTTTTTTTTGGATTTTCACCACCAATTGAATCTGGTTCGGGGGTCAGAAGCAAGTGTTTTAAGTGGAGACAAAGTACAAATAAACAAAAGTCCGTACCTTCAACTGCTTGGCAACATCTTTAGCAGATGAACCAGAGACTTCAATCCAAGTTTTAGAGAACAAAGCACAGGCTGACAACATAAACACAAGGTAGAACAATGCATGGAAAGGATTGGCTGCAATATCAGCTAAGCTGTAAAAAAATAATAGTTCAAATTTGCAGTTAAGATAATAATTATCATATTAGTATATAATTAATTTAAGTTTTATATCAAACTAGACAATTAATAAGTTTATTATTATAAAACATATGAATAGAAACACCTGTATTACCTGGATGGTGCAGTTATATAGTTGCAATACCGCCAACGGGAATAGAGTGATCACCTCCATATTCAGATTCCTTCCATTTGCCCAACAGATTCACAATGAAGTTTCCACTGTATTTTCTGTGTAGCAGCTGTAAAATCCAGTAAAATTATATTTGTTAAAAACAATACAAAAATATTTACTCAATTTTGCAACATATACTATAATAATAAAACTCCACTACCTGTGAAATGAAGTAGAGATTGGAAACAAGGGCAGACTGAAGAATAATGGGCATGTTGGAGGTGTAGAACAATTTGATTGGATATGAACCTTGTTGTCCGCGGGCATTCTTTGATCGTACAGGCAAAACCACACGGAAACCTTGGAAGTATATCACAACTATGAAGATGAAGACAGTAGCCAGCAGACTTGCGACATTGGGAAGATTCTGCCGGAAAAATGCCTCGTGAAGGGCACGGACTCTGTCTGTTCTAGTTATCAACAGATGGAATAGAGCGATAACAGCACCCTCAAACTCAGCTCCCCGACCACTATTAATGGTTGTGGGACTAAATTCTTTCCATATAATGTTTTCACTGCATAAAAATGAGAGTAAACCTCCTTAGGAAAAACATATTAATACTACTAAAGGAAAAGAAAAAAGGGAGCACAAAATTTACCAAATATTAGTGGCAATGAATAGAGAAATTCCAGATCCGAAACCATAACCTTTTTGAAGGAGCTCATCTAAACAGATGACAATGATGCCTGCAAAAAAGAGTTGGAGGATGATGAGGATGGCATTTCCCACTCCAAGTTGGCCAACACTACCATACATCCCGGAAAGAACATAGGCAACAGCCTCTCCAACAGCTATCAAGATGCCAAGTAACTTTTGTGCACCATTTCTGGGAGCAATGACAAATTTATCTCATTAGTCAATGTGAATCAGATGAAGCAAAATTTTCTACCATATGGCAGCAAAAAACACAATTGGTGAGGAATTGACAACTAGAAGACATAACCGATAACACAGAAACCATTAAATGAAACCTGCTGAAGCTTGTGGGATAAATAATATGCAACAAATGAAATACTTACAAGAGAGCACGATCCTCGCGTACATTGTTGTCCACTTCAATGATCTTTGACCCAGCCAAAAGCTGCATTACGAGTCCAGAAGTGACAATGGGAGTGATTCCAAGCTCCATAACAGTCCCGCGGTTTGAAGCTAGGATGACACGCATCCAATAGAATGGATCTGCACCAGTTGTTGAGTGTATTCCATACAGAGGGAGCTGACTACAAACGAGAAAAATGAACAGGGAGATCACAGTATAGATGACCTTCTCTCTAAATGGTACTTTTCTGTCAGCAGTCTGAACTTCAGGAAGGAAAGATAGAAAAGGCCTAACTAAGTGAAGCACTCTAAACCCACCTCCCATCTTACACTAATTTAACCTGCACCAGACATTAACAGTTAAGAACAGGAAAAACTTATACAATATAATAACAAATGGATATGAGCAATCAAAGTTTTAAAAAACGGTCGCGTCTCGGTTATGCAACGATTTTTGCGATTTCGGTTGGTACAGGTGTTACGACGCTGATTGCGGTCGTCGCGGTGTGAATTAATCACAATTTTGTTCTTTAATATAAAAAACAGTGATAAAGGTAATAGTATCGACACCTGCCAAAATTGTTTTGTCGCAGCCGTTTTCGCAGTCGCGGACCTTTATCTAAAACCCTGATGAGCAACATGAATTTCACATATATTCTCGAAAACACATGATGCTTGGACTAGTTCCCATAATGTTGCGAGAGAAATAACCAACTAACCAAGAATTGCAGAATATAGTACTTAAAACAGATGCAGGCTACGTGAATTATTGAGTTTGATAATTCAATCAAACAGATGAAAACAGAAACAATATCTAAATCACTAGCATTACCAAGCATAAATTTTTATAAACAACGAGTTCAATTACCCTTATATGCTTTGACTGCTGCAATATTTTGGTACATGCAAACAGCTGATACAATATAAATTATTTTTATGCTTTTTATAAGTTTACACTAATGAAAATTGTATTTTTATAAGTTATTTTATTAAAAACTATCTTGACAAACTTATAATAATACATAAAAATTATTTGTATAAACTCAAAAATAAACTTATCCATACGACACTTAGTCTAGTTTTGGTACATGCAATCAAAACCCTACTTGCACGCCACAAATCAACAATCATGTGAAAAGACGGAATCAAAGAGAAAGAGATTTACCAATTTGTGAAATCTGCGATCGATAGCTTTGTGAATGATTGACAACAAGGATTGGAATTTCTGAGAGAGATATTTCGAACTTGATTTATATTTATAGTTAAATTTAGAATAACTTATGAGATATATCTTACTTATTTCATATTAATTAATAATTTTATTATATTTTAAAAAAAGATTTGTTAACAAAAAAACATATTCCACATGCAAATACTAAACATGAGAAAACTAAAAAAAATCCCCCGATAAGCATGAGAAAGATAATTATGCATCATCTTAATTAAAATTAACAAAAAAATGTTATATGCCACACGCAAATGGTAAGCAAAAAAAAAAAAATTAAACTTATCATGCTTAAAAAATAAAAGATTTTTTTTAAGAAAAAAATATTTCATTTAAAAAAAAACAAATTTTTAGGCATTTATCATGTTTAGAAATAGTATATCAGTCGATGTGTATTCAAATATATCAATGTTTTTATCTCTCCTATTACTATTTCCAAATTAACGCAAGAATCATATTGAATCCACATTAAATTGATACCAAACCAAATTAAACTAAGGGTCATGCTAAATAGTGTATTCGATGCACTAGTTAAGCATCTTAATCTTAATCTTATCTTAATTTTAATATTATCTTATCTTAATCTTAATCTTAATCTTATCTTAATCTTAATCTTAATCTTATCTTAAGTTTAATCTTAATCTTATCTTATCTTAATCTTAATCTTAATCTTATCTTAATCTTAATCTTAATCTTAATCTTATTTTATCTTATCTTATCTTAATCTTAATCTTAATCTTATCTTATCTTATCTTAATCTTATCTTAATTCTTAATTATAATAAAAGTAAGGTTTTGCTCTCTTTTAAACCCAAATTATGCAACCACTTAACCCTAATGTTTTCCCTCTTAATCTCCCTCTTAATGACACTCTCAACTACCACCTTATTTATTATTACTATTTTAAATTTGAATTTCAAATACAACTTTGAAAAACTAAAAAAGAAAATACATTGGACTTAGGCTTGCATTGGAGAGTAAAATATGGACTTAACAATCCATTTCCTAATTAAAAATCTTAATCTTAATCTTATCTTAGTTATAATAAAAGTTATGTTTAGCACCTACTAAAACCCTAATTAAGCTTTTAACTTAACCTTAATTGTTCCCTCCTAAACCACTGTTAATTAATACTCTCATCTAATTTCTTTCACCTAAATTTGAATTACTCATTTGCTATGTATTGAAAATAACACATTTCTCTCACCTAAATTTCAATTTTGAATTAGCCATTTGCTATGTATTGAAAATCTTAATCTTAATCTTAATTTTAATCTTATCTTATCTTAATCTTAATTATAATAAAAGTTATATTTAGCACCTACTAAGACACTAATTTAGCTCTTAACTTAACCATAATTTTTCCCTCCTAAACCACTATTAATTAATACTCTCATCTAATTTCTCTCACCTAAATTTGAATTTTAAATTAGTCATTTGCTATGTATTGAAAATAACACATTTCTCTCACTTAAATTTGAATTTTGAATTAGTCATTTGTTATGTATTGGAAATAACACATCACAAAATGATTTTATTTGCAATTAATTTTGTACTACCATTTCTTAATCAAATTATTTTGATTTTATATGATTTTAATTTTATGGTATCCTCTATTTTTATTAATTTATTAAATTATTAGTATTGTAGTTTCATTTGTACTCTTTATTTTAAATTTCAATATATTTATGTTTAGATTTTATTTTATTTTTTTATTTGCAATTTTAATTATAGAAATTTAAATCGTATATCTATCGTTCAACTAAATCCGTGCAACGCACGGGTCAAAGTCTAGTACTTAAAAATAAATAAAAAGATAAAGTTAATGCTAAAAAGATAACTTTTTACATCAAATGCACAAGTTCCAAGAAAATATTTCTATATTAATATGCTTAACTAGTGCACCGGATGCAATGTTTAGCATTTTCCTTAAACTAATAGTAAAAACCAAAAAAGTTAATGGCAACTTCTTGTCTCACTTAGCATGTGGATAAAACCTTTTTCTGTGCACCGCTTTTTTTGGGTTTGAGATTGCTTCATTTGTTATATCTCCATTTGAAGAGAGATAGACACATTAAAATTTAGTGAGACCCATTAAAAAGTGGGACCTACTAATTTGTGGACCTCACTAATTTTCAATGTGTCTATCTCTTTCTAAATGAAGAATATATGGAGGGATAACAAATGGAGCAAACTCAAACTCACTTTTTTTGAACTTTGCTGTTTGACAAAAAAAAAGTGTCCCTCTTTCTCCCATTCATTTTTTTCTCTCACCGAAGGAAAGTAAAGATAGAGTTTTTTGGAGTTTGAGTTTCCTCCATTTGTTATCCCTCCATTTATTCTTCATTTGGAGAGAGATAGACACATTAAAAATTAGTGGGACTCATTTAAAAGTGGGTCCCACTAATTTGTGGACCCCACTAATTTTCAATGTGTCTATCTCTCTCCAAATGGAGATTAAATGGAGAAATAATAAATAGAAGAAACTCAAACTCTTTTTTTTGTGTGTTTTTTATTTTGAAGAAAATTGATTTTTAATGGCGGAAATTTTGACCAAGACAAGTTTGGTTTCATTTATTTTTCGATTATTAAAAAAGTGTGATTTATCATAGGCTTATCATTCATGTCTGAGTCTAGCTTTTTGAAGTATAATGTGGCCTATTAGTCTGTTTAAAAGTTTATTTCACATGAACATATTTAAATAAATAATTATATTTATTTTTAAAAAAACTTATGATCTAATAAACTAACGTTCTTTTGATATTTAACATGATAATTTAGAGAATTTAACTATATATATCATCATATTTCAATTTCAGTTTATAATAATATATTTATATATGTGAAAGACTAATGTAAATTAATAAACTTAAACTATTGAAAATTTTAATAAATATATAATTTAATCAAAGTACAAATTTTAATATACAAATAACAATAGTATTAAAAATATTATTAATATTAACTTAAATAGGCCGGTCTAATGAATTAAAAAACTTTTTTTAATAGCCTGTAGTCTGATATATTTAATTAAATAGACTTACAGAATATCATTAGTTTACTCTATTATTTAAAGAAATAGGTTGCATAAGCCTATATAGGTTAGACTCTAATGCCCATAGACCGGTCTGACTTCCCACCTCCAACATAAGGGCATATTTAGCCTCTCACATGCATCATCAATTTATATAGCAACGTTAAGATTTACTACTGTTGCAAAATAAAACTATTGAAAATAATCCCATATATATTCTACAACAGGACACATTAAATTTAAAAGTGACAAAAGGGGGGGAATAAGAGAGAAAAAAGTACATTGACCTTGCCTTTTGCAGAAACAAAAAGATAAGGCTAAATTTTGAACAAGTTGATGGAAAACATTGAATTGTCAATTGAAATACTCCATCCGATCTTAAATATAAACAACAAAATAAAAATATTAAAAATTTTAAATATAAGTAAAAGTATACTTCAATCATTATGTTTTATGTTATTATTTCAATTTCAACCAATAGATGCAATATTTTACATTTTTCAAAAAGAATATTATTGAAAATTCTTTTCAATTAATACATTTGACTCACTTTCTGAAATGATGTGCTTATTTTTTTTGCTTATATAAGATTAGAGGGAGTACATGACTAGTAACAAAATTCAAACAATACTAAGAACTATAAGATTTGCTCCCTTCGACCTTATTTATAAGTAAAAGTTGTTTTTTAAATTCATTTAACTACTAATGTATTGAACTTAAATATAAGCTAGATACATCAATTATTCAATGAATTTAAAAAATAATTTTTGCATATAAATAAGGCAAAAAGGAGTATATAACTAGTAACAAAATTGAAAATCATTATTGGGACCCATTAAGATTAATAGTATTTAACAATCGTTAATCTTTATGGGTCTCAATAACATATCAAATGATTTTCAATTTTTCTATATTTTTTTACGGATGATCTATATGATATGAATTTTAAATTCAACGATGGATTTTGTAAAATTCGTATTCGTTATAATAGTATTGATCACTTGTCCATAGTGGACCACCTCCACCGTAGCATTGGCCCCATTTTACAATGAACTTAACAAGTAAAACTGTTCTTATATATAGGACGGGAGGGAGTAACATTTTTACAATATCAACCCAACTTTTTCATTTGTTTTCTTGGAAATAGTGTATATAATAATTAGGGTTAATAGGTCTTTATTCCCTACAAAGTAGACGAGTTTTGTTTTTTCTCCATGTAATTATTTTTTTGAAATTATCCCCTGTAATGTTTTTTATTACCCCGTGCCGATTTTTTTTTAAAACACAGAAGGTAAAATACATTCTGAAAAAAATAAAAAAAACATTACAAAGGGCAATCTCAAAAAAAAAAAAATATAGGGGAGGAAAACAAAGTTCGCCTACTTTACAAGGGGTAAAGACCTATTAACCCTAATAATTATTAGAGAGTAAAATTGCAAAATTTTGCATTGGAAATTAAAAAACGACATTTATTTTGAAATAAATTTTTTAGACCAAAACGATACTCGTTTTGAATACTAGAGACTAATATGTTTTGTATTCCATCTGTTCCAAAATGATTAACATACTTGTCAAAATTGTTTGTTCTAAAATAATTGACCTTTATTATTTATTACCTCTGTCCTATTTTATAAGAAATATTTAGATTAAATGTACTATTTTTATGTTTTGTTTTGACCGTAATTTTTAAAAAATATGTAAATATAAACATTATCCGTTATGATTTTGTTTGAATTGTTTTAATGAGTATTTTAAAAATATTAAATTTCTATAATTCTTACTAATAAACAATTATAGATATTCGTAGTAATCAAAATTATACAAATACGTGAAAATTTCATAGAACGATTTTGGAGAGAGAAGTGATTGTTGAAGAAGAAAGTATTCAAGTGATGAAGAAATTGGTGGTTCTGAGGCTTGGGAATGGAATCAGCTAATAGAATTCAATGACGCGAGCCGAGAGTGGTTTTCCATTGGATTTTCGAAGATGGATGGCTGAGATTAGTTTGTGGTGTTTGCACGGGTTAGCTATTCAGGGATTACCATTTACCGTGACTAGTGATTTTTTTTTTATATACTGAGTTTTTTTTTATAATATATTGAGTTGTTTATCGAAGCTTTTACTTATGTTCCAATTTTTTAAAAAATAATTTAGAGAAGCGCCAAAATCATTTTGGAGTACTTTATTTATAACCTAATTTACTTTTTTATTGATTAAAATTTGGATGGATTGAACAAAATTATGTGAGTTTTATATTAACTTTGCTGACATTTATTTGAATTTTAAATGAGTGTGTTGAAAAATTATGTTTGATAACAATTTATAAATTGACATTTTTAGTTGCTTAGTAGAAGGTGAGTGTTGGAGTGTTTGATTGCGACTACTAACTCAATGTTAGTTACTACTAACAATAGTCTAACCAATGATTTTTTTTATGGATTGTGACTTTAAACAAGAAGTTCTATTTAATTATTCTTATTTTTGTTAGTTGTGAACTATGAAGCACCGACACCTCTATAATTAAATGTGTTGCGGTGTTCGACATGTGTCGGTGTCCGACACTCGTATGACACCCGTACGACACTCGTATAAACGTGTCGGAGAGGTGTCTAAATTAAAAAAACAATTCTTCGTTTATTCCGACACTTCTTAAATCGGTGTCCGACACCTATAAAGACACTCGTACAAATGTGTCGGGGTAAGTGTCCAAATTATTATTTTTTTATTTGCTTCTACTTTTCTCAGACATATATACAACGATTAAAAATGTGTCGAAATAATAATATTGATCAATGAGGGATTAAAGATATTACATTTTGATTACATTATTTTTAGTTTTTCGATAGTAGTTGGATGGGTAAATGTCAAATGTACTATCATATATTCTTTTAAAACTTTTTTTATTAAAAAAATTGTTCAACTTAGATGCATATGTATATATTTTTAATTCTAACTTATATTTTTTATAAATATATAGCGGTGTCGGTGTTGTATATTTTTTACATTAGCGGTATCGAAGTGTCTGTGTCGTGTCGTGTCGCGCTGTCCGTGCTTCATAGGTTGTGAAAGATTATAATTTAATATTCCGTGATTTAAAGTACTATCACTCTATCTAAAAAGTATTAGCTATAGTATCAATTATTGAATGAATCTAAAAAGTCAACTATCTTTTATAAAAAAAATTATTGTATGTTTCATGGGTATTAATATACTCTCTCCATCCCAAAATAAATGACCTAATTTTGACTCTATGCACTATTCATATGATCTGTTTTGACCATATTTTTCTATTAATATGTACATGTAAATATTAACATATGAGATATTTGATTTGTCTCGACGAATGTTTTTAAAATATATGTAATTTTTAATAGTATATAATTAAAAAAATTAACGATTAAAGTTGTAAATTGATAAACGTGAAGATGATCAATTAGATCATTTATTTTGGGATGGAGATTGTATAAGATTATTTTTTCTTATTTTACCTCTTACTTCTATAGTGTAATGATTAGGGAAACAATAAAGTAACGAAAGTTTCAAAGACTGCTGCCAATAAATAAGAGGGATATTTTAGTAAAGTTAAATCTCTTTTTCATTTACACATTTTATAAAGTGTATAAAATAGTCCTTGACCAAAAAAAAAAGTGTATAAAATAGTCAACTAAGTCAATTGTATTTTGAGATTGGTACTATTTTCAAAGGAAAAATATTTTCTTTCTTTCTATGGGTTCTCTTTTCAAGCTTAGTGTACAGTCTATTCTATACTAGGCGAGTAAAAGTAGTAAATCAATCAGTATTTTTCATAGAGAAGTTTGTTACAGTTTAGAGTGATTATAAATACACTTATTTGATTTCATTTCAGAAAGTTTCTTCTCTCTTTCAGAAACTTTCTCTCTGTTTTTCGAAAATGGAAATGGTGATCAATCTCGTTCTACTCTCTCTTTACTACCTTCTCGTTGCTTTGGTGGTGACAGCTATGTTCATCTTTGCTGCAAACTATAGTCATGCTTTCATCGCTCCCATCTTCAGTGTGTTGGTGTTGTGTTGTTGCACTTGCCATTGGTGTTGCCAGACTCTAGAGAGTAGAGTAGACTCTAGGTATAGAATGATAGATCTACAACAGATTTGTAGATCAATAATAGTAGATTTGGATTCAATAATGTGTATACATACGTAGATTTCGATTTTTGTATACATATTTCAATAATAATGATACGAATTTGTGTTATTTTTTTTATTTTATTAATTTTTCTTTTGACCGTGTTTAGAATGAAAAATGAACGATGAATGAGTAAAAAAATATGAAAAAAAAGTACGAAATCGTGGTGCTAGTTGCGAGTGGGGCGAGTCGCGAGTCGCATCGCTAGAACCACAATCGTAGTGCGAGAAGGTTCAGGAAGGTGTTGAAGTCTTCGTCAAACAAGGTTTTTCTAATTCTTCCTTCACCTTTTCGTTTTCATCTTTTTTATTACTCCAATTTCCACCAATTATGATTATGCACTTTTTTTTTTTGAATGGCTATGATTATGCACTAATCAATTTTCATTCGATGTGATAGGTTTATGATACTGGCAATGCAAATCAGAAATAGAAATTTGAACCAGACCTCAAAAAGGAGATTAAGAAGCTCCAGAGGTATAAAGATCAAATTAAAACTTGGATTCAATCCAGTGAAATCAAGGATAGAAAGGTATTTGATCTCAATTGTTATTTTATTTTTACTCTAAGTTGTTTTGAACTTAAAATAAGTTAATGTGTGAAGTGGGTGGATTTTATTAACTTTATATGTTAAGTGATGTGTTAGGTAAGTTTGTTCCGTCTGATTTGATGGTTGTGCCATGTTTGAGTTGATTTGTGTTGTGTGATGATTTAGGTTAGTGACATAAGTTAGTGAGCAACAGAGCAAGCGCTGGTGGATGCTAGAAAGTTAATTGAACGAGAAATGGAAAGATTTAAGATATGCAAAAAGGAAACGAAAACCAAAGCGTTTTCCAAAGAAGGCTTAGGTCAACAACTATAAGCTTTAGAAGTTATTTTATTTTAAATTAAAATAAATTATAAAGGGTTAAAGTCGAGTTTAGTTAAAATAACAAGGGTAAAATTAAAAGAAAAAATGATAAGCTATAAGTTCATAAGCTATTTGAAATAACATCTATAAGTCAGTAAAATAAGCTATAAGCTCATTCTGAAAAAGCGGTTACCAAACAGATCTTTTAGCTTATAAGCTATAACCTAATTTTTTGGTGTTGTCAAACAGAGCCTTAGTTAAACGAAATCTACGCATAAAAATATAAATATAAACCATGATAAAAGATAGGCATAAAAAATAGTAACCCAATCTAACATATAATAACTTATCAAAAATTTAAAAGGAAGTTATAACAACTAAAAAAAATAGAAGAACCTAATAAAAAAAGATACGTGGAGAAAAAAAAAATTAGGCCAACTTATATAAAAAAAAAAGATTGACAAAACTTATGTGCATTTCTTTAGGTGCTTTTAGTATAGTTTTAACATATATAAAGTTCATATTTTGTGGATATAACAAACTTTGAGAAAATTATGAATTTGAGAAAATCATAGTTTTTATGTTAAAAATCATGCAAAAAGTGTCTAAAGAAATGCACCTAAATTTTATCCAAAAAAGAAGATCATGTCTACAATAAAAGATTAAGAAAAAAACAAATAGAAATAAAAATGAAATATATAAAATTTTATTTTAATATAATGACGAACATAAATATCGAATAAAAATCAATAGACCTGTGCGAATCCATGCATCTTTAAACTAATTTGTTTTACTAACTCTAATGATGTTAATATTTTCCATCATATAATTTGTTATTGTTTTATAACGGGAACCGACCCTTTCTCTCTCTACGTATTTTTCCTCTGCCTTCTCTCTAACTTTTTTGCAGATCCGCCTCCCTCCTTTATCCAAACCTCAACGACGCCATGTAGTAGATCAAGGTGGTGGTGTGATGAGCGGCTTTGCCCTCCGTACCACCTTTGTCCAGTCCGGCGCCGATGGTGTTGTGGTGGTCTGTCTGTTCGTACGCGTCAGTGTACGTTCGTTCTGCCTCCATCTCCTTTTGGTTCACCAGTTTGGTTCTTCTAGTTCTTCCTCCTTGTCCGCGTTGGGCCTTCTGTCGTGGTGGTGCTAGCGGCGGATCTGGTGGTTTATCCTTTGTGGGTTGTGTTGAGTGGTGGCTCCCTGCCATCACTGTGGTTTTCACCTTGGGAAGGACGCGTTTCCGGTGGTGGTTTTCATCGGTCGGTTGTGTTTCCTCAGGTCTGGCTTCACTTGTCCTGCTTGCGGTGGTGGTTGTGCTCTCCGTCGTGGGCCAGTGACGAGTTTTCTGGGTTTGGTCCCTTCATTCTGCTGGTTGGGTTTTTTCCTTGACGGCGGTGGTGGATCTTTTCATGGTGATAGTTGTCTGACTCTCACTATGTCGATTTTGTTTGCTGATTTCTTTTCCAGATCTGTTGAGGTCTGCAGCTTTCAGGATTGTTGCTTCGCCGCTGCCGTAGTGCCGGTGGTCTTGGGATTTTCTACTTCGGATCGGTGGTGTTCTGCTGGTCCCATTGTTGTTGTTCTTAACTTTTGTTGCTGCATTGTTTTGGTTCCTTGGAGCTAATGGTTTGCAGGGCTTGAGTTTGATTGACCCGAAAGGGTTCTTGATACTTGCTTTGATTTATCAGAGGGGGTTGGTACGTGAAATGTTCCGTGTTGGCGGTCATTTCATTCGCCGTTTATACCTTTACAGATATTGACACGTCTCTTTTTTTGCTATTTGGTTTCGCGCCCGTACGCGGGTTCGCCGAGTAGTGTCCGATGTGCTAGTGTTTGTTTTGGTTGTTACCCGTTAAGGTTGGATCTATAACCAATATGTAGCTGATCTTATTTGTTTTATCTTTATTGCTGCAAAACGGTTAACTGGGTCAGGTTTATGTCACCCCAGTTTGTACTCTTTTATTTTATGTTTAATATATTTCGGATAGAGTTGAGGGTTTCCTCAACTCTCCTTTTGATTAAAAAAAAAAAAAAGTTATTGTTTTATAACTAAATAAGTTTTCTAATTTATAGTTTATCGATTAACATATTAGAACTTACCACGAACCGAAATAGCGTATCGACTATGTATACCCATACGTACAGAATTCTTTCAAAGTTACGTACAGTGTACCCGAACCCGTACTACGTACCGAATTGCGAACCAGGTGACTATGATCAGACTGATAGCTCTGGTTTATGTCATATACGGTTTGTCCGTTGTGTTTGATAAGATCATCAGAGGAAGACTCTAGACTGAGGACATTCAATCACTACAAGAAAATTGGCGCTTTGCGACTGTTAAAATTATACTTTGCTCAGTTGAAACCGTTGCAATTTTTCATTTGCGACACTTCACGAACAGTCGCAATTGCGATAGTTATGAACCGTCCTTATATGTTTTCGTAATTGTTCAAGATACCGAAAATGTCAAAATAAGATGCAATAAATCCATTAAACAAGTGATACTCTTTTAAATATTTTTGTTTCTTCTAATTTTTGAGAAATAAATTTATTTAGAGTAACTAAATATATTTTATTGGGGTAGCTAAACATAATACTTACTTACTCATATTAAAATAGAAAATTTGGGATTGCCAAAGCTAGCCCATTGATACATGTAGCTGCGCCCCTGATTCCATCATTGATATATATGGATGAGGATGATGTTATCACCATTGAGAACATATTTAGAAATAAACCACAAGTTAGAAACTAAAGAAAAAAATATAATTAATACAAAAAAAGTTACAAAAAGAAAACCATGTGTTCCTAACTAATCAATCCCTTTTAATTGAAAAAATACTAATGCAGCTACAAAAACTAATTATATTTACAAGTAGTGAACATTATAGTGAAGCTAAAAAATCATAGAGAACATATTTAGAAAGAGATCAAAACCCTTTTCAAAACCTCTATGCACATGCATGCTTTATGGTTAAACTTCATTATTAGCATTCTCTGATAATTGTTGATCTGTTGACTTGTTATCTTTGGGATGATATAAGCAATAATGTTGGCATATGAAAATTATGTCAAATAATATAGACACCTGCAGTGAATAAATAATTGTCCATCAAAATTAGCAATACTATTTAAACATAATTTTTAAGGAATAAATATTTGAAAACATGAAATTAATTAAATTAAAAATTATGTGATATTTTTGTCATTAAAATTTTAAATAAGAATTAAAAACATCAAACATATTCTAAAATAGTAGTCTGTGACCAAAATATATTCTAAAATAGATCATGAATTTTTTTTTGGATCAAAATAACATATTAAAGATGTTGTTGACTCCCTCGGTTAGCAAAATTCTGTGTAAGCGTCCATGTAAACAAGTTAACGGCCACATCGTCATTTTTGTAATAAAAGCATAAACAATTACAAATTTAAAAATCTAATCCGGATAAGTGGAAACCCCGGATTTACTTCTTGACGTGAGTAAGTGAAAACCTCGGATTCAAACTATAATTACTGGCTAGATAATACAATGTCTCTACTAACTGAGAGTTATGCTCAGGAAGACAAAAAATTAATGCTTCTCTATATCCCAAAAAAGAAAATGAATGCAAGGAAATTTATTAAAAAAAATTTACTGGAAGGAGATATGAACAAAAAGTTATATGAAGATAAAAGATTAATATTTCATTTCATACCACTGCTACCAAAAGTTTTCCTATATTTCCATACATGTTCTTCCAAGAACCTAGAGAACCAAAATGTAATAAATGTTAGTCAAATTTTAAAGTACAAAATGAGAGAAAAAAGTTGGAAAATTAATTGGAGATAACACACCTTGATCTATTGATTGCATAATCATTTGCAAAAAGTTTGCCACCCCTCCAAAAAAATCCAGCAAAACCAATCCAATACTCCATCCTTCAGTACTTTTTCTCATGAAGTTCATTACTGCCTATATTTATAACCAAATATATTAATTTAACATGAGTAGCTATGTAATAGTAATTTAATAGATATATTTATAAATTAATTTAAAACTATTTAATATAAATAAATCCAATAAATTGATTGAAAATAATGCAAATTAGGATAAATCCCTCACCTGGGGAATGTACTTTATAATTGTCAAAGCAACTTGGATGACACTGTAAAATGATAATTTCAACATAAATTAGAACAAAATAAACAATATAGGAAATATTACATTGATCAATTGTATCTACTACATTTAGTTATGAGAGTGTTTTTTGCCACTCTATCACCGTGTAAAGGATGGTTTGATTTTTCTTTTTCTTTCTCAAATTTTTTATTTTTATAATGTTTGTTATTTAAGTAGGAGACATAATCTTTTTTTTTTTTGGTGGTGAAGTAGGAGACATAATCTACTATTTAAATAGTAATTTGGGGATATTTTAATAATTTTATAGTGCACGCCAAAAAATTGATATAATGATAAAGAAATTCTCAATAGTTATTAAGAGATATGGGCCAGTTTTTGGGTACCGTAAGACTCTAAGGCCCAAAGTGCTTTAAACTTCAAGCCCAAGACTGCCTACAATGTATATAAGAGAAAGGAATTGATTTTTCAAAATTCAGGAATTTTATTAGTTAACAAAATAGAATTATTATTTCAAATATTAAAAAAAGAAAACAAAAAATAGTGTTCGCCAAGCCTACTCCAACCAGCAATTGACGATACTGTAAGACTGAACACCCTAACACATGTTTGAATTAAGAATTTGCAGTTGTGTGTAAATTTTGGATGTTGATTATCACTTTATATACATACAATTTTTATTTATTCTCGATTTTTTGGTATTAGAGTTTTATAACATTATTTTTTATTCTACAAAACTCAAAATTGAATTTGTAAATACTTTTTCTTTTTAAAGAATCCATATCCTAAACATTCACCATAATATGTGCATAAGAAAATATTTATCTCACTTATGCATATTAGACAATGCTTCTAAATATCCTACGACCAGTAATCGTTAGCATTTTCTTACATAAAAACATATTAAGAATCTAAAAATTAGAATAGCTAATTAATGTCATTGATCAAACAACTAGAGGAACACATGATATACATACTTGAAGATGGAGATTAACCAAAGCCATCGATGATGAGGCAAAGATATGCAGACACAAACTGCTGATGTTAAGAACACAATGACTATGAGTCCTGCAGCGATCTTAGAGAGTTTTTGATTTCCACGCTGCATGTGAAAACTTGCAACTTTTAGCTCAATAATCATTAATTATATATAAACAAAGAATTATTTATAATGAGTGTTTGTGTATAAAAAAACAAGTATTACATCATATATTGCAATCTGGAACACCAAAAATGCAGAAAGCAAAACAGCATGAGCTGAGAATGCAATATCATTTAACGCCACAGGATTCATCTGAATAAACAAAATAAAAAAGTTTAGTTCTCTATACATTATATCAAAATACATTAAATGTTGGAAAAATAAATAAAAAATACTAGAACTAAAAAATATCTTGCTCGAGTTATAGAAGTCGAAATTGTGTTTTATAAAATTTCAGAATTTTACACACCCAAGTTATAGAGCACGGCCTTTGTAATTTACACATTTAATTTAGAACACGAACAGCTAAATAAAATTTTAGAATTTTACATGTTCATGTTCTAAAATACATATTAAAATTTTAGCATTTTACACATTCAAGTTCTAGAACTCATATACTCTCATATATATAAATGGGAAAAAACTATTTTTTATTTGTTTGTTGATCTTCTTGTTTCTAGAGAGAAGGAAAGAGGTTTCAGTAATCTAGAGTTTGATTGTGAGATAAATTAATTATATTAAAAAATTGAACTCGAATTCTTCCGAACTATTCGTCATAAGAGACTCATTAAACACCTGAGCATGATGTCTTACTCTTGGTTAAAATAACACTTTTTTTTTATTTAAATAAAAAGTTAACATCAAATAACATATAATCACAAAAAAAGAAAATACTAAAAGACCAAATTACCTGTTTGCTGCCATATTTATTTCCATATTGCTTTTGAACAGCAGGGCTGTAGTATAGAGATGCACTATAGATCATGTACAAAATTCCCTTCACCATGTCTAGCACCGCATAATCAATGTTCAACCCCACAACACTAATTAACCATTAGAAAATAACAAAACTCAAATCAATTACTAAGTAATTAATAATAAAAAAAATTCAAAAGAACTTTATAGTACATGAATATTACAAGAGGGTACGTTTTAAAACATCTTTTCGAACACATAGTTTTTTATTTGTCGTAATTTAAACGGAGTTCACTAAATTATATACGCTCCGCATAAATTGTGTAGATCCGTTATTGAAAAGAGTTTGTTCTAAACAGTTATCAATGAATAAGTACGGAATATATTTGCACCATCTTCAAAAATAAGATATTTTTTTATGGTAGCGTCATGAATAGAAATGTACCCAATACATCAACAACTTATATCATATGAAATGAGTTTAATGTCCAATTGATAATTCCTTAGAGAATTTATGCTTCCAAATATGAGTGCTCACACAAACAAGTTCTTTTTGCATGGGGGTGGGTGGAGTAGCTCAGTTGACACTTGTTGACTGAGCGGGTGTAGACTGTTGGTCAGGGGTTCGATCCTTGGCAGCAGCAAATGTAGTATTTTCTTTGTAAATAAGTTGGCGGTACTTATAAACTATCAACTTTTTTTTTTAAAAAAAAAGTTCTTTTTGCATGTGACATCTTAATTTTGCTCATTGATTTTTTTTTTTTGTTTGAATTATTAAACTTGTTGTCTATTGAATAGGAAAACACCACAATTTCATTTTTGGAACGTTGCACATATACATCATTATTATTTTAATTTATTTTTTAAAAATAAAATCCTCCTAGCTATTTTTTAGTTGAACGTGTACTAGTATAGTTTAGCACTTTCCTTAAACTTCTCATTTACCAATGAACTGGTACTTGTTATCATGATAAATAATCGTGTGGCACTAATGAGAACAAGGGTTACACACTTTACAAACTAAATTATTCTAAGCAGTAATTTGAGTCATATTGTGAACACCCTTTCAAATTTATTTTTTCAGTCATCGCAACAACAGATCTTTAATCTTTTAATACCCTTTATCAATCCCAAATAAAAATATTGTATTTAAGCCAAAAGGGTGTGTTTCAAAATTCTCAAAATTTCTCAAAAATTAAAGATATGGAGCCAATATATTAAAAACTAACATCATTAGAAAATGAAGTAGCTTCAAATTAATATACCATCATTGAGACCATTGAGTGAATTTCTTTGGAGACAAAATATTAACATTAGTATGATGAAATGAATTATTAGGGTACATACCTTTTCCTACGAAAGTTCAACATAACTTGTGGGTAGAAACTAATAGACCAAGAAACGAATGCAGACCAACCCAAAACTTCATAAACCACATGAATTGGAACTGAATGCCAAGAAGCCATTGGAAAGAGAAAAAATCACCAAAACCCAAAACTCTACACAATGTGGGAAATGGTGAACAAAATTTTGATGTGTATACTTTGAAGTATCTCTCTCATACATGTGCTATATATATGTTATGATGAGTGTGAAACTAATTATAGTTAAAAGTAACACAAAGTTAGGAATGAATTGTGTCACATTTTTTATTTATTTGTAGTGTGTGTGGCGATTTATTGTCCCTAGTCATTAATATCATGGGTAGCGATTTATTCTCTTTAGTATTGACCATGGAATTTTCTTACAAAAAAGTAATTAAAGAAAAAATAGTTAAAATTAATTTAGGAAGCTATCTTGGCCAGGTTCAAGAAGGTATTGTGTGCATTTTTTTTATTTGTTTCGTTGTAGAGTGAAATTGAGAAGATTGAAAATGAATAGAAAGAAAAGAAAACATCAATAGAAAATGATGTGGCCGTTTGAGGGGGTATGCATTCTCTTTTGATTAAATTTATTTTTTTGGGTGGTGGTGTGAGGAGATTGCGAGGTTTGTGAGGGAGTCGAGGACATTAGGGGAGACTGGTTTGAAGATCGCATATAAAAAAAAAAAGATGGGAATGGAGCAGATAATTTTTTCTGGACTGATCCTTTGTTTTGGTGGGATTCCTTTCAGAGAGAGATACCTACATTTCTGTGATTTGTCGAAGCACGAGTGGAGCACAGTGACGGAGATAAGAGCTTTAGGATGGGGGGTTGGAGGGGGAGCATGGATGTGACGGAGACAACTGTGGGCTGGGAGGAGATGTTGGACGATGTCGGACATTACTTCATGATGTCTCTTTGCAGGTTCAAGTTCCCAACACGTGCCAGTGGTATCTAGATCATGCTCGTGGTTACTCTGTTAGTAGTGCATATCAGCTTCCGACTTCTCAATCGACTGTTGCTTTAGATGCAGTTGCAGAATTTATTTGGCATAGACAGGCCTCCTTGAAGGTATCTATATTTGCTTGGCCGGCGACTATCGTGAGATAGGCTGCCAACAAAATTAAATTTGGTATCTCGCGGCATCATTCCTCTAGACGATCTTATGTGCGTTGGTGGATGCAGCGACATTGAATCAGCTCAGCACCTTTTCTTCTCATGCAGTTTCTTCGGTTCCCTGTGGTCGTCAGTAGAGCTGTAAAAATGGGTCGGACAATCGGGCCGACCCATAAGCCCTTTATTTTTATACGGGTCAGGCCAATTTTTATCTTACGTTTTATATCTTACGGACCGATCCACTTAAGCCCCTTCATTTGTTATGGCCCTCTGGGCCGAGGCGGGCCGGACCGGGTCGGCCCCTTTGACAGCTCTAGTCGTCAGTCCAGTCTTTGATTGGATTCTCATCGGCGGACCGATGCACTCTCTGACCAGTTCCTTCAGTTCACTCATTCATTAGGTGGTCTCCATACGCGAAGATCTTTCCATCAACTTATTTGGCTTTAATGTGTATGACTTATGTGAAATGAACATGGTCAAAATTTGTTCCTATCGATGGTTGAGGACAATGAACATTAATCTTACAAATCTTGGTGGTCCAACTCCTCACATGTTTGGGCAGTGTTTATTTCCATTCGATCATTGTGAACAAAACCAAAGGGAAGGGACCACACCCTTAAACGATGGAGATTAGAGCCAAACAGTTTTTAACAATGACACCTGACAATGTCTAATATTGTAGTAATATTAGTATAAGCTAGCTAGGCATCTGTATTATGTTTACAGTTTTTATGATGCAGAGCATAAAAGGTGTCTGTAGCATGCTTTTAATTGATAAGGGCAGGGCAAGGACAATAAAACATTGTCATTGTCACATTCTCAAGCTTTGGACAGTGGTGTTTTGGCCTAATTTGTTAGACTTTTTGGTCCCCCAATTATCAAAATCAACATATTTTTTGATCCCTCTCCTTTTTGAATGGGGTGTCACTTAGGTGACATCAATGAATTGAACACTTATTTTTCATGTAATTATTATTTATTTTCTTTATAAATTAAAATATTAAACCGAAAACACAAAAAAACCGGCTGAAAAATCGACCGAAAATCAAAAAAATTCTAAAATCGGCCGAAAACCCAAAAAACACCCGAAAATCATAAAATCGGTCAAAAACCCAAAAAATACCTGTCAATTCTAAAATCGGGCGAAAACCCAAAAAAAGGCTGGAAAACCGAAAATCGGTCGAAAATCGAAAAAACACTCGAAAAGCCTAAACCGGCCGAAAACCCAAAAAAACGGCTGAAAAACCGAAAATCAGTTGAAAACCCAAAAAACACACGAATACCCGAAAATCGGTTATTTTGGGCTATTCTGGACTGTTTTCAACCGATTTATGGATTTTTGGCCAATTTTTTGAGTTTTCGGCCGATTTTTTGGGTTTTCGGTCGAATTTAAGGTTTTCTGGTGTTTTTTGGGTTTTAAGTCGATTTTTGATTTTTCGGCCGATTTTAGGATTTTCGGGTGTTTTTTGGGTTTTCGGTCGATTTTCGATTTTTCGACCGGTTTTTTCGGGTTAATATTTTAATTTATAAAGAAAATAAATAATAATATTAATTTAAATAATAATTACATGAAAAATAAGTGTTCATTTCGTTGATGCCACCTAAGTGACACACCATTCAAATAGGAGGGGGACCAAAAAATATGTTGATTTTGATAATTGAGGGAGCAAAAAGTTGAATTTTAAAATAGGGGATAAAAAGTTCAAAAATATCAAAATAGGGGACCAAAAGTGCATTTAAGCCTTTAGTTTAATAAACGGTGACTACTCCTCTATCCTTTTATAATTTGTGACATTTACTCTTCAACCGATGAGAACTAGCCATATAAGTAAATTTGTATGTGATTCTCTCAATTAATTGTAACAAACTTGTAGGGACCACATACAAATAGTTTGTTCTCATGTTAAAAGATAAATACCCTCAAATTATGAAAGGGTAAATACACTTGTATAATCAAGTTAAATATAGAATACTACTACAAATTTGTTAAATGGAGATTGATTTAGTTACCAAATTTTAGTCTTTGTAGCGACTGATTTAGGGATCATTTTCTAACTTGATCGCTAATTAAATTGATCTCCAAATTACCAGCAAAAATAAATTTGTGATCGATTTAGCAATCAATTTGTAAGAAGTTAATAAACCATAATTACTATATTTTTATTTTGTACAAAACTAATTACTAATATTAGTGACTGATTTAATTAACAACCAATTTAATATTTTTTTAGCTCTAAATCAATTTTTAAATCGGTCCCTCTATAGTAGTTTTTTTGCAATACCGTCTTGTCGTGACATAATATTACTTTTTAAAACATGGTTGAACTTATTAAAATGGCAATGAATTTTAGCTTTATTTTTGGTTTTTCAAAAGTTCACACAGGAAATAAAAAAAACTAAACTAAACAAAAACTTTAATCTTAGTTTTAAAAGATTTTGTACAAGAAATGCAAAAAAGTGAGACATTTGTAAGTTGTAACTATATATCAAATAAAATATTTCATAATATTAACATGTATGCTCTTTGAATTCAAAAGAAAGTTGATGCAAATTCTCCCAAAATAAATTTTCGAGGAGAAATCTCAACTTCTCAAGGCTCAATCAACATCAACAAAGATAGTAAAACACAATTTTTAAGAGTATCTTCAATAAGAATATCAAAAAGTATTTCGTAAACTAATGATTCATATTTTTTTTTTGTCATTGAAATTTCATAACGTAACATAAAAGATATCAAAATTGATGATACGATACCTTAATCAATTTAATGTTACCTTTTTTTGTATTTCAAATTAAATAAAAATGATCACTTGTTAATAATGTATGATATTCAAAATAGTATCATTGTTGGAGCAAAATATGTATGAGTTGCATAAATATCACATGACATTATAAGGACCACTTTTTATTAATGTATGGGATATCCAAAATGGTATCATCATTGGAGATACTCTAAGCTAGGGGTGTTCGCGGTGCGGTTTGGTTCGGTTATAAGCGAAAAAGTCATCCTAACCGCGAGATAAAAAAGCATGCGGTTTGGTTTGGTTCGTTGGATTTTAAAAAGTCATTCAAACCAAACCAAACCAAACTAATGCGGTTAGGATCGGTTCGGTGGCGGCGGTTTACGGCATAAAAAATTTCTATCATGATCATTTGACACACACATGAACTTGTTACAAAATAACATTACAATACCAATAAAAGTTGTTTATTCAAAATAACATTATAATACCTTACAATTTTAAATATCCAAAAAAAGAGCTTGAAGTTCCAAAATAACATCACATTATCGATAAAAGTTGTTGATATAAAATAATATTACAATACTAAAGTAATATTACAATACAAAAAATAAGAACGACTTGAAGTTTCATTAATTTGGTGGACTGACTTGATAATTAGACTATGTATATTGGATTATAATAGAAACTTAAAGGAGTTTCAGAGGTATTGAAATATAATATAAACTTAATGCGGTTCTAGCGGTTAACCGCGGCTTTTGCGGTTTTAGCGGTTAGCGGTTTTGCGGTTTGCAGATCAATAAAAAAAGTCATCCAAATACATCTAAATCAAATGCGGTTTTCGATTTGGATTGATTCTATTTGCGGTTTTACTTTTGGATTGGTTCAGATACGATCACCGCTACTCTAAGCTACATATGTGTGTTTCTTAACTTGCATTTGCACTAGAAAAATAATGAATTTTCCAAATAAATCATGCTTGAATTAATTATTCTCCTCATTTAATTTTGTGTTCTACATCAATACCGAAAGTTATACTATTATTGAAATGAATGAAAAGACAAAGGATTAATGCTTACCAAAGATAACAATACTTTGCCAAGGTTTCCAGAAAAGTTAACCCAAGAATCTATAGAATGAAATAAAAAAAATTAAGAAATGTGTCACTATATGAATTGATGCATCAAATAATTTGGAATGGTGTGATGTGATTTTGAAAATAAAAACATACTTTGATCAATTGACTGTGTAACCATTTGAGCATAATTTGCCATTCCTCCCAAGAAATCTAAGAACACATTTCCAATGCTAAATCCATTTGTGCTCTTGATCATGAAATTCATAAATGCCTGCATTTTACACGACATTACATAAATGTTCTTTTTAATGATAACAAAGTTGCACAAATTCCTAGCACGAATTAAATGCAGTTAGTATTTGAAATTGTTTGATAATTGAACTGTTCAAATCTTAAGACAATTTTTTTATTTTGTTTAGGGTCTTGCTAACAAGTGTATCTGGTGCATTTTTTAAGCATACTATTTAAAGAAATTGTTTAATCAAAAAGTTAAACAACACAATTTTTAATACGTTAACTTTATATATTTTTATAAAAATTCTATACAAACTTTCTATTTAAGGGACTTAAAGAGTGCACCCGGTGACTTTATATAACATTTACCTTTTGTTTAATACTCCAATTGGATGACCTCAATCTTATACCAAATATTGTATCGAATTTCGACCACATGAAACCCAATCCCATAAACATCTATGAGTAAATTATTCAACATTCTAAAATTTTTTAATCATGAAACAAAAGGGTATGTTGTTAGAATATCAAAGTAATGAGAAAATAAAAGAGAGAAACTAAGAAAATGTTTATTGATCAAAAGATGAAATGAGCAAATGAATTACAACAAGTATTTATACTTGTGTTGTAAGTAACCAAATGAATAAAAGTCCTAAAGTTGGTTATAACTAACTTCTAGCTCCAATTGAACACATGCATTCTAACACCCTCCCTCAAGCTTAGGATGGTAGATATCTTTCAATCCAAGCTTGGAGACAAAACCTCACTTGGGACCTGGTAGTGTTTTTGTCAAAAAATCTGCTAACTGGTCTTCAGTTGAGACAGGCAATAGTCTGAGTATCCCTTGTTGTAGCTTCTCTCGAACCAAATGACAGTCAATTTCTAGGTGTTTTGTGCGTTCATGAAATACAGGGTTAGATGCTATGTGAATTGCACTTTGATTATCACAATAGATCACAGGTGATTTATCACATTGAATTCTCAAATCCTTCATCAATGATAATAACCATATCAACTCACATGTGGTGCTAGACAGAGCTCTATACTCAGCTTCAGAGGAAGATCTTGACACAGTTATTTGTTTCTTTGCCTTCCAAGATATGAGAGATGAGCCTAAGAAGAAACAATAGCCAGTGGTGGATCTTCTAGTTTCTATGCAGCCTGCCCAATCTGCATCAGAGAACCCTAGAAGCTGAAGGTCATTGGTTCTTGGATAGATTAATCCTCTACCAGGACTCAATTTCAAGTATCTTATAACTCTACAAGCTGCATTGAAGTGAGTCTCAGTTGGTTTTTGGAGAAACTGACTGAGTTGTTGAGTTGCATAAGCAATGTCAGGCCTGGTATTGGTTAAGTACAAGAGCTTGCCAATAAGTCTTCTATACTGAGACACATCATTGTAAGGCTTGCCTGTGTCATTGTGAAGCTTCACTGAAGGGTCTAAGGGAGTGATAGCTGGTTTAGCACCTAGTAGGCCAGAGTCTTTTAACAAATCAAGGCAATATTTCCTCTGTGAGATACTAATGCCCTCCCTTGATTGAGCAACCTCAAGCCCCAGAAAATATTTCAGATCACCAAGATCTTTGATCTTAAAATGAGTGTCAAGAATTAGCTTGATTCTAGAAAATTCACCAAGGCTAGTCCCAGCAAGGATGATATCATCCACGTAGACTAGAAGTGCAGTAAAATGGGATTCAGATTGAAGAGTGAAGAATGAGTAGTCAGTTGTGGATTGAGTGTAACCTTCAGAAAGAAGAAGGGAAATGAGCTTCTCATACCACATACGACTAGCCTGTTTAAGGCCATAGAGGCTCTTCAATAGCCTACAGACTTGGCCAGGCTTGGGAGGAGTGACACCATCAGGAAGTTGCATATAAACATCTTCTGCTAAGTGACCATGCAAAAATGCATTATTGACATCAAGTTGATGTAAATACCACTACTTAGTAGAAGCAATAGCCAAGAGGGTTCTGACTGTAGAGATTTTGGCCACGGGAGAGAATGTATCAAAAAAATCAAGGCCTTCAATTTGGTTGTATCCCTTGGCTACAAGCCTAGTTTGTATCTTTCTATAGTCCCATTTGCCTTGTGCTTGATTTTATATACCCATTTACTGCCAATAGGTTTGGTGTAAGGTGGTAAATCAAGAAAAGTCCAAATACCTGTCTTAGATAATGCCTCTAATTCATCATTCATTGCCTTGTTCCAACTCTCAAACTTACATGCCTCAGCATAAGAATTTGGCTCAGTGGTGTGTGTAATAGAGATAGTGTATGCATGATGTGTAGGAGACAAATGACACAAAGAATGATAGGCTGAAATAGGATACATAATACCTGCAGAGATTGGTTCTGAAGAAGAACTTGAATGATTACACACATAATCTGAGAGATGCTTAGGCGCATGCTTGTCTTTGACAGGCCTAACAGGAGGAGGTGAAGCAGGTGGTTCAGGTATAGGGGTAGGAGCTGGTACAATAGCAGGATCAATTGATATAACAGGGTTAGGTGGACTATGGTTTGAAGTATCATTGTGCACAGAAGAAGGAGCAATGGGGCTAGGATCAAGATAAACTGACAAATCAGGTACAAAAGTATTGGTAGGAGGTTGTGCATGATAGGTAGAGTGATAATGCCAAACAGGTGAGGTATTGGAAGTGTAAGGTAATATATGGTCATAGTGAGTCACATTTCTGGATAGGAATACTTCTTTACTATGAATGTCATAAAGGATAGTGCCTTTGACACCTTGCTTGTAACCCAAGAAAACACATGTTATACTCCAAAGTTCAAGTTTTGTTCTGTGAGCTTGATGGGTGGAAGCATAGGTCAAGGAGCCAAACACTTTCAAATTGGAAATCTCAGGTAATTCATTGTTCAATAATTCAAAAGGGGACTTGTTGTTAGGAAGAGGGGTAGGTATGTGCAACAGTGTAATGTACAATTATTAGTGCATGCATGAATTGGCTTAATTGTTGAGTGGAAAAAGAGATATATGGTCTTGTTGTTTTCAAATACAAGAGTTTTCCTACCAATCTCTTGTAACTAGATATATCTTCATATGCAAATCCTGCATTACTGTGTAACTTGATAGAGGTGTCAAGAGGAGTGTTGGCAAGCTTAGAACCGGGACGACTTCTACAGCTTACAACCATTTTTGGAGTGCTACATTGTACTCCATTCGGTATTTTCATGTAAACATCCTTTGGAGATCTCTATGAAGGAAGGCATTGTTTACATCAACTTGATGTAAATGCCATTGCCTTATTGCAGCTACAGCCAAGAGTGTTCTAACAGTGGTGAGTTTGGCCACAAGGGTCTCAAAATAATTGATCCCTTCCTTTTGATTGTACCCTTTAGCTACCAACCTAGCCTTGTACCTTTCACTATGCCATTTGATTTATGTTTCACTTTATAGACCCATTTGCACCCTATTGGTTTGGTATGGGGTGGGAATTCCACAAATTTCCAGGTACAATTCTTAGCTAATGCATCTAATTCAAGCTTCATAGTTGTTAACCAATGTTCAGACTTGCTAGCCTCCTCATAAGATTGAGGCTCGGTGATGTTTGTGATTGCCATACTATATGCCTTGTGTGAATGAGAAAAATGTGTTAGTGAGTGAAATGAAGATAAAGGATATTTTGACTTTGTACCTGAAGTGATTGATTATTTTGAAGTTAAAGATGAATTACAGACATAGTCAGACAAATGTGAATGTGCCCTTCTTTGTCTGATGGGTCTGGGAGTATAAGTTGTAGGGTCAATTGGGTTTTGTGGAATGTTAAGGATGTTATCTAAGGGAGATTCATGAGGAGTAATGTGTGTAGGGGAAGGTGAGGAAAGGGATTGATGGTTGGCAGTATCTCGTGTAATGTCACTATCAAATGACTCAGCAGGATTATAAGCTAAGTTAACGTCACTATCATGTGTGGTAAAAGAATGGTAATCCCAAGGAATTTTGGGTGAAGAGGATTGGTAAGGAAAAATGTGCTCATGATGAGTCACATTCCTTGACAGAAAAATGATTTTATTGAAAATATCAAGGAGAAAAACACCTTTAACACCTGCCTTATAACCTAAGAATATACATTTTCTAGCTCTCACACCAAGCTTAATTCTATGGTTATGCAAATTTTGAAGCAAAGACCAGTGAACCAAAGACTTTAAGGGTGTGTAAGTCAGGTTCATAAATATGCAGTAAATAGAAACGAGACTTGTTTTGTAAAAGGGGAATATGTACTTTGTTCATGATAAAGACAACATGTAACACAACATATGACCAAAAAGACTTAGGCAAATTTGACTGAATTAAAAGGGCTCTACATATGTTCAAAATTTGTTGATGCTTCCTCTCAACCCTGCCATTGTGCAGGGGAGATTCTATACAACTTGTTTGGTGGAAAATACCTTTAGAGGCATAAAATTGGGCATGATGAACTCGAGTCAGTTATTAGTTCTGATAGATTTAACGTAAGGCAATGAACCCATTTTCACCTAAAGTTTCCTTTTTTTCGCTTTATCATGAGCATTCAACCCAAACTCGAACCTGACTCACTACCAGGTTTCACTTCCACAAACCCTAACAACAACTTTGAACAAAAAACCATTTATGATCCCGTTAACATTTTGCGTGAAACATGTAAGTTTGATACTTTTTATACCATTGAATGTGTTTTGGTGGATATAGATATGTGATTAATTACAGAGATTCAACAGACCCAAAATAAGTTTCAATTGAAGGAACTACAACTTCGAGAGAAACTTCAAATGGAAGTGCTTTTAAGAATATAGGTAGAGGTTAAGAAAAGAGAGGAGCTTTGTGAGAAAGGGAGAAGAGTGCAAGAGAGTAACAACTCTTTGTTGAAGGAAGTGAAGAGAACTGGTTTAGTCGATGAAAATATGAATAAAGAGCTATTTATTCATATTTCCATCGACTAAACCAGTTATCTTCACTTTCTTCAACAAAGATTCGTAACTCTCTTGCACTATTTTCCCTTTCTCACAAAGTTCCTCTCTTTTCCTAACCTCATCCTATATCCTTAAAAGCGCTTCCATTTGAAGCTTCTCTTAAAGTTGTAGTTCCTTCAATTCAAACTTATTTTGGATTTTGAAAAAAAAAAAGGCACGGGTCGATAAAAATTCACCTATGTTGCAGGGGGTAAATGACTATTTACGCTAAAAAAATGTTGATATATTGATAAATGAAGTGTGAGATATTTGATAAATGTGTTATAAATACAAGGGGGTGTTTGACGCTTTGTCCAATTTGAAGGTGAATTTTAGTATTTAAATCGTAATTTTTTTAAACAAGCATTTAAATCGTAATAAAAATGTAAAAGAATGAAATTTTGTTAAAAAAAATTTAAAAATAGTAAAAAAAAAATACAATACCGATGATGCACCCCATTTGATCTAGCGAACATGATTCCTCTTCCACAGTGGAAGACCTATCGCCCTCTACCACCCTAGCCTTTGGATGTCTTAGTTGTATGCGTCAATGAGTTGTTGATATCCGTTTTTCTCCTATACAATGTGACTCTTCTTTCAAAACGAACACAACAAATTGTACAAAAGTAAAACCATAAAAACCAAAATAAAAAACATATTCAAACCAAAACTTACAAGCAAACGATACAATAAGACAAAACATAAAATAATATTTTAGACTGGCATAAAGGAGCAGGTCCTTTGTTGTTGTATAGAGGTTATTCGAGTATGCGTTAAAATCAAGATGCACTTTTTGAGTTGTTTAAAAATGAAAAGTTGTGTTTTTTAAATTTTGAATAAAAAGAAGTTTTTAGAAATAAATGCCAATTTTAAAGCTTTTCTTTATATATTTTGATGAAAACGTTATTTTTTTCGTTTTAGGATATAATATTAAAATGAAAATATAGATTGTTTTTATAAAAGTAATGTAAATAATAATGTTTACTAATAATTATAATAATAATTGTTTTACTAGGGAACTCTTCTTTAGTGTTAATATTGTAAAGAAATCTATATTTTCTATATCCCCTAAAAAAAAAACATTAAGTTGTATCCATAAAATGAAAAGGAAAAACATTAGAGACTCAATATCCACCAAAAGCTATTTTAGAATATTAATTAACGAATCAATATATACTTTTTTTTATATATTTAAAAAGTATATTATTTCTAACATAATATAAAGCTATAGAGTCTAACAAATTAAATGTTTTTAATTCAAAATTTAGACAAAAGATATTTTGCTTTAAGATCTCTTTTATTTATAATTAAATTATGTCAAAGTATTTAATAGAAATTAGTTTTGTAATTATAAACTAAATTATTTAAAAATAATTTTTTTTTTCCAGATGAATAAGAATATTAACACATCATAGCGTCTAGTAGAGGGCCACACCATATATACCCTATAAAAGAAAAGGAAAATATTTTATTTATTTTTTTAAAAAAAATAACAAAGAAAGAAAGACTTAAAATAAAGTAAACCTCAAACCCTAGTCAATCATAAGAAAGAAATGTGGATGTTTGCGAGTATAAAATCAATAATACCATAACCTTTTTTTGTTTCTTGCTCTGTGGTTCTTGGCACCAATCATTCTTTCTATCCATCAACATGCTCTAACAATAAACATAGATTTGAAACAGAATTAAAACATAGAAAAACATAACATAAATTAAACATAATCGAAAAAAAAAACCATAGTGAAATAGAGAGGAGAGAGAGAGAGAGAGAGAGAGAGAGAGAGAGAGAGAATTGTATCACAAAAGACTATTAAGAGAAATGAAACGTACAAGAGAGATAGAAAACAATGGCCGCCGTTTTCTTTGATAGGGTTAGAAATTGAAGAGTAGGGAGAGGCTGAAGTATTGAGTGCCTTTTTAAAGACAAGAAACTAGGGTTTAGTTTGGGCCTGAATAATTAAGTAAAGTTTGGGCTTGAATAATTGGGCCTGAATAGTAAAGTAAAATAAGTTGAAAATGGCTCTTAAGGCACCCCATGTTGCTCACAGACCCCCAAAAAATCTAAAAATACCCTCCATTTTGAGTCTAGTATGGATGAGATTGTACAATATGAAATGAACTTTAATTTTGAAAGATAAGTTTCCAATGAGTGGTGATGCAAAACACTCCAAGGCAGGGCAAGGAAAGGAAAGAAAGGCTTTATGCAAGATGAGATTATTGTAACACCCCGATTTTCAAAGCCCAAAAGTAGGCACTTTTTTTTTTTTTTTTTTTAAAACAACAAGGACTTTGAAACAAACTTCACGACCGTCCTTAAATTAAATCAGAGTAAACCATTTTCGAAATAACGATCAGAATGAAATGCCACTTTTATAAATTCTTTTCACGAATAAAAGTTTAGGAATATAAACCAAACACTATGTCTAGATATACATAGCGGCACCATTTATTCAAAGTCCTTGTTGTTTTTTAAAAAAAAAGTGCCTACTTTTGGGCTTTGAAAATCGGGGTGTTACAATTATAGTTTCCGAAACCCCATGACATATGGGAACGTAGCTTCAGAATATTACGTTCCAATCGGAATATAAATTTACATTAAGTTTCTGAAGATATCGTCTCATCACATTTAGGAAGATATCTTCCAATGTGCAGGTAAAAAATTCTAAAAATTAAATGGTTTAAAACACTCTGTACCTATTTTGATGATGAGTGTAAAAATTCTTTGTGTGTGAAATAATGTTGTTTGCATACCTCCAACACATCTTTTCGTAACATTGGGGTTGATTGTCGGAGACGATATTGAAGTATAGTTGATGCAATTGCTACTAAAAAAACTCTGTTCGAAAGATAACTTCTAAAATGTTACGTTTTCGGATCGTATCATCCGAAACACTTAATTTTTCAATAAATAAAAAAAAACCCTAAAAATTTGACATATTTAAGATTGTAGAATCCCGTAAATGGTGTGAATAAATGTAATGGTCTAAGTGTTAATCAGATAATATATCAACATTTTTGCAGCTATCAATTGCATAACATTCATTTTCAAGACATGGAAAAATTAAGAAACATTTAAAACGCAATAATAATAATAATAATAATAATAATAATAATAATAATAATAGAATGTATACTACAATGAAATAATATTCCAAACAAATATATGACATTATTATAAAGACAAAATAAGATTTAAGACAAACAAAATTAAAAGACCCATGGAAAAATGAAAACTAATTGCACACTATTCCTAGAAAACAAATTTAATTTCCTAAGTACACTCAAATTAAACGAGAAGAAGCAACAAATGCTAAATCGAGGATAATTTCAAAGACACCAATTGAGAAAACAAGAACATGGTAGGCAGAAGACTTGGGATGAACATCCTGAATCATCACCATCACAATCATTTTTTGTCCTTTCTCACAATGTCCTGATGCACCACTAATGAAGTAGAATGTTCCTGAATTATTTCCTTGCCTACTTCCATCACTGAATCCTTCTTGTACTCGAAATAAACATGGAAAATTTATAATACCCAATTTTTTTCCCATTAAAAATGTCTATTTATATTTAAGTATTTGAAACCTTTAAATTGTGCAAGTACGTGTGCTAGTACTGCTTCTCTGATACTATGAATATGCCTTGCTTGACTTCTTCTTCTTTCCACTCTTGGACTTCTTCTTCTTTTCATTCTTCGCAGAAGTTTCAGCCTTATCAGTCGTTGGCTATGGATCTTGTTGGGGCTTTTCTTCTTCCATGGGCACAATCTCCTTGGGGAAAGCTGACATTGGCCCAATCTTCTTATCAGGGAAGCATTACATAAATTGTAGCTCCACCCAGGTTCTAAATTTGTCATTCCACGCAAAGTAGGCTTGCATGTTCCTTTTGTATCTTGGACATCATACCCATAATATCTAGCAACAGATGAGGCATTGGCCTCAAGAGGCAACTGCATTCTTGGCTTTCTCTCAGTATTTCCCTTCACCGGTGTTTCAATCCTTATAATCAAATCCATTAACAGGCTTTAGGACCTCGTCCTTTCCATCATGAGGTACCAAATTCTTCTTGCATAGAACAAAGATAAGGCAAGGATAATACAACATGCCATCCTTCTTTTGCGAACAGTTCATTATCTCTTGCAAAATGATTCTTCCAACATTGACATGTTGTATGGCAGTGATGCAGTGCAACAATACTAATCTTGCCTTGTTGATTGTTTCATTGTGGGTTGTGGGAGGCAAAGTGTGCTTCAAGAACTGGTACCATACCCTCAGCAAAGTGTGCAACAGTGTAATGTACAATTGTTAGTGCATGCATGAATTGGCTTAACTGTTGAGTGGCAAAAGAGATATATGGTCTTGTTGTTTTCAAATACAAGAGTTTTCCTACCAATCTCTTGTAACTAGATATATCTTCATATGCAAATCCTGCATTACTGTGTAACTTGATAGAGGTGTCAAGAGTTGGCAAGCTTAGAACCGGGACGACTTCTACAACTTACAAACCATTTTTCGAGTGCTACATTGTACTCCATTAGGTATTTTCATGTAAACATCCTTTGGAGATCTCTATGAAGGAAGGCATTGTTTACATCAACTTGATGTAAATGCCATTGCCTTATTGCAGCTACAGCCAAGAGTGTTCTAACAGTGGTGAGTTTGGCCACAGGGGTCTCAAAATAATTGATCCCTTCCTTTTGATTGTACCCTTTAGCTACCAACCTAGCCTTGTACCTTTCATTATGCCATTTGCTTTATGTTTCACTTTATAGACCCATTTGCACCCTATTGGTTTGGTATGGGGTGGGAATTCCACAAATTTCCAGGTACAATTCTTAGCTAATGCATTTAATTCAAGCTTCATAGTTGTTAACCAATGTTCAGACTTGCTAGCCTCCTCATAAGATTGAGGCTCGGTGATGTGTGTGATTGACATACTATATGCCTTGTGTGAATGAGAAAAATGTGTTAGTGAGTGAAATGAAGATAAAGGATATTTTGACTTTGTACCTGAAGTGATTGATTATTTTGAAGTTAAAGATGAATTACAGACATAGTCAGACGAATGTGAATGTGCCCTTCTTTGTCTGATGGGTCTGGGAGTATAAGTTGTAGGGTCAATTGGGTTTTGTGGAATGGTAAGGATGTTATCTAAGGTAGAATCATGAGGAGTAATGTGTGTAGGGGAAGGTGAGGAAAGGGATTGATGGTTGGCAGTATCTCGTGTAATGTCACTATCAAATGACTCAGCAGGATTATAAGATAAGTTAACGTCACTATCATGTGTGGTAAAAGAATGGTAATCCCAAGGAATTTTGGGTGAAGAGGATTGGTAAGGAAAAATGTGCTCATGATGAGTCACATTCCTTGACAGAAAAATGATTTTATTGAAAATATCAAGGAGAAAAACACCTTTAACACCTGCCTTATAACCTAAGAATATACATTTTCTAGCTCTCACACCAAACTTAATTCTATGGTTATGCAAATTTTGAAGCAAAGACCAGTGAACCAAAGACTTTAAGGGTGTGTAAGTCAGGTTCATAAATATGCAGTAAATAGAAACGAGACTTGTTTTGTAAAAGGGGAATAGGTACTTTGTTCATGATAAAGACAACATGTAACACAACATATGACCAAAAAGACTTAGGCAAATTTGACTGAATTAAAAGGGCTCTACATATGTTCAAAATTTGTTGATGCTTCCTCTCAACCCTGCCATTGTGCAGGGGAGATTCTATACAACTTGTTTGGTGGAAAATACCTTTAGAGGCATAAAATTGGGCATGATGAACTCGAGTCAGTTATTAGTTCTGATAGATTTAACGTAAGGCAATGAACCCATTTTCACCTAAAGTTTCCTTTTTTTCGCTTTATCATGAGCATTCAACCCAAACTCGAACCTGATTCACTACCAGGTTTCACTTCCACAAACCCTAACAACAACTTTGAACAAAAAACCATTTATGATCCCGTTAACATTTTGCGTGAAACATGTAAGTTTGATACTTTTTATACCATTGAATGTGTTTTGGTGGATATAGATATGTGATTAAGTACAGAGATTCAACAGACCCAAAATAAGTTTCAATTGAAGGAACTACAGCTTCGAGAGAAACTTCAAATGGAAGTGCTTTTAAGAATATAGGTTGAGGTTAAGAAAAGAGAGGAGCTTTGTGAGAAAGGGAGAAGAGTGCAAGAGAGTAACAACTCTTTGTTGAAGGAAGTGAAGAGAACTGGTTTAGTCGATGAAAATATAATAAAGAGCTCTTTATTCATATTTCCATCGACTAAACCAGTTATCTTCACTTTCTTCAACAAAGATTCGTAACTCTCTTGCACTATTTTCCCTTTCTCACAAAGTTCCTCTCTTTTCCTAACCTCATCCTATATCCTTAAAAGCGCTTCCATTTGAAGCTTCTCTTAAAGTTGTAGTTCCTTCAATTCAAACTTATTTTGGATTTTGAAAAAAAAAAGGCACGGGTCGATAAAAATTCACCTATGTTGCAAGGGGTAAATGACTATTTACGCTAAAAAAATGTTGATATATTGATAAATGAAGTGTGAGATATTTGATAAATATGTTATAAATACAAGGGGGTGTTTGACGCTTTGTCCAATTTTAAGGTGAATTTTAGTATTTAAATCGTAATTTTTTAAACAAGCATTTAAATCGTAATAAAAATGTAAAAGAATGAAATTTTGTTAAAAAAAATTTAAAAATAGTAAAAAAAAATACAATATCGATGATGCACCCCATTTGATCTAGCGAACATGATTCCTCTTCCACAGTGGAAGACCTATCGCCCTCTTCCACCCTAGCCTTTGGATGTCTTAGTTGTATGCGTCAATGAGTTGTTGATATCCGTTTTTCTCCTATACAATGTGACTCTTCTTTCAAAACAAACACAACAAATTGTACAAAAGTAAAACCATAAAAACAAAAATAAAAAACATATTCAAACCAAAACTTACAAGCAAACGATACAATAAGACAAAACATAAAATAATATTTTAGACTGACATAAAGGAGCAGGTCCTTTGTTGTTGTATAGAGGTTATTCGAGTATGCGTTAAAATCAAGATGCACTTTTTGAGTTGTTTAAAAATGAAAAGTTGTGTTTTTTAAATTTTGAATAAAAAGAAGTTTTTAGAAATAAATGCCAATTTTAAAGCTTTTCTTTTTATATTTTGATGAAAACGTTATTTTTTTCGTTTTAGGATATAATATTAAAATGAAAATATAGATTGTTTTTATAAAAGTAATGTAAATAATAATGTTTAATAATAATTATAATAATAATTGTTTTACTAGGGAACTCTTCTTTAGTGTTAATATTGTAAAAAAATCTATATTTTCTATATCCCCTAAAAAAAAACATTAAGTTGTATCCATAAAAAGAAAAGGAAAAACCTTAGAGACTCAATATCCACCAAAAGCTATTTTAGAATAGTAATTAACGAATCAATATATACTTTTCTTTATATATTTAAAAAGTATATTATTTCTAACATAATATAAAGCTATAGAGTCTAACAAATTAAATGTTTTTAATTCAAAATTTAGACAAAAAATATTTTGCTTTAAGATCTCTTTTATTTATAATTAAATTATGTCAAAGTATTTAATAGAAATTAGTTTTGTAATTATAAACTAAATTATTTAAAAATAACATTTTTTTTCCAGATGAATAAGAATATTAAGACATCATAGCGTCTAGTAGAGGGCCACACCATATATACCCTATAAAAGAAAAGGAAAATATTTTATTTATTTTTTTAAAAAAAATAACAAAGAAAGAAAGACTTAAAATAAAGTAAACCTCAAACCCTAGTCAATCATAAAAAAGAAATGTGATGTTTGCGAGTATAAAATCAATAATACCATAACCTTTTTTGTTTCTTGCTCTGTGGTTCTTGGCACCAATCATTCTTTCTGTCCATCAACATGCTCTAACAATAAACATAGATTTGAAACAGAATTAAAACATAGAAAAACATAACATAAATTAAACATAATCGAAAAAAAACCATAGTGAAATAGAGAGGAGAGAGAGAGAGAGAATTGTATCACAAAAGACTATTAAGAGAAATGAAACGTACAAGAGAGATAGAGAACAATGGCCGCCGTTTTCATTGATAGGGTTAGAAATTGAAGAGTAGGAAGAGGTTGAAGTATTAAGTGCCTTTTTAAAGACAAGAAACTAGGGTTTAGTTTGGGCCTGAATAATTAAGTAAAGTTTGGGCTTAATAATTGGGCCTGAATAGTAAAGTAAAATAATTTGAAAATGGCTCTTATTTGTCCTTTCTCACAATGTCCTGATGCAGATCCTGAATCATCACCATCACAATCATTTTTTGTCCTTTCTCACAATGTCCTGATGCACCACTAATGAAGTAGAATGTTCCTGAATTATTTAGCTTACTCAGTGTTTCCATTGTTTGAAAAAAATGTTGGTTGTGTACTTGTGTTGCATTGCAATTATTATAATTTTCCTTGCCTACTTCCATCACTAGATCCTTCTTGTACTCGAAATAAATATGGAAAATTTATAATATCCAATTTTTTTCTCATTAAAAATGTCTATTTATATTTAAGTCTTTGAAACCTTTGAATTGTGGCATGCTTGATCTTTTTTTCAATAGCACACGTAATTTTTAGGTTGGCTAGTGCTTTCTGATTTTATTTTATTTTTCCTTTTTGATATATTGTGTTATACGTACGTTATATAGTATTATTTTTTTTAAAAAGTGAACATTTGATTTTTCTGAAGTTTGGTTGGATATTAATATTTTGTAGACAATGATCAATATCATGTCATATTTTTATATTAATTTATTTTAAAATAAATTTATATTTTCAATGTATTTTATCTATAGAGTATCGATACATGACCAAATTTCAAAGTACTTAAACATTTACAACAACATTGTGTCAAAAAAAATCAATAATTTTAAAATTTTATTTTTCTTGTGACAATACAAACGAAATTTAGCTAGAAAACCATTATTTTAGTCTCTGAAAATATAATTCGTTATCACATTAGTTCATGAGTGTATCAAATTTATATATCTCAAGTATCTCATTTATTAGTAATTTTTTGGACTATATGGGGAGAGATCCAATTACACTTGTGTAACATTTGGGTAATGTTACATCGCTCAATAATGTTTTAATGAATTTAAATTTTACTAAATCCACCGTTGTATTGAAAGTTTATATCATATAGATCATTCATGTTAAGTTTTATAATAAAACTAAAACAGTTTGATATGTTATGGAGAGCTATCAAAATTAATGGTTTACACATTTTTATTGAATACCGTTAATCTTGATTTGTCCTGAAAACATTTCAAACGATTTTAGATTTTTGTAAAACTTAACATGGATGATCTATATTATATAAAGGGTCATGCTAAACAGTGCCCCCGTGTCATTGGTTAAGCATGCCAAAAAAGGAAATAAAAAATAAAATTAATATTAAAAAGATAACTTTTTATGTTTTGGAGGTATTGAATGGACGTATTTTGAGATAAAATTTCTATTTTAATATGTTTAACCAATGCCCCTGCGGCACTGTTTAACATTTTCCTTATATAAATTTGCAATCCAACAATGAATTTCATAAAATTTAAATTCGTTAAAGCGTTATTGAGCGGTGCATCTCATGTACTGGTAATTTTTTGGACTAAATTGACTAATAAAAAGCATATTTAAAGATTAACTGGACTAATTTTTTTTATTTTTTTTAAGAAAAAGTTGAGTAGCAAAGAGCTACTATCCAAAAAATATATATCAAAAAGTGACAAGAGATATACAAAAATAGGAGGGGACTAGACCAAACTTTCCATCCTAACTTTTTTCTTTTGTCAAGAGATTTAACCTTCTCTAACAAAACCCATAAGATATCAGTTTGATGATAAAATCTTGACCATAGTGGATAAAATTTAAATTTATGATGTAATTTTAAAGTTAAATTTATGACAAACATGCCTTAAAGTTAGAGGATATCACAAACATGCCTATAATTATTAATGGTATTTCCCATTTGGCTTGTCTTCTAAGTATATAAAAATGGAAAACTAATAAATATATGATAAAAGTAAATTAATATTTTTTATTTGTAGATAGATGAAATAATAAATCATTGAAAACTCATACACAGCGGAGCCACATACAAGCTTGTGGGGTGCTCATGCCTTCACAAACTTTTGAGATTTTTTTTTCTATATAAGATATATGTAGACATTTGGCTAGGCTCACATCTATATATCACCCAATAGAAACTTATTATTAGTCAAAAGCTTCATTCACTTTGACTCTATCCACCACAAAAAAAAAAAAAAAAAGCTCCACTCTCCTATGTTTTCATTCATCATCTGAATAAAAGAAAGAGGCAGGTTTTCTCCTAACATTTGTGAATGTGGAAGTAGAAATTAAATTTGGTCCATCTTTAAAAAAAATTGGATTAATAATTTTTTTTAATATATTAATAAATATAAGATAATTACATATGAATGAAAGTCAAACGGGCTTAAAGTTGCGCCGCTAACTTTTTTGAATGGCAAAATTAATTCTCTTAAAAATAACATTCTTATAAGCTATATAGGACATAACATTGCTATTCATGACATTTTGAACTCTTTATAGAAGACTCACAACTTCTTAAAAATGAAATTGGAATTTGATTTGAAAAAATTTACATAATAGTTTTGGGTTTAGGTCAAGTATACGACGAAATGTAGAGAATAATTTTGATGTATATTTATGCTCTCAAAAATAAAATAATATGCGCTTTAATGATACAAATTTATATACATGGTGCTCCCACTTTTCAAAATTCCTGGCCACGTCACTGTTGACACATACATAGTGGAAAGACAGGGGTTCAAACCCTGATTATGGCATTCAACACTAACAAGAATTAGAATTTATGAAGAAAAAAAAATTAATGTTATATAGTAGAAATGTATACTTTAAATTAATAGCATTTAATAATCATATTATAAAAACTTTACGGATCTAAATCTAATGGTAAGAGTATCTCCAATAAGGGTATCTAAGAGAGTATCATAGATTGATGATCCGTACCTTAATTTTTTTTATAATTGGAGTTCCATGACATGGCATAGAGATATAAAAAATAAGGTACCGGTATCATCAATTTAATATTACATTTTTTTTGTATACCAAATTAAATAGAATTAATGACTTGTTAATAATGTATGATACTCATAGTGGTATCACCATTGGAGCAAAACATGTATGAGTTGCATAAATATTATATGGCATTGTAGGGACTACATTTTAGTGACGTATGATACCCAAAGTGGTATCACCATTAGAGATACTCTAAGAATAATACAGATCTAAATTAAACTATTTAGAATATTAACTTAGGGGGTGTTTATTTCATGGATACTAAACATATTCCTGGGAATCCAGCATTGGAAATAAAAATTATCATATTTGGTACAAATGAATTAAATAAATTTCTCAGGAAAAAACTTATATCCGGAAAAAGATTATACCCACGAAGCCTGACTTTTTAATCCCCTGTAATATGGATGGGTAATGTTTATTCCAGGCGGTTGCCATCAAAATTTTATAAAAAATGTGTTATACCCCGCTACTAGATAACGATAATCGTTCCCTCTTTTTCTCTTATTTACGGTATCATCACTTTATCATGACAGATAAGATACCAAAAAATAATAGGCAAATATATTAATAGCGATATATAGTGGTAATCAATGGACCATGATAAAAAAGTGATTATCAATGGCAATATTGTGTTTCTGCTTATATATATATATATATATAAAAAAAAAAAAAAGAGTATTAGTAATGCTTGTTATAATCAACCTCATTTTGCATTTCTTATTGTTTTATATATGATATATATACAAATTTGAAAAATTTTGTAATCACTGATGATGAGACATGGTTGTGGACACTATGGACTTGTATATAAGTGCTCAACGTAACTTACGATTAATATTTGTACCGGTCAGGATTTTCTAGGCCCATTTAAAAGGAGAAGCCCATTTAGAAGGAACGCATCGCCTAGGCGACATCGCCTAGCAATCAATATCACCCCAACAGTTGGGCCAGTCCACTTAGATAATGAGTCAAAGCCCACTGTTCTACCCCTCAACTGCACGATCTCCTCTCTCAGTGAATAAGAAAAACGCGGGAACACCCATGATCATACAGAGAAGGAATAACTACCCACTACCTCTGATACGAGAGTGGGACAGTTATCTCACCCACATTCTTTCACCCCTCCTATATAAATAGAATGTCCATTTTTCGTAAAAGAGGACAGTGAATTTTACCCAAAGAAACAACACATATCCTTTGGACCAACATTAAGTACTTACAAATATACACCCCCTAGTTCCATACAGGAACATTTTGGCGCCCACCGTGGGGCCTGGTAAAACACTTCCCAGGCCTGACAAGAAAATTCAAAAACTGCTATCACCATGGCAGACAACAACACCCAACAGCAAATGAATCTGCAAGCCGCTGTGAACGAAATCAAACACATGTTTCTTTAAGTTTTCTGTTTTTCATTTTATTTTATTTTGGGCGTTGTAAGACAATTTAAATTAAGCAAGCAGGTGGTGGGACACTCTTTTCTCCTGGTAACACAGGAGTTTTTATCGAGGCCCATCATCCATTTTCTAACAGTCACGAGTGTCCTCTTGAGTTATAACGTAGTAAAATAAAAGCTATACGGCGCTATGACGCTAAGAGCGAAATAAAATCTACGTTCAAGGCTTACAACGCCACGTAGTGAAATAAAAGCTATACGGCGCTATGACGCTAAGAGCGAAATAAAAGCTACGTTCAAGGCTTACATCGCCACGTAGTGAAATAAAAGCTATACGGCGCTATGACGCTAAGAGCGAAATAAAAGCTACATTCAAGGCTTACATCGCCACGTAGTGAAATAAAAGCTATACGGCGCTATGACGCTAAGAGCGAAATAAAAGCTACGTTCAAGGCTTACATCGCCACGTAGTGAAATAAAAGCTATACGGCGCTGTGACGCTAAGAGCGAAATAAAAGCTACGTTCAAGGCTTACATCGCCACGTAGTGAAGTGAAAGCTACCAAAAGATAAAGACAAAAGCAAACAATACATTGCAAGGAAACGAAATACTTATTAAGACCATAAGGCTCGAAACAATACAGCAAGTGGTTACAAAGAGATATGGTGCACACCACCAGTTTATTCAATACATCACTAAACAAGAGTAAACTTCTCACTTAGGGTCAGACCTCGCCTTGAGAGGATTGGACCTAGCTGTAGACTCCACAGTGATCTGGGAACCATCACCCTCATCTGAAAAGGATTCCTCATGAGGGTCATAAGTCTTTAGAAACTCAGCATAGTCCTCATCTATCTCGTCCGAGATATCTGAAGGGGTCCTGGCGCGCCTTTTGTTGGGCGCGGTAGTTGATCCGGCCACCGGAGCAGAAGCTCCCTCGCGCCCATTTCGAGAAACAACATCATTAAGCTTAGCCGCTCCTGACTTAGATTTTAATCTAGCAGAAACCCTCCTCTTGGTATTTTTTTTTCCGTCCATTATCAAGTGTAGACATAAGGAAAGGAAGACGCAACAATATTAATAGAAGAAACTCATATTTAATGTGCATGAAACGCGTGCACCTACTCATAAAACTATGGGTGGACTCTAACGGTGGCACAGAACACAAGACGATTGAAACAAACAAAGGCAATTTGCCTCAATCGCGACGCCCCAAACAACAAGTTAAATCAATCACGCCATTACGCCGAAGCAAAAATATCATACGTAAATAAACAAAAGATATGAATGCTGGAAAAATTATAATTAAAAAGCCACGAAAGGGCCAGAATTGTCAGAGAGATAACAACAAAATATTACAAAAGCCCTTCTAAGGGGCATGGTTCATACAATCAACATAAAAATCCTCACACACGAGGAACAAGCTTGCCGTCCACAATCTTCTTCATAAAGTCTGCTTGGGCGAATTGGGCGGGATCAAGATCAAGAAATAAAACCTTCATCTGGGCCAGGGCATAGTCAAAGCCATCCACAAACTTGCCGGCCAGGGCTTCCTTCAGCTCAGTAATCTCCTCTTCCATGTCCTGCGCCTCCTCCTGAAGAGTATCCACATCAGAACGGAGATTGCTACACTTCCTCTTGAAAAGGCGTCTGGCGATTAAGTCTTCTTTTGTTTGATGAAGCCAAGCGGCAAGGGCCAGATTCCGCGCCTCAGTCATCGCGCCCAACTTCCCTGCCAGCTCTTCATACTCCTCTTTGTGTTTAGCCTTCAGCTCCTGGACAGCTTTCTCATGATCAGCAACAGTCTCGTCCAGCGAGGCTAAGTGCTCTCTCTCCAAGCGAGCAACTTCGCCATTCAGGGTTTCCTTGGCGTCCTTCAAATCCTTCTCTTGGCGCCCAGATAACACTTGGTTGAGCACCAAGCTCTTCAGCTCATAGCCCAGTGCCATCTTCCTCAGACTGCCCATATCCATGCTTTCAAAGCGCCGGCAGTCATCTTTCAACACCAGATGGTTGTTGATGAAGGAGATAGGGTCAAAGCTTTTACCCCAGGCAGAGACATTTCCTGGGGTAGCTGGAGGAGCAGGAGTGATGACAGTAGTAGCAGCAGGTTGGGAGGTTTCTTTCGTTGGCGAAGACCGAAACGCCTCAGCCGCGACCACAGCTGACTTGGAACACCTGCCAACATCAACGGAAATCCGATGGCCTTCTTCAGAATGGCCAGGTGTATCTTCCTCCAACTTCGCAGACTTGGAGGGCTTATCCTCATCAACACGCCTCCGTCTTTTGTTTCTCTTGTTCTCGCCCACCACTAAGGGCGCCAAAGGATCCACTTGGCTGACATCTACGTCGCCTTTCTTTTCTTTTGTCTTCGCCAGAAAGGACATCCACTCTTCTTCATTCAAAGATTTCATCTTCATTTTCTCTGCAAGACAAAACAAAAATTCGATTAAACTCGTGACAAAATAAAAACAGGGATAAACAAGAACAGGATCATCAACAAGCTTACTGATATAAGTGATGAGGCTAGGAAAATCAGTTTCCCGGTCCAAAATATCACGGGGATCCATGACATCAAAATTATCCAAGAAGGATAAGGTCTCCAGTTCAAACTCAGAAAGTTTGGCCTCATCTATTCCTTTGATCGCCCTAGGGCTATCAGTCCAGTAAAAGGGGAACAAGGGTTGGTCCTTTTCATCGTACATCAATTCCTTAAGCCCAGGACCGTGGCGAATACGCAGAAAAGTATTTTGGTAGTTCTTGAAGTTAGAAGCATAGAGGGTAAACAGACCCCTAGTAGCCTGACTGGTCAGAGTGACCGACTTGCCCTTGGTTAAACTCTTGATATAGTAGAAGTAAAAGAAGACGCCAGGAGAAGGTGAGACGCCCAGAGCGGAACATAACACCTCAAAACACTTAACGTACGCCCACCCATTAGGACTTAACTAGGTAGGGGCGACGTTCAAAACTTGGAGAATCGTAATTTCAAAGGCTGTGAAAGGAAGCCAGAGATTAAAGGCTTTGAAGAAGGCGTCGTACATATAGAAGTAATGAGGCGGCGTTAAATTTACTAAGCTAACACGCTCGTCCTCGCCTATAGGGTCTATGATCACTTCGCCCTCCTTCTCAGGAACAGTCAACCTAAAATCCTCTCTAAACTCTGCAATAGACGTTGCAGAATCGTATTTGGAAGCGTAATCCATCTCGGAGGGAAAAATGTACCGAAAGGGAGGATGATATAACGCCAACTCCTTTCCTGTGAAAGAAGAACGAGGAATGATTAGGCAATCACTATCGCTGTCACTCTCTAAACTACTGTCACTATGGTCAGATCCAAAAATTTCGGTGTAAAACCCCTTTTTATCCAAGGAGCCGTCAGCCCTAGTATAGTGAGAACGAATTTGCCTCTCTAAGTCCGAGTACAAAGGGGGGAATCTAGACGATCCCCCTAATTCTCTCAAAATCACCATAAAGTTTGATAAAAGAAAAAGTACGAGAAGAATAAAAACAAGATCGTACCTTTGGAAACGACTGGACGCGAGATCAAGAGAGTCAAGAGAAAGACGTAGTAGAGAAATGGTAGAAGAGAAGCGATAAAGCGATAGGAAGTTGAATTAAAAAAAAAAAAAAAAAAAGAAACCCAACGTCATATTTATAAGGTGTTGGAGGGAAAGTGGGGGAAGTCGAAAAACCAACGGGTAAAATAATAATCACTTTACCCGGTGGGTAAAGACACGCGTCAAAACAAGAACACACGTGTCGTCGGGCGAGGTTTAGAAACGTAAATTCCATACATATATATCGCCGAACGTAGTCACTGAAGAAAGGAAATCATATCTTATTTAAAGGATTCTGAATTACAACCCAAAAGGCAACGTCGGATACATAATAAAGGTGCATCAAAAGGAAAAACAGCAAATAGAAGCAACTACATAAAGAGGCTAAACCCCAACATTATCACCAGCCTCCATGGCAGCAGTCCACTGTGTCGCCAAAGCCTCCTTGCTCGCCTGAACAACCTCCAAATCTTCTCCAATCTGGTACAAAGTACGCCCCATCCTACGTTGTTGGATCTGCAGTTCCAGCAAGCTTTTCCGCTTCTGCAAAAGTTTAGTGATGTCCTCTTTGATATCCTTCTTAAGCAGTCTTCTTCTTTCTTTCAACTTAGTCGCCTCGGCTTCCAACTTCCGCTCCATAGTCTTGATCTTCTCTTCCTCGTCAAAAGAAGCGCTCAACGTCGCCTCGTACATGCGCATAGCTTCCTTGGTATACCAAGTCTCATCATTCATAGCAGTTGTGACCTTATGACTCTGAAGATCAGCACACTCCACAGAAAAGATAAAGGGGGCGTCTTTAAGCAGCTTGTCCTTGAAGGCAATACAGCGCTCAAGGAACAACAGTTCTGAAGGACTGAGATTATCTTTCTCCTCCTCTAAGTCGCCCACTAACACGCAAAATTCCTCAGTATTCTCAAGGATATCGTCCACTCCTCTGCGAAGTACCCCCCTCACAGCATTGATAACAGGAGTGGCATCTGAAGACATTGTGATTAAGAACAAAAGGAAAATTTTTAAATAGAGAATTGGGTTCAGATGAATAGGAACCAAGGAATGAGACGCCTATTTAAAGTGGCAAAGTACCTGGGAAAGTAAAAATATCCCTACCTATTTGCCAGGAAAACGTTGCAACCAACCCCAGGACCTGGCACCCTCCTCTGAAAAACGTGCATAATAAAAACTTAACGTTAACCCGTGATATCCTCTAAAGCTGGAAAAACGCAACAGCCTACACTGTCAGCACCGCGCCTCCCCTGGAGCCTAGTGCTTGGGGGGCTGTGTACCGGTCAGGATTTTCTAGGCCCATTTAAAAGGAGAAGCCCATTTAGAAGGAACGCATCGCCTAGGCGACATCGCCTAGCAATCAATATCGCCCCAACAGTTGGGCCAGCCCACTTAGATAATGAGTCAAAGCCCACTGTTCTACCCCTCAACTGCACGATCTCCAATAAGAAAAACGTGGGAACACCCATGATCATACAGAGAAGGAATAACTACCCACTACCTCTGATACGAGAGTGGGGCAGTTATCTCACCCACATTCTTTCACCCCTCCTATATAAATAGGAGGTCCATTTTTCGTAAAAGAGGACAGTGAATTTTACCCAAAGAAACAACACATATCCTTTAGACCAACATTAAGTACTTACAAATATACACCCCCTAGTTCCATACAGGAACAATATTCATTTATTTATATACTCTGTTCTATTCAAAGAATATTAATTTTTTTATTTTTGGTACATTCAAAGAATATTAATTAATGCATACCCTAAATATTATTTTAAAAAATTTATCAATTATATATAATTTTCTTTACATATCTAAAAAGTATTTTATGGTAGACCTAATTATAGGTTTGCAAAGGAAATTTTGGTCTACATCTTCCTCGATATTTTATTAAAAGATTAAATGTACTTTTGATGCTCATATTTTGATATTTATGAACTTTTGATCATCTATTTTAAAATTTAATTTTTTGGTCTCCTATTTTAAAAGCCAACATATGTTTTACTCCCCCTCTCCTTTTTTTATCATGTGGTGCAGTTTTTTATGGGTTAGTTTTCTTCCTGCAACAACAAAACACCACTAAAAAACAAAAAACAAAACACCATATTGATCAACATCATTAGGGCTGACAATAAACCGAACCATTTCGAAAATAGTTCGAGATTCGATTCGCTAATTAACTCGTTGAATTTGGTTAATGAACCAATTGAGCTGGATTTGAGCTGGAAATTAAGTTCGATAATTAAATAAGCCGAACATGAACGCTATGCAGTTCGACTCGTTTGATTCATGAACCACCTCGATATATATATATATATATATATATATATATATATATATATATATATATATATATATATACACACACACACACACACACACACACGCACACACGCACCTTACACTTTTTAAACTTTTTCTTTTATAAAAATTCTGATGTAAAGATACCAATAGAAACTTTTTTTCAATTAATATAATGCATTAATATACTTATTTTTATTTATTTTTTAGTTTGTTTCAATGTCTTTCTTTCATTGTAGCTTTGAATTAATTTGCTATTGGAATAATTTTGTTATATTTCAATTTCTTTCTTTTTAAAAAATTAATTTAAAAAGTGAAATATCTAAAATTTGATTTTTTTTTAACAAAAAAATTACTTTTAAACTATGTGATTCGAGCAAATGAACTGAACTTAACGAGTCAAACCGAACTGCTCGTGAGCTACAAACAAGCCGAACTCAAACTCAAAAAAATAGTTCGTATCGAACTCGAGCCAAGTTTGAACCGAACTAATTCTTATCGAGTCGAGCTCAGACAGGTTCGACTCGACTTATTTCCAACTCTAAATATCATCATTAAATTATAAACAAAATCTCAAATTTAAAAACATAAATTCCAAAAGTAAGAACACTCTTGAATTCTTTTTTATTTCCTTTGATCTCTTCAATGGAAGCTTCTTCTATGTTGATTACAAGGATATCTTCCAACTCTTCGTTTTTGGATCAAGGTTTTCAATTTCTTGAATTGATTGCAAAATTCTTTTCTCTATTTCACCATTGTTATCCTCTGCAACTGAATGAACTCGATGACGACGATGATGACAACGGCGAAGAAGACGACAGTTTAATTTGGCGGTGGATTAAGAATTCTAGGTACACGAGATCTGACATCAACATTCAACTGAGTCCTAGAATCGGCGATTCCTTCGAGTTACATCGAAAGTAATGTGGTGGAGGAGGTGTGGTGATGGTCGGAGACGGTGGCGATGAACCAAGAAGGTGGAGGTGGCTGTTGTTTATTCTTCTGCGACGGAGTACTGTGTACATGCATTAGTGACTGTGACAGTGACTTGATGTTCCAAGGTGTTCATAGATTTGATATTTGTGTTTTTAAATTTGGGATTTTGTTTTTAATTTTATGAAGATGTTGATCAATTTGGTGTGTTGTTGATGATGAAGAAGAAGGATTATTTTATTTTATTTTTTGGTGTAAATCGGGTATCCTATGCGGGCAACTGCAGAGACTAATCCCTCGAGCCTTGTGGGACCCAAATGGGTGGCAAACTCTCCCTAAGAGTTTTAACACTGCTGCATGCCCAAGCCAGGGATCGAACCCAGGACCTTGGTTAAGTTAGAAGAGACCCGCGCCATCTCATCTAAGTGCTCTTAGGTAGGATTATTTTATTTTTGTTGACAATAAGAAGGGGTGTTTTTTTTTGTAAAAAAATTATAATAATTTTGATTTTAGTCCCTACATTTTATTTTATATTTAAGAATAGTACCTACATTTTTAAAATGATTAAAATCTTATAAGTTTTTCTGTCATCCAGTTTGGTCCTTCCTTTGTTTGGTTAACGAAATAGTGATGTGGCACAGTGCGAACCCATTTTTCTAATTAGCTAACAAATCACGAGGCGACACGTGTCAATTTTTAGTGACATTTTTAATTAGTAAGCAAACTATTTTAAAATTTAAATATCTATTTATTTTTTTAAAAGAAAAATTAAAATAAAAGAATGTGTTCTTCCTCGTCTTCATCGGAACTTCAACAACAACAACAACCAGCAACTTCAATCTTTTCATCAAACTCATTGAAACCACTCAGTACATCGCCACTGTCGACACACGTCACTTAATCCCAATTGTCGGCCAGCCACCCACAACATCAGTCTCCACCGTACCCGAACAGTTTGCCGAATATCATGATTCTAAACATGCCCAAATAAATGTCTCATATTCAAAAATAATTCTAAGCATGCCCAAACTCTCTTGTTATATAGCAGTTTCGATGAGTTTATTTAGCAATGACATTTGTTTTGCAAAAATTTGGCAATGAGATTTTAGATATATTTCTCCAGGATTTTTCTAGATTTTGAAACAGAAAAGCTAGATCTATGTTAATAATGGTTTGTTGTTGTTGATGTTGTTCCTCTCTTTGTTTCTTTTGTTTTCTCTACAATTTGTTGATTTGTATTGCTTGATGGTTGAAATTTTTCTTTGTAATTTTTTTGGGTTGTTGTTTTTGCTTGAGTGTTGAAATTGAGATGGAGGGGGTTGTTGGTTGAAAGTGACGATGATTGGGTTTTTTTATGTTTTTTTTTTGTTTATATTAAAATTTTATTTTTAAATTTAATTTAATAGAAATTAATGCCACAATAGAAATCAGTTAAAAATTTAACACCGAGGACTAAATTTGATAACAGAAAAATTTATAGAATTTTTTTTAATTATTTTTTAAAATATAGAGACTATTTTTAGACCATTATAATTTTATGGTAGACCCAAAACTTCATAAAATTATAATGGTCTAAAACTAATCCATACATTTTAAAAATAATTTTAAAAAACCCTCTAAATTTTTCCGTCATCAAATTTAGTCCTCGCCGTTAAATTTTTAACTGATTTCTGACGTGGCATTAATTTCTATTAAATTAAATTCAAAAATAAATTTTAATATAAACAAAAAAAATCCAATCATTGTCACTTTCAATCAACAACACTCTCCATCTCAATTTCAACACTCAAGCAACAACAACAACCTAGAAAAATTACAGAGAAAAATTTCAACCATCAAGCAACACAAATCAACAAATTGTAGAGAAAACATAAGAAACAAAGATAGGAACAACAACAACAACAGAACATTGTTAGCATAGATTTAGCCCTTCTGTTTCAAAATCCAGAAAAATCTTGGAGAAAGATATCTAAAATCTTATTGCCAAATAAACTCACCGAAACTGCTGTATAACAACAGAGTTTGGGCATGCTTAGAATCATTTTTGAATATGGGACATTTATTTGGGCATGCTTAGAATCATGATATTCGGCAAACTATTCGGGTACGGTGGGGACTGATGTTGTGGGTGGCTAGCCGGCAGTTGGATTAAGTGACGTGTGTCGACAGTGGCGGTGTACAGAGTGGTTTCGATGAATTTGATGAAAATATTGAAGTTGCTAGTTGTTCCGATGAAGACGAGGAAGAACACATTCTTTTATTTTAATTTTTCTTTTAAAAAAATAAATAGGTATTTAACTTTTAAAATAGTTTGCTTACTAATTAAAAATGTCACTATAAGTTGACACGTATCGCCACATGATTTGTTAGCTAATTAGAAATTCGTCTGGTTCTGCTTAAGTCTGTATTGACATCTCTTCCTGTCTATGCGCTTTCCTTCTTCAAAGCTCCCTCAGGTATCATTTCTTCTATTGAATCTCTTTTAATTAATTTTTTTTGGGGGGGGGGGGGGGGGGGGTGGCGGGGGGGTGAGGATACTAGGAAAATCTCTTGGGTTACCTGAAAAGCTATTTGTTTACGAAAGGAGTATGGAGGACTGGGGGTCAGGAAGTTGAAGGAGTTTAATTTGGCTCTTTTAAATAAATGGTGTTGGAGGATGTTAGTGGACAGAGAGGGTTTGTGGTTTAGAGTATTGGTTGCTCGATACGAGGTGGAGGGAGGTCGGCTCAGAGATTGAGGGCGACGAGGATCTGTGTGGTGGAGGGAGATGGCGAGTATTAGGGAGGGAGGGGAGCTAGGGGGCAGATGGTTTGAGGAGCATGTGACGAGGAGGGTGGGGGACGGGACATATACTTTTTTCTGGACTAATCCCTAGGCGGATGAGGTTCCTTTGTGTGAGCGGTTTGGGTGCCTTTTTGATCTGGCGGAGACCAAACTGCGCACGGTGGCCGAGATGTCCTTGTTATGGTGGGGAGCAGAGGGGGCGGCGGGGGGGCTTGGGTGTGGCGGAGGCAGTTGCGGGGGTGGGAGGAGGAGGAGCTGAGGGAGTGTCAGTCTTTATTACTCACCCTTTCTTTGTAGGATCGGTCTCCAGATAGGTGGCAGTGACAGCCTGACCCTGAGAAGGGCTACACTGTCCCGAGAGCTTATCAGCTTTTGACTTCCGAGGTTTCAGTTTCTTTGGATGATGCGGCTCACCTTATTTGGCATCCTCAGGTTCCGTTGAAGGTTTTCATCTTTGTGTGGCGTCTTTTGCGTGACAGGTTGCCAACAAAAACCAACCTGGTCACTAGAGGCATATTACCTTCTGCAGCTCAGTTATGTGTAGCGGGATGTGGCGAGGCGGATTGGCACTCCGGCGATGGAGTTCACATCATTACGTGATCACTTTGTTCATTTTACTTCTTCAGCAGGTGGTTCTCGGGCACGTCGTTCCTTTTTACAGCTCATCTGGCTTGCTTGCGTGTGGATTGTGTGGACGGAGAGGAATCACAGGCTTTTTCGAGGCTCAGCTAGCACTAATTCTCAGATGGTAGACAAGATCAAGCTTTTCTCTTTTCGATGGTTGAAGGCGACAAGTGTTACCTTAGCCTTCAACTACCATAGCTGGTGGTCTAGTCCATTGTTTTGTTTGGGCCTTGTATGAAGTATTTGTTGATGTATTTATTTTTCCTTTCTTGTAAACGTTGGTGATCTACCTTAGCACATCTTATGCTAGGGAAATTGTGTTATATATATATATATATATATATATATATATATATATATATATATATGGGTTTTGCTAATGCACACCCACTATTTTTCATGAAGGTGTACATTAGCAACATACACCTTAAGGTGTATTTAACTACTTTTTAATTATCAGTTGCTAATACACACCTTCTAAAAAATAAGTGGGTGTACGATAACAAAGGTCTATAGAAGTTGCTAACTTACACCCACCTATATTTTAGAAGGAGTGTTTTAGTAACATGCACCTCAAGATGTATTTAACAACTTTTAGTTATAACTTGGTAAAACACTCCTTCTAAAAAATAACCGGGTGTACGTTAGCAAAACCATATATATATATATATATATATATATATATATATATATATATATATAATTTTGGCTTGTTGAAAAAAAAAAATTAACCAAGCAAAATGAAGTAGTGACAAAACCAAGCCAAAATCAATCTACAGTAAATTAATTGAATTTATCGAATTTGCCCCTTTCAACAATCTAGCAATTTTCAATTCTGAGTTTTTATTTTATTTATTGCAAATTTAAGTGAAAAACAAAGTTTTATTTCATTTTTTAAAGTATTAAATTAATAAAAAGTAGAGGATTTGTTTCCTAAAATAAAATCTTGCATTTAATGGAGCATTGTGATATGAAAACATTTATTGGAGCATTCTAATTTTTTTTTTCTAGGGTTTAAGGGTTATTTGGTTTGGGTTTAGGATGAATGTGATATGATGAATGGAAGAGAAAAGAAGAACACCTTGAAGAACATGACAAACAATTGATGAACATGAATAATGTTGATGAATATTGATGAACGTGAATTGTTGAACAATCTGCAATCATTTTCAGACTTTTTTTATAATAAATAAAATACATACTATTTAATTAGTTGGCATTAAAAATATATATATAAAATAAACTAATTCCACGTGTACATGCCACGTCATCTAAATGGTAAAGTCACATGTCAAGTTGTACAATAGAGGGTAAATGAGGAAATATTCATATTGTGGGGTTGGTTTTGAAAAAAAAAAAATTAGACAGGAGTAAATCAAAATTCGTCTATTTTGCAGGGGTAAATGACTATTTACGCTAAAAAAAAGCTCATATATTGATAAACGGAGTGCGTGGTATTTGATAAATGTGTTATAAATATAGAGGGGTGTTTGACGCTTGAGGGTGAGTTTTTTAGTATTTAAATTGTATTTTTTTAAAACAAATATTTAAATCATAATAAAACTGTAAAAAAATAAATAGCAAATTTTAAAAAAATAAATTAAAAAACTAGTTAAAAAAAAATACAGTACCGATGATGCACCCATTTGATCTAGCAAACATTATTCCTCTTCCACAATGGAGGACCTATCCCCCTCTTCCACCATAGCATTTGGATGCTTTAGTTGTATGAGTCAATGGGTTGTTGATGTCCTTTTTTCTCCTATACAATGTGTGATCTTCTTTCAAAACAAACACAACTCCTATACAATGTGTGATCTTCTTTCAAAACAAACACAACAAATGGTACAAAAGTATAACCATAAAAACAATAAAAAAAACATATTCAAACCACAACTTACACGCAAACAATGCAATAGAACAAGACATAAAACAACATTATTTTATATTAACATGAAGTAGCTGGTCCTTTGTTGTTGTATAGAGGTTATTCGAGTATGCGTAAAAATCAAGATGCACTTGTTTTTTTAGTTGTTTAAAAATGAAAAGTTGTGTATATTAAATTTCGAATAAAAAGAAGTTTTTAGAAATAAATGCCAATTTTAAAGCTTTTCTTTTTATATTTTGATGAAAATGTTATTGTTTTTTCATTTTAGGATATAATATTAAAATGGAAATATAGAATTTTTTTAATAAAAGTAAAGTTGATAATAATATTTAATAATTATAATAATAATAATTATAATAATAATTGTTTTACTAGAGAACTTTTCTTTAATGTTAATATTGTTAAAAAAAACTATATTTACTATATCCCCTATAGAAAAACATTAAGTTGTACCCAAAAAAATAAAAGTAAAACATTAGAGACTCGATATCCACCAAAAGCTATTTTAGAATAGTAACTAATCATGTATACGCTTCTTTATATATTTAAAAAGTATATCATTTCTAATAGAATATAAATCTAGAATATAAATATAAAGAGTCTAACAAATTAAATGTTTTTGATTCAAATTTTAGATAAAAAATATTTGACTTAAAGATCTCTTTTATTTATATTAAATTATGTCAAAGTATTTAATAGAAATTTGTTTTGTAATTATAGACTAAATTATTTAAAAAAAAATTCAGATGAATAAGAATATTAAGACATCATAGCGACTAGTAGAGGGCCAGACCATATACCCTATAAAGAAAAGGAAAATATTTTTTTTTTGGAAAAAAAACAAAGAAGGAAAGAAAAACTTAAAATAGAGTAAACCTCAAACCCTAGTCAATCCTAAAAAAGGACTACTAATGTGGATGTTTGCGAGTATAAAATTAATAATAGCATAACCTTTTTTGCTTCTTGCTCTGTGGTTCTTGGCACCCATCATTCTTTCTATCCATCAACGTGCACTAACAATAAACATAGAACTGAAACTGAATTAAAAGATAGAAAAACATAACATAAAACATAATCGAGAAAAAAAACCCTAGTAAAATAGAGAGGCGAGAGAGAGAGAGAGAAAGAGAGAGAGAGGGGGGGGGGGGGGGGGGGGAGAGAGAGAATTGTATCACAAAAGACTATTAAGAGAAATGGAACCTACAAATAAGATAGAGAACATTAGCCGCCGTTTTCATTGATAGGTTTAGAAATTGAAGAGTAGGGAGAGACTCAAGTATTGAGTGCCTTTTAAAAGACAAAAAACTAGGGTTTAGTTTGGGCCTCAATAGTTAAGTTAGTTTTGGGCTTGAATAATTGGGCCTGAATAGTAAGGTAATATAATTTGAAAATAGCTCTTAAGGCCCCCTATGTTGCTCACAAGCCTTCAAAAAAAAAATTCAAAAGTACCCTCCATTTTGAGTCTAATATGGATGAGATTGTAGGATCCGAAATGGACTTTAATTTTGGAAGATAAGTTCCCATTGAGTGGTAATGCAAAACGCTCCATGGCAAGGAAAAAAAAATGAAAGACTTCATGTAAGAAGAATATGGGAACGTAGCTTCCTAATATTTTTGTTGCAATCGGAACGTAAATTCTGAAACCTCATGAGATACGGGAACGTAGCTTCCTAATATTTTTGTTGCAATCGGAACGTAAATTCCCATTAAAGTTCGGAAGATATCGTCCCATCACATTTAAGAAGGTATCTACCAATGTGCAGGTAAAAAATTCAAAAAATTATAATTTCTGAAACCTCATGAGATATGAGAATGTAGCTTCCTAATATTTTTGTTGCAATTGGAACGTAGATTCCCATTAAAGATAACTTCTAAAATGTTACATTTTCGACCCGTATCTTCGGAAAGACATTCTTTTTTTAAAAAAAAACCCTAAAATGGTGTGAATAAATTAATGGTCTAAGTTTTAATCAGATAATATATCAATATTTTTGCAAGTATCAATTGCATAACATTCATTTTCAAGACATGAAAAAATTAAGAAACATTTAAAACACAACAGCAACAACAACAACAACAATAATAATAATAATAATAATAATAATAATAATAATAATAATAATAATAATAATTATAGAATGTATACTACCATGAAATAATATTCCAAACAAATTCTATGACATTATTATAAAGACAAATCCTATGACCTTAATTTCATAGCAAAGCTAGAATAAGATTTAAGGCAAACAAAATTAAAAGACACATGGAAAAATGAAAACTAATTGCACACTATTATTAGAAAACAAATTTAATTTCCCAATTACACTCAAATTAAATGGGAAGAAGCAACAAATGCTAAAACAAAGATAATTTCAAAGACACCAATTGAAAAAACAGGAACATGGTAGGCAGAAGACTTGGGATGAACATCCTGAATCATCACCATCACAATCATTTTTTGTCCTTTCTCACAATGTCCTGATGCACCACTAATGAAGTAGAATGTTCCTGAATGATTTAGTTTGAACTCAGTGTTTCCATTGTTTGAGAAAAATGTTGGTTGTGTTGCATTGCAATCATTGTAATTTTCCTTGCCAACTTCCATCACTGAATCCTTCTTGTACTTAAAATCTACACACATAAAAAACATGGAAAATTTTTAATACCCCATTTATTTGTTTTTTTCATTAAAAATAGTCTATTTATATTAAATTCTAATTTAAAAAAAGTTGTGACTATGATCACAGCCGAGAAGGTTTATGATGTAACTACAATTGTGATGTCGAACTACTAAAAAAGTTGAAATAGATAGAAAAAAAAATTAAAAAAAAAAAATCTCACCAAATATGGCATATTTAACACTTAACAAGAACTTAGAAACAAATTTTACATTTTTCTATCTCTAAATTTTCTTTCCTATTTCAACTTTTATAGTAATGAAAATTTAAAACCTACATAATTATTGTATGCATGAAGTAAAAAGAAATTAAAGAGTGACAAAGTGCATACGGATGGAGTCACCAATTTGGAACCTATTATTGGATGCCCAAACATTGTACATATCAGTGTCATTGGAAGGTGGAACAATCCAACCTTTTAAGCCACCAACTTGAAATTCATGAGAAGAAGCTACAATAGAAAATTGTAGACAAGAGAAAATAGCAAAGAGAAGCACAAGTTGAGTGGTGGAACTCAAAAAGGAAGTAGAAGAAGCCATTATTTTCAAGTGTGTTATGGGGGTCCGAATAGTAATGTGATTGGTGCAAGAGTTTTTTTAGTGGTGAAAGTTTAAAGGAATTAATTGGTAAGTTTAATTTATAGATGTGGTGATAGAAAGAGTGGTGAAGTTGGTTTTAGAAGAGTTGGATGTGAAATGGAGGTAGTGGGTAGTTACATGGATATACAAGTCATATATATGTTATCTTTGAACATTATATTTGATAATTAATTAATTAATTGCATAAACGAAGTTGCAAAATATATTAGAGGGAAAAACAATATATACATACAAGATACAAAAAGAAGACATTTAGGTAATTAATTTGATTTAGTCAATTGGGTCTTAGCTTACAAAAAACATTGGGCCTCAATTAAATTAACAAAATTGAGTTTATCAACAAAAAAAAAATAACAAAACTGAAAATGTTCATATAAGAAATTTAGAGGGGAGCACAATTTACATACAAATACAATGTTTTAACTTGTTATTTTTTTGTAAAAAACAATTGTTACTTTTCTAAGTAGTTTTCATGAGTGAAAAGGGACAAAATTCAGGTATATATGCACAATTTACATACAAATACAATGTTTTAACTTGTTATATTTTAAATATCTTTATTTATTAATTTGTATCTCATCTAATTGAACTATATAAAGGTCTCACCAATTTCCTCTCTAATTTTATTTTTAAAACATTGATGCATAAACTCTAATTTTTGTTGAGTATATGAATCACTTAAATAATCACAGGGACCACAATTTGTTATCGATGGTTAGAATTATTTGGAGAGTTATAAAAAAGGTCTTAGATTTGGTATGTAATTAATTATTTTTTGTTCGTAGACGAAATGTCAAGCACCGCTGAAATTGTCTTTACACGATTTTTTTCATTTATCATCATCTTTTAATCAAATGTATTGCCTTAGGATTATTTTCTACATACTTTCAAGTTTCAACCCAATTCTATGATTCTTCACATTTTTCTTTGGAATTGTCATTCACAAGTAGCTGTAGACTATTAACAAGGCATATATAATATGATACATTATTTTTCATAATAATATTACTACAATGAAGTTTCTGAATCTCTTCCATGTTCAGATTCTTCATCAGAAGAACCACTACTTTTGTTGATTTTGAAGGATTTCAAACTAAAAATCCTAGGAAAAGCACTCTTTGATCTGATTATTGTTGAAGTTCCATGTTTATCAGCAAGCTCTTCGGATAATGTGTTCACAAGAACATCGAATCGCCTTTTGTATGTCGGAAATCTTGTGATAAATTTGGTGATACCTTGAAGCCTTTGCAATAATAAGTACAAAAGTTATTGAAAATAACTAATCAGTTTAACAGAGATTCACTTTCGGTGTAAATTAGTTTTATACTGATATTCGATGAGAATTCATCATATTGCAGTATAACCCTACTTTGCAACCGTATTTTAAAAATAACTTCAAAATACTGAATTCTTATTGGATGTCAGTGCAAAACTAATTTATGCTGAGAGAATATATTCCATTTTATTGTAAATAATTTAGTTACTTGATTTATTGTGATATTTACCTTCTAGCCAATGCATCGAGCTCGGCGAGTTTGCGGTCGGATTCGGGAGGAGGTCCAAAAGTTAAATTTTTTACCCTATCAGAATCACAATTGAAGAGAACTAATTTGCAGAGGTAGTCCTCTTCTGATATAGAAAGATTTTCAGCTTTGATTTGATCTTTAATGATCAAAAGTGGATTAAGGAACCATTCAAAAAACTTCTCCTTTGGTCTGTTTGTTGTAGTTAGTTCAGTATCATCAGCTACATTGAAGAAGTTAGAAAAAAATCACTTATTCCATAATGACTAAAACTTAAAAGCAAATGATCTTGACTATTAGAAGAAAAATAGGAAGAAAAAATATAACTAAATTAATGACCTGTTTGGATTGACTAGTTTGATCTTGTCTATTAGCCTAATAAACACTTGTGATACTGTTTGAGAGAGCTTCACGGAACAACATATGACATGTCCATTAGCTATTTTCAACTTATTTCTATAAGCTCTCGAGGATAACTTATAAAAATAACCTATAGCTTATATACAACAATTTGACTTAATTTTTATTTTTTTATATAAATAGTTCATACATAAGTACTTATATGACAAGCACTTAATTAAGCTGTTTATCCAAACAAAGCCTAAAGACAACTAAAACAGTAACAAGTAGTTAACTTACTTATCAATATACCGGGGGAATCGGCTTTAATAGAGCGTAAAAGAGCCTGAAGTAGACAATAAGCTGGCAAACCAATACTAATGACTTTACTCTCTTTACCAAACATGGCTTCTTGAATGTCATCATGTGTTATTAGTCCTTGAGTAACCAATGTTTCTCCTACTTGAAGACATTCCTTGCACAATCCATCCAATAACTACATAACTCATGAGCAACATTTATTTAGTAGTTTCAAATTACGAGTTGTTCGGTCAAAATATAACAACTCGCATTTTAACTTTGCATTTTGACTCAAATCACATAGTTGAAATGTCAGCCATCTGATTTTGATCAAACAATGTGACATGCGATTATAGCAAATGTGTGAAAACATGATTACCTCAAATGGTTTTAACTCGGCTATGTTATTAGTTAGAGAAATTGTACGCGAAATAGTCTTTGTTAAGGTCTTAGTTCTTGAGAAAGAATTTGAATGTGAAGTTGTTTGTGATATTTCAATCTTTTTTCGTCGATATTTAGGCCTGTCCAACACAAGTCAAGAGCATCATTAACTTCAAATCTCGAAACAAGTATTAGGAAGGAAACAAGAATAAAACCTTGGGAAGCATGATCCTTCCGGCATGTCAAGAACATCATTACTATACTCGTCGTAAAGAGACAATGTTGCAACAATGTACCGAAGACCAAACACGAAAGAAGACTCCTGCATTGTTATCTCTCTATATGTCAATGTTGGTATTTGTTTGTGTCAGTGCTTCATATAGCGCACAGCACAATAGTCTATAGCAACAAAAATATCTTATTGAGAGTTAACCTGATAGGCAACAACTCCAGCGCGAGCACCGAGAAAGACACTTGCTATCACAGATGCTAGAAACGCGACGATGACAGCCAATGGCCATAGAAGGATAGCTAGACCTGCAAAAGGCATACATATTGTCTCCAAGAAAGGGCCTTCACGACCGATGAGGTCACGAAACAAACGGTTCCACCCTTTGAAAAGCATGTATGGAACTTTACATATAGCAACCAATGATATAATCGGCACATCAACTATGATTCCAAGCATTGCAGCTACGATAGCACCAGGAAGATAATGTGGCCTGCATAAAAAAAAACTGTTGAGTATGACTCATATTCACCGATAAGTGAGCAGTGTTGAGTATGACTGATATTCACGGATAAGTGAACAGACGCTTGAGTGTAATGTAACGACATCAAACCTGATCTCATAATATTTTCCGATTGGTGGTCCTTCTTGTCTTAGGTCATCCATAACAGAGAAATAAGTATGGAAGCATGCATCTCTTACATCCTTCACAATATCAAAGCTCTTCAAAATACTGCTCCATGTTCCATCCTATGGAGGCAATATGAAATCAGAAGAAACAGATATTTTGACATACAAATTCGAAAACAAATTTCGATAGTGATTTGGATTGTTGCCACAGGGTGTTGAAACTCATTAATCGTCTACCGGACATAATGAACTGCGTTTTTGAACTCACTAATCACAATTTTCAGGCGTTCCGCGTTCGTATATACATGACTTTCAAGTGCTCAAATATGTTTGATATGCATATATATTAAGCACATTTCGTGTTCAAATATACACCTGAAAATCGTGATAAATAACATTCAAAGTCATAGTTAATTGTGTTCAATAGATATATAACGAGTTGCGATACCTTGTTCTATATATTAACCATCAACTGAATATAACTAACCATGTATTTAAACTATATCGAACATCGAAGATCATTGTCCCTTTTTTGTATCAAAATAAGAGAGCTCAATGAAATTTCTTTGTATTGAACAACAAAAACAACAAAACATAAATAACAATTACTTTAAAAACTTTCAGAAAACAAAAAAACATACAACAAAACAGTGGAGAATTTTGTTCTTTTTTCCTTCTTCAATAGCTTGAAAAGTAGCAAACAATGGTGAAAGAAATCCATAGACTATTCCACCTAAAATACTTCCAACAATTCCAATAACTGGCCATGAAATCAACAACACTGGTAGTAGAATTGTGCATATCACAAGCTTCAATAATGGTCCTAATTGTTTACATCTGTAGTAAGTTAGGAAAATCAATAGGATTAAAACAGTAAAAAAAGAGCGAAGACCCATTTTGGTCTTTTACAAATTTCAGACGAGACATTCCAGTCACTGACAAAAATAAAATCCAAATTAATCCTTGTCATTTTCATATTGAGGACACATTAGTCCCTCTGTTATAACGAATCGAGGACTAGTTTGTCCTCAATATGAAAATGTTAGGGACTAATTGGGATTTTATATTTGTCAAGGATGAATTGTCTCGTAAAAAATTTGTAAGGGATCAAAATGAATCTGCACTTAAAGAAAAAAATCTAAAAAAATTGATAGATGTTGAAGATAAGAAAAGTACCTTAGAACACAATAATATGTCCAAATAGTATGTATGCACCAAAGACCAAGTATGATAGCTGAATTTCCAATTGTCATTATTAAGCATATTAATGGACAGAAAATGATACCTGAAAATAAATAGTTAGAGAAATGTAAGCTTACAATCATACTCATAGTTATAAATTGCAATCTACAACCGTAATCGCGGCCGAAATATAACGGTTTGATACGAGCCGATCCATAGAATTTAGGTGTCTGTACGCTTATGATTATTCATCGTTTTTATATTTTTTACCGAAAAATCATCAATAATTCCTTCATAATCAAGTTTCTTTGTAAACTCATTTTAAATAGAAATCAAAGTAAGAAAATTAGTTTGTCTTTTAACATAGTAAATTGCGAATACTATTTAATAACTTCAATTTCGGAGCCTTAAACAGGCCCTTATCTCAATCGTGTTCAAGCTTTCATTGGCTTAGAGGTCTCTGCAACAACATCACAACTGCATTTGCCCACATTTTATCGCAATATAAAGTTCGAAGTGTAACTGCGGGCCATAACCTCAAGTTATAGCCATGAACATACTCCTCATGTAGAACATACTCTACCATTGCTAGATGAAGATAAAGCATGAAAAAACTCACAAATATACAATAGAGAAAAATTACCTTTAATGTTGCCTAGAATAAAAAGGCAGATGAAATATGGTAGAAAGCATAACAAGCTCCATAATGATGACCAAAAATCCTCAGGAGGTTCCATTAAATTGTTAAAATTGATACTAAAAACTAAAATTGATACTAATAGTCATCATATATGTAGAAGAACAACAAAAGGGTGACTCCTAATCCTCATTTTCTTCCCTATTTTTTTTCTTGGAACTTTTTGCTTAAATTATTTGAAATTCTTTAAAAGGGTACACAAAGATTGTGTTCATATATATTTTTGGTAAAAGAATAGTTTATATATATTTTTTGAAAAAGAATGAAGGAGTGTCACATAATGCTTAAGCCAAATCCACATGTATTATCATATCTTTAATCCTTTTTTGATCTTTCTTAAGTGCTCATTTTGGGCTTAAAGCAAAGGAAAGTGCGTGTTTATGGTGACTTGTGTGATGAGATGCCATCTTTTTATCATTTGAAAAGAAAAAAGGACCACTTTGAACGTGAGCTAGATTGCATTAAGTATGTGTGCTATACTAAAACACTCATATCTTTCTATTTCTTTTTTGAGTGTATATTTATGAAAGTGCAGAGATTAATTCATCAAAATAATTGTGATCAATTAAGGGTATGATTTCTTTTAACATATATTTTTTTCACACGCATTGATAATCAAGAGTCGAACTCTTAACCAAAATTAATTAAGAGAACTAAATATCTGTACTTATGTTGCATTATATTAATACACTTGCAATTTTTGTTAGAACTAAATCAATTTAATAAAATTGATTTATATGTAATCGTCGAATGTAAAACTCTTAATAATTTTAGACGTAATACTATACAATGTCAATCTAATTGTATAGTAATTGTGTCTAAGAGCTCTTTCTTTGTGTGTAAAAAAACACTTTTTTTAAACAAAATAATCAACTATTATCATTTTCATCCCATTGTTAGGGATTTTAGAAAAAATCCAAAATATATTTTAAATAGCTTCCCTTAAAGGTTTTTTTTTATAACTATTATATTTTTCAAATACAAGTAATTTAAAAACTAATTTTGAATAGCTTCACCAAAAAAAAAATTGATGACTAGTTTATTTTTTCAAATAGAAGTAATTTAAAAACTAATCTTTAAGTTATTGAGTATAAATAAATTGAACAAAAAGATAAAACTTTATATTAAAGTTAAGTAGTACAAAATTAAAAAATTGTCATAAATTTGTTTGGCATGGATTTTGCTTTTTGTTTCCCATGATTTTTTTCCTTTTTCATTTAATAATTTTATGCTATGTTTTTCTGCATGCACTTTTTTTGTTGGGGATAAAACTCAATGACAAAGAACATAGAAGAAAGAAAATGATGAAGAGAAAATGAAACTTAAGAAAAGAAGGAATATAGAAATCTTATTCACAAAAATCGTTATTATTTACATGTGAAATTACACCCGTATTTATACACAGCTACCTAACGGATAACTTCAAACTAACTACCAAAACAGAAAAACATAACTGAACAGAGGTTCAGAAAACAGAGCTTCAGAACAAACTGAGCTTCAGAAAACTGATGAGCTCCAGAAGCTGCTGAGCTTCAGAACCTGATACACTTCATAAGCTTGAGAGCTTCAGAAGCTAGGAGCCTTCAGAAGCTGCAACCATGTTTCAAAGCTTGGCTTACAAAACCAATACTCCTCCTTAAGACAAGCTATCGAAACATACAATCTCTATCTCCCTCCTGAGCTTGAGGAACTGATCTCTCTTCACAGCCTTAGTCATTATATCAGCTTGTTGATTCTCAGTGGGGCAATACTCCAGAATCAACTTCCCCTTATTAACTTGGTCTCTGAGAAAATGAAACCGAGTTTCAATGTGTTTGCTCTTGCCATCATGACTAACAGGATTCTTACCCAAATTGATTGCTGATTTATTATCAAGCTTCAGCACCACTGTGATGTCTTCAACAATGCCTATCTCACTGAGAAGTGATTGCAACCAATTAGCTTGACAAGCTGCTAAAGAACCTGCTACGTACTCTGCTTCACAGCTTGAGAGAGCTATGACTGACTGTTTCTTAGAGCACCAAGACACATGTGCATTTTGAAATTTAAACAAGTAACCACTGGTGCTCTTCCTTTCTATCTTATCACCACACCAGTCAGCATCAGAAAATCCACTCAACTCTAGCTTTCCCTTACCCTTAGAGTACGGAAACAACACACCATAGTGGATTGTACCATTGATGTATCTAAGTATCCTCTTTGCTGCTAGCAAATGACACTTCAATGGTTTGCTCAAAAACCTGCTAACATAACCTACTGCATAGCTTATGTCAGGCCAGGTTTGACACAAGTATCTTAATGAACCAACTAGCTGCCTAAACATAGTTGGATCAACACTGTCACCACCTGCCTCTTCATCAAGCTTGACCTTAGTATCTGCAGGTGTGATTGATGAATTGCAGTCGAGCATTTCAAACTTCTTCAGAATCTTAGTAGCATACTTGGATTGATGTAATATCATTCCCTTTGGAGTTTCCAAGAGCTCCATGCCTAGAAAGTAGGTCAGCTTCCCTAGGTCAGTCATCTCAAATTCACACTTCATCTGTGATTTGAACTTCTCTATTTATGTAGGTGAGCTACCTGTCACCAGCAGGTCATCAACATACAAGTATATGATCAACATATGCTTGTCATCACTGCCTTTTACATAAACACCATATTCTACACTGCATTTCCTGAAGCCTTGTGTGACAAGGAACTGATCAATTATCTTGTTCCAAGCTCTTGGAGCTTGCTTCAGACCACACAAGGCTTTATTTAGCTTCAGCACTTTATCTTCCTTGCCCTTCAGTTCAAACCCTGGAGGCTGCTTCACATACACATCTTCCTCTAGGGGTCCATTTAGAAATGTTGACTTCACATCTAAATGAAATAGGGGCCATCTATTGCTGCAAGCTAAGGCCATCACTAACCTTATTGTCTCATGTCTAGCCACTGGTGAAAATACCTCATCATAGTCCAACCTTTGCTTCTGCAAAAATCCTTTTGCTACAAGTCTTGCCTTGTATTTTATCACTTTGCCTTCAGGATTTTGTTTGACTTTGTATACCCATTTCACATCAATTGCTCTCTTGTCTGAGGGCAATTCACACAAGTCCCATTTTCTGTTTTTCTCAATTGACTTCAACTCATCAATCATTGCCTCCATCTATACCTTACTCTTCAATGCAGCTTTGGTATCTATAGGCTCAGTGTCTGCAAGCATTGCATAATGCACAATTTCTCCTTCATTGTCTACTGCATTATCAGGAACAATCTCACAGTCAACTAGCCTTCTAGGCAACTGAACATTCCTCTGAGGTCTTGGTGGTACAACATTGTCATCATCACTAGAGGTATGCATATCTTCATCACTGTTGGCACCTTGGTTGTGATTTTGGTTCATAAATGTGACTGTGTTGTTAGTGTTGCTTGATCCAACATCTAAGTCCATTGCACAAGCTTTCTTAGATGTGATCTTATGTTGCCAATCCCAACTTTCATCCTCTAACACTTTCACATCTCTACTAATCTCTACCTTAGTTTCTTCCTTTTAACATCAGGCACATGTTTGTAGCACAAGCTACCAAACACCTTCAAGTGACTCACACTTGGCTTACTCTTAGACCATACCTCTTCAGGTACCTTATCCTTCAGTTTCTTAGTTGGACTTCTGTTTAGTATGTAAACAGCTGTGGCTACAGCTTCACCCCAGAACCTTGATGGAAGGTTCTTCTGCTTTACCATACTTCTGGCCATATCTAGAATGCTTTTATTCCTCCTGTCAGCAAGACCATTGTATTGAGGAGTGTATGGTGCAGTGACCTCATGGATTATGCCCTAATCCTTACAGAATTTCTCAAATTCTTTAAAGGTATACTCACCTCCACCATCTGTTCTCAGAATCTTCAAAGACTTGTCACTTTGCTTTTCAATCAGTGTCTTAAGCCTCTTAAACACTTCAAAAGCTTCACTCTTGGCCTTGATATGATACAACCATATCATCCTTGAGTATTCATCAACAAATGTCATGAAGTACTTGTTTCCACCAGTTGATAGAACATCAAATGGTCCACATATGTCAGAATGCATAACATTCAGCACATCACTAGACCTCATAGGCAAATGACTTTTGAATGAAGATCTATGATGCTTTCCTAACAAACAAGTAGTACATGTGTCTACGAGAGTTATGACACTAGGTAAACCTAACACCATGCACTTTGAATTAAGCATTGACAAGCTTTTAAAATTCAAATGCCCATACCTCTTGTGCCATAGATCACTATCTCTATCCTCTGTGGTTGTAGACAAGCATGTAGCTTCAATGGCTTTGATCTGAGTCTTGTAGATTCTGTTCTTACTTTGTGCTGTCTTGAAAGCTAATCTCTTCTTAGAATCAAATAGTTGTAGAGTCGCATCCTCTATAACTATCTTGAAGCCCTTTGAAATCAACTGTCCCACACTCATGAGATTGCACTTCATCCCAGGAACATAGAGTACATTTTCAATCACAGCATTCTTTCCATTAGACCTCTGAATCACAACATTTCCCATGCCTTCTGCCTTAATGGAATCACTGTTAGCCAATCTGATTTTGGTGTTGAGACACTCATCAAAGTCAGTTAAGATGCTCCTATTGCCTGTCATGTGATTAGAACATCTTGAGTTAAAGTACCACACCATGGAATCTGCTGCTTCATCAGCAATTGTCACCATGAAACTTGTCTCACCATGCTTCAGCTGATGAGCTTCAAGCGTGCTCTGAAGATCCTCAATCTTGACTTCACTCAAGTCCTTAGTTTCTTCTATTGTCACCACAATGTGATCAAACTTGGGAGTTAGGGTTCTCAATACCTTTTCAACAGTTTCTTGCTCCTTAAGATTACTACCACAATTCTTCATCTGATTGGTGAGAGTCACCAATCTTGTGAAGTAATCTGAAACTAACTCATCATTCTTCATCTGCAACAGCTCATACTGTCTCTTCAAGGCTTGCAACTTCACCTTCTTGACCTTTGCATCTCCACCATAACATTTATGCAAAATGTCCCAAGCATCCTTGGAGGTTGTAGAATCTGCAATTTTCTCAAACACCTTCGCATCAACGCATTGATGAATGAGAAATAGAGCCTTGCTGTCTTTTTTCTGTGCTTCTCTGAATGTTGCTCTCTGTTGATCTGTTGGATTCGCTGGTAATGGGTTAAGGACTGTATTCACTTGTTCATCCACTTCTGGAACAATGAATATTACCTTCATCTGTTTCACCCATGTATCCTAATTTCTTCCATCAAGAATGGGCAAATTCACGTGGAAATTGCTTTTCCCAGCCATGGTTGATTCACCTCAACCTTTGATTCTCCTCTTGAAGAAGATTTGAATAAAAAATCCCTTGGATCGTGCTTGCTCTAGATACCATTTTGTTGGGGATAAAACCCAATGACAAAGAACACAGAAGAAAGAAAATGATGAAGAGAAAATGAAACTTAAGAAAAGAAGGAATATAGAAATCTTATTCACAAAAATCGTTATTATTTACATGTGAAGTTACACCCGTATTTATACACAGCTATCTAACGGATAACTTCAAACTAACTACCAAAACAGAAAAACATAACTGAACAGAGGTTCAGAAAACAGAACTTCAGAACAAACTGAGCTTCAGAAAACTGATGAGCTCCAGAAGCTGCTGAGCTTCAGAACCTGATACACTTCAGAAGCTTGAGAGTGAAGGCTCCTGCCTTCAGAAGCTGCAACCATGTTCAAAGCTTGACTTACAAAACCAATATCTTTTAAAAAAAAAATAAATAAATAAATAAATAAAAAAGTTTGAGGGAAAAGACACATGCCCACATAAGATTTTTTTCTCCGTTATATTTATAAATGAAATCTCAATGTAAATTGAACAAATGGCACCACATAGAAGAAGTGCTTGTGAATCATTCATGCTTTATGCGTTGTTACTACTTAGAACCATGAGACAATTATGGTTAGCATCCATGTACACAAAGTATGGTTCATTTGTCTCTTGGTTGTGAAAAGATTCATAAGTTTTGTTTGTTTATTTGTTTTATCAATATATAATATATAATTTAAATAATATTATCCAAACATGTCGTAGACAGCACTAATCATATATGATAGTATATTAAGGGTCACTTTTAAGCAAAAAAGAAGGAAAAATCAAAGGAGCATGAATCACCTTGATGTTTACTGAAAAATTATTAAGCCACTTTGTATGTATGGTAGGCATGATTTGTTATATCTTGAATTTTCTTTTTTTCTTTCTTTCAAAAAAAGAAAAGATATTGCTTTTGATTTGGTCCATGCTTCTCAAACTTGATCCGTTAATCCTCCACACACAAAAATGAGATCAAGATATTGCTATTTGTGTCACCTTTTAAATACAACATTCCAAATGTGTCATAAAAAAATACAACATTCCAAACAATATTTTAGAAATTACTTATCTCACTTTGTTAAAAGCTTAAAACAAGTTTTATTGTTAAGCTTTATAAAACAAAAAATGTTGAATCATAATAATCAACATATAAACTTAAGTACTCAAATAAAATTGAATCATAATAAAATAAATTAGAGGTCATAGAAACTTATCTTTTGTGAGTATAGTCATTCGATGTCGATATAACCGCCTAGTAAATAACCACAAAATTTGACCTGCAATATTGTAAACCATGATACAAGGATTCAACAGATTCTTCTCAAGTATGAATCATGCTTGAGGTTACAGAACTAGAAAGATATTATCTCGAAGATCACTAAAGTATATTCACATAAAAGAAAAACTTAAGTATTGCTCAAGTTAGATATCAAACTTTTTTTTTGACACAAGTTAGATATAAACCTTGAATACTCTCGATTGATAATTTAATTTAGAAATTTAAATGTTGCATAATTTAATTAAAGAAATGAAGAAAACACAAATAATATGATATACAATTTTAATTTTTATTTAATATTAGATAAATAACACACAATTTTGTTTTCTCTCATTTTCATGTATTAAACACGACTCTTAAAGTCATGTATATCAATCACAAAAAATACTCACAACCATTTATTACATGTATAACACCGTAAATATATTAGAATTCATTTTCTCCTTATGTAATATTATGTGCATCATTATTTCTTTGATCTCTTATTTATTTTCATATATTTCTCTTTTCTTTTTTTTCATATTTTTTGCATACATTAATAAATATAAGAGATGATTTTGTAAATCTACGGAGTACATTGCTACTGTGCTTAGAAAAAAAAAAATATTTTTTTGCATACATTAATAAATATAAAAGATAATTTTGAAAAACAAAAATATATATTATCCTCTAACTATTTACAATACTATTAAAATAAATTTATGTTTATCCAATATTTACATAAGTTGTTTATCTCGAATTGTGCCATTATTTACGGATATTACTATATAAATTTATTTTATCTTCATGTATCCATTAAACTATTTGTCTTGTGCCTATGGTGGATTTTATCCATAGTCATGACTACCGTGTGTATGAATTTTTTTGTTATCCCTAAATTATTTATCTTAATTATATATAATGAAATATTTTCTATGCTTATATGTACTTATTTTATTTATTCTAAATATTTACTATTTTAACTTCGATAAACAAAACTTATTTATAAAAAATAATTTTGGTAAAATAAAAACAAATAATAAATTTTTATAAATCTAACCCAGACAACGCGAAAAATATTTTTGGCATTTAACTTTATCATTTATCAATTGAACTAAGACCAAATTAGTACTAATCTAAAAAATGAGCTAAATTATAAAGTTGCAAAGTAAAAATAAAAAATAACATTAGGTGAGAGCAGAACAACTCTTGAGAGCGAGGTAGTTAAAATCACGATTTAAAACGTAAAAACTATAGATTTTATATGTGTAGATAGTGATTTCGAGTTAAATCGCTGGTAGAATCGTTTTCTGAAAAAATCGTGATTTGGAACGATTTTAAACGATTTAAATTGTGGTAAAATCTCTGAAATCGTGGTAAAATCGTTGGTTTTAACTCTTTGAGATAATTTTATCTTTTTTTCATTTTATTTGACAATTTTTTTTAAAAAAAAAGCCTAGTTTTTTTATGTTACTTTGATGATTTGGTGGATAATTTGTGTAGTTTGATCCAAATTTATGAATATTACATTTTATTAGCATGATTAACTTACTAACAAATGAAATTAACTTACTCTGCAATTCAAGAGATGTGAAAGGATCCAAAATTTTGGTATGGTAATTGTGCATATGTGCAGATCATGCCAACCACAATATGCATTTCATATTTAACTCAAGTTATTGTACATACCGTCAATCTCTAAAAAATATAAGGAACTATAACATTTTACATTAAATAAATTTATCAAATCATCAATTCATACATGTTAAAAGGTGGTCTCAAAATATTAAACATCAACATATAATTACTGCAAAAAAAGTTCACAATAAATTCATATACACATTAGTTTTAATTGATCTTCCAATAAATTTATGCAAGTAGACCATGCAACAGACAACACGTTAACTCAATTTCAAATACACAAACATCAAACCAAAATTGTTATTGATAAAATCATAATAAAAGTAATTTCATAACTTAAAAAAATATCCTACCAAATGATTTTCCAATAAAGGTATACAGATTTTCATAATATTAATCAACGCCCATTTGGTTAAGCCATGAAAATAAATACCTATAAAAACCAGCAACACTTAATAAAGCATATAATCTAATTCAAACATGAAATATTATATTCTCATTCGAAAGAAACAAATTAAAATTATCATTTTCAACAATCAACTACTTCATCGCATATCATCTCATTATTGAGAATAAAGAAAATTAAAACTATTCGGCTAAGAATACCAATGATCAAATTGAAGAATAGTTACTCAAAACAAATTTTTATCCACAAAAATATTTCTTAAGAGAACAAGATAGCCTGTCTTAACAAAAGATTTTAATCATCACAAAAATAAATCACAATATTCTCAAATCATGCAATTCACATATATACAATAAACATTCTCATCATAATTTTCAAAAATAATATAGAAGTAGTATTAAAATTAGAGTCATTAGTTGACACTAAATTTTCACAAAATTAATCACATACAAAAAGGTCTAAAAACCTATCACAAAATTAATACAAGTTCTTCAATTGAGCCTTCTTATATATCTGGATCATGTTTCTTGCGTCTCATATAGGGTGTCTTGGTCGCATTGCATTTCATATGATAAAAGAATAAAAGTTATTTTCTTAAGAAACTAATAATTATATTTTTCTATAAGGTGAAGTGTTTTGTTATTATTTTATGATATATTCTTATGGTAAGTATGATTCAATATGGATATGAAAATTGACCCTTACATAATTATTGTTGTAGGGTGCTAAAGATGAAGTATGTGAAGTTGAGATGTTGATTGTACGTGTGCGAGGATAAACAAAAATGGGTTTTATTAACTTGTAATTTAAATGAAAATACTTTTCTCATTGTAAGGTTATTATTTATAAGCTTAAATAATTATTACTCTCTATAGAAAAAAGTTATAATTATGTTTTTTTTAAGAAATAAAGTTTTTTTCTAAGCAATTTTCTTTATTAAAAATCCGAAATGTTACACTCTTCCTCGTCGCACCACCACCACCGTGTAGTCTACATGTTGAAAAAATGATTTGGATTGGAGAGGGAGGCAAATCTAGGTTTCTTTTGATTATATTTTCTTTTGATTATATACTATTAACAAAATACTGTAAAAAAAGATATATAAATAGTACATTTAATCAAATACTCAGACTAGAAAAAACAATGACTTGATGATGATAGAGAGAAAAATTAAATAGTAGATAATATTTGTATAAATAAATCTAAATGCTTCAGAAAAAATTATTACGAAAATTGATGGTGTGTCTACTGTGAGAGAACAATTAAGTCCCTCACTAATAATAGTTTAGATATGAATTTGGATTAAAAGCAGTCAATGATCCATGGAGTCGTCGACTGTAGTCATCACATCAGGACCATCCAATTTTAATCGGACGGTTCCTGTTTAAAACAATTTTTAATTTTTATTTAATATTAAATTTTTATTATCAAATCAAAGCCGCTTGTTTTTAATCAAATAATTGAAATGTTGTGACTGCGTGCAGTCATTGAATTGTAACCGCACATAACCCAAATCCGTTTAGACATATCTATAAATCAACGGTTAACTCACAACTTAGTACTAAAAATCTAGAGCTATTCTTACATAGGCACGTGCCTAAATTAATTATTCTTAGGCACACATACATAACTTTAAAAAAGTTAAAAGATAAAAGAATTATTTAATATTAGATGATGTGACTAAATTATTTATTTTTAAATTTTTTTCAATGATGTGTATGTGCCTAAATGTATATGTGTTGGGGTTGTATCCAAGTTAGCATTTCTCAAAAATCTATTCATGTCATCATGCATCTAAATCGATTTTAATTAAAATATATCAAAAGATGTATTTTCAAAAGAAACTTCTTTTATGGATTTCCAACTCCCTCAACAACCTCGATAAGCATATATAACCACCTAATTAATTAACTCAAAGTACAGAGGGTAATTAACTCCTTCGCTAATTCCCTAGCAGGTACATGCCCTTCTCTAATTAGGGGTGGCAAAGTGGGCATGTCCGCCCCATTTAGCCCCGCCTCATTTAAGCCCGTTCAAAAACGGAGTGGGGCGGTGCGGGGTAACTTAGATGTCCGGGCTCAAAACTAATGTCCGTCCGTTTTTTGGCGGGGTCGCGGGGTGGCGGGCATGCCCGCCAAATTATTATTTTTTTTTTAATACAATTTGAATATTAACATCACAATTCTATGTTAAAAAAGGTTGAATTACAAAATGCAAAGTTAAAGAGGTTGAATTACAAAATGCAAAGAGCACAACTTAGTTAAAAATGCATCCAATTCCACACCAAAACATAGCTCCCAAACTATCACTATGTCTATGTCAATACCAAAAAGCCAAAGAGCACAACTTAGTTAATTTCTTTATTTTTTTTTTTAGTACAAAAACTTAGTTAATTTCTATTATCCAAGGACACAAAATATAAAAAAACTAGCAGCAAAAAATCAATTCCAAAAGATCCTCAATCCAAGCCCAATTTTAATTCAAAGGAAAAAAAAAAAAAACCCGCGGGCAACCCTGCCCCGCCCCGCCCCAGCCCGTCAAAAATTGCGGGCCAAACGGGTCGGCCCCACGGGCTCGGCCCGTTTTGCCACCCCTATCTCTAATTATCTTATGAAGCACGTACATAAACATTTATATCAAACACGACTCATATATTGGGGTGAGATGCATAGCTCAATTGGTTAAACTAACATAATATTGTAAATATATTAACAATTTGTCTTTAAAAGAAAAACACGACACATACATATCAAACACTGATAATAATTTGAAAAAAAATATATAATTTAATGTAATTATATGGCGGAGAAAACTTAGATACAGTTCTTTAGATACTGTTCAACCTGTTCTCCAACAAAATAATGACAAGTGGATTAGTCAATTTAACCAAGCAATCCTCCGTTAGTTATGTATCACGCGGTTAACCCACACAATTTTTTTCTTCCCGTCAGAGTTACCTTCAATGATTCCGATCGGTGCTTCCGTCATAGTCGATAGTTCCTGAACCAACTACCTTGTCGAAATAGTCACCAAGAACCACTGTGTATTTGCCACCTCCAACAAACACCCAGATATTCCTTTCTACATCTTTTATGAACAAATTATAGTTCTTAGAACAAGAATCACTTCTAGAAAGAGAAAAAAAAAACAATAACCACTTGGATCTATATTGTAGAATCTAATTGCAGAAGATACCATACCACTAAAAATGATATTGATGATGATGTTGGTGTTTGTTTAATTCAAGCGGTGGTGATGGTGAGAGTGGTATACTTTTAGTGTTTGTGATTTTGGGGGTTAACGGAAGTAAACTGAGTTAACGAGAGGTTAGTTCATAACAAGGCTGACATGGGTTAGTAGTCCACTTGTCATTATTTTGTTGGAGAATAGGTTGAACAGTATTTAAAGAACTGTAGCTAAGTTTTATTCTTGAGAAAGTCTTGTGTAGGCACAAGTATTTAGACACAAACTTTAGACACACTCACATAAATCACAAAAATTTAAAGAAAAATAAAATTGTCACATCAATCTATATCACTTTAATTCTTTTTCATTTATTTTTGTTTACTTATTGTGAGTGTGCCTAACACCTCATATTTATATTTGTACCTATATAAGTATTTTTCTTTATCCTTATATGGCTTGGTGTCGAACACAATTAATCCGAAGAGTCTCTGTCTTTTATAGTGTATATCTTATCTTAATCTTAATCTTAATCTTATCTTAATCTTAATCTTAATCTTATCTTAATCTTATCTTATCTTATCTTAATCTTAATCTTATCTTATCTTAATCTTAATCTTAATCTTAATCTTATCTTATCTTATCTTAATCTTAATCTTAATCTTAATCTTAATCTTAATCTTATCTTAATCTTAATCTTAATCTTAATCTTATCTTAATCTTAATCTTATCTTAATTATAATAAAAGTAAGGTTTAACAACCACTTAACCCTAATTTTTTTCCCTCCTAATCTCTTTCTTAATGACCACCCCAACAACTTATTTATGACCTCTTTATTTCTCTCATCAAATTTGCAAACACTATGCACATATTTTCATATTTTTTTTTTTTTTTTTTGAATTTATGACCTCCTTATTATAAATGTCATGATATTAATACCGTTTAGTTCTGTTTGTATTGCCTATTTTACGTTTCAATATTTTTATATTTAGATATCATTTTGTTTTTTATTAATTTACAATTTTTATTATAGATATAAAAATTTAAATTGTATATCTATCACTCAACAAAATCCGTACAACGCACGGGTCGAAGTCTAGATAATATCTATATCAATATATTATATGTTTACGAATTTTGTCACAAAGAAACTTTTACACCATCTCACATTGATACTTAACAACTTAAAAGTAATGATTAAAGTTGGAGGTTCAGATTCAAGTGCCGACAAGAAGAAAAACTAACACAATATTATAATATACTGGAATAACAATTTGCGATTAAAAAAATAAATTAAATTGGAATAAAATGTTTGTAAAAAAAAGAAAAAAATCATTTGCCAGCCTTACTAAATTACCCCTGCTTATTCAATTGAAATTTCAATATTACCCTTTTTTTGATTTGCTCTTCAATTGGAATGGAGAGAGTGCCGTTCAACTCTCAGGCGCCGCCGTCGCCACCACCTCTCCAGTGACCTGACCTTTTCCTCCATCGCGATGCAAACTCATACAAGCCTCTCCTAATTTCACAGGTGAAGCATCTTAATTTTCTTAAATTGCTTGCTTTATTGTATCACCCTAATTCTTACTTATGAAGAGTATTCATCTAAAGGAATTAATTAATTATATTTGTATGTGAACATAAATTTATTGATTTTTTATTGGATTTTTTTGTGTTCTTATCATTGTCATCATCTATAATAATTGAATTGAAGCCTAATGGGAATCATAGGATGATGTAATTATATGGTTCTTTGTTAATTTCTTGCTTTTACTGTTGATTAGTTAAGTGAGTTTGTGCATAACATTAACATTAGATCAAGTAGTTAGTTAGTATTGTAGCTTTACCACTAGGTTGTCTATTAATCGATTAATTCTTTCGAGCCGCTTCTAATTTGTTGATGTTCTTCTTTAGGGGTGTCTATAATTGAAGATGGAGGAGATGCTCTGACAATGAATGGGGTTAGAAATGAATTGGGGTGGCAATCTAAGTATTATACTTTTTTTTTTGTTAACCGCCGGGTTCTCAGGGAACGCGGGCTCTGGTAATCAGGAGTTCGGCCGTGTGTCGTAAGGGCAATCTTATACTTTGATATAATTAAAACTCTACTTGCTGCTGCATTGGTCGTAGAAAATGGATAGATCCCATCTACGATGATGATGTACCGGAGGGAGTAAAAGATATAAACTTTGTTTTACAAATTTCGTTACAAAAACGTTATGTCACCTTGAAATAATCAATGTCCCAGCTGCACAAACTCACCCCTTTCAAATCCCCCATCACCACCTCTTTCTCATTAAACCCGGTCCACTCATTCATAAAAAAACCCGGTTCCCTCAACACCTTCTCCTCACCAACCCAAACCACCACCGTTTCCATTATCCCCAAAACCCCTTCTAACAACATAACCTTCCCCACTCTTTTATCCTTCTTCGCGAACACAAAAAACCTCCGTTTAGGTCAAACAATTCATGCTTCCATTCTCGTTACCAATGGATTCAGCCAAACAACGCCTCTCCTTCTCAATTCCCTCATCAACATGTACTCCAAATGTAACCGAATCGAAACCGCAAGGTTTTTATTTGATTCTAATATTAATTTATTGGATGATGTTTCTTGGAATTCAATTATTGCTAGTTATGCTAGGTTAGGTAGTAAAAATAGTTATAGAGAGGTTTTTCACCTTTTAATTAGAATGCATCGATTTGGATTTGGTTTTAGTGATTATACTTTAAGTAGTGTGCTTAATGCTTGTTGTTGTGCTGAAACTTGTGTTTTGGGGAAATTGATTCATGGCTCTGCAATTAAGATTGGTTTGGATTTGAATGTTGTGGTTGGAACTGCTTTACTTGATATGTATGTGAAAACTGGATGTTTATCGGATGCGGTTAGGGTTTTTGAGAGTTTTAGTTGGAAGAATGATTTTATGTATAATGCTATGATTGCTGGGTTTTTGCAAGGGAAGAGTGATGTGTGTTGTGGAAATGCGCGGGAAGCACTTGGTGTTTTTTGTGATATGAGAAGGAAGGGATTGAAGTGTTCGAAGTTTACGTTTTCGAGTATAGTTAAGGCTTGTGTTGGTGTTGGTGATTTTGGAGTTGGAAGGCAAATTCATGCTCAAATTTTTAAGAATGGTCTTCAGGGTGATGAGTTTGTTGGCAGTTCATTGGTGGATTTGTACTCATTTTTCGGGAATATTGATGATGGATTGAGGTGCTTTGAGATGACGCCTAAATTGGATGTTGTCTCGTGGACGTCAGCGATTGCAGGTTGTGTTCGGAACGAACAGTTTGAAAATGCTTTGTCTTTGTTCTATCGTTTTTTGGCTTATGGTAGGAAAGTTGATGTGTTCATTGTATCAAGTGTGATGGGTGCTTGTGCAGATATGGCTGCTGTAAGGACTGGAGAACAAATCCAGGGTTATGCATTGAAATTTGGTGTTGCAAATTTTACCATTGTTAAAAACTCGCAGATTTGCATGTATGCAAAGTCTGGGGACATAGATTCCGCTCTGATGACCTTTCAAGAAACAGAGAATCCTGATGTTGTCTCTTGGTCTGTGATGATTTGTAGCTATGCACAGCATGGTTTTGCTAAGGAAGCTCTTCGGCTTTTTGAATTGATGACTCTCTCTGGAATTGAGCCGAACCAGATCACATTACTTGGAGTCCTAACTGCTTGTAGTCATGGAGGTCTCATTGAAGAAGGATTAAGACTCTATGAAACCATGAAGAAAGATTATGGTATAACAGCTAATGTAAAGCACAGTGCTTGCATTGTCGATCTCTTAGGACGTTCAGGAAGGCTAGAGGAAGCCCAAAAATTTATAATTGATTCTGGTTTCGAGGATGACCCGGTAATGTGGCGCGCCTTGCTTGGTGCTTGCAAGGTCCATAAGGACACTGGCATGGGTAAACGTATTGCTGATAAAGTAATAGAGCTTGAACCTCATGAAGCTGCGTCTTATGTGCTTCTTTCCAACATTTACAATGACGTGGGGAAAAAGAAACATGCTTTAGAGGTTCGGAAGCTCATGCAAGATAGAGGAGTTAAAAAGGAACCTGGTATGAGTTGGATTGAGGTAGGAAATATGGTTCATACGTTTTTGGTGGATGATCGTTCTCATCCGATGAGTGAATTGATTTATTCAAAGTTGGGAGAAATATTGGTGAAGATAAAGAAAATTAGCTTTGACAATGAGAAGCTTCCTTTGGCAGTCGCTGAAACCGAACACAGCGGTGCCAACGGAATGAACCACCATAGTGAAAAGTTAGCTGTAACTTTTGGAATTATATCTTTACCAAAATCAGCACCAGTGAGAGTGATGAAGAACTTGAGGGTTTGCTGTGATTGCCATACAACAATAAAACTCATCTCCAAGTTGGAGAAGAGAGAAATAATTCTTCGAGATACTATTCGGTTCCATCATTTCAAAGATGGTTTATGTTCCTGTAATGATTACTGGTAACAAAAAGATCAGTTCCTATGGCATCATATGACGGCCATGAAAAATGATACTTGGCTGTATTCATAGGAGGAAGAAAGACAAGATTTTCTTCTAGAAAAAAAAGGTACCAAGGATTTCATTATTATTGTTTTAATTATGTTCAGTTATTCACTTGTTTTGTATCTATATTAAATGTTTATAATGAGTAACTTTTCCTATGCCAATTTTCACATTAAATCTGGAATTGTCTTTGTAGGCGGCTTGGTGCTTCGACTTGTATGGTTAAAGAAGGTCTGAACAGAATGTCCTAAAGCAAGAATGCTAAGAAAGTAAAACCACTAATATGGCTTGCCACCACTTGGAGCATATGGAATATGAGAAATGCTAATGTCTTAGAAAGTGAGGATGGAGAAGTTCATATGGTAAGGAGTTGTATCAAAACTCTTTCATGATCTTGGTACATTTGTAAAGTGGATAAAAACTCTAGTTTTCTTTTTTCTAATTGGCTAAACAATCTTTTGATGTGTTTGCAAAGCGGTTAAAATCTATGTAATGTAGGTGATAAGTGCTAAAAAACAATGATTTTACCTATACATTTTAAGCATTTATTGACTGGTTTTATAGAGGTATTTGAAGTAAAAACCCCAACTATTTGTAAATATTAGTCTTTACTAGTAAATTAGTATTTGAGTGATAACTATTTGGCCAAATACAACCTACCTTGTGAGATAGTGATATTTTGTTAACCCCTTTGGGCTAAAAATTGAAAATTTTGTTGTTTTGGAAACTTTCAACCCTAAACTAGTAAAAGAAAAACAAGTTTATTGTCCTATTGTCTTAGGATAGGAGAACATCTATGTTTCAAGAGGGAGAGGTAGGTTGAGGCAAAATAAGTAAAATCAATTGAAAAAAAGTAGTTGAATGTGGTGATTGAAATTGAAAAGAAAAAGAAAAATATTAAAAGTTAGTTTGACACAATTGAAAATCAAAGAAAATGTGTTAGAAAATAAAATGAAAAGAATGGAAAAAATGTCAAAACAATAGAATCACTGGAAGCGTGTAAATGGGAAGAAAAAGAGAGTGTTGAAGTGTAAATAGTTTTGCATAGATAGTAGATGCCCTCTTATCTGAAAGGCCTTTTGAAATCAAAGAAAAACAATGATTCTTTCTAAACCAGGCCCCATTACAACCCAAATAAAGACCTTAGTGATCCATGACTGATTGCATATTTTGTGTTTTTGCTGAGATGTACTCCCTCTGTCCCTTATTATAAACACCCTTACAAAGATTTTATTTGTCCCTAAATATAAGCCCATTTTCAATTTCTTAGACACATTTATTACTACTTTTCCAAACATAACCCCACTTTGCATTGAAATACGTAAAATCAACTACAAATACATCTTTTCACCAAGGACAATTTAGTAATTGTAATACCCAAAAAGTATACATTAATTACACTATCAATTTTTCTTAATAAGCGTGAAATTCTCTTGGGGGGCTTATATATAAGGACGGAGGGAGTATTTCAAAATTGATCTGTTGTGTATGCATTGTCTAGATTGAGAGAAACACCACCCGTTGAGTGAAATCAGTGAAGATTATGATTCTGATTGATTAACTGTTGATTTGGACATTGTTTTGAAATCATACTTTGAATAAGCAAATGTTTCAACTTCAAGATCTGATTCATTGATGATTGTTGAATTTGATTTTGAATTTGCATTTCATGAATTATGCAAAACTTGAAATTTAAAATTTGAATTGATCACAAACTTTGAAATGAGATTATGCACTTGTGGTATGTAAACTTGTTTGAAATTTTTGTTGGGACTTTTGTTTGAGAACAAACAAAGTTCTAAGTTGGGGAGAGTTGATAAGTACTAAAAAACAATGATTTTATCTTTACATTTTAAGCATTTATTGACTGGTTTTATAAAGGTATTTGAAGTAAAATCCCCAACTATTTGTAAATATTAGTCTTTACTAGTAAATTAGTATTTTAGCTATTTTCACTTCACTTTTGTAGGTTTTTATGAGATTATTTACAAGTGTAAATTTTACTTATAAATGATTAAAATCAAAGACACTTGTTAAGTTTATTTTGTAGAAAATATGTTGATATAAACCCAAATTTATAATAACTATTATAAATATATTATTATTATTATTATTATTATTATTATTATTATTATTAATTTTGGTGTCTTGTAGAAAAAGAAAATGCGAAACAGTAAAGATAATCAAGGGCCAAGAAACAACAGAGGCGGTGCAAATCAAGTGGAAGTCAAGTGGCAAAATTGTTTTCTTAAAGATGAAGGATTCAAAGCCTATAAAAGGGCATGCTTTAGCCATTCCCTGCAATCATCCATTCTTGCAACACGAGAAACAGAGATAGAAACAAGGGGAAGAAGCAGAAAATTCACATGAGACCGAGAGCGATCAAGAGGAGCGGAGGAATCATCGATGTTATCTTTCCATCTCTTCTAGCATTGTATTGTCAGGTTATCATAATTATGTATGACTAATTATCTCTGTTATTGCAATTAGGTTTAGTTAGCTATAACTCTAATGTAATATTTTAGTCCGGTTGATTGTATACAATCTCTATTTCGTTATGTTGATGGTTTGTTTATGTGCTTAATGCTTTTCCGACGTAAAACTCCGAAATTGATTATTTGATTTCGAAAGCTCTAGACATAGACTTTTTACTTAAAGGAATTGGAATAAATTCATATGTGGAATGCTAATTGCTAGGGATAGTGATAGGTTCACATTCACGTACACTATCGAAACTTAATGCTATTTTGTGGGTTAAATTGTCCGAGACATCGGAGTTTAAGCAATACAATATAGTCGTTATATTGATTGATCGCTTGAGACATCGAGGGTTAACATGTATAACGAGATTCTCGTCGTGCTCTGGACACGGACACATATGTGAGCGATATGTGAGAGCATAATTGAAATTTAGAAAGTATATAATCGATTAAAAGTTTGCATTAGAAGAGTAGTTAATGATATCTAATCCCAGTAACTTTGTCTCTCTGTTATTTCTTCCAGACTTTATTTACGTTGTGAGTTTGAATGTTTATGACCAACTTCTTTTCCAATACTTAAAATTATATTAATTGTTGAACGGCATTAATATCGCACAAGTTCATGTGGATACCATAATTTAAATACTTACTTTTGTACTATAAGAGTAGTAGGTTTTAATGGGTTTGCAGTACTCCTTGAACACCCATTAATGTCATTATTTTGAAAAGAAAAAACAACTGCTTAGGTGATACTACGTTTCTTTTTAATAAGCGGGGCTTGTTTGTTGAGCATGCATCTTTTACTGCATTCCGTCAAGTCTTATTTATGTTTTTTGCTTACCAGAAAAGTACCTTTTTTGGTAATCTTTTCTTAGAGAACATAAGCTTGTTTGATTAATACAATAAATGAGCTATATTTGCTTGTAAGTTAGATCATTAGGGAAGAAACTGATGTTGTGTCATTCAACAAATCCAGATTTGTTAATCCTATTATTTACTTTCACATCCTTGATGATGTGATATCAAACAACACAGTCGTTGTCCGATCCAGACGGGGTTTAGAACTCTAGGCCTAGAGTGTCGAAGAACTGCTTGAAGGGCCATTGCAGGATATAAAATATGTGTATGATGCAATTGACGTTGTTTGAAGGGCCAGTATATATATATATATATATATATATATATATATATATATATATATATATATATGTCCTCTAAGCATGCATCTTTTACTGCGTTCCGTCAAGTCTTATTTCCTCTAAGCATGCATCTTTTACTGCGTTCCGTCAAGTCTTATTTATGTTTTTTGCTTACCATAAGAGTACCTTTTTGTGGTAATCTTTTCTTAGAGAACATAAGCTTGTTTGATTAATACAATAAAGTTTTGCATCATATTCAACTTTTGTTGAATGTTTTCTTCACAGGTTTGCGGTTCCTTACAAATGTTTAAATAACATTTTAGCAAATAACAATATGTATGGAGACTTATGGTCATGGTTGTTATCTCAACTAAAGTTTCATAAGCTGTTGATTAATTATAGATAAATTAATTGGTGTAATCCATATGAGTAAATTTGTTTTTTTTTTCTTAAACAAATATAATTTTTTGATCCTCAACCTTCCCTGATTATGTAGTTTCTTCTTTCCTTATTGTATTAATGTTTTAATATATGTCTTTGTTTTTAATTTCATCGCGTCTTTTATTTTTTATTCTTCCGTGCATAGCTTTTTAAATTGTCTTATATTGATTTAAATTCAAATTTATGCAGGATAAAGAGAAAAAATGAGCTATATTTGCTTGTAAGTTAGATCATTAGGGAAGAAACTGATGTTGTGTCATTCAACAAATCCAGATTTGTTAATCCTATTATTTACTTTCACATCCTTGATGATGTGATATCAAACAACACAATCGTTGACCGATCTAGACGTGGTTTAGAACTCTAGGCCTAGAGTATCAACGAACAGCTTGAAGGGCCATTGCAGGATATAAAATATGTGTATGATGCAATTGATGTTGTTTGAAGGGCCATTATATATTTGTCCTCTAGTAGATCATGACGATGCCTGGAATGGACTTAGGTTGGACATGATAAACAAAATTTTGGCAACCCATAAGATTCTTGATTTTGAAAATGATCCATCTTGTAGTCAATGGTACCATATTATTTGGTAATTGTTCTTCTCTCCCGTATTGCTCCCACAAAAAGATACTATCGAAATATATTTTTCAGCAAGATTTTTACTATTGAAAGATATCTTTCGATAAAAATTAAACTATTAGAAGATATCTTCTGGTGGACAAGAGAATTCTGAGTAATTCATCGGGGGAGAAAAACAATTACCATATTATTTTGATGGAGCCGGGGTTTGTTCCTGCTAGTATTGCTTGGAGTATGCATCAAGGGTTATGTATTGATTGTGAATATGGAAGTTTAGTGACATGGGTGTATTCCTTTGAGGTAAATTAATATCTCTACGAGGTATCTTGGTTGTATCTCATTTACCTTGTCCGTTATTCTTCGGTTGAAGAAATTGATCCTCTCATTTTCTTCAAATTTTGTTAAATGTTTGTGGTTTGGTTCGAGATTATAAGATACTTGAGTTATTATTTTTCCTAAAGGATTAATCCCCTATGTTGTGGACGTTTAGTATTTCAATCAAAGAGTATATAGCGCACTGACTGCGTGACTACACCATATCTTGACTGAATGAAATCTATATCCTTACTTTTATTGATAGTTGCTGCTTAACTTTTGATTTGGTGGTTGATTCTCTTATGTTGGATATATGTATGCAGTATTTAATTCTGCCGTGTGACCTGGTTCTTCCCCTTTCTTATCGGACAAAAACAATTGAGAAAAAAGGGAGAGAAAATAAGAATACAATGTGAGTAGAAGAGAGAAAGTTGTCAAAAAGTTGTCAATTAATATATGTTCAAATAATATTTTTCAATTGTATTTATGATCTCCTAATCCTTCAAAATTTGTGATTTTGACCCTTAATTTTTATAATAACATTTTTGGTCTCATGATTTTTAGTTATTTTGCAAAAGGTTAGTCTCAATTGATTTTGACCAAATCAAGCTCACATGTACAATGATTCACATGTCACGTCAGCATATCATGGGAGTCGATGTTCATGTATGCGTTGACTTGTTGATTTGGCATGTAAATCATTATCTATGTAGGAGTTGACTTTGTCAAATTAATGGGAGATCAATCGTTTGCAAAATGTATTAAAATTAGAGGTCCAAAACTACTATTATGAAAGTTATGAGACAAAAATCTAAAGTTTATACTCCGTAAAAATTAAGAGGTCAAAAGTGCAATTTGACAAAATTTAATTCCACCTCTTGTTTGTCCAAATGAATGTTTGTTTCCACCTTCAAATAACCGCAAACATGCATTTTTCATGAAGCTAGACTTTGTAGCTTTATATTTGTCATAGTAAAAAGGTGGTAGACATCTTATAGTAAACACTAATGCGTATTCAAACTTGTTTTACAAGATCAATTTTTGTCTATGTAGAAGTAGAACTAACTACAACGTAAATAATTCTATTTGCGTTCTTCCAATTTTTTGTTGGTTTCTTTTGTGGTTGTTTTGTCTCCAAACAGATCTATGAGTGAGGCAACAAAACTTATTATTTCAATTGAGTTACCAACTAAGTTACATTCATAGAGATAAAATATAGCTATTTATGTGGTACTTTAGGCAAAATTATAATGCGTTACTAAATATTTTATTCTGTTTTGAATAGGTGTTGAAATTCTTTTAACCGGAAATAACTTGCAAATCGGCAATATTTTTAAGTTTAAGATGATTCATCCCAAACCACTTTTATTTATTGTTACGTTTAATCGAGTTCGAGATGAACCTACTTCTCTTTGAAATTGAAGATGATTTCATCTTTATTACACTTATCAGAAAACATGAACGAATATGAAATTCCATTGCTATTCTTTGTATTTTCTAATCATGCTACTTTTGTAATTTTGTCTAACTCAGCTTCTCAATTTTTCTTTTCATTTGGTTATGTAATATTATTAACAATTAAGTCATTTTCCTTGTGCATATTTGTAATGTTGTTTAGTTAAGTGGTTGTATTTATTTATTTAATGTACTATGCAATTATGTTTAATCTACTTTATAAACCTTTTAAAATTACCAATTTCTACTATTTTTTAGCAGCATATATTTACTAATTAAATTTTATAACTACAATTGTTACGACGATACAAACACTTCATAACGCGCATCCCGTGTGAAAGCACGAGTATAATACTAGTTCAATAATCTAAAGCAATGTTTTGTAGCTTCCACATTAGTTGTGAATTTATTCTGCCTTTTACTTGCTCATCCAAACAAGTGTTTGTTTCCACGTCTGGAAAATCGCAAACATGCATTGTTCATAAAGCTATAGATTTTGTAGCTTTTGATTAGTTATGGTAGAAAGGGCATAGACAGAGTTATATTAAGCACTAATATACATATTCAAAGATGTATTAATAACATACTTGTTTATTTTAGTCTAACAACTAAATTAAGTGCAATAAAGCTATATCACAATCACATTGGAAACCTTTTGATATGAAAGATAACATACTTGGTAACGATCTAGGATCCGCTGTGGAGATGGCAAGAACAAGTCGAAATATTCAGGATAATCGGACCGATGCAAAAACCAACCTTGATCCAAGTCGAAAACATACATATCTCTCACATTCCCATGACATAGGAAATTCAAAGAGATTAAGAGCAAAGATGATGCAATTCCCTTTGGCAACACATAAATCTGAAGCAGAAGCAGAAAAGGAAGACCCCAGCCCTAAGAACAAAACCCTATCCCCTAAACTTGTCAACTTCACCCACATCTTGTCCTTCTCATTAAAGCTTAAAAAGTAAAACGTTAAAGGATCATTAAAATTAAAATCAACATAAAGACCCTCATAAACGTCCACTAACAACAAATCCCCCTCACTCTCAACTAAGAATTTCTTGTCCCCACCACAAACCAAAGAATCAGCCACTAACTGGACACTCGAGTCCGGTCCAACCTTAATTGTCTTACCAAATTTGTCAAATGCATAAGGCTGTCCTTTAAAAAGACAGATTTCTCCGTATTTCATTGACACGTTGGGGATTACCTTCCAATTCTCATCGTCGCATTTCAAAAGTAACGGTTGTGGGTAGTGGGTCACAAGAAAATGCGCCAATAACGAGAGACTTTTTTCCATAGCACATAACAACATAGACCATTTTAAGGTCAAAGTAGTCGAAATTACCGAATAACAAACAGTTGTAGAGTGTCTCGTCTTCGATGTCCAAGATGAAGAAGTCGCTTCCCAAATGGAGTACAGATAATTTGCTGAAATCGAACACAAGGCTATGAAAAATGGCGCAGTTTAGGAAGAGCGGGTGGAATAATTAATAGGTTTTGGCCATGCATGTTTCGGCTAATTCTTATTAACCAAGGGTGTAGATTTAGGGTTTGTTGTTCTTGTAATGGTGGTTTGATTAGTAAGAGAGTTTTTTTTAAGAGACAACAAAATGGAGTATTGTTGTTGATGGAATCAAAGAGTAATGGCAATTTGAAGAGTTGGAACTTAAGGGGTTAAATGTGGTGACGTTGATTTGGGACGGAGGAAGAACGCCATGTTGAAAAAACTGATCGAAAGCGAATAAGATCGATTTCATCATCAATTCTTTTCAACATCTCATTGAGAAGCTCCTGTGGGAGTTCTGACCAGTTTGCGCCATGAATGCTACTATCGTGATGGCGGATTATCAATTGATTGTGATTCTTGTAAATTTAAAGCATATTTCAAAATGAATCAAAACATAAATAAACAAAAATCATATAGCAATAACCACCTATATATATATATATATTTTACTATGGGTGAAATCATGTTGTTTTTTATTCACTATGCTAATGGTAAATACACTTTACTATGGGCCCGTTTGGATTTGGCTTATTTTTTAGCTTAAGAAAATGGCTTATGCAAATAAATACCTTTTATGTTAATTCATAAGTTATCACCAACAAAATCTATATCTTTATAAGTTAGTTTCTCATAAACTAACTTGAAAAACTTATAATAATACATAAGAACTTATTTATTTGCATAAGTTGTTTCACATAAGCTCAAATATATATATATATATATATATATATATATATATATATATATATATATATATATATATCGGTGGTTATTGCTATATGATTTTTGTTTGTTTATGTTTTGATTCATTTTGATATATGCATTAAATTTACAAGAATCACAATCAATTGATAATCCGCCATCACAGCAGTAGCATTCATGGCGCCGACAAACTGGTTTGAACTCCTACATGAGCTTCTCACTGAGATATCGAAAATAATTGATGATGAAATCAATCTTATTCACTTTCGATCAATTTGTTCAACATGGCTCTCTTCCTCCGTCCCAAATCAACGTCACCACATTTAACCCCTTAAGTTCCTACTCTTCAAATTGCCATTACTCTCTGATTCCATCAACAACAACACTTCATTTTTTTGTCTCTCCAAACAAACTCTCTTACTAATCAAACCACCATTACAAGAATAACAAACCCTAAATCTACGCCATTGGTTGATAAGAATTAGCTGAAACATACATGGCCAAAACTTATTCTTCCACCCGCTCTTCCTGAATTGCGCTATTTTTCATAGCCTTGTGCTCGATTTCAACAAATTATATTTACTCCATTTGGGAAGCGACTTCTTCATCTTGGACGTCAAAGACGAGACACTCTACAACTAAGTGTTATCTGGTAATTTCGACTACTTTGACCTTAAAAAGGTCTATGTTGTTATGTGCCATTAAAAAAAGCCTCTCATTATTGGAGCATTTTCCTGTAACCCACAATCGTTATTTTTGAAATGCGACGATGAGAATTGAAAAGTGATCCCCGACATGTCAATGAAATACGGAGACATCTGTCTTCTTAAAGGGCGGCCTTATGCAGTTGACAAATTTTGTAAGACAATTAAGGTTGGACCGGACTCGAGTGTCCAGTTAGTGGCTGATTCTTTGGTTGGTGGTGGGGACAAGAAATTCTTAGTGGAGAGTGAGGGGGATTTGTTATTAGTGGACGTTTATGAGTGTCTTTATGTTGATTTTAATTTTAATGATCTTTTAAGGTTTTATTTGTTTAAGCTTATCGAGAAGGACAAGAAGTGGGTGAAGTTGACAAGTTTAGGGGATAGGATTTTGTTCTTAGGACTGGGGTCTTCTTTTTCTGCTTCTGCTTCGGATTTATGTATTTCCATAGGGAATTGCATCATTTTTCCTTTCAATCTTTTCATATTACCTATGTCATGGGAATGTGAGAGATATGTTTTCGACTTGGATCAAGGTTAGTTTTTGCATTGGTCTAATTATCCTTAATATTTCGACTTGTTCTTGCCACCTCCACGGTGGATCCTAGATCTTACCAAGTATGTTATCTTGCATCAAAAGGTTTCCAAAATCTATTGTCTTAGAATATATATTCTAGGGAAATGTGGAAATGAAAAAGTCTAACATACCCTTACTTCTAGTAAATTTTTATTTCTCCAATACTATCGCAACTAGTTTCTTCTTAATTATGTGTCTGTGTGTGTGTAACTACTATTCAAAAATATTTAAGTGCATTTTTCGTAAAATGTTGCACCACTATACTTTTTAAAATAAAATAAAACTTCAAATAACAATTATATATCTCATAATATTAAAAAGTAATTCTCGTAAAAAAATATTGAAAATTAAATAAACACAACACATCTTACCAAATAATCAATAAAACTAGAACCTTTAGTGTGGATGACAAATGTAACAATGTGTGTCTAATTTTGAGGCATACATCTGATAACCTTCACTTTGATGAAGGACGTGCTCCTTTATGTGCGGTTTAAAATATTATCTCCGTCCCAAAATAATTGAGTCAATTCACTGACTTACGCATGTTAATGCATAACTTTAACAATTAATATTTTTAATTGTACAATAATAAAAATTTTAAAAATTTTATATTTTGAAAATATTCGTCGAGATGAATCTAACAACATCTCATATGCTAATATTTGTTTTTATATAATGATAGAAAACTAGAGTCAAAGTAAAATATGTGAATAGTGCATATAGTCAAATTGGCTCAACAAAATTGGGACGGAGAAATTATGCATAAAAATGGTTGTGCGCGAAGTGCATATGCATAAAAATGCGCTATTTGGTATGTGTTTGTTTAGATTTTTTTATTTTTTTTGACAAAAAAATAAAAAAAATTGGTATAAATGTAATGTTAATAATAATAATAATATTTGTACTAGAATTATATGGCAAATATTTTTTAATGTTAATATTTAAAAACCATTACAAGAAATATGATTTTTGGCAGCGAATTTTTTTTATAAGTTGTTAGCAAAGGGTAATTTTTGCCAACAAGTTGTAACAAATAATAATAAAAAAAAGTCACTATAAAAATTTTATTTCTTGTAGTGAACACACACACGCACACAAAAGAAAAAAAACACATTAAAAACCGATATGCCCTAAACGTTAATTGAGAATAAATAGAAGTAACGTTAATAAAAGTAATGTTAATAATATTGGTTATCCTCTAAACGTTAATTAAGAATAATAAATAGAAGTTTTTAAAGGTTTTTTTTTATGGAAACTTTATTTTTTTCTTTTTATACGATATGGTATTATTAAAACAAAAAATATTGATTATTTTATAAAAGCAATGTTAATAATATTGGTAAAAGTAATGTTAATAATAATAATATTTGTACTAGAGTTGAATAGTATATAAAAAAAAAATGCTCTTTTAATAATTATAAAATGTGATTTATTTATTTATAATCAACCAAATACAATATAAGAAAGTTGTAGTACTTGGAAAAGAATAAAATGCTCTTACTTAAAAAGTTGCCATATGTCCAAAGTAGGAATATTTGATGTTCAAAATTTATGTAACTGAACTAAACTTTCTTTTAACTAAGTGTGGCGAGATTAAATGCTTGTGCAAGTATACACAGTCTGTTGTAAATTATTAATCAATTTATTTCAAAAGTTAATTAAAATAAATTATATATGTGATATGACTATATTAGCTTTGTTTGGTTAATGGGGTAGCATTTGTGATCTTAGCTCATAATTATATGCCCACGATGAGTTTTTACCCTATCCATCGTGGATATGCCCACTGAGTATGGATAAGTTGTCATCTTTACAAATTTAAATTGCAAAGACTGCATATTAAGAAAATGAATCAAATGCTTTTTCTGTGTCACTTTGCATGTTTTACTTTTCTTTGCAAATAACATTAACCGACCAAAATGAGGTAAAGACAAAACAAAGCCATGCCAGAATCAATTCTACAACAAATTAATTGACTTTATCGAATTCGCCCCTTTCAACAATTGCAATTTTCAATTCTCGGATTTTATTTTATTGCAAATTTGCCACCAAGGCACCAAATGAAAAATAAAGTTTTATTTTATTTTTTAAAGTATCAAATTAATAAAAAGTAGAGGATTTGTTTTTTAAAATAAAGTATTACATTTAATGGAGCATTGTAATATGAAAACATTTAATGGAGCATTCAAAAAAAAAAAAAAAAAATCAAGGGTTTAAGGGTTATTTGGTTTGGATTTAGGATGAATATAATATGATATGATATGATGAATTGAAGAAAAAGGATGATGACCTTGAAGAACATGACAAACAATTGATAAACATAAAGAATGTTGATGTACATGAACAATATAGTGATGAACAATCTGCAACCATTTTCCTTTTTTTTTTAAATTAATAAATACACATTGTTTAATGAGTTGGCATTAAAAAATAAATATAAAATAAACTAATTTCACGTGTACATGCCACTTCATTTAAATGGTACAGTCACATGCCAAGTTGTACAATAGGGGGTAAGTGAGGGAATATTGCCGAGTTGATTTTGAAAAAAAAAATAGACAGGGATAAATCAAAATTCGCCTATATTGTAAGGGGTAAATGACTATTTACGCTAAAAAAAGTTCATATATTGATAAATAGAGTGTGGTGTATTTGATAACTTTGTTATAAATACAAGGGGGTGTTTGACGCTTCGTCCAATTTGAAGGTGAGTTTTAGTATTTAAATCATAACTTTTGTAAACAAGTATTTAAATCATAATAAAAATGTAAAAACAAAAAGTAATTTTAAAAAAAAAATATATTAAAAAACTAGTAAAAAATACAGTACCGATGATGCACCCCATTTGATCTAGCGAACATGATTCATCTTCCACATTGGAGGACTTATCCCCCAGTTCCACCCTAGCCTTTGAATGCCTTAGTTGTATGCGTCAATGAGTTGTTGATATCCTTTTTTTCCCCTATACAACGTGACTCTTCTTTCAAAACAAACACAATAAATGGTAAAAAAGTAAAACCATATAAAATAAAAAATATTCAAACGACAACTTACATGCACACGATGCAATAGGACAAAACATAAAATAACATTTTAGACTAACATAAAGGAGCTGGTCCTTTGTTGTTGTATAGAGGTTATTCGAGTATGCGTTAAAATCAAGATGCACTTTTTGAATTGTTTAAAAATGAAAAGTTGTTTTTTTTTTAAAAAAAAAAAATTTGAAATAAAAAAGTTTTTAAAAATAATGCCGATTTTAAAGCTTTTCATTTTATATTTTGATGTAAACGTTATTGTTTTTCGTTTTAGGATATACCATTAAAATGAAAATATTGATTTTTTTTTATATAAAACTAATGTTAATAATGACTATAATAATAATTGTTTTACTAGGGAACTGTTCTTTAATGTTAATATTGTTAAAAAAATATATATTGACTATATCCCTAAAGAAAAACATTAAGTTGTACCCATAAAAAGAAAAGAAAAACATTAGAGACTCGATATCCAGAAGAAAAAAAAAAAAAACTATTTTAGAATATTAACGGATCATGTATACCTTTCTTTATATATTTAAAAACTGTATACTTTCTAACAGAATATAAACCTAAAGAGTCTAACAAATTAAATGTTTTTGATTCAAAATTTAGACAAAAAATATTTGACTTTAAGATCTCTTTTAGTAATTAAATTATGTCGAATTAGTATTTAATAGAATTTTTTTGTAATTATAAACTAAATTATTTAAAAATAATATATTTTTTTAGATGAGTAAGAATATTAAGACATCATAGCGATTAGTAGAGGGCCAGACCATATATACCCTATAAAATAAAAGAAAAATAATTTAAAAAAAAAAACAATAATACCATAACCTTTTTTGTTTCTTGCTCTGTGGATTTTGGCACCCATCATTCTTTCTATCCATCAACATGCACTAACAATAAATATAGATCTGAAATTGAATTAAAACATAGAAAAACATAACATAATCGAAAAAAAAAACCTAGTGAAATAGAGAGGAGAGAGATAGAGAGAGAGAGAGAGAGAGAGAGAGAGAGAGAGAGAAAGAGAATTGTATCACAAAAGACTACTAAGAGAAATGGAACGTACAAGAGAGATAGAGAACATTGGCCGCCGTTTTCATTGATAGGGTTAGAAATTGAAGAGTAGGGAGAGGCTGAAGTATTGAGTGCCTTTTTAAAGACAAGAAACTAGGTTTTAGTTTGGGCCTGAATAATTAAGTTAGGTTTGGGCTTGAATAATTGGGCCTGAATAGTAAAGTAAAATAATTTGAAAATGGCTCTTAAGGCACCCCATGTTGCTCACAAGCCCCCAAAAAATCTAAAAATCCAAAAATACCCTCAATTTTGAGTGTAGTATGGATGAGATTGTACGATCTGAAATGGACTTTAATTTTGGAAGATAAGTTCTCATTTAGTGGTGATGCAAACTCCAAGGCAAGAAAAGGAAAGAAAGGCTTCATGCAAGAAGATGAGATTATAATTTTCAAAACCTCATGACATGTGGGAACGTAGCTTCCAAATATTTTGTTGCAATCGAAATGTAAATTTCCATTAAGGTTTGGAAGATACTGTCCCATCACATTTAGGAAGATATCCTCCAATGTGTGGGTAAAAAAGTCAAAAAATTAAACGGTTCAAAACACTCTTTACCTATTATTTGATGACGAGTGTAAAAATTCTATGTGTGTGGATTAATGTTGTTTGCATACCTCCAACACATCTTTTCGTAGCATTGGGGTTGATTGTCGGATATGATATTGAGGTATAGTTGTTGCAATTGCTACTAAAAAAATCCTGTTCGAAAGATAACTTCTTAAATGTTACGTTTTCGGCCCGTATCTTCCGAAACACATAATTTTTCAAAAAAAAAAAAAAAAACCTAAAAAATTGACATATTTAAGATTGTAGGATCTCATAAATGGTGTAAATAAATATAATGGTCTAAGTGTTAATTATATAATATATCAACATTTTTGCAGCTATCAATTGCATAACATTCATTTTCAAGACATGAAAAAATTAAGAAACATTTAAAACACAATAATTTTAGAACATGACTAAACAAATTTTTGTTTTATTTCAAATGTAATTTTTTTTTATGCTATAATATTCATTGTTGTAGATATTTTATCGCGCTTGCATTATTATCATATATTATTATAAACACTATTCAACTCTATAAATCTAACTTAGTGATGTTATTCATAGTAGTCTGATGAATCTATAAATAACTGACTAATTTTTTATTATGTTTTATTTAACTTGTAATTGGATGAAATTTTCTTTTCTTGAGAACGACAGAGTTAAACAAATAATTTAAAAAGTCTTTTTTTTGGTAAGGATATAAATAGTCTTTTGATTATCGATAGATGCTAATCTAATAATTTAAAATGAAAATCTCACAAGAGAAAATAATGACAAAAAACTACTATAAAATACCACATTGATTTCTTCTTATGCCATCTAATTGGTTTATTCTGTTATTTATTTTTCATTGATATGAATTCAGTTATTTATTTTTCATTGATATGATGATATTGAATCTATGATGATATGCGACATTTATTGCAAAATCCCCTTTAAAAATCCTATTAAAAAAAATATATTTAAAAAAAGGATATTGATGAACTAGAATAAGAATAAAATCATAAGTAGATCCATGTTCGATATCATAATTCAAAACATGCCACTTGCATTTTGTCAATTAGGAAGAAACAATAAGAAAGTCCTAGCTCAACTGGCAAACTATCATGACCCGGGTTCGAACCCGGGATCTCACAGTTGTGTGAGTTTAATTTCAGTGGATTTACCACTTCATCTAAGACAAAAAAAAAAAAAAAAAAAAAAAAAAAAATAATTGTTAATTTGGAAGAAAACAAATCCACAAAATCAACATAGGATATGCAATTATTTAAGCATCATGCAACATGCAAGGGACATATATCAATAAGGAGCAAATCTTGTATGGGATATATGAGAGGATCATTAGTTGCATCTATATCTATGTAAATTGCATCTGACCAAACCTTTGAAAGAAGAGATTAATGTATGGGCAATTGGGACAACATGGTTTCATTGCTCCTAGGTTGATAATAGAATTTGTTCCTTGACAAAAAAAAAAAATAAAAAAAATTTGTGCCTTATGTTCCTACCACATGGAAGTGGACCATATTATTATTTTGGCAAAATCGTATCTAATGTTGTTGTTTAACTTGTATATTTGTATAGTAGATACCAAGTATTTTTAAATTAATTTTTTTTAGGATTTTTGTCAATTTTTTTTTGTAATATGTATTTTTAAATTATATATATTCTTCATTTTTTACTATTATAAATTTTGTTTTTACTAAAAATGATAATTAAGAGTTCAGTACCATAGCAAGTCATTTAAAAGAAGAAAATGTATGATCAGTCATTGGCAGTTTAAAGATTCAAAAGGGCCGGTCAATGCACGGTCATAGGAAAACTCAACCATATATCCTAAAAGATACACATTGTGATTTGTTTACAAAAGTATAAATTGATTTTCATTTATTTAAGAACATTTTCAGATGTACAACACGCGCACACACACACACACTTGATCGGACGCAGCTCAACTCACACGGCGATGGCAAAAGGCACATTAAGCTATGAGCAATGCTAAATCAAGCGAAATATTTTATCACGAATACACTGCGAATCATTTATAAACGTTGGATTGTATTGAGATGAAAACATGGGTGGGTAGAATAAATGTTGAAGTGGTCCCTACATGTTATAATACAATGTTCGCGATGCTTCCGTGAAATCATGTTCGTGAGAAATAGCATTATGCTTAAGCTATAAGGATATATCTTGATGATTGTGTTAAATTGAGCTACCTTATGACCACGTGTTAAAAATGCAAATATAGCAATATTTTTTAATAATTTATGCATTATACTCTTCGAGCATATGTTAACATAATTCTTTAAAAAATAAATATTAATTTTATTTTTTGTATTATAAAATGTATTATTTTTTGTATTATAAAATGTATATTTCTAATTTTAAATATTTTAATATATGCTTTTCGAGCACATGTTAACATAATTCTTTAAAAAATTCATCAGTAGAAATGTTGCATTTTATGCGGGGCTAGAGTTCGTTCCAACTCGAAATCTCCCATTTACTCACCTCGAGGGGTGAATTTTTCTTACCAATAAACTACTTAACAAAAAAAAAATAGATCAATTTTTTGTCAAAAAGAAAATCCATTTAATAAGGCAATGGTTCTATAAAAATAAATAAAATAAAAGGGCTATAGCCGTTGTTTCTTAATACTATGATAATTCAACTGAATCTTAGTATGATGCATGGTCATTTACTCATTTTATCTTAATTTTTTCTTAACACTATCTATGATATAATTGAATTGAATTTTAGAATGTAGGTCGGTATGTACTATTGTTACAATTCCATGGCAGAAACATAACATGTGAAAATCTGGTACATTATGCATGTGACGATTGATTTAAGAGGAGACAAGTCTAGTCTATTGGAACCAGAGTTTAATCGTCATACACTGCGTAAATTATACCTTGTTATTTAATCCTATAGTAGGGATTAATTTACTTTAGAAGGAATTCTGTTTAGATTTATTCCTCTTAGGTGATACTATATATATATATATATATATATATATATATATATATATATATATATATATATATTTATTTATTGTATACAACATCTTGGAGAAAAAACGCTCCTAGGGGTCAATTTAAAAAAATGCACCTCCACTGCAGTAGTTTTCACCATTCTTTGAATCCTCTCAAACATTTCTCTAAAAGCCTCAACCGTCGTGGCTCTCTTCTTTCTTTCTTTCACATTTAAACACTTTCATCTTCAATTCTTCATGTAATCTTTATTTTAGGTAGTGTGATGAGTGGCAACCTTGTTTTCAACAACCCTCCACACCACTAAACTTTCAGATCTCCGGCGACCTCCTTCGTTTTCATTGTCAGGTGTTGCATTCGATTTGGTGGTTGAACCCTTCCTGGGTTGTGCAATGTTATATTCCCATTCTTTCAAAATGTCAATTTCAGTTCAATGAAGTTTGGTACCGCCTCTGTTTCTGGCGGTGGTTTACGGTATGCACCACTATCAAACACGATTTAGGTAGTCACAAAGATACAACAAAGGCGCGCGCCTACAATTGTAAAGGGTGTTGTTTAACCAACGTTGTGATGGTCGTTTCCATATCCTATGTTCAGGATTCCTGGTGGTTTTGGGATCATGTTTTATAAGATTGGTTCTTAATTAGTCCTCTCTAGATTCGGCACCTTGGGATGCTTAGCCAGAAATGGTCGTGATTGATTGTTGCTACTTGTAATGTGTTGATTCGGCACCTCAAACTGCTTGGCTAGATATGATCATTATTGTGTTGGTTGTTAGAATCATTAACATTGACCATTGATATGTGACAAAAGGTGGTGTCAATGAAAAAACGGTTCAAAAGTGAAATGAGAGAGAGAGATTATTCGGGGCCCCACTATTTGTTAACCCTAATACAAACTGAGTAAAAAGTCTATGAATTGATGAAACAAAAATAAATGATAGGGAAAGAAATTATTCGGAACAAATAAAACTCAAGCAATTAATTAAGTACCAAATACACACGTAAACAATTCACTTTATGAAGTCTAAGTCTCAAAATTTTAAAATCAATTAGGTTAATAAGGGCACGATCGACACTATAACAGATCTTAAAATATATGCAATATTAATCAAGCAAAACAAATAATGAAGCTTCTCCAAATACATAAATGAGATTGTCATCTGCATGATTAACATTTCAATCGAAGAGATCCGAAAATGTTCCCCAATGAGGGAAGTGGTAATATCAACCACATAATAAAATATCAACCATTGCATAAATTCCTGAAAAGGAGCAAACATACCATCAATTTCGAAACCAGGTCTTCACTTTACATTTCTCATTTGTAGAGTTTTTGGACTCCTTTGAAGTATGAGTAGTGACCACTAAAAAGCGAATGATCTATAAATCTATGCAATACAATAGATACACTGTTGGAAAATATTTTTGAAAATATGCAGTGAATTATTTAATGAAGTAATATATATTTAATCTACTAACAAAAATGAAAATAACCTACTAGAAGGTTAAGTCACCACACGTTTCCATTCTTGTGAGTAGATACAATATCAATTCTTTCATTAAATTATTAACTGTATATTTTTTAAAACATTTTACAACTGTGTCTATGCAGTATTTTATATATCATTTATTTTTTCAGCGTTCACTACTCAAACTTCAAAGAAGAGCAAAAAATTTACAAATGAGAAACGTAAAGCGAGGATCTAATTTCAAAATTGATGGTATATTTGCTCCTTTTTAGGAATTTTTGCAATTGTGGAGATTTCATTATGCTGTTAATAATTACCACTCCCCCCATTGGTAAAAAAAATGTATATCTCTTTGATTGAAATGTGGATCATGTAGATGAGTATCTCATTTATGTATTTGGAAGCTTCATTATTATTTTGCTTGATTAATGCACATATTTTAAGATTCGTTCTAGTCTCAATCGTGCCCTCGTGAATCTACTTGATTTTAAACATTTGACAATTAGACTTTATTAAAGTGGATTGTTTATGTGTGTATTTGGTATTTAATTGCTTGAATTTTGTTTCTTATTGATAATTTATTTTCTCATCAATCATTTTTTTTTATATGAATTCATAGATATTTTACTCTTCAATGAGTTTGTATTAGGGTTAGCAATGAGTGAGGCCACCAATAGCCGATATTTTGGAAATGAATAGACAATAGCCGACTTTGGCGTAGTTGTGATGCAGTTAATGCATCTGAGTCGTTTGATTGAAATTAACCCCCTAGATTAAAAGCAGTTTTAAATTTTTATAAACAATAAAATTCGTATCTTAAATCTAAATCGTTCAACCTTTTATCAAACGGTCCTATTTCCCCAAATGCATGCCGTCATGGGTCTACACCCAATTCCATATCTGTGGATTTTGGAGGGATTATGATTTGAAGTCTCTATAGGGACATTTGGAGTAAAGGATTCATTTGTAACAAAATATAATTAAAACATATCTAAAAAATCTAACGTATTTTGTCCAAAATTTAAACAAAATACATTTAACTTTAAGATCCCTTTTATTTATATTTTGTTATGGAGGAATTAATTAAACTCTTTTAATGAAAATTTGTATCAATTGTATAGATCAAATCATGATTTTGTTTTTTATGAGGGACCTAAAATGTTGCTATGTCAAGAGATAACAGAATTTAAACATGAGTATATGACTTACATCTTGGGACAAAAAAATGAACAATAAAATTTTAAAAATCATGAAACTTAAAATGGTGCACACCACTATAATTTTTTACATAAAATAAAATTCAAAAGAACAATTATACAGATACAATATTAATAAAAAAAATAATCATCAAGAATATTTGAAAAGTAAATAAATACAACACGTACCGTTGGTGCAAATAACTTTTCCACTTTCACCTCATATTCATCTTTAACCTAAATTTATATCACCTTCGACGTCACTAGCAGTATTGATTTTCAGCATCATGATGAGTACTTCATCAAACAGTTTTTTATGTCGGCCTCACCGATTGCTTCTTTTTCCTTATATTGAACATAAATCAATCGTCAACACAAAGTTGACCGCAAGATTAACGATCTCCAAGCCCCTTTCTACCTCTTCAAAATTCACATATTCCTCTGTTGATTTGAGCGAACCAAATCAGATGTTTATGATTCATTCACTTTCTGATTTGTTATTTTCCCATAATCCTTTAACAATGATCTGGAGAGGCGAGTGTGTCTGTGTGTGTGAGAGAGAGAGAGGGGGGGGGCGGGGGGAGAGAGAGAGAGATGGAGAGAGAGAGAGAGAGAGGGGGAGATGTAACACAAAACTAATTAAAAGGAATGAATCACACAAGAGAGAAAGTGAACAATGGCCGCCGTTTCTTTGATAGGTTTAGGAATGAAAGAATAAAGGAGAGGCTGAAGTAAGTGCCTTTTTAAAGCAAAGAAATTAGGGTTTGTTTTGGGCCATAATAATTGGGCTTAGTTTAGAATAATAGTAAATTAATAAAATACATAAATTAATAATAAGAAAATTTTTTCTTCCCACCCCTATATTTTATCCTTCACCCCTACAAAATCACCTAAGGCTTTGTTTGCAAGTTTGGAGGGGAAGGGGAGGGGGGGAAGGAAAAGCTAAAAAGGAAGAAACAAGTGAAAAAAGTAGAGAAGATTGGGAGGGAAGAAGTTTGGAGGGTTATTTTTTCTTCATAATACAAAAACCCCCCAATTTGGGGAAACTCAAAAATTGTATTGGATAGGGGTTTGGAGGGGGTTTGAAGGGTTTATACGAATTCTTCATATTTAATTAATGCTGTTATAATATTCTTAAATTCATAATCTATTTATCATAAATATTTATTTGTCATTCTCTATAAAAAATACTTTCTCAAAAAATGTAAAAGATTTTTCTAATTTTCTCTCTATTTCCCTCCCTCCAAAGCTCTCCCCACCAAACTCGCAAACAAAGCCTTACATTCTCATTTTACCCCTTGATGACTTCACGTTATTACGATGTTTTAACCACAAATTCAAGACAAATTAGTAGGCTTTTATTATGTTTTTCGCACAAAAATAAGAAGAAAGTGCATTGGTACAAGGTTGTTAGAATCACAAGAGAATAGGGAAAAAAGAACAGAAAAATCAGCACAATTCACATTATGACGTATGTCCGATGTTTTGATCATATCTAGAGTTTCATAACTCGGAATGAGGCGGGACTTGCGCCAAATGAAAGCTAAGATCAAGAGCTACAACTTTCATGAAGAAATAAAATTCATTTGAGTTCGGCTTCCTGCGCGTTGCGCAAGAATAAGCTGCGCATCGCGCAGCCACGGGACAACACATCATAATTTTGCGTTTTTCTATAAATAGGGGCTTCTGAGACTGACCTAGGGGTCGATTTTCAGTGGAAAAATACCAGAGAACTCGTTTTTGACGTGTACTAGGGCTGGAGACTCATCCTCAAGGAAGATTCAACACCTTTGTTCATCGAATTTAATGTATTCTTTCTCAAACTTCTTTGCTTTGAATATTTTAAATATGAGTAGCTAAGTCTGTTATTGATTAGATTCATAGATGATCTTCCTCGGATTAATTAATCTAGGTCATGTGAACTTACTAGAGGCTTATTATTTCAATTTTAATCTTGTCGTTATTCAGTTATCTCTGTGTGTTAATACTTTTCGTTACTTGATCACTATCGAACTGATTTTGGGAATCAATTGATTACTAACCCTAACTATTGAACTTGAACTGAGATAATTGTTCGATTAATAATCACTTTAGACATATCGAATTATTGATTGTGATAATAGAATTAATGTTCGATAAACTTATTGCGATTATAAATTCACCTAAGACATTAGGATTTTATTATTGTGAGAAAGCGTTCTTAGTCACTAACCCTGGTTTGAACGATTTTGTTAATTCGTCGTGCCGACAAGAGAGAAATTGCGAGATAAGCCCATGTTCATTCTAGATTAGGAAGAGGAAGGGATTCGAAGAATCTAATCAACCTTTTTATAAACTTGAAATCACCAATATTTTATCTTTTTGTTAATCAAACAATTGCAAGAAAAATCCCCTTTTAATGTATGTTAATTTACACGCGTATGATCTTAATTGTTCTTGTCTGATTCGGAACAATCCCTGAGGAAACAATATAAAAACTAAACTTACTTTTGTACTTCAACAAAATGGCGCCGCTGTCGGGGATTGTTGATTGAATCAACAAGGCAATTTGAATCATACGTCGTGTTATTTTATTTTTATTTAGTATTTCAATTTTTCAGTCATATATTATAGAAAAAGAAAAAAATCCAAAAAAGATTTTTATTTTTATTTGATTCTGTTAGAGTATATTTAGGATCTTTAGTTATTTTATTTTATTTTACTTTTTTTTAGATTTTGTTAAAATTTTATTAGATTCTTTTTTTTTTTAGTTATTAGTAGTAGTTGCTATATAAATTTATAAAAAAAAAAAAAATATATTCTCTTTATGTCTTCTTCATTGTGCTTGTGCTACTAACTATTTTCTCTAAGTGTTGTAGCAATGAGTTGCATTGACAATAGATTGGTTGATTGCGAAGAAATTGCTATTGTTCGTTATCAACTTTGTCGACTAGCTTATGAGCAAAGTTGGGTAGATGGAGAGCTTCAACGATTAAAGGTGAGATATGATCATCGTACCAACTATTGTGAGAAGCCTTACATTGAAGAAGAGCATGAAGTGATCAACATCGATTACAACTTTCAACTCATCAAGTTCTTGGATGAATTTTTGAAGGGCCATCAAGGTTCAATTGGTGGATTTGAAGTTGAATGTGGTAATCTTGTTACAAAGGCAAATGAGTGTGAGAAATTGGTTGATATGGTGACCAAACATCATGTTATTTGGGTAGAATAAGAGATTTTGAAGCCCAAGAAGAACGATATTAGAAGAGTGAACCATGATGATCTCTATGTGACATTTGATTCTCAACCAATGAAGCTAGAAGAGAAAGATCATTTGCCAAAGAAACATCAACCTTCTTCAAGGTTGGAGAGTGCTCATTCCATGAGCTTATTTGTTGGAGCATGGGGGCACTTGATTCTCTATGTGAAGTTCATAGAAGTCTTACCAAATAAGAGGAAGAAGAAGAATGATGTGTTCTTCCTTTCATTTAAGTCACCCTAACATTTGGTGCGTCAAGCATCGGGACGTTAAACAAGCGCATGGCCTATCTGGTCATGGACCGTCAAGCTATTGACGTTAAAATAGCGCTTCTTGGAAGGCAACCCAATATATTTATTTACTAATTTCTAGTTTTTGATATGCCTTTTTTGTGTTTGCAGGTTAAGCAAATGAGTAGAGTCGAGTCACGAGACAATTGGTAATGCTTGATTCCTTAAACTTGAATTTTATTTTGTCTTTAATGAATCTTTTTGTCTCTTTGAAAACTTGTGCACTTTGAAATAGTTTTGTTAATTGTCATGCGAAGTCTGTTAGATTAGCATCCATGAGGCATGAATTTGTGATTACCTTGTTTGATTTGCTTGCTATATTTGAATGCTATTAGAAAAGCTGAGGAAATTTTTCAAACATTGACCATTCGATAATCCGGCTTAGCCGTGAGGATTCGAGCCCAAACACTTCAAATAAATTTTTTCTTGTTATGAGAGATTCCACAGCTTAGCTAATTCTCTAGAACTTGCTTATGTTCTCTTGATTGATTGACCACTATGAATTACACACCGAGGCACGTTGTTTTTACCCAGAGCCTTTGTAGCCTACCTTTAATGCATATATCCTTTGCTAGCCCCTTTGAGCCTCAAAATGATAAATTATCTTTGTGTTGTGATCTTACCCAAGTTAATTACAAATAAAATTTTGAAAGAAAAAAAAAAGATGATTTTCTTGGAGTTTAGGTTACAAGCTCAATGATTTGAAGCACATTGCTCATCATTAAGTTTGGGGTTACCTTTGGAATTTGCAACCGATTAAGTTTGGGGTGGGTATACATTAATAGAGAACCTTTGAAAATTTAATGAAAAAGAGTGTTAAAAAGGTCGCCATAAAAAAAATAATATCAAAAGAAAACAAAAGAAAAAGACGGTGAGCTCCTTGAAACACAATGTGATGTTTGAAGAGAAAAGAAATAAACAAATAAATATGTGAAGATGGTTCTCTAGTGCAACTCTTCGGGGATTGAGTTTCTTTTTATCTTTTATATAGGTGTCTCCAAGTTTTTCTACTTACTATCCAAAAACACCTACCATGAACCTCAACCCCGTTATAACACTTAAAGTCCTCTAAAGGTGTGAATTTGTATGTGTGTTGAATGATTATTAGAATGTTTGCAAGCTTATGGTAGAATGGCTATGTCTGTGTTGATTGAGCGAAAAATTAACGATGTAAACATGAAAGAATGTGAGAGAGTGAAGCGATTATGGTTTGGTCAATGTTTGTGAAAAGTTCTTGATTTTTCATTAGTATTCAGTGTGCCAGTAGATTCATGATAGTGATAATCATTGAAGTGCTGACTGTGACTGTTTGACTAGATTATTTTTGTCACTCTTGATAGAACTATTGAGATAGTGCCAGGTTTTCGGAAAGATAAAGATATTCCTTGAGGACAAGGAAAAGTTCAAGTTTGGGGTTGTGATGACTTCACGTTATTACGATGTTTTAACCACAAATTCAAGACAAATTAGTAGGCTTTTATTATGTTTTTCGCACAAGAATAAGAATAAAGTGCATTGGTACAAGGTTGTTAGAATCACAAGAGAATAGGGAAAAAAGAACAGAAAAATCACCACAATTCGCATTATGACGTATGTCCGATGTTTTGATCATATCTAGAGTTTCGTAACTCGGAATGAGGCGGGACTTGCGCCAAATGAAAGCTAAGATCAAGAGCTACAACTTTCATGAAGAAATAAAATTCATTTGAGTTCGGATTCCTGCGCGTTGCGCAAGAATGCGCAGCCACGGGACAACACATCATAATTTTGCGTTTTTCTATAAATAGGGGCTTCTGAGACTGACCTAGGGGTCGATTTTCAGTGGAAAAATACCAGAGAACTCGTTTTTGACGTGTGCTAGGGCTGGAGACTCATCCTCAAGGAAGATTCAACACCTTTGTTCATCGAATTTAATGTATTCTTTCTCAAACTTCTTTGCTATGAATATTCTAAATATGAGTAGCTAAGTCTTTTATTGATTAGATTCATAGATGATCTTCCTCGGATTAATCTAGGTCATGTGAACTTACTAGAGGCTTATTATTTCAATTTTAATCTTGTCGTTATTCAGTTATCTCTGTGTGTTAATACTTTTCGTTACTTGATCACTATCGAACTGATTTTGGGAATCAATTGATTACTAACCCTAACTATTGAACTTGAACTGAGATAATTGTTCGATTAATAATCACTTTAGACATATCAGATTATTGATTGTGATAATAGAATTAACGTTCGATAAACTTCTTGCGATTATAAATTCACCTAAGACATTAGGATTTTATTATTGTGAGAAAGCGTTCTTAGTCACTAACCCTGGTTTGAACGATTTTGTTAATTCGTCTTGCCGACAAGAGAGAAATTGCGAGATAAGCCCATGTTCATTCTAGATTAGGAAGAGGAAGGGATTCGAAGAATCTAATCAACCTTTTTATAAACTTGAAATCACCAATATTTTATCTTTTTGTTAATCAAACAATTGCAAGAAAAATCCCCTTTTAATGTATGTTAATTTACACGCGTATGATCTTAATTGTTCTTGTCTGATTCGGAACAATCCCTGAGGAAACGATATAAAAACTAAACTTACTTTTGTACTTCAACACCCCTTTTACTATTTAACTTTTCATACTCTGTTATTATCTTTCACTTCAACTTTATAGGAAGACCTGGTCACCCCTCTACAACAGTTTTTCGGTTTTGACAAATTAATCGAAAACTTTTAACAAATTATTTGATTTTTATAAATATATCGGAACAATTTTACAAATTATTCTGGTTAGTAAAATTTTCCAATATCTCGAGTAGTTTTTACTGAAACACTTTCCACAAGTGTTATGATTTGTTATTTTCCCATAATCTTTTAATAATGATTACTTGAACACTTTCTACAAGTGTTCCGTTTTGTATCTCGTGCCTAAACGCATTTGAATAGTGCCATAAAGTATCCCAATTTGTAATTTTTTTTTTTTTGAACTTTTGCTTCTTTTTTTCATAGATATGGCGAGTATAAAATTAGTGGTGTGCCGATATAATTGGAGGATGAAATAAAAATGGATATGAGTTGGACATGGCTCGTGCAATATATGCATCGTATAGTCAATTTCGGTCACTTGATATTACTGAAAAAGGGAATTGAAGAGTGTGTGAAATTCCTTATCCAACTACATGTTCAATGTGTCCACCTCCTGAGTTAAAAGCAAAGGAAATGTGGAGGAAAATAGAAGCAAAGCACCAACAGTATATGTTGTGTATCGTACTACCTCATACTTTGACCATATGGATAAAGATTCTGATTCTCAAAGATCGTCGAAGAGGGTGTGAACAACACCATCTCAGTCCTCCTAGAAGAAACTATCTTGGGTCTCTTAGAAGTAACCAAACATATTGATCCTCTCATAAGCAACCATCTCAGTCCTCTCATAAGCAATCATCTTTGGTCTCTCAAAAGCAACCATCTAAGGTGTATTTAGTACAATTTCCTAAGCATATGCATCCATATATTGATGACATCAATATAATGGGGCACAATAACCGCCTGCCTCATTTCTTTATCAAGATATTCCCGTTAGAAGAAGTAGCGAAGGCTCGAATATCAGTCACACAATACTGCTCTTTCATAAAATGATTTGTAATTTTTAAAGTCATAGGCTGACGATCCTTATATAAGTACTCTCGGGTCTAGAACCTCTTATACTTAGAGCCGATACACTAGACATTTGGCTCAATGGAACAATGACAGAAAAATGCATGGGTCGCCTTAGAAACATATCTCGTTATCACAAAAAAGTACTTGAAATTCTTGAGTGACTCACCATACTTGTCAAACAAAAGGTTATTATTCTATTGAAAAGAGACAAAGTCTTGACATTGTTGAGTGTCGACCACTACCCACTTCAAAGAGAAAAGATGTAAGGAAACATCTGGATTGCTTCAACAATTCATGTTAACATTATCAATTGGGGAACAATATGGCCATTACCCTAGAACAAAACTTTCAATCATGAAGAACAAAGCTCACTCTAAGAAATGAAAAATAGTTACCTAGAAACCATTTATAGGAAGATTTAAATTCCAAATAAGAGATTAGAGGATCACTTACTTATGATAAAGAAGAAGGGAAATCAACAAAGAACATGGAACTTGAAACAACAAAGGATAAATGAACGAAGAAATTCTTCAAGCAAATGCAAAGTTTAGTAAAGTAAAGTAACAAAATGAATTACTTTTCTGTTATTTATAAGGAATAAAGAGACAATAGAAAATTCAACAAATTCTTAACCTAACGATTATAAAGCTGAAACCAAAAAAGTTCATAATCAAGGCAATCAAACGACGCCATCTCAGCCTCAAAGAAACACCCAAATTGCGCCTTTCCCTGTAAAGAGGTAAATGTTCATTACTTTCGTCGCATCAAAACAGAAAATGAGTGACACATGTGAAAAGAAAATTTGAGATGTCACATCAAATTAGAAAAAACATTATCAAAATTGGACGGAAGCTAGAATACCATCATTTGAGATACTGACAAAATCTGCGGACTCCAAAGATTGTATAAAATGACGAAAAAAAGAGCATAAGCCAACTGTAGTAGACATCCTCACATGACCGCAGTCCTTACAAAGGTAAGCAGTCCAATATTGTGTGCAGTGTTTTAAAAACCGGACCGAACCGACGGTCCAACCAGTTAAACCGTGAACCGAAAGGATTACCGATTTGGTCTATTGTTGGACCGAACATGCAATTGAACCGGTAGGAATCGGAGTGAACCGACCGGTTCAATGCATATTATTTTTTTATTGTTTTTAAAAAAAAAAACTGAAACGATGCAAATTTTAACTTTTTATTAAAATTGAAATTAAAAGTTAGAGAATGAGATCGGATACGATTCGTACGAATACGAAAGTTATATTTTGTTCAAAATTTATTTGCATTTGTACTATTTTGTTATGTGTGTGATGACTATTAAAAGTTTGAATTAAATGAATGAAATATTAAAATTTTTACATTTTTTAGGTGTCGTGATTTCTTTTAGAGACCGAGTCATCCGGTTCAACGCGATTTAATACATATATAGTTTTGTTATAGAGACTGATTTATTCAACCGAGTTATCCGATTTTATCCGGTTTAGTCATGCGGTTCGACCAGTGATCCAATGGTTCGACCAATGAACCAGTGACCCAGTACCCTTACCGGTTCGATGTCTGGTCCGGTTTTTAAAACACTGATTGTGTGTTATGGACCCCGATATCAGAATTATATTGATATCAACCGCTTCATAGGACCATCATCCTCACATAGGACAACGTTCTAAACAACTATAGTAAGAGTCCGACATCAAAGTACCAAGATCGATTATTTACAAGGACCGACAACTTATAGCAAATGAATGGGCCAACTCAAAGAAGCCAACTCTAAATTTCGGAAACGCTTAGCATAACTTTTACTCTCATTAAAAGGAAATTTCAAAATAGTTTAAGGTCCAGCAGGAATAAGAAGGCCATCAATACATTATGAAGACTTCAAGAAAACACTGATCTATGATGTCATAGTCTTGGGGGTAACTATTTTGGACCGAGCCAAAGACCCGTATGCAAGCCGGAGTAAGTCACTTGATATACACTTAGCAAAGTAGATGTTAGGAGTTTCACTTTGAGCTTATATAAGTTAGTTAGGAGTTTCACTTTGAGCTTATATAAGTTATTAATGGTACTTAAATCATGACAATCTTCCACTTATTCGACTAGTTTTTTGGGTTGAACTCTCTTCACGTGCTTAAGTCGCGTTCTCATCAAGAGTTAGGCAATGAAAAGGGCTATCTATAAGCTAGATTAAGATGTTCCATCGAACATTATAGGTGAGTGAAGGCAGCGCCGAAAAGGAAAGCGCTATCATCAAGTGATAAAGTGATAGTCGTCGTGGACGTCGACTTTTAAAGAGCATAACAATTTTAGGAGTTTCACATAAAGTATGTATAAGTTCTCAATGTGGTATTTAAACCATGAGACTCTCCCACCTATTGAATTAGTCTTTTAATTGAGTTATCTTTATGTGTTTAAGTCCTAACAGCAGATCATACGATGGATACACCATAATTATAAATGATTACCGCTCGACAAACACACGTGGACAACCGGACAATGTCCCTCTGTCATCAAACAACATCTATAACAACCTTCCAATAAATTTAAAATAGGGTCTTGCTAACCAATGCATCCGGGGCACTCTTTAAACTTTCTATTAAAAGAAATTATTTATATAAAAAGTAAAACATTCCAATTTTCAATGCGTTGACTTCACATATTCCCATAAAAAGTTTATTAAAACTTACTATTTAAAATGGTTAAAGAATGCCCCGAAGGCACTCGTTAGCATTTTTCTTTAAAATATAATTTTTACTTATAATAATAGTGACCGGATAAAATACCTTTTTACAAAGAAAACTTATAACTAGAGACTCATAGGAGTATAAAAAATTGAAAGAAAAACCGACCAATAACCCATTGATTCATATTAATGTCCCGCTAATCAAGCAAATTGTTTAAACCTAAGCAACAACTCCCCATGTGCCATATGCCCTTCCCAAGATCAACAGAAAAGACAAATGCCCATATTTCCTTCCATGTGTTTATTCGAAATTTATTGGTTATGCTTGTTCCCTTAAGTCTAATCTTTTTGTAACACAAGGTCGGCTTGTATTTTATTCATGCCTTCTAATTTGTCATTTTTCATTATTTTTTTAACTCAATTATTTTTATATTATTTATTATTTTTCACACTTTCTAGTACTATATAAGTGCCTAACCACATAAACATCTTACTAATTCCTCTACTTTCAAATCTTCCAAAAAGAAATAAAGGGTTATACTTGTGAGAGAAAAGAAAACAAGAAGATGATGAAATTGAAGTCAAAGAGGTTTTGTAGAAGCATATCATTTTCAAAGCTTGGTATTGGAAACAAAGTAGTAGCATCATCCCCAAGTGAGAAGGATTGTAATGAAAATTGTGAAATCAAATGGGAACTTAGACCTGGTGGCATGCTTGTACAAAAAAGAGAGAACAACAAAAGTGTTGGGGAAATTATCACAATTAGAGTCTCAACTGTGTCTAAGTGGCATGATATTTCTATTGAAGAAACTTCAACTTTTGGTAAGTCTTATCCCACCCCTCCACACTTTAATCCACATGCAATAGCTTGATATAAATCCCAATATTATTTTCTTGCTTAAATTTTTTATATATAAATCCCATACTAAATATAATGTTTTTGCTTAATATTGAATAATAAAAAGTTTTGATTTTGTGCATTAGTATAAAATTGTAAATTATACAATTAATTTTCAAGTTTTTAGTCTAAAAATTATACAATTATAAATCCGAAAAATTTGTAGTCTAAAAAATAAAATTTGTAGTCAAGGTTTATTTGAGTTGAAGGTAATTAATAAGAGAGCTTTGAATATTGACTTTAATTGGCCCATTTTCCTATGTTTAAACAAGGGAAAAAAATAAAATTTGTGAATGAATAGTAAAGTAGTAATTTCATAATTTGTTACAGTATTTGACTTGAATTTTTGTTTTGGAATTCTTACTATTAAATGCATAATTTCTATTGTAAAATACCTGATCATGTGCCCTTAAATCACATGTTAACATACCTTTAGATATATTTCAAATGTAATAACTAATAAGCTATATCCATATTTGATATAGGCAAGTTTGAAACTACTATTCCATTTTTTCATACTTAGTATGTGTGAATTTTGCCATTAGAATTTTTAAAACTAAAAAAAAAAAGTTCAAGTGTTTATTAATTTGACAATTAGTTATTATATTATACCCTTTCATGTAGTAGTACTTATCAACAAAAAAGAAGTCTTATTTTTGTGCATTATTATTCAACTTTAAAAATTAAAATGTGTATTTGACAAAATTTGTTAATAAATTTCAGGAGAATTGAAAATGGTTTTGTCATTGGTAACAAATTTGGAGCCAAGAGAACAAAGGCTTCTCTATAGAGGTAAAGAGAGGGATGACAATGAATTTCTTCACATGATTGGTGTTAGAGACAAAGACAAGGTTTTGCTCCTAGAAGATCCAGCTATCAAGGAAATGAAGCTACTTGGTTTGGCAAGAGGACAATCTATTAACAATCCATGTCCTACAATTCGTGTATAATATGTACCGTCTGATTTTAATCGAACAATCACTAATGTCTTAAATGTCTGAATACGAGATCCTTTGATGGATCCGAATTCATGATTCAATCAAACTAATTTCTTAAACTCTTAATTAATTAGTACTAACAAGAAAAGAACAAAAGTAATGTTAATTGTTTAATGTAATGTATTGATGGGTCTTTCTTCACTTTTGTTAATTATTTCACTTAGAATAGAGGGACTTAATTATGTACTTATCTAGTTGTTGGACCTTTGTTTTCATTTTAAATTGTGTAAGCTGTTGCAATGCCATGTTATGTTGAAGAGCTTGCATTTTATTAATAGAAGTGTGTTGATTCCTTTTGTATTATACAATTTTATTTATTTTTAATAATATTGGTTGTTGTATTGTTATACAATTATTATTATGATAATATAAATATAATGCCATGCGTGCACGCCGACACTATAAAGATTAATTAATTATTAAATAGTACTAAAGTTCAGGTGGAAGCTTTAATAAGGTTGGGACAGTGTCTCATGAAAAATGCCAGATTATGATGTTTTGAAATTTGTTATTGTTTCCCTCTTTTTATGAGATTCACTTGAAAACATAATTTGCTAGTGCTCTGCATGAGCTCAAAGTGGGAAGCAAAAAAGTGTAATGGCAGACATGAAGTCTACTGTATATACTAGATTCAACAGAACTATTTTGAGGTAAATGTTAGGGTCGGTTCTGACTTTTGTGGGTGTACAAGGTGACCTATCGCACATAGGCATGGCAAAATAATCCAAATCCGTGGGTATTCACTCGCCCCGCCCCGATTTTGATGGGGAAAAATCCGAGTTGACTGGGTTTGGGTTCGGATTTGGATTTTTCCCGATTTTAAAAGTTGGGGTTGGGGCGGATAATGAGGATATTGATACCCACCCCGAATCCGTACCCGAACCCGCCAAACTTATATCGAATTACATTTTATCATTTATATATTAAAAATTATTAAACAAACTCTAGATTGCATTTATATTTAATTTTTTTTAGATTATTACATTCATATTTTTAAGTTGAGTATTAACCAATTTATTTTCTCTATTTATTTGCTATGTATAAATATTGTTGAAACAAAATAATGTTCTACTTTTAATTATTGTTTTAATAAAGAAAAACAATAAAGTGCAACTCAAATTCATATGGGGTAGAGCGGAATGGGAATATCCGAAACCCACGGGAATACCGGAACCCCGTTGAGTATGGGTTTTGAGTTTTAGTTTTCATCCCCATTAAGAATTGAGACGGGTTTGGGGATACCCGAACTTTATGGGTTTGGGTTTGGGGATGGCAAAATCCGTCTCCGACCTGCTCCATTGCCATGCCTGATCGCACATAAGCTCTGTTTGGCAAAAATAATAGATGGATGATAAGTTAATTTATGGCTGATAGTTTATAATTGATGGCGGATAATTTATGACTGATAAGCTGATGATCTATGAAATAAAAAGTACTATTAATAATTAGAAGCCATTTTAGCAAGTATTTTCGAAACACTTATTAGCAAGATGCTTATTTTGAAGCCATTGGTGATGCATAATTAGAAGTAGTAGTAATGTGTCTATGAAATAAAGAGTATTGCGTGAAGGACATCCTCACAAACACTATTTTAGTTTTTGTTTTGTTTGACTTCAACACTATTTTTGAAAAAAAATAAAAACAAAAGAAAACTGCTTAAAAAGCAAGTCTTCAAAATATCAAAATAAAAAAAAGGGAAATACAAAGAAAGAGGGGCAAACAAACCTAACTCTCAAAGAGAAAGAAAACTAACATAACCTAATTAAATAGGGCATCTTCAAACGATTTCTACAAAAATCATCTAACAATACGAGAGATACTGTTCCGCTTAGTAAAATCAGGTAAAGATAAGCCTAGATTAGTCAAATTATCATCACAATGATTTCCTTCTCTCTATATATGGAAGACGTAGAAATTCATATTAGAGATCAACAATAAGCAATTATTCCAACGATTTCTTAGATGCCAAGACACAATCTTAGCATAAGAGAAAGCGAGAATAACTTGTTGGGGTTGATTGTCAAATCTCACATCCTCTAGTTTCTTAAATAAAGAAGGAGATTAAAAATAGCTATTGGAGAAGTGTCACATCGCTTAGAGTGGTGAAGCAAAAGGAAAATAAAAGTTATATATAATAGGCCTAAGTTCTTTGTTTGTAATTGCACGAGTCAGTAGCACTTTAAGCTTATATTTGACTCTTAGTTTAAATATTTACTTTGTGAGAGTGCGGTTGTATTTGGGCATTGGGGTGAGAGTGAGATAAGTCTATGTGTTGTAAAAAATTTAACATAGTGATAATTCTCTGGTTGTCGGTTTAGACAACGGTTGTGATTTTTTCTCCAATTTGAAGTTTTCACATTATATTCTTGTGTTGTGATTGTGTTTATTTTTCTTCTTTAGTGTTGTTATTTCCTAACACAACTAACATAGAATCAAATTTTAACCAAAGATGAGACCAACCCTCATCAGCTGCAGTTTCAATAACGATCATGACACCTACCAGTTCAACTTTTAAGAAAGTGCTCACACCTATGTTGAGAGCATTAGCACCTAAGAAAGAAGAATCAACATTTGAGACTGCCAGATAACCTCTTTGATTTTAGAAGCATTACCAAATTTCAATTTCACCTGAAACTTTTGAAGGAGCACATGTTGGAATTGCTTTAATATTAATAATAGACATGCTCTCAATAAAGATTAATTCTTTAGTCTTATAACTTTAATGCGGAAGCCAAAAACACATATGAGCATGTACATATAAACAAGATCTACGACACGTTGATTTTCTGAGATTAAAGGATTGTAGGAATACCTCGATATATGAATATGAACAAACCGTAATCTCTTCGGTAGCAATCCTGAAACGGAAAAGAGACAGACGACGAGCATCCGTAGACTTATGGTTCTTCCTCTCATGGTTCTTCCTCAACCGGGACTCCTTATGCCCTAAGCTCTATTCAGATGGGAAGAAGAGAAGATTTGCGATGTGTTCGGTGTATTGGGGACCATAACCTTTATATAGTGTGGACGACTCATTAGGGTTCCCATTATTCCCAAATGGGTCATCCTGACATCCACTCATATTGAGCTCATATCAATTAATTAAATAATTACCGAAATAGAAATCTAATTAGCCTTTTTACTTAATTTGATCACTAATCAATTAAGGCCCCTAATCGATAAATAGCTAATATAATTAATAAAGATATTTATCCACATAATATTATTGGAATATAATGAAATATTCCAACAATCTCCCACTTGGGCAACATATCGTAATAATTATATTCTTTAGGTGCACATCTGAACGCTATTTATCTTTAGATTTCAAGTTTACAATCTGGTCCATCTCATACATCAATAATGAGGCCGCGCGGCTGCCGTCACTAACATATAACGTGACGGAACCTTCAACAACCACCACATCAATGTACTTAACGACATAGATCGATATGGATGAGTGACATGGAAATTTCTTGCAATGTGATCCTTTTATCATGCCTATTTCCAACTGGTCCAACTGAAGTCCTTAGTGAGATCAACCTGAAGTTTGCAAATTTAATATTTGCACACATGATACAGAATCAGTTATCATAATAACCTTAAACTTTATTTCTGCAGAAAACCTTAACAAAATATGTATCTGTATCAATACCAAAGTTAGAACATAACCGAAGAGAGACTCTCACTAATCCAAGACATCCTTACTGACAACAAACAAATGAAAGACCTCAAGTGTCAAGTCTCCGATTAGTGAGTCAGCTAGCATAAAATTTATCTCTATATGTTCTATCCTTCAACAACTTATAAATCAATAAACTTTATAAAACAATTGTTGAAGCACTACCTGACTAATCTATGTCACAATATAACTTGAGTTGTCTTTCAAAAATCTTTTACTTTACGCAACCAAGTGACATAGATACTTACAATCATTTCTTGATTTATGATGTCCATTATATATAGACATCCATAATGATCGGAGTCTAACATACTGATGATCTCCAAATTATTAGATCTCCGATATTCAAACACAAATTATTTTGTTCTCTGTAACAATCCGTATGGTTGCTTCATTTCAACAATTCAAGTTTTGAATTATTCAAGTATCTACCAAATGATCTTATTATAAACACTAGTTCCGGATGCGTATAACTAAGATCGTACATAAGTTTCTCAAAGCCAAAACATATAGAAAAACACTTTATTTTCTAAATTTTCAGATTTTCTTTTGGGCAATTATTGAGACTTTTAAACAGTCTCCTTTATGATTAAAAAATCCCTTAGTTTATTGACTTTCATGTCGAATTTACTTTCAACTTTATTGATATAACTCTTTAGTGATAACCGAATGATACATAGAGAATAATCTCTAGTATCAAATTTCCTAATACAAAAGAGATGTGCGCAATAACTTTCGTCACTAAACTTTTGTTAATGATTTCTTGTTTTTGCACAACCATCATATATCACTGTTGACTTAATAAAGTAAAATCGACACACTAAACTAAAAATATAAACATACTCCCACTGAACCTGTATAACCCACAACTCTCCATAATATACATCTCAAAACCAAATGAGACAATTTACCTGACGAGACTTTTGTGGTATCATTAATGAGACAACTTCTTTAACTCATAAATGGATTTCATCTATTTGCAAACCATCCACTTTGTGTCTTTTGACATAAGGTTTTCTCTTATTGCACCTTATTGTGTTTCTTAATGTCACCATTAAGAAATACTATCTTGATATCCATCTCATGAAACTCCAAAATTATAATAAATGACAAGTGTCTTGACTGTCCTAATAGAGTTTTTAAACTCAAATCAGATATGATTTCTCTTTTCAGTCAATACTTTATGACACTTGACGCCCCAGTTATTGAAGGTATTGAGTTTGATATTTATGAATCAATTTATTAACTTAATAAGGGAGGAAGAACACTAATATCCTTATGAGGCACCAAATTTACTATATAAATATCAACTTTATGAATTGGTTTAGAATCAATTCTTCCTCACTCAATTTTGTCCTTTTACCATAGCTCTCCCCCAAACTCAATATCTTCAAGAGACTTTGCAGTTCATGTCTCAAAATGTTCATTAAATTTGGACCAAAGTTTATATATCTCAAAATTTTCAACAATTCAAGATTGTCAAAAGTCATAACTGAATTGACTATACTGATATTTAAATTTAAAAGACAAATTGAATCCCTCATTAAGAAAAAAATAATAAAGAATTTATAACATTGAAACAAAAACTTAATTCAGATAATGATTCACCAAATTGCCTTTTAAATACAAATATTATTAGTAACAACAATCTAAAAAAAATTGAAAAACTATCAATCTTCACCGACTTATTTCCTCTCTAGATTGATGTATCTTTCAACATCATTGGATATTTGTCAGTTTAGATCTATTTCCTTATTATTCTTTATTTGCCCTTGTTCTTTGAGGTATTTACCTAATGAGCACTAGTTTATTTTCTCTTGCTTCAACATTTTCTTCATTACACACTTTATGAAATGATTCTATTAGAGAATCATTTCTAACTTTATTGGTAAGAACTAATTGTGCAAAAAGAATACTAAATGCTAAATTTTCGACAAAGTCACCTGATTGTCGAAACCACAACTTTTTAGCAAGATTAAATAGTTACATAATGTGCTTCTGATATTTTCTTTGTTCAATTTTCTTAATGAAATGTCATCTCTCCAATGAGAGCTTGTCTTTCGCCTTATTGCTTTAGAAGCACTTTAATTTGAGCAAAGAAAAACATGACAAGAGTTATGTCATCACAAATAACACCTCTAATGCCCCTGGAAATTAAAACTTTATGATCACACGACCTTCGTGATTAGAAGTATACTCACTTTCTAAACTTGATTCTCACTTTAAATTTACTGAATTGTGAGAGAATTTGAGTTCCTCCATCCTAATCAAAGGTCTAGATCCAAGAACATAATGTTCTTCTTATATTCCTGAGATTTAAAATTTTAAGAATTAAAATTCTAACATGATTTTGCAGATACATAAACTATATTAGTTTTAGAGAACAAAAAATATTCATCAAAATACCTAATGCACCATTGATGTCTAACCCTTAGAAAAGCGCATCAATTGCTAGTGGTATTTTGTTATAATGATCAAACACTGACAATTAATATTGATAAACAATAGTCCTCATATTGTCACATATTTATCATTAATAAATTGAATGTATATGTATATAATTATTCAGTCAAACTGTGTCTACCTTTTGACAGACCCAAATAGCTTGCATGAACGATTTTATACACCCTTCTTGTGATTTCAATTGAATTAAATCTAGACAATAGAGGTTACTTTGGCAACTTGTTGTTTCAACCAACTCCATTAAAATCACCTGACAATTTATTAAATCAAATGGGAAAAGTCTTAAATTTACAAGGCACTACTCACAAAATGTAGGCCGTATTACTTTATGATGTCCCTTCATAATCATAAGATTAAATGACATCCCTTAATGTGAGAAGAAATTCTCACCACCAAACTAAAATTGGCATGAAATATATCCGATGAGTGTGACAAAAGAAATTATTATAACAATAAATTCAAATACCAAAATCATACTATAAACCAAATATTTAATTTCAAATAAAATTAAATCTTTATATATATACCAAAGAATATTCATGCCACAATTGATTCACATATACCTAATGATTCTTTAACTTAATAATAGAATTCTATAACTGTATTTTCCAAAATAGAAAGCAACCAAAAACTTTATATATTATATAAACAAATAATTATATAATCTATATTTTCCCAAAATTTAAAGAATCAAAACTTTAATTTTGTACATACCAAAATGGATCAAAATATTTTGAGAATCATTATTAATTGCTATTTAACAACAATTGACTTTCTACAAAAATATATATAATAACTATATATATACCAAATCTTTATATACCTTATTTCTCAAAATAAACCTTAAATACAAAATTAATGTGAATCAATTTTAATTTCAAATCCAATCAAATAACTCAAATCAAGTATTTGATTTTAGAATATTTTCAATGGCAAAACAAATCAAATCAAAATTCTTAATTGCTAATAGCATTGACCGGATATGTACTAGAACATACCAAACTTTTTAAATAACCTGAATCAAAAATTTGATTTGAAAACCGAAAGAACCACAAAATCAAATCCACAATCTTAATATTTGACAACAAACTATATTTGCTATAACAATAACCAAATATATATAGCAATCACGTTCCAAAAACCGAATGAACGTTATCATGCCCTTAATTTTCTTAACCGGCATAATGATATACTGATGAACCCTAAATATTTGTTCAAGTTCCGTATCACGGGACCGACCGAATAAAATTCCAGAAACATTACCCCATATTCTCTCAAAAAAATTTATCACATGTGCATATCGCACATACATGTTTCCAGCAATAAAACATAATTCTTTTAAATTATCACCATTGATTATGAAATGTCACTGCAATCCATATTAAATGTTATAGCCCAATGAACTATAAGTCCGGGTATGAATAAAATAATATAATCATCCAACTACAAATCCACCGAAAGTGGATATTACCAAATACAAATTAGGGATCACTCAAAAATTTTGGGACATGACATAAAACCTAATTAGACGAACAACATAAGCAATCTCAATAAAATCAAACATGAAGACCCGCTCTGATATCACTTGTTGGAATTGCTTTAATATTAATAATAGACATGCTCTCAATAAAGATTAATTCTTTAGTCTTATAACTTTAATGCGGAAGCCAAAAACACATATGAGCATGTACATATAAACAAGATCTACGACACGTTGATTTTCTGAGATTAAAGGATTGTAGGAATACCTCGATATATGAATATGAACAAACCGTAATCTCTTCGGTAGCAATCCTGAAACGGAAAAGAGACAGACGACGAGCATCCGTAGACTTATGGTTCTTCCTCTCATGGTTCTTCCTCAACCGGGACTCCTTATGCCCTAAGCTCTCTTCAGATGGGAAGAAGAGAAGATTTGCGATGTGTCCGGTGTATTGGGGACCATAGCCTTTATATAGTGTGGACGACTCATTAGGGTTCCCATTATTCCCAAATGGGTCATCCTGACATCCACTCATATTGAGCCCATATCAATTAATTAAATAATTACCGAAATAGAAATCTAATTAGCCTTTTTACTTAATTTGATCACTAATCAATTAAGTCCCCTAATCGATAAATAGCTAATATAATTAATAAAGATATTTGTCCACCTAATATTATTGGAATATAATGAAATATTCCAACAGCACAAATTCAGGAATGTTAGAGAATGCTTTCAGGCAAGAATGATTTCCTGACATAGAGACTGCACCAAAGATATGATTAATGATGGACTTCCATTGAATCTTCTTATCATTGAATCTCACTTGATTTCTAGCATATCAAATGAAAGTCACATAATTAATAATTACTAAGGCGGTGAATTGACCGTTGATATTGAGGCAAGTACCAAGCCAATTTCATATATTTTGAGCATAGCTACAATTCAAAAAAAGATGTTCATTTGTTTCGACTTCAGAATTACATCCTGACTTCAACACTATTTTATTTATGTTTTGTATAATTTCTTAAAATGATTTTTAAATATTGAATCTAAATATATATTCCCTTCGAGTTTGTATTGGTTAGCTACTAGTGGTATTAACCAATACAAACTCGTGACCAAGCCCCTGCGGTAGGTGTTAATTTTGACGGAAACACGGCTGTCGGATCTCGGCGGTGTTGCGGAGGTGTTATTGCAGGTGAAATGGAATGTGAATTTCTTTTAACGAATTTGTTTTCACTATGTTAAGCATTTATGTTTTACAAAAACGGTTCATGTTAATATTGTTACTAACGTTATTTTTCTAATCTCTTTAGTTGATGGGTCTAGTTATGGTGCATAAGCCCATGCTTATGCACCGTGCATAAATTGCTATGCGCGCCCCCCAGATTGCTACGCACACCCCCCAACTGCTACGCCCCCCCCCCCCCCCCCCCCCCATTGCTACGCGAACTGCGCAGGTTTTTTTTTTAAGATTTGTAGCGCACCCCTCAGATTTTTTTTATCACGCTTTTAATTTTTATTTATTGAATTTTATTTTATTGATTAGGGATAAATTTCAGAGTATTATGTATGGTTAATTATTTTAGTAGTTAGTTTTAAACTAAAATCATGTCAAAACCATTTCAGCTGTAGAATGGTTTCAAAGATGTGTACTCCAAAACCATTTGTGCTGTGAAATGGTTTCAGAGATCTGTACTCCAAAACTATTTAATGTACTTAATTATGTCAAAATCATTTTAATTTAAAATGATTTTAACCGAAACCATAAGTATAACTTAATGGTTTCACTAGTGTTGTATCTGAAAACCAAAGTAGCTCTCTTATGGTTTCAAATAAAATATTTATATTTAATTTAAAATAAATATTATAACTGAAACCATAACTGTGACTTAATGGTTTCACTAGTTTTGTATCTGAAACCAAAATATCCCTCTTATGGTTTCTAATAAAATATTTATATTTAATTTAAAATAAATATTATAACTAAAACCATAAGTGTGACTTAATGGTTTCACTAGTGTTGTATCTGAAACCAAAGTAGATCTCTTATTGTTTCCAATAAAATATTCATATTTTATTCAAAATAAATATTATAACTAAAACCATATTTTATTCATAATGATTTTCAAAATAACATCACGTAAATAACCAATGATTTTGTAACAAATAAAGGGGAGAAAAAAGAATAAAATCTGGGGTGCGCAAAGTAATATGGAGGGTGCGTAAAGTAATTTGGGGGTGCGCAAAGTAACCTGGGTGCACAAAGCAATTCGGGGGGGGGGGGGGGGGGGTGGGGCGCTAGAAATTTGGTGCAAACATAAAAAACTAGGTGTAAGTGTAAAACTGAGTAAAAAACAAAACCAACAAAAAAACCAAAAAGGGACTGGGCTTTCAGGCCCAGTAGGCTAAAAATAAAAACAAAACGCATGCATCAGCAGAAAGGGGGTGGGGATAGCGAGCCATTGGGGGGGCTGGGGGGCGCGCACGAGAAATTTCTGGGGGGCGTGCGAGTAATTCTGGTGTTTATGCACCGTGCATAAACATATGCTTATGTAATAACCTGTGCCGTAATTGTTGGTCATATCAAATGTGGGTAAAAATAGTTGCTACTCCCAAACCGTTTCTAGGTCGAAGATTAATCGTATGTCACAACTGCAAACGCAATAATCGGTCTAATTAAAAATACTCTGTCTATTTTAAAATAAGTATAAGTACTGGTTATAGTTTTTGCATATAAATTAAGAAATATAGTGACATATATTGTCACAAAATATGCAATAACAATTTTATCAAACTATCCATAAAAAAAAAAAACAATTTTATCAAATTAATCTTATTAATTAACTAAACTTTCAAGCATAAAAAGAAGAAGTTGGGCCAAACAATTTTTACAATAAGTGCTTAGTTAGAAAAGTCACTTAATTTATATGTGTAAAATATACAAATAAGAAGTTTTGGTGTATATGAAACTTTTTGCTTAAAGTCAAACTTCTCGGCAATGCTTTCCCATTCGATTCCCCCACTGAACAAATTATTATTTTATTTTGTTTCTTGACATTTCTTTATGTGCAGCATGCCTGCCATTGAGTGTTTCTTTTATTGCTATCATATTTTTATTAAAGGTATTAACAATTTGGTAACTATTATTATATTAAAAAAAAACCTTATCCACAATTTTATATACTAGTATTTTTTTTACAAATAAAACGATAATATAAAATGAAATTGTAGTATCTAAATAATATTTTTCACATATTGTATGATGTCCCTACTAATAGAACTAATCTTACGGGGACACCTACGTTTCTTTTTATGTTTCTTAAATATTAAAAAAATACAACTTAATTAAATGTTTTATATAAAAAGAATAATAAAACAATAGATTTTAATATTATTTTTTTCTATAAAATTTATTTTTATTGCTGATTTTAATAAGTCGGGCCAAACATATATTGATCAATCAAAGTAGAATATATAATGTTTTGAAAGCAGCGTACATAATAACCGGTGTTTAATTGGACACTAGTTAGTTAGTTAAGGATACATTAACAAAATGTTAATAGTATTTATTTTAAAACAATTTTTCTTTTCTAAAATGGCATTTAGGCCCTGTTTGGATTAACTTATTTTTGAGCTTATGCAAACAACTTATGCAATATAAATTAGGTTTTATGTTATTTTATAAGTTCAAACTGGTGAAAATTGTATTTTTATAAGTTATTTTATCATAAACTACCTTGACAAACTTATAATAATACCTAAAAATTGTATAAGCTGTTTGCATAAGCTCAAAAATAAGCTAATCCAAACGGGACCTTATTCATTTGGCCTAGCTTATGCAAATAGCTTATACAATATAAATTATGTTTTATGCTATTTTATAAGTTTAAACTAGTGAAAATTGAATTTTTAGAAGTTATTTTATCATAAACTACATTGAAAAACTTATAATAATACATAAAAATTACATAAGCTGTTTGCATAAGCTCAAAAATAAATTAAGTCAAACGGAACCGTAGAATACGGACGAATGTATAATATCTTATTTTTATTTTTATGTTAATCTTAATTTCAGTTCACTTTAATAATATACATTACACCTTTCTTTACAAGGATCAAGAAGCTTACATACTCTATCCTTTACAACTAACTTGTCACTCTTTTTTTTTTTTTGCTTAAGGAATTGATAAAAATGTTGACTTTTCCAATAAAAAACTTTGCCAAAAAAATTGGAGTATTTTTTTTATGTCCCCATATCTAATCGGGTACCTTGTAAATTCTCAAAATATTATGTTTACTATTTAAGTTGCAAACTCGGTTTGCACCTTACAATGCCAACAATTTATTTTTTTCCTAATCCTCAATGTTTACACTTGTTACGAACACATGGAAAAATTCTACAAAAATGCGAATGTAATTTACTATAAATTGAAACTTCATTTTATTTTTTTTGTCAATCACTCACACAAAAGTATTTCATTTAAAATATTTTCACTGGGTGAAGGAAAGATCTGGATTTTAACTTTCAAACGGAGTTTTATTCGAAATATTTTCATGGGATAAGGGAGACAAAAAGAATAAATTTTTATAAGATTCGGTAATTAAAGTGCAAACTGAATTTGCACTAAGTAGCAAACTGTATTTTTTTTCTTCCAAACTTTATGTTTTTACACACTCACAACTTAGCGTGCGAGGGAGATAAAATTAAAAAAGGTAGGAAGCACACAGAATGACGGTGGCGTAAAAAGAAATTTTCAAAAGATGAATGATCAAGTAACTCTTTAAAGACATTTCAGCCCAATAATAATAAAGCTCACAGAGAAGGTTTCTAAAAGAAATTTACTTTTGTCATCCTATTAAGTTTGGGGCACACCGTATAAAATTATCAAAATACACGCGTCCACTACTTACTTAAGTAGTGGATTCTACATTAAAAACCTCAAAAATTTCATGTTAGTAGAAGTATTTTTATGAAAATTTATAATTTTAATAACATCCGCTATTTAAGTAGCGGACGAATCTGCTACTTAAGTAGCAAACGAATCCGCTACTTAAATAGTAGATGTTAGAAAATTAAGAAATTTTCATATAGTGTTTACATGTAGGATGTTTTTTAGTCACATTTTGTATTTTTATATGTCAACTACTTAAATAACGAACACATATTTCATGTATAGTGTTTTCATGTAGGGTGTTTTGTCTCAAAAACTACTCATTTTTACAACATTCGTTACTTAAGTAGAGGAAAGGTAAATGAGAAATCCGTAGGATGCGTAAGTAACCCGTGAAGTGGCAAAAGTAATTTTCTTTTAAAATAATTGAGAGATTACAAAGTTGAGCACAATTTAATTTCTCTTCATTATTTTTTTTTGAAACTAATTTCTTTTCATTATTAATCTTTGATTTCTATGTCAAATTTCAAATTATGTAATCTATTACTCTAGTTTTCTCTGATCTCTTCATTTCTTTCTCTAGTTTTCTCTCCTCTCTTGTGTTAAATCCATATTCCATGGGATAATGCGTTTAGTTAGAATATATATTTGAAGGTTTTCAATTTGCCCCATTTTATGTTCAAAATTATCAAAATACACTAAAAAAGCATGTTTTGAGAAAATTCCTATCTACCATGACTCAACTTTGAATATATTTGATATTTTTGCAAATTATGTCTATACAAGAACCAAACATAAATTCTTATCAAGAGCATCTTATTTTTGTGACGAATGTGCAATTCGATCATATCGTTTATTGTATGAATGTGACGATCATTCTTCCACTTTATTGTTTTATCCAATTTATATGTTTTCTTTTCTATTCATTATAAAAATTTACTATGTATATATATTCTTGATTTTTTTTTCCCTTCATTTTTCTCTTGAATCAAGAGACTTACACACAAGATCTATGGTTTTTGTGAATTGGCATTAAATCTACATCGAAAAGAGTATAAGGATCAAGTAAATTTTAATATGAACCACTTATTTAGTGGTCCATGATGGACTAACACGAATATGAATTTTAAAAAATTCACGGTTAGATTTTTTTTTTTAATAGCGAAGATTTATTAAGGCCACCAAACATAGCACAAGCAGTACCATATAGGGGCAAAAGAAGAAGAACAATACAAGGAGAGAAACAGGGAAGCAGGGGTAGTCTTACAAGCCAAGCCTAACACCCCACCAACCAAAAGCAAAAGGCACACAACACCAAACACAACAAAAACAACACGCCCAGGCAGCACTGACAGAGGAAAAACACGAGAAAAACCCACAAACACCCAAACACAAGGCCAACAAACTCTACCGGAGGAAACAATCTCCGGGGTCCCAATTCCACTCATAAAAGAGGCACGGGGAGATACCAAGCCGGTCTACACTCCACTTTCAAGAAAGGACTTTAATCGAATCAACTATCTCCTTAGGCTCCTCCACAACATTATTAAAAATAAAGTTATTTTGCGCCTTCCATAAAGACCAAATTACTGTATGCCACACCAAATGGAAACCTTTCCTAGCTTTGACATTCTTCGCCGCCTCACTAACACAATAGAAAAGGGTGGCCAAATTAGGCGTCATCACAATAACCACACCTAGCCACTTAAACACCTCATACCACACCCAATGCGCCACTTTACAATGAAGAAACAAATGAGATGACGTTTCCGGAAAATGAGCACACCAAACACACCCACCTTGTAAAGGGTTATGGAGAACACCTCTTACAAGGAGGTTATCTTTTGTCAAGAAAATGCAATAACCTTCGACGGCGCGGGACTATCCCAAATACAAGAGAAGATCTTCAAAACTTCACTACTACCACTTGAACCCTCTCTCAACTCCCTAAGCAAGTCATAAGCGGACTTAACCGTAAACCCACCAATAGGATCCAAACTCCACTTCCAAACATCCGCCTCATGAGAAATAAAGACATGCTCAAGGTCTTCTATAGGATGGGCCAAATTTTCTTCCTCCCATTGAAACAAAGGTCGCCTCCAAGAGAGATCCCACCTATTAGTGTCCCCCTCCACCGCCCACAAATCCCCTACACACTTATCTTTTTGCATTGAGAGAGAGAGAGAGAGAACAACCTAGGGAACTTCAAACAAAGGGGTGAATTCCCAATCCACAAATCTCTCCAAAAACTAGTTTTCATGCCATTCCCAAGTTTCCTAACAATGGCATCTCCCATCCAATTTGATGTATCCCCAAAAACTTCAAGATCACATAAATCTTTCCACCAAAGAGAAGCATAATACGGGGTTGGGCTCAAAGACAAGTTAATATTATTCTCGATGTGATCCCCGTATTTTGCCTTCAAGACCACCTTCCAAAGGGACATCTCACCAACATTTAGAAGTCTCCACCTCCACTTCAATAGAAGGCTCACATTCATCAATTCTAGCTCTCTAACTCCAAGACCCCCCCTCTTTTTATCTCTACACACCACCTCCCATTTCACCCAACAAAGTTTATTCCCACCATTTACACCACCCCAAAGAAATTCACGTTGTATTCGGACCACCTTTTTTCTAACATGCACCGGCATTTTCATGTAAGACAAGTAGAAAGTAGGGATAGAGTTTAGGACGGAGTTAATAAGAACTAACCTTCCACCAAAACTAATGTGTTTATTCCCCCACGAATTCAACTTATTCCGGATCTTCTCTAACAATGGTGCCCAAGTAGCCAACATCCTAGGATTAGCCCCCACCGGAAGGTCAAGGTACTTGAAGGGAATTCCCCCTCTCATACAATTGAGGAAAGTGCTAGCCGACTCCAAGAACTCATTCCTCACATTGATCCCGATGAGACAACTCTTCCAAAAATTAACTTTTAGACCGGAAGCTAATTCAAAACCACGAAGTATTGCTTTCAAGGACCAAAGGTTCTCCACTGATGCTTCACCAATACAAATTGTGTCGTCCGCGTATTGAAGGTGAGAGATAGTAGGTCCTCCCCTACCCACATCAAAACCTTTGAACATGCCTAGATCTCCCACCCTACGCATAGCCCCTCCAAGACATTCCGCAACCAACAAAAACAAAAAAGGGGCCAAGGGGTCCCCTTGTTTGAGACCTCTTTGAATATTGATTTCACCCGTTGAACTACCGTTGACAAGCACCGAGAGGTTTCCCCCAAACACACAAGCTCTCATCCATCCTATCCAAGTATCACAAAATCCAAACCTCCTTAGCATATACTCCAAGAAACCCCAATCGACGGAGTCGTACGCCTTTTCGAAATCAACCTTGAAAATAAGACATTCTTTCCGGTTCCGCTTAGCCAAATCTACCAACTCATTAACCACTAACACACCATCCACAAGATTTCTCCCTTTGATGAAAGCCGATTGATTTGAAGCAACTAACACGTTCATTACCTTGGCCAATCTAGCGGTCAACACCTTTGCAATTAATTTATATAAGCATCCAAGAAGTGAAATTGGCCTATAGTCCCCCAAAACAAAAGGAGAATTAACCTTGGGAATAAGCGTCACGAAATAGGAGAGAAAGCTCTTAGGCAATATCCCAATTCCATGGAATTGGTCGAACATGATTCTAATTTCAACTTTAAGGAGATCCCAACACTTCTTGAGGAACGCGAAATTGAATCCGTCCGGACCCGGACTCTTGTTCCCGTCACTCTCTTTAACAACCAAGTGAATTTCCTCAAGTGAAATTCACAGTTAGATTGAAAGTTTATATTATATAGATCGTCCATATAAAAATTAAAAAAATAAAAAATCATTTGATATACATGTAACATTTGAGGTTTGGTATTTAAATGATAATTTAAAGGGTTATGCTAAACAGTGGGCACTATTTAGCATTCTGTTTAGCATTTTCTTAATTTAAAATCCTATAGTATGTATAAGGAATTAAGGATTATACTTTATTCACAAAAAACAAGAAGAAGGATTATACTCTTTAATTTTTGCATTGAGTTAGTAATAATCTACTCATAAACATAAGCAGGGACGGTTAAGAATAAGAGTACTGAAATTCTTGTTTAGGTCACTAAAAATATATAAACTTTTATTAAATAAATATATATCAAATCAAAGTTTCAAAAATAAACACCAACCTATTAACAAACACAACAAAACCCTTTTATTTTCCCACTTTACCCGATCATAAATTCTTTATTATTTAAAATTTCAACATCATAAAAAAAGTCACAAATTCTTCAATTTCCCTCAATTTGAATCACCTTAGTTTCATTTTTCTTCACTTCTTCCTTAGGTATAGTAACAATTAAAATACCATTTTCCATATTAGCCTTAACTTGATCAACCTTAGCATTTTTAGGTAAAGCAAAGGAAAAGTAATGAAGTTTCTTGGAGTTTCTTTATATGATTGATTAATTTTATATGTAGTTTGATTGATGTTTCCACCATCTTCTATTGTTGATGCCCTTTTTTGTAAGATTAATTCTAGTTTCTTCCTGCATGATCTTGCTTGTTCTAGTCCCCTCCTTTTATCCTTTTGCTACTTTTGTCCATCATTCTAACAATTTAAATTGATTTATTTTTAAGTTCATGCAAAACAATTTATGCAAATAAATAAATTTTTATATATTATTATAAGTTTTTCAAGATAGTTTATATAAAAAATAATTTTTATGTATTATAAAATTTTATTTATTTGTGTAAACTATTTTCATAAACTTAAAACTAAGTTGAATTCAAAGAGGCCCAAAGAGGCTCATAAATTTTAGTCATTTCAATGTGATTTTTAATGTTTTTGTTTTTCATTTGTGCTTTTTAATTAAAATAATATGTATTAGTCTCAAATTATTATTCTTTATTTTTTATTTAAAATGGTGAGAGTACATCGCTTGTGAGTAAAAATAATTTAATAAAATTATCATTCACTTTCTTTTATTTGTCTTCATTTTTATAATCTATCTAAATCCATCAAATGAGATAGTTATTTTGGACTACTTATCCATAAAGACGAAACAAGATAACCTGCTGTGAAATATTCACGCAGTTTCACATAATAATAAATTTGGATTGTTCATTTAAGATTAGACGGTTCAGATTGATGTAGTTATAAAATTGTTACAAATGGTCTTAATCACATGTTTTAGACTAGACAGTTCTAATCGAAAACTGTGTGATAATTATGTCATTTTCAACATCATCAAATCCTTTTCCCTTAAAGACATAACAATAATTTGTGAAAAGAAAAAAAAAAAGAAACAACTTGTAATCGGCTTTCAACATTCAACCCATTACATGTTTATGGTTTCTCTTCCTATCTATCAAATTTCTCTTTTCAAGCAGAAAAATTTTGAAAAACGTTTTCTGAAGTTTTTCCATTGTAATTTTTCCTTTCCCCCAAATTTTTCTTTATTTCTGGGGTGAGGAACTTTTTCTCCTTAACAAAATTTCGGAAAATGTTTCTTGAAGTTTTCAAAGTGAGAAAAGAAATTTGGAGGTGGTAAGAGAAATTTTCTTATATGTTATGCTCACAATGAAAAAGGTGGGCTGAGCCTGTTCTTCTTGAGGCCCAATCCAACAAGAATCAGTATGACAACAAATAGAATCTTGCTATCTAGGTCCCCCTACTTGCTCCCAGGCCCCTCTAAAATCCCAAAATACCCCCGGAGGTAGTGGTCAAAAATTTCGTCAGATAGACAACAAAATATAGGGATAAAAATGTTGGCACAAAATTTCGTCAGATAGACAACAAAACATAATGTTGGTACAAAATTTCGTCAGATAGACAACGAAACAGTGAAAATGTAGTTTCGAGACATTAAACTGTGGTTCGGTAGTTTCGTCAGTTTGTCAACGAAACGGATTTTTGATCGTCGTCTATTTAAGAAATTTTTTTATCAGGGGTATTTTTGTCAGTTTGGGGGCCTGGGAGCAAAGATAGGGGCCTATATAGCAATTTTCCAACAAATAAACTAGTGTGGACAATTATATATGCAAAAACTAATAAGAACAGAACACTACAAATGCTATATTAACAGTCATTCTTATTAACAAATGCACATGCTAGCTAGGCTATAATAAGACTAACTATTTCAATTCACATGTAAAAAACCATTTTTTTGTTCAATAGAATTTCGAAACGTAAACATTGACAGTTTGGGACAAAACAGAACAATGAAGGACATGTTTTTAGAGATATTCGAATAAATAATATTGATTTGTTGTTTTTTCTGTCCTCACAACATTGTTTTGAATAGCCAGTGTTATTTTTCCAACATTGGTCTTGCTTTCTAGGTGGTAGTAGCCAAAAGGTTGTGCTAAGATATGTTATTGACTTAGGTACGTTTAATCTTTTAAAAAATAAGAGATTAAATTAAACAACTTTAGTTATATTATATTTAGGGTGGCAAAACGGGTCCGACCCACCGGGCCGGCTCGTTTACCTCGCCATTTTTGGCGGGCTGAGCCTGTTTTAAGCTCGACAACTATAATTGGCCCGTCCCGCCGAACTCGCTTAAAAAGCGGGCTGGATCGATGGCGGGGCGGGCCGGCCCGCGAGTTACATAAAAATATAAAATATAAATTTTATCTTTTTTTAAGTAAAGAAGAAAATAAGATGGTCCAACCCAATAAAATACAATACCTATTTAAAGTAAATTTAGGTTTTTTTTTCTATTCATTCTTACAACAAGTGCCAATTTTTGGATTTGTAATGTTGAATTTATTTTGATATTTATTTTTGTATTTATAATTATGTTGAATTTGTTAACTATGTTGTTAGATGTGTTGATTTGATGTTGCGCTCGTGTTTGATTTGTCTCATAAATTAGTTTTTTCTCATAAGTTTGTTTATTTCTAATAAATGGGCCGACCCGCCAACTCGCTTCAGTTCAATAAAGTTTTTTCTCATAGGTTTTTTTTTTTTTTTCTATTTATTCTTACAACCAGTGCCAATTTTTGGATTTGTAATGTTGAATTTATTTTGAGATTTATTTTTGTATTTATAATTATGTTGAATTTATTAACTATGTTGTCAGATGTGTTGATTTGATGTTGCGCTCGTGTTTGATTTGTCTCATAAATTAGTTTTTTTCTCATAAGTTTGTTTATTTCTAATAAATGGGCCAACTCGCCAACTCGCTACATAAATTAGTTTTTTCTCATGTGTTGATTTCTAATAAAGTGTCAAAATAAAAAAATAAAAATAAAAATTATTTGACGGGCCGACCCGCCAACTCGCTTGTCCGCCAATAAATGGGGCGGCCTGTGATTTTAGACTCGGCCACCTTGCTGGCTCGTCTCGTCCCCTTTTTAGGCGGACTTAAATGGACTGAGCCTAAATGGGGCGGGCTTGCCCACTTTGCCACCACTAATTATATTTGATCTTAAATTCATTTTTAAGATTGGACAAACTAATAACTAAGGAATCGAACAAAAACAAAATTTGTTGTTCTTCGTTGAACTACAAAACAAACTTTTGTCATATGTACAACTCCAAAACTTTAGAAAACTACAATTGTTACTTAATGACAATTAAATAGAAGATTTCTCTTCTCATCTCCAATGTCTCTCTTTCACCTCTCCAGAAATCCAATTTTACCCCTAAAATTTCGGTTTTCATTTATCGAAGTTTTCCGATATAGAAAAACATATGTTTTACATCGTTAATACTTCGGTAATAATATTATGTGAATATTTTTAAAATATATAATTCTCTCAAACACACTATGCGACCCCAACATGTACTATCCAAAACAAATACATGAACTACATCTTACAACAGTATAAAATAACAATATGAATAAGTTAACTATATGGTCGTTAAATATATAAACTTTCATTTTTAATCAATCTAAATTTCCTTTTAAACTGTGATTCCTATAAATCATATGTTTTCAATTTTAGTTCCAATTTTTAAAAAAAATTAATTGAAACATGTTGTGTGAAATTTTGTGAAAAAAAAAATACTAAAGTTTAAAATTTATTTTTTTAAAAAAATAAAAATATAAGTTGATAAATTCAAAAGGATTAAAAACATTTTTAACCTTAAAAAATATATAAAAAAGAAAAACAATTTACAAACTTAAAGTATTTCCAAATGATGCATTAATTTATTTAATTTATAGTATAAAAACAATATTTGAAATTTAAAGTATTTCAAAAAATAAGTCAATTCCAACTAACTCTAAATCAATATTTTTCTCTTATATACATATTGAACTTAAATCTAATTTAATATAATAAACTTCTTTAGATATAATTCTTTTCTAATTTTATTCAAAATATAATTAAATATGACTTTGAACAATGCCTTTTTTTTAATATTACCTATTTTTTTATATAATTTTGAATTCTTCTATGTTGCTTACTGAAGTTGACAATGACACCATTATCTTAAGCCATTTTGAAAATTTAACCTTAAATGAGCCACTTGTGTTGTTTCCAAACAAGTCTTCAATGTTCTCTGTACTATCTTACCAAATTTCTAAAAAATCTATTGCCCTACTCTCAACTACTTTTTCATCAGCAATCCCTGAATCTTTTCCTACATTAATCATACCATAGACATATAGTACTATATCTTTATGATTTTTCTTCCTTTTAATACATCTCAACCCATTAATATTAGCTCGACAATATTTCTTATTTTCTTTCCTTTTAGAGTCTTTTATTTGTTCTCTCTTGGTGGCTCATCTTCATGTGAGATTGAAATTTCTTAAGGCCACAACTTATTCAAAGGTATATCATGTATTCCTTAATCAATTTTTTTCTGAACTAATTAGTTTTTTTGTTTATCATATCATATGAAGCTTTTATATGACTTTATAATGAAAATAAAATTATTATTTTTTATGCAGATGGTGAATTGATTAAGGTTCTAATGAAGTTTTGTACATAAAGTGTCAAAGGCATACACATGATATTCATGACTTTGTTAGTTGACAGAAGATAGAGAGCACATCTGAACAAACACAAAAGATTGTGTTTGAACAGTTATGTGCTCTTTATTCTTCTGTCAACAGACTTCTCTACTTCTTTATTCGCAATTAATTTTTTATTCTTTTAACCATATATCTATTGAATATTCTTTTGATGTTTACTTAGATCATATAAAGCATTTGTCAAGGAATAAACACCGGTGAGTATTTATAAACTTTCTCCAATTTTAAAGTAATTGAAAAAATGTACATGTATTTGCTCTACGCACACACATTTTTAGAGTTAAAATAATTTTGGGTTATTATAATTATCTCAAATTTTGTCTTTAGTATCTATAAAAGGTTTTAACAGGCTTTAATCTTTTAAATATTTCTTGTCACAAATTTAGTTTAAATTTTCAAATCAACTTATATATGTATCCTTCAAATTTTTGAATTATTTTTTGCGGTCATATTTAATATATTATAGAAATCGTTTTTACAAAAGTTTTTTTTAAGAAAAGGATGAATTAAGTATGATTTTTTAAGTTTTTGATTGTTAAAAATTCATATTTAATTCTTCCATTGGTTCAAATTCTTTTTTTTATGGAAGATATTTTTATAATATTACGAACATAAATATAAAAACTCATTAAAAAATGAAGTGTACCATATATTGACTTAAAATTATATATCTGAATTTGTGACAAAAAATATTTAAAGAGATCAAAACTTATTAAAAAATATTATAGAATAAAAACGAAATTTGAAATGTTTATTGTAATCTAAAACTTATTAAATTTGAAATATTTGAAATTTGTTTGATTTTTTAGAGTATCTCCAATAGTGATATCATTTTGAGTATATCATACATTACTAAAAAAGTGGTTCATTTAATGTTATATAATATTTATGCAACTCATACATATTTTGTTTCGATGATAATACCACTTAGGTATAATACATTATAACAAGTCATCAATTTTATTTAATATTATATACAAAAAAAAATATTAATTGATGATACAATACCTTAAATAAGATATCATATCATCAATTTTGATATACTCTATATCACATCATAAAACTTAAATAATAAAAAAATATGATATGAATCATTAATCTATGATATTCTCTTTGACACCCTTATTAAATATGCTTACAAAAAATTTCTTACATTAATTGTGCTTGCATAATATGCTGTACTTTTGGTATATTAATAGTTATTGAAATTTTTAACTTGAAGAGCATTCACCAAACAGAGTATTTCTTCGGTCCCATTTTAAATGTCTACTTTGATTAAATATATTATTTATTTATCTTATTTTAATTGCATTTTTTAATGATATATAACTATAAGATTTTTGTTTGATTTATTTTGATAGGTATTTTCAAACAATATATATATATATATATATATATATATTAATTTTTTAAAAAAAATTTAACTAATATAAATTAGAGATATTAATGGTTAATTAAATCATTTATTTTGTGATAGAATATATAACCAGAAATGCACCTTCAACAGTTGACATGACTAAGTCATATGTATGATGTCAGTGATTACAATTACAATATAAAGTGACTATAGTACTTTGTAGTTCCTCAAATGGATTGATATCACAATGTGTGAATCGGTCAAAAAAAGCATGGTTTTAATGGTTGATGCATTGTAGGTAGGTGGAAGAAGTACGGTTAATAATTCATTAATATGACAAAAATAATTTTAAACAAACTGATTTTGTAATTATTTTTTACAACAACTAATTTTGTAAAATTAATTTTAATTAAAATTGTTCTGAATATATCCAAAATTTTTAGCTCAACTTACAAAAAATATTAAAATTATTAGATTGAAATGTTAATTATCATTAGTGTTCAAACTCCAATTTCTCTGTTTATATATCTATAAAAAAAATTGTAATGAATATAAAATTAGTTATATTTTAAAAATAAAACTGAACCCATATCCTTTAATTGTTAAAGTTTCAAATTCCGGTTGACAATTTGTCTTTTAAAATTGTTATCCTATACTTTTATACAACTTTCGTTCTCTCGATTACTTATTTTGAGTTTATGTAAACGATTTATGCAATATAAATTAGATTTTGTGCTATTTTATAAGTTTAAACTAGTAAAAATTATATTTTTATAAATAATTTTATAATAAACTATCTTGACAAACTTGTAATAATAAATAAAAATTGTATAAACCGTTTGCATAAGATTAAAAATAAACTAATTGAAACAGACCCTTAGTCGGTTAATTTACTTTTGAGACAATTTTTGTTTTGCGTGAGGATTGAATGATATATTGTATAAAAAAATATTAAATGGTGTTTCTAGAAAACTAGTTAAGAAAATCTTATATAATAAAATAAGACTCTTATTATTTCAAAAAAATAATAATAATAATTATCTGGATTAATTTCACGCGTATGTATGTTCTAGATTTGTTCTTTGTTGAATTTAATGTTGTTTGAATTGTTTAGTACGATTATTTTTATTTATTTCACTTTGTCTTGTTGTATTCGCAACAATCAAATAACTTAAATTCACAATAAATAAGTATTTGGGGGGTACTCTATAGACATCTTGTTGTATTGAATATATAAATTACATTGTAGCAAAACAAACATGATTATATATAAATTCCATTAAGGTGAATTAGTGAGGTGATTGAGGTTTAAAATTCTGCCCTCTGTAAATATAATGTAATATGTGTGTGTTTGTTATTATGTTGGATATGTCAGAATTACGGTGATCCATCGAAATTTCCCAAAAGTTACACTTTGTAACTTCTATAAAATCGGTGAATCACCGTGATTCTGACAAACTCGTCGTGATATTAAACATAGGCTAATTAAGTATTTTAATATTTTTTTATTAATCAATCCTCTGAATTCTAAAAGAATGAGACCCCTATAATTCAAAACTCGATAACAAAATATGTGAAGTTTAACCAAAAATGTTTTCAACAAGACATTAAATTCATAAAAAAAATTATTTACAACTATGACGTCATTATTGTCAATAAGGTTCTTATATATTAAACGATTCAAAGACAGTGAAAAAGAGAGAAAAAGAACAAATCCACAAAATTCATTTACCTAGTTCGTCAAAATTAATATATGTTTGGGGTAGTGATCAATTATCTAATTCACCATAATCAATGACGACTCTTTTTCAGGAGAAAAAAGAAGAGTTTACAATAAAAAATTTCAAAATTTCAACAAGAGCAAACTTTATTTTTAACCATTTTTGTTTCTCTCAACTCACAAAGAAGAATCTCAATCTAAATTATTCTCACAAAAGTTGCATTAACCCTAGCTTTAAATTTCATAGAAATTTCCTCTTTTTGTACAAGTTTCTCTCTCAAAATTTACTTCTTATATATTGATAGTATGAAATATCACGAGTTAGAATTCTCTCAATTTTTATTCTATTTTTCTTCTTCATTACTATAGTTATAAAAAAAAATTATAATACAGTATATATTAAATTATTGAACTCATCAAATATCAGATCATTATATTTATATTTCTAAAACTTTGATATAATAACAAAAATTGAGAAAGTAAAAAATGAGAAAGATGCTAAATCAAATGTCTCACGTTTGAAAGCAAGCCGTTCTACCACCTTGCGGATGAGACAAAAAGTAGCAAACCTGATTTCAAGGAAAGAAATATAAAAATAACTTACTTCTATGGTCAAACAAGAAATTTTAATTATCTATATATAAAAAAAGAATTTTGATCTAATATTGTTGTTTCATGCTCATTTCTTACCTTCGTTCTTTGTTGTGTGACAAAATTTGATTTGGATTAAACTGTTTTTTGGTTAAAAATAAATTCAAAGTAAATTAATTTATGTTTGAATATTTATAAGCAAAATATTTTTTATCAATTCATGCTATGTTTGGATAGTTTGGACCATAATTATTTTTAGGGTTAATAGGTTTTTACCCCCAATAATATAAACGAGTTTTGCGTTATCCCGCGTAAAAAAAAAAATAAAAATTTGTCTTCGCCTCCTTGTAATGTCTAAATTTTATGGCTTACCCCCCTAGAGGACAACTTGGCAAGGAATCTTTCTTTTTTGCTGATGTGGCAGCCCACGTTGGATGCTGACTAAACAAAGATGATGATGTGGCATGTAAAGTTGGCTATTTTTATTTCTTTTTCATTTATTTTAATTCTACCTATTTATTAATTAACAATTACATAAAAAATAAAAAAAAATAAAAACGGGAGAGAGAGTGAGAAAATTCAGATTTTCTCTTCTTCTTCTGTGGGTTTTACGGAATTGGATCCAATGCAGTCAGTAACCATGCAGTCAGGCTGCAGTCAGCAGTTTATAATTGTATGATCAAAATCGGACGCACAGATCTTGATGCAGTTTTAATTTCCTAGAATAATAAAAATTCTAACTTTAGAATATAGACCGTCCGATTAAGATTTGAACTGTTCTGATCTTGTTGACTGCATGCAGTCATGGTTCTTGACTGCTCTCAATCTGAATCTGGGTTTTACAACCCTTCCTCTCCTCATTAGCAAAATACAAAATTCTCCATTGATGTGCTTCATGCTTTACATGAAGAATCAACTGTTGGAAATTTTCCAAAATATACTTGAAAGGATGCAATGGTTGATTTGAAATAATATGTCTATTGGTTTAGTCTTGCAACCTTTTGAGAACAAGAATGAATCGTAGCATTGTTTCATATTAATATTGCATGATATCTTTCAAGGATCGCTTCCCTTCATCAACTGATACGAGTTTCTCTATAAATAGAGGTACTCATGTGATAGAAAAACATACAACAAAAATCATGAATTTCATGAGTCAGAATTCTGTCAAAAATATTCCTAAATCATTTCTTCATTTGTCTAGTGCACGAGAGAAATCGAAGGAACTTTATTCTGTAAACTATCATTGATCGATATGCTTGGTGTGAGTGTGCAAACCACGTCAAGGTTCTCAAAGTATCCTGAAGGGGATTCGCCAGTTGAACCCATTTGCATCCGGTTTACGTAAACTGGTGGGGGCGAATCGAACCTAAAGGTTAGTGTGGCAACCCCACACGCTTTGAGTTTTACATGCATATAGTCATTAAACTTTTCAGGTTTTTAAGTGCAGCAGCCTCTTCCCAACAAACAAGATATTTAACAATGGAATTATTATAATGTTCTTCTTCATCTTCTTTTGTTCAAGTATTTGCAGCAGACCCCCAACACAAATTTCTCACAATCTTTAGGTTCGATTTATGATGTTCAATTTATGATTTATCTGTGATTAAATAATGGCTGCAATTTTAAAGGAGATGGAGTTTTCTTTGAGAGAAATTGACTACAAGAGATAAGTATCACTATACATTTTAATTTACATATGGTTTAATTAAATTCATGCTTATACATCTAAAATAAATGATCATGACATGATAATGACATGAGTTTATGAATACATTCTTTATATTATTGTCATGAATATGAATTTGTGCCATATATTAATTAATAATCATTGATTATTAAATACATGATTGCATTACTTTATACATAGTTATAAGGATGGAATTGAAATTTTAAAGTAAATATTTTGCATGCCTATATTATTCTATGTATAAAGACGGTGTCGATCATTTGATTCAATATAAATAGTGTGATAAACTTTATTTAGTGTATTGAAATTTTTCGACATGAAAATGAATGATACTTTCATGAAGTAATACCCACTTTGTGACAAATCATATAGTTGAGATAATAAATAATTTAAGAGTATGTACATGTATTCAATAATTTATAGCTTCCATTTTGGTGTCTTTTTCACTTCATTTGTGTAAGAATATGTTTTCTATTTGAAAGAGTATGCTTTTGGTGAAAGATTATCCGCAGAAATTTGTTAATCGCAAATAGGTGCTTGTTAAAATGGTGTTGTTGGTGAAAAACATTACATTGGTTCATGAAGAATTGTGACTCAAACTATTCCATGATTGGTTTTATTGATGATTTTGACAAGTATTATTGAACGAGAAATGAACACATAAATACTTCTGACTATGGTGAAGGGTACACAATTAATTTGTCTTGATATTTGATGATATGCATGATTTATAAACTATTCAAATATGTGAGTTTTTTACAAGTATGAATAAGTTTGGTTTATGAGACATGATTTTATTTTATCTTACTTTAATATAAAAGTAGTGTATATGAATTGTCATAAATATGAAAATGCATATTTTGTGTGATATTATTGTTTTGTGCAAAAAGTTATTAAATTTATAATTAATGATCTCATATTATATGTACATTATAATATATGAAAGTTATTGTTGATTTCTTGTTTATCTTGATATTAAGTTTGGTTTAGTATTAATTTGAAATTATTGTAAGTTGGTAATTGTTCATGGAGAAATTAAGTTATAGGAAATTTAATGATTTTGAATCATTGTTTGTTTTCCAACATGATGATTATTTGAATTTACCATAGAAAATGTTATACATGAAACTTGATTCTGAAATTTAGAATTTGTGATACATGTATTAGTTATGTGAAAGCTAATATGAAAAGGTTTCTTATGATTAAAGTGAAATAAATTCTAAAGTATTATTTTTAAGTTCATGTGGTGTATATGACTTACATGTGTGATTCTTATGAAATAAAAATTGGTCATGATAAATCTTTATGATCATGTTTGTTGGTGCTATATATATTTAAAATATTGAATGTCCGAGATCTTGGATACATTCAAGTGGATGTAAAACTTCATATTGAAATGACTATTAAATATACAATAGTAAGAGAAGATTGACATAAAGATTGTCCGTATGACACAATGATAATGAAATGACAAAAGTGTCATGGTTTTGTGATAGTGGTTAAAACTATCAAGAATACGTAAAGAATATTCAAAGTTTCTAAAAATCATAGCTATGTGGTTGATTGAATATTCAAAGTAATAAAGTTGAAAAATCTTGCAATTCTTTGACGAAAGGATTGACAAGGATATGATGGTTTTCAGATATGATGGTTAAGTCATTGAAAACATCATTAGGGATGTGGTACAAGCCCAGATATAATTGATCACCAATGGTGGAAACTCAACTCACACTTGAGTAGCATCAAGTCTTGAGTTCAATGATGAAAGTACACTATTAGAGTGATTGAAGTACTTGACAATAATAAATAACATCCCAAGGGGTAAAAGTACTTGGACCATAAGAAGAAAAAGGGGTAGGATGAGGTTTTCCTCTTAATGGACATATAACATATATTTGCTGGAATGCATACTTATGGGGCATTTCCGATATAGTCTACCTATGTGAGAATGAAGTTTGGCCGCTTCACGGAGTTCAAGGGCTTGACTCTTAAATTCTCATGAAAAGGATACGAGACACAAGGCCTTAACAAATGTGTCATACTTATAATTCGATCAATGGTACCGAGATTTCATGTGTAAGTTTTGCACACTTATTCTAATGAATAGTTGGTTCAAAGCTTGTCTACCAATGTCTATTCGGGGATAAGTGAAACCCATTTCTTACTAAGTAGTGGTTCAAATCGTGAGATACCATTATCTGAAACCATGCGATTTCCGGAATAATGGATTTAGATATATTTTGAAAATGGTGGGGGATTGTTGGAAATTTTCCAAAATATACTTGAAAGGATGCAATGGTTGATTTGAAATAATATGTCTATTGGTTAAATCTTGCATCCTTTTGAGAACAAGAATGAATCGTAGCATTGTTTCATATTAATATTGCATGATATCTTTCAAGGATCGTTTCTCTTCATCAACTGATACGAGTTTCTCTATAAATAGAGGTATTCATGTGATAGAAAAACATACAACAAAAATCATGAATTTCATGAGTCAGAATTCTGTCAAAAATATTCCTAAATCATTTCTTCATTTGTCTAGTGCACGAGAGAAATCGAAGGAACTTTATTCTGTAAACTATCATTGATCGATATGCTTGGTGTGAGTGTGCAACCCACGTCAAGGTTCTCAAAGTATCATGAAGGGGATTCGCCAGTTGAACCCATTTGCATCCGGTTTACGTAAACTGGTGGGGGCGAATCGAACCTAAAGGTTAGTGTGGCAACCCCACACGCTTTGAGTTTTACGTGCATATAGTCATTAAACTTTTCAGGTTTTTAAGTGCAGCAGCCTCTTCCCAACAAACAAGATATTTAACAATGGAATTATTATAATGTTCTTCTTCATCTTCTTTTGTTCAAGTATTTGCAGCAGACCCCCAACACAAATTTCTCACATCAACAAGAACCACTCCATTTTCTATCTTCTCTTCAAACCTTCAATTTCTACAAACCCACTTATTCTCCGAAAATCCCCAATTTCAAACCCTAATTTTAAAAATTCTTGTTTCATGTGGTTCACGAAGTGGTTTTGTAAAATATAGGTTCATTGGGTTTTGTAGATTTTCGAAATCGAAACTCAAACACATAGGATGGGTTGCAGCGCCTGTTTTGGCTTTCTTGGTGTGTATCGTGTCTCATGGTTTCATGAGACTTTTGTACTTCCAATTTTAGCACTTCTTGTGTTGTGTTTGAAATTTTAAATAAATTTTGCTCATTTAAAAAAAAGGCTTAAATGCACTTTTGGTCCCCCTATTTTTGAATTTATGAAGTTTTGGTCCCCCTATTTTAAAACTCAACTTTTTGGTCCCCCTATTTTAAAACTCAGCTTTTTGGTCCCCCTATTTTAAAAATCAAGATTTTTTTTTAGTCCCCCTCTCATTTTAATGACATGGCACTGTAGATGATGACGTGGCAATGAAATAATGACATGATAATTTCTTTACCTATTCATCATTGTCACGTCATCATCTACAGTGCCGCGTCATTAAAATGAGAGGGAGACTAAAAAAAAATCTTAATTTTTAAAATAGGGGGACCAAAAAACTGAGTTTTAAAATAGGGGGACCAAAAAGCTGAGTTTTAAAATAGGGGGACCAAAACTTCATAAATTCAAAAATAGGGGGACCAAAAGTGCATTTAAGCCTAAAAAAAAAAACACATAGATTCATATTTCTGTGTTATGGATTAATTGGATTTATGTGTTTTTGTTTATGGAAGCACCATGTTTCTTCTTTTTTCTGGTGTTATTCTGGGTTTTGATATATATTAGTTTGTTATGTTATGAATTGTTATGAAAGCACCAGTACCAAACAATTAATCTCTCTTCTTCATAGAAAAAATGATACTAATTTAATTTGCACCTTTTTACTACTATTTTTAATCTGCGTTTTTGATTTCTTGATTGCACATTTTTGCTTGTTCTTGAGATCAGTTTCTCAAAATTGTTTGCTTTCTAGATTTGATGTTGTTATTGACATGGGTTCACTCTTTTCATCTTCCCTCTTTTGAATTTTTCTGAAAAGAGTTACTAAGGGATTTGAAGAGTGAAGAAGAGAGATTAATTGTTGTGTTTCTTTTTTGTTTAATTTTCAGTTGTTGATGATGTTGATGTCGAACCTGCGTTTTATAGTTGTTGTTGTTGGCTATCTTATGTTGCGTTCTTGTGGGTGTGAATGAAGCTTCAGTCTTGAACCTGCATTCTATGTTGAACTCCTCATTCTTGAAGCTTCATTTTTTTTTTTTTTGTTAAATCTAACGTGTCATTGACACCTGGCAAAAATTATATAAAAAATATTAAAATATTATTATTTATATCCACGTGGACATGCCACGTGGATAATCAGCACAGTTAGACGCCATGTTGTCTGTTGAGGGGGGTAAGGCATAAAATTTAGACATTACAAGGAGGCGAAGACAAATTATTTTTTTTACAGGGGGTAACGCAAAACTCGCCTACAATACAGGGGGTAAAAGTCGGATTAGGATCCTCTTGTCGCGCCGCGAAAAACGCCCGAGTGTTGGAACACTCGATAATGACACAGAGTCGCCACCGAACTTTATTTATTCCCAAAGGAAAAGGAAAATATCGATAAAACCTAAAAAAAAGAAAAATGGTCGTCGCAACCAAATTTCGAGTTCGGGAGTCGATTATGCAAGGGGAAGGTACTAGCACCCCTCACATCCGTTGTACTCAACGGGAACCTTCTTGTTAATTTAGGGTTTAAAATTTGTTTTTAAATTGTTTGCATTAATTTCTATTAATTATTTAAATATTTACAAAGGGGAAAAAATTAGTTTTTTATTATTATGCTTGACGGTTGTTGGATTCCGCTCCTACGTATTCCCAAGTGCAATGGGAAATTCAAAGCTTACGTAGTTCTTTGGGTAAAAAATATTTGTTTGTTGGTTGATTTTAATGAACGGTATTTTAAATCGCATTCTAGTGGTTAAACGTATGCTGCTCGCGCTTGGGAGGCTTATGCGTTGTTTGTATCACTGTAGAAGGATTAAAACACGTTCGTTTATGAAAAAGAGTTTGTTTTTGTTTTAATGCGCTAAGGCAAAAAATTAATTTGATGTGTTGAGTTTGTTTATTTTTTTATATTTTTTTTTTAAAAGAATATTTTTGGTGTTGAAGACAAATAGTCGTTAGACAAAGCGCACGCTAAGTCTCGACTATTCGAGAGACGAACGAATGTACATTCGCCGGTCCCTTCTTTAATCCACGATTTTTTAGAAAAAAAGTAATTTTGATGATTTAAATAAAAAGAAGATTTAAACGAAATAAAATTCATATTTTTGCATTTTTGAGAATATTGTATTGTTTTTTTTGTATTTTAGTTTTTTGAAAGATAAGATTTAAATATGTTTAAAAGTTTTATAAAATACATTTATTAAAAAGAGTTTAAAAATTTCTCGACGAGAGTCGAGGTTTATTAACAAGAAGATTTTTTTTTAAAAGTTTTCTTTTAGTTTCTTAACATATTTTTTGTTGTTTTTTTAGACGATGAAAATAAAGTATGCGAGGGTACGTATATTACGACAATATGTACGAAATTTTAACAAATAAACTTCACATGTATATTTACACAAACCATACTTATGAAAATAAAATTAAAACTATATAGCATATTTTTTTGTATTTTTCACAAGTGCGATATAAACAAAATAGAATATTACATAAATAAATAAATGCTAACACAACATGCATTTTAAATATTTATATACAAACATACCATATAAAAATAATACACAAATAAAACCACAAATAATGACTAAACAAAACAAACACATAAAAATTACGAAAATAAAAAAAAAGGGCTTACAGAGGGGTGCAAACAGCAACCAGGGCTTCACACATGAGATCTGGGCGTGCAGGCTAAAGGCCCAAAGGGAATCTGGGCTGAACCAGACGGTTCAGCCGAACCAGTGGGCGAACCGAACCGGCTGGGTGTATATATTCACATGTTCCGGTTTTTTTCATTTTACTCTCCCCATTCTCTCTCTAAGTTCTCTTCCTTCTCTCTAGATTCTCTCACTCTCTTGAAGAACACCGATGAGTGTTCATATATCTCCAGAATCCGGCGCGGTGGCCGGCCAGGCCAGACGGCGGCGCCACCGCGCCGGAGATATAAACCGTCCCAAAATTCAAACTTTCTAAACCAAAATTATTCCTTTTCCTCTCCTAAACCCAAATCTACAACCAAAATCCACAAAATCCTTACCAAAATGTGCAGATCGGAGTTCAAAGTTTTGAAGTTTTTTTTTGTTTCAAATTTCTTCCTCTCCTTCTCGTTCTTTCAGTTTATTCTTCCTTCCTCTTTCTTTTTGTTATTTTGTTTTCTGGAACGTGTGTGTGTGTGAGCTGTGTGTGTGAGTTTTTTGTGTTTTGAATGTTTGATTTGTGAAGGTTGCGAAATTGTTGTTGTGACAGTGGTATTTTTTTGGGTCTGAGATTTGGTAATTGTTATTCTGTGATGTTACTGAGTTTTTGCTTTTGTTATTTTAAGATTTGAGAAATTTGAGTTTTTTGGTGCTCTGATGGATTTTTTTGTCTCCCCTCCCTCTGATGAACTTGTGTGACTGTTATATGCAAGCCAGAAAAAATTTCTTTGTCCTCAAACATTTAATTCCTCTCAGTGGAGGTTATGGGGAAGGAAACCATTGTTCTGATCTATGTTTTACTCTGATCAAGGTTGCTGCAGACAAAAAGAAAAAATGAAAAAATCAAACTGCAGAGGGGGCTCCTCTGTAAAACAACAGTGTTCTGTTTTTATTTATTTTTAATTAAATATAATATTAATAATAAAAATAATAATCATGATAATTAAAATAAAATAAAATAAAATAAAAAAACTAAAAGGAAGTGGGGTGGGAGATGCATCCACGTGATGCATCTCCTTTTTATTATATTTTTTTTGTTGTATTTTTTTTATTTTAAATAATAATAATAATAATAATAATAATAATAAAGGAAAGAGAAAGGAACGTTGGAGAAGAGAATATTGCTTCTTTTTTTGTTTTGTTTTAAAAATAGTAATGGAAATAAATGATGATAAATGCTAATAATGATAAATAAATGAAATTATAAAGGAAAGAAAATAATAATGATAATAGTAATAGCAAAATAAATATTTAATATTTTTTAGGGATTTTTCAATGATATGATTAAAAACTAAATTGACTTATTTTTTTTTTTTTGAATTTAATGAAGAAAATAAAAAAGGAAAGAAATTATACACAATAATAACTAAACATTATAAAATATTTTTAATAAAAATGTTTTTGTTATTTTTTAAAAGAAATTAAAACTAGACAATTCGAATGTGAGCGAAAGAAAAAGTCGGGCAAAATTTAGGGTATGACACCTCTCCTATGATTTCTCTCCAATTTCTTGTTTTGTGAGTGTGAAGAGAGAGAAATTAAAAATTAAAAATAAATAAATGATGATGAGAGAGAAGAAATGATTAGAGAGATAGACACATGAAAAAATTGGAGAGGGAATTGGAGAGAGAAAAAAAAAAAAAAAAAAAAAGAGAGGATTCAAATCCGTAAAAGCCTATTAACCCTTATTTTTATATGCCCATGTGTATATGTCAATAAATTGAAGAAATTAGAAATGTCAACTCTCATGTAGAAAAAGATTATTGGATACAAACTTGGAACCCTTTATTTATTTTGGAGTAATTGGAATTAAATCCTTGTTTTTATCCTTTATGTTTTTTTTTTAGCAAAAGGAGTACAGAGGAAACCCTCTGGACTATCCCAAATATATTAAACATAAAATAAAATATAATACAATAAACTGGGGGGACATCAACCTGACCCAGTTAACCTTTTTTGCAGCAATTAAAGATAAAACAATTAGTTCCAACTACAATAGGTTTTAGATCCAACCTTAACAGGTAAAAACAAACCAAAATAAACATAGACACGACGAGCACTACCCAGCGAACCCACGCATAGATTCGAAACCAAATAGCAAAAAAAAAAAGATGTGTCTGCATTTATTGAGGCATGGAACGACGAATGAACCGACCGCCAACACGGACAAATTCACGTACCACAACCCCCTATGAAAAACACAGCAGGCATAAACGACTCTTTCGAGCCAAACAAACCCAATCCACTGCAGAATGACGAAGCAACTGCGACGGTGCTAGAAGCGACACCAACCACTAGAAAACTGCAGATTTCAACAAATCTGAAAGAAACAATCAGTAACCTAGGCAGTACAACATCAAAGCCACGGCAGAATAAGGGTAAACGTCACAACAAAGCAGCAACAACACAGGAAGCATTGTACCCACTCTAAATTGCTGATATAGATGAACAGTAACGCACGCAGCACTACGAAACACCGTGAGCAACCACCGTGAGCAACCAAATCCAAAAACGAGTTCGACCTCAGAACCACAGAACCACAAACACAGCAAAGCTTTGGATCCTGAGGGAAACCAGATCTGAAATACGATGCCCAAAGAGCTTAAGACAACACACCCAGAAAGGATGGAGTAACCGACCACCGCGGCGGCGCCGACGGTGGTGAACAAACCCGAAACGGGTTAAGCGACCCCAACAGGGGTTAAGAAACCGGTGATGCGGAGAGATGCTCCCATCGCAACACCAAGGAGCGTGGCTACATCAGAAAGCAACAGGTTTGGATTTGACCTGTTTTTATCCTTTATGTATGTAAATTCAAAAGTAAAATGTATCCTTAATTATTCTTTGTTTTTCTTCCTTTTCCTCAAGATTAATTTGGATGCAAGTTCGGTCACTGAAATGAAACCTTTCGTATGAAATTTACATATAAGAAAATAAAATGTGATCTACACATAGGGTTGGGAATAGGTCAGGCCAAGCCAGGCTTTGATAGGCCTGAGCTTGGCCTACAAATGTTTTTCAAGCCTAAGCTTGGTCTTCGGCCTATCAAACTCTTTAAAAGCCTGGTCTGGCCTGGCCTCTTTAAAAGTCTGGCCTGGCCTTAAGCCTAATTAAAAGCTTGTGTTCTATAAATTCCAATATTTACCTATTTTTTAAAATAGGTTAAACAGGATTTAAAGCCTATTTCACATTTAAGCATCAAAATTATGTCATATATTTGCTACTAACTTATGCAACAATAAGGAAAACTAATAAAATGATAAGCACAAGAATTAAAAGCTAAAAAAATGATAAACACATTTAGGACAATGTAAGTCTATTAAGTATGCCATAATACTAATATATTGACAAATTGTTTGCTAAGCACTAATGTTAAACAATGTAGTCCGCAACAACCAAAATATACATTTTAAGTTAGCAAAACATGTTAGATCTTCAAATCCAAATTCTTCAATTGTAGAAACAGCAAAACACATCCAAAATCAAGGAACAATGTCATCAAATCTTCAATGTGACTTGGATCTCCTCTTTTTCAACCTTCAATGCCAAAATAATTACATGATCAGTAAGCATGTTCAGGAAAAGGAAATTATCAATGTCTTAAGTTTCATGACCAATGTCTAAACAATAAGAAATCACAACCAGCTAGCCAAATAATTTACATATGTTACTGTCATTAAATTCAAATGTAGTATATGAACACAATGTTAATGTCAATCTGTCATTAAATCTAAGTGTAAAAATACAGCATACTTGAAGAACTATTGTCAAATGAATAAGAATAATTAAGCATACCAAATAAATATTTTGAAGAACTATAATCAAATAAATAAATACTACTTAAAAAAAGTATCATATCAAATAGTACCTTTGAATTTTTAGGCACATTATACTTATGACGAAACCAATCCCCACCGCAAATGAGAGCTTCAACGGAATCTTCACTTAATCTAGAGCGAAATTCATCAATAACTCTACCTCCAGCACTGAATGTGGACTCAGACGCCATAGTTGAGATTGGAATAGCTAATATATTAGCAGCTATCTTAGACAAGATTCTATATTTCATGTTGTTGTTCCTCCACCAATCCAAAGCACTAAAGGAGGTAATGTTAGGAGAAACATCGTAAAGACCTTCATCAAGATACTCTTGCAATTCTGATTTCATTGGAGAAATGGCTTCATTTTCTTTAATGATGCTCATAATTTCATCAAATCCAGTTTTGACAGCTGCAATATTCGCTTGAGAGGATGATTGATTATTACTATTCAAATCAGCAGTAGAAGAAGCCTCTACTAAAGTTAGAGCTACATACTCATCATATAACTCATCCAATGAAGACCTCACCTTCTTAATATTTTCTTCGGCAACTTCTTGAGATTTATATATCTTCGGAAAGTGTAAGACCCATAATTCTACTGTATCGTACGCATGTTATAAGCGTGAGTAGTGGCTAAGAGTTTTTAGGGTTTCTGTAAGTTAATTTCGTAAGTATCGTTGTAATAACAGCATAGTTGCTGAGTTGGAGCCTGCTTTTTCCCTATGTATTAATAAAACCCAGACTTTTGGCCGTAGTCTTTATTTATTCATCTGAACGTTCCTGTGCTTTCAGAATCTCGAGATTTGACTTTCTCCGTTTATTGGAAAAACGAGTAGAAAATGGTATCCGCTGTTGGAAAATTTACGGTTTCTGTTTTCCGTCGAAATTTAACTACAGACTTTATATATCTGTACGAGTTAGAATCTGGAGTCAGAATATTTTTGGGAGTTTAGGACTAAAATTTCAGTCGGCGAATAAAGTTTAGCGATAATTTTTGGAAATGTTTTACGACAAACAATTACCTCGCAAGTTTTCTATTTTTCGCAAGTTAGACCGTTAGCGAAGTACGACTCGCCTGCGAGCGAGAGCTGAGAGCGCCAAATAAATATCTAGATATTTTGTCAAAAGGTAATCATTACCTATTTAATCTAATGGCTAGGGTTAGTCTAGAGGGACTTTATGCTATTTGATCCAAAGGCCACAAATTGCCAAGACCATGATTGTGTGGATGTTGTGTCACATTGAATCAAAGGACAAAATGATATATACTCCCCTCACTTCTCTCTCTCGGCCGACCCACTCTTCCTCACTATCATCCATTGAAAAAATTTCATTCTCCTTCAAGAGCTTGGATTGTTTGCTAGGATCATAAGCTTGCCAAGGATCACTTCTTCTTGAGGTAACTAGACCTCTCCTTCCTTATCTTGCTCATAAAACTCATAAGTTCTTAGAATTTTATTTTTGTGTTCTTGAGCAAATTCATGAGAATTTTAGTTATTGCTTCATGAGAGGTAGTGATTGGTAGTAACATAGCTTGTTCAAGCCTAGCCTTAAGATTCTCATGGTTGATTTAAAAGTTTTCACAAATTTTTTGGATAGGGTTTTAAGAAAAAAATTGAAAAGATCATAATCATGATAAGTTGATAAGTGATTTGATTTTTTATGCTAGTTTAGAGCTTTGTGACAAAATGGATATGTGATTATGAACTTTGTTTTGAAAAATAAGAAAAAAATTTATTTCGTGTTCTTGAGCGACTCGAAGAACATAGTTTGGGAAAATTTCGTTCGATTCTCAAAAATTAGTCGGTTGAACGATTAGATATCTTTACAAACTAATGGATGAATGTTAGGGTTTCAAATGAAAAAAAAAAATTGGTGTTGGCCCTTTTGTCTCCCTTGGCCGAGGCACACTTATAGGGTCGGAGAAATCGATTTTCGAAAATTGTTCTAAGGCAAATAGTTTCCCATAATCATAGTAGAATTCTGACTCTTTGGGATGATTGTATTTGAATACTTATACTTGTGGTCTAGACTGCGATATTTTGGGATGTAAGTATTCAGGTACACATTTTGCTTCTCTGAGAAGCACTATGATGCTATTTCAGTCACCTTGTTGGTCGTACTATTATTGCTTTAGTCCTGTTGTATGAATAATGCCGGCTCTTGTAAAATATTTTCCGCGCACTCTGTCTCGTGTTTTAAAAAAAAAAAAAAAAGTGCCTACCTTTGGGCCTTTGAAAAACGGGGTGTTCCATTGTGGTATCAGAGCCCGGCTTTAGATCATCAAGGGAAAAGTGTGTCGTAAGAGTTGTCAGTCAAGTTAGAACTAGAGTGTTGTTAGTTCTAAGTGACCGTTGTTGTGGTTTAGTGACTCGTTGAATAAGATTTCTGAGAAAATTGGAAGAGAAATCTAACCAGAAAGTGGTTGGTGCAGGAAAACATGCCTCCAAGACGGGCACCTGCAGCTCCTGGAGCTGATGACAATAACGTGAACCAGCTGGCTTACGCAATGAATACCATGGCAGCAACTTTAACTGCCCAAGCCCATGCTAAGGCGCAGAGAGATATGGAAAAGAGGGAAAGGGAGATTCTTGCTGCTGGATCTCGAGTTCTCACAAGTTTTAACCATCAGAATCCTCCTAAGTATAATGGAGAGGGAGGTCCTGATGCTGCAGACTTATGGCTTCAGGCAATGGAGAAGATCTTCGGAGCAATCCACTGCCCCGAGGGTGAAAAGGTGACTCTGGCTACCTACCAGTTGTCAGGAGGCTCTGAGTATTGGTGGAAGAGCACTAGTCTTATGATGGAGGCTGCTCACGAGGAAATCAACTGGGAGAATTTTAAGAGAAAGTTTTTGGCCAAGTACTTTCCAGAGACCGCTAGAGAAAGGTATGGAGAGGAATTCCTGAGGCTGCGTCAGGGGGGAATGAATGTTGAGGCATATGCGAAGAAGTTTGAATCACTGTCAAGGTTCTTTCGTTTCTTCAGGGATGGGATAGATGAGACTTATATGTGTCGTCGCTTTCAAGATGGGCTGAGGTATGAATTACAGGATTCAGTGATACCCTTGGGAATCCGGAACTTTCAAGTGCTGGTTGAGAAATGTCAGGAGATTGAAGACATGAAGAACAAGCGAGTGAATCGCAATGGGAATTCTAGTGCTGGGGGACCTAGCCGTCCAAGTAATCAGAATCAGAACCGTGGAAAACAAGGGAATAAGCCTTACAACCGCCCTCAGAATGATCAAGGACCTAATCGCTCTGTGAACCAAGGGATTCGAGGAAGTCAGGGTGGAGGAAAGCGAACTTGTTACAATTGTGGCCAAGAGGGCCATTATGCCAATGAGTGTGGGAATTCAAAACAAGGGGTTACTTGCTACAACTGTCAGAAGCCGGGTCATTTTGCTAGGGATTGCAAGGCTCCAAAGGCTGAGCCGTCGGTGAATGCAACACAAGGAGCTTGACCCACTGCTAGAGGACGTGTCTACTGTATGGGCACGGAAGTGAGTGGCCAGGCCAGTAATGCTATACATGAGAATTGCCAGATTGCAGGTAACACTTTAACTGCATTGATAGATACCGGGGCAACCCATTCCTTCATATTTGTGGATTGTGCAAATCGTATGAAATTGATTGTTTCTCTGCTGCCTTTTGATTTGAATGTTTCTACTCCTGCTAAGGACGTAATGGTAAATACAGCATGTTTGCACTGTTTGGTGATGATTCAGAATAGGGAATTCATAGTTAACTTGATCTGTTTACCCCTTCAGTCTCTCGAGATCATTCTCGGGATGGATTGGTTGTCTTATCACTATGTTATTTTAGACTGTGCTCGTAAGATGGTCTTTTTCCCCGAACCAGGAGTACAGAGGTACTTGTCAGCGAACCGGCTTACAGTAACCATGAGAAATGGAGAGCCAGAATTTCTTTCACTTGCTAGTATAGGAGTGACATCAGACGTGCATATAGAGGAACTGCGTGTAGTTCAACAATTCCAAGATGTTTTTCCGTTAGAGATTCCAGGATTTCCTCCGATCAGAGATGTGGAATTCTTTATCGACTTACATCCAGGAACGGGACCGATCTCGGAATCACCTTATCGGATGGCCCCAGCCGAGTTAGTGGAATTGAAAAGTCAGATTGAAGACTTATTGGAAAAAGGTTTTATTAGGCCAAGTGTGTCTCCGTGGGGAGCGCCAGTCTTATTGGTTAAGAAGAAGGATGGACGGTCACGTTTATGTGTGGATTATCGGAAACTCAACAAGGTTACGATTAAGAACCGATATCCTTTGCCACGAATTGATGATTTAATGGACCAGTTGAAGGGTGCGTCAGTATTTTCAAAGATTGACTTGAAGTCAAGATATCATCAGATAAGAGTAAGAGAAGAAGATGTTCAGAAGACAGCGTTTCGTTCACGTTATGGACACTATGAGTATCTAGTGATGCCGTTTGGAGTGACGAATGCGCCGGCAATTTTTATGGATTACATGAATAGAATATTCCATACGTTCTTGGATAAGTTCGTGGTGGTATTCATCGACGACATCCTCATCTATTCGAAGGATGAGGAAGAACACGAAGAGCATCTCCGTTTGGTTTTACAAGTTTTGCGTGACAAGAAGCTATATGCTAACCCGTCAAAGTGTGAGTTTTGGATGGAAACAGTGAATTTTCTTGGTCACGTCATCTCAAAAGAGGGTATATCTGTGGATCCAGCCAAGATTGAAACCGTACTTGCATGGAAACAACCCCAAACTGTTACAGATATACAGAGTTTTGTGGGTTTAGCTGGATATTATCGGAGATTTATTGAAGGTTTCGCTAAGATTGTGGCACCAATGACACAACTTACCAGGAAAGACCAGCCGTTTGCTTGGACTGAGAAGTGTGAAGCTAGTTTTCAGCTGTTAAAGGAACGTCTAACGACCTCACCAGTTTTAGTTCTACCCCAGTCTGACGAACCGTATGAGGTTTATTGTGATGCGTCGCATCAGGGACTCTGATGCGTGTTAATGCAGCACAAAAGGGCAGTAGCTTATGCGTCAAGACAATTGAAGAACCACGAGAGGAACTATCCCACTCATGATCTAGAACTTGCAGCAGTAGTTTTTGCTTTGAAGATTTGGAGACATTATCTTTATGGATGTACTTTTGTTGTTTTCAGTGATCACAAAAGTCTGAAATATCTGTTTGATCAGAAAGAGTTGAATATGAGACAGAGAAGGTGGATGGAAACACTGAAGGATTTTGATTTCACGTTACAGTACCATCCTGGGAAGGCTAATGTGGTAGCTGATGCCTTGAGTAGAAAAAGTGTATCGGTATGTTCAACTCAGATGGCTAGTCAACAAGAGTTATTAGAAGAGTTTCGAGATCTGCACCTTGAGGTAGAGTTTGCGCCTGGGAATTTGAGACTCTGTATGATTACGTTTTCGAATGGGCTGTTGGAAGATATTGCCAGTTGTCAGGACGACAGTCTACTTATGGAGAAGAGAGCTTTGATAGATCGAGGAACCACCACAGAGTTCAAAGTGGGATCAGATAATATTTTGAGATGCAACGGGAGGGTGTGCGTGCCCGATGCTAAGAACTTAAGAAACACGGTCTTAGAGGAAGCGCATAAGAGTAAACTGAGTATACATCCTGGAGCTACCAAGATGTATCAGGATTTGAGGTTAGATTACTGGTGGCCGGGTATGAAGAGGCATGTGGCAGAGTATGTGGCATCGTGTTTGACATGTCAGAAAGCCAAGGTGGAACATCAGAAACCTGCAGGAAAGCTGCAATCGTTAGATATACCAGAGTGGAAGTGGAATAGTATATCTATGGATTTTATCACTGGTTTGCCCAAGACAAGAAGAAAACATGACTCTATTTGGGTGATAGTGGATCGATTGACAAAGTCCGCTCATTTTCTACCTGTTAGGATCACAGACACGGCAGAAAAGTTGATCGACATCTATGTGGCTGAGATTGTGAGACTTCATGGTATACCGTCAAGCATCGTTTCAGATCGAGACCCAAAATTTACTTCACATTTTTGGAGAACCCTACATGAGGCATTAGGGACGAGGTTGAGATTAAGTTCGGCTTACCATCCACAGACAGATGGACAAACTGAAAGAACGAATCAATCCTTGGAAGATTTGTTAAGGGCATGTGTGCTTGATGACAGAGGAAGTTGGGACGATGTGTTACCACTAATAGAATTCACCTACAACAACAGTTTCCACACGAGCATTGGAATGGCTCCGTATGAGGCTCTGTATGGGAGAAGGTGCCAGACCCCATTGTGTTGGTATCAAGATGGAGAAAGCATGATTGTAGGGCCGGAAATGGTGCAACAGACTACAGATAAGGTCCGGAAGATGCGGGCAAGAATGAAGATCGCCCAGGATCGTCATAAGAGTTACGCAAATAGGCGTTGTAGGCCTTTAGAGTTTGAGGCAGGAGAACATGTATTCCTCCGAGTTACCCCAACTACTAGCGTTGGGAGGGCAATAAAAGCAAGAAAGTTGACTCCAAAGTTTATTGGACCGTATCAGATTACGGAAAGGATGGGAAAGGTAGCTTATCGAATTGCATTGCCACCGATACTATCACAGATTCATGATGTATTCCATGTGTCCCAGTTAAGAAAGTATGTTCCAAACCCGTCACATGTGATCGCACCAGACGACATCCAGTTGAAAGAGAACTTGTCATTTGAGGTCCCGCCAATTAAGATTGTGGATAGGAAGATGAAGCGTCTAAGGACCAAGGATATACCGTTAGTTAAGGTAATATGGAATGAAGCTACAGGAGATGCGACTTGGGAACTTGAAAGCAAGATGAAAGAGCAATATCCTGAGTTGTTCGACAACGTCTAAGTTTCGAGGACGAAACTTCTTTTAGGGGGGAAGTAATGTAAGACCCATAATTCTACTGTATCGTACGCATGTTATAAGCGTGAGTAGTGGCTAAGAGTTTTTAGGGTTTCTGTAAGTTAATTTCGTAAGTATCGTTGTAATAACAGCATAGTTGCTGAGTTGGAGCCTGCTTTTTCCCTATGTATTAATAAAACCCAGACTTTTGGCCGTAGTCTTTATTTATTCATCTGAACGTTCCTGTGCTTTCAGAATCTCGAGATTTGACTTTCTCCGTTTATTGGAAAAACGAGTAGAAAATGGTACCCGCTGTTGGAAAATTTACGGTTTCTGTTTTCCGTCGAAATTTAACTACAGACTTTATATATCTGTACGAGTTAGAATCTGGAGTCAGAATATTTTTGGGAGTTTAGGACTAAAATTTCAGTCGGCGAATAAAGTTTAGCGATAATATTTGAAAATGTTTTACGACAAACAATTACCTCGCAAGTTTTCTATTTTTCGCAAGTTAGACCGTTAGCGAAGTACGACTCGCCTGCGAGCGAGAGCTGAGAGCGCCAAATAAATATCTAGATATTTTGTCAAAAGGTAATCATTACCTATTTAATCTAATGGCTAGGGTTAGTCTAGAGGGACTTTATGCTATTTGATCCAAAGGCCACAAATTGCCAAGACCATGATTGTGTGGATGTTGTGTCACATTGAATCAAAGGACAAAATGATATATACTCCCCTCACTTCTCTCTCTCGGCCGACCCACTCTTCCTCACTGTCATCCATTGAAAAAATTTCATTCTCCTTCTTCAAGAGCTTGGATTGTTTGCTAGAATCATAAGCTTGCCAAGGATCACTTCTTCTTGAGGTAACTAGACCTCTCCTTCCTTATCTTGCTCATAAAACTCATAAGTTCTTATAATTTTATTTTTGTGTTCTTGAGCAAATTCATGAGAATTTTAGTTATTGCTTCATGAGAGGTAGTGATTGGTAGTAACATAGCTTGTTCAAGCCTAGCCTTAAGATTCTCATGGTTGATTTAAAAGTTTTCACAAATTTTTTGGATAGGGTTTTAAGAAAAAAATTGAAAAGATCATAATCATGATAAGTTGATAAGTGATTTGATTTTTTATGCTAGTTTAGAGCTTTGTGACAAAATGGATATGTGATTATGAACTTTGTTTTGAAAAATAAGAAAAAAATTTATTTCGTGTTCTTGAGCGACTCGAAGAACATAGTTTGGGAAAATTTCGTTCGATTCTCAAAAATTAGTCGGTTGAACGATTAGATATCCTTACAAACTAATGGATGAATGTTAGGGTTTCAAATGAAAAAAAAATTGGTGTTGGCCCTTTTGTCTCCCTTGGCCGAGGCACACTTATAGGGTCGGAGAAATCGATTTTCGAAAATTGTTCTAAGGCAAATAGTTTCCCATAATCATAGTAGAATTCTGACTCTTTGGGATGATTGTATTTGAATACTTATACTTGTGGTCTAGACTGCGATATTTTGGGATGTAAGAATTCAGGTACACACTTTGCTTCTCCGATAAGCACTATGATGCATATAGTACTATTTCAGTCACCTTGTTGGTCGTACTATTATTGCTTTAGTCCTGTTGTATGAATAATGTCGGCTCTTGTAAAATATTTTCCACGCACTCTGTCTCGTGTTTTAAAAAAAAAAAAAAAGTGCCTACCTTTGGGCCTTTGAAAAACGGGGTGTTACAGAAAGCATATACGCACCATATGGAACTTGCACCTAGGATCCAAAACACTAGTAATAGCCATCAGCAGTACCTTTTAAAAAAACATAATATAAAAAATATATTATTAATAAAAATAAAGAAAAATAGTACCTTTTAAAAAATATATTTTTAATTAATAAAACATTTTAAAATAGTTACAACCATATTTTTTTTTTTTAATGTATCATTATGTCTTTTGAAATAAATAAATTTAATCCATTAAATTTTATTAAAATAATATTGTGATACATTGAATTTAAAAAGTTGGATGGATTGAATTCAATCCATTAATAAATCCAATAGTATTAGATGGATTTAAAGGTGGGTGGATAATGGATTGGTGGATCAAATTGCCACCCCCCTAATGAGAGATTATATTTTATTCTCTCATATGTCCTTCAATTTTTCTTTTATCTTGTTGTAAAAATTGGACCTACTCATCAAAATAAATAATATATAAATATAAGCAATAATCAAATTTATATTGATGAGAATAAAATAAATTAGAGAGCATAGAACTTATCTTTTGTGAGTGTAGCAATTGATGTATAGGCACTACCGCATAGTACACAATCATCGTGTCACAAGTAGAAATGACCGCAATATAGTAAACCATGAATCAATACCTGAGGCGTGCTGATCGCACCGTCCTTAAGGATTTATCCGCCTCATAAGCGCAAATCCCCCAGAATTCAACAGGTCCTTCTCTTGAGAGATTCAACGTGTCTTTCTCAATGAGGTAACAGAACTAGCAAGATATCATTTGTAACAGATAATGTAACCCAAGAAGATGAAAACTCAATTTTATAAGGAAGATGAAAATAATTTTTCTATTGATTTTGATCACATGTGAAAAACAAAGAAGAGAGCAGCCAACATGAATATGGCTAATTCACCTTATATCCCACTCATATTATGTTCCACTCTTATACGGTGAAGACTCCAAATAATATCTATGTAGCAAAACCATAAATCCTAATAATTTGGATTAAAAACCAAGTAAATGCACTTTAAAAGAAAAACGTTTACATGGTTCACATGACTTGGTCAATGAGTAACTTAATTTAATCAGTATTATTAAATAATAATTATCTTTAAAATAAATTATGAAATAAAATTTTCAACAATTCCCCACAATTTATTTTAAAGTTTAAAAAATATTTATAAAAACATTTCTTGGGTTAACATCGTTGATGTAATGCATTAAACTAGTGTAGCAAGCTATATGAACCAGTCCTAGAATAATAGACTTAACACACAATGAAGTTGGTGTAGCAAGTTATATGAACCAAAGTCACTTGTCGTATGTTAGAGGTCTACCACCCACATCACAGCCCACAATTCTTGCTGTTGACGCTGTGGTGCGCTAATAGGCCGTGCGCGTGCCTGGTATATTCATGAGTGCTCTAGAGATTTCGCCAAGATCTCATACAAGCGGCCCCACTTGACACTCATATAGGCGATTCCATCAAATGTATGCTGCAAATCATACATCACCCATAAGAGATATGAAAATCATTAAAAGCATTATAGCTTATCCTCTCAGTAATGCAGTATCTAGCACTTTCTCATTCACACCATAAGAAAAGAACTAAAACAAATATTATTTATTTAATTTTTTATGCTAGTAGATCTAACAAGTAACTTGTTCTTACCCATATGAACCTTATTCATGGGATCTCCAATCACAAAGGTTGGATTCCTATCACTTGTTGATTTCAAATGGCTTAAATCAAATTCTCCTTGATGCGTCACACAATTATTTCTTCCCAGGGGCTTTATTTAGTAGCTACTTTATACACAAATGATGAAGATAATTTTCTTTCATTAAAATAATATTGACTAAGACGTCTCTAAGTCAATTAATCTCAATATTTATCCAAGTCTATATTATAACAATGAACTTGGTCTCAACAATCATATTTATACAGGTCTGCATATATGACTATTAATAAGCGACAACATTCACGCGATGAGTAAAGTAACTCATAGTTTGATCTCGTTGGAAATAAATTCCAATTAACATCATTATATTATTTTAATATAATGGCTCATCGATATCTCATATATTGTCAAACTGACTTTCATAATAATTTCATCAGGTTTGCTTAGATAAATTCTAAGCAACAACATCTCCACAAAGGGAAAAATTAAATCTATAATTAGATTTATTTGTCAGGTCTACTTGAAGCATTTTTCAAGCGACAACACCCCCACATTTTATAACATAGGTGAATTTTATTCGGGTCTACTTGAGTGATTTCAAGCGACAATCCCCTCACAATTAGGGTAATTTATAAATCTACATTTCAGGTCTGCTTGAATGATTTCAAGCGACAATATCTCCACATCGAAGACAATTTATAAGTCTTCATATAAATATATTTTCTCATAAACAATTTTCATTAATCATCATTGTATTATTTCAATACAATGGATATCCACTCCATACAATGTTATAATTTTCAAAATTTAATTTTATGTGCCATAGAACCACTTTCATCATAAGACACTAATCATATACAAATATGTCTACTTAAATTATTTTTTAAGTGACATATAAACAAAATAAATTTATTCTCATAAACATAAATTTATTTAGGATCACTTTAATAGTCTCTACCCTTCATTTTCAAGAACATCTAATTAAACTCAAGTTGATAAACATTAGTGCATATGTAAAATATTATCACGTTGGCCTCTCAAGAATCAAATTGTATAATTCAATTATGTTCTATTTATTGTCTCAAATAAAAATCATATATCATTGTCAGCATAAACACAAAGTTTTATCTATAACTCACAGTAAGATTCTAACAAATTAAGACATTATCAAACAATAGACAACAAATTCATAATTTATAAAATATACTCATACCAAAAGTTGGTCTCGTCAATTTTAAGGAAAGATAATCAAAATAAAATCATTAATCCTTAATGCTATATCATATCATCACAAATTTCATTCTATTCATGTGACTATTGTCAATATCTCGTGATCTCAATTTAACTTTTAAATCCTATTTTTACATAATAATATAATTATTAGAGTCACATTAATCTTTTAAATTGATCAATCATGGATACCAGACAAGTCGTACTCAAAAAATCAAGTAAGTCTTCAAAGAAAATTTGCAATGCCAAAGTACCAGAAATAGATGTCAACTAAATATGCTTTGAGAAAATCATGCTAATCTCCAACAAAATCATGTTCTCAAAATCTAAATATATGCTTTGAAGAAACATATTATTGATTCTCACAATAAAAATTATAAGTTCCAATAAAACAAAACTCAAATACCTTTACTTTATCGGTTAAAAGCGACACAAGCATATCGTACCTGTGGGTAATTTCTACGATATCATTTGCTTCAAAATAAGTTATTTATGATACCATTGCTGGTATTTTCCATAAGATAGATGAATTGTTTCCACTGCAGCATGTGCCTATTACTCAACAATAATGCGGCGTTAATTTGAATGCTTTCATCAAAATTAGATTTGTGTCACAAAGAAATTAAACATTAATCAATAAAAATAAATCCTTAAGATTGTTGTAAAAATTGGACCTACTCATCAAAATAAATAATATATAAATATAAGCAATCATCAAATTTATATCGATGAGAATAAAATAAATTTGAGAGCATAGAACTTATCTTTTGTGAGTGTAGCAATTGATGTAGGCGCTACCGCACAGTACGCAACATCGTGTCACAAGTAGAAATGACCGCAATATAGTAAACCATGTATCAATACCTGAGGCGTGCTGATCGCACTGTTCTTAAGGATTTATCCGCCTCATAAGCGCAAATCTCTCAGGATTCAACATGTCCTTCTCATTGAGAGATTTAACGTGTCTTTCTCAATGAGGTAACAGAACTAGCAAGATATCATTTGTAACAGGTAATGTAACCTAAGAAGATGAAAACTCAAAGAAGAGAGCAGCCAACATTAATATAACTAATTCACCTTATATCCCACTCATATTATGTTCCACTCTTATACGGTGAAGACTCCAAATAATTTCTATGTAGCAAAACCATAAATCCTAATAATTAGGATTAAAAACCAAGTAAATGCACTTTAAAAGAAAAACGTTTACATGGTTCACGTGACTTGGTCAATGAGTAACTTAATTTAATCAGTATTATTAAATAATAATTAACTTTAAAATAAAATTTGAAATAAAATTTCAAGAGTTTTATTGGACTTTTTTCTACCCGTTGTATGGGTTAATTTGACACTACCCGATGGTTACTACGTACTTGGCCGGGGAGATATGGTAATTAATTAAAAAAATTGACTATGGTGCACAAATAAATAAGTCTTACACCATATGTGATGACTTCACGTCATTACTATGTTCTAACCACATTTCAAGGCATGTTTAAGTAGTATTTTATATGTTTTTATACAAGAAATAAAGAGAAAAAGAATTGTTACAAGATTGCTTGAAGCACAAGAAAAAAAAGAAGAAAGTTGAAGAAAATCAGCACAATTTGCATCATGACGTATGCCCGGTATTTTGACCATATCAAGAGTTTTGTAACTCGGAATGATGCGGGGTTTGCGGCAAATGAAAGCTAAGATCAAGAGTTACAACTTTCATGAAGAAAAAAATTCCATTTGCCTCGGTCTGTGGCGCACGGCGCAGCTACATTGGCGCACGGCGCAGCCTCGCAACCCTAGTTCTATAAATTGAGATTTTCTCCTCATTCTAATACAGTTTTTGACGGCGAAAAAAAAAAAGACAACTTTTGGAGAGCAAGTCCAGAGCAAGTTTTCCTTATCCTGTAATGAATTCTTTTACTCTATTTATTGTTCATGCATTAATCATGTGTAACTAAACTTCCTTGATTAGGTCCATGGGGATTCCAATTGCTATTGTTCTTGAACCATGTGGTTTCATATGATGTTTTAATGAATTACAAAGTTAGTTTTAGTGAATTATTCTTTGTTCTTAATGCTTTATACAACCTTGATAATTGTATGATGATTCCAATTGTTTGTTTGCTAAGAGATTAGAAATAAATTAATTGACCTAGGAATAATTATTCAATTAACCTTCGCTTAAGAGATTTTGGTTTGTTAATTGGGAATTCTTAGATTAACGTGCGAAAACCTCAATTGATCATAAGTCACCTAAGAGATTAGGGGTGTGTGATCAAGGGAGAGGATTATGTACCAAGAGATTGGGCATAACTATTTTGTTAATCGAATCGTGGAACTATACTTGTAATTCGTTACTGCGCGTGTACCACCAAAACAATAGTAATTGGATGAACCGAACGACCCAATCGCCTTCTCATCTTCTTAGATAAACCCTAATTAATTGCCGTGATTTTCAAAGAACCCTTGATTTCAAACAAAACCCCCCTTTTATTTAATTGCAATTTTTACTCGCGTATGATCCCGATTACCGTGATTTATACACAACAATCTCTGAGGAACGATAATTTTATACTTACTTTGACACTTCGTCAATATGTAAGTTTGATTTTTATCATTGGACCAATATACTCCCTTCTGTTCTATATATAAGCAAATTTTATCTTTTTAGATTTATTGTAAAAGTAATGTATCTGGACAACAAAATTGTTCAAATACATTACTTTTGTAATGAATATAGAAAGACAAAATTTACTTATATATAAAACCAGATGGAGTATCTCATATCACATTTCATTTGGATCATTAGATAGATTTTATTTCAATGATACAAATAAGTTTGTGCACTGTTACTATTAGAATTTATGATGCATATACTCAACCACAAAAGCTAGCTTAAGAGTTGAGGTTTGCACTACATTTATAAAGGCTATCTATGCCATATATCTAGCCAATGTGAGACTTCTAACACACCCCTTCACGTCCAGAACTGAACAAGCTGGAACGTGGAATCAACAACGGGTACCCCAAATATGGGAGGTCTCCACAACAAACGGATCTAGAGCTAGGCTCTGATACCATATTAGAATTTATGATGCCTATACTCACAAAAGTTAGCTTGAGAATTGAGGTTTGCACTATATTTATAAAGGCTATCTATGCCATATATCTAACCAATGTGGGACTTCTAACAATTACAATACTTAGTTCACTTGTACTTGTACACCTATCTTCATCTTAATTAAATAATTATTGAAGGAAAACCATCATATAGACTTTTTTAATATATAAAAAGGCCTAGAAGCCTATTTAAAATTAAATAAAAGAAAATTAAAGATATTACGTAATATTGGAGAGACTATACCAAAATTCAATATAAATAGTAGTCAATCGCGGTCTTAGCCGGCACAAAATTCCGGTTTGCTTGTTCTATGAATGGTGTTGGGATCCGGGGTTGTGCTTAAGGCGGTAATGCTATGGTCCTTGTTTTATGCTTGGTAGGATTGGCTTTGATGTTGTATTTTGTTGGGTTTGGCGTGTGTACCTTAGAGATTGATGTTTTTCCTCTTTTCTTTGGCTGTTGGTACTGTAGTGGCCGAGGCCCTATGGTTGTATTTGTATAGCACTGCTTGTGCTTTCTTTGTTTTTGAATAAAAGTTTTTAGCCCTTTCAAAAAAAAAAAAAATTTGTCAATCGCATAAACAAAATTTGTCTCGTTAAAAATTTTGTACAAAACACTTAAGAAATTAAACAATAGAAAAACAAAATGCACATCGAACAAAAGAAAACCCTATATAGACCAAACAAGTACATCTACTTAATTGTTGAAAAAAATACGTATTATTTTTGTCCCAAAATATAAGTAAAAAATGATCAATAAAAAATAATGTATTTAATACAAATTATATTTAATCTAAATATATTAAATTTTATTGACTCATTTTTCTTTATATTTTGGAACGGAATACATAGTTATAAATTAAGATGCTCTTTGAGAATTAGTGAACCGTTTAGGTGAAAATGTCAACAACATCAACCATAATAAAGTAGGGTTAAGAAAATGTGGCACAATAATTAGAAATTGGTGAAGGCATCGGTTGTTCAATTGGCCCAAAGATAAAAGCAATATTGTTGCCCAACTATAAAAGGATAAAGTTTATGGTTGTTTAAATGTACCGCAGGTACTGCCACAATTGATGATTTACAATTCTTGCAAAAACTAAAATTGTGGATATTTTAATTCTACTCACTTGCGATATTTTTCTTATTTTGTTTAAATGAATTGAAAAATACTGCTCACAACACATACAATTGCGAGATTTTAGATTCAAACTTAAGTCAGAATAATGTTCAACAAAATAATATCGTCATTATCAATTAAATTAATTAAATCTTACGCGCAATACACAATAAAGTGATATTTGTTTGAAGTGATTAATATAGAGAAATGAATAAATTATATATTGCATTATTTTTGAGAGTTTACAAGTGGTGTATATATACACAAATATAATAACCTAATTGGAGTGAATTAAGGTAACAAATATACTCCAACAATTAAGGTGTTTGACTTTATACAAATCTAAAATAATAATGATAATTAAATGCTAATTATTATTGATATCCTCCCGCAAGTTGGGCGACCTGGAAGAGAGATGCAACTTGGATAGTAGAAACTCAAACCGAGGGCGAAGCAGAGGCTTGGTGAGAATGTCAGCAAGCTGGTCGTTGGTAGAGACAAATGATACACGAAACCGGCCACGTTGGACGTTTTCACGGACAAAGTGATAAGCTAAGGCTATATGCTTCATTCGAGAGTGGAAGACAGGATTAGCACTTAGATGTGTAGCACCAAGATTGTCACAATAGATAACCGGACCAGATGTAGGAGTGTGACCAAGTTCTGTAAATAATGAGAGGACCCAAAGGAGTTCACTGGCCGTGTCGGCCAAGGCTTTATACTCAGCTTCAGTGGACGATCGAGAAACCGAGTGTTGCTTGCGGGAACTCCAAGAGATAGGAGTGTTGCCAAGATAGAGCAAGTAACCAGTGGTAGAGACATAATCATCTTTATCACCCGCCCAGTCCGCATCTGAGTACGCATGAAAGTTCAGGGGAGCAGTTGCCGAGATGAATATGCCTTTGTCGCAAGAGCCGGCCAGATAGCGAAGTAGACGTTTGAGTGCCGACCAGTGCATTGTGCTCGGGTTCTGCATGAACTGAGCAAGTTTGTTTGTGCCGAAGGCAATGTCTGGTCGAGTAAGACTCAAATACTGAAGACTGCCAACAAGTGCTCGGTATTCAGTCGGGGAAGGCAAGGGATCACCAGAATTCTTGAGCAGCTGAGGAGTTGCAGTTATTGGAGTGGAGGCTGATTTAGCTTCTGTCATGCCCGACTTGTGAAGAAGATCAGTGATGTATTTTCGTTGTGAAAGAAACATGCCCGCAGAGGAAGGGATGACTTCAACACCCAAGAAGTAGTTGAGATAACCAAGATCTTTCAATGAAAAACGAGCACCCGGTGTGGCAATGAGGCGGGATAATTCTGTCGAGGAGCTCCCCGTAACAATGATGTCGTCAACATAGACAAGTAAATATAGTGTAGCGCGTGGTGTCCGCTGAATGAACAAAGAAGCATCGGCAGTGGAATTGACGAAGCCAATGGAGAGCAGGAATACACGAAGTTCCGTATACCAAGCGCGAGGTGCCTGCTTTAACCCATAGAGCGCCTTATTGAGGCGACAAACATGATCAGGGAAGTCTTTGTTAACAAAGCCAGGTGGTTGTACCATGAATACCTCCTCTTTGAGCGTACCTTGAAGAAAGGCATTGTTGACATCAAGCTGTCGGACAGACCACCCTTGTCGAACTGCTAGGGTGAGGATGATCCGAATGGTCACCGGTTTAACGACGGGGCTGAATGTTTCTGTGTAGTCACAACCAGGGCGTTGATGGAATCCTTTAGCGACCAATCGAGCCTTGTAACGATCAATGGACCCATCTGGATTCCGTTTTATGCGAAAGACCCATTTACAACCAACCAAATTTGGAGCAGATGAACGACCAACGAGTTCCCAGGTGTTGTTACGATTTAAGGCATCAAATTCAGCCTGCATTGCGGAGCGCCAGTCCGGATCACGAAGAGATTGGGTGATAGTGCCAGGTTCAATTGGGGATGAGGGACGTACATGTAGGTTGAGTTTGTGGAGGGGTTTGACTATGTTGTTTTTAGACCGGGTGATGATCCCACCTCCATTGGGTTGAGTGGTCGGGTTTGGAGGGATGGTCGTTTGTGGTGGTGGGAGCAACGAGGGCTGTAGAGAGGAAGAGAGTTCATGACTGGTCGTTTCATTGGTGGAGGAGGATTGAGTTGTGGTTGGTGAGGAAATGTCGGACGGGGAGGGAGGCTCAACAAATGAGTTATCCGGGGATGTTGGGTTGGTGCTCGCAGCAGGTGGAGCGATGGGTGACAAGATGGGGAGTTGAAGTGGGCCAGTTTGTGGGGTGGTGGACGTGATCGGTTGGGTAACCAGAGAGCGGAAAGGGAATTCAGATTCGACGAACTTTACATGGCGAGAGGTGTAAATCCGTCCAGTTGAGGGATCAAGGCATAGATACGCGTGTTGATCAGCTGAATAACCTACAAAAACACACATAGCAGACTTTGGGGCAAGTTTATGGTTAGCATAAGGTTTAATCCAGGGAAAACACAAACATCCAAAACATTTTAATTTATGATAATCCGGACTAATGTTGAGCAGTTTAGAGTAAGGTGATTGGTGGCCGAGGATTGGAGTTGGGAGACGGTTAATGAGGTAGGCTGCAGTGGTCATGGCGTGAGGCCAATAGGTGAGGGGCAAGCCAGAGTGGTGAAGGAGGGAGAGGCCAGTTTCGGCAATGTGCCGATTTCGCCGTTCAGAGATGCCATTGTGTTCAGGTGTATGAGGTGGAGTGGTGTGGTGACTTATACCATGAGTACTTAGAAAGGGACGAAGTCCAATGTATTCGCCACCATTGTCAGTGTATATGACTTTGATTTTGTGGTGGTAGAAATTTTCAACTAACGTTTTAAATTTGGGAAAAATATTTTGCACATCAGATTTTAGTTTCATCGGATACAGCCATATATAACGAGTAAAATGATCAACTAACAGACAATAGTAACGAAGACCATCAACAGATAAAACAGGAGAAGTCCACACATCCGAAAAAATTATTTCTAATGGATAAGTTGATGTAAGAGTGGAATCATGAAAAGGAAGTTTGTGACTTTTATTAATTTGGCATGAATTACAATCTGATTGCGGAAATTTATTTGAACCTAAAGAAAAATGCTGTTGAATAAATTTGAAAATGGAAGTTGAAGGGTGTCCAAGCTTGTGATGTCATGATGCAGATGATTCCGCTTGGACGGTGTGGACAGAAGGTGAGGTGGTGGGCAATAGATAAAGTCCATTCACACATGAGCCTTTATGGGTTGTTTGGCGTGTCTGCAAGTTCATGACATAAAAAGAATTTGGTAAGAAAACAACAGCAGAGTTAGTTTGTTTGGTGAGTTGAGAGACAGAAATAATTTGTTGTTTCATGGAGGGAACACACAGGGCATTAGACAAGGATAAATCATTAATTAAAAGTGTTCCAGAGTGAGAGATGTTTAAACCTGAACCATTACCCATGAATAGTGAGTCGGGGCCAGTGTATGGATGGTGGAGTGCCAGATTTGCAAGGTCGTTGGTCACATGATGTATTGCTCCACTGTCGACCAGGAAGTCAGTCGAGGATGGGCCAGCAGTAGCAGTGTAGGCTTGAGCCTGACCAGTGTTGCTCGGAGAGGAACGAGGTGGTGCTGGGACACTGGGGTGTTGATTCCTGAAGAGTTGACAGTCAGATAGGACGTGTCCCTTGACATTACACCATTGACAGCGACCGAGGAAGGGTTTGCGAGGGCCTGGGCGTTGGTTGGTCGGTGCAGGTGCTTGACTAGGTCGAGGCTTGTTGTTGTTGGACCGAGCCTGAGCATGCAAAGCGGTAACCGGAGCAGGTGATTGTCGTTGGGCAGCAACAATAGAGAGTTCCTGGATGAGGAGCTTTTCGAGGAGATCATCAAAGGTGATCGGAGTGTCCCTTGCGTTGACTCCATCAATGACTGCTCGGTAACCATCATCAAGACCACGCAAAACATGGTCGGTCATGTCCTCGACGGAGACAGCGGACCCGAGGGAGGCGAGGAGATCAGCAGTTTGCTTCAGAGAGTGCATATAGGTCGTGATGGATTGAGTACCTTTCGAGGCCATCCGAAGACGCTCCTTGAGTTGTTTGAGATGACTGCGAGAAGCTTTGGCATAGGTATTCTTGAGGAGAACCTAGAGATCGTGCGAGGTCCTCGTCTGGGACACCAAAGAGGCCACCTCGTCAGACAGAGTGGTGAGGATGGCACCATAGATGAGGCGATCCTGGCGACGCCATGTTTGATAAGCAGGGTTTGGTGATGTCACCGGAGGCGTTGCGGTGGTGGTGATCGTTGTTGTCGGCGCAGGGAACGATCCATCAGGGTATTTGAGGAGGTCAAAACCATCAAGGAAGGCTTCTACCTGTAGTTGCCAATTAAGGTAATTGGTAGGAAGAAGCTTGGTGACACCGCTGAGGGTGATGCACGCAAAGAGTTTGGAGGGTTCATAGGGATTAGCTATGTAGTGAGAACCGTCGGAAGCCATATGAGGCAAGGGTGACGACACAGGGTAGAAAAACGGCGTTTTCTGGTTTAACAGGGTATGGCTGGAACGTTTCCAACTGATACCATATAGAGAAATGAATAAATTGTATATTGCATTATTTTTTAGAGTTTACAAGTGGTGTATATATACACAAATATAATAACCTAATTGGAGTGAATTAAGGTAACAAATATACTCCAACAATTAAGGTGTTTGACTTTATACAAATCTAAAATAATAATGATAATTAAATGCTAATTATTATTGATAATTAATGAGTTAATTTTCGCCGGAGTAAATCATTTGGAAAAACTATAATTCAACATTTTATGAAAATTATTTTTATTAGATTTTATTTACCTTGCCGTCGTACTATATCTCAGAAAACATAAGGGTTAAAAAAAATATATTAAAAATGTATAACATAAAAATGATCTATGATTAGATCCAAAAATTAGGCAAAGGGTCACCTTAAAAGTTGAAAGTCAGAATAGCACGCTTACAAACCGTAATATCTGAAGTCTTTTTACATTAACCCAAACGTAGTTTCCTAGTACTTATCATGTTTTGCACATTGTAATAGAACATGGCACAATTTAAGGAAAGAAAATCAGAGAAAGTGACATGACATTAATAGTATCTTGCACTTTATTAATTTAAACACATGAATGATCTTCTCAAAAAACACAATGACGGACCAAGAAAATGTTCACACTAAGAAAATGAATGAGAACAAATTATGAGGTTTTTTGGTGTATAAATGAATTAATGAGATTTGAAGGAAAGAGTAGAGTAATACAAATAATAATATGTGCCGAATAATAAAATTTTATTCTTGTCCAATTTCTTTTTGATAGATTGCTTACATTAATTGACACATGTCTTGCATGAAAGATTCAGAAACATATTAATATTATATATAGAACAAAGTAAATTTGTTTTTTACTTAAAGCTAGCTAAAATAATGAATACTCTCTCTATCACTAATTTAGTTAATGTGTCTATTTAATTTATAAATATATTTAAAATTTAAGACTTAATTGTTGTTTTGGCCGTTTTAATTTTACTATTTTGTAGAATTGGTTTTCATATTTTAAAATTTGATAGTTTTGATCTCCTAACACATATTTTGTCTAAAATATGATGATACAACATGTTTAAATTAACCTTACAAAAATTTTTCTTACAATTTTTTCAATGTTGGTATTTTCTCATCATCAAATTATATGGTACGTGTTTAAAACATATTACATCGTCAATTTATAGTTAAAAATTTATGATAGGCGGACCAAAACTGTTGAATTTTAAAATAGGGGGACCAAGTCTGCAAATTGATAAAATAGGAGGACCAAAAGTCCATTCAAAACACTTTTTTTTTCTTCACTAATTAGAATTTTATTAAGAGAAAAAAGAATATATCATATCTCTTATATATTTAACATTATTCTGATTAACCCACTTGGGTTGGTCTGATAGCATTGTCTTGAAACCTGAGTGTGTTCTTTCATAAAATTTCAAGTTCGATTCTCTCTGGTGCCAATTTGGGTGAGCTAATTTAATTTCTTAAATAAATAAATAAACATTCTTCCTATTAATAGTCAACATGAAACTTGACTACTCTCATTTGAAATCTAACAAAAAGTTTTTTCTTCCAAATTTAAATACTTGTAAAGCAAGAACTAAACAATTTTCTAAATTTTGCTAGAATCCAACCAACTCAATTTAATCAATTGAATCAATTTTTATTATAAGCCCTATAATTCTTAGGGGAAGATTTTTCAAGTAATTTAAAGTTCGATTGCGAAATAAATAAAATTTGATCAAAAATTATTTTTATTAAAAATCAAACTTTAAGTTCTCACAAACAATTCATCCTAATTTACTAACCACTTAAACTCAATACTTTTGTTCACTTTTATCAATTTTCTGTAGCATGTCCCAACACATTATAATGAAACAATGATAATTAAAATTCATTGGTGCCAACCACATCCATCTACAAGAGGTCAATACTTTTATTCACTTTAATCAATTTTCAATAGCATATCCCAACACAACACATTATAATGAAACAATGATAATTAAAATTCATTGGTGCCAACCACATCCATCTACAAGAGGTCAACCAATTTGACTTTGAAGCTTAAACAGTTACTCCCTATTTGTTAAATTCCTTAGAGGGACAAAAAAAATATAACGGTTTCAAACTAATATCTAACTAACACTATCATATCATATTGTAAGAAAACACTTGCTTATCAAATTATCCATAAATTACGATATAAAATGGACCCTACATAATAATTCATAATATTAATCACGCCATCACTCTCGGCTTTTTCTTTCTATAAAAACATGTTTCTTTCACTCTCCAAAGTCACCACAACACAAAACTATCAATTACTCTTCCAAAAGGGATTAGCCAAAAATGACTTCTCTTTCATGGTTCCTCATTGTTTTTGCTATTTCTCTTCTAATCTCAAATTTTGTTTCATCCTCTGCAGTTAAAGATCCTAAACAAGTTGTACAAGATGTACAAAGGTAAGAACATACAAAATTACTTTTTTATTTCTAAATTAACTATAGTATTATGGGTACATTAGCTAGATAATAATAGCTACATTTTATATTTGTGAAAAAAGAAAGAAAAAAAAAGCTACATTTTAAATTTTATAGGGAGCATTTATATCTACAATTTCATTAAGTCCTTGTTCATTTAATATAAAAGTTTATGAAAAAATGAGATATGGAATTTGTAAAATTATTTTACGGTGACAACTAATCATAATTTGCCAACGAATAATTCTTTAAATTATAATCTGATGTCAATGTATAATAACTTTTTACTAATAATAATTAAATCCAATGTTTATGTATAAGTTATTTCTACAATCGACTATTGAATGAAAATAAACTATATTTAAGGAATAAACTAGAAACAATTTATGAATTATGGTTCACCCTCAATGTATTGTTAGCTTTGGATATAAACTCTTCACGGTTTTGTCCTTTATAAAAAATGTCTCGTTAGAATGTGGAGTACGAGTATTGTTTAAAAATACGTCTGGTCGCAATTTTCAAACAACGTGAAACTTTGTAGGTGTGCTAAAATAAATTAAATAATATGAATTATTTTAATGCAAATAGTAATGTCATGATAACACTACTAGTATAATAATTGTGTCACATTTGAATTAATTAATTTTAATTTCTCTTATTGTAGGAGCATCAAGAATGCTACTAGGAGAAACTTGGGCTATTTATCATGTGGAACGGGAAATCCAATTGATGATTGTTGGAGGTGTGAATCAAATTGGGAAAACAATAGACAAAGACTAGCTGATTGTGCAATTGGATTTGGCAAAGATGCAATTGGTGGTAAAAATGGTAAAATCTATATAGTTACTGATTCAGGTGATGATGATCCAGTTAATCCAATGCCAGGAACATTAAGATATGGTGCAATTCAAGATGAACCATTATGGATAATTTTCAAAAGAGATATGGTAATTACATTAAAACAAGAGTTATTGGTAAATTCATATAAAACAATTGATGGAAGAGGTGCTAGTGTTCACATAGCAAATGGGGGGTGTATTACAATACATTATGTTAATAACATTATAATACATGGTATTAATGTTCATGATTGTGTTCCAACTGGGAATACTAATATTAGAAATTCACCTGAACATAGTGGATTTTGGACTGTTTCAGATGGTGATGGAATTTCAGTATTTAATTCAAATAATATTTGGATTGATCATTGTTCTTTGTCTAATTGTCGTGATGGACTTATTGATGTTATTCATGGATCTACAGCTATTACTATTTCAAATAACTATATGACTCATCATGATAAGGTCATGCTTTTGGGACATAGTGATTCTTATACACAAGATAAGGACATGCAGGTTACTATTGCTTTTAATCATTTTGGTGAAGGGCTTGTCCAAAGAATGCCAAGGTATGCTTATATGACACTAAAATCTCACTTTTCATCTTTAATTATTTTTTAAAATTTTTTTTCTATCACAGTATGGTCCCAAAAAAAAAAAAAAGTCATGAATAGTTGGTACCAAAAACTTGTGTCCTCGTCCCCGCCCTCAAAATTTTTTCGTCCCCGTCTTCATTTCTCGCCAAAGAGATATTTTCTTCATTGTTCTTTTCCCTACAGATCTTTATTTGCGGGGGGTTCATCGATATAATCTTTTTAAAACTATATTATATTTAGGATGAATTTTGATCTATTTGAAAATTTTGAGCATATATAATAGGAATAAGAATAATTTGACGTCTTATTTTAGTTTTAATTATTTAATTTTAAAACAAAATGACAAAAGTATATTGTATTGTAACACATTTTGTACATTATATTAAAATATTTTTGAGGATGACAAGGACATGAGACATATTGTCTCATTTCCAAATTTCTTTCGAAAAGATTTTCATCTCTTATCCATTTTTCAACGGAGAAAAAGTTAATCCCCATATGTAGATCTGAGAATAAGGTTGTCTCCGCTGGGATCTCACTTAAGGGGACAATGTCATCCCTACCTTCATAGGTTTACTAGAGAAGTTAATTTTTAAAAATGAAATTAAGGGTCATTTAATTTCTAACCCTTCAAATCTCCTACAACACCAAATGCAATATTAATATAAATCCTTTCTTAGTAGTAGCATGCATGAGCCCAATTGAACAACAAAAAACAGAGTAAAGACCAAACAAAAATCAATATTAAGGAGGGGCATAATCATACTTAAAACTTAAACACATGCATTGTAGGGGAAGGGTTAATTTTGAATTTTTGATGGAATTATATGTAAGAAAAAATTATTTTTATTTGTTCAAATTAACACTTACTTGAAAAATCATGTACTTACCCCGACACATTTGTACGAGTCTCTTATAGGTGTCGGACGCCGATTTAAGAAGTGTCGGAATAAAAGAAAAAGTGTTTTTTTGGATACATCTCCGACACATTTGTATGAGTGTCGTACGAGTGTCATACGAGTATCGAACATCGACACGTGTCGGACACCATGACACGTCTAATCATAGAGGTGTCAGTACTTCATAGCTTATGAGAATGAAAATATATTATAACCACAAAAAAAATATTTTTTCAGGTGTAGACATGGATATTTTCATGTGGTGAACAATGATTACACACATTGGGAAATGTATGCAATTGGAGGGAGTGCTAACCCTACAATCAACAGCCAAGGAAACAGATTCCTTGCACCAGACAATAGATTTAGCAAAGAAGTAACAAAACATGAGGATGGATCAGAAAGTGAATATAATAGTTGGAATTGGAGATCAGAAGGTGATTTGTTCTTGAATGGAGCATTCTTTAGACAAACTGGTGCTGAAGCTTCTTCTATCTATGCTAGAGCTTCAAGTCTTAGTGCAAGACCAGCTTCTCTTGTTGGTTCAATTACTACTACTGCTGGTGTGCTTAGTTGCAAGAAGGGCAACCTTTGCTGATTCGCGCTATTAGAAAATGTTGAATTAACGACAGAAAATTGAAGACGAAAAAAATATAAAACTTATCTCTGATTATGTCATTAAATATTAGAGACATGAAAATCGGAGATTAGTTTTATTTTTTTCGTCTTTCATTTTCGTCAGTAATTTAACATTTTTAATAGTTGTTAATGTTTTTTTATTACTTTATTAGCTAAAAAAATTAAAATAGAACCAAAGGGAAGAAAAAATAGATTAAGAAAGAATGAGTCTTGTGCTCATACTTAATTTATTGATTCCCATGTAGTTGCGCCTTTTATAACTGTTTTTATGAGAGAATTTGACTTTTGTTCTCTGAGGTTATAAAGTTAAACTCTTACAAAGAGCTGACACCTCATATTGCAGTTACTGATATAATATTTATATTTATAACATGCAATTACAAGTTGTGCCTGGTTATTAAATTATTTAATTTTGAGTTTAACTACAACTTATGCCTTTTTCTTTTTCATACTCCCTCCGTCTCAAAAAGAATGAGTCAATTGACTAGTGCATGCATATTAATACATAACTTTGACGATTAATATATTTAATTATATAATAGTAAAAATTATAAAAAATTTGATATTTTGAAAATATTTATTGAGATGATTCCAACAACATCTTATATGCTAATATTTATTTTTGTTTATTAGTAAAAAAATAAGATCAAAACAAGATATGTGAATAATACACTTAATCAAATTGGCTCAATCAAATTGAGACGAAGGAGTATATATTAATCATATTGACATTGCTTGTACAATGGAAAGGATATTAATGCAGTTAGTGTTGGTTACATAAAATGTTCTTAGTACTTTTCAATATGCACGCTTTGTCTATCATATACATACATCTACTAGGTATTAAACCCGTGCGTTATACGGACTTGATTAAATTTTTTATTTTATAATTTACTTATTCAAGAAAATAACATGGCATTCAATTTTTTCAAATTTAATATGCACATTAATAAATAATTATTTTTTGGTTTTTAAATATTGAAATATAGTTTAAACTTGTGTTTAATCCTATTTTTTTAAGACTCAAAAGCTACTTGAATTGCATATGAAATCAACAGAATTGCAATAGATTTACAAATGATTATTATCAAGAATAACAAATTTGATAGATGTGTTGAAATATTCTTTGAGTTTTTCAAAAATAAATTTTAAAATTTTTTATCTCGTCAAGTGAATGTATAATACAGAGAATCAGATAATAAATGTTTTTAATATAAATAACGGGTCGTTGACTTATAAATAGAAGTGCAATAAAATAGTGAATTATAACAAAAAATTCTTTTGTTAATTTTTTTTTAGTTTGACTTACATCTCTTTAAATTTTTGTGTGTTAGATTTTAATATTTTTTAGGTTTTTAGAATGAAAAAAAAAAATAGCAGGTAATAAATAAATATTATCAAAATTTGCTTCTAATTTGAGTCAACGAAATTATTTTAGTTAAGAGAATAAATAAAATCAAATAACAATTTAATAACTATTGCATGGGTTTGATTATAATTTTCTTTTAAAAAAGAAACTTAAAAAATACTCTATTGGAAATATAATTTTGATAGGTGCGTTGAATATAGTCTTTTAAATTCAATTTAAAATATTTGAATAAAAATATTTTGAACTTCTTCAATATGTTCCATGTTAGTATCATTATATATATATATATATATATATATATATATATATATGTAAAAACTATATTAGTAGACTATTTAAATATAAGAAAAATTTATTTTAATATTTTACAATTTACCACTACATGAGAGTTGAAATAAATATATAATACTCCCTCCGTTCCTTTTTATAAGGAACAATTTGGAAAAAAAACCAAAACTATAATTTATTTTGGACTAATAAAGCTACACTAATTGAAAACTAAAAGATAAACATATGGTAGAAAAAAAAACGTGGGTATATTATCCTATAACAACATTGCAAAGAAACTCTTATAAGATAACAAATATTAGTAGACAAATAAAAATAATAGAGCATACAATTTTATAAGTATAAACACTACAATGTGTTTAAAATTAAATAAGAGAGTAAAATATACACCTTGTTAAAGAAGAACCCTCTCATACATGTTTGAAAAATAAAATAAAAATTTAGAATATTACACTAACAAATATATATATGGATAAAAAAAGGAAGCTCAAAATATTTGGTCAATTTATATAATAGAATAAACTGAGCCTCTATATCTAAAAAAACAAAAACTACCGTATAAAATTGAAAAGTATCATCCAAAAATCAAGAGCTGTTTGAAGAAAGCGACGATGGTCCCAAACTAAAATTTATACTAAAATTAATCTTCAGCACAAAGAAATTTATAGACAATAATATATGTCACATCAAAATATACACTTTTCGACTAATAAGAAATAATAGAAATACATTTTTGCCAATGAACATCATATTTGTATTGAATAATATCTTCTTTTGATTCATGTTTCAAGTGTCCTACATTACGATAATTTTAACTTTGACAGAGCATTCAAATATAGCATTGTACAAATTAACATAAAAAACCGCACTGCTAATTAAATTATAAGTTCCTTATATTAGGAATTTCTTACAAATCCATTCATTAATTAACAAAAGTTTGGTGATACTACTATTCATATAAATTAATTGTATATTGATTTATTAACATAAAAATTAACATAAAAAATCCATTCTTATTCATATAAATTAATTGTATGTTATAGATTCTTAGTTTCATAACTGCCTTTTAGTAAATTTCATGTGAAAAGTTTGGAATGAATGGAATTGTTAGTTACGAAACTAATTGGTCATGTGTTTTTTTATGTTAAGAATCAGTCATCAATTTAATTAAATTAATAATATATTGATTAGGAGCAACCCAGCAAGTGGCAACACATCATCAACCAAGTGGCAACACATCATCACAATATATATTGATAAGTAGCGAGAGATGACACATAAGCATCAACTTTTGCTTAGAAAAAAAGGAAAAAGATGAGGAACTCTCTTAGACTGCCACATAAGCAAAAAATAGTTTGCTTTCCATATAGTAGATAGATAGATAGATAGATAGATAGATAGATAGATTGCATTTTGGTATATGTAGTAAAAATTTAGAGCAGCTTCGCTTTTTCCAATATTTGATCATAGTTTGGCCATCATTAACCTTAAAATGTCCTTCTTCCTTTGCATGTTAATCTATTGTTCCTATCCAAATTCAAATTCACATTTTTGAGAGATTGTCTGCTTTGAGATTAACCCGTCACAGTTTTGTTTTTTGTAGAAAAGACGTTTTGGTGGTTTGAAAAGTGTCGGTGTTGTATTGTATATAAACTATCTTTAGCTTCGATTACAAAGCAATATGAGACTATTTTGGTGCGTATCCGGAACAGTAGCCCCTCAGTCGAGGCTAAAGGGCTATAGGGTGTTGGCCCATGAACATGCACGGATCCGTTTCCCACAAACGGTGCCGAAATCGTAATTGATTAACCCCAAAGCGGACAATCTCTCGAAAATGCGGATGGATGGGAACAACTATTAAAATGAAAGTAGATTCTAATACTAAAAGTTCCGACTTTTAGAATTTATTTATTTGAACGCAAAAAAAGTCCGTGTTCCTTTGTTTGTTGGTTTTATATACATAAGTAAGATAAATCTTTCATCATATATATATATATATATAAGTTTATTTTCACCATTTGATCAAGAAATCTCTTCATTGGATCAATATGTCATCTTGCATGATCGATATTGGATCTAATAGTAAAATTTATTGATCCAAAGGTAAAAACAAACTTATGCAAGATGAAAGACTTCTATTTTTCTCTCCAAAAACATGTTTATTGTTCTCAGTTTGTTGCTATTATTCTTCTCGATATATATATGAAGTGGATTTTGGTTTGTCCCTTGTAACTTTTTTTTTATAACATCCTTACAATTTGAAGATTCTTTGATTTCGGTCCTTCTATCATCTGACTGTAAAAAATAGATAATGTGGTAAGCCTAGTTACTATTTTTATTTCTTATGTGGCTTTTTCTTTATTAAAATCTATTTTTAAAACCTTAAATCGTTAACAATTCAGATCGGTTCTTCCTTAATCTAAATCGGGATTAGTCGATGGAATTAGGATTTAAATAAAAATTTATTGATGAGATTTTAGATTAAGATTTCTATTTATGGGTTGTTTATTTTTGGATTTAAATGTTTGAATTTTAGGTTGAAGAATAATGTATTTTGAGATGAAGGGATGATGGCGTTTGCTGATATTTTTTTTTTTCAGTTCAGTTAGCAAAACAATCCTCACACTTCATTCTCTTTGTGCCCTTCAAATTACAAGAGTACATGATTGCGAAAATAAATAAAAATTTAAGTAGAAAAAACTAAAACTCACTCTTATAATAAAAGACGAAATTTTATTTAACCCTTCTTATATCAAAATAGTTCCATTCAAAATGGTTAAGTACGTTAGAGACGTCAAATTGAATGTATGAGATCGTTCTTAACAATGAAAGAAGAAAAAAGTGTATTTAACCCTTCTTATAACAACGAAAGAAGATAAAAACAAAAAAACAAAATTGTTTTTAATTCTACTATTAGTTTATTAGAGACGTCTAATTTATTGATGAATTTTAGTTTATTTTAGTAGTATTGGTTAATCATTCGACACTATTTAACATGCATAAAGATTGTAGGTGTGGTCTTTGCTACCACGTTATCAAATTCTCTCCAATTCTTGAAGAAATGCGGTAAAATTTACAATCGGATGTATGCGATTTGATGCTTATTAGCATTTAAACTTTCAATAAATTAAAACTTAATTCATTGTTTCCTCATCATATATTTGGTTTAATCTAATGAGTAATATTGAACCATGCATGCACAATGCACACAATGTTATACAACAACGAGTTGCTCAGCAAACACGTCCCAAGAGACCTCATCAAAAATATTAACACATGCTATAGATATAGCTAGCTCAATTAGAAGGCAAAGAATCCGGCAATAGCAACAATGGCTACAATGAAGGAGAATTGAATAGTAGAAGCACCGCTGGCGGTCTCGTCCGCTGGGGAGGCCTCAGGAGCAAAGCCATCATCAACTGGGGCGGGTCCAGGAGCAAAGAGCTCAATGGGGTCACTGCCTGGTGCTGGTGGAGCTGAAATATCTTCATCCTCCGACTCGGAGGGTGAAGAAGCCTGAGAAGAGGTTGAAGGAGCTGGTGCTAAATCGGAAGGGGTAGCCTTTGGAGAAGATGCGGTAGCAGATGAGGATTCTGGTGATGAGGCTTTTGGTGCTGATGCTGATGATTTAGGTGAAGAAGATGGAGCTACTTCAGCCATGACCATACTTGTCATGGCTACAAAAATGAGGGCAACAACAATTAGTTGACGAGCCATTTTATTAAAAGTTTTTTTGGATTCTTAAAGTAATTGCAGTTGTTCTCTGTTGGAGAAAAAACTGCAGTTATTGTAAGAATGAATAATACATTGAAATAAAGAATTAATTTATAGAGAAAGAATAATGAGGTATGTGAGAGAATTTAGGATAAGGTGAGGAGGATATTGGATTTAGAAATGAATGGTTTCATAATTGGGTAAAATGTATGGAAGGATTCAACCATAAAAAGTATATGGAAGGAAGTTGGTGGATTGTTTATAAATAATTAAGCAAAATTAGATAGTTGTTAGATAAGGGAGAGGAAGAGATTTCTATTTTAGTTTAGAGCTCATTTTGTTGACATTTGGTTTCAATTAAGCGCGAGTCAAACGGAATGAGGTTGTGGGCCTCTAGTAGTTCATGATTTGTGTTGAACTTATAACAAATAGGTATTAAACCCGTGCATCTTTTGATTAATTTTTTTATTTCATAATTTACTTATTTAAGAAAATAACATGATATTTAATTTTTTAAAATTAAATATCCGCATTAATAAATATTTTTTTTTTATTCTTAAATCTTGAAATATAGTTTAAAGTTGTGTTTAGTCCTATTTTTTAAGACTTAAAAGCTACTTGATTAATTACATATGAAATCTATAGAATTGTAATAGATTTAGAAAATGATTATTATCAAGAATAACAAATTTGATAGATGTACATGTTGAACTATTCTTTGAGTTTTTAAAAATTAACTTTTAAATTTTTTTATCTCGTCAAGTGAATGTACGTAAAATACAGAGAGTCAGATAAAAAATGTTTTTAATATAAATAACGGGTAGTTGACCTGTAAATATAAGTGCAATAAAATAGTGAATTATAACAAAAATATTCTTTTGTTAATTTTTTTAAGTTTGACTTACATCTCTTTAAATTTTTGCATGTTAGATTTTAATATTGTTTTAGTTTTTAGAATGAAAAAAAAATAGTAGATAATAAATAAATATTATCAAAATTTGATTCTAATTTGAGTAAACGAAATTATGTTAGTTAAGAGAATAAATAAAATCAAATAAAAATTAAATCATTATTGTACGTGTTTGATTATAATTTTTTTTAAAAAAAAAAACTTAAAAAATATTCTATTGAAAATATAATTTTGATAGATGCGTTGAATATAGTCTTTTAAATTCAATTTAAAATATTTGAATAATTTTTTTTTTTTGAACTTCTTCAATATGTTTCTTGTTATTATATATATATATATATATATATATATGTAAAAATTATATTAGTAAACTATTTAAATATAAGAAAAATCTATTTTAAGATTTTACAATTTCTATAAAAAAGACATTCAAAGAGCTTTAGAATCAATTTTGTCAAATTTTATATTAGAGTCGGACTTTAAAAGATTAATACAAAGGGTTTACGGACTTGATTAAAATGTTTTAAGAAATGTTGTGTTCTATAAAAAGTGACGTTTAATATATTTTTAAATTTTTATTTCGTCAAGTGAATCTCTATATAGGAGAAGGATCTTAATTGTTTTCTTTCAAGTTTTTTCAATTGTTACATTTTAACCATTGACGACTTTTTTTTCCTAATTAAAATATTATCACAAGCTTTTGATCCAATAATTTAAATGCACACATTATTTTCTCAATTTTTTTCCAATAGAAAGAATCCATTCTCATAATATAGAGAGGCAGATAAAAGTTACTATCAACATATGTAGAAAATATGTCATTTATGTGTGTACATAAATCAATTCTCTTTATCTTAATTATACTTCAATCTCTTTATTTTTAGAATGCACTTATATAAGTAAGTTAATTTTTTAAAACAAATTATTAGCATAAAATTTTAAAGAAAGAGGTTGGTGTTTTGTAAACTTGCTTAATTCAAAGAGTTGCATGAAATCAATTTAACAGATCATAAGGGAGATGACACATAAACATCAATTTATTTATTTTTTTGCACAGTGCATTTATCATTTGATTTTATCAAATTTGATTAACATTAAAAATTCTTAAATATTTAGGAATTTATACAAATAATTTGTACAATGACACATTGTACTTAAACAATTATATAAATTTGACTTCAATAATTAAAAATTTAACACCTTTTATACAATTGATTATTAAAACACGCTATTGAAATTTTTTATTTAACAACACCCAATTTAGGCGTAATATTAAAAGAATTAAAATATGTGTCAAACTTTGTCTTCTCTTCTAAACCAAAAAAAAAAATCTTATTACTTGGAAATACACGCAAATAAATCTATACACAAAAGACAATTATCAAAATAAAACGTATATCTTAAAAATAAAAAAAAATAAAAAAAAAAAATCACCACCAGTTGAATCTGGTTCGGGGGTCAGTTCTGGCATCAAGTGGTTCCAGCCCTCTCCCGATCGCAGTTGCGGGGGATCGAACCGTGGTCCTCCCTACCAAGTTCAGCGCCAATCACCACTGAACCAACTAACGATTGGTATCATAAAAAATTATTAAGGTACTTGATCCCTTGTAATTAGTCTTTTCATTCTTGATGTATTCACTTTAAGAAGTTATTAAATATTAAATTGATATTACGTTATATAATGCATTATTTTTTTTATATTTAATTATTTATTAAAAGAGATGATGACAGTGTTTTAGTAGAGTTTGCAAATCCTTTTTGTAAATTTTTTAAAAAATATAACAATAGTAAGATGAAGGAGCACACATCTTTTTATTTTCTATATAATTATTATTTTTGTACTATGTAACCGATCAATTTATTAGTTAAAATTTGGTTTACCACTTTCATTTTCATGAATGATAGTAAAGATGAAGAAGCACACATCTTTTTATTTTATACATAATTATTCACATTTTCTCTTTCTTATCACCTATTAATTTTGATTAAAAAAACACGTATCATTGCTCTATTCCAACCTTTCAATATTGCAGCATTCTCGTTTTTAAAAATAATATACAACAGAGGAGTTTTTTTTTATTTCTGAAAATGGTAGTGAAATTAGCACCCATACCATATTTAGGTCCATAGTTACCAATTATTAATGAAGCACTACTATGAGAAGAGACACTCTTATTATGACATAATATTCAATCATATGTAGCGACTGATAAAATTATAAAGGGAGAGAATTTTTTGTAACTTAAAGCTTAATTTTATTAATAATACTGATTATTATATAGAATAAGAGAGAGTGAGAAGAAGAAGAAGAAGAAGAAGAAGAAGAAGAAGAGTACCAAAGTTAAATCGAAAGAAAAATTACATCTTAAAAAAGTGTGGCTAATCTCACAAATTAGAAATCATAAACATGTTATGATTAATATGATTTTTTCGTTAATACCACACGCTTTCTCAAAAGCACCTTAAAGTTAGTATAGTACACCAAAACTCTTATAAGTAATATGAGATATTGACAATAGATGTCTGGCGATACATTCAAAAGAAAATAATGTAATCATACTATCATAATTGTGTGAAAATATTACATAAGTGATGATGTTTGTACAATTAATTTGTGATAATTGTTGGGACAATCTTCTTATTTCCCTATTCTTTTTTGGACAAAAATATTAGAGAGAGAGAGAGAGAGAGAGAGAGAGAGACATACAATGAGAGTAGTACAAATATCATTTCTTTAAAATAAACATAAATAAAATAAATAAAGGAGAAATAATACATTGTTTCTTCTATCACCTTTCATAGTTTCTCGAACGATGATTGAAATAAAAAGATATAATACGTGGTCTGCAAACAAAATGAAGGGAAAAATTATGGAGACAAATTGAGAGCAAAATTAAAAATAAAAGTATCAATCAAAAAAACAACAAACTCTTTATTAGTCAGTTGATGAATTAAAAAATTAATATAAAAACAAAAGGAAAGAAAAAGATAAAAAATCATTGTGCATGTCATTATGCATGTCGTAGCAAGAATGTATGAAAGACAACCTTTCATTTCATATAAGCATAGTCATGTGTATGTTAAGATTGGCTTTTCATGTCATTGTGATAAGAATTATTAGTGCATATGTTTTTCATGTTATCACTATATGTTTCAAAGAAGAAGAAGGACACAATGAGATTATAAAATTTTAGAAAATTACCTTTCTTCTACAACAACACTAATAATCCTTCCAAGTTCCAAATAGAAATTTCACATGCCCATGTATGAGGAGGGTGTGGTTATTGTCCATAAGCCAAGTTTATGCATCATCCATAAGTGTGAGAAGATTTCTCACGCGCCCCCCAAATAACTCGCGCGCCCCCCAATTTCTCGCACGCCCCCCAAATTTCTCGCGCACCCCCCAAATGTCATGCGCCCCCCAAATTTTATTTTATTTTGTTCCTTCCTCCCCCAGATTTCTCGTCAAAACCATTTTGCGGTTGGAATGATTTCCAGGAGTTGTACTGCAAAACCATTAAGTGCATAAAATGGTTTTGGAGTAAAACACTATAATTATGCACTTAAACTTTTTTTTCCCTCCCCACAGATTTCTAGCCAAAACCATTAAGTGCATTGGATAAGGATTGTTGATTGTCTTCTATGATTGGGTCATATCTCAACTTATATATTATAACTACTTTCATAATTTTGTCATGTTGAAAATTATTGAAAAGGGTCAAGGCTAGTATTGTAAGTGTTAAGTGCATAAAATGGTTTTGGATATAAATCTGTGGGGAGGGAAAAAAATGTTAAGTGCATAATTATAGTGTTGTATTCCAAAACCATTTTATGCATTTAATGGTTTTGCAGTACAACTTCTGAAAACCATTCCAACTGCAAAATAGTTTTGACTATAAATCTGGGGAGGAAGGAACGAAGAAAAAAAAATTTGGGGGGCGCATGACATTTGGGGGGTGCGCGAGAAATTTGGGGGGCGCGCGAGAAATTTGGGGGGCGCGCGAGAAATTGGGGGCGCGCGTGTTATTTGGGGGGCGCGTGAGTAAATCTGTTGTGTTTTCATTGGCTTATGTACCATCTATAAGGATTTGGCTTATGGACAATAAATTTTCCCGTATGAGGAGGGATTATACATATTGGCATATATACAATAGTTAATTCACAATAACAGTTTTTTTTTATAGTGGGATTAAAAGGTTAAGAAGAATGAATTGTTTAAAACTCAAAATAAATACATAAAAAAAACAACATTAAAATGGGTGATCTTTCATATTTCATAACATTTTTTTATAATAGTGTTAGTTAATTATTCAATAAATTAGTAGGTGAAGGAAACTAAAAGAATGCAAACAATATACAATTATTTTTTTTTTGAGTTTTGTAAAGATGACACATAAGCAATGAAGTATTCTAATGATGCTACATAAGCAAAGTAAAAGCTTGCTTTACATATAGTATATAGATAGATAGATAGATAGATAGATTATATTATAGTCTTAAATAAATACTAGTTAGTTTTTATTTTATTTTATAAATAAAATTGAATTATAGAAAGTACAAGATGATATCGGAAATATTCTAAGCAGAAAGACTTGGATTCTAACTTTAAACTTTAACGAATAAGTTACTAACATTTGTCAATAAAACAAAGTTGCATGAGGTATTATTGTTAAGTAGCAATGTTGTATCATTAAGTTCCTCGTAGGATTTAATGAGAAATTCAATGTCGTGATGTTGCAGTTTTTATTGATGGATGTCTAATTTTCCTCCATCAAATTGATATAAACAAGGGTGGAGATTCATTCTTGCAATTTTTCTCTTTAAATTTTTTTACAAAAAGTTTTTTCCTTATTAATATATAACATATGTGATGATTGATGATATTGCAATATGAGAGGAAGAATAATCTTGGTTCAACTGAAAAGATGTAGGTGCTTGCTAGTTAATTTGTATTGTTTGTATCAGAGTGAAAGATAACAATGTTTATTGAGTTGATGTAATTTTAATAAGCACACACATTTTCGCATGAATGTCAATTTTTATTTTTTTTATAACTTAAGAAATGTCCATTTTTAATAAGAAAATAAATGAGCGTTTTGAAATATAATGGTCTAAAGTTACTTGTGAGATTTATTTAATAACTTTTTTTAGAAATGTATAGGTAAATTGGAAGGATCGAATGTTATTAATTAAGTTCTATTATTAAAATAGAGTATTGCTATATGATGCGAAAGTATTCCTCGCGAATTTTCACGAATACCGTATTTTACTGTTTTATACTTTTTTAGTGTACTTTTATACATAGTAACTACTATCAACTATGCAAAGAGAGAAATACGTAGTAACTACTAGAGGTGGGCATAAAAACCAAAAAACCAAACCAAACTTGTAAATTAAACTAAACCAAATCATTTAAAACTGAACCATTTTAAAAAAAAATCAAACCAAACTATTTATGTGATAACAGTTCAGTTACCTTTTTTTTTAATAAAAAACTGTGTTAACTAAACCAAAACCATTAATTGAACTCTAAAAATTGCAAAAAACATAAATAAATAAAAAAGCCAAAAAATCTAAAAATGACAAAAAAAAAACCCTAAAATAAACAATAAATCTTAAACTAGGACGAAAAAACTAAAAATCGGGGGAAAAACATAAAATCGGAAAAAACCAAAAAATCGACAATAAACCTTAAAATCGACTGAAAACCCATAAAATCGGCCAAAAATTTAAAATCGACCGAAAACACAAAATCGTCCGAAAATCGGCCGAAAACATAAAATCAGCTGAAAACCCAAAATCGTCCGAAAAATCTAAAATCGGCCGAAAAACCGAAAAATCATCTGACAAACCTAAAATTGGCTGAAAACCCAAAAAACACCTGAAAATAATAAATCTTTAGAAAACCCAAAAATTCGGCTGAAAAACCGAAAATCGGCCGAAAATCCAAAAAACACCCGAAAACCCAAAAAATCGGCTGAAAAATAAAAATCGACCGAAAACCCAAAAAACATCCGAAAACTCAAAAAAAATGGCCGAAAACACAAAAAAAACACCTGAAAATCAGCCGAAAACTCAAAAAATACCTGAAAATCCTAAAATCGGCCGAAAACCCAAAAAATCGGTTAAAAATCCGAAAATCGTCTGAAAACCCAAAATACACCTGAAAATTCTAAATTCGGCTGAAAACCCAAAAAATTGACTGAAAAACCGAAAATTGATCGAAAACCCAAAAAACACCTGAAAATCCAAAAATCGGCCGAAAACCCAAAAATCGACCGAAAACTCAAAAAATCGGCTAAAAAATCAGTTTTTCGGCCGATTTTAGGATTTTCGGCCTTTTTTTTTTGTTTCGGCCAATTTTAGGTTTGTCGGATGATTTTTCGGTTATCCGGCCGATTTTAGACTTTTCGGACGATTTTGGGGGTTCGGCCGATTTTATGTTTACGGCCGATTTTTTGGATTTTCGGCCGATTGTAAGTTTTCGGACGATTTTGGTTTTTCGGTCAATTTTAGGTTTTCGGTCGATTTTAGATTTTTCTTACGATTTTGGGTTTTCGGTAGATTTTCGGTTTTTCAACCGATTGTAAGTTTTTTAGACGATTTTGGTTTTTCGGTCAATTTTAGGTTTTCGGCCGATTTTTGAGATTTCGGCTGATTTTAGGGATTTCAGCCGATTTTTTGGGTTTTCGGATAATTTTAGGTTTTGTTGCCGATTTTAGGTTTTCGGTTAACTTTTGGGTTTTTCTGCCGATTTTATAGTTTTTGGCCGATTTTAGATTTTTCGAACTTATTTTTTGTTTTCTGCCTATTTTTGGGGTTTTCTGCAAATTTTAAGGTTTTTTGCTAATTTTAGATTTTTCGGCCGATTTTTGTTTTTTCGATTTATTTTTGGATTTTTGGCCGATTTTAGATTTTTCGGACTTTTTTTAAATTTTCGGCTGAGTTTTGTGGTTTTCTGCCAATTTTAAGGTTTTTGGCTGATTTTAGGTTTTTCGACCGATTTTTAGAGTTTATATTCAATTTTAAATTTTTCGGCTGATTTTAGGTTTTTTTTATCAATTAGTAGTTTTTAAAAGTTTAAATTTTGATTCGGTTTAGTTTTTTCATGAATTAGTTAAGTTTGTAAAAAATAACAATTGTAAAATAAAAAGTGAAAAAAAAAAACCAATTATGGTTAACTGGTTAACCAAACCGATTAACCAGTTAACTGAACCGTTTGGTTCAGTTTTATGTTGATAATAACGGTTCAGTTTTGGTTTTCATAATTATAAAGGCAGATCAGTTCAGTTTTGATGCAATTTTGGTTTTAAACTAAACCACGCCCACCCCTAGTAACTACTATCAAATTTTAAATCCAAATTATGCAAATTATTAAACTCCATATTTACAAAAGGAAATTGCCTCTTTTTCTATTAACAGTTTGAAAGAATTGTTCAAATGGGGTTTTTGTAAGTGAAGATTTTGATAACAAATTGGGTTTAAAAAGTCTCTGTTTTATTTTTTGACAAAGAAAAGTCTTTGTTTTAGGGTGTGGAAATTGGGGAATTGGTTGGTCGTGAATCAGAGATACAAGAACCTTAAAATATTCTAAGTTTTCAAATAAATGGTGATTCTTACACTTTTGTTTAATGTTTTCTGGGTTGTTCAACAAATTAAGCTCAAAACTTGTAGGTGTGTGTGGTTGATCTGGTGTTCTTTCTGTTGAAATTGAAACTTCCAGAGCATTGAGATGTAATAGAAAAAAAACATCTCAATTAGTTACAAGGGTTTAGGAGAGAAACTTCCAGAGCATTGAGAGGTAATAGAAACGACCAATTTTAGATGAGGAACATAAGCAAATTGCAGAGAGAAAAAATGGGGTGTTTTGAGTGGGATAGTGGAGGTGGAAGACGAGAATGAGAGAGAGAAAAGAGTTAATTAATTATGCAATTTTGTGCCATTAGTAGATGCCACGTAATTCGCTATACTTTCGTGATACAGTATTCGCGATGAGAAGCATTTCTCAAATTAATTATGCAATTCTGTGCCATTAGTAGATGCCACGTAATTCGCTATACTTTCGTGATACAGTATTCGCGATGAGAAGCATTTCTCATTAAAATATTATAAATAACTAACATATATATATAAAGGGGAGCCCCTGATATGGACCTCATTTCAAATGACATGGGTAGACCTCTTTAAAATTACAGGCTATAGCCAGTCAACCTTCTTTTTTCATTAAAAAAAAAAAAATCAACATCTCCTTCCCCAACTTTTTCGGCGAGTGGTTGCACCCACTTCAGTTCTCTCTTCTTTTATGTTTCAGCATACATAAGGTTTCAATTTTGCTTGCTTTTAATTTTTGTGATAAATTAATGATTTAATTAGTTCAATCATTGTTTAAAAAAATGATAGGAAAATTCCTGACAAAAAAAAAATGAGAGGAAAATTCAATTCCAAAACAACTTTCCATTTTTTTCATTTTCTTTGTTAATTAGTGCCTACAAGCAAAATTTGGAAGGAAAAAAAAAAGAAGAAATCAGATTTGGGTTGGTTGTGGTTTTTGTGGTGCCATTGAAATAAATTTTGAAGCTTTTAGAGTGAGGCCAAGGAGTTATAAACACACATTTGTGACGTGTTTGTTGTTGCCGATGATATGATGAAAAAATAGCCCAATATTTAGTGTTTTTGTATAAAAAAACAATCACACACAAATGAGAATCTCACTCATACATGTTTAATTGCATAAGGGAGAGAGAAGTCAATCTTAGGTTGGGTTGGGAGAAGAAGAGAGACTCAAATAATATCCAAAAGTGATGTTATTTACAAAAATACCATATCAGAAGTTTAACCTGCTATAGGAGGTAAACTCAAGAGGACCATGAGTGATCCCTTTAAATTAGGGACCATTAGGGAAGCCCCTATTAGGGGCTTCCATATATAAAGTTGTGATATTTGGACAACCAAATTTTTAACAACTTTTGGAACAATTATTTTTTTCTTTCTTATTTTGTGGCAAAAACAATAAACAAAAAGAAATGAGGAGAGATTTTTTTTTTTCACCACCAGTTTAATCTGGGTTGGGTGTCATTTCTGACATCAAGTGGTTCCAACCCCCTTTCGATCGCAGCCGCGTGGGATCAAACCGTGGTCCTCCCTATCAAATTCAGCACCAATCACCACTCCAAGTTCTGAATTAGAACTTATCTATAGATGAGATTATTGGAAAATTGATACTAAAAAGGCGTAGATAATTTTTTCAATACTACATAGTCAAAATAAAAATAAACATTGCAATATCAGAGGTAAATAAATCCTCTTCATAGCTTCTATGGATGATTGTGCTTGAATCTTTTGAAGTTTTTGAAGAATGTGAGAAGAGAAAGAATAAGAAATTGGGAATTTAGGGATTGAACTTCATGCAAATGAGTTTTTTTGGTTTTGGTCCTTCATTAAGTGTGAATCAGCTTCATTTACCAACACATATACGTCACGTGTGTCTCTGTTTGCCACATAAACGTTTTTTAAACGGAAGTGGACGAGAGGGACTAAATTAAAACAGAAAATTTTAACACATTGATGGACTATTTTAAAACAAAAAAAACTTACAGGGATTAAAACATAAAAACGGAATATACAGACACTGAAATGATATTTAAGTCTTTATTTAATAACTTTTTTTAAAAATGTATAGGTAAATTGGAAGGATCAAATGTTATTAATTAAGTGCTATTATTAAAATATTATAAATAACTGAAATATATATAAAGTTGTGATATTTTGACAACCAATTTTTTAACAACTTTTGGAACAATTATTTTTTTTCTTTCTTATTTTATGGCAAAAACAATAAACAAAAAGAAATGAGGAGAGAGAGTAAGCGAGAAAAGTTGTCCAAAACGGAATGTACAAATATCTTTTCTCATATACATATAACTCGCTTGAATATTTAAAAATGGAAAATGATATGGCACCAAAAAATTTGTCATCGACATTGCAGAAGTCTGTGGTTTTTCAAATCGATTTTTTTTTCTCTTATTTTATTTGATTTAAAATTATTGATTTAATTTGTGCTGCATTCTTAATGAATTTGTAAATCAAAAATATTTCTCTTCAGGTGGTATTCTAACCCAGTGCTATTAATTATTTACCTCATTAGCAAGTTGACATTTTAGTTTTAAATAGATAGATGTAACTCTTGTAAAGAGTATGGTGTTTTATTACTTTGGGCTTGCTTTTTTATTTTTGTATTAGTTTAAATTTAATTTTGACCCGGATAAGCTAATATAAAATGAAAAACTTCAAAGATCATGTAAATTGGACGACATAGGGCGTCGTGCTATATAGCACTGCTCTTAAAGATCAGTGGTATATAGCATGACGCCCCATGTCGTCCAATGTGCATCACCTTTGAATTCTTTTCAAATTATACTAGTTTATCTGCATCAAAATTAAAGTGTATGGTGTTTTATTACTTTGGGTGAAGATGTGATGTTAAAAGTTACTTGTGCTAACGTCCTTATTCTAACGTGTTGGTCCAACTCAATGAGAATCCCTCTCAACGGTTTAACAGTGGTATCAAAATGTGATTCAAGGGAGCAATAAATGAGTGATGATAAATCATGGACACGTAGAGACTCACATTGAGGGGAGATGTTGAGTCATATCAAGTGTGAATTAAGTCCCACATATGTTAGAATAGTTGATATTGAACAACATATATAAATGAGATGATCTACTAATTTAATGTGTTAAAATTTTCGATGAATATGTGATGTTATATTTCATTTATATGATTATTGTTGTCCTAATATATTGATTCAATCCAATAAAACTCACTCTTAACGACCTGACAAAAGATAATAACTCAACAATTAATAACTTACTCTGGTTCCATTCTAACTAGGCAGCTAAGTTCTTGAGGAAGATTTCTCTTCTCACCCCACGTCTCTTTTTCACCCCCAAAAATCCAATTTTACCACCCAAAAATTCGGTTTTCATTTACTGAAGTTTTCCGATATCGAAAAACATGTGTTTTCAACTGTTTATAATTTCAGTTCGTGTTTATCAAAGTTATTTTCCAAGGATATAAACGAAAACCTGAAGGGATAAAAAAAAACGTGAAAGGTGAAAAGAGAAATCTTCGTTCTTGAGCTACTTGGCTTGGGCTTTAGTCTATTCCTTTTGGACCACAACACGTACTCTTTTAATTAAATGCTTGGTGCTTAATAATGTTGAAATTAATGAATAATAAAAGTCACTCTTTTTGTTACAAAATTATTAAAGTCGCATTTATTTTTTGACAAAATTATTAAAGTCTTGTCATACCAACATTTATTCACAAAAAAAAAAAAAAACTAACAATCAGAGTAATCTAGATGGATGACTTGAGACACAGTTATGCGACTCAAGAAAGAGGTTGTTTTTTGGAGGAAAAAGTGTACTTGCAAAAACTCTAATAATTGAATTAATAGTTGGTCAATAATGTGAGAATTTAGATTTTATAAAATGTGTAACTTAACTTAAATAAAGAATTAATATTTATAACCAAGCTCTAGCAATTTTCAAAGGGTTTTTTTAATCCAGATTGCACAGAATAAGAGTGTGATTAATGCACCAATTTATAAATTTCTTCGAATAGTATTAATGAGTCTATTTTTTATTAAATGATTATTGTGTTTCTTCTCTCCTAAGAGTGTCAAAGAATATCAAAAGTTCTCTCTTCTCTCACCTGCTTTTGATGGACATAAAAAAGAAATTGAAACAAAATTTGAATGAGGAAGGCATTAGTTTATTTTTGGCTTAATTCATAATTTGGTCCCTTATGTTTATTTTAGCTCTCAATTTGGTCCCTTATGTTTTAAAACGTCTAAGTTAGTCCCTTATGTTTTAACGTTACCATTAATTGGTCCCTTCCGTCAATTTTTTTTTTAATTCCGTTAATTTTTGACACGTGGCGTACACTTGTCAAAAATTAAAGACAGCCACGTGTCAAAAATTAACGGAATTAAAAAAAAAATTGACGGAAGGGACCAATTAATGGTAACGTTAAAACATAAGGGACTAACGTGAGTGTTTTAAAACATAAGGGACCAAATTGAGAACTAAAATAAACATAAGGGACCAAAGTATGAATTAAGCCTTTATTTTTTTTTTTTGACAAAATTTAGAAGAGGAATCCATTTGTTTTATAATAATAACTTATTGAACTATTCCATCCGTCCCTAATTATAAACCCCTCTTCAATGATGAAGTTTGTCCCTAAATATAAGTTAATTGTCAAATTTCTAAACACATTTATTAATAATTTTCCAAACACAGCCCTACTTTACATTGAAATTCGAAAAGTCAAATACAAACACATCTTTTCACCAAGGACAATTTAGTAATCATAACACCTAAAAAGTACATATTAATTACACTATCAAGTTTTTTTAATTAGCGCGAAAAATACTTATGAGGGTTTATAATAAGGGACGGAAGAAGTAAATTGCTATTGCACAAATTTAAGTGATCAAATGGAATTGGATGAAGAGACTCTATGCAATAGAATCATTTTATTAAGATTAAACGATTCAGATCTTAAGATTATTTTTTATTTTTTATTTAATATAAAATTCTCAGATGACATATGAACTGTTTGATTTTGACTGCATCATTTTTCAAATACACACAGAATCTAAGACCGTGATCAAATTATTTGACACTTAAATTTAAAGATTAAAAGGTCTATTTATTCGTAATCTAATTCAGATCTGAGTTGTATGCAATCACAAGCCTACAATGTTACAGGAATTAAGTAGTATAGTTTATTTTACATTTCAAATAATAGTTTTACTTTGTCATTTTACTCTTTTAGCCTTTATGCTATTGTATTTAAGAAGACTTAGTGTTTCATTTGAGAAGAAATCAAACATTTATCAAATATCTTCTTCTCTAAAAATCAATGTTTTAAAAATCGGACCGGACATCGAACCGGCAAGGTCTCGGTTCATTGGTTCATTGGCCGAACCTCTGGGTCACTAGTCGAACAGCATGACTAAACCGGATCAAACCGGATAAACCAGTTGAATAAACCAGTCAATATAACAATACTATATAGTTATTAAACCGGTAGAATCGGATGAATCTGACTCTAAAAAAATTGGCAGAACAAACATAAATTGATAATTTCATGAAACAGAATAAAAACTGATAAATTGAAGTAATATGAAAGAAATTAACAGAGCATAATATGAAAGTAACAAACATAAACTGATAAAAGTCGAAGAAACAAAATAAACACAGCATAGAATGAAAAAAAAATTATAATTAACTAAGATAATTAAATAAAACAAATAATCATAATAAAGCATAAATTCAAGAAATGATAAATTAAAAGAAATTGAAAAAATAGAATAAACAACGTTTCTATTTTCTTTTTTAATTGCCGGTTTTTTTTTTTAAAAAAAAATATATTATAAACAAAACGACGTCGTTTACGCGTTTTTGACAAAAATAAAAAATAAAAAAATAGGGGCATGCAATCAGACCGCCTGTTCGGTCAGACCGTCGGTTCACCGATTTTTCCGGTTCTGAGCGGTCTGATTACAACTTCGATCCAACTAATGAACTAGACCGGCCAAGCTTCGGTTCGCGATCCGACCGGTCCGACCGACCGGTTCGGTCCGGTTTTAAAAACACTACTAAAAATACTCTCAATCAAAACTATGATTTGCATAATATCTCATTTGTATCGAATTCTATTCTAGAACATTAGAATTCGGTACAGATGAGAGATTATGCAAAGCATAGTTTTGATTTAGAGTATTTTTAGAGAAGAAGATATTTGATAAATGTTTGATTTCTTCTCAAATGAAACACTAAGGCTTCTTAAATACAATAGCATAAAGGCTAAAAGAGTAAAATGACAAAGTAAAACTATTATTTGAAAATGAAATGTAAAATAAACTATACTATTTAATTCCTGTAACATACAATTGCACGCAATCAACAACATCTGAATCAGATCAAGATCGGATGATCCAGATTTAAAACTCAGATTTTCAGATTTTCCGTTTAATTCAAAGAATGGTCCCTACACAACCTTACAAGGTTTCTCTCACTGCCAACATAGACTGAATCGCCAGATTTAACTTCAAAAATTCATACTTTTAACATAAACATTGTTTTTCACGAAACTTGTGTGTGGCATCTCCGCCTCAATGACCCTTTTCTTTTCCTTATATTCATTCTCTTCCTTTTCTCATTAGCTTTCATTTTCTACTTCATATTCTTTGTTTTACTGTTCCATTCATTGAAAAATTCAGTCTTTTCTCTTTGGTTATGGCTCCAGCACTTGAAGTTCAAGGAGGAGAAACTTTGTCTCAAAACAATGTTTTGAATAGTGTTAATGATGTTATAAATAGATCCAAAGTCGCTGTTATTGGTAGTGGTAATTGGGGTAGTGTTGCATCTAAGCTTATTGCTTCGAACACGCTCCGGCTGAGCAATTTCCATGGTAATACTTTGTTATATATTTATCATCATCTTTTGTTCATTGGAAGTATTTCTTTTGAACTATTGAATTTAGGTAACATGTGGTATGATTGTATATGTGACACTGACAATTCTAATTGAAGGTGCGTCTGATGTTTGATATGATATGACATAAGTTAGTGTTTGACAATGACACATTGCCACTTCTAATTGAAAGTGTGTTTGATTTTTGACATGTGTCGGTGTTTGACAACGACACAAGATTAAAACATGTTTTGTGTTGATATAATGATATTCGATCATTTTCATTTTCTTAAACTATTATTGAATTATACTTTATGAGTGTGTGAACTGAAAGGTGTTTGTGTAAATGCTTCATAGATATTCACAAGTTGGGATGTAGGAGATATATAATAGTGAAAATTCTAATGTGATTTTGGAATATGGAAATTTTAACTTTATGTTAAAGGATCATAACTTTTCTCCAAACAAATAGAGTTTTCAAAAGAATTTCAAATTTCCCTTTTTGATGAATTGTTTGATGAATTCAGATGAAGTAAGGATGTGGGTATATGAAGAGACATTACCAAACGGAGAGAAGCTCACAGATGTCATCAATCAAACCAATGTAAGGACTAGCCAAATGGCCATACATTTCATCTCCATTTTGTATCCAATGCTTTTCATTAAATTTTCACTTTTTTAATGATAGCTCCGTTAATTAGTGGCGCTATGTAATGCTGAAGCATAGCAAAATTTGAACAAATCACTGTTATTCTGCGATATGTTATTTAGTACAAAACATTGTTAAATAATAGTTATAGTAGCATTGTTGCGTAGCGGAATTTGACCAAACCGCTATTTTCAGCAATATGCGATTGACAAGTTAGACTGTACACTATTGCTTCCTGCAGGAAAATGTAAAATACCTACCAGGAATCAAGCTTGGAAAAAATGTTGTTGCAGATCCAGACCTGGAAAATGCAGGTAATGAATTAGTACTTTTATTACAAAAATTTATTATGAAAAATGTTTACTTGTGAATTAGAAACAAAAAATTTTAAATAGAAAATAAAGAGGTAGGAAACTTCATAAGCATTAAAAAATTGTTTACTATGAATTTTTAGGGTGTGTTGGTGTGAAGTGTCAACTTGTGTGGTGTTCTGATTAAGTAAATTATGCAGTGAGGGATGCAAATATGTTAGTGTTTGTGACACCACATCAATTTATGGAAGGAATATGCAAAAGGATAGCTGGAAAAATAAGGGCAGATGCCGAGGCTATTTCCCTTGTTAAAGGTATGGAGGTTAAAATGGAAGGCCCTTGTATGATCTCAACTCTTATTTCAGAAGAACTTGGAATAAATTGTTCTGTTTTGATGGGAGCAAATATAGCAAATGAGGTTAGTTAGAAGAAATTAGAGTATTTTCTTACATTTTTTGGTGTTGCGGCTGTAGGGGTTGTTAGGTTTCGAGTTTCTGTCTCGAAATATAATTGTTCCTACGGCTGCAGCACCATGTTGTAGAGGGTTTGATTACGCCTTTTTGGCTATTCTGATTAATATTTTTTGTGCAGATAGCTGTAGAGAAGTTTAGTGAAGCAACTGTTGGATACAGGCAGAATAGAGAAGCTGCAGAGAGATGGGTTCAATTGTTTTATACTCATTATTTCATTGTGACAGCGGTAAGTGCGGCAATCTTGTAAAAAAACAGGCCACAAGTTATTTTGAAGGACTTGGATCCTCTCCTAGGTGAAGTGATACAGCAAAATTTTGTCCGTTTAAAAAAGTGCTACCGCAAGCGGGGGTATGCTATCCTAGCTTCAGAAAATTTGCTGCACTCATACACCGTGGGAGAGGACTTGAAGTTTAATTTTAATGAAACTAAGGAATTTGACTGTCTAGATCCTATGCAGCAACTGCACAAGTATAGTTGTCGTAGAACTATTGCATCTAAATGCATGTTTGGATTTGATGCAATTTGAGAAAATTATAATGACGTCGTGATTTTGATAAAGCTCTAAAATATAACTTTTCTCAAAATCAAGGTGATTCAGCGTGATTTTGCCAACCATCAGTCCAAACATGTATCAAGTATAATCTTGAACTTAGGGAGAGTTAGCCGCACATTTGAGTCCCACAAGACTCGAGGGATTAGTCTTTGCAGGTGTGCGCAGATGATAGCTAGTTTACACACAAAAAAAAGCCAAAGAAACATCGTTATGATAAGCTAGAATCAAGTGGTCATGATGAGCAGTTTCAAATTTGTAAAACATTGATTTATTACTTGTGCTTATGATTTTTGTGTTCTATATTAAAATTAGGTTCAAGATGTTGAAGGAGTTGAATTATGTGGAACTCTAAAAAATGTTGTGGCCATAGCAGCAGGTTTGTTGTAAAATATACTTGCACTTTGTTCCATCTCTTTTGTTAAAATTTGTTATGAATGAACAAGAAATGACATAAAAAATGGAACAGGTTTTGTTGATGGATTGGAGATGGGAAATAATACAAAAGTAAGCATAAAGAGATTTTAATATATGAAAGTTTTTTTATGGAAAATTATTTACTTATTTTGTATCTAAGAATCTTTTATTATGTGTAGGCTGCAATCATGAGACTTGGTCTTAGAGAAATGAAGGCATTTTCAAAGTTGTTGTTTCCATCAGTTAAGGATAGTACCTTCTTTGAGAGCTGTGGTGTAGCTGACCTTATCACAACATGCTGTAAGAGAGCTAATCAATTTCATCTCATATTAATTAGATTTGGATTCTCTGCAGTCGAGAAACCTCGTAGTCGCTACAATTAACAAATCTCGATTGTTGGATGAAGATCATAAAACTCATACTTTGACTTCGCATATCATATTTAAAATCTATCAAGTATTGAGACATATAGAGACACCAGATACGACACTGACACCAGAGACTAAATGGAAAACGTGCTATAGAAGTGTCTGAATATAATTATGTATCGGTGTCATGTCAGACACATGTCTGAATATACTAATTTCAACCGATTAATCTTCATCCAACGATCAAAGTCTATTGACCGTAGTGACTGTTTGATTTTTTTACTACATGAAATGTATTTCCAATAATTTGTTGCTTAGTTTCATTAGAAACCATATTATCTGTGGCAGTGGGTGGAAGAAACAGGAAAGTTGCTGAGGCTTATGCAAAGAATGGAGGGAAGAGGTTTGTTTTTGTTGCGTTTCTTTCTCTTTTGTCTATAATTCCGAGGTGAGAAACGAAAAATAATTGCTTAGTGATATCTGATTTTCGATATTCTCTACAGATCTTTTGATGAGCTTGAAGCTGAGATGCTACAAGGCCAAAAATTGCAGGTATATTCATCAATCTTACTATGCCAAACCAAAAACTATAATTTAAATGTTTGAATGGCACAGTGCTGATAAAAACTATAAAATCAAATACAGGAAAAACTATAAAATAATAAAATGATTATAAAATTCTAAACTGAATGATGTATATCAGTAAATCAATATCATAACCTTTCCCATTTGACAAGAAACATTATAAGGAAACCCCTTTGACAAGAAAGTGAATCACAATCTCTTTTCATTTATAAATAAACAAACCTAATCTAATTCCAATCTCACTCACCACATCAAACTAAACTTCTTAACCAAACACTCATCATAGAAATTATCACGAGTTCTAACGCAAGTAGTTGTTGCGCTCAGTATGTCTAAATCCGAGTACCGAATTTGATTCTTACTAAAAATATATACTCTTCGTTGAAAATTTCGAATTGAACTAACTTCCACACGCAGTACGGGGTCTTGGCCCTTTAATATGATTCAACTGTCAAAATCACTTACCGTGTGAAAGTGCGTGCTAGGGATCTTGGTCTAGAGATCTTGTTCTAGAGTCATTTGATCTAAATCAACGGTTAAAATCGCTTACAGCGCGTGTTAGTGATCCTGAACCTAATATCTCACCATGTCAGTTCAATCATCCAAACACTCCCTTATTGCTTACCCTACCATAAAAGCAATAGTCATCCTCCTCATCGGAATTTCAACATCGACCACCGTTCTCGCCGGAAACCTCCACGTCATCAATTTCCGATCATCCGACCTCTACCCAGAGGGCATAACATGGAACCCAAAAAATCAACACTTCCTAGTCGGATCCCTCCACCACCGCACAATCTCCGCCGTCTCAGCCACCGGCGAAATCCAAACCCTAATCTCCGACCCTTCCCTCCCCGAAAACGTCACCGTTTTAGGCCTCACCGTCGATTCCCACAACAACCGCATCCTCGCCGCAATCCACGCCCTTAAACCCCTCCCTCCGTTCAACGCTATCGCCGCCTACGATCTCATCTCCGGCCACCGTCTCTTCCTCTCCCACCTCCCTTCCTTCAAACCCTCCGATCAACCAATTGCAAACGACGTCGCAGTGGACCCCACCGGAAACGCTTACGTAACTAACTCCGGTAACAACTATATCTGGAAAGTTAACTACTTCGGTGAATCTTCGATTTTCTCAAATTCACCGAAGTTCACAGAATATCCCGTGGACCGCGATACACCGTATAGTTTCTGTGGTCTTAACGGTATTGCTTACGTCAGCAATAAAAACGGTTACCTTTTGGTTGTTCAATCTAATACGGGCAAGATCTTCAAAGTTGATGCGGACGATGGTACTACCGTTGAGATTGTGAAACTTAATAAAGATCTAACGGCTCCTGATGGTATTGCTTTGAGAAGTGACGGTGTCGTTTTGGTTGTGTCACCAGAAGTTAATAAGTTGTGGTTTCTTAAGACTAATGATGAATGGAGAGAGGGTGTGGTGTTTGACGAAATTGACCTTGACTTTGAAGGGTACCCTACTTCTGTTGTTGTTAAGGAGAAGGATAATAAAGGGTATGTGTTGAATGGATATGTTAAGGAGGGTATTTTGGGGAATTTCGAGAGGGAAGATTTTAGAATTGTGGAGGTTAGGTCCCTTAAAGAGAGTGAGGGTGTGAATGTTTGGGTGTATGTTATGATGATGATTGGAATTGGTATGGTTTGTTTCTTGTATTGGTGGTTTCAAATGGTGAAGCTTGTGAAGAATATGGATAAAAAATATTAGATGGTTATTAAGGAGGTGTTTGGAATAATCACTTATTCAACGAGCTCATTAGTATATTAAAAACTTGTACTCAAATCATTTTTATAAGGAAATGATAATAAACTTTGCAAAAGTTAAAAACATCTTATGAGAATAAAACAATGACGAATTGAGTTCGAGTGGTTGATAAATTCTTCTTAGAATAAATTGTTCGAGAGAATTCAAATTTGATTCTTATATGTAACAATTCTAAAGAAAAAACAATTTCAAAATGTTTTATAAAAAATAAGATGAATATAGTTTATAGAGTATATTATTACATTATAGTTTGATTATGTTTCGCAAAGACCACATATATGTGAAAAAGAAAAAAAGAGAGCTTTATGTATTTGAATGAAATAAGGTCTTAAGTTGGTTATGAAAGAAAATTTATCTCCCCAACCCAAATTTCTTTTACTAATTCTTAAAATGTTTTTTGAATTTTTTATAAAAAGTTAAATTCGGATCATGTTTTCTGAACTTTTTCCACGCTAGAATGGGGAAAAAGAGTTATGGGAAGGGAAGAGAAAATATCATTATGAAATATGATGCATACGTAATATTAAGTTTTTTTTTTTTTTTGAAATATATTATACATATGGTTAGATTTCATAGTGATTTCTTGTTTTTTTTTTTTTGGGTATATCCTTGTCTTTCTTTTTTCAACATCAAAAGTTCATAGACCTTTATATTGTCATCAAGTTTTCTTTTTTATTTTGTAATAAGAATTCTTATCAAGTTATTGTGTATCACATTAAAGCATAGGTAAAAGGTTTTTTCTTGGATTGGAATAAATGCATAGACTTGATAGTTCTAATTATTTTTCATCATACCATTATTTGAAAGCAAATATTTTCTAGACAAAAATGACAAATATTAGTTATTAGTTTTTATTTTAGTTAGTATAGTGTATTTTTTTGCGTTCTTTGTATTTAACATATCCTTTTAAATCAATTTTTTATTTTGTTCATCAATTAGGGTGTCTCAACTGCAAGGGAGGTATATGAAGTACTAAGTCATCGTGGGTGGCTAGAGTTGTTCCCTCTCTTTTCAACAGTACATGAGATAAGCAGTGGCCTCCTTCCACCATCAGCCATAGTTGAATACAGTGAGAAGCTACCAAGGTCATTCTAATTCAAGATGCTTGGAGCAAAAGTTTGATGTTTTCACACACAAAAATTATGAATTTAAATAGTATGCATTATCGATGTAACGGAAAATATACTGTTAATCAGTTATAATCATCTGATTATTAATGAATACAATATTTGACTTTAATGAAAACTATTTAAGAAAGTGATATATAATTAGTTGTGATTGCTTAACCTTGTAAAAGTTTTACACTAAGGTATTAAAATTATTAAACAGATATAAGTTATATCTAAAATTCTATCGAAGATGATTCAAAAATAAATAAATAATTTATCGAAGCTGATGGAATTGACTTTTATATGAATTTCTCACCAAGTTATTGATTCCACTACAAACAATATGTGCAATAGACTTACAATAAAGAAGTAATTTGAATGTCTCAAAATCTCAATTGATTGATTGATTTTGATTTAATTTCTTCCTTTTTCATAAGCTTTTAACTGAACTAGGTGTTTTAATCCTCAATCTTGAAAAGGAAAATGCATTAGGTGTTCATATAGTTTACATGTTAGAATGGAATGCATTAACTGAATTTAATTTGCTCATTAATGCCCAATTTTATTCTTTTTTTTCTTCTTGTAAAAAGACAGAATACTAACTTATTGGAAACTCACACAAGTTTGAGCTTATGTATCCTTTCAAAATATTCAGTGCGATGTATTTGGTTGAAGTACAATGAATTTCGCTTCAATAGAAAAGTAGCGAATATCGTGAAAATTGTTGATAGAATAAGAGTATATCATCGTCTTGGTTTATTAGGGGAGAAAGAGGGAAGGAATAAGAACATTGTTTACTCTAACCGGTGGAATAATCCTCCGCCATATCTTTAATATATGATTGATATTTTGTAATGGAGTTTGAGTACGTAAATGGATTTAATGCAGTTACTGCATACAGTCGTCCGATTAAAAATGAGTAGTTAAGATTAAACTTTCAAAAAATAGTTAAATAAAATTATATTACTATAATCAGAATTTTGTGTGATTATGTTTCTACGGTCGAGAGATTATCTATTGTGTGAAAGCAGTACAACAGATACTCTTTGTTGTTTGAGTACCCATTGTACTCTAAAATCAATAAAATTTCTTTACTTATAAAAAAATTCTTTACTTATTGTACTAAAATATAGATTTCTTTGCTTATAAAAAAATAACACCATGCAGTATGTAATATACAAAATCAGTTGTTAAGTGAATAAAATCCATTAGTCCAGAAAAAAAATAAAAAATAAATGAATCCCAAACAAAGGGTTCTAGCAAAATGAGAAAACTCCTAAGTAATACGAATGCATCCAAAAGAAGCCTTCAAAAGACTCATAATTGATCCTTGACGCCGCAACGGTCGGACCATTTCCCAACAACTCTCACCACCGCCGTCCTCCTCCCCTGTAAACTTCGGAAGTGGCATCGGCCCCTTACGCTCTTGCCTCATCTTAATATCACTCAATTCCATTTGTAATGGAAACTTCGCAATCCCAAACATACCATTAAAACTCTTCCTCTCACTACCGCTCCTCTTATACCGGTTTTCTCTACCGGACGATGATTTAATTCCGGCAACAACCGCAATATTTCTTTTCGTTTGCAGTCCTAGATCGGGTTCGGTTTTGCGAGTGATGACTTTTCCACAAAATACTACGTCGTTTTGTAGTTCATTAGAAACACCGGTGGGAAATTCAAAATCGGTTGTGGTTGCACTCGCTTTAGAAACATATCCGTGTTGTAGTAATTTTTGTGAGCTTTTCATGGTTTTGAATTTTGATGGAACAAAAAAACTGAAAGAGTTGTTTGTGAATGATGTTGAAAATGAAATAAAAAAGAGTGAAATTAGATTGATATTTATATAGTTAGTTGAAAGGAAAATCAAGGAAGAAAAATATAGTCATGCCGTCATATTTAACACGTTAATGAGATCGATTGTATGAGTCATGACTTTTTTTTTTTGGAACATGCATGAGTCATGACTTGTGTGTTTTCTTTCTAGAAATAGAATGCACTGAGGAAAATAGAGGATGGCATTAATAAAAAATTAGATAGGGAGGATTATTTTTGACAAAGTCATAGTTTCTAGAGAAATTTATTTATTTATTTCTTCTAAAGCTTTTTTTTTACACCAATAAAAGTGATTCTTTGTCCCATGAATCTAGTCCAGTTGGTAGGACATTTGCACGTAAAGTGCAGGGACCGGGGTTCGAACCTTATACGCCCACTTATTCATCTTTAAGGGGTGAAATCCTAACCACTAGACTAACTGACAAAAAAAAATGATTCTTATTCATTAATTTTGTTAATTTGGATAGTTGAGATCAAAATTGTTTTTGGATATACAACTCCTGAAATATATTTTGATATGTATTTAGAAATAATTTTCTCCTAGCACCAAATTTTTTTTTTTTCCATTTTATGAGGGCAATAAAGGTAATACAAAAAATAAATATTTGTGTAAAGCAATTAAATTTCTGATATTGCATGATGCGACCGTAGAAGCTTCAAACTCGAGCTTAAGCTTGAATCAATTATGGATGCTAGAATTTCTTTATAGGTTTAAATATGATATTTTTAAGACGAATTAATAGTATAACAATGTCAAAGAGAATAGAAGATGTGTCACAACTAACAAATTAATCTTGTAAACCATAACCATTTGTTATTTGTTATGTGTATATATATAAACGAAAAATAAATAGTACAAGAGGAGGGCCGAATTTAACCCTTAAGAACCTAAATAAAACTAAATAAGAAAAAGAGATTCCTAAAAACTCATCAACCTGGAGAATGAACCATCCGCCAACACGAATTGATTCATGTACCAACAACCTCCTGGTAGAAAACAACAACAGACATCAGGACTCTTTCGAGCCATATAGTCCAGCGTCAAATAGATAATGACGAGGATATCACAATCGAGAATGGCAAATAGACCAGTCCGCCAACAAGGAAACAAATCCAAAAATCGACAACTCATTGCGGCAACCAACAACATGCAATTGTGACCAATTCTAACACAAACAGTCTGAAACAAATCTTGATGTTACTAACAACACCATTCCACTAACATATAGTGGCAGAATCAGAATATAATCTGCAGAGCAAAATCGAACCGATAATGGTGAAATATTAAAGAACAACAATCAACAATCCAAAACTGAATCGAACGAACAACCACCGCCATAAAAGGAAGAGGTGTCGGTGAGAAGAGAGACACCATGCACCACGGCTGAATTATTGGCAGTTGCTTCACCAGCCCCAAATAGATTTTTTATTCCTTATAAGCCATCGGCGTGGAAAAGAGCCAATGGTCAATATCCTTAGCTAGGGTTGGGAATAGGCCAGGCGGCCTGGCCTGTTTATTAAAAATTCTGGGATCGGGCTTTGAAAATAGTCTATTTACATAAATAGGTCAGGTTTAGAATTTTTAAAATGTCTACAAAGCCTGATAGGCCGACCTACTTATATCATCTTGTATAAAAATAAATATTATTTATATAAATACAAAATATTTATTAGACAAAATATATTTGTTTTGTTTTTTACAAAGAAAAATTATAATTGTTAGACAAAATATAAACCCTAATACCGATTAACATTAGTTTTTAACAAACAATTTATATTATGGCATACTTAATAGATTTTGTCATAATCGTATTTGTTATTTTATTAGCTTTTAATTATTGTGCTAATCATTTTATTAGTTTTTTCTTAATGTTGTAGAAATTATAAAAATTTAAATGTGAAATAGGCTTTAAGGCCTTTTTAATTAGCTAATTTAAAAAGACTATATATAGGTCTTTATGTAACACGGACTTTTAAGCAGGCTACAAGGTCAGGCCAGACTTTAAAAAGGCCCAGTCAGGCCAAAAAAAATAGCATTTGATAGGTCGTAAGTTGGACTTAGACTTGAAGAAAAATCGTAGGTCAGGCTCAGGCATGTCAAAGTCTGGTCTGGCCTAGCCTATTCTCAATCCTATTCTTAGCCAATCGATTCTAGATCCTTGAAACCTGCAAACGGTGGCGGACTTGACAGGAACATACCCAAAAATATTCGCACCCGACGATAACCAACTCAAAAGGGTTGAAAGGGCAACCCCATAAGGGGTGTGGTTGTGTCCCAGTCCTAAGAGGGTTGATCACACCACCAAACGATTTTAGCTACCTTGCGACGGAGGTTTTGATTAGCGGCAACGAAGGGTTACATTTATGGATGGGAGAAGTTGTCGATTCTTTTTTGGACGGAAGAGGTTTTTGGATGGAAGAGGTTGTTGATTATGTAGATTAGTGGCGGCTGAAGGGTTAGGTTTTCAAATAGGTGAGGCGAGAGGTTGTTTGAAACTCATTGAACTTAGCCCAATGAATTGTCTAATTTAGTATAATATCAAACTTAAATATCTGTTTAAATATAATTTTAGTTCTTACAAATTTTTTTTTTTGTTTTAGTCGCTGTAAATTTTTTTATTTGGTTTTAGTCCTTAATTTTATGGTTTTAATTAGTCCCTGATAACATATGTGGTTCAATATAATCGGGGACTAAAAACGATTGTTTATCAATTTATGTAGACTCAATCCAAACAAATAAAAAATAACAGCTACCAAACCCAATAAATATTATAATTGCAGGGATTAATATTATATTCAGTCCTCATGAACCTAACTCAATTGGTATGCCCATTTATATTCACCTTTAAGGGGCCGGGGTTTAAACTCGGTATACCCACTTATATTCACTTTTAAGGGGTGAATTTCTAACCGCTAGACTGCCAAACAAAAAAAAAATTATATTTAAACCTTTCGTACAATATGCAGTCCAAAAAACTTTAGAAATACAGTAACTCAAGTTTTAAGTAAGAAACGCACGTTGAGGCCGCCATTGCAAAGCTAATCCAAACATAAAATTAGTATTTATTCTATGAATTGATTTTATAAAAGGGTAAAATAGTGTTTATCTCCTATAATGTTAGTTAATTTTGGTTTATCCTCCTATAATGTTAACGAATTTTAAATAGTGGGTAGCTGATCAACTGATTTGAGCAAAGCATTTAAGTAGTTTAGGTGTATCAATTGAAAATAGTGGATAACTCAATTGATACATCAGAGCATCTGCAATAAAGGTATGTTAATGTAGGTTTCATAGAAGGATGAATTCGTTTCTTATTACTTTTCCTCTTCATTGGAGGAACTTAACGTTAACGTGATAAAGTGAGTATCATAAAATTTGTAAAATAACTTTAAATACGGTAGGATATCATCATTAATATTTGGTTGCAAAAAAGTATTATATCATTATTAATATACAATAACTTATTTACTATTGAAGTAAAATTTGTATTAGTTGCAAAAATACGACTTAACATTAAAGAAATTAAACCACTTATTAACTGTATGAAACTCAAAGTAAATTTCCATGTCTGGTAATTATTTAGATGGTTGTTTTGTCAACTTATTTTATATTAAACAAAGTTGAAACCAACCTAAACCAATCGAACTAAAACGGGTTTTTGGATCGGGTTGTGTGCACAAACTTGGTATTATAGGATAATCTACCATTGATTAACTTATTTTTGAGCTTGTGCAAATAACTTATGCAATTTTTATATATTATTATAAGTTTGTCAATATAGTTTAGGATAAAATAGCTTATAAAAATACAATTTTCACTAGTGTGAATTTATAAGATAGCATAAAATCTAATTTATATTACATAAACTATTTATATAAGCTTAAAAACAAGTTAATTCAAACGAATTCCAAATCATTTCAACAAAAAAAGTTTCTAACAAATCTAATGTGAATGAATGAATCCCAAAGAAATATGTCATTAATAGATATAGATAAAAGGGTAAAAGAAATCCTAAGCTATAGCATTAGAAATGCATCTAATTCTAAAGGATGACTTCAAGCTACTCATAAGTCTTCCCCGACGCCAAACAAGTTCCCGGATACTTCTTTTGCCACCATCCTCCGCCATAAACTTCGAAAGAATTACCGGTTCTTTTCGTTCTTGCCTCATCTTCATATCACTCAATCCCATTTGCAACGGAAACTTCAAAGTCCCAAATATTCCGGTGTAACTCTTTCTATCACTATCACTTCTCCGCCACCGGTTTTCCCTCCCGGAAGGCGACCGGAGTCCAGCAATAAAGACATTTTTCCGATCAAACGTGTTTTCTCCTTCCAATTGTTTCTTTTGTGATGTTGAATCCGGTTCAGCTTTGCGACTTATTATTTTTCCGCAAAAAACAACGTCGTTTGGTAGTGTATTAATAAAACCGCTGTTAAATTCGAAATCGGATCGAGTTGTACCCGGATGAGAAACGGATCCATCTTGAAGTAATTTCTGGTAGCCTTTCATAGCTTATTGAAACAAAGAGCAAAAGAGTTTATGTCGTTGTGAATGTTGTTTGAAATGAATTACAACACTTAAGTTGGGTACATATTTATAATGTATAGTTTCCTATGAATATTTTTATTTAATTTTTATGAATAATATATAATATATCGTTAGTTAGGAAAATGAAGGAAAAAATGTGTCATATGTGGTCTCATGTGATACGAGTTTTTCAATTTCTAGAACTTAAATTAGAGAAAAAGAAGATTATTATTTGACTTGGTCATTGGTGATTATTAATACTCCTATTTTGTTTCTAGGATGCTTCCTTGTGGAGCACCTACAGCAAGATGAGTGCTATATAAGGCAATCTAGTTCTAGATAGTAAAGAGTTGAAATTCACTTAGGTCCTTGACCAAAATTTTCAAAACAAAAAATAAAAATAAATAAATAAATTCACTTAGGTCAACAATTTCTAGATGATATACAAGTTATTTCTCCATATTAATAAGTGTAGGGCCAACTCCTTCAGGACTTTTAGAGTGCATTGTTGAATTCTTTTAACTTTTAATTCAAGATATTTAGTTTGATATTGTTATAAGGTTAGTCATAATTATAATTAAGATTTTCAGTGTCATTTCAAGTATCTGAGATTATTATTTGCTTTTGTTGGTAGGGTTTAAGCAATACTTTTTTTTTGGTTAAGATAGGGCATGAAATAAGTTGAAGGATTGAAAAGAAAAATTCAAAGGGTATTTTTAGATAGGTTTATTTGAGTTTATTTGTTGACACAAATTTTTTAAAATTGTTTAAGGGAACTTATTAAAAAAACTTATGACAATTATAATAAAAAATATTCAACTTATTTAATTATAACAGCTCATATTATGTATAAAAATAGTTTATGTAAATTAACTTATATATACTGGCGAAGCCACCGTCTGACCTGGACAAGTGTCCGGGTTTGGCTGTTATAATGTTTGGTAGAACACTGCAGCTCTATAGGAAGGATGCAGCAAAAAGAAGATGAAAATAGATTTTCTTTTTTAGTTTTTTTTAGTTACTATAATATAAGAATATGAAATATTTTTTATACAAGAGTAAATAAATAAAAAAGCTGGAAATAAATTGTTTGTCTAACATACCCTAATCAGTTATAGGGAGAGAAGTTTTGATCAAAATGGCAGTCCAAATAATTCCTACGCGTGTGATGAATTTGTTTTCTACTTTTGATGGGTTATGTGAGCATATTCTCTCCGTTCCAATTTACTTGTATTCTACCATTTGTGAATCCTAGTTAATAGGAACTGTTTGTTTGCTTGAAATAGTGATTGCAATGGTAATATGAGAATGTAACAATATAGGAGGTGGAGGGGGTGAGACAACAATACTGGGTTTTAGATTTACCGTTGTCCAATAATCACACAGTAAACATGCAGTAATTAATCGTAGCCGATGATTTAAGATCGGATGATTTAAATTTAAAATACAGTGTTATATTAAAAAGTGATCTCAGTCATCGATCAGAGATCGGACGACCAAGATTAGTTACGACAGGGTGTTGTAACAGCAGGAAATCCTACTCTCTATAGGACTAGCAAACTACATAGTATTATAAATAAATAAATAAATAAATAACTATATCATGTTTTCAATATATTACTCCTCCTTCCTTTGTTTTCATGAGAATAATTATTTTCCTCCTCTTTATAAACTTTAGTTCTTATTTTCTTGAGTGACTGTTTGTATCTATTAATTTCGAGTTGTTCTGTTACCTCGAGTATGATTGATATTTAGAAAAGATCTGTTAAATATTCTTCGGAAATTTGCGCCTATGAAAGTCCTTAGAGATTGTGACTATGTCACTCCTCAAGTTTATTTCCTTGTTTACTTGAGTATGAATTAGCAATATCAAATTAAAGATAAGTTTAAACTGAGCTTTGATCAATATTTTCTTTAATTTTGATTAATATATTTATTGATATTTATATTTAACCGTTGTTATTGTCATTGATAAGATTTTAGATACAATTTTACAACAAGATGAACTTTGGAACATTCCATGATTTTAACCTTGAAGTGTTGTCTAAACAAGGGTGAAGTGTCGTACATAGTGATCATTTATAGGAATAAAGATATTTTTTATCTCTATAAATATCTAAAATTTGATTTTTAATCTCTATAAAAAGAAATTAGCAACTTTCATTCGCTCAAATATTTTATATATTTTTAGTCCCGCTTTTCAAGTTAATGTGTATGTTATTGTAAATTTAAAAAAAAATTAACGATAGATGAATATATAAATATGAATTTTTGTTTATTTTTTTGTGCTTAAATATTCATAAATAATTGATTTCATGTTAAAAAATTCTATATTTTTGTATTAGCAATTCTTATAATATTATAAACATGAATTACAAAATAATTTCAAAATATAAAAGTACACAAAACTTTATTAAAAAGTAGGACCAAAAGGCAGAAAATATTTGAGGATAAAAGTTGCTAAAAAATGTTACAAGAACTAAAAACAGTATTTAAAATATTTATAAGAATTAAAATTTTATTTAACCCTAATTTATATTGATCTCACAATGTTTTCTCCATAAATTATACTTTCAAAAATAGTGTGTGATGAATTATATTTAACCTTAATTATCCAAGTTTATACTTTCAAAAATATATGTTAAAGAGATACAAATCGTATGAGAAATGCACCCAAATTCATCACACATTTTCTAATGTGGATGTGCACCCAAATTTTGAACCTTTTATTTGGCTACGGGTTCTTCATAGTTGTTGTCAATCTCATCATTTATCCCCATGAACCCTCTTATTTATTTTAGGTTTAAACATTATTTTAGTCCATATAAGTTCATAATTTTTTTGTTTTAGTTCCTTTTTTTTGTTGCAAATTAATCTCTGTATGTGCAAATCATTTTGATTTTAGTCCTTAAAGTTAAAATTCACTGGTTTCCTGCGGATTTTCCTACGAATTTTGGTTTTAAAGGACTAAAATCAAAAGATTTGAACATACAAGGACTAATTTGCAACAAAAAAAAAAATACATGGATTAAAACCAAAAAATCACGAATTTACATGAACGAAAATAATATTTAAGCCTTTATTTTTTTTGGTAGTATGTGACATTACTATAATTCGAGGGAATATACTTAATCTACGAAATAAGACTGTAAAATCTAATTTAGTTGACAATATTAATATTATATTACACATCGTCACTAAATTCGAATTAGAGAAAACTTTGCAGTTGTTTGTGTGAACTTTTTATTTTATTTATTGACAGAAAATTTAAAAAAACAACACTAAAAAGAGAAAAAAAAATCTAAGCGATAGCAGAAATACATCTAATTCTAAAAGATGACTTCAAACTACTTATAAATGTCCTCCGATGCCGGACAAGTTCCCGACAACTTTTGCCGCTGCCATCCTCCTCCGTAAACTTTGAAAGTGTCATCGGCTCCATCCGCTCTTGCCTCATCTTGATATCACTCAATCCCATTTGCAATGGAAACTTTAAAGTCCCAAATATTCCAGTGTAACTCTTCCTATCACTGTCGCTTCTCCGCCATCGGTTTTCCCTTCCAGAAGGCGATCGGAGTCCGGCAACAAATACATTTTTCTGATCAAACATGTTTTCTCCTTCCGTTTGTTTCTTTTGCAATGCTGAACCGGGTTCAGTATTGCGGCTTATTACTTTTCCACAAAAAACAACGTCGTTTGATTGTGAATTATTACAACTGGTATTAAATTCGAAATCGGGTCGGGCTGTATTCAAGTGAGAAACGGATCCGGGTTGAAGTAATTTTTTGTAGCCTTTCATAGTTTATGAAACAAAAGCAAAGGAGTTGTGAATGTTGTTTGAAATGAAACACAACACTTTGAGTGTTGGGTATATTTATAATAATTTTTTTCATGAATATTTTGAATTTTTCTTACAAATATTATTATATAATAATTAATATAGATAATTTGACTATAGGAGTAGCTCGTTAGTTTATAGGAAAACGGAGGAAGAAATTTGTGTCATATTTTGTCTCATGTGAGTAACGTTATTGAGGAATACGTTTTTTTTTTTTATTTCTAGAAATTGGAGAAAAAGAGGATTAATTGACTAGGTCATTGGTGTTTATTTTGTTTCTAGCTTAGGATGCTTCCTTGTGAAATACTACTAGAATAAGTATGGCATGAGGCATTATAGTGTTTTTTTTTTTTTTGAAGGAGAGACATTATAGCTCTAGATAATAATAAAAAGAGTTGAAATTGTTTATACTATATAGTCTCGTCAATTTCTAGATGCATGATAAAATATGTCAAGTTATTAATTTCTTCATACTAATTAAGTGTAGGGCGATCTCCTTCAAATAACTATAGTAATAGTAATAAAAAAAATAGAGATATTTATGTAAATTTCCTATGTTTGATCCAGCAAAAAACATAATTCATGAAGTTCTTGAAGATGGTGGATTTCACCATTGGAAACGAAGAAGAAAAGAGAGAAAGATCAAATATTATTTCATTGGTAATGAGTAAAATCAGTTACAATGAACCATTTGTAGTGTAGGTAGTTCATGATCTAATGAGCTTAATTGATAGCTTGTTCACAAGTTATTTTGGAAAAAATATTGAAATAAATTGAAAACAATATGCATTTCAGTTATTTTAATAAAATGTATGCATATATTAATGTCTATGAAGCACCGACACCTCTATGATTAGACGTGTCGCGGTGTCCGACACTTATCGGTGTCCGACACTCGTATGACACTCGTACGACACTCGTACAAACGTGTCGGAGAGGTGTCAAAAAAACCAATTTTTTCTTTATTCCGACACTCCTTAAATCGGTGTCCGACACCTATAAGACATTCGTACAAACGTGTCGGGGTAAGTGTCCAAATTTTATTTTTTTTTTATTTGCTTCTACTTTTCGCAGACATATATACAACGATTAAAGATGTGTCGAAATAATAATATTTATCAATGAGGGATTAAAGATATTACATTTTGATTACATTGTTATTAGTTTTTCGATAGTAGTTGGATGAGTAAATGTCAAATGTACTATCATATATTCTTTTAATACTTTTTTTATTAAAAAATTTGTTCAATTTAGATGCATATGTATGTATTTTTAATTCTAAACTTATATTTTTTATAAATATGTGGCGGTGTCGGTGTCATATATTTTTTACATTAGCGGAAAAATATAAGTGGTGGTTTGAAGAAATTTGATTTATTTTCTTTCCAATTAAATGTATAAATAATAAGAGAGAATCCAAATAAAGTGGAAAAATATACCACCATAATTTCAGGCTTTTTTTATATGCTAATTCTGTGTAACTTACACCAAATGCTCCCTAACTCTAATAATAATTTTTCCTTATCTCTGAATAACAATCATTCCGTGGAGACACCACCATGTCGTTGCATGGCAACAACTGGCTCGCTGCACCTCGAACACCTAAATGAAGGGGCAGCAGCACACCGTGTCCGAAGACAGTAGTAACAATATCTAGCAGAAAGAAGTCATAAAGCATTGCTTAGCCAAAGTTCGATAATGGGAAACAGATAAGTTTGAAGCACATATAGACATATATTTGCGATCTACAAACATTCCACATCAACAAGTTCTTCGAAATTATCAAAAGTGACGGCAACCGAAAGCTCATAAACAGCAAAAAGATAATGCAAGATGAGGGTAGATGTCCAGAGATGTACCTGTGCTGACAAGGTAAAGCAACAACAGGAATTATTGGAGTAGCCTGACAAATAGGACATGCAGTGCTATCCTCATCCGAACTTGATGATTTATCCTTAGAAAAAGGTCGGAGGAGATTCTTTACCGATGATGAATTAAGAAGAGGAAGAAGCAACAACAACATTTCCTGCCATAAGAACCAAATCATAAGCTAAACATGTATGCAAATTAAATTTGCCATCATATCCAGAGGGATGCACCTAGTTGCAAGATAGGATCCAGCTATTACTATTGGCATAAAATATCCAAAAAAAACTAATAGCATCTCTGCGGACGCAGCAAAATTTTTAGTATTGGCAATATTTTTAAATGAATGTGTCAACTTGTGATTAATCAATTTAATAGATAAATCATCACACAGCTAAAAGCAGTACAGCACACTTAAACAACAGACAGAATCTCAGATTCATTGAAAGGAGAATATGAAAAACAATGCTGTCAATACATCCCAAGAATTGGGCCCAACATAAGAAGAGCTTAATGTAAATAAAACCTAGCTCATAACAAATTTCAAAAAGGAAAAGTATCATGTTTAAGCCACAAGATTCCACAAACTAAGAACAAAAAACTGGATGAAGAGAAGTACCGAGAATTCATTCCAAACTAATTGTCGGTTCATATACTCAAAGCTAACAGCACGGTTCATATTTGGGCTCCCATATACAAGCCTAGCTCGTAAGACTCTTTCAATAAGATTTCGATATCTGTTTCAAAAAAGGCAGACAGCAAGGTGAGTTTTACAGAACAAGTAAATCACGTTCATCCTAGGGAATATGAAGACCATTCAGGCTAAATGCAACCAACTGTTGAGATTTTCCCTTCGATTTCTTCTTTTAATTAGTTATGTAAATATGTAAATATCCAAAAGATTTGAAACCCTAGCTATCTAGTCCTTGGGTCGACCAACCACAACCACCAATGAAGTTGGACTGCCGACACTAAAAACAGAACCAGCCAATCTGTCCGCGTCACCAGAACGCCGGTGATAATGGAGTCCTAACGCACCTTCATGTACGATGATAATATGAACACCAACTATACATTGTACTTACAAATGAAATATTCAAAAGACTCAAACTGGAGAAACAAATAATGCTGTGTGAATTGTCTGGTTGTTCAAAAGAATCACCTTCCTGTGCAAAGAAATATAAGCAGGTTTCCAAATGAAGCAGCTCTATAAATCCCTTCTAAACTTTGTATGAAGATCCATAAACGCCGTGCCAATGGTCTCTGAAAATTGAAAAATGTCAAATTAGAGGTCACTTCCATCCACAATGGCCTACAGGTTTGGAGTTGGCAGTGTATGACTTAAAAGGCTGAATTTAAAAAATACCTGCTCAGTATCACCCCACCTCCGAAATGCAGAGAACGATTGTAAGCGAGCCCAAATATACTGACCACCAACAGTGGCAACACAATACCAAAGCTTCTGAGCAACAGTGAGTCCAGGTCCCTCCAGACCAGTTCTTACTGCATGGTAAGCACCATAAGGGAATGATAAATTAAGTGGACGATATTCAAAGAAAAGTATAAATATCACTAGAATAACATAAATAAAAACTATGTTATTGATTTGTTAAAGCACGCAAACATCTTTTGAAACTATATGAGTAAAATCTGTAGCAGTGTACTACTTCTATATGACCATGATATATTGTATAAATAGAACTAGATGATGATTGTATCTAAGGTATAACTGAGAAAAAAAACGTGAAAGACACATTCAAACATGTGTGTTTTAAAAATTTGTATCCAAATGCATCATCAATTACACATATATCAGGTAATAATCACTCACCATACCGTCGATAACAATTAGAGATGATACAGGGAATTCATTCTGACATTCTCAGTGTTTAACCCTTACATTTTACAATATTAAATAGGAAATAGAATTCAGAACCATCACACAACTCTGGAGGCCAGCTTAGCTAAATAGAATTAAAAAAAACATATAAGATTCAGACCTTCATACCTTTTTCTCTTGCTTCAACTGCACGCTCATCTCTATACCTCAAATTCATGAGAGCAATACCGGGAGTTGGTTTATCCACCCAAATAGAGAACCTCCAAATGAGAAACTCGAGAAACGCATCAAGCTCCGCTTCATATTGAAATAACATTCCTGGCTAATCCCAAAAAAACAGCAAAAAATAACTTGAAAGATGTTGAAAGCAGTTTCCAAATTAATAGCACAATTAGTCAATAAGAACTAATATTTTGACACAAAATTTACATCAAATTTGACAACAAATTAGATGGTTAAGGGTTCAAATATATGGCTAGCATAGTTCAATAGATAGTTAATAAATATAGCAAAGTGTTGCAGCTCAATAACCATCTATCGGATACTATTAACCACAATTTTGAAAATCCTCAACCAAGATTTTCAAAATCATATACATTTGGACACCATAAAAATCATGATTAATTGTGTTTAGTGGATAGCTAATTCATTAATCATCTTTTGAACATTCATTCTTAAGCACATATTTGACCTATTGTCAAAATTTAATGTTAAATTTGAGTATCAAAATAAGAAATTCTTAGTCAATTACCACAACCATAGAAATTCATTGATTCGACAATAAAAAATATGAAATTACCTTCATGAAAGTGAAGACTTTAACCAACTGTTCTTTCAACATGGCTGACATTTCAATGTCCAATCTTGCAGCATCAACTTGGTTAACTCTTGATATTGAAATTGAGATTGTTGACTGCACAAAATATCAATAGCAATATAATTATAAATAAAGATAAAAATAAAAATGCTACACAAGTTGATCAAATGAAATTCCCAATTTTGAAATTGAAAATAAAAACCCAATTTTTATAGCATTAATAAACTAGATTCTACTGTAATGAAGTTAGTTCCGAATGAATTAAAAAAAGGAATTAGGGTTATGAAGATAAGTAAAGGAAAAGCCTAAAGAGTTTAAAAATAGAATTGTATTGGGGGAATTGGAAAAGAAGATAGTACCTGATGAGAGAGGGAATCCCAACGAGAGAGGAAGTTGTGAGAAGTGAGAGTCCATGCATCTTGTAGTGGAACTGAAGGTAGACTAGTGGTGCTCATTTGTGTTGTTGTGAGCATGGGCACCGTTTCTGATTAGAATGGTCTGGTTATTGCTCAACACAACACAACACAAAGTTGTTTGTTTGTGTGAGAAAGGAGTCTAGGTATCAGCTACTCCCTCCGTCCCAATTTATTTGAGCCATTTAGAATATTTGCACTATTCATATATCTTGTTTTGACCATATTTTTTTCTCAATAAATAAAAATAAATATTAGTATATAAGATGTCGTTGGATTCATCTCGATGAGTATTTTCAAACTATTAAATTTTTATAATTTTTACTATTATACAATTAAAAATACTAATCGTCAAAGTTGTGCATTAATATGCGTGCTGAAGTCAACTGGATCAAATAAATTGGGACGGAGGACGTATCCATTTACCCCATACTCTCCACCGATGAATGACACGTGGCGCTTAACAATTTTGGTGGATGAGATTAAAAATCCAAGATTAAGGAATTACTACTTCGTTTAAAGTAGTCGTAACTCGGACGAGTCAACTCACCACCGACCACAAAACGACATCGTTCATGAACATGTTGTGAATTCGAATCTGAGAGAGTTACTTGCCGGTGAGGAATCTTCCGACGAGGAAATTAACGTTAATAATTCGGAGACAGCGCAGGTTAGTATGTCGTTAATGGATTTGTTGGAAGAAAGTGAAATTGAATTGGATCGAAGTACACGAGGAAACAAATATATATAGTATACACAAGTAATAATATTATAAAAATACTAAGAATATTTCAATAATTTGTTTTTATTCCACAATGTTTCCTTCGATGGCACTAGCATTGGAGCAGTGTGAGACATTCGAGTTCAAAATAGTAGGAGTAAAAAATGTAAAGAGCTGCAATTTATTTGGCCGTCAATTTCTAAAAGGAGAAAGTCTATCTTGGGCACAACCTTAACATATTACATTTGGACACATACTCACATGAAAGTTAAAAAATTAAATGAAAAATATAAAAGTAATATTAATTGATGTGACTATTTTCTTTTTCATTTAAATTCTTTTTATTTGTAAGTGTATGCCTAAATGTGATGTGTTGTGGTTGTGCCCAACCAAGACTTTCTCTTCTAAAAGATATATCGAGTTTTTTTTATAGAAGATGGTATATAACATCATATTCATAGGCTAATGCTACGGTGGACCACCTTCACAAGTGGTCCACCGTGGACAAGTGATGTAATTGAATATAAATTTTACAAAATTTATTAGTAGATTGAAATTTTATATCATATAGAGCATCTATAAAAAATTTTAAAAAAATTGAAAATCATTTGATATTTTATTAGGATTTATCAAGATTTACAGTATTTAATAAACCGTTAATCTTGATGGATCTCAATAACATATCAAATAATTTTCAATTTTTCTAAAATTTTCTATAGATGATCTATATGATATAAACTTTCAATCCAACGGTAGATTTTGTAAAATTCGTATTCGTTATAGGATTTTTCATCAATGGTCCACCATGAACCACTTGATAAGGTGGTGCATATTAGAATTTACCCATATTCATATATTAATTTCTATATTTATATCTATATCTATATCTATATTATTATTATTTGCTTTCCTCAAAGTAAAAAGTACACTTGGCGTCCTCACGTTACTTCTCAATGAGCAAATTCATATGTGGCACTATTTTAATAATGTGGCGTCTATGTGGCGCCTACATGTCTTCTCTTTACAACTTAAAGGGACACGGTTCAATTCTCACTGACAACAAAATATTAATTTTATGATTTTTTTTTTGTCTTTCTTATTTTGCCTTGCTTTTTATTTTTTTTACCGATTATTGAATCTATTCTGAAACAAAAAAAATATAATATTAAGATTGAGATGAATTCTATAGGATAAGTACAAAAAAAAGAATCTATTGTCAAATAAAAAAAATAGATGCCTTGATTTGTTTTTTTTTTTTTACCAATTATTCAATGTATTGCCCAAAAAAATAATAAATAACCTTACAAAATAAAAAACAAACAAAAATTAATTAAAAGATAATATATATTATAGTAAATTACATTACCCTCTCTTGAGAGGTGCTTAAATTACATTACTGTCCCCTCTTATGTTAAAATATATATTTTCCTCCCCTCTTATACAAAATATATTAGAGAAAATTACTCTCCTTTCCCTCGAAAGAAATTTGAATTTCATCCCCCTTCCCCCTAATTATAAAACATACATTTTTCTCTTTTAATCAAACTTCATTTTAACTTTTTACACGAGTTTTATTAATTCTTTACGCAATTAGAAATAAATCTCTTCCGTTAGTTCATATATCTTTGAATATTTTAATGAAACATTTTATAAAAGTAATTAAGATGTGAGACCTAAAGTTATGTTCATGTTGTTTTGTATGTTACACGGGTTTGATTTAGTTCTTCATATTATAAGAAATTACTCTCTTCTATTAGATCAAATATCTCTTGAAATTTTAACCGAATATTTTACGCATATAATTAAGACGTGAGACATAAAATTATAGTCTCAATTGTCTTTACTTTTTACATACGTTTAATTTAATTCTTCACACCGTAATAGATTACCCTTTTCTGTTACATTAAATCCTTTTTGATATTTTAATTGAAAATTTTGTAAAAAAAATTAAGATGTAAGGCCTAAGGTTATAGTTTAAATTGTTTTTCTTTTTTACACGGGCGTGATTTTGTTTTTCACACCGCAAGAAATTACTCTCTTCTATTTGATCAAATTCATCTTAAAATTTTAATCGAACTTTTTACAATAAATTTTAATTGGACTATTTGATCAAGAAATTCCTAAGAATATTGTCTCAAATGTTTTACTTTTGACGGCTTTATTTATTTCTTTACACCGTAAAAGATTATCATCTTCTGTTAAAACAAATTTCTCAAAATATTTTAATTGAAGCTTTTACAAAAATAATTAATAATTGAGACATTAGGTTATGATATCAATTGCTTTACTTGGGCTTCATTTAGTTCTTCAAGTCGTAAGAGCGATTACCCTCTTTCATTGGATCATACCTCTTTGAATAATTCACTTGAACATTTTATATAAATAAATAAGTTATAAGGCCTACAGTTATGGTCCAGTTGTTCAACTTATTACACGAGATTGATTAGTTCTTCACACCGTAATAAATTACTCTTTTCTGTTAGAGCAAATCTCTCTTGAAATTTTAATTGAACTTTTTACAAGTATTATAAAAAAGCGAGACCTAAGATTATAGTGTCAATTGATTTACTTTTTACATGAGCTTGAATAAGTTCTTCACACCTGTAAGAGATTATCCTCTTATGTTATATGAAATTCATTTTGATATCTTAATCAAAAAATTTACAAAAATAATTAAAATGTGAGACCTAGAGTTATGGTCTCAATTGTTTTACTTTTCACAGCTTTGATTTAGTTCTTCATAATGTAAGAGATTATCATCTTCCGTTAGAACAAATTTCTCTGGATATTTTAATTGAAGTTTTTACAAAAATAATTAATAATTGATACCTTAGGTTATGATATCAATTACTTTACTTTTTACTCGGACTTCATTTAGTTCTTCAAGTCGTAAGAGCGATTACCCTCTTCCATTGGATCATATCTCTTTGAATAATTTACTTGAACATTTTAGATAAATAAATAAGTTATGAGGCCTAAGGTTATGGTCCAGTTGTTTTACTTATTACACGAGATTGATTAGTTCTTCACACCGTAATAAAATATTCTTTTCTAAATCTCTCTTGAAATTTTAATTAAACTTTTTACAAGTATTATAAAAAAGCGAGACCTAAGATTATAGTGTCAATTGATTTACTTTTTACACAAGCTTGAATAAGTTCTTCACACCTATAAGAGATTATCCTCTTATGTTATATAAAATTCATTTTGATATCTTAATCAAAAAATTTACAAAAATAATTAAAATGTGAGACCTCGGGTTATGGTCTCAATTGTTTTACTTTTTACACATGTTTGATTTAGTTATTCACAGTGTAAAAGATTATCATCTTCCGTTTGAACAAATTTCTCTGGATATTTTAATTGAAGTTTTTACAAAAATAATTAATAATTGAGACCTTAGGTTATGATATCAATTGCTTTACTTGGGCTTCATTTAGTTCTTCAAGTCGTAAGAGCGATTACCCTCTTCCATTGGATCATATCTCTTTGAATAATTCACTTGAACATTTTATATAAACAAATAAGATATGAGGCATAAGGTTATGGTCCGGTTGTTTTACTTATTACACGAGATTGATTAGTTCTTCACACCGTAATAAATTACTCTTTTCTGTTAGAGCAACTCTCTCTTGAAATTTTAATTGAACTTTTTACAAGTATTATTAAAAAGTGAGACCTAAGATTATACTGTCAATTGATTTACTTTTTGCACGAGCTTGAATAAGTTCTTCACACCTGTAAAAGATTATTCTCTTATGTTATATAAAATTCATTTTGATATCTTAATCAAAAAAATTACAAAAATAATTAAAATTAGAGATCTAGGGTTATGGTCTCAATTGTTTTTGCTTTTTAAACATGCTTGATTAAGTTCTTCACAATGTAAGAGATTATCATCTTTCGTTACAACAAATTTCTCTGGATAATTTAAGTGATGTTTTTACAAAAATAATTAATAATTGAGACCTTAGGTCATGATATCAATTGTTTTACTTTTTACTCAGACTTTATTTAGTTCTTCAAGTCGTAAGAGCGATTACCCTCTTCCATTAGACCATATCTCTTTGAATAATTTACTTGAACAATTTACTTGAACAATTTATATAAATAAATAAGTTATGAGGCCTAAGGTTATGGTCCAGTTGTTTTACTTATTACACGAGATTGATTAGTTCTTCACATCGTAATAAATTACTTTTTTCTGTTAGAGCAAATCTCTCTTGAAATTTTAATTGAACTTTTGACAAGTATTATAAAAAAAAAGTGAGACCTTATATTATAGTGTCAATTGATTTACTTTTTACATGAGTTTAAATAAGTTCTTCGCACCTGTAAGAGATTATTCTCTTATGTTATATGAAATTCATTTTGATATCTTAATAAAAAAAAATTACAAAAATAATTAAAATGTGAGACCTAGGGTTATGGTCTTAATTGTTTTGCTTTTTACACATGTTTGATTTAGTTCTTCACACCGTAAAATATTACTCCTTTCTATTATATCAAATCCCTCTTGAAATTTCACTTGAACTTTTAAAAAAGAAAAATTTAAGACGCAAGACATAAGAATACAGTCTCAATTGCTTTACTTTTTACACAGTCTTTACTTATTTCTTCACACCTTAAGAGATTACAATTTTCCGTTTGAATAAATATTTCTTGATATTTTAATTGAAGTTTTAAAAAAATAATTAAGATACGGGACCTAAGGTTATGATCTTAATTACTTTACTTTTTACTGGACATTATTTAGTTTTTCACGCCGTAAGAGATTAAACTCTTCCGTTAGTTTAAATCTCTCTTGAAAACTTAATTTAACATTTTACAAGAATAACTAAGATGTAAAAGATTACGAGCTTTACTTTTTACAGATGCTTAATTTAGTTCTTCACGCTGTAAGAAATTACTATCTTATGTTATCTAGATGTAATCCCTCTTAAAATTTTAATTGAACTCTTTACAAAAACAATTAAAAAGACCTACAATTATGGTCTCAATTGCTTTATTTTTATACACGGGCCTGATTTTAGTTCTTTGTATAGTAAGAGATTAACCCTCATTTGTTAGAACAAACTCCTTTTAATATTTTAATTGAACATTTTATAAAAATAACTAAGATTCAAGGTCTAAGGATATCTTCTTAATTTCTTGATTTTTTACGTGAGTTTAATTTAGTTCTTCACACTTTAAGAGATTACGCCTCTTCCGTTTGACCGGATATCTCTTTGAATATTTCAATTGAATTTTTTTACAAAAAATAATAAAGATGCGAGGTTTAAGATTTTGGTTTCAATTATGTTTTACTTTTTACACCGGCTTGATTTAGTTTCCGTTAGATCAAATACATGTTGATATTTAATAGAATTTTTTTTACATAATAGTCAAGATACAAAGATGCTTGAATGAGTTCTTCATCCCATAAAAGATTATCATCTTCCATTAGAACAAAACTCTCTTGATAGATTAATTAAATTTTCCACCATAACAAGAATAAAAGAAATATATGTGCACATTAAAGTCTAAAATAATTAATTCTAACAAAAAAAAGTCCAAAATCAATATATTTTTATGAATGAAAGCTAACTCATATATAACGCGGACAATTTTTCACTTACAAAATATTAATTAATTTCAAAATAGAATTAAGAGGGATCTGTTGACTCTAGGATTAAATTTTCATTGACTTACTCCGATTAATAATTCGATATCGGCATTATATTTCTTCAATTTAAAGATAGTAGATCAACTCCACAAATTTTTATAAAAATTCAAAACTGTTGATACTTTTTTTTTATAACTTCAATTGAACGTACGACAAACTTTCAAAAAAAAACCGTTGAATTTCAATGGTTACATTTTCTGAATTTTTATAAAAAATTATGGAGTTGATCTACTATCTTTAAATTCAACAGTTGAATTGAAGACACACACACAAAACAAGCATTTTTAAAATCTATAAAAAAAAAAAAAATTTCTAGCCCGTGCCAAGATGTCCATACTAGTTTGGTATAATTTATAATAGCTCATCTACTAAACAAAGCACATAAGGTCCTAAGGAACTGTGAATAAAAAACACTTTAAAGCTTGTACCAAACCAATTTAACTTTATTTTAACTCAAATACTTAATTGTCATTGTTAACCAAGCCAAAAGAAATTGCATGCATTATCAACTACTATCAAGCATAATCATTCACACGACAAATGGAATCATTCAAAGATATTTTGAAGAAAAAAAAATGAAACATAAAAATGTAACTCTAACATTGATATAGTGATTATATGTTATTATAAGCAAAGTATTTTGAAAGAACCATAAATTATAACCTAAAAATATTTACAAAAACAAGTTCTCAAAAAATTGAAGTTAAATGTATACAACCTGCCTTTGAAAAACAAGTTCTCAAAATTGAAGTTAAATGAAACAGATCAAGAAATTTCTTTCCATGAAAAATTTAAGGATTGCCGCCACCCATCATGCATTCTTAGTTGCGTCACAATCAAGCATTCATAAACGAAAAAATAATCAGAAACAAATAAAACAACCATACAGAACAAGGATAGACCAAAATGACTTATAATTTAAATTAAATGCAATCCTTCAGCAGCAAAATTAAGATATAAATCTTAAAGCTGCATTTGAAAATGAAGTTCTTAAGACACTGAATTAAAACCAAAAACTATACCATCTAAAACAAACAGAAGTGAAATTGACCATCGCCTATCAAGAACCCAGGTCTGTAAGTTATGGATGATGAAACCGGCAAAAACATGAAGATAAAACTGGTAAAATAAACTAAGACTCTGAAAAACAACATATGCAGAAACCATGGTATGAAATCATTTCTTCTTGGCAGCAGCCTTGGTGACCTTGGCTCCAGTTGGGTCCTTCTTCTCCACACCCTTGATGACTCCAACAGCAACAGTCTGTCTCATGTCTCTCACAGCAAAACGACCAAGAGGAGGGTATTCAGAGAAAGTCTCGACCACCATGGGCTTGGTTGGAATCATCTTAATGATACCAGCATCACCATTCTTCAAAAACTTGGGCTCCTTCTCAATCTCCTTACCAGATCGTCTGTCAATCTTGGTGACAAGTTCAGCAAACTTAACAGCAATGTGAGAGGTGTGGCAATCGAGCACTGGTGCATAACCGTTACCGATCTGTCCAGGGTGGTTCATGATGATGACTTGGGATGTGAAGTTAGCAGCTTCCTTAGCAGGGTCATCCTTGGAGTTGGAAGCAACGAAACCACGCTTGAGATCCTTGACTGCAACATTCTTAACATTGAATCCGACATTGTCTCCTGGAAGAGCTTCAGTGAGAGCTTCGTGGTGCATCTCAACAGACTTAACTTCAGTTGTCAAACCGGTGGGACCAAAAGTGACAACCATACCAGGCTTCACAACACCGGTTTCAACACGTCCGACTGGCACAGTTCCAATACCACCAATCTTGTAAACATCTTGCAATGGAAGCCTGAGTGGCTTGTCTGAGGGTCTCTTGGGCTCATTGATCTGGTCAAGAGCTTCAAGGAGGGTTGGTCCCTTGTACCAGTCAAGGTTGGTGGACCTCTCAATCATGTTGTCTCCCTCAAAACCAGAGATTGGAACAAATGGAATTTTGTCAGGGTTGTAACCGACCTTCTTCAAGTAGGAAGAAACTTCCTTAACGATTTCATCGTACCTAGCCTTGGAGTACTTAGGGGTGGTAGCGTCCATCTGAAATAAAAGAATGAAACCAAAGTCAGAATCTAAACACAATTACAGTACAACAAAAAGCAAAGGATGGTCATGTATATATAAGAAACTAGGAATTTACCTTGTTACAACAACAGATCATCTGCTTCACTCCAAGGGTGAAAGCGAGAAGAGCGTGCTCACGGGTCTGTCCATCCTTAGAGATACCAGCTTCAAAACCACCAGTGGTGGAGTCAATGATAAGGACAGCACAATCGGCCTGGGAGGTTCCAGTAATCATGTTCTTGATGAAATCACGATGTCCGGGAGCATCAATGACTGTGCAGTAGTACTTGGTGGTCTCAAATTTCCACAAAGCAATATCGATGGTGATACCTCTTTCACGCTCAGCCTTAAGCTTGTCAAGAACCCAGGCATACTTGAATGACCTTTTGTTCATTTCAGCAGCTTCCTTCTCGAATCTCTCAATCACACGCTTGTCAATACCTCCTAGCTTGTAGATCAAGTGACCAGTTGTGGTTGATTTTCCAGAGTCGACATGTCCAATGACGACAATGTTGATATGAACCTTTTCTTTACCCATGATGTCTTAACTGCATTTAAAAAAAATTACTCACGTCAGAACCTAATTCATTTGAAACAATACATAATTCATGTAAATAATGTCAATTATAATTAAACAGCAATTAACAAATAGTTTCAAAGTCAAAACACATGTTTAACAATAAATCATTTCAATAAGCAAAATTATAATAATTAAACACATGCAAAATAACAAGCTAGAATCCAACTCTGCTCACTAATAGCTAACAACACCAAATTCAAACTAAGCTTTAACCTAATAATAACCAATCAAATATTGAGTTCAAAATCAGCTTAACCAAATAAGATCTAATCAAACAGACGAATCAGTTTCAATAAATATGAAATTTAAAATCAGCTTCAACAAATAAGATCTAATCAAAAATCAAGTTCAAAGCAAGCTTAACCAAATAAGATTCAATTAAACACATGAATCATATCAATACTTAGTCATATCCAAATATAATTATGTATCATAAAAAGTCATTAACATGAAACACAAAATCAAAATTCTTCACAAGTAAAACAGCCGATTCAATATAACTATTTAACATGCAAATACATAAACAAAAAACACCGTTTTATTCAAATAAAATCAAAATTATTTCTTCACAGATCCAAAATTAAACAACCAAAAATCAAAAGCTCATAGCTTTTCTAACTAAATAAGATGATTTAAACAAATAATTACCAGATCTACAAATTCATATAAACAATCGGTTCATATAAATAACTAAAACAAATCAAAGATTACAAACACAAATCGATTAATTAATAAGTAATAATTTTACAGCTTAAATGAATAAGAAAACATGCAAATAAATAAAAAAATTAACCGAACAAATCATAGAATACATAAGCAAATATGCATAGATCGACTAAAAGAGATGAGAATCAAAGGATGATGATGATACCTGAGCTGAAAATGAAATCAAAGGTTTGTACTGGTTCGGAATCCTCAGCCGCAGAGAGAGACTGAGAGATAGATGAACAAGTGAAGAGTGAGAATGAAAAAACTAGGGTTCCTGCTTTTTTATAGTGAGAAGTTTAGGTATGGATTAACGTACTTTTATGACGACGTCGTTTCGTTGAGGTTTGACAATTTGTTAAGATGGGTTGGGCTCTCGTTCCCATGGCCCAAATTTCTATTCCTACATTTAAGTAGAAGTTTTCTCTAAATTTTTTTTTCCTACCCCAACAATCTTTTCAATACCCCAACATTTGAAATTGAAATGACTAAAATGCCCTCATATATAAATTAAAAGAGTGAAAAATTTATCACTTTTACCATTTGCAAACAAAGTGTACCGAGAGAGCAGAGAAAGTGAGTTTACCGGCACACTTGTGTAAAAGTATACCGGTATGTAAACTTGCATACCGGTACAGTTGGTTTGAGTGTACCGGTATGAATATTCATACCGGTACACTTTTGTGCGACTGTACCGGTATGCATATTCATACCGGTACACTTTTGTGCAACTGTACCGGTATGCATATTCATACCGGTACACTTTCAATGACTGTACCGGTATGTATGTTCATACCGGTCCAGTTGAAGTTTTTTTTTTTTTTTCTAAAAATTAATTTTTTTTTTCAGTGGTGCGCACCAGAGGACGAGACGGTAGAATTCGACGTATGGGAGGGACTAGTCGTGGTGATCATCGTGAGCGCCAGGCAGAGGATCAGCCTGTGCCGGAGCAGCCTGCGGCTGTGGGCTGGCCTGGAGGTCCCATTGATACCAGACTTCTGACACGATACGAGCAGCATGTATCTCGTCATGTATGGTTTGATCAGGTAACTAATTGTTTATTTTGTTATTATTTATTAAGTTATATTGATGAAGTTATATCAACAGTAGTGTTAAAATATTATTGATAATGTTTTTTTTTTAAATATATGCAGGATCGTCCACTTTTGAGGATAGCATCTTTAGGAGCAAAGTTAGCTAGTTGGGTTTCTGATCAACGTCCACCAGTTATTAAAAATTGGTTGGAATTGTCTGGATTGAGCTGGCTTGAACATACGAGTTTGACAAAGGTTGATCCAAACCTTTTAGCAGCATTTATTGAGAGGTGGCATCCGGAGACATCGTCATTTCACATGCCATTTGGTGAAATGACGATTACACTCGACGATGTGTCATGTCTGTTGCATCTGCCTGTTAGGGGTAATTTTTACACTCCGATATCAGTTAGCATGGAAGAAGCTGCATCACTTGCAGCAGAGTTGTTGGGGGTCAGTATTGAGAGCACATTGGTAGAAACTTCAGAGCAGAGGGGTGGATATTTTTCTCGGCAGTGGCTATATGAGTGTTATAAGAATAATTGCCAACACGGGAGATTTGTTTTTGCTGGTAGGGCGTGGATGCTGTTGTTGGTTGAATGTACTATTTTCACGGATAAAAGCTACACGCGCGTGGACGCAAAATGGCTGCCTATGTTTAGAGATTTATCTGCATGCCATACATATTCTTGGGCCAGTGCTGCGTTAGTTTGTTTATATGATAACTTGAATGATCCCTCCATGTTCTCCACAAAGGCTTTTGCAGGGTACGCGACACTTCTACAGGTAACATTTCTTTTTCGGTACTGTAGATGTTATTTAATTTTGGACATTTTTGTATGCATATTGCATGTTTAGAATGTAATTTAGTATGCGATTTTTTTTTTAATATTTAATATTTTTTTCGTTGCATAGACATATTTTTTATTTTTGTTGTAACAGTGTTGGATTCACGAGTATTTCCCTGGCCTTGGTCGGCGGGCGGATGCGGATTCCGGGTTTTCTTGTAATGCACCCGGTTTCCCTCGAGCTATGCGATGGAGATATAAGCAGGGGAAACTGAAGGTTCATGAGTATCGACCGATCATGGATGCACTGACCCCGTCTGATGTGATTTGGCGTCCGTTTGAAGATCACAGGGGTATTAGACCTTATGACCCGATTTGTATGTATAGTGGTTATCTGCGTGGTTGTGCGGTAGTTCCTCATTTGCCTGAGAGGTGTGTTAGGCAGTATGGATTCTTACAGTATATACCACCACCACCACCTTCAGCTCCTGTCACTGCTGTCATTGATAGCGATTGGATCGGTTATAATATTTCTGTTGATCAGATCCTTCAGGCGACACGTGCAGCGACATATCCTGCTGAGGCTACAGATGATTATCTGCCGTGGTACTATACGGTGTCACATCCTATATTATGTCGCCCTGTTGATGGACCACATGGAGTACAGCCAGTTCCCCAGTATGTGCCAGTACAGCAGCCAGCACAGGAAGATGATCCGATATCAGAGGATGATCCGATACCAGAGGATGCACCACGAGGCGAGCATTATTGGAGACATGAAGCTGCTACCGCGCTTGAGAGATATATCACTCAGATTGACGCTCAGAGAGAGGATGACGCCTTTTATGATCTTTTTATGGCATTGGATATTTGCCAAGGTGTAGAGGTTGATCCTGATCATTATGTGCCTTGATGCATTTGCTTCTGTACTTTTTTTTTTTTAGCATTATTGGATATTTGCTTGTGATCTTTTTTGACAAACATTTGCTTGTGTACTTATCTATGTACTTTTGTGAAATTTTTGTTACAGTTATTTCTTGCACTTGTTTATTTACGTAAATTATTTTCATGTCCTAAAATAATCACACGATTCAAACCAAAAAAGCAAATAACCACATGACGCTACGTGTAATAATCTTTAATATAAGTTTACTAAAACGATCGATGATGTGTATATAAATTATGTCATCTATCATAAAATTAAACAACTAAAAGTATCAAATTTAGATTCAAAATTAAACAACTACGATTCGAAATCAAACATCCACAACATCACGAGGATGATTAACCGGAGGATTTAAAAGTTGCCAAAATTGTAGTCGTCCAGTTAATCTTTTGATCCAAGATTCTGCCTCAGGTGAACAATATTTTTTCCAATCAGGGTTCACATCGGGCAACGGAAATCCGGGATTCATATTTACCTATAAGAAAAACAAAATAAGTTCAGGTTCGTAGAAAATAAAAACATAATAATTATTTTGAAAATTGATATGTTTAAGTTTAAATTCATATTTACCTGAACCCAATGATTTCCATCGGCATAACCGATACAGAAAAACCTTGCTGAAGGGGAATATGATCTCATCATAGGAAAGAAAGTCGTGCTAGGTTTACCCAAAGTGACCAAAATGACATTATACCTATTTGCAACCAAGTAACCCATGGCTGGTATGGTGAACCATCTATCTTTTGACTGAGCGCCTAATCCTGATATCTGCAACGATTCTTTCACGAGTTGTATACGTTCGCCGAATAACTTTTCGTACAAACTGATATTACTTTTCAATTCATTGTCTAACTCTCGACGGACCATGGGCCAACCATCCTCTGTGTAACCAAGTAAAGATGCAATAGCTCTAAAACCACAATTTCCATCTGCAATGACTTCAATAATGTGAGCAACATGTGGATGTATATGCTTTGGAAATTGTGACAAATACTTTTGAAATATATTTTTTTTAGATGTCTGAGATAGTTGCTTCTGAGATGGTTGCTTCTGAGATGACTGAGATAGTTGCTTCTGAGATGACTGAGGTGGTTGCTTCTGAGATGGTTGCTTCTGAGATGATTGAGATGGTTGCTTCTGAGACGACTGAGATAGTTGCTTCTGAGATGATTGAGATGGTTGCTTCTGAGATGACTGTGATGGTTGTATACACAACCTCTTCGATGCACCTTGTGATTCACGCTCTTCTCTTTCAACATGCTCAAAGAATGACGGATCACGATACACATCATAACCCACTGGTGCTTTGCCTTTATCTTTGTATTTGGATAAGCAAGTTCAAACATTTTACTATTTAACGCTCTTTTACCAACAGTATCAAGTGATCGAAATCGACTCCATATTGCATCTATTGCACGACTCATGTCTAACTCATATATATCATCTGTGTCATCCTCTAATGGTTCCTCCATAGTTAATTTCTTCCAATGACCATGAACTGCCTCTAATGGTATCGATTCAGCGCTCTTTGTATACCCACCCAATTCACATGCACAAGGCAACTGACATGTTGACCTAAGTATACAACCACAAATGTCCTTGTCGGTTCCAACAATGCCAACTCTCTGAAACTCCTCAGAAATTAGATTCATAGCGGCTCTTGACACAAAGCTTCTTAAATTCTTAAAAAACGGACTGCTATGTAGAGGCTCCGTATAATAAAAACTTTTTTGAAATGATGCCTTCACTTTGCCAACTTGAAGAATTATATTGTCATTCATGGATGTCAAACACTTGAATAAGTCACCTTTGCTATTTCCCAACATCTGCTTCAATTTCCAATGCGATGACTCGACTCTAAATATTAAATTCCACACAAAAGTCAATTAAATGAAGAAAAAAAATAGAAAAAAAATTCAATTTTGAAATTGACATAATCATACCTATTAGTTGTTGTGTTTCCTAAATGCATCACTTTATTAGTCCATGCTGCAACAAATTTTTCCTTGTGAGGGGTCAACCAGGTCTTACTAACATAGTCGAAAAACGTACTTGAGTTAACACATGCTTGCTCAAGCGCATTCAACTGTTGATGATACTCCACCTCATTTGTACTACGTACAACATTTTGCCATAAATTTTTCACCAACTCTCGCATATCCTTAATTACATGTACGCCGCATCTTCCAGTCACATTTTTGTTTATGTGCCACGTACAAAGCAAATTTACAGTACGTGGAAATACAATTTCAATTGCTTTCATCAAAGCAAGCTCCCTGTCGGTCAAAATTACTTGTGGAACATTATTTTGCTTAATAAACAACTGTTTTAACTTCTCTAATGCCCAACAATAATTGTCCGTCTTCTCAGCTTCCAAGTAAGCAAATCCAACATTGAATGTCAATTTGGTTGAAGTTATACCAATAATTTCAAGCAATGGTTGTCTGTATTTATTTGTTTTGTATGTGCAATCCATTTCCAAAACAATTGGAAACAAATTTAACAACTTGATTGAATCTGGATGTGCCCAAAAAATATCACTCAAAATATCAGACCCATCATCTTTTCTTCTATTCCACGTGACATATTTTTTATCATCTAAACATTGCAGCACGTGTTGCATCTCTGATATAGAACCTCTTTCTTGTTTTTGCAGCATGTGTCTTTTTCGATATATTTGGTTGGCATCAACAAGAGAATCTGGATTAATTCTTTTTAAGTCTAAAACGATGTTCCTTGGTGCTACATTACACTTTGACAGATCTTCAACACGTTTATTTTCTTCCACGGTTAAACGCGCCTTACGAGGATGACCTGCATATTTTTTTATTTATTTTTGAATTGCAAAGATAAATATAATATATTATGAAAAAAAATAACATTACAAATAAGAGAAACAAGGATGACCTGCATATTGATCAGGTAGTCCATGATTGTGAACTCCACATTTAACCTGAACTTTCCATCCCAAACCATCTGTTGAAGGTGTGGCTCTAACTTTGAATGGACAATTACATTTTTTTGTTGCTGTTTACGTAGAACTTTTCGAAGAGTCATATTTTCCACCTCTATCACAGCCCAAAATTAATTTGTCATTTCTTCCTCTTATTCCATTCTTTGTATCTGATCTAGTAATTATTATACTCACTTTATTGGCAATTCCAACATCTTGTGCCCATGTTATAACATCATCTCGTGTATTAAATTTTTCGTTGGTCGTAAAAAAAGCTGTGGTATCTACTGATATTTGATCTGCATCGCCAGTTTGAGCCATATCTGTTGTACAAAAAATAATAATAAAGTTTTAAAAAAAGTGAATAATAATAAAGTTTTAAAATTTTTTTTAAAAAAAAAAACCTGTACCGGTACACTTTTCCAAAGTGTACCGGTACAGTTTTCGAACAACATACCGGTACAGTTTTAAAAGTGTACCGGTATGTTCTTCTAACTTAACTACACCGGTGCTCTTTTTAAAGTGTACCGGTGTGTTCTGGAAAATTTAAAATACCGGTATACTTTTAAAAAGAGTACCGGTGCATTATGGAAATTGAGAATACCGGTATACTTTTAAAAAGTGTACCGGTAAATCGCTTACCGGATCGCTTTAACTCTGAAAAATACCCAAAAAAAATAAAATTTTAAAAATAGTAAAATAACAATATTATATAAATAGTAACATAAGGGTAAAATAGGAATATTTAAAAATTTGTAGGGGTACAGAAAAGATTGTTGGGGTAGGAAAAATTTTTTTCAGTTTTCTCTCCTAACGCCCCACGTTTCTTTTTTATCCCCCAAAAATTTAATTTTGCTCTTAATAAAAAATTCTGTTCGCAGAAATTGAAATTTTTTTAGTTCAAATTTCAGGAAATTTCGGTCTCTAGAAATCAAAGTTGTATTTCAAGACAAAGAATTTCGATTTATAGAAACCGAAGTTTTTATTGAAGGGCAAAATAGGAAATTCGAGGGGTGAAAAAGAAACGTGGAGGGATGGAAGAGAACACATCTTTAAGTATAAAATCATAATAAAAAAATATATGCTCCGTTTTTTTCGTTAATATATTTTTGAAAGAGTTATAATCTTCAATATACAACTCCCTCTGGTTCTATATATATAAGTAAAATTTTACTTTTTAGATTCATTGTAAAAGTCATTCAAAAGTGAAATTTTACAATGAAATTAAAAAGTGAAATTTTGCTTATATATAGAATCGGAGGAAGTATATAATAGTGTACGATAAACTTTTTGTGACTTTTTATATTTGTGTTTATAATATTGTAATAATAATCTTTTTTGTGACTACAAACTTTGAGATGTTCAACGTTTATATGGACGTATGGATCCTCTCAAGTGGGAAAAAAATTGAGGAAATAAAGTGGAGGAATTGACCATTGGATTACAAATATAAAACAATATTTAATTCTAAAAGTAATAAAAAAAAAAGGTGATTGATGGTTAAGATGTGAAAATTGAGAAAAATTGAGGGAAAAAAATTGAGAGGATCCATTCTCGTGTTAATGGTAGGAGATGACTGATGAGTTGACTATTATCGTAATCCTATGGTGAAAAGAAATTACTCATAAAAGAAGAAGAAAAAAAAACTTTTTTGAAACTTTGAAATGTTTACAAGAGTGGAGCTTTATCTTATCTTAATCTTAATCTTAATCTTATCTTAATCTTAATCTTATCTTAATTATAATAAAAGTTATGTTTAGCACCTACTAAAATCCTAATTAAGCTCTTAACTTAACCCTAATTTTCCCTCCTAAACCACTATTAATTAATACTCTCATCTAATTTCTCTCACCTAAATTTGAATTTTGAATTATTCATTTGTTATGTATTGAAAATAACACACTTCTCTCACATAAATTTGAATTTTGAATTAGTCATTTTCTATATATTGAAAATAACATAGGTATACAATCAAAATAGAAAAAGATTGATTGATATAAAAATTATAACTTTTAAAATACTTTTTATAAAATTAAATATGTCACCTTGAACATTAGCATGATTTGTCATCTTCTCAATCTTTTAAAATCATTATCATTTGACTCAATTATTCAAGATTGGTCCAACTGATGTAGAAATCTAAAATGAAATTTTTAGTGAGTACAAAATTGATAAGAATAAATTAAATATATTTATTTTGCTGAATGTATGAATTTTTTTTATCATCATTGTTTAATGTGTAAATTGAACCCGGGTCAAAGAGATGCGAAGCCTCCATCATAACCACCTAAACTAACCAAACATTCATATTAAATTTATTAAATTATGTTGAATTTTTTTTAGGTATATTTTTGACCCAAAATTTTAAAACCTAAAACATTTGCTTCGGCTGTTTGGCTTTTAGCCAATTTTACAATTAATTTTGTAGTACCATTTCTGAATCAAATTATTTTGATTCTATATGATTTCAATTTTATGACATCCTCTATTTTTATTAATTTATTAGTATTGTTTAGTTTCATTTGTACTCTCTGCTTTAAATTTCAATATATTTATGTTTAGATTTCATTTTGCTTTTTTATTTACAATTTTTATTATAAAAATTTAAATCGTATATCTATCGTTCAACTATATTCGTGCAACGCACGGGTCAAAGTCTAGTCTTAATAAAAGTAAGGTTTGACAATTACTTAACCCTAATTTATCCCTCATAATCTCTTTCTTAATGATCATCCCAACAACTTATTTATGACCTTCTTATTTCTCTCACCTAATTTACAAACACTATGCACATATTTTTATATGTTATTATTCTTTTGTTTCTTTGTATAGAGCCACACAAAACTTTTATATTTGTATTGTATATCATTATTTTATCTCTTTTTATCTTTAATATATCTTAATCTTAATTGTAACCAAAAAAATCTTAATCTTAATCTTAATCTTATCTTTATCTTAATCTTATCTTAATCTTATCTTAATCTTAATATTATCTTAATCTTAATCTTAATCTTAATCTTAATCTTAATCTTAATCTTAATCTTAATCTTAATCTTAATCTTAATCTTAATCTTAATCTTAATCTTATCTTATCTTAATCTTATCTTATCTTAATCTTAATCTTAATCTTAATCTTAATTATAATAAAACTTATGTTTTGCCACATGCTAAACCCTAATTATTCTTTTAACTTAACCCTAATTTTTCCCTCCTAAACCCCTATTAATTAATTCTGTCAACTAATTTCTCTCACCTAAATTTTAATTTTTCTTGAAAAAATTATAGCAATTATGTTGATGTTGTGCGTTTTACAAGACCTTCCTTGAAAAGGTTGTGCTATGCCTTTTTTCAATAAAGGGGGTGGCCCATTAATGTTTGGTTGCTCCATGTTATATTATTTTTTAAAATTTTTTTTTACTCCATTCCTTTTTTTGAAGCAATATTTACTCATTCCTAAAAAATATCATTAATATTTGTATTTTCCTAAAAAGTTGTCACTCTATTTTCTCTTTTATCTCTCATGATCCTTCTCTCACTTTCTCTCTCTTTCCCTTCTCTCACGGTTTTCTCTCCCAAACACACTATGCTTCAATGGTACTCACTCCATCATCATCATTTTCTCCTCCATGTAGTATGTACTTTTCACTTTAACAATTTCGTGTGAATCAATTGCAGGTAAGCGAAACAGAAATTTCAGTAAGAGAAGGAACAAGATTCAGTCTTTGTGTGAGGTACGGCCGCTGCAATTTCCACCTCCAGAAAAGTCTATTTGGTTTATAATAATTAGGGTTTATGTTGTTTTGTTAATCATGTATTTAAAATTGGGGTTTATGTTTGGTTTGTTCATCATCTTTGATTTTAGATAACTGAAGTGTATGTTTTGTTTCAAAGGCTTTAACTTTTATGGTTTGTTAATCATCTTTTATGTTTGGGGTTTATGCTTTGTTTTAAAGGTCTTAACTTTTGTTTTCCTATCTCCCTTATGATGTCATTCTGAAGTTCCAAAGCTCCACCTTCACTTTTTTGTTTTATGATTGTCCTCTTTAGGTTTGAATGGAGCGCACATGAAAGATTTCGATGGTGGTTGGGGTTCTAGGGTGATTTCATTGAAGAAATCTCCAATCGATCAAGGTATTTATAGTTGCAATAATATTTTAGGAGTGTTAATTTCACATTTTATGATTCCTTTTAGGTTTTCTAATTAGTTATTTTGTTTCACTTAAAACAGTTTTGATTTCACATTCTCTTGCCATTTTCATTTTTCTTTCCCTTTTCTTTTTCAATTCTTTCCCTTCAAGGCTAATTTTCGTTTTTAATTAGTTATTTTGTTACAAGCCTAATTTAACTATTCACGAAGGAAAAAAGTTTATGTTGTATCGCTCCTAAGAAGCTTAAAGATGTCTTCCGGTGGAGAAGCGTGGATTGAGAGACCGATATCTAAAGAAGCGTCAAGTTTAGCAAGGATATATGCGCATTCTTTTAGTTTAGTTGTATATTTTGCTATTGGTGCTACTATATTTTAAACACATGGCTGCCAATTACAATTGTAGAAACTATTATCGTCCACACACAAAATAGTTTCGTATAAGATGCAACAAGGAGGATTTTAGTTGAATTTTTTTTTTTTTGGTTCATGATAACATGAAAAAGTGTAATAATTTGGATAATACTCAACTTATTTTATTTGTTTTTACTTTGCAGAAGATCTTGATGGAATACAAAGGCAGAGTTGAATGTGTAGGGAACCATTATATTTTAATTTGGGCTACAATCTATAGGTGGAACTATGTGTTGCTCCTGCACTTTTATGTTGCACAAGTTTTAATTTTTGACTCAAATGTAAATATCAAGTTTGCAAAAGCAAGGGGGTTAGATTTATTGAAGTTGTTTCTAAACTCATTTTAATGTTGGGATTTATTAACAGAGCATTATGGATAATCATGTATTCTCTTTACAATTGTAATTTAGTCAATAATTACGATTTATTTGTATTATGTAGAATTTAACTTCTTTTGATACATTTTATCTAAATTATATTATAAAATCTTACACTTTTTTATTACCTTGAGATGAAATTTTAAAACATTTTCTTTGTTCAGATATTATTATTTAGATTTATAATGTCTCACTTTCACTAATATCATGTATGTGCAAATGCAAGAGTAAATAATGCTAAAATTTGCCTAATATTTTGATTGTTCTCATCCAAAAATGCAATGCAAGCCACAATTTTCAAAATTAATTTATTAGATTTTATTGGAATTTAATTGTGAGATATTTTTATATGTTTCATAAAAATATATAGTTTATAATAAAGTACCACTTATTCTGGAGTAACATCATTCGCCGCAGTTGGAGAGTATTTACTTTAATTGACGATTTTGGCCCTGATTGGATTACCAGACTGGGAGCAATATTGGTCGTAAAGTTGCAATTCCAAGATTATCATTGACTCCATCTGATAAAAGAATTCCTTTCAAATTTCAACGAAAACAATTTCCATTGATTGTGTCATTTGCTATGACTATAAACAAGAGTCAAGGTCAATCACTGAAAGGGTTAAAGATATTATTAACTGACGATAAGGTGACGATTCAAATACAACTGAGAATGTGGTTTATAAAGAAGTTTTTCATAATGTGTAGTATTTTGTTAGTATAATAATTGTTATACTATTTTGGGTTATTTCTATATAATTTGACAAAATTATTACGTCATAACATTATATTGACTACTTTTATTTGTATCGTTGCCTATACTAAGTTTCAATTTAGTTATCTTTACATATTACATTTTGTTTTTTTAGTTGCAATTTTTATTACATTAACTTCGATTATATATCTATCGCACAATCAAATCCGTGCAACGCACAGGTCAAAGACTAGTTTTTACAAAAGAATAAGATAATATTTATAACCTAGAGAACTATGAATTCGTGCATATCTATGGCCACTAAGACATAAATACATATAACGCAGTGGCTGAACTAGACCAAAAAAATTTGGGGGCGGTGACAAAACTTGAATTTTTTTTATTTTTTTTTTTATGGTGGTACTTAGAAAAAGCCTATATATATTATATTAATGTTTTACTAAAATGTATAAATTCTTAATTTTGATTAGACTCAATAATATATCAAATGATTTTAAATTTATGATTAAAATTTAAGAATTATCCATATAATATAAAGTTTCAAATTAATGATAAATTTTATAAAATTTATATTTATTAAAATGTAGTCAGCATTTGATATTTGTGTATATATATTTACTCAAAAAAATATTTGTGTGTGTATATATTTTGACCACTATAATTAAAAAAATTGACATTTTGTGTGTGTATAATAATAAATAAATTGACTTGTGGTGTAAAAGTGACTAGCTGTAAACTATAGTAACTAGTAAGTATAAGAAGTTCAAGTAAAATCGGCAAAAAGTGATTCCCAAGGAATTGAACACAAGTCCCCATCTTGCAAGGGTAGACATTAATGTGAAATTATATTAGTTTAACTATATATATATATATATATATATATATATATATATATAACATAAGTTGATAAAAATACGTATATATACCCATTTAAAATGGAAAAATTTGGGAGGATCCGCGGTCCTTCCGAGCCCATAGTGGCTCTACCCCTGTATAATGGACAATTAAAGTTGAAATGAGGAGACAAAAATTGACATTTTTTTCTATTGAGTTTGTCACGGCTTTGGCCGGATGACCCACAATGTAGTCAGGTATATTGAAGTAGAGTTGTCAAAATGGATTAGGCCAAATTTTTTCCGAGCTTACGCCTTAAATTTTGAGCTCGGAATTTTTCGGGCATTTTAGCTCGACCTGTTCAAAACCGCTTAAAATATGAGTTATCCCGAAGCTCGAATAAATTATAATAAAAAATGTATAATAATAAATATGAGTTAGTATTTTTATTTTTTTTTACTTACAATGTTGTCAATGAGGATCAAACCTAAGACCTCATGGATACTACTCAAACTCCTCACCACTATACCAAATCTAATGACTTTAAATATGAGTTAGGGTCTGTTTGGCAAATCCAAAAAACTGACTTATAGCTTATGTCTTATAGCTTATAAGCTAAAAGATCCGTTTGGTAACAGTTTTTCAGAAAGAGCTTATAGCTTATTTTACTGACTTATAGCTTATTTTTCATAAGCTAATTCAAGTAGCTTATGAGCTTATAGCTTATAGCTTTTCATTTTTTCTTCCCATTTTACCCTTATGATTTTATTTTAAATCCATTTTTATCCTTTACTATAATTTCTTATATAGTATAATTTAAAACAAAATAGGTATGTTTTGCCTTTTTTTTTACGTTGTTGCACTTGCATCTATCTATTTTTCTTTTACTATGTTGTATACCAATTTTTTTTTTTACGTTCTTGAAATTTTTTTTTTAAACGTTGATGTACCTAGTTTTTGGTACAACATTACTATAGCATGTATCTATTATCACCTCTTTAATATGTTTAATCTTTTTTTTGGTACATTATGTTTAATCTTTTTAATAAAGTATAAAAATTGAAATGAAGATATATTTAAAACAAAATTTCAAAGAATAAAATTTAACCTCTATAAAAAAATATTAAAGTTTAATTTAATATTATAATAATAATAATATAAAAGATAAATTAAATTATAAATTTAAATCACTAAATTTTAAGTATTTTAAATATTAAGTAATTACCACTTGAATTAATTTATTATTGTTCGTTCAATTTTTCTTATAAAATATAAAAATTGAAATGAAAATAATTTTAAAGTAAAATTTTAGTGAATAGATTTCATTCTATATTAAAATATAAAAGATATATTAAATTAAAAAATTAAATTACTAAATTATAAATATCTTAAATAAAAAATCTATTATTAATTATGAATGCCCTTTTATGTCATTTCATATTTATCTATGACTGAACCGCTAATTTTACCAAACACTTTAATTAGCTTATCAGCTATAAGTCATCAGCCATAAGCTATCAGCTATAAGCTATCAGCCATCAGCCATAAGCTAGCTTATCAGTTATCCTCTATTTTTGCCAAACAGAGTTACATTTTACATAATCATAAACATAATTTTGAGCTCGAATAAATTACACAATCATTTTACTTCAATTACCTGTCAATGAACCGTAATATTCTACATAAACATAATTTTTTTCAATTTTTATATTTTATAAAAATTCAACCTCGATGAAATTAGTTATGGAGGGTAGAACCAAATTGCTATTTCCAGTTTAAGTGAAGGAAGATGAAAGAGAAATTGGTGTTTCCAGTTTAACTGAAGGAAGAGAGAGAAACATTTTTTATTAATGAAATTAGTAAGTCAAAATCTTTTCTCACTCAAGTTTAGAGATGCCAATGGGTACATACGGGTACGGGTTTCACACTACCCGCATCCAAAATTAACACCCGAACTCAAACTCAAAGGCTGTTCGGGTAGCAAAATAAAACTCACACCCATATCCATTGGGTTCGGTCCACCCGAACCCGCAGTAAGATAATAATAAAGTTACAATTAAAATTAAATTACAATAATTTTTTTTTAAAAGACAAAATATATTAATGAGTGAATTAAACACAATGATACACTAATAAAGCCTCCAATTAAATTAGAGAAAAACATAGATAAATAAAATTAAAGAACAAACAAAATTAGTTAATTAAGTAATTAACTATATAAGCGGGTGGGTGTACGAGTTTCGGGTGTGGGTTTGAGGGAACCCAAACCCGCACCAGAAATATCGGGTGGCACCCGAACCCAAACCTAATCAACTCAGATTTCGCCCGTTGACTCGGGTGCGGATGTGGGCGGACCCCGCGGGTTTGGGCTTGTTTGCCATCCCTACTCATGTTACTCATTTAAAATGAAATTTAATCTAAACCATTTATTTAATCTAATGGTTGGTATGCAATCCTCTCACCCTCTTATTTTAAAATTCCTCCTACTTTCCCCCACAAATTTAGATAAAATTCTGTCGACCACCACATCAATATGGACGAGTGACATGAGAATTTCATGTAATTTGATCTCTAAATCATGTCTATTATCAAGTGGTCCAACTAAAATCTTTAGTGAGATCAAACCAAAATTTACAAATTCAATATTTGCACAAGTGATACAGAATCAGTTATAAGTAACAATAATAACTTCAAACTTTATTATTTTTGTATAAAAAAATTAAGAAAATTTGTAAGTATTAAAAAAACCAAAAATAGAAAATCAATAAAGAGTAACTCCCACTAACATAAAATTTATATCTTTAGTGACAACAATCAAATGAATGATTATGGATGTCAAGTCCTTGATTAGTGAGTCAACTAGCATAATATATATATATATATATATATATATATATATATATATATATATATATATATATATATATATATATATATATATATATATATATATATATATATATATATATGTTCTATCATTGAACAACTTATAAATCGATGAACTTTATAAAATAGTTGTTAAAGAAATATATGACTAACTTATGTCACAATATAACTTAAGTTGTCTTATAGAATCTTTTACTATATGCAACAAAGTGACGTAAACTTACAGTCATTTATTGAGTTAGGATGCCCATTATATAAAAACATTAAAAATAATTGAAGTCGAGCATGATGATGATCTCCAAAATATTCTATATGTGAGCACAAATATTTTTTTTTGTTCTGTAATAATCATTGTTGTTGCCTAATTTCAACTTTTGAATTACTCAAGTATCTGTTAAATAATCTTATTATGTATGCATATAAATAAAATCATACACAAGCTTCACAAAACCATAGCATATAGAAAAATATTTAAATTTTCTAAATTTTCAATTTTTCTTTTGAACAACGAATGAGACTAAGTATGTGTTTGATTCTATGGCGACAAAAAATTGAGTTTGACATAATTGATGATACAAGAGAGTACAAAGACAAACATTCTATTGCATATTTAATTTTGCCAACAATTGATGAGGTGGGAGCACAAAATGTTGTCCGAATATTAAAGATAATGCCCTTATTTGCAAAGTTAATGGTTCAATTGTTGAAGGTGTGTATTTTCATATTTTTGAACAACGTGTGTTGTGAACACATTAATATTGATCTATAAAAATACTTATCCACCACAAAATACACCAAACATTGAAGCTATGTATATTAATTGTTATAAAAAAATGCACCAAAGATTGAAGCTATGTATATTAATGGGTTCGGTTATCCTGCATAAGCCAAAGCTTATGCACCCAAAGCTTATGCACCGTGCATAAGCCAATATCCACGCGCAGAAACAACAAAATCCACTCGCAAAAACAACAAAATCAACGCACCCCCAAAATACAATCAATGATCGGAAATCGCAACCGTCACCGACAATCACAACCACCATCACGATTCAACGTCACAGGACATCATCATCGCCGTTCAACATCATAACCTCACCGGAAATCATCATCATCAACGTTCCCCCAAATCTCTCCGTCACAAACGAAGAAAGCACAGAAGCAGCAATGAACAATGGATCTGATTCTCTCTTCTCCTTGGTCGCTGAAACCATAGCCGTCGTAACTCTCAGACTCTGCTCTTCCGATCAAACAAACATGTACGTACAAATTCATTGTGTGTGCAAGTAATTTTCAATTCATTTATTCATTCTATGTCCAATCCCAATTCCAATTTCAATTCAATCCAAATTCATTCTCACTGTTACAACTTATTTCTGGAACTCGAACAACACATTTAAATTGATGCAGGAGTTGGATAAATTTATGCAAGATAAAGAAAGTTTGAGGGGTTCTCTGTTGCAATGGTTCTCTGTTACAAAATACACCATTAGTATTGTTAAATGGTTTCAAGATGTTATACACTAAAACCATTAATATTGTTAAATGGTTTCAAAAACAATGATAGTCTATGTAAATAATATTTATACTACTGTAAGGTGTTTGTCTATCTATCAGTTCAAGTGACACAATTGATATAAATTTAGAGTTAGTTTCTCTTTAAGACTCTTCGTTTTTTAATCCAATTGACCATTACCATTACTTCTCAGCTTTCTGAGCTTATTTGAAGTATAATTAAATGGTTTAATTATACCAAAACCATTTAGCTGGTATAATGGTTTCAGAGGGTTGTACTCTGAAACCATTTTGCTTGTAGAATGGTTTCAGATAGTTGATGCTTAATTGTTGCTTCCTAAACCATTTAGAGGTATGTATAATGTATGGATCACATTATTAGAGAAAAAATATTCAAAATGATACTAGTTTCCTCTCTTTATTTTACATATATGCAGGTGAGATTAAGAAGACTAGTCAAAGAAAAGCTTCATCAATACAAAAGCTCAAGCTCAGGAAGTAGCAAAGATTATGGATCTCAGAATTGGAATTTGTTCAGCAATATTAACAGATCTCAACAATTTCAAAGGATAATATGTGCAGAAGGAAACAACATTATACTATAAGGAAATGCTTAGAAAGATAGTTGTTAGGATTGTGATTTGAAGAGTGCATGATAGTTGTTAGGATTGTGATTTTAGTAGTAGTTTCTCTATGGTGTTTGTTATTTTGTTAGCTTCTATCATGCAAATAAATATTCATATTTAATTTAACATAAATATTATAACTGAAACTATTATTATGGCTTAATAGTTTCAATAGTTTTGTATATGAAACCAAAGTAGTCATCTTATGGTTTCCAATAAAATATTCATATTTAATTTAAAATAAATATTATAACCGAAACCATAAATGTGACTTAATGGTTTCACTAGTTTTGTATCTGAAATCAAAGTAGTCCTCTTATGGTTTCCAATAAAACATTCATATTTAATTTAACATGAATATTATAACAGAAACTATAAGTGTGGCTTAATGATTTCACTGGTTTTGTATCTAAAACCAAAGTAGTCCTCTTATGGTTTCCAATAAAATATTCATATTTTATTCAAAATAAATATTAGAACTGAAACCATAAGTGTAGTTTAATGGTTTCACTGGTGTTGTATGTGAAACCAAAGTAGATCTTTTATGGTTTCCAATAAAATATTCATGTTTTATTCAAAATAATTGTGCAAACCATAAGAACAAAATTATCATCATATGTTATTTTCATATTCAGTTCAACTTTAAGACCAATAGTAGTTACTAGTTAGCACAGAAATGAACATTGTAGCATCCATTTTCAATCATGATTTAGAAAAGAATCGACAATTACAAAAAATAATTTTTTACATCATATTCTCATTATCATATTCTTCATTTTCTATTCTTATTCCCCATTACAATTTGTGCTCTTTAAAAATATTGTTCTTATTTACTCATAATAAAACTAAAGAATACAACAAACTAAGGCCTGCAAACTAAAGAATGCTACTATACCAAAACACTAAGCTCAACCAAAGCTAAACAAACTGAGGCCTACAAACAGAAGCACAAAACTAAATAGCACCAGTTCCTCAACACGGAAATCTCTGAAACCACACCTGCACAGTCACAAACACAAAGTGGTTTAGGATGCAACAATTAAGCATCAACTCTCTGAAACCATTCTACTAGCAAAATAGTTTTAAAGTACAACTCTCTGAAACCATTCTTCCAGCAAAATGGTTTAGGTATGATTTTTAACTTAGCAAGAAAGATTTGTAACAAACTCAGTGGATCGGTGTTAATTAGGTGCTAAACCTTTAACATTGTAACCTCAACAAAAGAAACAGAAAACTTTTAAATAGATGTACCAACATATATTCCAACAAAGAATTATTATATCCTTCAAACAGAAATGCTTATTATATCCTGAAAAACAAATTCATATAATAAGTTCAAGTATATGTTAGATTCAAAATAGCTACAAGGTGCACCAGAAAATGTAAACTTGTAAAGATACCAATTGTCACGCCCCAACTAAATTATCTAGAATATTTAGTCGGAACATTAAAAACTGGAATCGGAGTACATTAAATTAAAAGAAATATTTGATGAATAATACACTATCATTAAATAGAAATGATTATTCGATACAGACAGCGGAAAAGAAACTACAACAGAACAACAAGCTAAATAAAAACAAGGAAGAAGACTAAGTCTTCTAAGCTAACAATCCAAGCACAGCTCCAATCGTCAGGTCCATCCTGGTCCCTGCTCCGAAATAACCTGTCTTACCTATATCAAAAGGGAGTGGGGTGAGACAGTCACTTCGTCCCAGTGAATTCTACTACCCTCCTAGGCTATAAAGCCGGGGTACCTAATCAGTCCATAATTGATAATCTATCATAATATATGTCATAATCATAATTAATAAAAGTGTAACACACAAAAGTATCTTGTTGATTTTATTCCGCTAAGACACATCGAGGTGAGCATGTCTCGAAGGTCCGCCATATCCGCTGACCGATTCGACCACGGCATTAAGCTCACAATCATTTTCCTAATGGGTTGTTCCATTGGAAGCCCATAAGCAGCATACTAAACCGCACATGATTGACTGATTCTAAATTGATTAACATACTACCATATTATCCCAAAACCCGGGGAACATACAAACTTAATTTCTAAGTTATCCCTAATTTCAGAATTGTGCCTGACTTTCCGTACCATATTAAATACATTATACATCTGCAATATATCTTCCTCAGATAATGATATAAAACGAGTGAACAACCATTTTTTAAATAGGAAAAGTGAGGCAATTCTGGGTTAGCTCGCTACGGCGAGTCAACAAGCTCGCCATGGCGAACTTACAGGTACTGGCCTAAACAACTCGCTAGGCGAGCTAGAGCTCGCCATGGCGAAGTTCTTCAGCCCAGAACCTTGAGCTCGCCATGAGTGCTCGCTAGCAACTCGCTATGGCGAGTTAAGTCAGAAAGACCCCTGTTTTACGAATTTTCAATATTTTCAAAGATTCACCTACAACCAAACTCTGAGGAAGTGCAGATACATAATATAAGTAATATATAACAGAATAGAAGAGAATTTGGGAGCTAATTCTCCTCACACAATTAATTCCTAATTCCTATGTTAACATGCAATATTTCATAATTTAGGAATCTAAACTACACTAGCCTAAGAACCCACCTGATAAAAGAAGCTTTAACTCGCTCCTTGGGCTCTACACAGCTACAACACTCCTCAGCAATACCCACGAACACAGAACACAGCACGAACAGAGACACATGCAGCAATTGCTGCTGAACTCGCCATGGCGGGTACTCCTGCTCGCTGTGGCGAGCTTGACAGGCTGAGACACTAGGTTCTGCCTTTTTTTTCCCAATTTCCATTTTTCCATAGTAGCCATGACAGACCCAGTGATCAAGAATTCGTGTTTTCGAAGATAACTACACATGCAGCAAGGTTTCCAAGTTTGGGCTTGCATGTTCTCTTTTTGATTAAAGGAGAGGTTTGAATGGGTTGTTGTTGTTGTTGTTAAGCTACTTTAATGATTTGAGAAAGAAAAGAGATGAGAGTTTTCAGTTTTCTTCTCTGTAGTACAATAGCAGGTGAGGAATTTATATGAGTCTAAAAGGGTTATGGTATTGATGGTGGTGGATTAACATAGCCCTTACATTGTAAAGAGTTGGGAAGTTGGGATTTTATGTTGTTGTTGCCTTTTGCTCGTGAGAGAGAGGGAGAGAGCATTGAGAGTTTATAAATTTTCTGATTATGAGAAGAAAATGAACCATTTAAACTAGTGGTTTGGTTAGCAAATTGCATGTATTCTAATTGGAGGAAAAATTGAGTGAGGTGTTGGTTGCAAACTTGCATGCATCCATGAGTTGGCAAGGTAAGAGGTGAGGTGTTAGAGCAAGTGGAACAATGAGTCATTAGAGAGAGTAAATTGGGAGGGAAAAGATTGAATCTCTTGTGATTAGATTCATAAGTGTAAGCTAAGTGTATTAGTGTATAATTTAGGTCCCAATTAAAACTCCTAATTTACACATAATTCACTTAATTCTCAAGACTTAATGAATTTACTCACCACTAATTAATTCTAATTTATTAGCCAAAGCTCAAATTAAAATTAATTAGGTAATTTGAAAAAGTGGGATGTTACAGTTTTCAATTTTCTCTAAAATCTAATCAATAAACTTTATGTGGCAATTGACTTGTTGCGTGGTAGTAGATAAGAATAAGTTAAACAACTGAAGCTAAATTGAACATTTGAACTAAATTTATTTTTGAAGAGGTTTGAACTAAATTCAATCATAATTGATGGGGTAACAAATCGATTATGTTCATAATTCAAAAATAAATTCAGTCATCCTTTAAGAAACAAGAAAACAGATGATTACCTCTTCAAAAATGCAGTACGCCGCCGTTGAATGTGGCCGGAGAAAACATCGCCGTGCAATTGGCCGGAAAAATTACAAAATCACGATGGGAACGATGAGCTTGCTTCTGAGAAAGGATTATGAGAATGATGAACAACGAGAGACTGAAATTGAGGGATTGCCTAGGATTATTACACGTGTCTTACTAATCTGATGGCTGTGCTTCACTTATACACCATGCATAAGAATATCCTTATGTATAATAACCTTGACCTATATTAATTTATGGATTTGTTGTTTCTTCTCTATTTCTGAAACAAGATTTGTCTTAATAAGTGTTATGCTTTTTTTTTTTGACACAATAAGTGTTTATGCCTTAAGAGGTTGAAAACCACTAAGAAATGTCTCTTATCGTGCACTTAGAATTTTTATTTTGTATATTATCTCTGTTCCTAATTATAAGACTCCGTTTGACAAAAATGTACTATATATTTACATTGTTTTGACCATATTTTTTTAATAATATATAAATGTAAGTATAAACATATAAGATCTTATTCAATTTGTTTTGATGAGTATTTTTAAAATTTTAAGTTTTTATAATTTCTTTTAATAGATAATTAAAAATATTAACAATCAAAATTATGTATTAATGTACATGCAACAGTTGAGTCTTATAATTAGAAATGAAGATAATATTACTATAGACAATGGTCGGATCAATCTCCAGATTGAGTTGCCCCTCGCAGGAAAATGAGATGTAAGGACTAAGGGTCAGTGAGATTTAACCAAGAAGAAAATAATGCATAAAGATTTTTTTTCAGGTACATATGAAAGACTAGAGGCCACTACGGCGAAATTTGTTAAATTCTCAAATGATGAAGAACTTAGCCAATTTGATTTGGTGCAAGATTAGGTGAAACTTAGGCCGAGTCAATTCGTGAATAGTTCAAAACTTGATTTGATAATTGACTTGTGAACTTGGTTCGTAAACCAAATGAACTGAACTTGAGTTAAAAATTAAGTTCGTTAAATAAATGAGCCGAACATAAACTATAAATAGTTTGACTTTGTTTGTTTTTGCTTTGTAATTTTGTTATTTGTATTAGTTTATGATTGTTTAAATTTTGTACGTGTTTATCTATTATTCATTTGGGATGACTTTTATTTTAATGTAATATTTGCTTTTTCTTTTTTTAAAAAAAAAATAGTTTAAAAGGTTATAGATTAAATTTTGAAATTTTAACAAAAAAAATGACTTTAAAATAATCTGATTTGACTTAACGAGCTGAACCGAAAAATTCATTAATTTTAAACGAGCCGAACTGGAGCAGAAAAAAGAGTTTGTGTCGAACTTGAGCCGAGTTTTAAGCTAAATCAATTCCTAGTGAGCCGAGTCGAGTTCAAATGAGTTCGACTCAACTCGACTCATTTCCAGTTGAAATTTAACACCAAAGGAATGGTAGATCCTATATGGATCATCAATCCATCAACTTGAATCCATTGCATTGAACTCCTTTGACAACCAAATTATTCCCATTGTGCTGAGAGAATTTGGAGCACATATTCATTTACCCACATAGATAAGGATCAGAGTACGAGTATTTGTTAAATTGCAGATACAAATATAAATACTATAATATCTTAAGCATACCCTACTTATTGTCATTTTTAATGATATTGTTGCCAAACACTGCAATGCATCAATCATTCAGGCACAAGCAAACAAAGCCTGGCCTTTACACAGTAGGGGTCATGAGACACCCGGTATGCAATTATCAAACAAACCAACCAAAATTCAATTTTCACAAAAAGAGGTGTTCACATTATGCAATGTTGTCAATTATAATGTGATTATTATACTTACTTATCAAGATATCTTCAGATTTGTTTGGTTTCAATCAAATAGGAAAGAAATCTATGTAGAGAAGACCAAGGAATAGAAGGGTTAAATGTAAGATCTTAACAAAAGTGAAATGCATTTTTTTCGCACTAAAGTTTTTTTTTTACAACATAAATCAAAGGAGGATCACTTCTATGGGCACTTCAAATAGTATGCGAAAATATCAAATAATCAAATACAGAACACACCACAAAAATGAAAAATTAAACGGTGCACAACCATTTGCAGCACACCTGTACTTGTAAAGATTTTACTTAGGTTTTCAATCATGTTAATCCAACAGTATAGTTAAGTAAAGAAATTGTTAAATCAACTTGAAAATATGATAATTTCCGAATTCAAATCTTGTTATAAGCACAGTCAAAGCAGGGAATATACAGAACCTGCATAACTCAATACAGAACCTGTTTCAAACCTGTCATTCAAGCAAAATTGCAAGGCAATTTCAACAATCAAGCATGCTCAATCACAGCAGATAATCAATCAAAGACAAATATCTGAATATAAATTTAAATATAACACCATAAAGTTAAATAAAGGGCAGACAAAATTGTCTTATAAATTTTAAAATAAAATGCAATTCAAACATCCCTCAGCAGCAAAATGAAGATATAAGATCTTATAGCTGCATTTTGAAAATGAAGTTCACAAAAGACTCTTAATAATTAAAACCAAAAACAGTACCATCGCCTATCAAGAACCCAGTTCTGTAAGTTAATAAAACTGGAAAAATAAAACTTGAAAAACAAAGTACCAAGACTCCGACAAGATAACAAACTACTATAAAGAAACAACAGCTTAGGCAGTAACCATGGTGTGAAATCACTTCTTCTTTGCAGCAGCCTTGGTGACTTTGGCTCCGGTTGGGTCTTTCTTCTCAACACCCTTGATGACTCCAACAGCAACAGTTTGACGCATGTCTCTGACAGCAAAACGACCAAGAGGAGGGTATTCAGAGAAAGTCTCGACCACCATGGGCTTGGTGGGAATCATCTTAATGATACCAGCATCACCATTCTTCAAAAACTTGGGCTCCTTCTCAATCTCCTTACCAGATCGTCTGTCAATCTTGGTGACAAGTTCAGCAAACTTAACAGCAATGTGAGAGGTGTGGCAATCGAGCACTGGTGCATAACCGTTACCGATCTGTCCAGGGTGGTTCATGATGATGACTTGGGATGTGAAGTTGGCAGCTTCCTTAGCAGGGTCATCCTTGGAGTTGGAAGCAACGAAACCACGCTTGAGATCCTTGACTGCAACATTCTTAACATTGAATCCGACATTGTCTCCTGGAAGAGCTTCAGTGAGAGCCTCGTGGTGCATCTCAACAGATTTAACTTCAGTTGTCAAACCGGTAGGACCAAAAGTGACAACCATACCAGGCTTCACAACACCGGTTTCAACACGTCCGACTGGCACAGTTCCAATACCACCAATCTTGTAAACATCTTGCAATGGAAGCCTGAGTGGCTTGTCTGAGGGTCTCTTGGGCTCATTGATCTGGTCAAGAGCTTCAAGGAGAGTTGGCCCCTTGTACCAGTCAAGGTTGGTGGACCTCTCAATCATGTTGTCTCCCTCAAACCCGGAGATTGGAACAAATGGAATTTTGTCAGGGTTGTAACCGACCTTCTTCAAGTAGGAAGAAACTTCCTTAACAATTTCATCATACCTAGCCTTGGAGTACTTAGGGGTGGTAGCGTCCATCTGAAATAAAAGAATGAAACCAAAGTCAGAATATAAAACACAATTACAGTACAACAAAAAGCAAATGATGGTATATATAAGAAACTAGGAATTTACCTTGTTACAACAACAGATCATCTGCTTCACTCCAAGGGTGAAAGCGAGAAGAGCGTGTTCACGGGTCTGTCCATCCTTAGAGATACCAGCTTCAAAACCACCAGTGGTGGAGTCAATGATAAGGACAGCACAATCGGCCTGGGAGGTTCCAGTAATCATGTTCTTGATGAAATCACGATGTCCAGGAGCATCAATGACTGTGCAGTAGTACTTGGTGGTCTCAAATTTCCACAAAGCAATATCGATGGTGATACCTCTTTCACGCTCAGCCTTAAGCTTGTCAAGAACCCAGGCATACTTGAATGACCTCTTGTTCATTTCAGCAGCTTCCTTCTCGAATCTCTCAATCACACGCTTGTCAATACCTCCTAGCTTGTAGATCAAGTGACCAGTTGTGGTTGATTTTCCAGAGTCGACATGTCCAATGACGACAATGTTGATATGAACCTTTTCTTTACCCATGATGTCTTAACTGCAATTCAAAATATTAAAGTCAGAACTTAATTAATTTTAAACAATACATAATTCATGTAAATAATGTCAACTAAAATTATACAGCAACAAACAAATAGTTTCTAAAGTCAGAACTCATGTTATTTAAAAAGAATTATAAAAAAGCAAAATAACAATAATTAAACAAAGGCAAAATAACAAACTAGAATCCAACCCTACTCACTAACTAATAGCTAACAACATCAAGTTCAAAATAAGTTTTAACCATCTAAGAACCAATCAAATAACAAGCTCAAAATCAGCTTAACAAATAAGATCTACTCAAACAGATAAATCAGTTTCGATAAACATGAAATTTAAAATCAGCTTTAACAACTAAGATATAATCAAACATCAAGTTCACAAACATCAAGTTCAAAGTCAGCCTAACCAAATAAGATTTAATTACACAGTCAAATCAAGATTTAGTCATATAACTATGAAACATACAAATTCATTAACATGTAACACAAGATCAAAATTCTTCAAAAGTAAAACAATTGATTCAATATAAACTATTAAACATACAAATACATAAACAAAAAACACCGTTTTATTCAATTAAAATCAAAATCATTTCATAACAGATCCAAAATTAAACAGCCAAAAATCAAAAGCTCATAACTTTTCAAACAAAATTACATGATTTAATCAAAAAAATACCAGATCTACAAATTCATATAAACAATCGGTTCAAATAGCTAAAACAAATCAAAGATTACAAACACAAATCGAACAATTCGTCAATAATAATTCTACAGCTTAAATGAATACGAAAACATGGAAATTAATAAGAAATTAACCGAAAATAAGCATTGAATACAGAAGCAAATATGCATAGATCGAATAAAAAAGATGAGAATCAAAGGATGATGATGATACCTGAGCTGAAAATGAAATCAAAGGTTTGTACTCGTTCGGAATCCTCAGCCGCAGAGAGAGACTGAGAGATAGATGAACAAGTGAAGAGTGAGAATGAAAAAACTAGGGTTCCTGCTTTTTTATAGTGAGAAGTTTAGGTATGGATTAACGTACTTTTTGTGACGACGTCGTTTCGTTGAGGTTTGATTATTTGGTAAGATGGGTTGGGCTCTCGTTCGATCATGGCCCAAATTTATATACCTACATTTATGTATAAAATTATATAAAAAGTATGCTTTTTTTTTTAGGATTAAAATTTAGGCTAAATTACACTATTGGTCCCCTGACTTATTTAATGGTTTCATTTTGGTCCCTTAACTTTTTTTTTGTTTCAAATTGGTCCCTTAACTTATTTCCGTTTGTCAAATTCGTCCTTGCTGTTAAGTTCTATCAAAAAACGTTAAATTTTCACACGTGGTTGTTCTGACTTGGCTAATTTGGATTGTGATGTGGCAATTCATCCACGTGGTTATTAGGGCTACAGAATGCGATTTCACAGAAGAACAAAAGAGAAGGATGCGATTTGAAGAACGACGGAGTATTGAAGAGCGACAGAGAACGACACAAAAGTTGTGACAAGGATGCGATTTCGATTTGAAAACGACAAATTTTGAGAACGATAGTTGATGCTTCCAGGTTTGTTGCTCTCTCAAAATATTATTTTGTTTCTTCTTGTGCGATTTTTTTTGACAGATTAGGGTTTACAGATTTGAAAACGATTTTAACAAATTCAATTGTATTCTTCTGATTTTGCGATTTCAATTTCAATTAGGGTTTATGTGTATTCTGTTTTTTCGATTTCAATTACTGTTTCTGAATGTATTGTTCATTTATAGTGTTCAATGCTTTGTTTGTTTATAGGGTTTTTGAATGTCCTTGTGGTCCACATGTTGCTTTCTGATTATTGTATTGTTTCTAGTGTTTACAATGTTTAGTTGTGGTCCTTGAAGTGTTGATATTTATGTATTATTTAATAATAGTGTTTGCTTCTTCTTTTATTCTGATTTGTCGGTGATGGAATATAAGTTCGAGTGTGTGGTCCACCATGGGGGTGTTTTGGTCGATTACATCATGTAGACTACAATGGGGCTGAGGAAATTTGGGATTTTGATCCTGATTTTTGGTCAAAGAAAGTATTGTCTAGATCTCCTTACTGATACAGGCATGTTGGATTCTAAACCTGTTTCCACTCCTTCAGATCCTTCCATCAAGTTGCACCATGATAATACTCCTCTTCAAGCTGATATTCCTTCCTACAAGAGACTCATTGGTCGTTTAATTTATTTGAATACCACTAGACCTGACATTACCTATGTCACTCAGCAGCTTAGCCTGTTTCTTTCTAAGCCTACCTCCACTCATTATAATGCTGCTCTTCGTGTCTTAAAATATCTTAAGACTATCCCAGGTCGTGGTTTATTCTTTCCCAGAGATTCTCCACTCAAGATTTTATGCTTCATTGATGCAGATTGGGCAGGTTGCATTGATACTTAGAAGATTAGTCTATGGCCAATGTTTCTTCTTAGGCAAATCTCTTGTTTCATGGCGTACGAAGAAACAATTGACTATGTCTCGCTCCTCCTCAGAGGCAGAATATCGAGCCCTTGCTGAAGCCACATGTGAATTACAATGGCTCCTCTACTTGCTTAAAGATTTACTAGTTCAATGCAACAAATTACCTGTCATCTACTGTGATAATCAAAGTGCATTACACATTGCAGCCGTGTTTCATGAGCGCACTAAACATCTAGAAATCGACTCCCACCTTGTTAGAGAAAAGCTTCAAACAAGTGTTATGTTGGCACCCAAGTAATCAAAATGTTAGTTAAGTTGGTTAGGGCAAAGTAGTTATGACAGTTATAGAGTAGTTATGGCAATGTAGCTAATGGGTTGAGTTATTATGCATAAGGAATATCCTTATGTATGGTGCATAAATAAATCTCCACCATGCATGCTTTAGTGCATTTGATTGATCAAAAAATCTAATTGATTAAAAAAACATTGGATGGTGGAGATTTATTTATGCACCATGCATAAGGAATATCCTTATGCATAATAACTCTCACCGTAGCTAATATACACCTTCATATGTGTATAAATAAGTGTTGTACTCTGAACAATAATCAATAATGAGATTATTTCACTCTTATTCATTTCTTCGTAATAAAAGTTAAACCTTGTCCCTCTTAAAAAAGAATATGAATGAAGAAAAAAGTTCAATCAAGTATTTACATGTACTTACATTCAGGAAAAAACCTTCAATGAAAGACAACTTATTATATACTTTTTTATATGAGGATCATCCCTCCTTTTATCTTTTTCCCACTATCTTATTATGAAAGATAATAACTTTGCAAACCTCACTATATTTTTCTCATCAATATACACACATTCAAATCTCTCCAAATAAACAGTGAACAAGAAACAAAACAATAACAGTTTCTCGTATGATCACTAATTTTGGTCACAAAAATTGACAAAGCACATTTGGTTAAGTTTCTTTGCGCCACAAGAGTGACATTGTGCACCTTCTTGCCTTCTCGGATACATTTGATGAAAACATTCTTTTAGTCAAAATTGAATTTGGCATGCTAAATGCACAAACAAACAAACGACTATTTTTAATTATACGATGAAATTTTACAGCATTTCACCCTATCGATCAAATTTTCTAAGATAACATACATGGTCAGTAACAATGTGACTGCACATTTCATCACTTAATTTCAGTTATTGGAAGATCCTTTTTTCTTCCTCTTGTGCTTGGGCTTGACAGCATCCTTCAGAGTCTTGCCTTCATTACTCAGCTCTGAAGTTAGAGCTGTGTCCATTGGTGCAGAATCTATCTTGATTTCCTTCTGTGGTTCTTCTGGCTTAGTCTCCCGTCTTGACTTCTTTTGTTTACTAGGAGTTGATTGTCCTGCGTATTTTACAACAATTCTAATCATAAAATTTTGTAATTCTATCTACTCAATAATCTACATAAATGCGTACTAAACTATATTAAGCGATACAGACCCCAATAATAATGAAACATATATGAAGCAGACTGTTCTTCAAAAAGGATACTGAACTATTGAAACCTAAAAGGGGAGCCCGACCAAAATCAACAAGAGAAAATGAAATTATGTACATTTAAATGAAAACCTCACAAACCTCTCAGAGTAACAAATCTGGCTGAGATTTATGGCTGTGTAAAGTACTGGACAAATCACATCTCAGCCATTAAATTATTGTTTTTCATTCGGCCTGTGAGGGTTTGTTTGTTCATGCACAATTTCTCAATCAACAAAGCTTCTAAACTCTCATAATATTTGTAAGTGAATGTCTTTTAAACAGAAGGGTGGCAAATATTCTAAGACATCCAATTGGACAATTTTATCTAAACAAATGAGAGGCCTCTAAGTACTGCAACAATTTTAGTTTTTGAAAATTTGGAAATACCCCAAGTGCAAGCAAACAGAGTCGCTGGTTTATATGTTTAATAAAAAACCACGTAACAGCCAAGATTATAATGAAGATGAAAGAGAAGCAATTACCACGAGAAGCTAGAGAAGCTTTTAGAAGATCTGAATTGACACACTCTGAGTAGGGATCCCTGAGAAATGAAAGAGCAAATATGCGTTATCCTCAAGAACTCAACATATACGAAACTCGGAATGGAAAAACCAAAATCACCAATAACATTACTTATTAATTTCAACTGTTCACTAACAATGATTGTTCTTTAACATGCTTATGGCACATAGGTTTCCAAATCATCAATCCATTGGCTATAAATAACAGTTTTCACTCTTCAGTTTGATAAATTATTCTTATAATAGATTTATATGAATGAACTGAACTAGAAACAACTAGACAATCAATAAATTTCATAAACAAAACCAATTCCAAAGCTATTAGTTCTTGGCGAACTGACACCTTACCAACTTGAAGGACCACCAATGAAATTCTTTGAACTTCCATCCTTCTTGTTACTCTGTACTTGTGCTGATGATGTGGTATCACATTCCATAGACTTTGTCTCGTCTTTCAACTTCAATTGGTCTAGATGATTACCTTCTTTATCACCATCTGATTGATTTTGTTTTCCCCCTGATCTGGCAGTGGTTCCACATACATCCACGGCAACAGAGGAAGCATGGCGTTTAATCTTCTGCAGTGCCCTTTCAGTGTTATGCTTTTCAACCTACACCAATCCAGACAACAAAGAAAATTAGCCAACAATATGCATTCTGTATGCACTGGTATGGCAATTGAGGCGGATAGCTAAAAAGCATGAAAATATTCATCACAGCATCTAGAAAGAAAAAAAAAAGATATTAAAACATACTTCACTGTAATGAAAGCATGTAGAGGGCAACTCATACTATAGTTCTTTCGGTAATTATATGTAAACAAATCTTAGCACCGCAGAATTTTAAATAAGATTTGTATAATTCATTTGCACAAGCAAAGCTTAGGACCGAACACAAAATGGGAGATGATATTATCAACTAAATGCATTGTTCAGTTCATAAGCATTAAAAGCATGTGAGATCATTGAAGCTTAAACATAAAAAAAAGGAAAAAAAAAAAAAGAAAAGAAAAGGGCATGTAGAGGGCAACTCACTGCGTCCTTTATCTTGGCTGTCATATCACCAGCTTTAACATGAGCAAGTCTCAAGCAATGCATTATAACCCGTTGAGAGATTTCCTGCCCCCCAGGCTTTTGAATGGCACAAACATCACCATTTGCATTAAGGGTTGCAGTCATGCGTCCAGTCATTACAGCCTCTTCATGGTATGTCGGATCCAAGACCTAGAGAGTATAATAGAAAATCAGAGGATCATTACCTCATATATGTATCAAAATCAAGGAAAGCATGTATTACAGAGAGATAAATTTCTACCACGAGATTTTCATTGCTGAAATATCCAAAGGTGACAGCAATTGGAAGATGATGTATAATCAAAGGGAGTGGCTCGCGCACCTGCAATGCATATATTAGATAACAGTTGTGGGAGCTACATAGAAAACACGCATTGAAGGAAACACTGTTAAACTGAGGAAGCTAACCTCAGGCGGATGAACTACAACTTGTTGACCATCCTCTCCCCCCAACGAACATTCAGGTCTTCTGAATGTCAACAGAGAAGCCAATGCAGCAATATTTGCAGCATCAACAAGATTCCTATTTAAAAATTAAAACGTAACAAAATACACAAATTAGCAAGTTGGGTAAAATAGCCGCAAAATAGCCGCAAAAAAACTGAAAGCTGATTCTCACTCACCCTGCATTGTCCAGTATATGAATATCAACACGAATGGCCCAAACAAGCTTGGCAGAAAGAATGCAGAGTGATTCAGTGTCAATGGCTCTACTTTCACGTAAACCACGGTCTATAATTCGTCCTAACTCAATAGCAGATTCTCCAGGACGGCCAGGCTCAAAGGAAGGATCAGCCATGGGAGAGAATTCGGTGAAAATGGAAAGTGTGCCTTCATTAGGCCTATCTCTGTAAGGTTGCACAAGTTGAGCACTCACATAACTCATCACACGTGTCTCACCCAATTGAATCTCGGCGGAGCCATCATTCTTCCCAAATTTAATGTTCAGCTTGCGATAATCCAAGGGGCCACGACCATCCACTCGAAGCTCCGATAGAAGAGCACTTTCAATGAATTTCTTTTCGTTAACTGTCAACCGCCAAGAATTAGCTAATCTCTGCTCCATGCCTCCCTGCTTAACAAAAAGAAAAAGGCTGATAAGCAAATAAGAATGGAATTAAAAAAAAAACCAATGATAGACATGGAAGATGCAGATGGAGAGTGGTGTGGCTAAGCAATAACCAAATTTGTACTTCAAAGAAACAGACACCGCAAAATTATTTGAATAAGGATTGCAATGTTATGCAAACAAAACAACATTTTGTTTAATGTTGATTAACAAATTACTATATATTTTTTAAAGAAATGAGTATTGATGAAATTATGAAGCATATGATACCTGTAAAATCAGCGACCTTGTCAGATTCCAGGAGTGCACTGGTGATGAAAAATAAACTAGAGCCAATCTGCAACAAAACCACCAAAAAACAACATCAATAACAGGCCGCCAACTCTAATCACTATACCACCTCAAAAACTAAACAACTTCACCTACTGCACACAACCTTAGGGGAAAAAGAAATCACAAACTACAGCAGACCAATACAAACCTCCCAGAAACTAGAACCTCAAATTTTAAAAATGGAACAATAATAAGAAACACAAACACAGACACGTCCACACCGATAATAATTAGTGTCGGTGTCGGACACAGACACCTGTCCGTGCTTCATATAACCTCAAATTGAAATGTCATTGACCTTGAACTTTCTAACAACCAATTCCATTGCTACAATTGATAGAACATACAGCACACCCAATTAATTTGGTCTAATTTAAAAAAACTCAATTTAATAACTGATTAAACGGTTGAGTTCAACTTAAAAATTAAAATCAGATTCAAACACAAGCATTGCTGCAACAAAAAAGCAGTAAACCTTCCTTCCAATGCGAGAAGTGCTCTATTTCCCCCATCCAAATTGTCAAAACTCACGTAATAGATAACTTCAATTGAATCCACACCTATTTTCTATAGTAGAACTCAAATCCACCCTTAATTTTCTTGAGCTTTCTAGTTCCGTTTCAGAAACATAGCTCAAAATTCACCACTTATCGAAGTTTGATTACGTAAATGTGTTGAACCACTATGTCCATTAAACTCTCAAAGAGAAATCATCAATTAAATGTCAATATTAAAGTTAACCCTAAATCCCCAATTGAAAACTAAATTCCTTCAAATAAACAAAACCAAAACCAGAACACAAAATCTAATTCAAATACCAGTTGCACTCAGATTCAAAATTAGGTAGAGACACTTGATACACTATAAAAATTATCGCTCTTTTTTTGCCTTTAAACCTATAACACAATAAAAAATCAAAAATTAAAAAAATCCCTCACATACAACCACACAATTGTTTGCTTCAAATTCCTGGCACCAATCAATACCACATTTGAATCTGGAAAGGTTTCTTACCGTTTTTCGTGGCCGGCGAGTAACTCCGGTTAAGTTTTTGTTTTCCGGCGAGTTGAGTTCGGTGCTACTCGATGGAGCTTCTGAGTTTTTATTGTTTTAGGGTTTTATTAAGGTTTTTACTTGTAAACGTTGAAACGAAAATGTGTTTTATTTTTGTCTTTAGTGAGAAAAATTCTTTTTCTACCCCAACATTTTTTAAAATATTCTTAATCTACCCTTATCATACTACTACTGTATTTTATAGAGAAATGCTATGGTCACACTATCTATCACACTCCACAAACACACACCAATCATAAATGGCCACGTCATTCCTCTCTTTTATTTTTTTACCTGCTAACCTGTTGTACAGGTTGATAGATATATTCACACGCAAAAAAAAACTTTGCACGAGCTCTAATCTCCATGCTCCTTCCAATCTGTCTCACACCAATTTCACCATTGTTGATTCAAAAGTACCCATTTACAGTCATCAAATTGGAAGCAAGGATTCGAACTTTTAACAAAAACCCATACGGAAACAAGGGTGTACCAAGATCGGAACCCTTTAATGGGGATTTAGTAAAAAAAATTAAAACTTTGATATATCAATTGAAGAAAGATTGTGGGTATTGAATTGCAAAACTCAGAACCTTTGATGGGGTTTAATGAAAAAGATTCAAACTTTTATGTATGAATTGAACAAAAATGAGAATTAAAAATGTTGTGGGTATTGATTTGTGAAGAAAAAACGTTAAGAAAGATTAAGGTAGTGAATCTGTCATTTTGTTACGTCTGATTGAATCTTTGTCTTGGAACATGTTTTCAATGGTAATGTTTTGACAGGTTCCATCGTTGAATCTTGAACTTGAAGAGGATGAGAGGTTAGTGCTTATCCGAAAAAGAAAAAAATGAAACAGGTAGCAAGTTAAGGAAGAAAAAAAGTTGGATGACAACTTTTGTATGAGTGTGCCGATATGAATATCCATACCGGAACACTTTTAAAAATTGCAGAAGATAATTTCTCTTCCAGCCCCCCGTGTTTCTTTTTCACCCCTTGAGTTTCCCGTTTTGCCCTTAACGAAAAACTTCGGTTTCTATAAACCGGAATTCTTTTTGCCTTGAAATGCAACTTTGGTTTCTAGAAACCGAAATTTCCTGAGTTGAGAATGCAACTTTGGTTTCTAAAAACCAAATTTTTTTTTTGGACTTGAAATGCAACTTTGATAATTTCTCATTCAACTTACTAAATGAATAGTTGAGAATGTAGCATTTTGAATATGTTACCAATGGTACTCAAAAAAATAATCCATCAAGGATTTATCAAATACTACAATCATCTTTCAAAAAAGTACAATACATGAGTTCAATATCCAAAAAAATATTGAGCCGGAATAGTGTGTATGTTTCAACGGATGTAATCCAATTTTAGAAAATCTGCTACCACTTTCAAGGTTATGGAAGAAATGAAAAGAGACTCGTCAAACAAGCCTAGCCTGGTATACTAATGGTGTTGATGCTCTACTTGATATCTAAAAAGATGACGAAGATAGTAGACAGAACAAATGATGATCAAGTTCCATGTCTAGATCATTACACAAAGAAATATTAAAGAAAAAAAAGACGCTTATAATACTTCGAAGCCACTCTTCAAATGATCAGTTCCTTGTCTAGATCATTGATAGACTGGTTATATGCCTGCATTGGTGAAGATTGGCTAGTAGTGTGTATCTGCAATAGTAACAACACCATAACAGTTTATGGTGAGGAACTCGCAATTTACAACCACATAAAGAGAAAGAAATAAACATGTTATTTATTCCAGCCAGCCGCAGAAAAGAAATTGAAAACAAAATACAATGGAAGGTATATAAATGAAAGTGTAAAGTCAACATATTTACATATCAAAAACTAAAAGAGGACCATTGAGTTTTCTACCCTTGATTTATCCGTCTAACCCCACGACACGATTAATGAGTTTTCTATAACCGGATGTGAGATTCACGTCAAGTCAGTTTCAACTCGAAAAAATAAAATCAATAGATGTAATACAGGTGAATCACTATTTTAGTCCTCAAAATTGTAACTTGAAAGGTCGGACATATTAGAGTGTAAATTATCGATTACAAATTGACAGAGTGTCCTTGGTTAGTGTGTAGGAGCGACTGATAATGGTGCTCTTATAAAAACACAACGGCCCGTTTGAATTGCCTTAGTTTTTTAGCTTATAAAAATAATTTATGAAAATAAATAAGTTTTTATGTTACTCATTCATAAGCTCTCACCAACAAAAATTGTAATAAAAGTCAAATACTAAACATTATACCCCTTGCATGTTAAGGAACCAAAAATAATAAAATTATTTTAAAATTTGTGTAGCCAACTTTTTTAAAATGTAAATTATATTTTTTTTGATGTAAAATTTACTATTTTTAAATTTCTTAACTAATACATTTTAGCAAGACCCAAAATAAAATACTATTGTCATAAAAAACCTTAAAAAATATCTCCTAAAATAAAAAGTATATAAAAATGTTAATAGGATATCTTTGATGTTTCATTTTCATGCTCCTATACCACGTCACATAATTTTATTTTGATTTAGGATTCAAATCCATCAATCCACATTCCACACTCAAACAAACCCAACTTAAACGCTAACTTCTTCTATTCAATCATCTTCTTCCTTTAAACGACGTCGTTTTTATCCCTCTATAACCATGTCGTACGATTACCTCTTCAAGTACATCATCATCGGCGATACAGGTTCGTTAATTAATCTCTACGACCCTTTTCTATTCTCTCAATTGGGTATCTGATTTTGATTTCAAGTTTGGGTTTTTATTCCCTGTGGTGCAGGTGTAGGTAAATCTTGTCTGCTCCTTCAGTTCACCGATAAGAGGTTTCAACCTGTTCATGATCTTACAATTGGTGTTGAATTTGGTGCTCGTATGCTTACCATTGATTCACGACCCATCAAGCTTCAGATATGGGACACTGTTAGTATTCTCTCTCTCTCTCTCTCTCTCTAGAATTTAATTATTATATTTTTAAATTTATATTATTATTTTTCGGTTTGGTGTTTGAAATTAGGTGATTATAGTATTTGATTGAAGGGTATGTGTTAGAACTGTCTATAATACCTACAACTGCGATTAGAGGGGTTGAAACCATTGATGTCAGAACTGACTCCTCGAACCAGATTAAACCGGTGGTGAAAGCCAAAAAAACAATAACTATCTATAATAATAGAAAATAGGATAGACATTTATACCGTCATCTCATAACAATTGTGTATTTTGTCAAATCATCTCACTTTAATGGTATGATGTGGATGAATAGTTGATTTTGATCGGATTTCATATTTTATACCGACATAACATGTCTATTAAACTCTTGTAATTAATGGATTTGAATGTTTCATAAAGTTGCATTATTCATATAGTTTTTGTGATTAAATGGTATGCACTGTTTGTGTATAGAAAATTTACCATTTTACACTGATGTCCAATGAGAATCAACTATTTTGCCATGTCAGCTTACTTTGATATGGTTACATTGAATTTGATTGTGTGACATGAAAAAATGGTGACCTTTCGTTGGATGTCAGTGTAAACATGTTTTACAATGACAATGTACAACTATTAAACTCTTAAGCTCTGTTTGGAGGGGAGGGGAGAGTAGAGGAAATTATAGAAAAAATTTATCCACTATTTGAGAGAGGATTTTTGTTGAGAATGATAAATGAATATTTATAATTAATGATTAATATATTTTTATTTAGAGACTATTATAGCAACATAGATTGAATTTGAAAATATCTAAGCCCTCTAAAACCCTCCAATATCATTTTTTAGTTCCCCAAATCACAATGGTTTTGTATTATGAAGAAAAATAAACTCCCCAATGCCCTCACTTCCCAAGGCCCTCCACTCCTTCCACTTCCTACTCCCTTTTATCTAAAGTCCTCCTCTCCCCTCTCCCCATAAACTCCGAAACAAGTTTTGGTAAGTATTTTTCTTTACCTATATGGCTATATCCAATAAGAAATTACGATATTACCATGTAACTTCACTTTGTAACTGCAATTTAAAAAGTAAGTTGAATGAGAGATAATGTGTGTTTATAAATAGAAAATATGGGGGTTGAATGGCGGGGATTAGAAATACGATCCCTTCATTTTTTTTTTCAACACGAGAGGATCCACTCACGTGTGTAAATGTAGATATAGATATTAGAATAAGGTGTCAAATTTGTCACTAACTAAAAAAATGAGTCTTATTATATCACAAGTAGACAAGATGAAGGATACTCCAATAAGCAAGATTTAGAGGTAGATAATCTATCTATAGACCTAATATACTACATGATTTTATGATGTTTACTGACTTATGTTGCCGATTCTACTTAGTGGAAAAATACTTGGTCGTTATTGTTGTTGTTTTCAACACAAGTGATCAATGTTGTTAAATGGCCGCCTTGGAGGAATGGCGTAGTGTGGTGGATTTTTTTGACAATCACCATATGCTATTTATGAAGGGATGCCTGTCATTGCGGCTCCATAGGCCACAATGGCATGTTTATATGGTTGATTTTTGGTTGTCTGCCATCAACAACACTACAAGTGATGCTTTGGATTAGATGGAAGCAGAAACTAAGGCAGTACTTAATTCAGCTGGTAAAGAAGAGATTAATTGTTTAGATTTGTTCTACTTGCTAAATGAAAGATGTATTCAATGAATCTGAATATATGTGGTCCTTCTTTCCCTCTCATTCACGGAGATATCTTAACCCATCTCCTTCATGGTGTTAGTGAGTAGAAAACATATTATTTATTCCTTCGTGGTGTGAGTGAGTAGAAAGTGGTTTAGGATAACATATATCTGCTTGATTTTGTTCTAGCAGATATGACCAATGTTGTGAAACACGTAAATCGGATTAGGATCGGGAGGAGGGTAATAGTTCGTAACTCTGATAATCGTTACACGAATCGTAAGATCCTACCGAAATAGAGGATCATAGATCGGAGAAGGATCGTAATACAAAATCGTAGGATCGTAACCTCTTAAAGTTAAATCATAACCAAATTCCTAATAATGACAGATAACTCCATGTAAAAATTTAGATTCAAAACTCAAACTCAAAACTCAAACAATTCAACATAAGTTCAAACAGAAACAAATCACATAACTTGAAACAAATGCAAATCAAATAAGTTCAAAACAGAAGCAAATAATTCAAACTGAAGCAATTAACTTAATCCTACTGTAAACTACTAATCTATAGGAGTAGTGATGTTGAAGTCTTCAACTGTTCGATGCTTCAAAATAGCAAAAGAAAGTAACAAGAAAAAACAAAAAAAAAAAGCAAAAGAAAGGAAGAAAAAAAAAGAAGTTTGATTCATAAAGAAGTTTGTCTTCAACTGTTGAAGTTTTTTTTTAACACGAAAGAAGTTTGATTCATAAAAAAAATAAAATAATAAATCCACTTCCATTTGAACAAAAACGGTGCTTTTTGGATTTATGCAAATCCACTTCCACTTTAACAAAAACGGTGCGTTTTGGATTCAGTGGAAATCAACAAAACGCTGTCGTTTGATATATTGAGTCTCACATGAATCAAGACGCAGCGTTTCACTTATTCAGAAAAGGCCAAACGCAGCGTTTTATGCGTGAAAAAAATAGGGATTTCAGATTCGTATTCGGGTTGCGAAGCCCGACCCAGAAACATTCGGGTCTCGTAGCAGATCGGAACGCACGACGATCTCACGATTCTGTGAGGCAGCACGACGATCCCGCAACGATCTTCTTTGCCGACGAGTTTCTGCACGAGTCAGCATGCTCAAGCATGGAAAAACGTTAACTCGTCCGAGCCAGCGAGTCAACTCGCGATTTTGACAACATTGGATATGACACACAAAAACCTATTTTATTTATTCCCCAGGTTTCTTTAGACCTCTTTGTTTGTGGCACTGCTTTATTTTCTTTCTATTTATGCAACATTTCAGTAAGACTGCCCTAAAATTTTGTAGTTATTCCTATCAAAATCAGCAATTTAAATTATATTTGACACTCATTTAGTTTGCACTCCGCGGTTGTAGTTTTCCATAAGATTCAAATACTGATGCAGAGTACGTTGTTTAATTGTAGGCTGGCCAAGAGTCTTTTAGATCTATCACTAGATCTTACTACAGAGGAGCAGCAGGGGCACTTCTAGTGTATGACATTACAAGGTGGGTGGTGCTATCGTCTTTTTGACACACAATCATGATATGCAACTTTAGAATAATACCTACCTTAATATCCCCGCCCTTCTACATACACCTTGCATAATATTTGCCACTTTGATGTTGATGTTCACTATACATACAAAAGGATTTGACTCTTCCACTGTGAGAGATTGCACTTTAGCGTATACATGCAAGAATAACTATTGATTAAAAATGATGTTCGCGCGTAGTTAAAATCTCAGCTATTGTTTTTCCAATCAATAGTTATAATTATTTACGTTATCCTTTCAATGGCACTCCTCCCTTCACTCATGAGGAGTCAAATCCCATACAACCGGAGTGAAATGCTGCATATTTCTGCAGTTAGGTGTCTATAAACCTTTGGTGACTGACTGAAGCTTTATCATCGTCTTCTCTTTTATTATTGCTGGTTTCCATATTTGAAAGTTTCAAATCTTTTTAACTTGAACTCTAGAACATTTGTGGCTTAGTGCATGTTTGGATTGGACCTTGGGTTCACTTTTTGGATAGCCAAAAGCGATTCTAATGACAAAATTGATTTGTTGTGTTTGAAGATTCCTGATTAGAATTGATAATGTTTCTAGAATTGAAGCTGTATTTGTAGTTTTTTTTATTCAAACATGATTTTTACATTCAAAATCTCTCAAGACTTATAATTAATTTTGTTGTATTTGGAGGTTCCTGATTAGAATTGATAGTCTGTAGAATTGATTCTATCTTGAAGTTTTCATGGTGGTTTTGTTTGGTTCTTTTTGTTGCTTGCTTCTCAAGTTTATGAATTAATGTGGTATAAATCCCATCTTTCTTTTCTTCGGGCTCCCAAACAATATACATTTTTGCTCCATATAAACAAATCAATTTATGTCCTTCAATTGAAAACCAGAAAATTCTTTTGTTGATCAGGAGAGAGACATTTAATCATTTAGCAAGTTGGCTGGAAGATGCTCGGCAGCATGCAAATCCTAACATGACAATCACGCTCATAGGGAACAAGTGCGATCTGTCTCACCGAAGGGCGGTGAGTAAAGAAGAGGGAGAGCAATTTGCAAAGGAGAATGGACTTTTATTCATGGAGGCTTCTGCCAAGACAGCGCAAAATGTGGAAGAGGTGATTGTTCTCAATCCATAGAAAGAAAGATGCAGCACAAATATATGGTAGCCTCAAGCATATTATGATTTTGGTTACCATCAAAAGTAATATAGTGCTTATTCTGCAGGCTTTCATAAAGACTGCTGCAAAGATTCTTCAGAATATTCAGGATGGTGTCTTTGATGTGTCCAATGAGGTAACTATCTAACAGTCAGCTCCATTTTAAAAGGATGGTGTCTCTGATGTGTCCAATGAGTTTATAAATCAAATTATATAAATCAAAATCCATGTGGCGGACTGTTTGTTTAAGATAAAGAAATAATCATTTTCAGATAAAATAATTTAGAGATTAGTTTTTAGAGATTTTATGTGAAGTAGAAGCTGATTTGTGTTTGCTTAAAATAATAAAAATTATTTTTTTAATCTTCTCTTGTATTTACTGCACTAATAAAAATCAGATTACGTTTTTGAAGCTACTGAAGATAACTTCTCAATTTTTGTACAGAGAATACATTTTGATTATTTTAAAAGCTTACGCAAAAACGATGAAAATCCTTAAAAATAACTTCGTTCGTTTAAAAGATTAAAAGATGATTTTTTGTCAAGTAATAATTGAGCATAATTTCTCAGTTGGGTCTGTGTCCTGTGAATGAATGGTCACATCCTGTTTTGTTATTATCCCTATTACTAGGTGATCTGCTTATAAGAATTGTTTTCAATTGTCATATGCGATGTACCTTGTGTTATTGATTGTTGGTTTCACCAAAACGAGTCAAATGAAGCAGAAGCATCGAAGCTTTTTCTTCTTTCCATACATAAAGCAAATAAAATTAAAAGCAATTCTGCAGTCGCTAATCTTGGCCGACAGCTCAAGATCAAATAATTCACATTTTATCAATGCTTTATTTTGAACCTGATTTACCAAAGTTAGAACATGAGTCGTCCGATCTTGATCCAACTGTCAAAATCATACGACTGCGTTAAATGCTTGATTCCTGGTCCAATTTCCTGCAACCCAATGTTTCCTTATGGCTAAAATTTTCAATGAATGTATTATTGCAGACATGCGGTATAAAAATTGGCTATGGACGTCCACAAGGCCAATCAGGAGGCAGAGATGGAACTGTTGCTGCCGGAGGGGCATGTTGCAGCTAATTGGGAGGAAAACAACTCTGAATCTAATCCTTTTGTGCATCGATCTTTGGAAAACCGAGTGTATACTCTTTTAGACTTGACATGGAACTTTTTTTTATAGCACTACAATTTCATGTATAGCTTTTAATCTCAATGGCCTTATGACAAATTTGACTGAATAGTTGTTAAGTTCTAGTAAAAGTTTAAAATTGTTGGCTGTTATGTGAAATACCGATATGAAATTGTTCTATGTTGCGTTTTTTATTTGCTCATTTCACTCCATTGTTCCTTTCAATAGCATAGAATAATTTTTTACTAGGTACTACGTATATGATAGACACTTCATTATATCAAACAAGTATGAAGTTGTTTGGTTGATGGTTAGAATTTATTGTTGATGTTATAACAAAAAATGTATCACATGACATTGACAAAAGTTCACTGAGGAACATGACATTGCTAAGGTCATAACTAACTTCTTTCAAAATCTATTTTAGTTTGAGAAGGAAAGAAAAAAAAAGGTAGTTGCTGACATCGTTCATATTAGACCGAACAGTTCAATCAATTTAACTGTCAATTGGCACAGCCTACTGTTCAGTTATTTGAGTGGTTCAGCTGCGGTTTGAGCCGTTTAAAGCAGTTGCACATTACCTGGGATGGGAGGCCTTTTTGGTTTGATGTGTGGTTTGGTTTTAAAACTGTCACAACCCGAATCTACATCGTGACCGGCGCACAAACTAACATACGGCAAGCCTTATGATCAAACTTATCAAACGATAAATAAAATATTTCCAAAAATACTATTTACTGAAATTTCGACAGAGTTTCCTTTGTATTTCAACGTTTCCAAAATCAAAATAAATCCTGTTTGATATTCGTACAACATACATCATTGACTAAAGTTTCAAGAAATACATGTTTAAATTTATACATTCCAAAATAAATATATTCCTAGACTCAAAATAGCCACAGATACACCGATTGAACGTAACATACACAAAAGAATCTTTCACCAAAGAGAACCTACCAAAGAGCTACAATCTGGAACTTTGAATCTATTAGAAGCTCGCTACTCTCCTGAATCTGAAAAAAAAAATAAGAATATGAAGGGGTAAATCACGAGGACTTAGTGAGAGACAATAACCACTACCAACTAGAAGGGAAACACACAAAGGCACAAATGATAATTTTCTCAAATCTTAGTTTCAATTTACAAAGGTAGTAATCATGCAAAAATATGATTAATCCATAATCAAGTATAACGTGAAAATTCACTAAACTTGTAAATTTATCCATAAAAGAAAACTATTCAAAAATCCAATGTCATAAAGAGGTGAAAAGCCAAATCAAAAACTTTATAAAAGATATAGAAATTGAGTATAACCAAAATAATCAAATTTAAATAAAATATAGAGTCTAGTAAAATAAAATAAGTAAAATCTTGCGAGAGAATCGAGAGATGGCTTCATCTCGTTGATAGCCCTTTCCTCCTAAGCGTGGCCTCTCACTTAGCGGCGGCTCCATCTAACGGATAGCCCTTTTCTCATCGATTCGGAAACACGTCATCAAATTATATCGATCATTAAATGCTAAAACCGAGAGCTAGCTCCATCTCGTTGATAGCTCTTTCCTCCTAAGAGTGGCCTCCCTTAGTGGTAGCTCCATCTAACGAATAGCTCTTTTCTCTCGACTCAAGAAAATATCAAATCTATCGATTAGGAAGTTTACATCTCGTTGATAGCCCTCTTCTCCTAATGGCGGCCTTTCCATAGGGGCAGCTCCATCTAACGAGTAATTCTCCCTAACCGAAATCGCATTACTAGGTGCACCTAGGTCGTCATCATTATAATCGCGATTCTTAAAATACATCGCTTAAAACCATGTTTCAATGCCTTTTGAAAGCTTTTGTCGAAATACATACAGTCCAAACGAAATTGAAAATAGTACACTTTATAAACCATAAGTAAAATCAATCCAAACGTAGAATATCAATATTTTTCCAAAAACATATATCTCAAAATCCATATTTCTCAACATATCAAACTTATATCCAAAGTATATAAATCAAACCTGAATTTCAAATCGTATGTTCAACAAATCATAAGTAAATCCAAATAGAGACTATATTAATATTTATAACTTTAAAAATTCAAATAACGATGACAAGAAAAAAATATATGTTCAAAGGTTGTGTTTCCCCATTTCCATAAATACTTTAAGATAGAAAATAAGTAAAATAGCAATAATAATAATAATAATAATAATAAAAATATGTGATAATGATCATCGTCAACTCACAACTATGACGAATCAACTCCATTCCTAGCAATGCCTTCCGAAACGACCACCGGAGCAATTTCCATCGAATCTGAACATCACACAATAATTTCAACTCTTATAAAAACTTATTAAAGATCACACTATCAATAGATAAAAGAATTAGACAAAACCCCCAATTTGTTACAGTTTGAAAGGAACACATGAAAATATAAGATTTTACTAGTTCTACTACTCATTCAAGATAGATATCGTCTCAAAATTTCATGAATCATAAAGTTTTTACCTCAAAGAATATCAATAAGCAACTTTCAAAGAGTGGTTACTCTTCTCTTTCCTTGTGGCACTAACCTAACCTCAAAATCATACCCAATAGTATTGGTAGAAGAATGAAAGAAGATTATATTAGAGATGTAGTATTTCAGTTCCATTTTGATTGTATGGATGAACTTTGTGTTTTGGAATGGGAAAATTGATAATTAGAAATGGAAAACGATGAACAGAGGAGGAATAGAAAGAAAATGAAATGACAATGAAAATGAAAATGAATAGGAGAAAGTGAGATATAATATGGTGGGTTCGGTGGGCTTCTCACATGGGTTTTACTTTCTAGACCATTCTTTCTTTTTCTTTTTAAATATTAAACGGTGTGTTACAAAAACATTGATTCTACTGGGATGGGAGGATATGGTAAATTTGGTCTTCTATATTTTCAACTATGGAGGAGATTGTGAAAGAATCAAGCCATGCTTTCATTTCTTTTTTCTGAATGTTAAGAATCCAAGGAATATAGGTGAATTCAGACCAATATCGCCAATTATTTTTCACATTTCATGTGTCTAATACCTAAGTTTATATTTGTCAAAAAAAAAACCCTAAGTTTATAGGAGTGTTAGAATTCAGAATTTTTTTTGACATTAAATAGCTTGTTTCATTTCATTCATGATAATATCGTAAATACGTGTTGAAATATCGATAAAATAGTTCTACAATCTTCATTTGCTTGTCTCCTAATGAACTTAACATATGAGAGTTCACAAGGTTTGATGCTAAAATAGTTCTACAATCTTTTAGAATAGCACTAAGGTCTGAACGATAGATTCTTTTGCTGTATAAGCCATCTACTATCCTTTTGCAGTCCATCTCAAAATCAATGTGATATAGTTGCATCTCTTCCACCCACTTGAGCGCCCGCAGCAAACCAATGGCTTCTCCAACCTCCATGTCGAGAATAGGCTCTATCCACTCCGTTCTTGCTGCCACAAACCTTCCATGGTCGTCCTTATACACATGTCAATTCCCACCTTATTGTGATTGAGCGAGAAGGAAGCATCTACATTGCACTTGTAGCTTCCGTTACCCGGCTTGGCCCAAAACGTTTGTTGAGTAACCGTCTGAGCTATATTGGCTCGTTAATGAATATGTTGTGCATTTCGCCACCCTGTAATTAAGTGTTTAGCTCGTTCAATCACAGATTGGTCAGAGTCATTAGTATTATCCCACACTTTATTGTTCCTGCGTTTCCATATGCTCCACACCATTACACAAGAATTCTTGCTGATCTTTTTCCAGCCTTTGTAGGATTGAAAACATATTTTCTGCAGCATTATTGCTAGCAACCAGACCTGCATAAATATGTGTCCACAGCCCTGCATGCTGCCAACATTGAATACTTCTTGTACACATAAACAACACATGCATAATGTCTTTTGTTAGCTCTTTGTTTATGCCTTTTGAAGCTGCACAAACCATTCAAATTCCTTTGCCAACCTATTTACAGCAAAGAAAATTTATACAAGGTCAGAATAGTAGATGATTATTCTCCATAGTACAACTCAATTGATAGCTATAAGGATACGTTGAAATGAAGGGGCCAGAGTTTAAATTTGGAATTTTTCACTTCTCCGCGTTTAACGTGTGTGAGTCTAGTCACTAGGATGTATGACAACAAAAAAACAGTTTATCATTTTTTGGATTCTTTTTTTTTTTTTTTTTTTTTGCTTTAGCCCTTTACTGTTATCACTGGTAAGGGTCCCGGGCCAATAATACAGAGTTCGGCCGCAAGATTAGAAAAGCCTAACAAAGAATCGTTTCCACCAGAAATCAAACACGGATTCTCCCGAACAATCCGTTCTAAGGGGGAGTTCATTAACCATTTGAGTCTAATGTCTTGGTTTGAAGAAGAGGATAATGCTCATATTTTTTAGTGTTTCGAAAAAGAGGATAGTGCTCATATTAAAAACTTATTCTTGAGAAAATTCAGAGTGATCCCTTGTCATGTACATTTGGTAACTCAGAGAAAAAGAGTATTATATGTATATATATCTTGGTCAATAAAATGTTAGCTCAGTAATAAGATGTGGTGATGATATGGAGACACCAGAAAGAGGACTGCATTTGAGTGAAACAGACATGGGGTGAATTTGCTATATTGTTAAAGAAAATGATTATTAGTGGCATCTCTTTGTGAAAATAAAGACATTCCTAGAGTCAACAACTAGAAAGTAATGGTCAACTGTTTCAGAATATAAGAATATAGGGTTCTCTCCACCTCCAAATGGGTTGCTATAAGATGAACAAAGATAAGAAGTGTTGTCTTACCTCTTCAAAAAAAAAGTGTTGTCTTATACTCTTATGAATGGCAAATGGTAATGGGGTATTTGTGTGAATGTGTGATCTTTAGAGATGATAGTAGATTGGTTAGAGGCTTATCACTTATGTCAACATCAATACAACAGAGAGGCTAGATAAGTGTTTATGTATAAGCTATTTCTATAACAAATGATAAAATAAAGTCAAACTATATTCATATATGTTACTAAGTTGTTTTCATATAATATTTTGAAGAGCTTATAAAATTAGCTGAAGACAACTATATGTCATAAGTTGTTTCTATAAGCTCTAACAAACAATCTCACAACTCAAAAGTGTTTATGAATTATGACAGTAAATAAGTAAGGACAAATAAGCTTAATTCAACATACCCTAATCCATATTTCAGAGTGGCATTTGAGGAATGCAAAGCTTAAGTTTTAACTTTATTTCTTTTGTTTGTAAACATGTTAGGAAGAGAGGTTAACCACTCAGCTCATCTATTTACTACAAGGGTATGTTTGCTTTGGGAAATTCTGATTCAGTTGGTTCTGACTTCATGCCAAATTCTTTCAATTTAATTAGTGAGAAAGAGAGAATAAAAAGATACAAGAGACATATGTAGAAAACCAATCAGGGTTATGTGCAGTCAAACATTGTTGGCCGTCCGATCAAGCACAACTTTTTAGAATTATTAGATAAAAATAAGATTATCTTTTCTAGACCGTCCGATCTGGTGACTGCATGACTGCACAGAGAACGCGACTGCACCTAATCGAAATCCGTAGAAAACGTGTGTTGAATCGCATCATTGACATTTTATAATTTTTTTTCTTCAATTCTACAAATAAAAACATTAATTACAAGGGAATATATTACGTTAAGAACACAGTAGAATACGTTAGAGTATACTCCTTCCGATCTCAATTATAAACAACGTTTTTTACATTTTAGATTAATTGAATAATTAATGTACTTAATTTAAAAGAAACAAAACTTTTAATTCTATGCGGGAACTGGTGTTGGGTGCAACAAGGTGACAAGAAGAAAAAAAATGATAGTGTACCCTTCACTTGAAAGAATAGTATAGTCTCAAAGAGCCACTCACAACCCTAAATCATTATCAACAAAAAAATAGTAAAGGGGAAGGAAAAATAGCATAAGCAAAAAGAAAATAGAAAAAGACAGACTGATTCATGGGTGAAAGACAGGAGTTGCATCAGCATGCAAGGGAGGGAAAATATTTGGGTTGGAAAAAATGTGAAAAAGGCGGTAGATGATGGAAAAAGATTCAATATCAATGGTTTATAATAAAATCTTTGTAATCTTCAAAATATAAGGGAAGAGATTAAAACAAATGACTAATAAATAAGTAAAAAAAAAAAAACACAAAAAAAATCAATTAAACTAATTGTGATTCAACTCCGGTTCAATCCGATCAGACAACCGTTCAATTGAATCATCCAGCAACCTGGCTGACTCGAGGTTTAAAAACATTGCCAAAAACACGAATTTTAAGTATGACATTTCTATTAACATTGCCAAAAACTCGAGGTTTAAGTCATTAAAAGTATGACATTTCTATTAACAACCGAAAGCGAATACTCAAAATTCAGATGAGTACTAGTTCATAAAAAGGCCAGACTTTTCAAGAACCTAAAAAGCGAAAACAATAATGCTATATTCAATATCAAACAACATTATATTGGAATCAAAGTACTCACATTCTAGACAACAGATTTGGAGTTTACAATTCATAACTTGACATTCTGTAGTAATGGCAAAACAATGCATGGAAAACCAGATCTTGCCCAACTTAAAAATTTCAACTCCAGTTGACATTATTGCCTGTTATGAATACAGATTACTTTGGTTTCCAGTTTCAAAATCTGAATAGTAAAGAATATTTTCTAGATAGATCATTGCAAATGAATAAATACATCAAGGTAGCATCACCCCCATGATAGAAGATGAATCAGTACATGCATTACTTGCCGCCAAATACCTGCAAGGGTCATAGTGGGAAATCTTTATTTAAGAACAATAACAAAAACAATAAGAATATAAATAATGAAACTTATACTTACTGCATCAAGAAAATCATCTGACAAGTCAGTTTTACTTCCTTTAGCGTTAGCATTGATAGGCTTTGTTTGAGGGAAATGCCGAATCACTTTTTCCACTTGTACCGAGTCTTGTTGAACCTTCTGCTTCTGTGCAAGCCGGATGAAATCATATCAATATGAAATGATTCATCAATATACATTGTACTCAATGAAATTTGTAAAGTACAAATAAAAAGAAGTAGATGAATTATTATTAAATTTACTTCTCATTAAAATGTTTGTGAAGCAAGTTATGTGAGCAAGAATTGAGTGTGAGAAAAGCATAACCAAAAAGAAGTAAATCGTCAAGTGCTTTTGGATTGAAGAAAAAAGTTAACAATTTTTATTTTATTTTCTCTAAAACAAGTTTTTCTATCCCAAAACACAATCCTAGCTACAGAGCTTGCCAGTCTATTCGGGCTTTAAGGAGTTAAAATAATTTAAGTAAGAACAAAATTATAGAATTGCATAATATTAAGCGCATGCAGTGGACCACAAAACAAAAAGGGATCAGAAATTCATAATACACAATTTTTCTATGGATTGTGAAGAGAAGCGACAGAGATCTAGGAAGTATATAATCAAACATCGTCAGGCAGGAAGAATGAGTTTTAGTCTGTCAACAACCGATACAAGTTCTGAGCTCCTTCCTATGCCTAGCACGTCACAAACTAACATCTTAAATTTGCAGCTAACTCCAAACATCTCAATAATTTAAATTATTGTTGTTCTCAAAATTGGATTTATTTAATTTATCTACAATCTCAATGTTAGGTATGGGTCCTAAGGCTAAGAGAGGGCTGGATTCAAAGCCTCAAACAAATATATAGATAGTCTCAATCAGTTGGTAAAAAAACAACTGAGTCTTTCTAGAACAGAAATGATACGCCTGACCACCATTTCAGAGAGAATTTTCAATTTATCATGGGTTAACCTTGGAAACTTATAATTAAGATTCTTTTTTTTTTTGCTTGTTGTCATAAATACAGATTGAATGTGGTGAGTAGGTGAAAAAGAAAGTCAAGGAAAGCAATAAAAACACTATATCATGGTCTGCCAGATTTGCCAACTATATGGCAGCCATTTGAAAACCAAAAGGAAACAGCATCGAGACTCAAAAGTCAAAACAATAGGGAAGCCAGTGCCAGAACCTTTGCTAGATATTCATTTAAAACTCTAGTTCTTATTCAAGTTAAGAATTAGACAAGGAATATATATTTTGTTTTGAAGCCAAAAGCAATAAAACAAACATGATATTTCAAATTAGAAAACTCAGTAATAGTGTTATGCTTCATCACTTGCTAATATCACCCAACCAATACCACAAAATGGTAGTAAAAAAATCTTTTAACCAACAAAGGAAAACTCATATGAAGCTGATCAACAGACAAAGATTACAGAGAGCTACCTATTGATTTTCAATTCGGAGAAATATTGAAATTCAATTATGTCATGGCAGAATAACTTCATTTAGTTTTAAGTTTTGGTCAAGTGCAGAGACAGTGTACCTTCTTTATCCTCTCCTCTATAGCGTTTGAAGCATGTGCTTGATCAACTTTGGAGATATAGAAGTCCCTCTCTTTCTTGGCAGCAGAAATTTCTATTGCCACCTTTTGCTCCCGAGTAGCTCTCTTAAAGGCTGTAACAAATTATATCTTGCTTTAGCTGCGTATTCGTCAATAAATAAAATCAAGAACAGATTATAAAATGATTACCTAGTTCTTCAGTTAGATCATCCCACTTGAACTTGCTTAAGTACTTAATATTCCAAAGGTCATAGTAGAAAGATGACCTCTTCCTTCCCCCTAGACAAACATAATACATTTCAGAAACTTACGAAACCAAATTATCGGAAACAGACATGAAAAAACATTCCAGTTACAAATACCTATCTGTTCACCATTTAACATATTGGCAACCCTCTTGGCAACACATTTATTGGCGAATTCAACCCATCTATACAATCAAAAAGCAAAAATCCAATCATCAAAACCCACCAACATAAAATAAATCAACAACAAACAACAATAAAAACTTCAATCAGATACTAATTGATTCCAATTCCAAAATCAAATTGAATCAACATAAACATAAAACAAAATAAACAATCACCCTTCCGAATAAGCTTGGTTTTGAGATGCCCGGGCCCGCTTATATTGCACTCTGGCATTAGAATCTGCGAAATTAAAAAACAAATAAAAATCAACCAACCTTAGAACTAACCAAGTAGCAACATATTACTCTTTTCTTTCTGTCTTGAATATAAGCAAAAAAATACTCATTTATTCAGCGGTCTCAAATATACACAAATTTAATTGTTTTTACTATATCTAATAATGTCATTTCTAAAATATCCCTAAATTAATATATGTTTTATTTTCCAATGATTCTTTTAGTTTCATAAGATAAGTTCACATGAAGGGAACTTCCGAAAATGCACATATATTTGATGGGATCAAGAAATTAATCACATTCAACTATATTTCTTAATAACACCTTATCATACAAGTGCATACGTATAAACTAGTTTTATAGAAAAAGATAAAATAAAGGCAGACTGTTTTCATATAAGCTATAAGTTATCCTATTAAACTTATGGAATTAGCTAAAAACAGCTAATGAACATGTTATAAGTTGTTTCCATAAGGTCTTCCTAACAGTCGCAAGTGCTTATGACAGTAAACAAGCTCAGACAAACCAATTCAAAAAGCCCGAAGTACGAGATTTAGCAACTTGTTTCGATAAACAACTTATTTGCAACTTATAGCACATACACTTATCATGATAAATGATTATGTATAAGCTTGCACAAGCTATTTCTATAGCAAAAGATAAAATAAAATTGTTTTTGTTTATGCTATAAGCTATTTTCATAAGCTATATTGAAAAACTTGTGGAAATAAGCTAAAAAAAGCTTATGAAAAATGTTATAAGCTGTTTTTATAAGTTCTCACAAACAGTCTCACAAAACTTATGTAAGTAGCTAAGGCCCCGTTTGGCCTAGCTTATTTTTGAGCTTATGCAAACAGCTTGTGCAATTTTTATGTATTATTATAAGTTTGTCAAGGTAGTTTATGATAAAACAACTTATAAAAATTCAATTTTTACTAGTTTGAACTTATAAAATAGCATAAAACATAATTTATATTGCATATGCTAAAAAATAAGCTAGGTCAAACGGGCCCTAAGCTCAAATAAGTCAATCCAAACTGACCCGTGTACTATAAATATCAAATATTTATTCAACAAAGGTTCCTATCTTATCACATCCTATGATTTTTATCTATTCAAATAAAATGCAATATCATAACAATAAATTAAATTAAAAAGAGAAAATTGAATGAGTAACCTTGAGGAGCAAGAAAAATCCTTTGAATATCACCGAATTGAGAGAGAAGTTGACGAAGCTTAACATGATCCATATGAGGAGGAATGCGACTCAAATAACAAACACCACGCTTATCAGCTTTCTCTGTTTCCTTCTCTAGTTTCTTCTTCAACTTCAATTTCTTCTTCAATTTCAATTTCAATTCCAGTTCCGTTTTCTCGTCATTCGATTTTGTTGCTGTTGTTGTTGTTGCATTAATCTCGTTCTTCTCTTCTGAATTTTCCATTTTTTCTTCTTCTTTTTGAATTTCTTATGTGTTTATGTGGTTGAAAACGAGTATGCGGAGGAGGTTGTTGATGGTGTGCGAGTTGGGATGGCCGGTGGTATGCAACGCCGGAACGGTGCGGCGGTGCGGTTGCCGGAGTTTTGAGAATTGTTGAAGTGAGAGAGAAGAAGAAGGTTTAATTTAGGGTTTATGAATTTTGATACTATACTAGAAGAGTCTACTAGTGACAAAACGACCTCGTTTTTTAGATTTTTATTTATTTAAAAAATAAAATCCACATAATTTCTTCTAACTGTGTGTTTGGTTCGAGGTAAATGAAGGGAAGGGGATGGGAGGGGAGGTAAATTTCTAACTAATTATGTTTGGTTCAATTTTAATGAGGGGAGGGGAGGGGAGGGGAATGGAGGGGAGCAAAATCCCTCATAGACTCATTTTTTGTTTCCTCCCAAATTGGAGGGATTTGGAGGAGAGGGGAGGAAAAGAGTGATGTACTATTACAAATTTAATTAAAATACCAAATTTACCCTCATATTTATTTTAAAATATCAAAATTATCCTTAATGCATACATTTTCTTACTATGGTAATTTGTTAATAATTTTTACATAACAATATACTTATCCTTAATACCAATTTTTCCGTAACATTTTCTTAACAATTTTTCTATTCTTTTTTATTTGGGTTAATAATTATTTTTACGTAACAATATACTTTTTCTTTTATTATGATGTTAGATATCTATAATATTTCTTTTTTTTCTTTCTCTATTGTAACTTTTCATTTTATACATTTTTTTTATAACTAAAGGTTTTATACTTTTATACATATTTATATAGAATTTATTTTGTTAACTATTTTCTTTCCCAGATTCTGTTTTTACGTTTTTTCATCCATGTTTTGTATATATTTCTATGCAATTGTTTTTTTTTTTAATAAAAATTACCACACAAATTTGTTGTTACGTCAAATAACCATGTTTTATTTTGTTATATTGACTTTCACATTAAACATCTATTAAAAAATTAATTTAATTTTTTGTATAGAATTTAATTTTAAAAATTATTTAAGAGGTTAAATCAATAATCAATAACAAAAAATTATCATCAATAAAAAAATTAATTTTGTGGAGTTTTTAAGCCTACCGAGTTTTTATACTTAATTATTTATGAAGTGAATGATTTTAAAATTATGAAGCTCTTATAAGATTATAAGGATAAAAAAGTAATTTAGTTTTGTCATCCCTCTCCTCCCCTCGTGAACCAAACACATTCACAATTAAAATCACCTCCCTCCCCTCCCCTCTTTTGAACCAAACATATAAATAATTAAAAATTTCTCCTCCCCTCCCCTCCCCTTCCCTCCCCCTCATTAAAATCCCTCCCCTCCCCTCCTCTCTTTTGAACCAAACACACCCTAAAAACAGGTGTAATTTTTTTTTAATGAATTTTAAAAATGTTGAAATTATTAAGCCGGACGTCACGACTGAAGTTCGAATCTTACTCTTACACTTATGTGTATGAATTTATAATTATTTTATTATTTTGTCTATATATAAAAACAATATTTAATTCAATTTTATATTATTTCTTATTCACTTTAATTCTGATTCAAACATTATTGGCGCTTAATATGAGTATTTTTTAGCTCTTAATTAAAACTACAAATTTAATATTTTGTAATCTCTATATATGTAATTTGAGAGCCTTTTTTCAAAGACTTTTGTACACATGGGCATGCTTATATTGCTCCTCTTCTCATATGATTTTCACCATAAATTCACATAAGCAACATAAATAGACAGTCACCATATATGTAATATACTAGAATAACTTACCCGTGCAATGCACGGGTTAATTTTTACTTATAAAAATATAATTTATTTTTAATTATGATATTATTTTTTTGAAAATATTTTAATAATAAATAAATTTAAATGTATATTTTTTGTGTTGATAATAAACTTAAATGTACATCTGGTTATTCTATTTTTAATGGTATATCAAATATTTATTGTGTTAATCATCTGGTTCTTATGAAAAATAAATGATTCACCAATATGCTCCCGTGCAATTGCATAATTTGATTGGTTATAATTTTTTTGCAATAGTCCCATATAAACATAACTGGTAAGAGACATGACATTTAGTCGTGTAAGTAGATCAGAAAAAGCGATTAAAGACAATTCAAACCATACACAAAAAAAAGAATTGGTTCGGTTAAAAGTCGAGGTAGTTTGATTCGATTTTTTTTGTTTCAAAAAATCAATGAACCGAACCAGCGGCTTTAATTACCCATTTTAATCTTGTTCTTTATAAATTTTCCTATCCCGTCTCATCTCCATTTCTTTTAATCATTTAAAATTAATATATTGTATTTTTTTACAATTAATGAATATTTTTTTTCTTTTAAAAATAATGAATATATTGTTTTAAATCTATATATTTTCGTGTAAAAATTCTATCAAAACTTCGTGTAAAATATTCATTCCTCGTGTGATGTAAAATAATTGTGTACCCCGCCTCATCTCCATTTCTTTTAATCATTTAAAATTAGAATAATTTGTATTTTTTTACAATTAATGAATATATTGTTTTCTTTTTGAAATAATTAATGTATTGTTTTAAATCTATATATTTTCGTGTAAAAATTCTATCAAAACTTCGTGCAAAATATTCATTCCCCGTGTGATGTAAAATAAGTGTGTACAATTTTTATTTCCCGTGAGTTGCAAAATAAATTTTTCATTTGGATATTAATATATTATTTCAGGTGATCACTTTTATAAGCAAATTTTTTCATTTAGAAATTTTCATGTACAATTTTATTGGTACCCGCATATTCTTCTTCTACTTTTCTTTTAAGAATAACATGCATTTTTTTAGTAATGGATAACCTACATTTTGTCATGAGAATGTCTTATAATCTGGATATCGATTTGCATATACCCTCACAATTAAGCACATAGTATTAGAGGTGGGGAATGAGATTCATCAAAGCAAATGGACTAAGGTATTTGGAAATAAAATCATATGAAAATAAGCATTCGATTAATGTTTTGTTAAAAAATTATTTGCCATTGAAAAACATGGTTTTTTTTAAACATCATTCTTTATCAATGGAAGGAGTAAAAGTTATATTGTCGTGTCGATTGACAGACAATGTGAGTTTAGAGAGAAGTGGTATAAAAATTTGACACAATATAAGAATGAGTGGGAATTTAATCATCACCATTAACTAATATTAAAATTAAAGGCTAACATTTGGAGTAACTCATAAGAATTATTCTTGGAGTCAATAGATCCCTCCTATATATATATAAACTTGTCAAAAAACATTAGAGTAAAAAAATTCAACATAAGAACTATACTTTTGCTTGCTGTACAAAAGAAATAATTTATCAAGAATACACTTACAAATAAACTTAAATAAAAATACACACTACAAAATATAAAAATTAAAATAATTAAATCCAAAAGAAGAGCTTTCCAATAAGTGTACATATGATTATGTAAAAAATAATGTGTACGTATGAGTTAATTGACAAAATTTATATACATTACTTTCAAAGCACCTTCAACTTGACAAATATTCTATTGCATTTTGAATTGTCCCCCGGGAATTTATAAAGGAGGTCACATAAATTATTATCTTAATTAATATTTGGCAACAAATGTTATCTAGTTTAGAGTGCACTAAACAACATATTATAGTGAAATTTATAAATTTGTCTTCTCATAACTACTTTTCCGATTAACTACATATAAATAATATTTCGCTAAAAAACATCAACATAGAAGGTATTCCGTTACAAAATCATTCATCAATAATTGTTGTTTTCGACCCCATGTCACATCTTAAAGTGTTCTTGATATTGAAAAGACACTTAAAAATCTTCTCTCCATAGCTTTTATTACAATCATATTTCTGAAAAAATAGAAGAGAGAATCAGTAAAAGATAAAAGAAAATAGAATAAAAAAAAAGTTGAAGAAAAGTAAAGTAAACAAATATGAATTACAAAAGAGTAAATAAATAGAAATCGAAATAGCAAAAATGGTGAAAGAATATTGATATATTGATATTGAAATATTGTGAGTGAAGATGGTTGAAAGAAAAGACAATATTTATAATAAAAACTACACAATCAATTCATAATGAATTTTTTTTTCTAATTAATAGCATTAATATGACCAGATTTTGTGTGCAATTTTGTGTGCAATTTTATTCTCAATAATAAGGGAATATAGGAATATGCTTTTGACCAGATTTTATAGCATTCATAATTTCATATGACCAGATTTTATGTGCAATTTTAAAATTATAACATCAATATGTTTAAAAAAAATCTAATAATATTTATAGAGAAAATTCAATTGACAAAAAAATAATTTAATTTAAAATTTGATATGACATCCCTTTTCATAGAGAGTGGATTCTCTCAAAAAAAAAAAAAAATTCCTCAATTGTCTTAATTGTTAAATTGTCATCATTAAATTTACTTTTTTACTTTTTCTTTTCTCTCTCTCTCTTCTTCCAAATCAATGGTTTGGAAAAAAATTATCCTAAAGTGATTTGAGAGGATCTCTTCAATTGATAGTATGTGCAATAGATTTGCATATAGTAAAATCAAATTAATATATGGTTTTAAATTATTAGAGGGATTCGTAAATATAAAATAATATAGATATAGATATAGATATAGAATATAGATATACGGTTTTAAATTATTCCCAATATACATTTTTTCAAAATGCAATATAATCAATATATGGTTTTAAATTATTTCCAATATACATTTTTTTGGTAAAATATATATAGATGTATTTTCGAAATTATTCCCAATATACGGTTTTAAATTATTCCCAATATACATTTTTTCAAAAATGAAATATAATATATGGTTTTTCAAAAATGCAATATAATATGTTAAGACTTTAAAAATTAAAAATAATATTAATTGTTAGTCATTAATGTCAATCATTAATATTATTGTAAAAGTTTTCATAAAAATTTCTTAGAGGGATTCGTAAATATAAAATAATATAGATATAGATTTTTTCAAAATGCAATATAATCAATATATGGTTTTAAATTATTTCCAATATACATTTTTTTGGTAAAATATATATAGATGTATTTTCGAAATTATTCCCAATATACGGTTTTAAATTATTCCCAATATACATTTTTTCAAAAATGAAATATAATATATGGTTTTTCAAAAATGCAATATAATATGTTAAGACTTTAAAAATTAAAAATAATATTAATTGTTAGTCATTAATGTCAATCATTAATATTATTGTAAAAGTTTTCATAAAAATTTCTTAGAGGGATTCGTAAATATAAAATAATATAGATATAGATTTAATGCATATTTGACTAATACAATTATTTAAAAGAAAACAATTAATGTTTATTTTCAAATGATTATTTATACACAGTTTTAAATTATTTTCTACTAATTGCATGAAGATATTCATATAGAGAGCAGTTGTATCAATCTTCATCCCATGTAAGTCATTTAGTTTTCATATGAAGTAAAAAAAAAAAATTATATGTTTTAATTTGTGTATGTATATGTATTTCTCTATAATTATTTATTCTAATGTTTGAGATGTTGATTTGCAGAACTCATTTACCTAGCTATATTTGCTAGCTTTATGTTTTAAAATAATTTGCATAAAAAAAATGTATATTAGTTCTTTAAAGGTTTGTATATATATGTAAATTATAACATCTCAAATTTTATTTTCATAGGTGCTATTCCATACTAGGTTTTTGAAGGTTTGTATATGTATGTGTATTATCATTATAATTACTTTGACCCTTTTATGTTAAAAATAAAAAGTCTTTACAAATTTTTTTTCTCACAAAACAATTTTAATTAGTATATATCTTTTAATGTAAATTATTTATTCTAATGTTTGAGATATTGATTTTTCCGAGCCCATTTACCTAGCTAATATTTGCTAGCTTTGTGTTTTAGAATACTTTGCTTCAAAAAAAAATGTTTTAGAATAGTCATAAACCATCTTTCTTTTTCTTTTTGGATACATAATAAATTCATTTTCTATTTGTCTTATATTTTCTCTATATTTATTGATTTAAGGAACAAATATTACTTAGGTTCGGATCACTAACCAAGATCTAGACAGTCAGATGTCTCATCAAAACGAATGAGATTGTAACGTGAAGTTTATTTATTTTTGTTGATCATATGATAATATTTAATTATGTATTTATATTTTATTATTTTACTTAATCTAAAATGTTATATGTAGCACGATCCATGCATCTCTTATTGTAATTAGATGTTTTCAGTGTCTCACTTTTTTATAACATTTGATGTTCTATTCTAATTGCATCCATATTTGATGCACCAAAAAAAATTAAGAATTTGTTCGATCCCATGAATCTTTAGGAGTTTGTTTCCCATAAAAAGAAAAAAATACATTTTTTTACGGGAATAAAATATACCTATTATATAAAAGGAAGTGAATTATATACCATTAATTCAATGACATTTATATTTGGAAAAAGCTATTTCTCACGAATACTATTAGCCCGAAAGCATCACGACCAAAGATTTTTGTTTGCATTTAAGTCTCTAATATGTATCAGACCATACATGTATTCTGAGAAAGGAAAGATCTAACGGTAATAAACTATTCGTGATGTATTCGTGAAGTGTGATTCGCGATAAATAGCAAAGCTCTTTATATTTATATTTATCATAATTGCGTAAATGAAAATGGAAAATTTTCATAACATGGAAATCTTAATTAGTTAATTTTTATTATAATAACTTATTAGTATGAGATTAAATTGAATTCTTTAATTTTACTCCATTTTTTCAACGGCGATGCTATTTATAACAATAGTCACGAATGGCTCACAATTAGCCTTTAACCAATAAAATTCATTCTTGACCGTAAAACAGGAGGATTGAATAAAACGGTTGCAGAGCTTTTTCTTACTTTTTGGCCAATATCGATTGCAAATATTTATTTTTATTTTTTCGTGATATCTTTGTGACTCATTTTATCGTGATAAGTAGTAGCATTTTCTTTTTTTCAATGATTATAAATTTAATTAATTTTATAATGAAAATATTTTTACAAATATAGTAGGATTTTTTAAATTATTAGAACACCCATGTAACCAAAAAATATATTATTAGAACACCCACACAATTGTGGGTATTTACTCATTTAACACCAAGCTAATAACACACTAACATTTTTTTTTAAAAAAAATATAATAAATTCAAGTGCTCAATAAATAGGAAGCTTATAGAATCTTTTTTAAAATTTAATGTATATTTGTTTATTGAGGAATTTTTATATAAAGATATTATTTTTTATCTAGATCTATTTTAGAGAAATATAATAATTTATGTAAATATTAGTCGAAAAAGTGATTATAAAAATATGAGCTCAAATCTCTCTATATTTTAGTAAAAAAAAAATATCTCTATATTATATTGTTTGGTGTACTCTATAAAATAGACAATATTTGTAGATATAATTGAAATCCCTTATGTGTACATATTTTATATATTTTTTTCTGTACAATGTAAGTCTGTTGCTATTATTTTGAATTTCATAACTAATAATCATGATTATAGATTCATTTAAATATTTTATACTCATTTAGAAAATTTATGTTGTATTTTGTCATGTGAAAAAATACAAATAACACAAGAAATATGCATTGTGCTTTTGATCCATGTTTCAGTTATCTCATAAAATCATTGTTTGTTATGTTTAGTCACTATATTAATACAGATTTATTCAAGAATCTATATTTTTACTCAAATTAATACAAAGCTATTTTTTTTTGTAGTTTTTACATGGGACATATACATTTGTACTCATGTATTAATACAGAGACTTTTATTTTTTTTTTGGGTAGTTTTGATGAAATCTATAATTTACTCATACGACGATTATTTTTTATTTAAACGAGAACTTATATTTTTATTCATAGATTAATACAAGATCTATTTTATTTTTGTAAGTTATATTGTAGTTTATATTTCTACTCATATTAATATGCATACCTTTTTTTTTTAATTTCTACGAGATTTATTTTTCTACTCATACATCAATAGGGAGACCTATTTTTTTTTATTAAAAATGTCTATGGATACATATATTTCTACTCACATATTAATACAAAAGACTTTTTTTTTTTTGCAATTTATACGAGAACTTTACGGAATCTATATTTTTACTCAGATTAATATATGAGAACTATTTTTTTTAATTACTACATAAACATATATTTATTTTCATATATTAATACGAGATCTATTTTATTTTTTGTAATTTATGTTACTATAGTTTATGTTCCTACTCATATATTAATACAATTTTTTTTTTTTTTTATATTTCTACGTGACCTGTATTTCAACTCATACATCAATACGGGGGCCTATTTTTTATTGTAATTTCTACGAGATCATATATTTTTACTTATGTGTTAACACATATGACTTAATTTTATAATACAAAGAAATATTTATTTTATAATTTTCAACGGGAACCTGTAGTATTTCTGCTTAAATATTATCACGAGAATCTTTTTTTTTTGTTATTCATATTGTAGTCTATATTTTTACTTATATATTGATACACATACATTTTTTTGTAATTCATATTCACCTCGAAGTTTTTTTACAAAACCTCAAAGTCTCTTCCACATATCTTATAAAGAAATTATTTTCTACTAACTTTATAATTCTTTTAATGGAGAATAAGAACTATAGAAATCTTACCTAAGAAAATCTATAACACTATAAATAAATTTTACGGTTAGTTTTTATCACATAATGTTATTTTAATTATTAGATTATATAAGATAGTAAATATTTGTGTAGTTGTCATTAATATCTTCCATTAGCAATTAACATTTTAATTTTCGAGTTTAAAGTAATAAAATATATTATTTATTAGTCAATAAATCTACAAACGCTATTTTACCCGTGCTTGGCACGGGTCTGGATACTAGTTATTTTAAAATTATAATTACAAAGTTGAATCATGTGGTAGTACTATGAATTCTCATCAATGTAAATTTTTTTTACACCATTTTTTAGAAATTCATATCTTAATTTTGTTTTATCTTTTGACTACAAAGAATTCAAATCTTAATTCATTGTAAAAAATACAATTAACAATCTATCATAATTACAAACTTGGGAAAAATTAGGGAAAAAAAAAACTTAGGAAAAATTAATAGTTAACAAAATTTAAATATCTAAAATATATTAACCGAGTAATATACCATATAGTTGTATCTTGGTTAATTGTTTATCAATTGTTTACTTTTCATACTTTGGAATTTTACCCTGCCGAACAATTTTATTGGTCCAATTTTAATTTTTGAATCTTATAGTCTTACGACTTTAGTAATTTAAAATTTAAAATATTTTAAAAAGAATACATCCCTACGTTGTGTTGAACTACTCATTTGCGGTTAAAAGTGTTTGAACAATGAATATTTGCGTTGGACCCTCCAATCATTGCAAAGGATCTAAAAGAAATTCTAATATAGACATAAACACAAATGACATCTGTTAGACACACTCACACAAATAAAAAAAATGATGTTAAGTCTTTCTCTAGGATCCAAATCCCTCTTACAACATATGAACATCTAGCAGCAACATTAAACACATCTTAGAGTGTTCTCCATGAAAATATTGACCTCTTATTGAACAATTAAATTGCAATAAAAATTGGTTAATTAATCTCTTATCAATCATTTATTTTAAAATAATAAATCAACAGTTGATAACAAAAGAACTAGTGCACCATTTTTTAATGAGATACACGTTAAACTGGGTCGATCGATGAGCTCGTGTGAATGAATGCCCCGGATCAACTCATACATGAATCAAGTAAATAATTCTGGTAACTTGCTTATGAATTGAATTCTCTTTTAAAAACAGAGAAACCTATCAACAGCTAATAGAATGCATAACAAAAATGAAATAACATAAGTCTCTATACATTATTTCACCTAAATCTCGAGCGAACGTTGTCATACATTTGAGTAACCAACATCAGTCTTGGATCATCTTGAGGAATTTGACGATCCTGCAATTCCACACACATAGCAGTGAGCATCAAGGGTATAAATAATCCAATTGTAGGATAGCTAGATCAGATGATATGTGACTAGTAGATATCCTTTTTATTAATCAATCTACTAAGAGGACAATAATTAGTGAACTACATGTTGAACCTAAATAATGGATGAAATGTGGACATACAAAGTGCAATCCGTTTAACAGTGGTGAAAATTGATTTTGATTGAAATGATTTTGTACGATTTGAATTAAGTTAAAAGTGAGCTTAAGAAAAAAATGATTTATGTTTGGATGCATTCGTGTGATGAAAGTGAATTGAACAATAAATTTGTGTGGAAATCATGTTTGGTTTGGAGGCAAAAACTATAAATCATAGCTTCAGGTTAGAATCAATTATGGGGGCAAAATCAATTCTAATCCAAACCCTCAAACATACCAAAATCAATTTTGGTACTTCAGAATCACTTTTGACTCTTCCAAAAGTGAATCCAAACATGCACATAGTAATTACTATCCCTCAATCAAAATAAAAGATCAATGTGTTCTACACTATAAAAAGTTTTGCAACAAATAAAAAAATAAAATCTCAAAGGACATAAAAAGCATGATGCGTTGCTGAGGTAAATAACTTACTTTCAAACCCTGGTAATATGCTTCCACTGCAGCTACCGAAGGGTATATATTACGGGCTCGCATCAAGTCCCATATGTAGTTAGCATTAGTATATCCTCCGGTCTATGAATTAAAAAAATACACACATTTAGCTCATAGGCGACATGTGTTAATTATCTCATACGAAGCACATATCAAGAGGATATAATTGGAAGAGTTTGTTTACCTTTTCACCGGCAGCCCTAAGCAAGAGCTCACTTCCGAATTTAGAATTCATGAAAAAGTTTCTTTCATTCATCCTTACCTACAATTGCAGATTTAAATTTGAAATCTTTAAACATACCAAATTAATTACAAATTAACAAAGTCGATGAAGAATCTATGATAACCTACCAGTGTGTCTTGAGAAATTTGCATTCCTTTCTCAGTGTAGCCAACCATTGCCCCCTCTGCAAGTGTCTGCAATCGTGTTGGTTTGTATATTTCATTAATCAATAAGCATTTTATACATTTTGTGAAAAAAATTAGTACTATTATTAAGTAAACATCAGTGGAGTTCAACAAGGTTCCTCCTAGAATACACATACCATGAACAGCCGTTAAAACACTAAATGCTAGAGGAGAAGTAGAAATAGGGTCTACTTAGTTTGAGAAAATGTTTTCTGTTTTAACTTTAAATTTCAAAACTATCACCTTGTTTTCATTCTATTTTCAGTTTTCAAATATTTGTAGGCAAAACAGTAAAAACAAAATGACACTTTTGTAATTAAAAATGAAAACAGAAAAAAATGAAAACAAAAAGCACTTTCTCAAACCAAACAGCCCTAAAGAGAGCAACCAGCATTTTAATTAAGCGCTTATAGCACAAGCGAGTATCATATAAATGCTTATGCATAGGCTATTTCTATAACAAAAGATAAAATAATGTCAAATATTTTCATATAAGCTGTAAGTTGTTTTCATAAGCTCTCTCAAACAGTCTGACTAGTGTTTATGCCCGTAGATAAACTCAAATAAGCCATCCAGACAGGCCCTTTGTCACATTACTGATATAAGAGAAACTATAAGCATTCAACTACAAGAATTGGTATTTATTGTACAAGAAAACTATATGTGAGAAAACTCACCACATAAAGTTCCGCAGCATTACCCTTTCCTAAATTTATAAAGTCTTCAAAGTATTGAAGACCACGGTCAATCTCTCCAGCATGACAATAGCACCTGCATAATAATGGTAATCATATTTAAAACTGAAATTTGTATATAATGGCCAACAAAAACAGTTGAAACAGCAGTAAGAAATGAGGACTGGGTCTAGAACCAAAAAAGTTCAAAATGCAAACATATTTCCTTACTTCACCGCAACCAAGTTGAACAAACTAAATGAAGAACATCTAGAAGTTGTTCATACAATGACTAGATACTTGAAGATGATACTGGGCAAAGGGATATTCTTTCAAAAGGGTGAAACTAAGGGGATTGAAATCTACTCATTTCAGATTGCAGATCAACTACTGGGTATTGTACTTATATCATGTGGAGAGAAACTAGGTAACATTGCACAGATAGTCTAACCAAATCTCTCCCTAGAATGAAGTTTGAAGATTTAAAGTCCAAGATGGAAATGATTAACATCTATTAATCAGCTTGAGAGGGAGTGTAATAATACCAATACCTAATTTTTAGAGACCTGTTTTTACTATGATATATCATCCCCTAGAGTATAGGAATCTGCTTTTGAGTAGTTATTTGAAGTTTCATTTTTTTTTCCCTCTAGTGTTAGATAAATGTTTAATAAAGAGATTAGGAAGGTTGTTCCCTAAAATCTCTCTTTCTGCAACACAGTCAACACTTTATAGTACTTTAGTATCTGAGAGTTTACAAGACTTTATGGGGTCAAATTGTCTTTTACTATGCTATAAGAGGAGTACTAGTGACATACAATCAAAGACACACTCCTACCTATTGGTTCAAATTCATAAAGATCCCATTAAATCATTTGGATCATATATAAATTTGGTGAGACTAATGAATTGCAACCAATAGAAGGGATTGTGTTAGGAAGTGTGTTAGAGAATATGTTGCTAGCATCTCAAATAACTTGCTCCAAAAAAACTTTTTGTATGAAAATTATTCTTGATATAGCAAAGAAGTATTTTCTATTAATTTTGAGTTTTGACAAGTATTTCCATTACATTTCCATTTCTTTTGTAACTACACGGTTGCCTTGTTTCCTAGGTGCCACAAAATCGACTATAAAACTATAAAAGATTTTTGGCATTGCACCATACACCATTGGCAACACACATGTTAAACCCTAGACGATGGCATGCAACAAAAGAGAAGCAATTAATCAATGCACTAGTTATTGATATAATTAGTGTCTAACTTGAAGCAAGTGTAAATTCCAGCTTCGTGAATCTACATTTACATATTACCATAAAGCTATTACAGGCTATCTAAATAGTACAAGAGAAATTAATAATCAATTATAATTAATTACCTAATCACTTGCATAACAATATAGATATCAGGAGTTTTCTTCTCCTTGCTCAGCATTTCAAGAAGTTCATCCGTCAACTGCCGAAATTAGACATCAACCGTACAAATTTTAAAAGACAATTTAAAACCAAAAAAGAAAAGGCATTAACCATAGAAACAATTGATGTGCGATGTCATCACAAACCAGAAATATAGAGCTATTATAGGAAATGTTAATTTTTCAATCTGGATTCTATTTAAGTTTAACCACCATATACATATGTCGCATTTGATATATAAATAAACAAATCTGCAAAATGGGCTTAAACCTGATCAAAATTCAACAAAGGGGCAACAACTGCTCATACGAAAAAACACAAATTTTAAATCAGATAATTGAATGTGATTCAATAAAAAAAAGCAAATTGTGCTTCACCAATAATAACTAAACTGGCTAGAAAAGAAAACAGAAACCAGAAATTGCTCATTTTATTTTTTCCCCTACTGGAAATACAAAAATAAAATGATCGAATTCAAATTTTGAGCTTTAAATTATTAGCCCCAAGTAAAAGTGGGTCCAAGTTCTACAATTTAATGTTTTATCTTCAACAAACTAAAACCATCACACGTGCTATAAAGCCTAACGTAGAAGAAATGTGTAGTTTGCTAATTGAGATTATTACTCCATAGAAACTAGAAAGCATAAAAAATGAACAACTAGAACCTTTAATTTATATCACTATAATTTATTTAATCGCTTTTTACTGGTCAGCACAGAGTGTAATCATAATCATAAAAGGAGTATTTTTTTTTGGATAGGCAAATGTTAGTAAAAGCATAAAAAATGAACAATTAGATCCTTTAATTTATATCACTGTAAATTTTTTTTGGATAGGCAAAAGTTTGTAATTAGTTGTTAGGTTAGTATTTTCTCCTTTACCAGGGTTTGAACCCGGGTTCACCAACTCCTTCAACCCTTGGCTCAAACCAGTTGAGCAATCCAACCCCCCCCCCTCCCAAATAGAAGAATAGTCAGAAGGGCTGCTATTAAAAGGAAGAGTGACAAGTAACATTGTGGTTTAATAAAATATCTCGAAGTCGCGGTTGAATGATTTCAAGCCACACAAACAGGCAGCATCAGAATAAGAACTTAAAAACTTGAAAGAATCCAGTGTTGTCAACCGCAGATTGCAGAAAATAACGCTATGTTCAAATTCCGCTATGCTGAAGTGCTGTTTGAGAGCACTTAATACTAAATTGCATATTGCAGAACAATTGCAGTTTTTTAAAATTCCACAACACTATAACACTGTAGTGCTGCAAGAACCATTTAACAATATCATCACATAGCACTTCATACCTTAACATTCTTTAAGTCCGCAGCAGCGTGAAATGCAGTATGATAAGCTGTAAATTGCCTGTTCAAGAATCCTCCACGCCTATTAACGTAATCTGCTGTTGGTAAGTTATATAACTCCTCGTCAGAAACACCCATCATCACATTCTCAGCATTGGAACTGTCTGTTTCTACTGAAGTCCATATCTTCGACCTCTCCACAAACTCAATAACCTTTTTTCACAGAACAATAACTTCAAAGATTACTAGAAAATACAGCATAATACACGTCAAATAAAGAAATAGATACAGAAACTACTTTCGCATCAAAATCATCAGTAAAAGGTGTTTTGTTCTTGTGTGCAACTATAAGCCCAGCATAGCAGAACTTGTTTAATCCCAGACCAGCTGCAGTCATATCACGGACAATTGCATACCTGCAACATAAATTTGAATAATTATATGTTTTGAAAAAGACAACTTGAAATAAGAAACCCACCTACTTTACTTATCGAGATTGTAGGTAAGCAAGCTTGATTCATAGGCAATTAAGAGTAGCATCACATGACAAATTGATTTGACAAAGCTTAAGTGAAAGCATGAGAAAAAAAATCATAAGATGACACGTTACCTTTGGGTCATTCTTTTATGGTAAATTCTAATGAGTGCCCTAAGGGCTTTGTTTAGCAAGTTGAAAGAAGTTATTATGGGAACTGCTGATTTTATTACATTGAAAAAGAGATATGGTTATCTTTTCAATGATTAATTACCTTGTTTGGAAACCTTAAACAATGCCCTTAGGGCACTTGTTAACAAGACCCTTCTGTAATTAATAGTAAATAGATTAGATAATAAATTAAAGCAGCAGCAGTATAACATACACTCTGTCGGCGCGTCCTTGGGCTGCACATGCATGCAGCAAGCAGATGTAGGTTTGTACGTTTGGCTTTACTTCCATGGATTTCATCTCCTCCAAAATCTTCATTTTAAAAGACAGCAAATGAAAACATTATACATCTAAAGACGAGGAAGTAATAACCACTTCTAGTGCAGTATAACATTATAAGCTTGTCTATAAGAATTACATGGTGACAGGTACCTGAATAGCCTGATCAGAGTTCTTACATTTCCCACAAGTTGAAATTAGAAAGTTGTAAAAGGTAACCTACATCATCAATATGAGACTAGTTATTGATCTTCAAAAATAATAAAAACTGTGAAGTGGAAGTTTATACCATACTATTACTATCAAAAAGCGTAAACGGGTTATGGCATGTTACGAGAAAACAATTAAACAATGATTCTGCAATTCATGTACACATCCAATCACCTTTTCATGAATACATGCAGACAAAACAAGGCTGCCAGATAGTAAAATACAAAGTCTACATCCTCTAGTTACTTACAGCCAATTGAAGTCACATGTTTCTGACCAAAAAACAAAACAAAACAAACCACTGTATTTAGCAGGGCGTCTTGGAAAGATTATATAGAAAAAGAGAATCTCAACAACTTCGTAATACTCAAGATTATCCACAGCTGTTTCAACAAGAAAGAGAAAAGGGGTCTTAACCAAGCACACCATCAAGACATTGAACTTAATAAACAGTCTGAGTACAATTATTTTAACCATTTCTGTTTGACAGTAACAAGGAAAAAGGAGCGGAATTAGTTAAAATATGTAGACTTCAAATCACATATATCAGCAATCAACTGAAATTTCAATTTTCAGGTAATGAAGTTATTTTGTGCAAACTATCAACAAAATATGCAAAGTAAGCACTTTTTAATCATATATCAAACAGTGCACATCCAAGAACCCATATCAACAGCATAATTGAAAACGTACATGCAAAAACTTATGAAGAAAATATATAAAAAACAGTACATACATCAGGAACCAAACCGTTGGTTTTCATTTGATCCCTGAAGAAGAAAGCATCTTGCATTTTAGAGACTCTCATGCTTCCAACAGCAAGGGAATGAAAAGTATCACGGGTTGGCTTCACTCCATCAAGCATCATATCATCATACACATCCCTCAGCAAAAACATCCTACCAAGTAATCGAACAAACCCAACAATTATTATTTCTTTTAAATAAAATTGAAAAAATCGGGCGCCTCAGCTCAGATTAATCAACAAATAATAAAAATAAATAAGTAAAAGAGTAAGGCCCTGTTTGGATAAAATAACTTATTGAGCACTTATAGCATAAGCGCTTACTCCCTCCAGAATTAAATATAAGCAAAAATGACTAAATTATGCATATTAAAAAATGTAGCCGATCACATTTAATATGTGCAATCTCAATAAAAAAATATTGAGCCAATTGTCTTTGCCTAAGTTACCCTCCACGACTAAAAAATTGGTTCATTTGAAATACAAAAAGTTAAATTAAACGATAGATATTTTACAGATACTATCATGAAATAGGAAATAAGTTGTTGATATTTGCTTATATTCCATTCCAAGAAAAATATGAGTTAATTTTGCTTATAGTTCATTCCGGAGGGAGTATATTTATATGCTTACTCATAAGATATTTCTATAACAAAAGATAAAATAAAATCAAACTGTTTTGATATAAGTTTTAAGTTGTTTCCATAAACTATTCTAAACAGCTTACAGAAACAAACTGAAAAAAAAAAACTTATTGTGGTGTAATAAGCTGCTGTTTTCGTAGGCTCTCTCGAAGAGTTTCACAAGTGGTTAAGTCAATATATAAGTACAAATAAGTCACTCATCAAAATAGGTCCTAAATACTCAAACTATTCCCCAGTGAAAAACACTAAGATCTATTTGGCCACTCGGAAATGAAAATACCAATTTCATCATTAAGAATTTCAAATATGAATCAAACTAGTATTATTACATGACCCTAAAATTATATTAAAAATGACTAATTTAACTAACATCTGATATTATTTACAATCAAATTCATATTTTTCATTTCTTATGTACACATTTTTTGTAATCAAATGGAGAGAGAGAGAGAGAGAGAGAGAGAGAGAGAGAGAGAGAGAGAGAGAGAGCTTATCATTTAAGTGCTTATGTATCATTTAAGTGCTTATCATTTAAGTGCTTATGTATAAAATATTTCTTAAACCCCAATTTGATATTTTTCATTTCTGCATTTTTTTTTTATCAAATAAAAATGAAAAGAAAGAGGAACCTTCTTTGAGCATTGAGAGAACCCAATACAGTGTTGTATTCAGCGACATTGTTAGCGTAGTTTCTCTTGTAATACTCTTCTGTTGAAACATTGAAGAATCGGTGCCCCGAAACCCGACACAATAACCCATCACGCACTGCAAAACGGGTTTTACCTGAAAAAAAGAGAAGTGAGATTCTGAAAATTCAGTGATTGTATGTGAAATTGAAAATGAAATTGATGAATACCGAAGAGAGATTGAAGGAACTTCATAGTAGATTCAGTTGAGTTCCTCTTTCTTCTTCACTTTTCTGTTTCTTCGTTAAACCCTTGCGTTTTGTTTGTTACTACTCTGTTCGTTTTCTGTTGGGCCTGTTGTTGTTCCTAGCTAGGAAATTTGCTATTGAGCCCCCTACTTGCTCCCAAGCTCCCCTAAAATCCCAAAATATCCCTGAGGACTTGACCACATAATTTGTTGTCTACGCAATGAATACAAGAAAATTTGTTGCCAACATAACGAAGGCGCGTGCCTGAACAATTTAACTTGAGATTCGTTGTCAGCTTAACGAACCAATGCAATCCGTCAGTTAGGTGACGAAACACATGTTTTCGTTGTCTATCTCACGAACGCGCGTAGTTTCGTTAAATAGACAATGAAAACATGTGATATCAGAAACGAAAAAACAATTCGAAGCTCACTACAGTAAAACGATTATGAAAGGTTTTGTGGGCGATTTTGTTGTCGATTTCGATCTATGAAGCGTGGAAGTAGGGTATTTACATCAAAGGAAGCGTGGAAGTAGGGTATTTACATCAAAGGAAGCGTGGAACTTGGGTTTTGAACGTTGTGAAGATTTTGGAACGTGGGTTTTGACATTATATTTTGAACTTCGTAAGTTTTTAGTTAATTTTAGTGTTTTATTATATTTTTTAGTTTTAATTTACTGATTATATGTTGTTTTACAAACTATATTGCATGCTATAAACAAATTTGGGGAATTTAGGGTTTTGATTTGGGGAATTTTATTTGATTAAAATTATGTGTTGGATTAGGAATTTTGATTTAGGGATTTTGGTTTAGATTTTGTTATGAATATTATTAGTAGATTGTTTGATTGAAATTGAATTGTTGATTTATGATTATCTTGCAGGAATTATCGAAGAAGTAGAGTCGTGACCCATTGGAGGAATTGTCGAAGCTTAGAGTAGATTAGTTTAGTTAGTCAGTGAAGACTAAGTATTTAGAGTTGATTCCAAGCCTCCTCAACAACAAATCGACCTATATCTACTTTTGAAATTGAAATTTTAAACAGTACTAATCGTATGATCCAGCTGGTGTGGATACTATATTTGTCATATTTCGTTGTCTAGACAACGAAACTCAGCGTGTTCGTATTGTAGACAACGAAACCTTGATTTGTTGCCTGCGTTACGAAAATGTGTGCATATGCCTGAGGACGCGCGTTTAGCCACCATTATCATTCGTCTTCGTCACTTTGTCAACGAACCACTGTTTTGATCGTTGACTACACAATGAATATTTTGACCAGGGGTATTTTTATCACTTTGGGGGGCCTGGAAGCAAACATGAGGGGCCTATATAGCAATTTTCACTAGCTAGATGCTCAAGTTTGGGACAACTACACAACACTTATTACTTTTGATCTATAAGAATTTATCATTTTACCCTTTCGCTGCTTAAGTAGCAGACATTGTAAAAATGAGTAATTTTTGAAGAAAAAACAATCATAAATTTGTGTCTGTTGCTTAAGTAGCGGACATTATAAAAATATAAAGTGTGAATAGAAAACATCTTATATGAAAACACCCTACAAGAAAATTTCACATTTTTATAATATCCGCTACTTAAGTAGCGAATTCTGTGATGGATAAATCTTATCTTATACATGAGAAAAAATGTGAATGGTTTAGCCTTCTATGATGAATTTTGTTGGTTACGAAATCTAGATAGAGAATTACTTGGGCTCACATTCATAAAATTATACATTATTTAAGTATTTTAAAAAATTATACATTATGTAACTTCCCTTTCTCTATTTTTTTAAATTTTAATTTAAATGTATATATCTAAATAATGTGTCTAAATTAATGGTGTCCTCTGTTGTTGAGTTTGAAAATTAGCCAATAATTTAGCTAGTAGCTCTCAACAATGATTTTCACTTCTTTTCTATGACGCCAAAATGTCCATCATAGATTACATAACTCATCCAAAGAGTCCTTCACACACATTGTTGGGATTTCGAGAACTAATAAACTACTAAAAACACAGATAAATAAAATGCAAAAATTAAGACAAATGATAAATTGTGAGTAAAGATGATTGTATAGCTGATTGTGTGTCAAAATGATTTTTACAATAAATATTAATAAACATGAGTGACAGACCATGTTTATTAAATACTATAAACATTGTGGCCCGCTAAATCTAACCTAAAATGTATGCTTGTGACTGTTATAATGTTCTTGTTTGGATATATGTTTCCAAGCCATAAACGTGCTTTTATATTGTTCAAACGTGAGTCTCCCTTTTTCAAAATCGATTATGGGTGAAGCTGCTATGTGTAGCTTTTGCGTTTGCCAAAATCAATTTTAGAGAAGTCACATGACACTTTCCAACTTTATGCTCTATGCTGTGGTTTTAATGTTGTGTGCTACAGTTCCAATGTCTAAAGAGGTTAACTAGAGAAGATAAAAATGATTTGTGCCTTTTTCATTTAACTATTAAAAATAAATTGTTCAGATCCATTGTATTTGGCAAATTTTATTTGATAAATAAATTAGAGATAATGGAGGAAAAACGTCACAAATATATCAACCCATCATTTTTTTAAAGGAAAAATCAACCCATCATACATATACATTTTTTAACAACCTATAAATATTTCTATCAAAAAATTTCTACTAATAATTAAATTTAATCCTTTAAAAAAATTAAAATTTAATAATGTAAAATAAATTTCAATAATTATATAAAATATAAATGAAATATAAATTTAAATACATATATTAACTTAAAATCAATGTGTAAGCCCATTTTCGTAATTATACATTGAAAATCAATTTTTATTCAAACCATCTAAACAACATAAAATATTGAGAATCAATTTTACATTAATATATCTAAATATAAATCAATTCTGTTCAACTCACTTTTAACCAAAATCAATTATGCAGCCTACCAAACTCAATTCTGTCAAAATCAATTATTCCTACAGCAGAACCAAACATATACAATATTGTTTAAGTTAGAGATCAATTTAAATAATCATAATTGAGAGTTTAATTTTGAACTTAATCTAAATTTGGGAATTTTAATTTAGAAAATTAAGTGTTACAAATTTTAATAAAAAAATCATGAGAATACAAATAATATATTGCAAATTTAAATTAAAAATAAAATAAGTTTTAAATATTAGGTAAGCAATACACAATTGGTTTTTCATCATTATCATATATAATATTACGACTCTTAGAATTATGCATATCAATCACTAGTTAACTACATGCATGAAACCACCAATATATTATGAAGTTTATTTTTTTTCTCAAAAAAATAATATAATTTTGAATATTAATAAATCATACACAATTGATTTTTTTTCTCATTCTTACATATTAAATGTGATTCTTGAAGTCATGAATATCAATCACTCGGAACACCACCAATCAATACATGTATAGCACCACAAATATATTTCTAAAATAATTTATTCTTCTTGCTTCTTTGTTTGTTAAACTACTATCTTGAAGTCACACATGTCATATGTTAATTAATATATGTGTTAATAGCGTTATAAATAGTGAATTCTAAACTCTTATTATATTTATGTATCTATTATTTATCTAATAATTGATTTCATTTCAATAATCAAATAAAGTTTAGTAAGATTCCATTATTTGTTAGACAAATTATAAATCCCAGCATTCACTACTTTAAACTTAGATAAGAAACATAAAAACATTAATTAATTCTTTGATATCTTATTTTTCTTTTCATAATTAATTATTTAATCTCTTATTTTTCTTCATATATTCTTTTGTAGTGTCATATTTTTCTTTTTTTTCATAATTTTGAACACAAGAGTGAAAATAAAAGATACTTGTGCAAGTTCACATTAACTTGCTAATGCAAAATCTATCATAATAATAGACACATGTAGTCCTTAACTTATTCTAGATGATAATTTGGTCTTTTATTTGTTTTTCGTGTTATTTTGATCGTTCATTTATGTTTTTATATGATTTTTTAAACTTCAAATTTATGATTTTCTTTTGAGGCATGATCATAACATATATTTATGACTGAGATTGCGCAAAGAAAGAAAATAATAGATTTGAAATTTGAAATTCATATTCAAACATGAAAAAATAATTTATTTTCCGTGAAAAAAAAGATAAATAACTAAATTGTATATAGATATTATAAAAATAAAAAATTTGAGAAAAACACACCCATTATACATGAAATTTTTTAGATTTTACATCATTCACTACTTAATTAATGAGCACAGTTTGCTACATAACTGGTGATTCTCGTGCGTCCTGCTAATTTTTATTTTGACTCTGCTGCTATTTAAGTAGTAGATAGATATTATGAAAATGAAAAATTTGGGAAAAACATACCCATCATGAAGTTTTTGAGATTTTACATCATTCGCTACTTAATTAATTAACATTGTTTGCATCTTAACTAGTTGACACCTTATGTACATCAAAATTTTCAAAATTTTACATTATTCTCTATTTAAGTGGAGAATTGTGTTAACCGTTTAACTAGCTAACAACCTAACACCCCCTATACATGAAACTTCATGATTTTACACGTCCATCTTTTAGAATGTGCATGCAACCAATTTTCCCCGATACAAATTTGTATTCATTATTTATTTATTTATTTTTTCATATATTGATATTCCTATGGATATTTCTCAAGATTATTGAGCCTTTTCACATAAAATTTCCTGTTGATATTGCCTGAAAGATGTAACTCGTAAGATGAAAATTTCATGCGGAAGAGATGCTAGCTAGTTAAGTAGTTAACGCATTTTTCTACTTAAATAGAGAAGAGTGTAAAATCCTAAAAATTTCATGCATATGAGATGTCGGCTACTGCGTTCGGTAGTTAAGTAGTGGAAGATGTAACGTTTTGAAAATTTTCATGTATGTGGGGTGTCAACTAGTTATATGGTGAATTATGTTCGCAAGTTAAGTGGCGGAAGAGGTATTTTGGAGATTTTAACGGGCGCGAGAGAAAAATAAGGGGGCGCAAAAAGAATCTTTCTTTTTTTCATTCACTCTTTCGTTCAGAACGTAGTTCTAATCAATTGGATTCGGAATTCGGAATCTGTTCTATGAACCGATCCTTTATACACACCAATTATTACCCATTGTACTTCGCTTCTTCTAAATTCATAGAAAACTACTTCGATTTTTAACGATTTGTATCTTTTAAACTCTTTAAAAAAAATTACAAGATTTAAACATATATAAATACATACAGAAAATTGCTTAGATGATTACTATTTAAAGTTTCAATTCATGTTTAATTCTTTTTTCTTCAAATTGATCCTTTTTAAGTATCTAAAGATGAAAATAATTTTAACTTACTCCAAATTGACTTCAAGAGTAAGATTTATAACTTACTCCAAATCTTGACCTTTAATTTTAATATTAATTAATGGTTAAGATTGGTTGATAATAATTGCTAGGATGAGACAAATTTATTTGCTACACTAGAATACTATGATTGTCCAAACATACTTCAAATAAACTTAATGAATTAACTATTGTCATCAAATCAACTATTCCCTCCCTTCATTAATTTTTTTTATGTATAAAATATTTGGCAAAAATTAAAATACAATTTACAAATGATTGAAAAAGAACACAAAATAGTTACTTCTTTTTTTTTTACGCATTAAATAATAAGCAAAAATTAAAATACAAATTACTGAAAAAGAATACCAAATAATTACTTGACTACCAAAAATAAAATAATAATTGGTCTTGACAAAAAAAATCAATGAAGGGATTTTGCTTTAGATGTGTAAATTTCTCGTGAGAATATTTTAGCAGGTTCTCCCGATGGTGGCGAAGAATTAAATAGTGAATTTTGTATTGCGACGGATTTTTTTTCTTTTCGGCAAATGAATTATTTTTTTTGTCAAGGACAAATATATATTTGTATTTTTTTTTTTTGGGTTTACAATGAGATGAGGATCGAACTCAGAATCTATAACATACTACCCAAATCCCTCACCACTAGACCAAACCTAGTGACTTTATATATTTGTATTTTGATCCCATGAAATTATTTTTTGGTCAAGATCAATTATTTGTTTTTTTAGTACAAACCAATTAATTGTTTTTAATTAACAAACCATTTATATTTTAATTTTTCTAAATTTTTCCCGTAAATAAATATGCAAGATAGGTGTGTGTAAAAAAAATATATATGCAAGAAAGAGAGAGAGAGAGAGAGAGAGAGAGAGAGAGAGAGAGAGAGAGAGAGAGAAATTTTTGTTTAGCCAATTGACCATAATTAATTCATGCTATTATATTTATAGTATAATTTGATAATCATCACCACCAAAAAAAAATTAGACACCACCAAAAAAAATATTTTGATAATCATAATTTTCCAATGTAATAAACAAATTAGTCTCATCATAGTAATTATTTACAATCAATCCTAACCATTAATTGATTTTAAAATTAAAGGTTAAGATTTGGAGTAAGTTATAAAACTTACTCTTGGAGTCAATATATCCCTTCTCTTCTTTAACACTTGAAAGACTAACTTCAGATATTTTAATTAATACTTAAAAAACCAACTTTTTTATTAAAAATAAAAAGACAATCTTGAAATAAAACAGAAAAGGAGTGTTAAAATGTTTTTATACTATTTAATACAATAACATTTTTATACTTATTGAAGATTCCACTTGGAAAAAACACAAGTTTAATTAAATTAAGTTAAAAGACCTCTAAAGTGATTTTTTCAAAAATAAAAAAAGAAAATAAATTAAAGGCTGAAACCACTTGATGCTAAAACTGATTCCCGAATCAGATTAAGCGGTTTAATGGGCTGAATATCAGCTGTGAAAACAAAAAAAAAAATAAAAAATTTCCAGTAGAATTATAAAATAGTTATTGACTTCAATACAACCCACCAGAAGGAAAAAACACATTTAGCATCGTCAAGCACTAAATTATAATGCCACCAGTTTAATAACCATTGGAATTACGAAGATGCTCCGAAGAAAAATTGCCATCAGTCCTGTTTCTCATAAGCCTCAGACAAATCGTAAGGAAATTAACTTATTTTATTTAATAATATATGTATTAATATACAATAGTAGTTTTACAAAATATTATAAAACTTCTCTGTAATTCATAAGAAGCGATGTTTTTAACATTTATATTTAGAATGGCCAATCAAAGATTGAACTATTCATATTTTAAGCTCGAACTTCATTTAAAAACAATTAAAATCCGACCTTAAAATTTAGACCGTCTGACAAAATGATCCAGATGCGCTATCTACATGCAGTCACCCTGCACCAAATCCAAGTCCATTCTTCTAGTCTAAAATTCGGAAATCCCTTTCCTTGTACTCCAAAGTCACCTTAAAGCCACCAATAATACAAAGAAGAAAAATACTTTGGTGGTCACAAGACTCACAACCATTTATTCACATAAAATCATTTAAGGAAAATGCTAACTAATACTAAATAAGGTATGAATGTATTGGAACTTGTATAATTTATTTTTTGTAAGTAAAATAAAAAGCTCTTTTCAATATAAAAATTACTTCTTTTAATATCCTTAACTAATGCCCTAAAAGTACTGGTTAACATGACCCATCATTTAATTATATGAAAAATGTGTGTGTACACTCAAATAGTGTGACCAAATAATTGTGACGATACAAAACTTGCTCTACAAATCAAACCAAAATCATTAAATGGGAAACCATTGCTGTACAAGTACAACCCTAAGCTAGGTTGTCAAACCATTATTGTCAGAAACCAAAATGAATGGGAAAAAAATCAAGGAATGGTTACAAATTTTTTTTGGAAGCAACTTATACATACAGAAATACCACATGTTTCACTGTAGAAACAAAGATTTGATCTAATGTTTTATACAACCACATAAAAAAATTCAAAGAATACAAACAATAAATACTTCCAATAAAAGATGCTGCTCAATAAAGCTTTATTCTGGTGTTAATAGGGCTCCTACAGATGGGACACGTCTGAAGATCTTGTCCACATTCACAACATGTCTGTCATATAACAAAGAAATCATAAGCATTCTCCTTCAGAAATATGAGATGAAAATGAAAATAGAATGTATATACCTAAATTGGTCCCATGTAAAAAAAAAGAAGACCAAGACCTATTTTATTTTATCTTAGAATAGAAGAAACCATCAATTTGGTCACTAAACTATCAATCTCTTTTCAATTTAGCCCTGAACTAACAAAATATGCCAAATAGTCCCTAAACTATCATTAATACATCAATTTAGTCCCTCAACTTTTAAAAAAGCATGAAAGAAAATGATAGTTCAGGGACCAAATTGATGGATTATTAATAGTTCAAGGACCGCTTAGTATATTTTTATAGTTTATGGACCAAATTGGAGAGAGATTGATAGTTCAGGGACTAAATTGAAGGTTTATTCCTTAGAATATGAACGTGGACCAAGTAAAAATGATCATAAAAAGGATTATTTTGATCCAAATCTGAGATTCTAATGAACCAAATTAGTATTGTTCATTGTTCATGAACAAATAGGTGTCTGTTTTTTTTGTAGGGTACCAATTTGGACAGTTCGCAAGAAAATATCGCTTTTACCTGATGCCCACATCCAAAGGCCATGTCTTTTGAATTGCTTAAACATATAGGACAAAGCTGCACAAGACCAATTTAATTTGTTAATTTTACAGTTTGGATATCTTTAAAAATATATAAATAACATGAACTATTTTCAAACTCAATCCCAATATTAGACGTATGAAATGAACAACAAGCAACCAGACAATAACATTAAATATAAAATGAGAAAATGAGACCATAAAAATATGCAGCACATGTAATTGATGCCATTTATATGCTTTGTTAGGGAGTAATCTAATTACTCAACTGAGGCATGTGATGTGAAGATAACCCCCAAAAACTATATGGAAAAATAAACAACAGACTGTACATTCATATAATTCAAGCAATTTCCTGTAACGTTCATGTTTGCACTCATAAAACCCGATCAAGAACATGGCACATTTTTATTAGAAGTACTTTGTAGTTTGTAGGTTGTACCTGATTTTCATAAGTAGAACTTGGAGCAGACGGAACTGTGCCAACTTGTTTGCTGTCGTCAGGATAAGAAGGTGCACTCCGCTCAAAACTAGGAGCATAAGGTTTCGAACTTGAAGTGCCAAACGATGCTGAACCATAAGGTTTTGAAGTGCCCGAAGATGCTGAACCATAAGAGGGTGTTGGGAGAGCAACTCTCTGAGGAGCATTGGCCTTTCGATTGCTGTTTGAGATAAATAAGCCCAAATATTAACAAATTTGTTAGAAATGAACTTAATATTTTCTTTTTGAAAAAAAAGAGAGAATAATAATGAAGATCATGAATCAAAATTTTACCCCAGTAGATCAAGCTCTATTGCAGCCTTATATTGAGAAGGAATTTCCATCAATGCTGCGAGAGCAAATGCTGCCTCTTTTCGTGAAGGAGGAATGTTCTTTGACATAATTTCTGTAAAATTCACAAACTAAAGAAGTACAAAGAGTCAGCAATGAATTCCAATTATAAATTATTTAGAACATTTTAACAAAGTATTAATTTCTGCATGCTCTTCAATATCTACCTGAAAATTATCAAAGGCCCTAGCTGGCATATTGTCATCAAATTCCTTCATCATGTCCCAAGGTCCATCTCCAACACCAACCAATATAATTGAAAGAGGAAATTTGCTGTGACAAAGCAGATAAGTAAGAACATATATTTGTAAAAATGGAACATTATTGAGAATAACCTTACAGCATAATCACCTGGCCTCAACAATGGCATCCACAGTCTTCTGCTCCTGTGGACTAAGCCTCCCATTTTCAGTGTCAATACTTCTTGTTACCTGCACAAACAATGACATGTACATATATTGCATAAGATGTTTTGAAAGCACATTAAGTCAAGAAAAGATCAATCCCAACAAACAAGCAAATAAAACTTTGGTGGGTGAAAATTTAACAATGCATTCCCTATTTGATTCAGAATAAAATACCTGGCCATCTGCAATTATCACCAAAACATGGTATTGGCCTCCACTCTGCTCAACGATTGTCATTGCCATTTCAACAATAGGTGCAAACGATGTAGGGCCTGATGTTAAAACATAAGTATGATTGGCTCAGTACTACAATATCTATAACATGAATAAGCATAATTCCCATAAGAACAACAAAATATATGTAGTAGATATATAACCTGCAAGTCGAATATTAGGAACAATTTCCCTATACCGACTCAATACTTCTTCAAATCCATTACAAATTCTTTCGTCTGGATAGAAACTGAAGACATCTTGATCATGTGTTGATGCTGCCATGATATCAGAGTAATGAGCATTAGCACATTTTAAAGCAAAAACAAAAATTATACAATTTCTGAGTTGAGAGAACTTTGAGATAAATACCATCCCCAAATCCAAAACAAGGAATCAAGTTATCCTCATCAAATGCAGCCAATGTTTTCCCAATAATGGTTATTGCCTGTTCATAGGGATTTGGACCATTCCCAATGTGATGCAAGCTTTTTCTGTTAAATGAATGCTTTCCTGAAAACAACATCAAGCTGAGTATATATTTCACAACAATATAATGCATAAATTTAAATCGTAGCGTAGAAAACTATAAATATATAAATATGGCCTAACCTGTCCACTCATTGCTCTTGGTGAAATCAATTCCAAGAATAAGATTGGAAGACTCAAGGCCTGCACGTGCAAGAGCCTCAGTCACCTGTAATGAGATATATTATAAGTATAAAAGAAATACTAGAATGTTAAGAACTGAAATAATTATAAAGAAGAAATAGTTTTCCCAAAATGAAAAGATGAATAAGTAGCATTGTCAGTGAGAAGGAAATTTGGAAATTGCAAGACAACATCATTTTCAGCCAAGTCAAATAAATGTCAACCCAAAAATAGTAAAATCATGTATAGATTAGCTCTAAATTCATAAACACATAAATATCTACCAAATCTTAAATTCTAAATGAATCTATCTCAGAACTATCATCGTTCTCCAAAAAATAATAAGTACGAGCAGATGCAAAACATCGACATGGGTTGATCTCATGATAAACCAAAAAAAAATAAAACTATACAAAAAGATTGACATGCAAAGCATCTTTTACCTCATCTATGGAATTGTAATTATCAGCGATCCTCGAGTATTTCCTGTCTAATTTTCTCTTATCGTCATGGCGGGGCACTCTACCACTAGTTTGAGGCTCATAGCCATAGTTTTGTGGAGGAGGAGGCAGCCGAGCATCATAATACGGTTGATAAGAAGGCTCTTGTGACCCATAGGTATAAGGATAACCACCTTGACCATAACCCGAATGCGGGTCAGGATATGAATTCCAAGAAGAAGCTGAAGCAGACGAACTCGAACGCAATGAATCCTGCCTCAAATTATCCTCTTTCGAACTTTGACCTCCCATCAATCAACTCAATTCTCTGAAAAACCAAAACAACAAAAATTCCAAGTCCAATCACACCCCACTTTTCTCCTTAACAATAACCCAACAAGCAAATTGACCTCAAAAGTCAATTCAGACTCTATAAATGGATAAATGAACTTAAAACCAAATCCAAAATCCCAATTCCTAAGACCCCACTTATCTCCTTGACAAAATTCAGCACAAAATTAATCCAAAATCAAAATCCCAAAAAGCAAATTGAAATTAAAACTTAAAAGGCAATTCCAGACTCTCTAAATGGATAAATGGACTTAAAACCAACCCAAAATCCCAATTTCCAACAACCCACTTATCTCCTTACCAAAAATTCCGCAGAAAACTAATCCAAAATCAAAATCCCAAAATGCAAATTGAACAATTCAAAACACTATATATGGATATATCTTCTTCAAGGTTGAAGTATCTCAATTTCCAAGCAAATTCTCAATTTATGAAACAAAGACTGATTCATACAAATTTCACCGACTCAAAGAAGAAAACTCAAAATAAGCAACCTTTAATTAAGTAACGTTTCAATGCAAACAAACAAAAATAACCGCCGCCAAAAAAATTCAAACACAATCAACACACGTAACCTCTATCTAATATCCAAAAGCCATAAATGTACCAAAAAAAAAAAAAAAACAACTTATTCAACTAAAAAATAGAAAAAAAAAATCGATTAAATTAAGTGATTAACTGATCAAGTAATTAACCCTAAATAACAATTCAATTTCCACACGATTATCCAATAATAATGAATGCGTGCTTATCAATTAACACGGTTTGATTAATTAAAAAGCAAGATTACTAAAAATGTTGATTATGAATTATGATCTTAATTGCTATTTATGAAATTAACGACATTGTGTTGCAGTAATAGGAATGAATCAAAGAGATGAGAAGATACCTGAATCTCGAAAGTGATTGAACGTGTTGGTTTGGTTGGAATATTCTGGAATCGATGTTTAAGTTAAAAAGCGCGGTGCAGAGAGAAAACGCGATTATTGAGAAAAGCAAAAAGCTTAAAATTATACATAAACGCTCTGTTTTAATTAACTAATTAATTTGTGTAAAAAAAATTAACAAATTACTTAAGGAGTAAACCACCGTATTACTCCTTCCTTAGTTAGTACGAAACTCAAATAAGTTTATGAAAGATTATGATTATTGATTATTACAAAAATGTTTTGTTTCTATATTTAATTATCTTTTATCGATTAAAGTTTTATATTTTGACAATTTATTGTTAATTTGATATCTATAAGTTTTTTTTATAATGATCTACAAGTTTATTAATTTATTTTTTAATATATTATTACAAATGTTAATATGAATAAAATTTGATATATTGTAGTTAGTACTATTTTTCTTTTTTTGGTCAGGTAGTCTAGTGGTTAGAATTTCACCCTTTAAAGGTTAATAAATGGACGTACCGGAGTGTTCGAACTCCGGTCCTGCACTTTATGTACAAATGTCCTATCAATTGAGCTAGACTCACGGGACGTAGTTAGTACTATTTTAAAATATTTATAAAATCATAAGCTTAGTTAAGAGTGTTATGCAAAACCATAATTTATTCTTTTATTTTTATTGTGATTAACTTTTAATCAATTATTATGCAACATAGATGATGGAGGTGGAAGATGGATGCACATGGAGGGTGGTGGAGTTTCTAATATTATATTTTTTGTATTTTATAATTTAATAATTCTGAAATTTGAAATATTAAAATGTTCATTTTTGTAGTTGTATTTTTACAACTGTGTTTGACACGGATCTGTATTAGTAATTTAAATTTGACACTGATTGTCAAATGTCATTCCATGCCTTTGTGCATTTGTTAGCCATTTAAGATTTTAAAAAATAGTAAGGTAAATTTAACTTAGTTGATAACGGCCGGAGATGTCGATTTGTAGTAATTTAAATTCAAAATTTTGCAAGTTTATTTTTAAAGTTGTGTAAATTTCACTATTACTAAAGATAAAATAAGTTTGTCGTCTATTTGAATTTTACGATATTCAATAGATTAATATATATCGTCTATTTAAATTCTACCGGATTCGCGGAATTAATTTTTGCGTGGAAGATATTCAATTTTAAAAATAGAAAAAACTAACAGAAAGAAGGGATTTTTTAAAAAATGAATTTGTCACTTTGGATTTTGCTAAGTGGTCCTATATAGATGTCATGAATATCCAAGAACACAAAGATCAATTGAATGTGCTAGTATTAAATAGACGAGTGTTATTTGAACATCCAAAAAAATTATTCCGGATGAACAATTAATTTTTTCTTTCTATGCATGCAAATCGAAACAAGCTAAAAATAATAAAAAAAACAACAAAAGGTGGTGGGTTCCACATTTTGTGGTTGTTGGACAACTTTTTAATTGTCAAAATAACATTAGTGTAAATACTAGTACTTTTTAGTCTGAATACAATAGTGGAGGAGTGCGTCAATCCATGATGCATTGTTGCTTTGCTTGCTTCATAGAAAAGGGTAGTGGAACAAAAAAGAAAGAAGGGATAAGTGGACATTGGGTAAGTCTTATCTATTTTAATCTTTGTGAGTATACACGTGTGACACGAATTTAAAGATGGCTAAAGGTGGTTTACCGTGGACAAGTGATCTACCGAATATAAATTTTATAAAATTTATTGGTAGATTGAAAGTTTATATCATATAAAGCATCCATAAAAAAAATTAAAAAATTGAAAATCATTTGATATTTTATTGGGATTTATCAAGATTTACAGTAATTAATAAACCGTTAATCTTGATGGATCTCAATATCATATCAAATGATTTTCAATTTTTCTAAATTTTTTTATAAATGATCTATATGATATAAACTTTCAATCCAACGATGAATTTTGTAAAATTCGTATTCATTATAGGATTTTTTTGAATGGTCCACCATGAGTTAGAATTTTCCATTTAAAGATACCATTCATATTCATCTTGTGAATGAAATGAATACTAGGAGTTTTTGGTTTGGTTGTACTTGCACATGTGTTCCAAGTTCCAACTGGCAGGTGCTAAGGTGGGGGGACAAGTTAAGTATGCCTAATGTCTTCCATCATAAGGGACTTAAACTTACGTGTACAGGTACAATGTCCATTGTTTCTTGTGATGCATTGAACACCACATGTACTTTATTATACTCCATTCATATCAAAATATAATTCATTCTTAAGAAAAAAAAATTATATTAAATTATAAGTCACGTCGCATTACTAATAAACCATTTAATTTTTTTTAGCTATTATATCTTTAACTATTCATTTATCTTTCTTTTTTCAATTATTTAATTTATTTATTCCATACAGTTAATGAAAGATAATTTTATATACTAATTCATAATTTTTTTTTTTCATAAAATATTAATTAAATTTTTTAATATATACTCTCTCCGTTTCTTTTTACTTGTCTTTTTAGAATAGTAACATCAAATTAAGAAAGTGTATATTTGCACTTTATCTTCCTATTATACCCTCGTTTTAATCCACCAATAAATTCCTATTTTTTTCACACATTTTCTCTTTCCAATAAATTTAATATGTTATGTTCCAAAAAAAAAATAGTTTTCCAAATATATAACATTAATTTGTTTTATTGAAAAAGATAAGAGCAATTGACAAATGATATAATTGACAAATCAAACCCGTAAAATACCAAAAGGACAATTAAATAGAAACGCTAAATCTAGCTCTAAAAGACAAGTAAAAAGGAACAGAAAGAGTATAATATAATGTGTAATTATTATATTATATTATATATATATATATATATATATATATATATATATATAATATAAAATACAATTAAAAAATTCTTAATATGCATAAAAATGTGAAAGTGACTTATATTGTGAAAGGAGGGAGTATGTATTTTCTCTCTATATTATCTCTGCATTTTGGATTTGCATCATTTCCTTGTTTTTTTTTTTTCTTTCCATTACCTCTCTTTTTTAATTTCATTGTTTTTCATCGATTAAAAAGAGAGAGTGTGTGTGATTAAAAGATAGCACAGAGTTAGGAGATAGAAAAAGAATCCAATTTACTGTATTTTTCGACTATTTTCTCATTATCTTTTGTTTCTGTGCAACTCCTTTTGATCTCCTTTCATCATTTTCTTTTCTCTCAACGTTCCATTCAATTCTTTTTGTTCACGTTTAATTAAATACAACTCAATGCACCTACTTCTATAATTTATTATTGTTTATGCAAATTGATGATGAAAAGAGTGTCTCTAGTATGATTGGTTTGTGTAATGTATCTCATCGATTGAATTGGCTACGGTTTGACTCATGACATTGTGTTTCACTATCCAAAGAAATGTACTATTTCATTATTTATAGGGTGCGTTTGTTTAATGTATATTTTTTCTTTATATTTTTAAAATAGATTTTATAAAATTATTTTTTAAAATATTAGAAGTTTTTTTTTATATTCGTTTTTTCTAAATTCAAACATTAATTTTGATATTATATAACATAAACGTACATTATTGAAGATTAAAACATAGTTAAAATTAAATCTTAATTCTTACAAAAAGATGTATTTCAAAAATAATTTTTATGAAAATCTATTTGAAATAGTTTCAAAAAAATTAATTTTTTTTTAAAATTTTGATATCCAAAAAAAGTTTCAATAAAATGATAAAATGCCTAAAATGACATTTTAAGAATAACTATTCAAATCAAATTTTCATTTGAAGTTTTTACAAAAAATTTCTTTGTAAACTTTTTTTACATAAAGTTATATTACACTATAAAAATCTATTTTCAAAAAATCTATAACAAACGGGTCCATATTCAGATAAATAATTGATTTTGGACCTCACAAGAAAGAAATTGTAATAGCCTCAAAAAAATGAAAAAGAAATACATTGCAAGGAACAAAATAATAGGGTGTACACCATTGCAAACATGAATACTAAATGTGAATTTGAAGTAGAAAGTGTTACCTGAGGAGAAACAAGTACAAACATGTACACCTCATTAGCCATTGCAAACATGTTTTCTCATAAAGGACAGGAGTCATGAACAATGTGCTCTATGATAGAGTAAAACTCTTGTTGGTGGTGGTTGAAGACTCGTGAAAAAGATTTTAATTATGCTTTGAATATTCAGTGGCTTCATTCCCTAGTTTGTGTAGGGATTAGACATGGCTAATGAGGTGCTTTGTTTTTGTGCGTTTTTTCTTACCGTCATTTCTTTCTTTATTGAAATATTCATCTTGTTCAGTTATAGTCATTGATCTCCATCTCACGGCTACTATTTGAGCATCGGATTTGGTCAGATTCAGGTCGAAAATCGTCAAATCAATAAAAATCGCAACCTCTTAAATTGGACCGATTTCGACGCAGTTTGTTCGGATGTCAAGTCATACGGATGACGGGTATACCGAGTCGATTTTAACGGGTTAGATTGAAACTTTGTTGTTACATTTAAAATTTCATTGATAAAAAAAATTATTATTTTTCAAATAGTTCAATATTGCATACACACTACAATAAATAATACAATAAAAATATTAAGATGTAGTTACTTTGTTTCAAATTTGTAGATCCAACGACAATAATAGATGAGAAGTCAAAATTAAGATATATTACATGGTTAAGTTTGAAAAACATAACATTTTTCTTATCTATAAAAAATAGATAAAATTAATAAAGCGGGGAGTATAAGAGATTAAGAGAGAAAAGACGTGCTCGAAATCGGAAAAAATTAATTTGTATTTTAGTAATTGTTCAGTCGGTTTCGGTTATGAAGAAATAAATTTTTAAAGATCTGCACCCGTCAATATACAACCATTCATGATAGATTTTTCACAATTGTTAAACCGGGACCCGACCCGTACCCAACCGAATGCTTCCATATATTGGCGGTAATATCGATTTCGAGTCAAGTTGCGGGTTCGTGCTCACCCCTACTATTAAGTATTTTCATTACTTATATTACTAAAGTGTTCTCGTTTTAGTCACTTACATATTTTGCAAGTAATTGTCATAGAAAAATATTATCCACAATATAATTAATGACTTAATAGATCTTTTGGTCCCTGTATATTCATGAATTTTGGGTTTTAGTTCCTGTATCTTATTTTGTTGCAAATAAATTTCTGAATATGCAAAATTTGTTTGTTTTAGTTCCTAAAGTCAAAATTCGCTGAAAAAAAATCTATTAAGCCATAATTAATTGTAGATGAACTTGAAGAGGGTTCATTCAATCTATTTGTAGGTCAAGAAATGCTAAGATAGGTAATATTACCAGCATTGCATGGACAATGAGATTCAAACTCAGCATGTGGAGTATGAGTTAAATCCTTGTAATTTCTTTTGTTTCTTATACGTCCCTTCGACAAAAAATAATCTTATTTAAGGAACTTTTAAACACTAATATTGACATCTTTAAGTCGAGATTTTAACATTGGTTCGCCATGACGGCCACATTGTGGGACTCTATTCCCTTCTGTTAGCCTCAACCCATATTGTAATAAAAACTATAAAGTGTAAACAATATGGGGATGTAGCTCAGATGGTAGAGCGCTCGCTTAGCATGCGAGAGGTACGGGGATTGATACCCCGCATCTCCACTTTCATCAATAAATGTGCATGAGTTAATTTTTTATCTTTTTTTTACATAGATTTTTTATCTTTATAAACGTGCACAAATTAATCTTTTATCTTATTTTTTTTGTATCATAATGAATAATTTGATCATATTTTTTCCTCACATAGTCCTTATATTTATAAACATGAACAAATTAATCGTTTATCTTTTTATTTGTAACACAATGAATGGTTTAAAATAGGGACACGGGTTGAAACATTTCATAAAACCAAAAATTATGATGAACATTCATCTTGTTCATCTTCATCATGTTCACCATCTTTTTCACTAATTTATAACAAATTACACTCAAATACACCTCAAAATTGTATGAATTTATGCATTTTGTTTGGTCTGTCAGATAACCAATTATCCCAAAAGCTTAAGCTGTTAGGATTAGCTACATCAATGGTTATATTATTTCTAATATGCTCCCTCACACAAGAGCCCATTGGGCTTGAAGTGTGGATAGTGTATAGGTACGACCACCATATACTTTTTAATTCCACTTTTTAATTAGAAAGTGTGGGGAGGAGGGATCGAACCCGTGACCGTTGGGTCATAGAGGCTCTGATACCATGTCAGATAACCAATTATCCCAAAAGCTTAAGCTGTTAGGATTAGCTACATCAATGGTTATATTATTTCTAATATGGTCAATCTTCTTCTAAACTCCACAATTAAAATCCTCAATTCGCATTAAATTTTAAATTTACCAAACTTGAAAACAAAATTGAGGTTAATGAAATGTTTCAAACTCTTCAGATGTGCCCATCTTGAACATTCATCTTGTTCATCTTCTTGCATATTTATGAAGATAAATGATCTATGTGGAAAAAAAAAAGATAAATGACGACTATGTTAAAACTAAATAAGATAAAGATGTACCCAAAAAAAAGAAGATAAAGATGTACCAAAAAAAGAAAGATAAAGGATTAACATGTGCACATTTATTTTATAATGATAAATGACTAGTAGTGTAATAGATAAAAGACGAATCTGTTACAAATAAATAAGATAACGGACTCATAGTGTAATTTTGCATTTTTTTTAATCTACTATGTACCTTTTCTCTTCGACTTCCTTTTCTTCTTTTCATTTTCGCTGCAAACATCCACCTCCACACACATGGCCTCCGATCAACTCACATCTCACCATTATCATGCCTTCTTCTTCTCCATCATTATGTAACACTCGGACACACGTAACTAATCACACCTGCATATCCTTTTTTTTTTGTGTATGTGTTAACGCTCCAATTGATTTTTAGAGAAAACGGTCCTGATAATTCAAAGTTCAACCGCGAGAAAAATAAACCCGACTAATAATTATAGATCCTAGAGTCTAACTCGGATTTTCCTTAACAATTTTTCGTAAAAAAATTCATTAGTCAGTTTAGTTCAATCACTTAATTAATTAGTTATGAAACGAGCATCTCTATTGATCTCTAGTGAAGACCAAAACAATGAATAACTAATTTTATCTATGTTTTACAAAACTACTATAAATAGAAACTACACAAAGTGATGTATTAATATTAATTAATTAATTCTATATTAGTAACTGATTTTCCAAAACACTAGCAGAAAAAAAGGGTGTTTAATTCTTATTTACCGTATGTATTTGTCTCTCTTGATCTCAATCATAGATGAATGTGTTACAAAAATCATAGATATATAGATAGCAATAGAAATGAAGAATTCTGATAAAGAGTTTGGATTGCCATTGAATCTTGACATTAAGAACAAGTCTCTTCAATCTAATGTCTCCAAAGGTCCACCATCCCCCAAGCAACCTTTTTTCATTGGTAACTATTTTTTTTTTTGGTTAATAATAATTGTGAATTTATTCATTTTTTTGGGTATAGGGTATACATTTATTTTTTGTTTTAAAAAAATATTATACATATTTTATTTTTATGGGGAAAAATTTGATTTTGTTCTACAGGTGTTGCTGGTGGAACTGCATCTGGAAAAACAACTGTGTGCAACCTAATAAATACTCAACTTCATGATCAACGTATTGTCCTCATTAATCAAGTAATTAATTCTCAATAAACATGTACTCTTTGAAATTATGATATTAGTTTTATATTTTATCAACAAGAGCTAGCGCGCATGAGGTCAAATCCAGTTGCAGATGAGAGCGTGAGAGAGTACCCCGCCTCTTTGAGCCGCGAGGCATGTCCTGACCCTCGTCGTGACTCATGAGCTTGTAAAACTCAACTCATCTAATCATTCATTCACAAAAAAGGGGTATATACATTTTTTTATTTCTTTGTATTTTTTAATGGAAGAATACAAATATTGACTTATTTTAATTAAATAAATTACTAATGCATAAATAATGGCTGAATTTATTTTCTTGCCAATCTGCAATGTTGTCAATGGTATTATTATTATTATTATTATTATTATTATTATTATTATTATTATTATTATTACATCCAAATCCATTTCAATGCAAAAGTTTGATTATGAAATTTTACTAGTAATTAATTAATTTATATATGATTTTTTTTTGGCTTTCGCACCGATTTTCGACCCACCAAAAGTGAGCAAATTTACATATGATTTTGTAGGACTCATTTTATCACTCATTGAGTGACAAGACCTTACAGAAAGTTAATGACTACAATTTTGATCATCCTGGTGAGTATATTACTTCAATTTTGTGTAGCAATGCCAATGAAAAAACAATTCTGAAAGACATAACATTTTGAAACATCTATAATCTACTACTATACAAGAGTAATTGTTACTCCTTCCATAATTTTCAGATGCATTTGATACGGAGCTTATGCTTTCTAGTATAGAGAAATTAAAACATGGACAAGTTGTTAACATACCAAATTATGATATCAATAGTCGTAAGAGAATCGAACCTCCGCGTCAGGTATTAATCTGCATTTAATTAATTGTCTTACCCTTGAGTCGATCTTGATTTAGATGATAAATAGTTGTTTTTAAGATCACAAGTTATTTGATATTACAAAGCTTATGTTTGCCGATTAACTAACCATTAGTACAAAATGCTTTTAATTTTAATTGTTTTGGTTTTACTCCCTATAATGTTAGTTCGTAATTAGTTTTTGTATGGTTACTATTCGAATGAATCAACACTGCAAAAAATGATGAGATTTATAGTCAATGTTTTGCGAGGGCTCGACCCTATCAAAACAAATTTTATTTTTTAGGGAATATAACGTTCGTCATAAATGATTTCCAACTCTCTATTTTATGATTTGTTCGTTTTTTTTAGAAATTTGTTGAAAATATTGCGTTAATTTCTGAGAAATTTATACACACGCACACACACAAACGAAGAATATGTTAATATAATTTATAAGTCCTTTTATTGTTTTGATCTCGTGTAGGTTCACCCTGCAGATATCATAGTTTTAGAAGGGATACTTGTTCTTCATGATTCTCGTGTTCGTGATCTTTTGAACATGAAGATCTTTGTTGATGAAGGTTGGTTAATTAATCATGATTTTCTCCCTTATTTTATAAAAAATAGTGACAACAATACTTGAAAGAAAACAACAAATAAGTTCCAATAAGAATGATTAAATTGTTGAACATGCTATTTAAAAGAAAGCATCATTAGTGACGAACATTATAACATCATCATAAACAATTTTAGGGTCTATTTTATTTTTTAAAAAATAACTATCTATACAGAACAATATAAAGATAAAACATTATTATAGACAACTTGTACTTAGGATAAAAATAATTTTTTATCTTAAAAATTAATAGTTAATATGGTTCAAGAAATGCAGATTCTGATATACGCCTTGCACGAAGGATTCAACGTCTCGCTATTGAACGTGGGAGGAACATTCAAAATGTTCTAGACCAAGTTAGTGAGTTTATTTTTACTTTTTTTTTTTTATTTGTATAATTTTCCATTCAAATTATCAGTTTCAATGACAAGTTTTGTTTCGAAAGAAAAAGATATTATTTTTATATATTTTTTAAAAAAAGAGATATTATTTATTTGTTGCGGAGAAAATAATTCTGGAAATTAAGGTCAAGTTGAATGTGTTCTTGCAGCTACCATATAACTTTGAATGCATGCACTATTTGACTTTAAAGATTATAATTCTTGTAACTCTTTTAAGAATATAAATTATCCATTTTTTTAAAGATTAATTTCTTACTTACTAATAACAAAATAAATGTTCAGTATTGCAGATTTGTAAAGCCTAGTTTTGAAGATTTTGTACTTCCAACAAAAAAATATGCTGATATTATCATCCCTGGTGGAGGAGATAATGATGTTGCCATTGACTTGATCATACAAAATATTCGTACAAAGCTTGGTCAACATGATTTGTGTAAAATATATCCAAATATTTTTATCATTTTTTCTACATTTCAGGTAAAATATTCTCATAGTCATAAAAAAAATATTGATAATATGTTTATGGTAATTATGATGATAATGATGAAATAACCTAAAGAGAAACTGCATTGGGAGTAGCTTTCATTTTATGTTGGTCTATCTATGCATGTAGCACAAGTTGGTCCTTATAAACGGCGGAAATATAAGAGATCAAATTGAAACTTTTCAAATATAAAAAATTAAGTTGAAATCTAAAATAAATATAAGGGATTAAATATTGAATTAATTAAGCCTAATAAAAAATGGCCGAAAGAGTCTTCGTAAATTTGGCTCAGTTGGTAGAGACATCGCACTATATGTGCAGGAGCCCGGGTTCGAACCCGGGACACTCCACTTATTCACTTAAGCTAGATTTTTTAGCCACCAGACTACTTGACAAAAAAAAAGGCCGAAAGATATATATCAAACCATGTTATGGTGATGTATAATAGTTAGTGCAATTATCATTTCTCAAACTTTGTTATTTTTGTACTCAGATAAAAGGAATGCATACTCTTATTCGTGATGTTGGAACTACAAAACATGACTTTGTTTTTTATTCAGATCGCCTTATTAGACTGGTAAATAAGTTTTTTTTAATTAATTTATAAGTTATGAAAATATATGTTCATAAATGTTTTTTTAGAAGAATGTTCATAAATAATGTTGAAGCATGATGAATTTTTATTTTAATTTTTTGTGAATGAATCTGTATTGTTTTTATAAGGTTGTTGAACATGGACTCGGACACCTTCCTTTTACAGAAAAGCAAGTGACAACACCAACAGGTAGCTCTTTTAGAAAAATTGTTATCTCTTGACAACTCATTAAATACAAGTGGTTAATGATTTTTATTTAAATTTAAAATTGAATTCTGACTTAAACAATATTTTGTTTTGGATATAAAAAAAGGGGCTAAACCCAAAAGAGATAATTACATGTGAATTAAACGAGAAGTATAAACTCCAATCACATTATCAGTTACTAATTGAGTAATTGATTATATATTTCACAAATTTAAGGGACTAAATTGACCGATTTATAAAATTTCAATGATTAAAATGTCTAAAGTCATTAGAAAACATTATGATTTATGATCCTTTACGAAATAAAAAGAAAAAGAAAATAAATTTTTAGATGGGTTTAAATTGTGCACTTATTTTATTTATTGTAATTTATGTATATAACTTCTTAATAATATTACCAATAACAAAGGCAATGTGTTCATATGTTTTGTCGTATGGATGCAGGATCTGTATACTCCGGTGTGGTTTTTTGTAGCAGGTTATGTGGAGTGTCAATTATTAGAAGGTACTTAATTTTAAGTTTTTAATATATTTTTATTTGGTTTAAAAGAAGCTTTCATTGAAGTTGTTTTAAATTTTAATTCAAAATTCAACTCTAAAGTTTTTTTTTTTTTTTTTTTGCTATTTAAGATATGTTGCTCATAAGACCGAAGATAATTAACCATGATTTTAAATTGCGGTCAACATCTGCAATATAACAACTTCATAGGTTTTTTGTAATAATAATTGCACCATATGAAATTTCTTCATATTTTACCACAATATAAAAGTTTGCAATATACTTGCAACTGCATAATTTATAAATGCATGTTCATTTATATCCACAAATCTATCTTAATCTTTTCATTATGAATTGTAATGATTCTTTTATAGTTGGAGTCCTAAGTACTAGAAATGCATACCCTTTAACTCCAAAGCTTGGTCTAGTGGTAAAATGACAGATCTTGAATCCGATAGATCCCGGGTTCGAGCCCCGTTAGTACCTTTGGAGGGAGATAAATGTAAATACTTTTGTAAGTGATCTTTGAACCCTAAGGTCTTTCCTGCCTTGAATTGGGGCACCACCCCCTCACCCTAAATTTAATATATATATAAAAAAAAAATGCATACCCTTTTAATTTTAGGTGGTTGAACCATAACAAATTTATTTAATAATAGATTTTAATTGAATTACTCTTCAATCAAACTTTTACTTCAGTGGAGAAAGCATGGAGAATGCATTAAGAGCATGTTGTAAAGGAATCAAAATTGGTAAAATTCTTATTCATGGACATGGCACAAATGGTAGACAGGTTTGTGGATGCCAATATATTGTATTCATCTTGCATTTTCTTATGCTTTCTAAGTTTATACAAAATTAATATATAGTGATTATCTCATAATCTCACAACATGATGTAGTTAATATATGAGAAGCTACCATCAGATATTGCAAGTCGTCATGTGTTGCTACTTGATCCTGTTCTTGCTACAGGTAAATGAGAATATTTGTGTTTTGGTGTTAATTTAATAATTCAATACAAAATTTATCTTTTTTGTTTTCTCATTCTCATTTTCTAACTATAATTATAATTATTATTAGGAAATTCTGCGATAAAAGCCATCTCTCTGCTTTTGAAGAAGGGTGTACCAGAATCTAACATAATCTTCCTAAATTTAATAGCTGTGAGTAATTTTATTACTAGTCAAATATGTTTTTGCATTTTGGATTCCACACTAGTTTGTTTCCAAAGTTTTTTTTTTTCTTTTCTAGTAGTATAATGACTTAAATTTTATCTTTAAAATATAATGTGATGTTCCTACCAATTAAGTTAAGTTCAAGAGGACAATTCCACCATTCTTTATTATAAACAGATTTTTATTTTTTAAGTTCATTGATTAACTAATGTATTTGATCAATTATAACCCTGATACATCAATTATTAAGTAAATTTCAAAAGTGAATTATTTTTTTATAATGAGAATAGAGGGAGTAGTTTTTTTGGTCTCTATAAAATGGAGACATTTTAAAAGTTTAATTCTTACTTAATTTTTATAGTATTTATGGTCCCTAGAAAATTATCCTACACTCATATTTAGTCCTTGTTGATGAATCAACATGCATTTTTATATGATATTTTGCATCAATGTTTCGAACATTATAAAAAGTTTATTCGCAAACAATGAGTTCAAAATTTGATTTCTGGGTCTATATTTACATTACTTTTATCTTAAACTTTTGGTTTTTAAAAAATTCATATTTAATTCATCCGATGTCAAAAAATTCAAAATTTTTGTAAATGGACGTTTCATGAAGTATTTTAAACATGCCAACAAATATTTAAGAGTAAACGTTTTGCAATTAGAAAAGCCAATTTAATAGTTTAAGACTAATTAAACAAATTTGGGTTTAGTAGAGACAAAACGTTGCATTTAGAAATTTTTTGTAGGGAGTACAAATATTATTAGAATTAAGTAAGGATTAATCTTAAAAAGTCTCTCCATTTTATAGGAACTAAAGATATATTTAACCTTATATTTTATTACTATAGCTAAATATAAATTCCATATTGTGCAGTCACCACAAGGAATAAATGCAGTTTTTGAGAGATTTCCAATGCTAAAACTTGTCACATCGGAGATTGATGCAACACTAAATGAGAATTCTCGTGTGATCCCCGGCTTAGGGGAGTTTGGTGATCGTTACTTTGCCACGGATGATTAGTTCAACTATAGAAATATTGGAATATCAATGAAAATTTAGGGATGAAAATAAAATAAAGGGATAAATATATTTCTGATCCCTGTAAATATTCAATGTTTTGTTTTTAGTCCCTCGAAATTTTTTCTTCGAATATTATTCCCCCAAAAACTTTAAATTAACACTTTTAGTCCCTACTTTTAATTCAATTCATGTGTAGACTTCATATTTTTTAATAAAATTGTTCAGAAAAGCGTAGAATATTTTAATAATCACTCAAAAAAAATTAGAATTTTTTAAGAAAACATGAATTGAATATAATTTTTTAAACAATCACTCTTTTGTGAACTGTAATGAATATAGGCTCAATAGAATATAATAGGCCCAAGTTGCATTAGGTAATTTTTAGGTTATGAGTCATGTTTTTTAGAATGTTCTAGTAGGATATCAATCCTATAAATAAGGACATTGTGGAATGTAATCATCAAGCAAAATGAATGAAAAAAATTAGTTTGTTATAGTTTAGTGTAGTTTGAAGAGGATTAAGCTAAAAGAGACTAAAAACTACACTAAACTATAACAAACTAATTTTTTTCATTCATTTTGCTTGGTGATTATATTCCACAATGTCCTTATTTATAGGATTGATATCCTACTAGAACCTTCTAAAAAGCATGACTCGTAACCTAAAAATTACCTAATGCAACTTGGGCCTATTATATTCTATTGAGTCTATATTCATTACATGATCAGAGTTACTTTTATGTGCACACTCACACCCTATATAAATACATTTTTTCAAATTTCAATTTCAATTTTGCACGCTCAACTTTCTTCTCTTTCCATAACCACCTTAGCTTTTCTTCCTCATTGAAATGGAGATGATGAGTGTTCTCACCTTGATGATCTATCTCCTCATTGTTGCAACTGCGGTAACCATTGTTGTCATCACTACAGAGTAAGAACAATTTCATCGCGCTCTTTAGAAATTGCAACTGTCAATTTGTTGCTGCAATGGTGATCGTGCTTGTTCTCTATGTTGTTAGCGTCGTCATTTGGATTGCAATCGGCAACATTCCGATCGGCAACATTGGAGCATGAAATTTAGGATGAGATCGGTGTTGTATATACAATTTACTGTTGATTAATTTTTTTTTTTTATAAGATTTTATGTTGATTGTGACACTTCTGTAGATCGGAGCATGTGATCCGCGTAAATTTTCTGTTGATTGTTAACACTTATGTTATAAATTTTTTAGTAACTCATCGTTTGTGTGTTATTTTATTTTAGGGTTAAATATATTTTTGGTCCCTATAAAATAGGTTCCTTCTAAGTTTTTTTGACTTAAAGATGCTTATAGCATTTCATTCATAATAATATGGTTGATATATGTCGGTACATCAATGAAAATATTAGGGCTAACTAAAGATGTGGCTATCCTCGCCAGAGCATGAGCTGCCTCATTTGCTTGTCTCCTATCAAACTCAACATGAGAGTTTTCAAAATACAAACTAAAAACACGTTTACATTCATTCAAAACAACACCAAATTCTGTAACATCATTTTGGCCTTTGTGAAAATAATCAACAACCCTTTTCAAGTCCAACACAAAATCGACTCCTTCCAATTGTAGTTCATGCACCCAATTAATAGCGTGTAATAATCCCAAAGCTTCTCCTACATCCACCTCACATACAGGTGAGGGCCACATTGTTTTAGCAAGCACAAATCGGCCCTCATCATCTCGTATACACATGCCAAAACCAATGCGATTTCGTTGTTTAGAGAATGAGGCATCAACATTGCATTTATATTTCTAAGTTTAGTTCTTAGTTAAATTTTATTATATTTTTAGTCCCTATAATTTATTTTTTGTACATAGTTTAGTCCATACTAAAACTAAATTTGTTTAAATATCACTAAACACATCAATTTTTCAATGATTTTTTTATAGGCATGTTTTAAATATCATATAAAGTTTATATACAAAAATTTAGAATTTTTTAACATGATATTAATTAAATATAATTTTTTTAAAATACAAAATTTCAAGATAAAAGTAACAAAAAAAACATGACCTATAAATCAAATTTTGAGTTCAATTTTTTTTAAGAAACTTTTCATGATGTTTTAAACATACATACGAGAAAATCATTTAAAAATAAACGTCTAATTAGCAGTATGACCAAATATAAGTGCAAAATAATTTGTTAAGGATTAAATATTTAATTAAATTTTTATAAGGACTAAACTTAAAAGGTCGCTATTTTGTAGGAGCAAAAACATATTTAACCTTTTATTTTATTATATTAATTTTTCCTAACGAACGATGAATGAGTAAAAAAAAAAAATACGACGTGGTGCTAGTCGCGAAGGTTCATGAAGATTGAAGTCTTTGTCGAAGGTTTTCTAATTCTTCCTTTACCTTTTCCTTTTTCTATTGTTTTTATTCTAAATATGTTGAAGACATTATCTTATTTGATCTAAAAAATAGTCGATATTGCTTTGATTTGCAACTATTTGATTGTTACAGAATCAATTGCTACATTTGAGTTACTTCAATTGCAACTATATGACTTAAGAATAGCGAGTCAAGGTTCTTCTGAACTGGAAGAATGATGGTTTGATCCGTTTAGTAGCCGATATTGGAAAGGTATCCTAAATTTCATCGTAGTACTGTTTAACTATAGGTTGGACAAAAAGTTATTTTATTGTTAGTGCTAACCTGCATCTTTTAAATGTTTACTTATCGCAACATCCTTGTTCGGAAGGTGTTATCGCAACATCCTTGTTTGGTAGGTGTTTTTGTTACTTGAATATTAGAAGAGGGTACTTTTTAAAACATTTTTTCAAACACAAAGTACATTATTTGTTGTAATTTAAACAGAGTTTCACTAAATTATATAGGCTCCGCATGAATTGTATAGATATTTTATAGAGAGGAGTTTGTTCTAAACGGCTATCATTGAATAAGTACCGAATATATTTGCACTACATTCAAATAAGATATTTTTTATGGTAGCGTCATGAATAGCACATAATAGCAATGCACCCACATTAGCAACTTTTATCATATGAAATGGGTTTAATATCCAATTGATAAATCCAGAGAATTATATATATGCTTCCAAATATGAGTGCTCACAAAAAATGTGTGGTTTTTAGGGGCATCCTTTGAAATGTCAGTTGGTTCTTTGATCGGTCACTTCTTATTTCATTTCATTTTATTAGTAGAAAATTAAAAAGCAAAAATATTTATTAACTCGACACACAAACAAGTTCTTTTTGCATGTGACATCTTATAATTTTGGTCATTGATTTTATTTTTCTTGTTTGAATTATTAAACGTGTTGTCTATTAAATAGGAAAACACCACAATTTCATTTTTGGAACGTTGCACATATACATCATTATTATTTTAATTTATTTTTTAAAAAATAAAATCTTCCTAGCTATTTTTTAGTTGAACGTGTACTAGTATATAGTTTAGCACTTTCCTTAAACTTCTCATTTACTAATGAACTGGTACTTGATATTATGATAAATAATCGTGTGGCACTAATAAGAACAAGGGTTACACACTTTACAAACTAAATCATTCTAAGTAGTAATTTCAGTCTTTGTCAAAAAAAAAAAAAAAAAAGTAGTAATTTGAGTCATATTGTGAACACCCCTTCAAATTTATTTTTTCAGTCATTCGCAGCAACAAATTTTTAATCTTTTAATACCATTTAGCAATCCAACATAGAAATATATTGTATTTAAGCCAAAAGGGTGTGTTTGAAAATTCTCAAAATTACTCAAAAAATCAAGTTATGGAGCCAATATATAAAAAACTAACATCATTAGAAAATGAAGTAGCTTCAAATATGCCATCTTTGAGGGAAAATGAAAATGATACTTTTTATTTAAAAAAAAATCTCAAAAAATGTAAGCTATGAAGCTATAACCAAGTTATAATAAACCAACATCATTAGGAAATGAAGTAGGTTCAAATTTACCATCTTTGAGACCATTGAGTGAAACTCTTTGGAGAGAAAAAATTAACATTAGTATGATGAAACTAATAGACCAAGAAACGAATGCAGACAAACCCAAAAGGCCAAAACTTCATAAGCCACATGAATTGGAACTGAATGCAGACCAACCCAAAACTTCATAACCAAATTTTTTACCTTAAAGATATCATGTGATGGTTCCTACCAATTAAGCTAAGATCACGAGAATAGTTTCAACATTCTTTATTATAAACAAAATTTCACTTTTTAAGTTCATGAAATAACTAATGTATTTGGTCGATTATAAACCCGATACATCAGCTACTAAATGAATTTCAAAAATGATTTTTTTTTATAATGAGAATAGAGGGAGTATTTTTTTCTCTCTATAAAATGGAGACATCTTAAACATTTAGTTTTTACTTAATTTTTATAGTATTTTTTGATCCCTAGAAAAATATCCTAAACTCATTTTTAGTCCTTGTTGTTGTTGATGAATCAACATGCATTTTTATATGATTTTTTGCATTGATGTTTTAAATATTATAAAAAGTTTTATTCGCAAACAATGAGTTCAAAATTTGACTTCTAGGTCTAGATTTACATTAGGTTTATCTTAAACTTTTGGTTTTTAAAAAATTAATATCTAATTCATCCGATTTTAAAAAAATCTAAATTTTGGTAAATTAACATTTTATAAAGTATTAAACATGCGTACAAACTAATTAAACAAATTTGAGTATAGTAGGGACTAAACATTGCATTCAGAATTTTTTTGTAGGGACTAAAAATACTATTAGAATTAAGTGAGGATTAATCTTAAAGAGTCTCAATTTTATAAGAACTAAAGACATTTTTAATCAGCACCAAAAAAAAAAAAAAGAAGACATTTTTAATCCTATATTATACTACTATAGCTAAATATAAAATTCGTATGGTGCAGTCACCACAGGAAATAAATGCAGTTTTTGAGAGATTTCCAATGCTAAAACTTGTCACATTAGAGATATTGATCCAACACTAAATGAGAATTCTCGTGTGATCCCTAGCTTAGGGGAGTTTGGTGATCGTTACTTTGCCACAAATGATTAGTTCAACAATAACAAAATTGAAATATCAATGAAAATTTAGGGATGAAAATAAAATGTTAGGGATGAAAATAAAATATGTGCATAAGTGTGCATAAGTCTGTCACTGGATATTATAAATGTTAAATTTTAGAGTTAAATATAATTTTGTGAAGAGAGCTTTTTTTTTTTGAGTGGCAATTTTTTTTATTTTTGTGTCTAGAGAGCTGTATTATAGATTTTCATCATACTATACTATAAATAGAATGAAAATGTGAGCTCCACCTAGTATTTTTAACTCATTTTAGAACTTCAATTTGTAATTTGTGTTCTCTTTTTATGTTCACCAAATTCTAATTATATTGTCGCACTATTTTCATCTTATTCAAGAAATTGTTACTCATCATAGAATTTAAGGGACACAACATATCCATATAAAACCCAAGTTTGAAATTTTTTCATGAAATGAGTTAATTTCCAAAGCAAAAACTTAGCAAATTGTAAAATATGAGCAAATTAGTGGATGTTTAGGGTGTATACAATTATGATTCGTGCACCATGCATTTTACCATTTTTGAAGTTTAACTATTTTAAATCTTTTTAAGAGATTCAAAAGGATTAATAGTGATAGTCTATTTGCCACAAAGATGCAAATGGTGTAGCTGCCAGTGTTTTAGTGATACAAATTGACAACCCAATTATGTCAAATATCCTCACACATTAGAGTAATATTTTGTTGAAGAAATCATTATAAAAACACTACAAGCTTGCAACTTATGTAGTTTACTATATAAGTGATTTATATTTTCGAATACCAGCAACTTATATTTTCTTTTCTTTGGGAGGAAATAATATTTGGATTAGATAAGATAAATGGTTAGAGAGACACAATGTGTTAGGATATTCCTCACCAACATTTTAAAAATAACACAAACAAACAATTAAGCTAATTAAAATTTGAGTATCAATAAATTTTGAGAAAATAAAAATCAATAGACTAGTATCAAGCCAATAATTTAATCTACGCACCCAAGCCAAGTTTCTCCACAAGTGATAAGTGAGTTGAGGAACCACAATCTTTAAATCTATTTAATTATGGATAATTTCTTTGACTTGTGGATGTACAAATTGACTATACATGTACTCGAAATTGGTTAAATTAGCCACATGTGAAGGAATACTCATTTGTTGATTGGAATAGAGAGGAAACTCATTTGCAACGGTCACTATTAGATCCTTACTCCAAACATTTTTCTTTTCCAATACACTTCCACTATCGATTTTTCTTTGCAATAATGAGCCATTCATCATTTTTATACAAGCAGACAACAAACTGTGCTGCTAATCCTTATTTGATAGCAAAATCAATCTTTTTAAACATTGCATTTTGGGATCTAAAAGACACCACATTAATATACATGACTCTTTGAACTTTTTTCAAAATATCCACAGTCTCTAATGCTAGAAAACCAAAAATGTCAATCATTCAAAATATTCGGTATTTGGTCCTTGATTCAAATTTGTTATTTTGTGAATACCTATTGTTAATCATTGAAGATGGTAATGTTGACAACTCAAATAATGAGTGATTTTACAGAACACTTTCAATTCAATTTGCTCTCTAAGAATATGAATATTCCAATTTAATTAGACTCCAACTATATTAAGTGGCACAATTTGTTGTCTAGTATCTTACCTACGTTAATTATAAATACTAACTAAAACATAAAAAAAAAAAAAAGCCAAATTGAAATTTTCCTATATTCAAAGACCAAATTAAGAGTGTCTTACAAAGTAAGAAACTACAATGATATTTTTTCTATAAAATTTTGATTTTCACATTTTCTTATAAAGTAGATTAGTGATTACCTCTCGGAGATTAGTTGCCTCGAGATAAAAATATTTATTGAAAAATGTCAATTTCTTAAATGAATCTCAGCTACCTTAAGGAATTAATCTCTGTATTTACAGAAGATTCATATGATTTACAAAAAATAGTAACCCATTGATTAGAAATTTATTTATAAATACATAAAGATCTTTATTCCTATAAAATTTTGAATTTCACATTTTTTTAGTCAAGTAAAATTCACTCTTTAATTCCTATAAATCTTGACTTTCACATTTAATAATAGCTATAAAATTGAAATTATTTTTCCACAATATTCAAAAATACTGTTTAAAATTTTTTTATTTTAAAATTATTTACCAACAATGTGAAACAAAAACTACGTTCAAAGCGAGGGTATATCTGGAAACCCAAAAGAAAACCAAGGACAGTTTTGGAATAGTAAAAAAAAATTCTTCACTAATAAAAATGTTGAAACCCTAATTTTAACACTCTCTACTTCGTTCTTCTATACCTCAGTTTCTCTCTGCTCGCGGCTGAGCATTCCGAACGATTATCCTCCGATTTCATTTCTGCTGAGGTTACATTTTCTGATTCAATTCTGTTCCTTTTCTTTGACTAAGTTTAATGTTTGTGAAATTTTGATTTTGAATGAATCAATTTGTGTTTGTAATCTTTAATTTGCTTTAGTTATTTATTTAAATCGTTTTTTTGGTGATTCTGTGTTTAAATAATGTAATTTGGTTTGAAAAGATGCGAGCTTTTGATGTTTTGGGTTGTTTAATTATTGATTATTAAAAGGGTCTTCATTTTTTTTGTATACTCTTAACAATGTCACGTTTTACTTGTGAAAAGGTTTTGATTTTGGTGTTATTAATTTTACCATTTGGTATGTTTGTAATCTATGAAGCATAGACACTCCTTAGATTAAGTGTGTTCCGTTGTCGATGCTCTGGTGTCTGAAGTACAGACACATTATTACATTAATTCATGTAATTTTCTCAAACTACTATTGGTGTCGATGTGTCTGCCTCATAGTTTGTAGTCTCTTTTGAAATGTTGATGATGCCATTAATTAGTCATAAGCTTTGTATAATTGTGTGATTTGATTAAAGGCACGGGGGCGGGGGGATTGGGTAGCTCAATGGACTTGAGCTAAGAATAAAAAAAGTCAGAGGATTTAGATTCAAATCCTGGTGAAGGAGAAAAAATACTAACCTAACAATTCACATTGGCTGTTTCAAAAATATATAAAAATTATATGATCTGATAAATATGTATTAGTTGGTTATAGCTGATTTTGAATTTGATGTTGTTAGCTATTGATAAGTTTAGTTGGACTCTAGTTTATAGTTTATACAAGCTTAGTGGTTAATGAAATATTGAAATCCGATTCCAACAATCTCATTTCAATGTTAAGTTCCAATACTTTTACCGCTATTTACTTTGACCAAGTATATGAACAAAACACAATCTGAAATTTCTAATGGCTTTAATTTTTAAGTCCCTGTGGAAACGATATTTACTTTTGATAAAAACTAAATTAGTGTTCAATTATTATTATTATCATGATTACTTTGTTAACTAACATGAATTATTTTTTAATTAACGCATCAGACTCTTAAAACTTTTTGTAAAATTAGAATAGGAAAACAATTTCAGAGAGTAAAAGGTACCTAATTTTTTTTTCTTCATTGTCTACAGTTGCGAAGATGTTTACATCAAGGAAGAAAATCAGCAAAGATAAGGGTGCCGAGCCAACTGAATTTGAGGAGTCGGTTGGACAGGTTGTTATAGATTGATTATTATGAACTAATGTTTTCTGGTTATTTCAATTACAAAATATTGACCATTGTTTTAATTTGTTGTTGCAGGCTTTGTTTGATCTAGAAAATACCAACCATGAGTTGAAAAGTGAGCTCAAAGATTTATACATTAATTCAGCAGTGTAAGGATGCTTTTTGTGTTTTTTTGTTTCAAGATACATATGTTTTCTCCTTGTCTCATATATCTAATATTTTCTATAATCTACAGCCAAATTGATGTTTCTGGCAACCGTAAGGCCGTGCTTATCCAAGTTCCCTACAGATTAAGGAAGGGTTTCCGCAAAATTCATGTCAGGCTTGTTAGGGAGCTTGAGAAGAAATTTAGCGGCAAGGTATATAAAGTCTCATGTACCTTTGTTTTGTATCGAGTCATTAGATTGCCAGTTATTTGTCCTATCTTTTAACATACTCTATCGATATTATGTGACCTGAAAAATTTTTGTGCTCTTTTTTCGTCAACTACTCTGCTGAATTTTGTTCTTTACCTGGAAAGCTTGGGGAACTATATGCTAATGAACCTTTAACTTTCAGGACGTAATCATTATTGCCACCAGGAGGATTGTTCGGCCACCAAAGAAAGGTTCAGCTGCTCAGCGCCCCCGCAGCCGTACTCTTACTGCTGTGCACGAAGCAATACTTGAGGATGTCGTATTACCTGCTGAGATTGTTGGCAAGCGCACTCGTTACCGAGTTGATGGATCAAAGATCATGAAGGTAAACTATAGTAACTAACAGCAAATAACTTCCAAAAGTTTTTGTGTTCAATGAACCAAGATTTAAATAAAATTATCGATAATTAGATAGGCTTATGTGTAATTTAACATGCATGTTATATTGAAAAAGAAACACTCGTGGTTGAATTTGTGTGCAATGAAGTTTGTTGTTCATTTTAACTGAATTCTTGCGTTTTTCTGCTAATAGGTGTTTTTGGACCCAAAGGAGCGTAACTCAACCGAGTACAAGCTGGAGACATTTGCTGCAGTTTACAGGAAACTTTCAGGCAAAGATGTCGTGTTTGAGTACCCAGTTACTGAGGCTTAGGTTATGTTCTCAGTTTTGATTTTCTTCTTCTCATGAATTGCATATTGGTGAATGCTGTTTGTTAAAGTTTTGTTGAAGTTGCATTTGATACTAGATTTTGTTGTGACATTCAGAAAAGAAAACTTTGGCATAATTTATTAATGTAGCTTTTGATATATTATTTATTATATAGTACCAAAATGATTTGCTTATTTCTAAATTTTACTCGGTGTTTGATATAGAATATATGGAAGAAAATGAAAATATGCTGCCATCAAAAGTTTATATTTATCAATACAAATGCTTTGCATACTAGGAGTTTTTTCATTTCTGATATGCAAATCAGAACTTATTGTACTTGAAAAATTGAACAAGTTTTATATTTTATATATCATTTGATTTACCATCGCGATAAACAAAATAAGCTGTTTATCATGAAATCTAGAGCTTTAGGTTTGATCATTATTATAGAATTTCATAATGAAAATGCTTGCTTAGTTTTACAAAGCTAGTGTTTGAAAATGACTTATTTTATGTTCCTTCATAAGCTTTAGTTTGATCCTTTTCAACAAAAGGTATTCCCTTGGGTTTCAACCAACACCATGTTTGGTTTCCATTTAAAATTATCAAAGAACTGATTATCTCTCAAATGCGTCCTGTCATATAATTAGAGGTGGGTTCTGCAGGTTAGGCGATAACGACTTCCCTCAAAAGTAGAAACTCACAGTTATATTCGTTCTTACTATCGAAACAATAACATAATCAATGTTTGTTCGACAAAATACAACATTTATCAACAAGAAATTGATTCTAAGAAACACTTAATACAACATTTAGGAGAGCGAGGAGAGAATGAATGATCCATCTTCGAGACTTTGACCTTTTAAATAAGTTATCAAAAATTGATTTTTTGACTCATACATGTAGAGAAAATTCAGTTTGAAGGACATAATCTTAGCTTATATCTTCGCATTCGAAACTTTGTACTAATATCATGATAAAAGAAACACTTAATACAACATTTACCTATTTAATTTAAATTAAGCTAAAATGAATAATTTAAGGTGGGAAAAACAGGTCTATAACTAATTAATCATTGCACCGCAGTCTCAGCTCCAATCCACAGTATTATCAACAAATGTTACTGATTAAAGAATGAGAAATATCTTGACCAAAAAAAAAAAGTATGAGAAAATATTAAAGATAGCTACAGTGTCGTCTCCTTTGGTTGCTAACCAATCTTCAATTAATTTCCACTTCCTTTGTTGAAAGAACAAAATGTAAGCAGAAAAATATAAAGGTATATATATATATATATATATATATATATATATATATATATATATATGTCTTTGATCTATATTTGAAAAAATCGACTTTTCGAAACATAGATCAAATATATATTCTTAAAAGAAAATAAATTCTTAAAACAACAAATGTTTGTTTCGAGTGAGAAGTTTTTGTTAAGTTTGTGTTGTTGGCCACCTCGCGTCTTATGTGATGTGCATATTTCTCTTTTCGCACTTACTCTTTCGAACAAAATAGAAAAAAAATGATTAATTAATTTTGATGGAATAACAATGACAATTGAGATATTTTTCTTCCCTCCTAGATCTACTCTAAAAAGAAGTGGAGCATTGGTCAAGTGAAATCAATTTTTTTGTTGTAACACCTAAAAGTGTTGATTTATTGTCAAACCAAGTAAAAACAGTTGAACCTAAAATCACAACCTTTTATAGTATTTGAAATTTATTAATGTCACATTTCTTGACACTCTCCACCAACATCATCCTTCTCACATTTGCTTAACTTCACTTTCATTGCCCTAACAAGACCACCAGGTCCACCAATTACATCCAACTCTCATTCTATTTTCCAAACATGTAATTATGATACATAGGCAAATTCTAGTATGGATATGGTCACGGTGGACCGTATCGATAAAAATGTTAAAAATATCAATGATGATGTTGTTTTTTAGATTTAGAAATTATTAATTTTATAATTGAAAAAAAGTTTAAATATCATTTCAGTTCCTCTATAAGTTTTTTTGTTTTAAATTAGTTCTTAAATGTGTTAATTTTTTTCGTTTTAGTCTCTGCCGTCCAATTCCGTTAAAAAAATACTTAGGTGGCAAACGGAAGGACTAAAATCAAAAAAAAAAAAATTGAAAACATTTTTAATCAATTTCTCAATTCCCTAAGGTAAAACATAACTACATTAAGAGCCGAAATGAATCATATTGTTCTTGACAAAATAGCTAAAAATGTTTTCAATTTTTTTTTGGTTTTAGTCCCCCTGTTTGCCACCTAAGTGTTTTTTTAACGGAATTGGACGGTAGGGACTAAAACGAAAAAAATTAACACATTTAAGGACTAATTTAGAACAAAAAAACTTACAGGGACTAAAACCAAAAAATTAGAAGCATACAGGGACTGAAATGACATTTAAGCCTTGAAAAAATGATTTAATTGACGCTGCTTTTATTAAAACAATAAGAAGTAAATATGCATTCGATATTAAACCGACATCAATTAGGTCGCCGTTTAAGCCGAAAAAAATATGACTGTGTTAAGATTTAAGCACACAAGGAGAGTCCAACTTAAAAGATTAGTCCAATGAATGAGAGAGTATCCTGACTTAAGTACTTATCACGTTGAATACTTAGATATACTCTGTGAGACTACTAACTGAGCGTCATGAGTTTTTAATTTTAAAAGTATCGTCAACGGTTATTAGAATTTTTTGATATTTTTTCATCTATTCAAATGGTCCATGTTAGCACTTGCCATCAAACGCATACTTTTATTTTAGGCTTAAAAAACTTTTTGGTCCTTGTATGTTCGTGAATTTTTTATTTTAGTCCCTGTATCTTGTTTTGTTGCAAATAAGTCCCTGAATGTACAAATTGTTTTGGTTTTAGTCCCTACAATCAAAATCCGCAAGAAAATTTGAAAGAAAATCTACACGAAAACTGCAGATTTTCATGCGAATTTTGACTTTAGGGACTAAAATCAAAAATATTTGTACATTCAAGGACTTATTTGCAACAAAACAAGATACAAGGACTAAAACCAAAAATTCGTGAACATACAGGGACCGAAAGATCTATTAAGCCTTTATTTTATTACCATCAGACACAGGCATCAAATTTAATCATGATGAGTTTTAAAATCTATGTTGCTCAATAATATTAGACGTGAGAAAGAGCGTTAAAAGTTTTACATTGGATGAAAAATAACCTAAACATAAATTTATAAAATAGTATAAACCTCATCTTAGAAACCGATTTTGAATGATTGAGTTATGCTAACCCAAGTTCTAATACTTTCATTTATAATAATAGTAATAGTTTTCTTTTAGTACGTATGAAATGACCAAATGCAACTAAACCAAGAGACCATAATTGTGTGTTGCCATGCTTGTGACATTTTGCTACTTTTTCAAGCTTATTGAAAATGAGTTATATGCTCACACTCATATTCAAGCTTATTTTGAATACCAAATTTGATTTCTATAAAAAGGAATCTAATTTCATTAATGATTTAGATGAACACTTATCCATTAATAATGATTTACTAATAATATACACTCTAGCAACTAGGCTTAGGATTACAACTTCTTAACTAATACATTATACATGTATAATTTTTCCTAAGTTAAATAATTCATCTATGCAAATTTAAATAATACCTATGAAGCACGGACTCTGACACGGACACTGTGACACGACACGACACGGACACTCCGACACCGCTAATGTAAAAAATATACGACACCGACACCGCTACATATTTATAAAAAATATAAGTTTAGAATTAAAAATACATACATATGCTTCTAAGTTGAACAAATTTTTCAATAAAAAAAGTTTTAAAAGAATATATGATAATACATTTGACATTTACTCATCCATTTACTATCCATAAACTAAAAATAATGTAATCAAAATGTAATATCTTTAATCCCTCATTGATCAATATTATTATTTCGATATATCTTTAATCGTTGTATATATGTCTGAGAAAAGTAGAAGCAAATAAAAAAAAAATTTGGACACTTAGCCCGACACGTTTGTACGAGTGTCTTATAAGTGTCGGACACCGATTTAAGGATGGTCGGAATAAAGGAAAAATTGTTTTTTTGGACACCTCTCCGACACGTTTGTAGAAGTGTCGTACGGGTGTCATACGAGTGTCGGACACCGACACGTGTCGGACACCGACACGTGTCGGACACCGCGACACGTCTAATCATAGAGGTGTCGGTGCTTCATAGAATAATACTATACTATAAAAAGCCGTTACAACTTATTTAAGTACCATGAAACATAATGATCTACCATTGTAGTTGAAACTTTATTTAATGAATCCAACCAATCACATTTAATCTTTGTAACATAGCCACCATTTACAGAAACATAAAATAAAAACCTTGAATTATTAAAAAGCACCTTAAAGGAGCCTCCTATGTTAGTAGAATCACAATAAAGTATGAAATAAAATAAATGTTCATTATATAAAGACTTGAATCATAAGTCATTTTCCACATTCAAACATTTCTAAAAACAACTATAGTGTTTTTGAATTTTTCAATGGCATCATTGTCAAGTTTTGTTACTTTGGTGATTTTAATTGTTGGAGGAATATTTGTTCATGGAATTGAAGCTATTCCAAGAAGTTTCTTTGTTTTTGGAGATTCATTAGTTGATAATGGAAATAACAATTATTTGGCTACTACGGCACGTGCTGATGCTCCACCTTATGGAATTGATTATATTCCAACTCATAGACCAACTGGTAGATTCTCCAATGGTTACAACATTCCTGATCTTATCAGTTAAGTTTAATTTTATGTATTTATCTATAAATATTGATACATTTTGAATCACCCTTTTGTTTTAATATTCCTTTTTTAGAAGGTTTAACTAGTTATTTTGTTCAATCGATTCTATTGCGGTTGAATCAAATGTAAGTAAATAAATAATTAAAAAGTAGCAAAATTTCAAAAATAAAACCGGTTAAATCAACCATATTATAGTTGGCTAACTAACCAATTTTTAATTCAACTTGTTGAAAATGGCGATTTAGTCTGATTTTTAAAATTCAAGTTCAAGTTTTCATATTTACACCCGTGTTTTTAAAACTAAATTGGACACTTCGACAGACATTAGTTAGTCCGTCTGTTGATTCAACCATGTTTCAATCGAAGTTTGCAAGAGCCTGGCCGAACCATGGTTGATTCTACCAATTCATTTTTTCTTAGTTTTTATTTTTATTTTTTATTTAATTTTATTAGTCATCTAATTCAATCGACTGAACAATGCACATTTGAACCCTTTTCGTATAATCAAATGAACATGTTTTTTTGGGTCAAATGACCATTGACATAGAGTGTATATATACATATGTATATCTAACTAATTAAATTTTTTCAGGTCAGAGACTTGGTGCAGAGCCAACATTACCATACTTAAGCCCTGAATTAAGAGGAGAAAAGCTTCTAGTTGGAGCCAATTTTGCTTCAGCTGGAATTGGAATACTCAATGACACTGGAATTCAATTTGTAAATTAATTTCTTTTTCTAACTACTTAATTATCCAATGTTACAATCTATAGTCAGTTTTTTCAATAATGCATGCCAAAACCTTAAACGATATTTTAAAAACTAAACCAAATCGGCTGGTTCAACCGGTTGAATCGAGAACCATTAAGTTGATTTTGTCTTGATTATATTGTAGTCTAGTTGAGTTGAGTTAAATTGGTTTATCGTCACTAATTCAACATACTTTCATATTTTTACTTTTAAATTTTTTTACTTTTTTAAACTTCTATAATTTTTTTAATATTTCTATTTATTTATCGTCTTATTCAATTTCCGAGGTCTCACCGGTTCAATTTCAGACCCATTTTCTTAAACATCATGTTAATGAAACTAAAATAATTTTACTATACAAAAATTAAAATTGAGGAATAATTAATTATGCACATGAAAATGGCTAATATATGCAACTTTTGCAGGTGAATATTATAAGAATGTATAGACAATATGAGTACTTTCAAGAGTACCAAAATAGATTAAGTGCACTAATTGGAGCTTCACAAGCTAAAGCTCGTGTGAATCAAGCACTTGTTCTAATCACTGTTGGTGGCAATGATTTTGTAAACAATTACTACTTGGTGCCTTATTCTGCAAGGTCTCGTCAATATCCATTACCTGAATATGTCAAGTTTCTCATCTCTGAGTACAAAAAACTTTTGCAGGTAACACACCCTTAAAGTCACGCTTGAATCAGATTAAACTGGTGATGAAAATCAAATAATAATAATTTTTTTTATTATTATTAATATACTCTTAATGGTATAAGGTATTAATTTCAAATTCTCTTAGGATAGTTGTAAATTGATTATTAATGTCACTTGAATTAATAAATAAAATATTTCTCCCTTCACCCAATTTGAAAAAATAAAAATAATAAAAATCAAGTGTTGTTATAAAATTTCAAAGTCTTTGTTTAGATGTCTTTGACGTTGACTTTTTACAAAACTTGAAAATTCATTTACTAAATTGTTTCTTCTTATAAAAGATAATTTTCTTTAAAATATTTGTAAAATGATATTCAAAGACTAATAAATTAAGAGTCTATTTTGTTACAATTTTTTCTTAAGAAAATTTAACCTTTTAAAAAAAAGGACTTTTAGGAATTTTCATGTGTTAATTTTGCCACAATTTCAAACAAATTTATCTAAAATCTTCTTTTAGTGAGATATTGTTTTGAGTATTTTTTTATTTTAAATCATCTATAAAAAAAGTCTAAATTATTAAATACTAAAGTCGCATATATTTTTTATAATCTATAACATACAAGCTAAAACACGACCAAACAAGTCTAAGTACCTGTTTGGTTGCGCATTTCAGTCCTCAATCGTGCGTCTATTGGCTGGTAAACGCAAGTTATACGAGTTTTATCATGTTTTAGCTTTATGAAAGTGAAATCAATTCATGATCACAAACTCAATTCTACCATTGCTTTTTCTCATAGTTATAAGTATATTTATGTTGCAGAAACTATATGATTTGGGAGCTAGAAGAGTTATTGTGACAGGAACAGGACCAATGGGTTGTGTTCCTTCAGAAATTGCTCAACGTGGTACAAATGGAGATTGTTCTGCTGAAATACAAAGAGCTGCATCATTGTTTAATCCTCAACTTGAAACCATGTTACAAGGACTCAACAGAAAAATTGGTAGAGATATTTTTATTGCTGCAAACACCGGAAAAACTCACCTTAATTTCATTAGAAACCCCGGTCAATACGGTAATTTCTCTATTCCCTTACTCGAAGGTTTAAGTTATAGTTAAATAATCATGACAAAAAAACATTTTAGATTGTGGTCTACAACAGAATGCAACTGCATTGTCAACCGAAAGAATATTAATTAGAAAAGATAGAGTTCAAACCCTAAAAACTAACATATCCTTCCAATTTTCCGCATTAACGAATCTCAATTTTGTTCTCTGAATGACAAATAATGAACCTCAATTATTTATTTAAGATCGGACAGTTTAAATTATATGCACATTTTCACACAATAAAACAATTTAAATCGTTGATTTAAAATTAGACAGTCAAAATCTATTGTAACAGAGTACTTCGTTCCCTAAAATAATACTACAATTTATAGAAACAAGTATTAATGATATATTATTTTTGTTGTTGCTTTGACCAGGTTTCAAAACATCTAAAGTAGCTTGTTGTGGACAAGGACCCAACAATGGTATTGGGCTATGTACACAACTTTCCAACTTGTGCTCAAACAGAGATTTGTATGCATTTTGGGATGCATTCCATCCATCTGAAAAGGCAAACAAGCTTATTGTGAATGATATTTGGTCTGGCTCTAGGGCTTACATGAATCCAATGAATCTTAGCACTATCTTAGCATTGGATGCTACCACATGAAGATAAAGTGATAATCTAATTAATAAAACAAAGCACAAGTCTTTGCCTTGGATGCTATATTAGTTCATGACATTTCTAGCTCATTAATTGCTATTTTAATATTGTTGTAACTTTGCTTTAATATTTATGTGGTGCTCTTTGTGGTTGTGAAACATAATTCATAAAAGAGATAAATTTCCTTTATGTAGTCTTTTAGTTTATTTTCCCATATTGATGCACCCTTTGTGTGGAAGCTATATCAAAAGTTTTAATTTCTTGTAACTTGTGTTGAAATAATATAATTTAAAAAAGTTTAGTTTTATACTCCATATGTCTTGTGCTTTTTATTTATACCTAATCTATTTGTTGGATTTGAATAATCGACTATTTTGCATCTTCACTTTGTATTTTAGACTTAGAATACGAATAGTTTGATCTTGTTTTAGACGAGAAAAATATATATTTTGGGTTGTCATATTATAAATATGAAATTTCCACCGCATTTTCCTATATGCAAGAGCTAAAGATTGGTGATTAATCTCGCAATCAAAGTATAATAATACATTATTCATATCTGAAAACAAATTTAAATAATACATTTTGACAAAGTTGTTAGAAAGATGAGATATAATTTTGAAAAAATCAGTATCTATATTTTTTTTAGGGAATGCAACAAATGTACATTAAAAATAAATTGAATCAGAAAAAGAAAAACAATTGCATGGCCCAAAGGATCATGTTTAAGTCTTTATCTTGCAACCAAAAGATGTAAAAATAAGGGGGGAAAGGAAGAAAAACAAATCCAATAGTTTACTCACAATACAAAAACCATAGATGAGAGCACTGTAAGTGACAACATTTGGCAAAATTCTTTTGATAACCATTTCAGAAAATCAAATACTCCCTTTGTCCAAAAATATATGATCTAATTTTGACTAAGGTTATTAATCATTTAATCTATTTTGACAATATTTTTCTACTAATATATACTTATAAATATTTTCATATGAGATATTGTTTGATTTGTCTTTATGAGTACTTTCAAAATATACTATTTTTATAATTTTTAATAATATATAATTAAATCCTGTAAAAAATATATATATAATTAAAAATATTAACGATTAAAGTTGTACATCGTTAAACGTAAATATGGTCAAACATGTCATTTATTTTGAGATGGAGGGAATAATTCACAAGCATTGTAAGTGACCACATTAGGCTTGACTGATCCTTATTCGAGTTGTCTCAACAGTATGAGGAAGTCGTTGTTTGTCCCATTTTACACAACCCATTGATCAATGTCCCGTAACTAACATGGTCAACTAAAACCCTCGGATTTGATTTATTTTTTAGCTTATGTAAATAAATAAAGTTTTAATGTTAAGTCATAAGTTTTACTAACAAAAATTGTATTTTTATAAGTTGTTTTCTCATAAACTATCTTTAAAACCTTATAATATTACATAAAAACTTATTTATTTACATAAGTTGTTTCGCATAAACTTAAAAATAAATCAATCTAAATAAGCTCTAAATCAGTAAAAATAAATTATAAGTTCATGATAAAAAAAATTGATATCAAACAAATCTTTTAATTATAAAATACAAGCTATAAGTTTAGTTTATTAGCATTTTCATTTTTCCCAAAAACCAAATTGAATATATTAAATTCGTTTTTTCCTTCCATTGGAGCCAAACACAACCTTAAACTCTTCTTCTCCATGATTCCACTGAAAACTTATCAACACCATTCTTCCTTCTTCTTATCTTCCATTTCCAAACCAAACCCACTTCACACTTTATCTCTCCAACCTCACTTTCTCTCTCTTTCATCATCTCCACCACTCAAATTTCCTCTCAAACTCAAACCCCCATTATTCCCTCTTCAAAAGGTTTCAAATATTGAATTATCAATTTACAGCAATGATGAAACACTTCAAGATTTGTCTCCAAAAGGGGAAGTGTATCAGAAGACACTTCAATTGGTTGAATGTTCCATGTTTGCTGCACTCACTGGTTTGGTCTATTTCTTGAGCAGTTCACTTTCCATTGAGGTTTGTTTTTATTAAGAATCTAAATTTGGTTTTTTGTTTTATTTATGTTGTTTGGTTCAGAAACTAGAATAATGGGTTTGTGTTATTTTTGGTTAAAATTTATTAGCTTTAATAAAAATTGGATTTTTGCTTGTGTGGCTTGGTATACTTCATTGAGGTTTGTTATTTTGTTTTTACATAGTTTTGTTCATTAAGGAAAAAGAATGATGTGTTTGTTTGCACTCTTTTTGGTTGGAAATTGGTTGGCTCTAACAAAAATTGGATCTTTGTTTGTATGTTTGGTTCCATTTCTAGAGGGCCTCAAATTGATTCTAGAGGTTTTGAATTGATTTTGACATGTTTGGTTTCTCTAAAGTAGAATAAGCGCTTGTATGTTTGGTTCCACTTCTAGAGGGGTCAAAATTGATTTTAGAGGGGTAGAATTGATTTTGATAAGGCTACTTTGAGGTGTAGAAACCAAACCAAGCAATACTACTTTGATAAGGCTAGAATTGTTTGTAGTGAGAGATGAGTCAGAAGAAAAGATTAAAACCGAAACATAAATGAACAGCTCAAAGCATAGTAATAATATGGACGAAGCTACTTCTAGAGGTGTAGAATTGTTTGGTTTCTCTAAAGTAGTATTGCTTTTGTCTCCATAATTGATTCTACTTGAAGCTAGAAATTGTAGCTTCTGATTCTAAAATTATTTTTACATTCAAATTTTTTGTTCAACTCACTTTTACATAAATGTATCCAAACATAAATCACTTTACCTTCAACTCAAATTTAGTCAAATTCAAAACCAATTTTTCTCACCGCAGAACCAAACGTAGACTAATTGTGGTTTGGTCTATTTTGTGCAATTCTCTTGGAATTGAAGTTTATTATTAAGAATCAAATTTTGGTCTTTTGTTTCTATATGGATTTTGTATTATTTTTGGTTGAAAATTGGTTAGCTCTAGGAAAAATTAGATATTTGTTTGTGTGGTTCGGCCTACTTTTCGAGTCTCTTGCCATTGAGGTTTGTTATTAAGAATCAAAATTTGGTCTTTAGTTTATATATATGTTTGTTTGGTTAACGAAATAGAATAATGGGTCAGTGTGCGATTTGGTTGAAAATTGGTTAGCTCTAGTAAAAATTAGGTCTTTGTCTAGGAAAAATCAGGTTGGTTAAGGAACTAGAATAATGGTTCTGGCCTCTTGGGATTTGGGAAATGGGTTTACTAGGACAAAAATTGACTGAAATTGCAATCTTGACCATTAATAAAATTGGAACCAACTGATTTATGTAGTTTATCATATGAACAGTCTGATCTCACACTAATGGAATGAATGATTATGGTTCTAAATTGTGGTTGTTGTCGTGGTTGCATTGCGAAACTTGAATTGCAACAAAATGCGGGCAGATGCAGCCGCCATTAAGGTTGTCATGGCGTTGCAAAAACCTTTTATATTGTGGCCATAGTTGCAGTTGTGGACCGCAATTTAGAACTATGATGTTGATTTTACCGAATGTGTAACTGCACAGGTTGCCTACTTGTTTTTTTCCGAATAGTGAATATTTGTTTGGCTGCAACAAGATTTGGTGATAGAGAGGTTTCATTTCATGTATTAGGCATTTCCTTGCATTTGTTGGCCTCACTATTGTATTTTTTTTTCCCGGTTGCAGAATTACTTTAATTTATTCTTCTCGTTACCAATAGTGATATCGTCGATGAGATGGGGTATCGATGCTGGAAGGAAAACACTGGTTAGACTTTTTAGTGTCTTTATGAAATACAATAAATAATTCTTGAATAGATTATTGTTGCATAATCATATTTTTGCGGTTCTTGTTGTAGGTTGCAACAACTATACTTCTGTTTGTCTTGTCTGGTCCAGTAAAAGCTCTAACCTATCTGGTGAGAAGCGCTTTTAACTTCATTTTATGAGATCTGAGAGTATATTATTGACGAAAGTTTCTTATCAATTCGTTGGAGGATACATTGCTTATTGAATTTGCATTCTTATAAACATTGTGTTACTGTCTGCCTGTTTGACCTAATATAATAAGTTTATTTAATCACATCGAGATTCTAATTGTGTGAATCAGTATATAAAATTACGACATGTTAAAGTTAAAACAAGTGACACAGCAAAGTAATAAGCTAATGTTTCATATACGAACCTCAAAATGATTCAAAATTGTCATGAATCAAATGAAAAAGGAATTTTTGTCAAAAAAAAAAATGAAAAATGAATTGTCTGGCTATATGAAGTTGACGAAAACAGTGACTGGCTATACTCTTGCTAAGTTTAGGCAGTGATTCATTAGAATGAATTGAGATTCATTATAGCGAATCGAGATTTATCATAACGAATTGAGATTCATGTCCAAAATAGATACACAAAGTAGGACTAGGGATTTATATTGATTGAGTTCAGTTTTGTATTTTATCGAGATACGACATACATGCATATATCCTAAGATACTGATAACACTTGTCACTTCACTTGGATCATCTTCTCTCTTGCTGGAGATGGTTATAGTTGTGAGGAGGTTTACCAGAGACTCAATCTAGATGACGTGCCAATCTTTTGTAGATATGAATTAACAAATTCATCACCATATGCTATTTTTTGTAACAAAGATTAAGCTCTTTTTTTTTCTTCGTCTTTTTCTTCTTTTGCGGTAAATATTTTGTGTAGTTTGTGTATTGTTGTGAAACTTCCTATAAATTACTTGATTTGTGAATATATTTCTTTCATGCAGCTTAAGCATGGTATAGTTGGTTACACAATTGGTACTCTGTGGAGGTATGTCATTTCACAGATTTATATGTTTTCAGAATTAATTTCCCGATTAAACTTTACAATGATATTCATTGAATTGAGATTATTGTTTTGTCTGTATAATGCAGTGGTATGCACAAGTGTGTGTTTGGTTCTGTGGTGACAAAAATTGATTTTGTAACTGCTTTTCTGTCTTTACTTTTTTGGCATCTTAACAGGTTGGAAACCAGTTGGAGCCTGTCAATTTTCTTGAGCACAATTGTAATGTTTGTCACCTTTTTAACTCAAACTTATACCTATTTGATGTATTTTATTTTTCACAAACGTTTCATAATCGAACCTTAATCATATTTTACAGGTACGAGCACTCGGTGCAGTTGGCTTTGTCTTGATTACATCTTTCTTGATAAGGGAAAACATACTAGCTCTGGTAATGAATTTTCACAATTTTATCTCCTAATTTTTCATTTATCTCAATGTATGTTTGGATTAGAGGTGACTTTCGACAGAATCACAGTGTGCCACCGTAATCGTAACAAAAACTACACTTTAGTGCTTCTCATTAAAATCACGCTGCCAACTTGATTTCATCAAATTCACTGTTAAAAAGTCTCACATTGGATGTGAGTTAGCCTGAACATGAGTTTATAATTAAGAGGCCATCCTCGCCTTACAAGCCGGTTTTGTAGGGTTGAGTTAGGCCCAACTCCTAATTCTAAGATTCACCACCAATCCAAATATGTACTTATACCACAAAACCACTGACGATTTGTTTTCCTTTTCTGTGTTTTGCTGACATAAACAACTTGTAGATCACCATTAACATCCATGCTTCTCTTACATTCGTGCTCACTGCCGCCGGTGTCAATATCATTCCTTCAATGAACTTCATTTATACCCTATTTGGGATTTTGGTATGTTAAACTGACTTTTGATGAAGTCTTTTTTAGTTTCTATTTACTTGACTTATTTTTTGATGCATTGAAACATTCTTGATGTGGTTTTTGATTTCAGGTTTTGTTGAATTGTGGAGTTTTCATAATTTTGCTCCACATTTTGTATGCTGTTTTTCTGACTAGAATGGGAATAAAGTCATCACTAAAATTGCCAAGATGGTTAGAAAAGGGTTCAAAATTTTCAATTTAAATCTCATTCTTCTCTTAGGTTCTGTATTATTTACAACCTACAATTGCATAATCTGTATCATATCATTATAATATAAAGTTAACTCCAAAAGTAACTATCATTTTTGGTTTGATATTTTTGTGTACAATTTTATCCTTGATAACATAATCATTTCCCTTTTGTTTAGCTTCTGTCACCAATTACTACATAGTGAAAAGCGTATTAAATTGAAACAAACATTGTCTCGAAAGTACAACTCAGTTGGTTTGAGTTCGAATTTGAGATTCTTCATTTCTCCACGTTTAAAGTGTAATTTTTACCACTAAATTATTTAACCCAAAAAATTGGAACAAACACAGTAAAACACAATAAAATATAGATGAATGAGAAGACTAAGACCAGAAACTATTTCCCTTTATATTGCTTTGATTAAGAAGACTAAGAAAGGTACTAGGGGACATGACATATCCCAGCAATAAAGAATACCCAATTCATTAGTGTTGTTAATTCAGTGACCGAAATTATTTTATTGTGTCAAACTAAATTTATAATATAAATTGTCTGATCTCAAATCAACAATTGAGATCGGCTACAACGTAAAACTATGTGAAATCTCTATAAATAAAATATTTGAATCCTGTGACTACATGCAATCAGCCACGTCTAGCAGTTTTTTAGAGATCGAATGATCTAGTTGTGATTGACTATACGCAATCCAAATCCTCAATGGTGAGATACAACCTTTGTACATGAAGACAAACACATATAGTTTAACAGTAGCCTATTCTTTAAAATGAGATCAAAATATCATGCAAAGTTATGCATTGCATTCCATTTCTCTTAGCACACAACTGAACTGAGACATAACCAATTTTTGGAGGGCAATAACGTCATATCTTTAAATCATTATTTATTGGACATGTTTCTATTTGATTCAACAACAAAGATTAGAAAATTTGGATACTGTAAAATCACCTCTTTTGATGAATAAAATAATATCTGGCATCCGAAAATAAGATTTAGTTCAATTGACAATACTAGATTGTGTTCAACTAGATTTGAACATTGGACCTCGCAGCAGCGTGAGTTTTAGGTAGTGTTTACACATATCTAAATGATATCATTTTAGAATTCAAAAAAAGAAGTATGATTTTAGGCTTCATTGTGAATATTTTCATACAAACTATATTCTAACATAATTATCATATTCCAAAGAAGAAAAAAAATAGCTAACAAGAATATATTCGTTGTGGTGAAACAATCAAGTTTCCACAAATAGATCTCCTAGTCTATCTAAAGAATGAATGCATGATAAAAAATTCCATGTAGCAAAATTAGTCCCAACCAAAACCTTGCCAGTAGTTTTCTTGACCTGCAAGCTGAATTGATAAAAATAGTGACTTCACAAAACATGGAGAGATAGACTGTGTTTGGTTCTGCAACGATAAAAAATAATTGATTTTGATAAAGTAAATTAATAGTGATTTATCGTTGAATACATTCACACATAAAACTGAGTTGCACGGGAAACTTGAGGCTACAAATTATGTTTCGAGGCAAAAGCTCAAAATTCCAATTTCATGTTAGAATTTATTCTAGAGTAAAGAATAGCCAAACATGTTAAAATCAATTTTATGTGTCTAGAATCACTTTTGGCTATGACAAGTGAATCCATTATAAATTGAAATTTACGGAACATATCCAAAAACTCGAGCAATGAATTAGAAAAGGGCATATACCTAAACGAAATATTGGGTAGATTTAAGCTTCCTTCCTAGTTATCCTGCAATGGAACAAAAGGTAAGACAATTAGAATCAAAAGACATTGTTCTTAACAAAGTTCAACAAACTAAGGACAAGTTATCAAAAACTTTTACAAAAACTATGTTCAACAAAATCAAAGATTTATGAAATAACTTTAACCAAATAATACACATGTAGCATAGAAAACCAAATTTCTATATGCGATAGCAATAAATTACCTGAAGCAATATATCCCAAGGGCATCTGTAATTTCATGAATGACAGACGTTGCAAAATGCAAGTAAAGTGATGCTGCGTTTGCGGAAACAGAATCATCAAACACGAGAATATAAAAGAGAAATAGAAGTTATAATAATAAACTACATAAGTTCTAAGCCAAAAATAAAACTTAACTCCAAAATATTAGCGAACCATCAATTTAGTCCTTCAAATTTTAGGGTCCACATGGTTTCGTCCTCAAATTAACAAAATTCCATAAAATCGTTGAAATTGAAAATCATTGTTCACAATAGTCCCTCTGGGACAACATCAAAGGCTAAACTACACGATCCAAAAGTTCATTAATTGTGTGGAACAAATTTTCTATTGCATACAATATTAAGGACTAAACCGGTGATTCACTCCCCAAGCATCGTACGGGTGTGTTTGTAAATACGGTCTGAAAATATATTTGTAAATGAGATACATGCCTCAACTACAAACTATTTTTGTAGGGTTGAGTTAAGCCGAATCCAAATTTTAAGATATAGTATTGTCTTTTCTTGCATAACAAGAAAAAAAGGTAGATGTACCTGTAAATGCACAGTAACCAAGAAGAACTAGTCTCTCATTAACTAAAGGAACCCTGCCAAAAATAATATCAAACAATTTCTATGAGAAGATAAAGGTGACAGTAATAAATAACATTAAACCACGTCGATCAAAGGAATTTAGAATGCAAAATAACAGTACATACCCATCATTTAGCTTTGATGCAAGTGCATTAGCAATGGCTAACGGAAGATACAAGAGGGACTGTATAAGATAAGAAATGCTTACATCAATTATCTTCGTGTAATAAGCTTTAACAATCAATCATTTGAATGAAACTGGTACATTAATCAAAATATTTTCATTGACCTAACATGTTCTTTGGAGTTTCCTTTATATTAGGGTATAGATAATGAGCGACAATAGACAAATTATTGAAAAAATAATGCATCTTAAAAAATTGAGAAAGTAACATCCAAATAAAACAGCTTAATACCATGCACATTCCAGTTTTTAAGCCTTTTGGTTCATCACATAAGTGGGATAAAATCATCCTTCCCTGCAAAATTAAGCTTCCCTCAATATAAAGAGTTGTAATAAAAAACTACAATTTTTCTAAGAAATTGGCAAGCCTAATTCATTCCTAGAAGCTATCTTAAAAAAATCAACTGCTTTTTCGGATTAAGACATAGCTATCTTATTACCACAAGATATCCGAAAGTAAGTCCTGTTCCCATAACAACTAAATGTGGATAATTGGCTATAATGTCAGATGGTGACAAATAATCCCTGCATAAAAATCACCATAGTATAAGCGCTTATATATATACAAAAGAATGATGGAATGTGCATATCTTTTGAATAAAACTAGGAACAAAAATTATGCGTCTTAAGTTGAGTCATACCACAGAAGCACTCCTCCGACAAGGACAACAAATGGGTAAAGCTGCCACTCCAAAAAACACACTTATCAATAAAGCAACAAGATTATAGGGTAGAAATAGAATTCCAACAGGAAAAGATATTATTACCATTGCCAATGCAAGAGGCATGCTTCCCTTTCTTGACTTCACAACCTTGGCAACATTAATGACACTGCACGAAACCGATAGATAATAATGTTGACATTTGAAAAGACCTTCGTTGGATAACATAGAAAACAGTATACAGACACAAGGGATCGTTATGCAGTAACATAATATAAAGTTCGCCTAAAAGAAATTATTTCAGGTTTAAAAGTTAGAAAATAACGCAGAAACTTTATGCCAAGGACTAATATGCATGCTAGAAAAGATTAAACTTCAATAGTTTTAGCAATACGTACTTGAATGTGACTGTTGGTATAACACCAAAAGCTATCATCAAACCCAATACGGCACTATATGTGGGGAGATCTGAAATCCAGAAACAAAATTCAAAAATCAAGCAACAATTTATGAAGAACTTACACAACAATGAGACCAATAATCGTTTTCAAGTTAAGCTCGACCATATCACTCGATGGCTGCATAGCCTAGCTCGTCTTGAACAAGCATAAGGAACACCGTGCGATAAATCTAATTAATATTTCTTACGTAATAAATGGTTAAACATACAAAATAGTTGTCTCCATAGACACAAAGAAGCATGAGTAGAAGTATAATCATTATCCAAAAATAAAGAATATAAAGATGGATAGTCTTACCAGAAAGAAAAGGCAACCAATTCAAAAAAGGCAAAGATTTTCCAAATTGCTGAGCCCACCATTCAGCACCTGTAGAAAAATAATAATAATTAATAACAATATGCATTGGATTTCAAACATAGATACATAGTAACGAAAACACAAAGAAAGGGCATACCAACGACAGCGGTGAAAAAGTGACAGAGGTATATTAGCATAAGACCCTCTGTAGGTCCATTTACAACAGGCAGTATAAGTGTATTGGTGAAATAGCTGCATCCGAAACAACATTTAAAAGAAAATCAATATCACTATACTAAGTAAACGCCTAAAAGATAAACACTAATTATAGTTTACGCCATGTTTGGATCAATAGTTTAATTAAGCGCCTAAAACATAAACACTAATTATATAAATGCTTATGTATAAGCTCTTTCAATATATATAAAAAAAAAAAAAAAATCAAATTATTTTCATGAGTTATATGTTGTTAAGTTGTTTACGTAAGCTATCATGGAGAGCTTATGAAAATAAGATGAAAACAGCTCATGGACATGCTATAAGATGTTTCCATAAGCTCTCATAAACAGTCTCACATAGTCACGTATACTTATGTGAGTAGATAAGATAAAATAATTTAATCCAAACCAAACAGACCCAAAAAGCTTAAAATATTAATTGAACATAATAACTTACTGCTCCCAGGTTGCACCATAAAATGTAATTGCAGATATCAACCACCACCAGAAAGTACTTCTTCCACACATGGATGTGCTCCCAAAAGCAAGTGCTTCAAACTGAAAAGCAGTTCTCATAAATGACTGTCTTTATTTTCTTTTAATGGTTTGAAAACAATAGCCAGAACACTAAAAGAGACATACTGTACAAGCAAGTGCATCACACCCTGCAATGTAGTTAAAAATATCGTCATTAATCACATACACACATACACGACGAAAAATAATAGAATGAAAAACATGGTGAAGGAAAATAATAACCATGATCAAACAGCTCCCCCAATGGACTTGAAGAATTTGTTCGTCTAGCTTGCTTCCCATCAACAGCATCAAATGTCTAGCACGTAATATAAACATAAACAAATATATAAACAAGAGCACATATTAATCACTAACTTAAGCAGTATATTTACAAGAACTGGTTCCTATCAAAAGACGGGTACGAAGCACGGACACGACACAACCATTGAACCGTCAACACCGATAATAATTTGGTAAAATGGCACAATTCAATGTAATTATAAGTGTTTGTATTGTGTCAGTGTCCGACACCGACACGAATCCAACACCGGGATATGCCTAATCCGAGGAGTGTCCATGCTTCACGTGGTACTGCAATATGATAATTTACCAACCTGGTATAAAAACAAAAGTAGCCCATGTGCAAAATTAACCCATCTTGGAGGAGCTGAGTCCAATTGAGGTGAGTATATCTGGATGAACAAAGAAATTTCAGTATGATGGAAATTTCAGCAATTTTAGAGGTACTTCATATACTTGTTTCTTACAAACTTCAATATTTATCATGTATATCAGTTGGCAAAATGAAAATTAATGTGAGGCATTGGAAAATTGATGAACTCGGTTTCCACTCACATAGCCAAGCAATGCAGACAAAAGTAACATCATAAATCCCATCAGAGTTATCTGGAACCAAACAATTTAAAAAATATTAGTGCCACTGATATAGCTTATGATCATAATAACAGTAACAATTACATATGATACTACAAAATAAAGGAAACAAAAGTTTACCATGTTTGGACTGCAAAACACCGCAGAATGCCAAAATGCCAAGTAATGAGGATATATAAAATAAAAGGTAGAAGTTAGTGATGAAGAAATTAAAAATAAGATTGTAGAATAATTAAACCAGAGTATCAACAGAAGAGTGAATAATAGTATTGTCTACATGAATGAGCGTGAGTGTGTGTGCACGGTAAGAGTCAGAAAAAGTAAAACAATGATAATGTATCAAGATCAAGATACATAACAATGATAATGTATTGTTGTTATAAGAGAAAAGCTTCCCAGAATACCAAATCACAATTTCAAATACAAATTTCATAATGCAATTTATCATTATTCTTAGAATTTGGGTCGGTCCTAAATCAACCCTACATAACCGACTTGTAAGTTGACGGATGTCTCTCACTTATAAACACTTTATTCAGGTCATATCTCACCCAATGTGGAACTCTCAATACACCTCCTTACACCCAAAATTGGACATCTCGAGCGTGACTCAAGTGGTGCGATAGCAGGTGGCCAAATGAATCCTGGATCAACTTGGATACCAACTTCAACTTTGGATTGAGCTTAACTCAACCCAACAAAACTGCCTTGTAAAGTGGGAAATGGCTCCCACTTATAAACATTTTTCACATCATATCTCATCCAATGTGGGACTCAAAACAACCCTCAAAGTGAATAGACGTTTTTATTATTATAAAATAACCGAGTTATAACAACAACAAAAACATTAGTTTGAAATGAAAAAAGTACTCACGGCATCCATAGGGGGAATAGATGAACAAAGCGAGTCCAGAAGGGCTGTAGTACATATTTTGCCACGTAGGAGTGATCTACACCACTATATTTGTATCTATGCAGAGCTGTAACACCATGAGACCCAATATAACCCATTCTCTCTATAAAAACTATGCAATATGCTTCAAGTACCGGTTAAACCTTAGCACAACCTGCGGAAATTTGAAGAAAACGAAGAATAAATTGACTGGTTACATATACGAATTAGCAGGCATATCCAAAACAAAAAGGGGTTCAAAGGGCTTAAACTGTAATAATTTATCATGCAAGTAAACAAAGGTTTCTGATTTGAGATAAAGGTGAGGCGAGCAAGCATTTCAGCCATGCCTTTAGGCTCATAGCATCTCCAATGGTATAACCAAAGTTGAGTTTTTAACATTATTTTAGTGGGCCCAAAGATAATACATACTCCCTCCGGTTCTATATATAAGCAAAATTTAACTTTTTAGATTCATTAAAAAGGTAATATATCTAGTCGATAATATAGACTAGATAGATTACTTTTTTAATGAATCTAGAAAGTCAAATTTTGTTTATATATAGAACCGGAGGAAGTAGGATTTAAGAACACTCATTTATTTACTCAAATGCAAGAACCTAATTTCTGGTCTTAACTTTATCGTATCTCAGAATTTTAGAACACTGCATTGGAGTTACTCTTAGTTCTTACTGCATTGGAAAAAAGGAAAACGAAGACGCACAAAACTACCCAATATGCTTACTACAATGCATTTGCTAAAGAGGGGTATAGTAGTAAAATCTTAATTGAAAATCGCAAGTTGTCAACTTCTGAGGTTCTTATCAGTAACTGGATAACGGTTTTGCAAACTGCGCACTGTAATATTTTTGGTACTATCAATGTTATGCCTTGAGCAATTAATTTGCATCGAAAATTAATGCAACATAGTCAAAACTTTTACTGTTATTCTATCTTCTTTAACTAAGAGAGTCCCTTTCACCAGTGAAGTGTTGCGCTTCCTGAAGCCACTAGCCTTAAGGCATTATTAAGGCCCTGTTAGGATAACCATCTTAATTAAGCGCTTTTAGCATAACCCCGTATCATATAAATGCTTGGGTTTAACCTAATTCTATAGCAAAAGATAAAATTAAGTCAGATTATTTTCATATAAGCTGCTTTTATAAGCTATCAGGGAGAGCTAATGGGCATGCCATAAGTTGTTTCCATAAGTTTGCTAAACAGGCCCTAAAACCTACTACTACTAGTGCCTTGTAGGCATGCCTTTCACCTTCGACTATTAGCAGAAACCATTGTTTAAGAGAGAGTTCGCATTAGCAATTCAAGTAATTCCTTAAAGACAGTTGGATGAACACAAGTTTTATGCTTAAACCCTCTTAACAAAATATAAATCAACCATGAGCCCATATAAAAGCTCACTATCAAGAGAAATTAAGTCATTTAACTCACTGATCCTCTCTTCATTGATTCAAAGTACAAACATATAAGCTTTGGGGGGAATTTTTTTTTCTTTCTAGAACAGCAATTTCTAGCGATCTAAATAACACATGAAATCTTCAACGACACGCACAAAGTAGATTTCTAATAACCTATAAAGCCCTGATACTGATACAGATCCCAAACATGACACCGACATGTAGACACCACTAACAATGATTGAACCTTCAAAACAAAATGTAAATCAACTATGAACCCGCATAAAAGCTCAATAATCACCGAGACATTAAGTAATTTAAACTTAAGCTTTGTATGAAGTTCAAATTACATTTGTCAGGTTATGACAAATCGAATCAGCCTATGTCATATACCAAATCAGTCAATATCTACACTCGCAAGAATTAAATGGATTTATTAACAAATCAACACAGAGACTTACAGAGCCGCCAAATACGTGCATCTCGTCAATTAACTAATAACAAATAGAGTGTTTCTATCTACAAATAGGCATTAGGCAGAAAATATGTAACTGACAGACGAAAGAGATCGGTGGCAAGACAAATTAACTGAAGAGTCAGTCAAAGACTAGTACGAACGCTTAAAAAATGGAATCTTTTATAAACTCACTGATCCTCTCTTTAATCGTTCGAAGTACAAATATACAAGCTTTGAAGAAAAATATTCTAGAACAGCAATTCCTAGTAATCTAAACCATCTGTCAAACCTTTAACAACACACACGAAGTAGAATGCTCATAAACAATACAGCACTGATACTAACACAGGGAAACTAGTAAGTAATTAAATGTAACCACGTGTATCGGTGTCATGTCAGCGGTGTCAGACATGGAACATACCTTCAAATTCAATTTGAAGTGTCGCTGCTATATAGCTCATACCAACTATAGAGCACAAATACATGAAATACGTAATAATTGACGAGTCATGCCTCGACAGGAAGATATGGGACCAGCATTAGCTACAGTAGCCATTTAACACAGTATGAAGCAGTAACTGATCTCAGCCGTTAATTTTAAATCAGACGGTTTCAATTACACGGTCAAAAAACAACTATAAACAATCTCGGCCATTCATTTAAGATTTGACAGCTAGGTTAGTTACTGCGTCCTGCTATTACAGCAGGAAATCCAAATCGGGAAAAAATTTACAAACATATAAGCTTCGAGGAAAAATATTCTAGAACCGTAATTACTAGTGATGTGATCCAAACATCGCATCAAATCTTTAACACACACAAAGTAGATTGTTCGTAACTTATAAAGCACTAACACTAAAACGGCACACTTTACTAATACACACTGCCACGTAGACGTCCGTAATAATTTAAAAACATGTAGGTGATTGAATATAACCACATGTATCAGTGTCGTGACAATGTCCACTGCCACGTAGACACTAGCAACAATTTGAAAAAATATATATAAGCAACCGAATGTAATCACATGTATCAGTGTCATGTCCTATCAGACAACATAGCACGTTCAATTAGATGTGTCGGTCGCTACTCTCACTGCTACATAGCTTAAAATAAACACGCGACAACACAATACATTAACTAACTAGTAATTTATCGATCATACCAAAACCAATTGTACTATAACCAAACAATCAAAACAAATACACACCAAACCAAACCACACCACCTTTGAATGCAAACATTAAAAATCTATACAATTTTTTTTTATCCTTCTTATTGACTAAAACAAAAGAAACGCACACAACACTATAAAAGGGTAGGATAAAAAATGAAAATTTTGCAGAAAATATAAAACAGGATCGAAAAACTAAAAGCGTTACATGATACCCATTTGAAGAAAAAAAAGTGGAATAGAAAGAGAAGAAGTGAAAAGGTTGAATCTTAATACCAAATGATCATTTGTTGCAGCGTGACTGAGAGAAGGAATTGAAGAGATAGCGAGAGAAAAATGAATGAATGAATGAATGAATGAATAGTTTATTTTTTCCAGAGACATAGGAAAAAATAATAAAAGGGAATAAAAGAATGTTGTTTGTTTGTTTCCTAACCTCCAACGTATGATTTTCTTCAAAGTTTGAGGTTTTGAGTTCGAATCCGAGTGACGATGTCCGACTTAATAATTTCAACATTTGTAAAAACTATTTATTTGCAAAAAGTTTTTCATTCAACGGTCCACATCAAAAGATCAGAAATCAACGAACGAAAACCCACCACGTCAAAAGAAAACACACATGGCTTCACATTAGTTGACGCGTCATGTCGGTAGAATAGAAAAGAATAAGCCCACATTATGTAAACATGTTTATTGTTTTCATTCTGAATAAGTCAATTAAGATACAGGATCATTTCTTCAATAATTTGTTATTATCATTAACTTATTAGTTATCACTTTCAGATAGTCCGAGTAACATAATAAAAAATCTACGAAAATGAAATAAAGTGGATTGAATAAAAATATTCACTTATTATTTATCTATCAAAAAATGTGTGAATTGATTTTTATATAAACTAATAGGTTACCCGTGTTAACGCCCGGGGCGTACCGTTGGCGCGTCGACCGTCGTTGGGGGTTTATGTGTCGTTTGTGTGATTTATTTGAAAATGTTAATATAATGTAGTTTAATAATGTTTTTAAAAAGTAGATATAGATAAAAAAAAAAAAAATATTAGTAACCCTGTTTGAATAGGATATATTTAGTACGCGTCATGTTTATTGTTTTTATTCTGAATTCCTCGACAAGCTGAAAGCCCATGACAACCTCTCAATGCTCCATCGGTGTTAAATTTCACCCATTGTAAGATGGGAACAAGAACAATTCACTTGAATAATTTTGGAAGCTGAAGAAGGGTGACATTCAACATCAAAAACTCGAGAATTTGAAACTCATAAATTGAAGATTACTATTTCTAGAAACCGAAATAATATGATTGGCTATAAAAACACTAGTACATAAAACTATTCCTTTTTTATTTTTGGCTTAATAGCAGTTTTGATCCCCCTATTTTTAAATTTTTACAGTTTTGATCATCTTATTTTAAAATTCGACAGTTTTGACCCCCTAATATATATTTTGTCTAAAATATAATGACACAACATGTTTTAAATGAACTTTATGAATGATTTTTCTTACAATTTCTTCGATGTTGGTATTTTTTCATCATCGAATTATATATAACGTCGTTTAAATCAAATTATATCGTTAATTTATCGTTAAAAATTGTGATAGGGGGACCAAAACTGTTGAATTTTAAAATAGAGGACTAAAACTGCAAAAATTTGAAAAAATTTGAAAATGGGAGAATCAAAACTATAATTAAACTTTTATTTTTTGTCAAGGGGATAAATTTTTACTTTTAACTTTAATTTTTACTATTCCAAATTATGATCCCTGCGTATTATATGTGCCTGTCAACTTTAATTGTTCAACACTGTATATCTCTACAGTGTATTATGTATATATGAATTTGTTTTATAATTACTTTATTTTCTTTTTTCAAGTCACATCAATTATTATAAGTGGTGTATTTTTATATAGAATTAAAATATAGTATACTATTAATTGTTCAAAATTCAAATAACAGTACTTCTCTATCTAAAGTGCATGATGAATGGTGATCTTTTAGAAAATCTAGTTCTCCACAATATGGTCAAATACCAACACTAATGGAAAGATGTCCAAGTTTGAGGGTGTCTTCACAACAGATATACCAGATAATTTATACATATGGACTTATACAAATTCAATTCATATACGTGAGTATGGCTTCTATGTATTAGGAAAAGGTTGAAAGCGGCCGAGGAGTTGAGCTAGCGGAGTGAAGTAACGCAGGGTACGGTTTAAGAATATTTATTATTTTTATCTGAACTATATAAATACTGCTTGTAATACTAAAATCCTAAATGATTCATTCATCTAACCTAAATGAGTTTGTAGCAAATTCTACAATCAAAGACGTATTTATGGAAAATTCAGTTATCAAACTTTTTGTGTTTTATCATTGTTTTCTTTCGTTACTGGTCGTGCACAACAGTTTACATTAATCACTATTTTTAGCAATAATAATTATAAATTATATATTTTTATTTTTCTCCAATTGTGTGTCTAAACCTTCCAATTGTGTGCCTCTCCAATTGTATACTAATATTTTGAGATTAGACCCAATTGTTTCTTATATCATTGTAGAAATATATCAACTTTTATTAACTCAATTGTTTTTTATAATTTTTATGCTAAGTCATACAAGTATAAGAATGAAGATTCAAACACAAAGACTTTAAGAAGAAGGTTTCTCTCCCCACCCCTCGTCGTTTTTTTTCACCCCCCAGAAATCCAACTTTACCCTTGATTTTACCCCCGAAAACTTCAGTACACGCATACCGAAGTTTATCGATATTGAAAAATAGGTGTTTTACATTGTTAAAAAGTTCAGTACGCGTGTACCGAAGTTTTTTTTCAAGGTTAAAAATGAAAACTCAGGGGGTGAAAAAGAAAGACGGCGGGTGGGGAGAGAAACCTTCCTTTAAGAATACATGCATACTTGAACTCCAGTAAGTTATCTACTTAATTAGCATTGAAGCCCAAACAAAACATAATTAACCAAGTTATAAGTCTTTTCAAAATCTAACTTAAAGATTAGGTATTTTCATTCATTTTTTTTTATTATAAAAAATCTTCGACATTATTCTATAAATAATGTGCTATTTTAATCTTTGAAATAGCTAAATTGATCTAAAATGAATTGCAAACACCCTTGGCATACATGTGTGCCATATAACTTGCATTGTAAATATAGCTTTTCTTATTAAAATGACATTGTTCAATCTTAAATAGATCTCTAAGCTTGTAAAGTAGAATTTTTTTTACAATTTTACGAATTCATGTATGCCGAGTTACCGACGATAGTAAGGTAAGAGAAGTATTTTGCGTGATCACAACAAGGGGTGAGCATCGGTCGGGTTCGGTCGGATTCGGGCAGAAAATCGTCAAACCGATAAAAACCGCGGTCTCTTAATCTGACCCAATTCCGACCGTTTATATCTTCGGCTTGTTCGGGTTCGGGTAATACGAGTGATGGGTACAACGGGTCGGTTTTAACGGGTTAGATTGAAACGTTGTTGTTACATTTAAAATTTCATTGATCAAAATTTTTTATTTTTTTTACAATTCGTTCAATATTTCGTACACACTGCAATAAAAGATATAATAAAAATGATGAGATGAAGTTAATTTGTTTCAAATTTGTAAATTCAACGACAATAATAGATAGTAGATGAGAAGTAAAAATTAAGATAAATTTAAAATATTATTTTTTATATCTCCTTTATCAACATATTACAAACATAAGCTTGTAAAATACAACATTTTTCTCTATTATCAAAGATATATAAAATTAACAAAGTGAAGAGTATAAGATATTAAGAGATAGAAGAGGTGCTCGAAACTAGAAAAAAATTAATTTGTATTTTAGGAATTATTCGGTCGATTTCGGTTATGAAGAGACGAATTTTTAGAGACCCGTAGTCGCCCGTATACAACCGTTCATGACCGATTTTTCATAATTGTTGACCCGAAACCCGACCCGCACCCGACCGAATGCTTCCATATGCTGGCAGTTATATCGGTTTCGAGTCGGGTTGCGGGTTCGTGCTCACCCCTAATCACAACTTCAACTAAAAATTAATTGTGTCCACTCCACGTATAAGAAAATACATATCATCATTTAATTTTTTTACTTCTTATTTTTTGTGAGTCAAATAATGTGTCTAAGTAGACTTGAATGACACTAAATTTTTTGTCAAATTACCACTTCTTTTTTTCATTGATACAAATATTTGCCTCTGGCAACAAGATTACTGACGTACATAATTTTTCTTATTTTTGAGTTAAATAGTGTGTTTTTTCTTCAATAAATAAATAAAAAATAGACTTTTATTTATAATTAAGTATCGAGTAGTACATATAAGTACTAATTAAAGAAGTTCACATATACGAACATATATTAATAATAAGATAAGATTTAAACGCACTCTCATAAAATAAAGTGGATTGTTTTATGTAGATCTGTCTCAAATGTCCTTTCAGTACAATCTCAACCACACATCAAAAAAGAGAATAAATATATTATTATAGACAACATATTAAAGTATAATAATGAAATTTTAATGGTAAGATCAATATGACTCTAGTCTCTCTTTAGTGAAAATCAACATTCGAGAGAATCTTTTCTCTATAATAAAGGAGTCAAATCTTTATGAAGTAACCTAACAATTTGTTGCTTTGCACTTGGTATTTACTAGTAGTATGTAATTTTCAAGGGTGTCAAGATAATTTAACCTATCAAAACAAGTGGTGGTCTCTAACTTTATGATTAATCTGTTGTGAGTAGTAGCTCTTTCAATATGTCGATTATCGACACACTCTTTGGCCAAATTCAAAACACCTCACATGCTTCCCAATACATCTCTTTCTTACTCCACCATTAATCCTATCTCACATCACAAACACCTCTTTTAGATCTATATAGGTCCATTGTCATCAACTTTAGTGAGTCCCACATTCCAATTATTTGAAGATTTTTATATATTGTGATAGGTCATATATACTCCCTCCATTCCTTTTTATAAGAAACAGTTTGAAAAAATTACACATACCAAGGAAACACATTGTAAGTAGTTCTTTTCATTTAATACTCTTAAAAATTTAAACTTATTTCATCTATACCCCTATTTAATTACTCTAAATTCAATTAACTTACATAATAAATAAGGGTATAAGTGAAATTCAACATTTAAAATATTTGAAAATTAGTCAAAGTTTTTAATAAAAAGGAATAAAAAAAATTTCACTTTTGTTTTTTATAAAAAGGAATGGAGGGAGTACCATTTTGTTAATTAAAAGCAAAAATATGAAACATCCTATAAAAAGAAATAATATTAAAAAACAGTATTTTTTTCTATGCACTAATAATTGTAAGGTCGTGAAATTAAATAGTACATATGAAATTTGAAATACCAATTGTTAATTAGTTTGGTGGTGATTGGCGTTGAATTTGGTAAGGAGAACTACGGTTTAATCCCCCGCAACTGCAATCGGGAGGGAACTGAAACCACGTAATAGAATAACTGATCTCCGAATCAGATTAAACTCGTGGTGAAAGCTAAAAATTTGAAATGCAACGATTGTATAATTTGGACGTATGAAATAGTTTTGAATCATATTAATGTTAATTAAATATAAAAAATAGTTACACCGGTTAGTTATCGACACATTTAAGGTTATTACTACAACTATTTGCTTTTATATTTATAAATTTTGTTGGAAAATTTTATGGCTGAGGCATTTGATAGAGAAATTACAAAAACTCAGAAGGGCATGTGGACTTGTCTAAATGTTGATAGCTTGATTTAACACAACCATGTTGTGTTTTATTTATGTTTAAAGGTTTCTTTTGCTTTTGCTCCTTTCATAAAAAAGCACGTTAAAACGTAATTTCATTCCTCATTGCATGGCTTTTATATCATTTTCATTTGTATATATAGTTTTCAAAGATGGTAATGTAAGGATTTTTTATAATTTACACATTAACACATATGACCATTAAACATGTTTGACATAATGTGTTGAGTTGCATAGTGGAAGTATAACACTTGGAGAGCGCAATATAATGGATAGTTGTATGCAACATTTAGGAAGGATGCACCACTTCTGAAAATGAATCTATTGACTCTATGCCAATTGGATGGACTGTAAGTGCGATGATTTACTTCATGGACGAGGTTTCTGGTTTAAGTCCAAAATGGCCTAGTTATGCTAATGAAAAGAATAAAAAAATTGATTTGACTCCTTCATGCATGCTCCAACTTGGCTCGGGAGGATACCACTCAGTTGGTAGAGCTCCAATATTGCAATTGGGTCGTTGCGATTATGAGTTGAATGTCCAATTGTCGGGTGGCATAAAATGAGCTACTTATTAGTTTACTTAATTGATTACATTATAGTACTAGACTATTTATTAATTCAAGTGACACATTGTTATTGTTCTGGTAAAAAAGTATGGGGGGTGAGTCCAAGTATATTAATGCGTAAAAATGATACAATGATCTAATCTTTACCAAAAAATCGAACCTTTTACAATGAGCTTTTCCCCTCTATTTATAGAGGAGGATTACAGTCAGAAAATATCTATAAACCGCCCCACTCCTCTCTATGGAGGTCGTGGGTGGTTTCCGTCGTATCCACCGTGTTACAGGGGTGGTTATGGGCGGTTTTCCTTCTCCTCCGTGCTTAGGTGGTGGTAGTGGGTGGTTAACTCCTTTCGGGCGACGTGAACGTAATCTGGGGGCGTTACCCCTAGTCTTCTATCTCGCCCGCGCCTTGCCTTTCCCGCCAAGTTATTTATTTGATTTGCTTGGGCCATTACGTTATTGGGCCCTTAGGATTTTATCCGGTACACAGCCCTCCAAGCACGAGGCTCAAAGAGGCGAAGTGGTGATAATGGCCGGACGTGGTGAGGTAACTGCCCATTACTCTTGATCATGCTCTCTCTCCTTTAACTATAAATAGAAGCTTCGTTGTAGACAAATTTTCTCATTCCTCATCCTTCATCTGTTCCTTGTGTCATTCATATTTCAGTTATGGCTTCTCCTGCCTTTTGCCCGGAATCACCTGCCATGCCTGTTTTACTTCAGTTGAGGAACATGCTGTGTTACGATACTGACGACCTACTGGATCAGGTGGAAGATTTCTCCTCAATGGTGAAAGAGTTGCAGGATTATTCCTGGAGGCTGACGGAGAAGGAACGTGCCTTTCTGGCCGTGGTGCAGGAATTGGCGAAAAGGCTGTTGGACGACGGCGCTTTTATTGTGACAACTAAGAACGTGGAACATTGGCAAAAGGAACTCGCCGAAGCTTTGGAGAAGAGGATTGAAGTGACCAAAGAGCGTATCAAATCTCAGGAATAGGTGATCGCCCTGTCCCTCTCAGCGGAGGAGGCCATAGACAACAGAATTGATGAGTTGGAGAGCCAATTGAGGAGGCCCCTTGTGAAGAGAAAGAGGAATCTGCAGATGGACATCCAATACGACGTTGCCAAACTGATCCGAACTCGTTCCCACCTATGCCGTCTTCAAGAGAAGGATGACGCCCTTACTGACGATATGAGAAAGATCGCCTTGGACTCCGACGCGGCAAAGAAACAGAAGGGCTTGATGGAGGATTGTCACGCCCGTGCCGTCGAGGTTGCTTACAAGGCGTTTAAGTAGTTTTAGTTTTATTATTTTTGTTGTATGCTGCTTTTCTTTAATTTCCTCCAAATGGCGTTGAGTTTGCTCCGCCACCCTCTGTAATCTCGTAATTTTATGAATGAATGAAGTGGTACCTTTTGTTTAATTTGCTAATTTCTTTTCCGCCATGTATTTTTTCCAACTCTCATGGTACGCTTGATCTCGCCCATTGGCGATGTCGCTGAATTTCAAACGTTTGGCTTTCTCGCCCTGTCTGGGGATACGTGTCCGCGTTTACACGTCACTACTGACACGCGTGCAGGTTCCTTCTTTTATCCGTTGGGTATTAGGGCGTTTCAATTTACTCTCCACTTGCTTGTATTCTTTCCTATAAAACAGGGACTTCACCGTCATTTTGGTATTCTTCCTTCAACGCTTTACCCTTTGCATTTTCACTTAAAATTTCAAAACACACTTTGGCGGTTATTTTCTCGGTTAACTTCCGTTCACACGATCCCACTACTTCGTCACTTCAGATATTTAAGGTAACTTCTATTTCTGTATTCATATCTATCCTTTCCCTTTTTAGCGATCCCATTTTGATTTCTAGGGTTTACAGTAGGAAAAATGGTTATTTTGCGAAGTCTGAGCGATGACGAAGAGGGGGGTTTCACCAAAATTCCTCCTCGTGGTTCTGCTTTAGAAACCCAGATACGTAACCATCATACAAGGGTCGATGGTTCTCTTGATTATGATGGTTACTTTAAGTCTTTGATGAATGTTCCGTTTAGCTCTAGTGATTCTGAGAGTAGTGATAGTGACTGTATGATAATCTCGCCTTCGTCTTTCACAGGAAAACGAAGGGATACTACTCTAGCCATCTTCGTCGCCCAGAGTCCTCCTGAGACCATGGAAGTATCTTCAAAGTACCTAACCCAGGAGTCTGTTTTGGCCTTTAGACGGAAGACCATTCTATCAGGTTCTCAGAATGAGAACGATGTCATCACCGAACCCGTGGGCGAGGATGAGATCGTCACTGATATTAACACCCAATCACCCCACTTCTTTTATATGTACACCTCCATTATCAATTCCTTCAACATATGGTTTCCCTTCACCTCTTTAGAGGTTTCTATGCTTAGAACCTTAAACGTCACCCCCTGTCAACTAAGTCCCAACAGTTGGGGCTATATGAAGGCCTTCCAACTGGCTTGCTTAGGGTTGGAGATAGAGAAACCTTATGTTGCTGTTTTCTTCTCCTTCTTTACCATAAAAAATGTCTCCCCTGACTCTCTGTTTTATCTATCGAGTCAGCCGAACCGCAAGCGTTTCAACCTTTATACTTCCAATTTCAAAAACTACAAGGATACCTTCTTGCGTGTCCGCGGCGGGTACTCTTTCCCCGACGTGATGTTTGATGAAAACAAAGAGCCTCTGTTTCCTTTTTATTGGACTCCTAACCCTCGTGTTATCAAAGGGACCCGTTATGAGTGCTTGGATGAGTTTGAGAAGGAGAGCGTCGCCTACATTGAGACGCTGTGTATCTTGAATGTGGGCGACCTCCTTAACGCCGAGGGTCATATAGAATCTTTGGAAGATTATATGAGTAAGTATCTTTTAGTGTTTTCTTGTTTCAATATTGTTTATTTGCTTCCGGCGACTAATTGTTTCTTTTGTGTTTGCAGATAGAATGAAGTCTGTTTCTCAAGACAAGAAGATGGAGTTCTTGCTGAGGTCTCGGGCCAAAAAAGAGAAGGATGCCGCCGCTGCTGCCTCTGGGGAAGCCGCGGTCACTGTTGATCCTTTGAGCCAGCTGATCGTGGCTGATGCTGACGCCCCCAAGACTAAAGGCAAAAGAAAGAATGAGGGGCGGATCTCTGTCCATATCCCAGGAAAGAGCTCTGAGGTTGGAGCAAGTTCGAAGGGCGATCAGCCCGTTAAAAAGAAATTGAGGTCTTCGAGTGCGGTGGCGGGATCCAACGTGGATGTTGTATCTCTGCAAGAAGAAGATGTAGAGAAGACGCCGTCTCCTCGTGCTGCTGCTGATAAAGGTGTTGTCTCTTCTTCTCCTCCTGCTGCTTCAAATGAAAACATTCCCTCTCCTTGGGATCCCCTGTTCAACCCCGAGGTGTTTATAGAGAAGGTGATGAGTATGTCTGCTGGAGGTGCTAGGTTTGGCTCCACTCCTACTGACGAATTGCTGAGGCTCTCCTTGGGTTACGAGCTCAAAGGACTTCTGATGAACTATGCTTTGGCGTCTTGCCAAAAACGTGAAGTCTCAACCGCCCAGGAGAAGATGAAGGTGGTTCACCAAGAGCTGGACACCACGGAGGAGAAGGTTAAGTCCACCCAAGACAAGTTTATTGCTGATATGGAGGTCGCCAAGGCGGAGAGTAAGAAAGCTTTGGATGACTTGGAGAAGAACCACGAGGCGGCGCTGAAGAAGTTGAAAGATGATCACGCCCAGGAGGTGAAGGCGTTGAAGGAGGCGTCTTCTGCTAAGGACGCTCGTCTTGAGGAATTGGCCCGTGAGCAAGAGGAATTTCTGAAAGAGAAGGAAGGCTGGGCCGAGGAGAAGGCAAACCTGGAAGAAACCATTGAGGCTCAACTTGATGAAGGTTTTAACTTCGCCCTGGAGCAAGTGAAGATTTTGTTCCCTGATATTGATGCTGAGCGCCTGGGCGAGGCTAATGCTCTGATGGTTATCAAGGACGGCCAGCTGGTTCCTTACGTTCCTCCTTCTGACTCTACTCCATGATTTCCGTTTTCTTGTATCTTTGATATTTTAATCTTGTATGCCCTTTGTGGCTTTTGATGAATTTTTTGTACGCCCTGCTGTGTCTTGATGACAATTTTTGTATGCTCTGTTGTGGCTATAATTACAGTACTTTTCATTTACTTGTTTGTGTTTCATCTATTGCTCTTGTTGCGTTTTAATAATATTCGCTTGAATAAGAACCTTCTCACCTGTATACTTGATTGGGCGAGGCGATGTGAATATTTGGGCGTAATGACCCCAGACAATGGCGTCGCCCTTGTGCCGTTTTCCAAGAATTCTTTGCAGTTACCAATGTGGTCAAAATAACCATTAAAGCGTGGTGCAGTTTCCCATGCAGTCAAACACGGGTAGTTGCAACTTCTTTGCATGTCTTTATTGCGCACCGTCCAACAACTTCCTATAAATACCCTCATCTACTTTCACTTTCTCTTCACTTCCATTTTCTCTGATCCTCCAATGGACAACAAAAATAAATCCAGGAAGAAGGGTGTAGTCTCCAGATCAAAGTCTCAAACATAAGGAGGGAATCTCTGTCTCTAAACTTGGGCGAGATAAACCTTCTTCTAGGACCAAAGTGAAAACTATTGACATTTCGTCACATTCTTCGGGCTCCGCCGATGAAGATTTCATTGAATTCTTGAGGACTTATGATCCTCGGGAATCTTCTCCTGATGTCCAATCTTCTGGTGAAGAAGAAAGATCCCGGATCACCGTGGAAACTAAGGAAAAATCACGGAAGAAACCACGAAAGGCCTCCGGGAAAACTCCTGAGTAATTATGCTCTGATGAGTTGTTCCTTCCACCTGATTTCTCCCTCTTGCTAGAGGAACTAGGGCCTTGGGGAACTGAGGAACTGATGAGCCTGTCTTTAGGTTTCTTTCTCTCGTTGAAGAAACTGGATCCTTTGGCGACTGGGGGTCCTTTGTTAGTATTAGGATTTCCTCTTTATTTTCTTTGAATTTGTATCTTGATTTCCCTGTAATTTTCTTTACTTTTGTCTTTGAATTTGTATCTTGATTTCGTTGTAATCTCTCTTATCAACGGAATGTGGATCTTTATTAATATGAATCTTTTGTCTAGCATCGTTTCCTTTTCTGCACTGTTATGTTATACGATATTATTGTCTAAAAATGATTAAGAAATGACATGCACTGCACCTTTGATTTTCTTTGGCGATTATTGGGCTTAACCCTCTATGCATGGTGTGTTTATTTCTGATGTCGCCTGCGTTTTGCTATGTGCGCCTTTTTTCTTTCCGTCGCATCCAACTCGTAAGATTTAGAGATAACGCCGTTTCTATTTTAGACGTATCCAACTCGTAAGATTTACAGATAACGCCATGGTGTTTCAACGCCTTTCCGTCGTATCCGGCTCGTAAGACTTAGGGATATCGCCGTTTCTATTTTAGACGTATCCAACTCGTAAGATTTACAGATAACGCCATGGTGTTTCAACGCCTTTCCGTCGTATCCAACTCGTAAGATTTAGGGATATCGCCGTTTCTATTTTAGACGTATCCAACTCGTAAGATTTACAGATAACGCCATGGTCTTTCAACGCTTTTTCGTCGTATCCAACTCGTAAGATTTAGGGATATCGCCGTTTCTATTTTAGACGTATCCAACTCGTAAGATTTACAGATCACGGCATGGTGTTTCAACGCATTTCCGTCGTATCCGGCTCGTAAGACTTAGGGATATCGCCGTTTCTATTTTAGATGTATCCAACTCGTAAGATTTACAGATCACGCCATGGTGTTTCAACACATTTCCGTCGTATCCGGCTCGTAAGACTTAGGGATATCGCCGTTTCTATTTTAGACGTATCCAACTCGTAAGATTTACAGATAACGCCATGGTGTTTCAACGCTTTTCCGTCGTATCCAGCTCGTAAGACTTAGGGATATCGCCGTTTCTATTTTAGACGTATCCAACTCTTAAGATTTAGGGATAACGCCATGGTGTTTCAACGCTTTTTCTTCCTTTGTCACCTTCAAGAGTAAGATTGACATAATATAATGAGTCATCTGCAAACATTGTAACAACGATTCTATTTGATTAATGGATGGATTTTTTGCATTTTGAATGATGAGTCTCGTTAAAAACTCCTGCTTTCGCCGGAGAAAAGAGTTTATCATCATTTTATTTAGAATTGTTTAACTCAGTACTACATTCTCATGCATTTTCTTTTAAAAAATAAAAACAGAAACAAAATGAAAATAATAGCAGGAAATATCTCTTGGGTGGAGAGGCGAGGTTGATGGTGCTTCTTGGATTTCTTCTCGCCTTCCAGGCGTTGCCGACTCAGCTGTAAAGCCTGTAATAAAATCTGAGGTTGGAGATGTTCCATGTCCTGTGTAAGACCTCGCCCTCCATGGTCGCTAGCCTGTACACTCTGCCTTCAAAGACTTCATTGATTCTGAATGGGCCTTCCCAGTTTGCTGCCAATTTCCCTCCTTTGTCTTTTCCCATTGGCCTTTTCAGGACTAAGTCGCCCTCTTTGAATCTTCTCGGAATCACTCTCGTGTTATATTTCCTGCCTTCTCTTTGCTTTGTGGCGAATTCCCCGAAGTGTGCTTTGTCTCTTGAATCTTGTATCAGGTCAAGGTTTTCCTGCAACGCTTCATTATTCTCCAGAGCAGTTGTGGTTTCACGTCGCCAACTTGGGGGATTTATTTCTGCTGGAATCATGGCGTCAGCGCCATATACCATGGTGAATGGTGCTTCTCTTGTTGACGATTGTGGAGTTGTGTGATAGGACCACAGTATGGCGGTGAGGTGAGCCACCCAGGCTTCTCCTTTGCTTGATAGTCTTCTTTTCAAAGCTTTTAATATGACCTTGTTGGCTGACTCAGCTTGTCCGTTGGCTTGAGGGTGCTCAACTGATATGAAGGTATTCTGAATTCCCTTTTCCTTGCAAAACGTGACTACCTTCTCACTTGCAAACTGCGTGCCGTTATCTGAAACGATGTATTTGGGAAGACCAAACCTGCATATAAGCCTTCTCCAGTAGAATTTCTTCACCTGCTCTGCTGAGATGCTAGATAAAGGCTGCGTCTCTACCCATTTGGTGAAATTGTCCACTGCTACTATGATCCATCTGGCCTGTTTCCACGAGGTGGGGAAAGGGCCCAATATATCCACGCCCCACATGAAGAAGGGCCAAGGTGAAAGAACTGATTTGAGGGGTTCTCCTGGGGCGTAGTGTAGGTTTGAGAATCTCTGGCATTCATCGCATGCCCTTACATATCTTGCAGCGCCACTGTGTAGCTCTGGCCAGAAGAATCCTGCTTTGAGGATTTTGCCTGCCAATGACCTCGCCCCTATGTGGCTTCCACATGATCCTTCATGAACTTCCTCTAGGATTCCTTTGGCCTCCTCTTTGCTTACACATAGTAGCAGAGGGCCTGAGAATCCCCTCTTGTATAGCTTATCTCCCAGCATGGAATACCATGACGCCATTCTTCTGACCCGGTATGCTTATTCTCTTGGTCTGGGGTGTCATCTTTCTGTAAGTATTTGATGATGGGAGTTCGCCAATCCTCTTCTTCTATGATCATGTGATTCTCCTCTTCGTTGATGCTTAGGTTTGCTATGGTTTCCTGGATGAAGGTTCTGTTGCTTCCAGGTTTCTTGGTACTGGCGAGCTTGGATAGCAAGTCCGCCCTAGCATTCTGCTCCCTAGGTACATAGATTAACTGAAATGAATTGAAGCATTTCGCTAATTTATTTACCTTTTCTAAATATTTAGTCAACTGGGGATCCCTTGTTTGAAATTCTCCTGACACTTGGTTGGTTACCAACTGTGAATCACTTTTTACTCTGAGGTCCGTGACTTCCATCTCTTTTGCCAACTTCATTCCAGCAAGCAGGGCTTCATACTCAGCCTGGTTGTTACTTGCTTTGAAGGCGAATATCAGAGATTGTTCTATGAGTACTCCATCAGGTCCCTCCAGGACCACTCCTGCTCCACTTCCCTTTAGGTTAGATGCACCATCTACTGAAACTGTCCAAGGTTCCTCGCTGTTTTCTTTTGGCGGGGTTGATAGTTCCAGTATGAAGTCCGCCAAAATCTACGATTTTATTGCGCCCCTAGGGGAGAAGGTTATATCAAACTCTGATAACTCCACTGCCCATGCTACCATTCTCCCTGCTAGATTCAGGCTTCCTTAGGACTTTCTTTATTGGATAGTCCGTCTTGACCACTACCTTATGACTCTGGAAGTATTGTCTTAGTTTCCTTGCTGTGATAACAACGGCCAAGGATAGCTTCTCTATCTTCTGGTACTTGGCTTCAGCGCCTTTGAATGTTCTGCTCACGAAATATATTGGCTTCTCTTCACCTTTGATATCTTGCACCAACGGTGAACTGAGGGCGTTGTCAGAAACAACAAAGTAAAGGGATAGGGTGTTTCCTTTCTGAGGGCGAGTTAATATTGGGGGTGACGCCAAGAAACCTTTGAGCTTTTGAAAAGCTTCTTCACATTGAGTTGTCCATTTGAATCTTTCACTTTTTCTTAGAGTGGAGAAAAAGTGGAATGCTTTCTCTCCTAAGCAGGATAAAAATCTTGATAAGGCCGCGATCCTTCCTGCCAGTTGTTGGACCTCCTTCACTGTCGTTGGGCTTCTCATGTTGATTATGGCTTGGCATTTGTCTGGGTTAGCTTCTATGCCTCTATTCGTGAGCATGAAGCCTAAGAATTTTCCTGATTGAACTCCAAAACAACACTTCGCGGGGTTCAATCGCATGTTGTACTTTCTAACTGAGGATCCTCTGTGGTCTTCACTACCATATCATCTATGTATACTTCCACATTTTTGCCTATCTGTTCTGAGAATACTCTATCCATCAGCCTTTGATAGGTGGCGCCAGAGTTCTTCAGACCAAACGGCATGACGTTGTAGAAATAATTACACGTATTAGTCATGAAAGCCGTGTGAGGCGCGTCTGCATGACTCATTTTTATCTGGTTGTATCCTGAGTAGGCATCCATAAAGCTTAGCATCTTATATCCCGAGGCTCCGTCGATAAGCCTATCTATGTTAGGCAGAGGGTATGGATCCTTTGGGCAGGCTTTGTTCAAGTCCTGAAATCCACGCACATCCTCCATTTGCCATTCACTATCTTTACCATCACTACGTTTGCCAGCCATGACGGATATTTTATTTCTTCGATGAAGCCTGCTGCTTTCAGTTTTTCTACTTCCTCATTTACTGTTGTCCTTCTTTCTTCTCCTATCTTCCTCTTTCTTTGCGATACGGGCTTGACGTTGGGCACGATGGATAGTTTGTGTGTTATCACGCTCTCGTCGATTCCTGGCATATCAGATGGTTTCCATGCAAAAAGGTCTGTGTTCTTTCCTAACATGGCCACGATATTTTCCTTTTCATCTGGTTTCAAAGTGGTTCCAACGTTAGTCACTTGGTGTGGCATGTCGCCAATCTGGACTTGTTCTAATTCCTCTATGGGACTCATTCTTCTTTCTGTAAAATCTTCTCTTGGGTCGAGGTCTAGGGGCGAGATCATGTTAACTCCGCCTCCTTTTTTGGGCGACGCCATTGGTTCTGTCTTTTTGCTTTGATTGTGCCTGATCTTCAGGCTAGACTCGTAGCATCTCCTCGCCAGCTTTTGGTCTCCTCTAATCGTTCCTACTTTTCCGTTGTCCAAGGGGTATTTGATGGACAAGTAGAGAGTTGACAATGCCGCCTCAAGTGTGTTAAAGGCCGGCCTTCCAATGATAATGTTGTATGATGTAAATGGGGTTTTAACTACCAAATATCTCACCTTGATAGTCTTGGCGTTCTCCTCTTCCCCAAACGTAGTCAGGAGGGTGGTATATCCCATAACTTCTACTTGCTCGCCGGCGAAGCCTACCAACGTGTCGTTGTAGGGCAATAGATGTTCATCTGATAGTTGCATCGCTTTAAAGGCTTCCCAGTACATGATATCTGCTGAACTTCCCGAGTCGATCAGCACTCTTTTTACGTCACGGTTCAGTATTTGCACTTGTATCACGAGGGGGTCGTCATCGTGTGGCATGACTTCTCTCTTGTCTTCTTTGGTGAATGATAAATCAGGGACGGGCGTTGTTGCAGTATGTCCTATAAACTTCTCATTTTGATCCATCCTTCTTACATAACGCTTTCTAGCATTTAAGGATTCTCCACCTCCTGCGAATCCGCCTGCGATGGTATTCACGAAGATCCTCTTTCCTTTGCCTGGATCTTCTCCTTCTGAGCGATCCTTTGGATGATTGGGTTGCACCTTTGGGATAACCATTTTTGCTGCGGCGGCGTCTTCTATGAATTTCCTCAGGTGACCGCTCTTTATCAGTTCTTCAATTAAGTCCCTTAGCCTGAAGCACTTTTCAGTATCGTGGCCCCTGCATCTATGATAGGCGCACCAGGCGTTGGGGTTCAGTCCCATGGTGTGGTCTTTGCCTCTCTGTGGTGGTAATTTTCCTAATCTCGTTTCCAGGATTTCGTTCATGATGTAGACTCGGGCGCAGTTGAGTGGTGTGTACTCCTTTCTATCTTCCTGAAAGTGTCTTGGGGGTTGATATGGTTTCCTATGACGCTCAACGCCATGGTGGTTGGGGATTGGGCGTCTGTGATGGTGATAAAACTCGCTCTGGCCGTTTCCTCTGTTGACTGGGCGTCCTTCTCTGGCGTCTCTCATCCGCTTCTCAGCATTACTTTCTTCCCCCTTTATGTATCCTTCTGCTCTTCTTGTTACTTCTTGCATAGATGTTGCTGGCTTTTGCGCCAGAGATTCATTGAAGTGTCCCGCCTTAAGGCCGTGATGGAAGGCGGAGACGAACATTTCCTGGTTTGGGTTGCTTACTTTGCTTGTGGATTCACAGAATCTCGCCAAGTACTCCCTTAGCGACTCGTTGTGGTTTTGTCGTAGGGAAAACAAACTGGTTGCCGTTACCTTTATGTGTTTGGAACCGGCGAATTGTTGTGTGAATTTTTGTTGAAAATCTGTCCAACTTTCTATGGAATTCTTGGGCAGATTCATATACCATCACAGGGCTGCATCTTTCAGTGTGCCTGAGAGGAGTTTGCACTTCAGATGATCCGCTGCGCCGATGATGGCGGTCTTGGTACCCACCGCCATCAGGTGTTCAGTTGGATCTGTTTTTCCATCAAAGTCTGGGAGGTGGGGTGTTCTGAAATTGTCAGGTACCCCCGCGTCCCAGAGTTTTTGTGCCAGTGGTTGGGAGTTGGTGATGTTGTTCTCCTCTGTTTCATCCACTTTGTTTGCTTTTTCCTTGTCTATCTCGTTAACCTTGGCCTGCAGGCGTCGTAACTCCGCCACTGCGTCCGTCAAGGTTAGGTGGTTTTGGTTTTCGTTTGCGGGTGTTCCTCCTGCCATTTCTGAGGAGGACTTCGTAGGTTGTCTGGTTTTAGTGGTATGCTGGGAATCGTTTTACCGCAACCCCCACGGTGGGCGCCAAAATGTTATGGTAAAAAAGTATGGGGGGTGAGTCCAAGTATATTAATGCGTAATAATGATACAAGGATCTAATCTTTACCAAAAAATCGAACCTTTGACAATGAGCTTTTCCCCTCTATTTATAGAGGAGGATTACAGTCAGAAAATATCTATAAACTGCCCCACTCCTCTCTATGGAGGTCGTTGGTGGTTTCCGCCGTATCCACCGTGTTACAGGGGTGGTTATGGACGGTTTTCCTTCTCCTCCGTGCTTAGGCGGTGGTAGTGGGTGGTTAACTCTTTTCGGGCGACGTGAACGTAATCTGGGGGCGTCACCCCTAGTCTTCTATCTCGCCCGCGCCTTGCCTTTCCCACCAAGTTATTTATTTGATTTGCTTGGACCATTACGTTATTGGGCCCCTAGGATTTTGTCCGGTACAGTTATAATATTAAGCTCTTAGAACTGAGCTATCCCCAGAAGTAATACACTCTTGGTAGTGATTTTATAACAAATATATCAAAAAGGTTTTAATTTGAGTTAACACATTAATGGTGGACCAAGTCTTATATGGTGTTTGGGATCTATATTGTTTGAGAGTACATTTCTTTTCATTTGTATTGATGGAAGTTAGTGTTTTGGTGCGATGCTTTTGTATCATTAGAACATAGCCTTGGATGAAAATACTAGTAGTAATAATAATAATAATAATAATAATAATAATAATAATAATAATAATAATACATTATTTTGGTTTTCCAAAAAAATAAAATAAAAGTAATATCAACACAAATTAATTATTGATCCAAGACAACCGGAGCTTGCTATATCCTCTCAAACAATGGACGTTGGTATCATCTACTATATACACACCCCCAACAAGAATAAAAGTATAAAAAAAATTGTTGTTGAGAAAGTGTCAAAATATTTATTGAAATTATTGATATAATATGTAAGACTGAAATTAATATTGTTTTTCTATAGATCACATATTCACAATTTCTCATTTTATATTGGATATGTGATTATAGTTAAAAAGGAAAATACAGTTGATTAAATTGGTGATAAAAGCTAAAAAAACGGCGGATCCTTATATTATTATAATTTATGATGGATAGTTGGGTTATGTTGGCTACTACCAAGAGATATGTTTTAGAATATTTTTATATTTAACTGCTCCAATATTATAATATATATATTTAGTTATTTAAAGTCTATGTTTGTTTATGCAATTCTTTTCTTTATTTTAGGATATTGGAGTGAATTGTTCACCATGATTTTGTTTTATTTTACTATTTGTTTTGGATAAAAAGAGGGTTGTAGTTCATAATAGAATTAAACGACAATAAGTTTAGGGGTCGTTATCCCCTTAAATCATTAAGTTGGTCTCATGCTGACATTTAAAATTAATCAGCGCATCTGTACATTTATTCGCTTCACAATAGAAGTGATACACCTTGATCTCCCACTCTAACTCATATAGCCGACGGATTTGTTGAGCTAATCTCCAACCCACCACACTTCTCTTGCCTCCATTATTCAAAATGTGAGCAACAACATTGGTGTCAACTCGGAACTCAACTTTCTTAAACCCACAATCCCAAGTCAATTTCAATCCTTTTAACACCCCCCATAATTTTATTTCATACACACTGCACCACCCTAAATTTTTTGAAAATGGTCCCAACCAATTACCTTAACATCCTCGTATGAGAGACCACTACAACTTGCTACTATTGGTTACCCTTGCTCCATTTGTATGATAGGGATAACCTAGACAAAACCGACACACGGACTAATACTTGTCCGGTAAGTCTAATGACCAAACCTAATAAACAATAAGCAAGAAATTTGCAAAATGAACCTTGTACTTCAAAATAATATTTACTAAAATTTCGACAGAGTATCCACTGTATTTTTAATATTTCCAAAATAAAAATAAATCATTATTACAACATACATCATCAATCAGAAGAAGTTTATTAATTTTATTTTTTTGACAAAGATTACTATATTAATGTAAAATATGTATTTTATTTAATTTTCTTTATATTTGGTCCCTTAGTAAGATTTATGCGACTCTTTGGAAATGTTCATGGTCAATTGGTCATAAACGCTTTTATACTTTAATTTGGGTGACCATTTATCTTTTTTTATGATTTTTTATTAGACGTTTTCTTTTATAAATATTCTGTTACTTTAAAGTTTAGTTGAATATTAATACCTTATAGGCAAAATTCAATAATATGTTTTATATGAATTTATATTAAAATTATATTTTAAATAAGTTTTACTTGCCAAATGTCCAACCAAACTCTTTAAGATTATGAAAAAAAGTTACATTTTTTGAGGCACACTTTTTTGCTTAAAATCTACATAATATAAAGTCGTAAACACTTCCTTTTCCTTCACACTCAATTCTTTGATTAAAGTTCTTCCTCTTTTAAAGTGGGGTGTTGATTAATTTACTCATTGTGAACATGTTGCCATGAAGTGATGAGAAAGTTTTTGACTCTTCTAAATACATCATCTGCCGATTTGAATTTGTCATCCAATAGCATTGTTATCATGGTAAAAACATGTATTTGATTGTTATTCCAAATTTACATAATTGCATTAAATATATTTTATATTATTATGTTTAGTTTTAAGTATTTTAATTTGATATAACTTTTATTATAAATTAATAATAACTTTTTATATTATTTAATATTCACAATTTCACATTACTAGAGCTTAAAATCCGTTACACTTATACATGTACCAAAAAAAAAAAAAAAATCCGTTACACTTATAACTAATAAGGGAGAAGAGTTATCATTATTCATTGGTGCAGATAACATGCATAAACAATGAGTCACTTTTGACAAATTTCAATGAAAAAAAGGGTGCATGAACAGATTGATCTTACATCACAATGATAGAAATTCTGAGACTGTATAGGTATGATGAGACTACATGATTTATTATTTTTTTTAAGAAGCAAATATAATGCATATATTAGTCAAAAATCCTATCAGCATAATATGTGCCGAAAAGACCATATGAAATTACAAATAGTCATGAACACGTAAATAACATGAATAGCTAATTAACCATTAATAGAAATACTATTTGACCTCGTACAACATATGATGAAAGGACTATACCAATTTTTTGAAGAATCGACGAGACTACATGATTTTTTTTTTAAGAAGCAAAAATAATGCATATATTAGTCAAAAATCCTATCTGCATAATATGTGCCGAAAAAACCATATGAAATTACAAATAGTCATGAACACGTAAATAACATGAATAGCTAATTAACCATCAATAGGAATACTATTTGACCTCGTACAACATATGATGAAAGGACTATACAAATTTTTTGAAGAGTCGACGAGACTACATGGTTAAAACAAGAGTTATAAGAATTAGTTTGCGCTACTTATATCAACGAGATTTACCTTATTTTAGGTAGCACATTTCAAAAGAGCTCCATAGTTAAGCACGTTGAATTGTTGGAACGGTCATCAATTCTTAAAAGCAGTATTACATGTTACAAAATCAATTTTCAACTATCATCGGTTGGTTGATATACATATACACTTTGACGTAAAAATATACACCAATACATTAATAGTAAAGTAAATTAAGATTTCAACTATAAAAATTAATTCAATAATAATAAACCTATCTTTTTATATCATTTTACATTTATCAACTAATTAAACTACTAATTTTATCAAACACTTTACTTAATTTATCAATTATCAACTATAAATTACAAATCATCCGCTATTATAATCAACTTACCAATCATTTATTATTTTTACCGAACATAATCATAATTAAAATGAAAACATAATATTTGTAATAAGGAAAAAATATCAACAATCTACTAATCCATACTAACATTTTTTTTTTGTACAACTTAACATAATTTACTAATAATTACCATTTTTAACATTTCCTTATAATAATTTGTTTTCTAAATTGTCATTGTTTCCCTCCAATCATATATAACAAAAACATACAATTATTAATTAATTAAACAAAAAAAAAAAAGCAAGAAGCAAAGTCGACAAATACAACACATCATTGAAAAGTCTCTTTCTTTCTTTCTTCTTCTTCTTCTTCTTTCTCTCTTCCAAATTGAAATTCAACAAAAAATAAAAATTTACAAAAACTTTTTCTTTTCTTTTTTTTAATTTAATTTTTTGAATTGAAGAATTATTAGAACAATAACACCAACAAAAAACTTCACGCGCCGCCGTTTCTCTCTCCAAATCTGAAATCTCACCGCCGCAAACAACCGCAACCGCCGTCTTTATGAATTGGAGCAACTATGGGCGGAGTAACGTCCTCGATTGCTGCGAAGTTCGCTTTTTTTCCACCGCAACCACCTTCATACACTGTCACCGCTTCTGAAACAACCACCACCGGAGACAATTCTCCGGTGACTAAGCTTTCGATTCCGGAAGTACCTATGAAGGATAACGTTGATGTATTGAAGCTGAAAACAAGAAGAGGGAATGAAATCACAGCGGTGTATGTTAAGTACCATAGACCTACATGCACCATGCTTTACTCCCATGGAAATGCTGCTGATTTGGGTCAGATGTTTGAACTCTTCGTTGAATTGAGTAATCGACTCAGAATTAGTGTTATGGGGTAATTAGTTTCCTTTAATTTTTTTTAAAAAAATTTAATTTTTTTTAATTGCTTATGATGATGATGATGATAATTGAGTTTTTTATGGATTTATTAATTGAGAATTTGATGGTGTTTTTAATTTTAATATAGTGATTTTTAATTCTGGTTTTAGGATTGTTTGAATTGGATAATTGGATAATTTATTTATTTAATGCTGTTTTTTTGCATTAATTGGTTATCTGTGATGATCAGGGAATTGAGAATGTGATGTGTTTGTTCATTAATTGATTTTCCTTTTTTAGTTAGGGAATGTTTGGTTAAGACTAAAATAAAAGTGATTATTATGAGATGAAATAATTTAGAGATTTTTTTTAGAGGTTTTTGTCAAGTAGAAGTTGATTTAGCGAAAATCACTTTTCTCATATTCTCAATCTCTTTCATCTGTCTACCATATCATCAAAATTATTTTTTTAGATTTTGATTAACTTCAAAAGCTTAAAAAAATATCTAAAACTACAAAAATAGTTTTTTTAGTTAAAAAAGGTGATTTTTTTTAAAATTTTTTTAAATTTTTTTTTAGCTTGAGTATTCTTTGAATTTGATATAGGTGTTAATTTAATTGTGTTTTGCATTAATTGGGTGGTTATCTATGATGATCATGGGATGAGAATGTGGTGTGCTTTGTTCATTAATTGATTTTAATTTTTAGTTTGATTATGATTATGATACACTTTTTGTGTTAAAAAGTTTTATAAGGTCTACAAATCACATGTGTGACTTTATAATTAGTTATTGTTAAAGTCAAACATTTTCAATGATTTGACAATTACGATTGATTGACAGTGTAAAAAATCTTTAGACCGACGATGTATATTGAAGTTGTTGCCACTTTTGGATTTAGTCTCTTTTGAAGGTAACATTGCTTATAGTAGATTTGCAATGGGTGTAACCCATTTTTTTATCTTCCCATAGTGGGAGACTAGCATGTTCGGTTGTTCTTTGCATTTGTTATGAATGATTGATTCTCCCGTTGTTTTATAATGCAATTATTTTATGCTTGAAATTGGTAATGATGCCTTTTGTGGTTGTTTTGAACTTACAAGTGCTTTAAGGTAGGTTTCCATAATTTCTAGGTAAATTATAGTTAGCAAATCTTAATGATGGTATTAGTGTTAAAAGAGGAATTGAGATTTAACTTTTTATTGGAGATGTCTGCTATAGTGATAGCAAATTCGATTGTCTAAGACACATCACACATTCTTTTCCTGTTTAGATGAATTATAGCTCAATAATATTATTTTTTTTATTTTATAGAAAAGATCGAGTGAATTAATGATTACTGCTGTTATTTATCTTCCTGCTACTATTTCTGAAGCCTTGTCTTGTGTTGAGTGAATTGATCTTCTTCGTGTTATATATGTTATACTGTATGTCTAGATCGTCTTCATTTTAAGCTCGAGGGAACTTCTTTTTGCTGTGTAATTTTAGGATGAAAAAACTTATCTTTTGATTTTTACTTATTATCGTTAAATCATTAGGCTATTGTAGTTCCAATATATTACTCGAGGAGAATCATTCTTTTACACGCTGTGTGTCTGTCATAAATATAACAAGTGTTTAGTGGCATAAAGTTATGTTGGTAAGTAATAATATAACAAGTGTCAATATTAAAGTAATAATGGTTTTCATATTCTCAATCATCATATCAGAAATAATATTCTTATATTCTCTTTCAAAATCTTCTTTCATAATAGTCTTCATATATTCTTTTGTTGAATTATAATATATATTAACATATTTTCTTTCTGCAGTTACGATTACTCTGGTTATGGGCAGTCGACAGGAAAGGTTAGTCATCTAACTTTTTCTAAGTCTATCACTATTTCTTCCTACATGCATCTTATCTTGATCTTAAATATTGTTTGGCCTTGGAAGGTTTCGAGAGAATTAAAGAAACTGTAAAAAGGGACCAGGAAAAACGAGAGTACCGAGAAATATACCAAACAGTGTTCTCTTAATTTTTGGATGCTTCGTTATTCTTTAATAGTTTAACTAGGAACAGACTTCTTTCGTATATAGTATTATAGTGTGACCTGAATGTAATTGTTATTAGCCGACAAGTGTACTAGTCATATAAGTAATACAGTGAGAAGTAAAATATCGTTCCGGAGTATTAGGATCGTGTTTAGTTCCAATATATTGACTAGGTCTGAATACATTCAGTCCCCTCTACATGTGTTCTCTTTAGATTGTCTTGATTCAAGTTGAGCATTAATCACTAAAGCAAGAAAATCCATAAAAACACAATTATAAAGTCCTATCCCTAGATCTTCTGAATGTCTTCCAATGTTAAATCAATGCAATGAACTTCACATGGTATTCTATGTAGCTTAATAGTTCTTCCCTTCTCCATCAACATCACTTTGACTACGTTGTAGTTTACTGCTTTGTCTATGACTATTGGATGATCACTTTGACTACCTTGAGTTTATCACTTTGTGCCTCGTTGAAGGGTATAACAGTGTAGTAAAAAAGGGGTAATTTCACGGCATGCTTCCTCCCACGTGCTTTTAGAAAATGTTACTTGCTGTGGTTTGGCTTCTTACCCCCTTTTCTTGAAAAGATGAACAGGACTCCCTGTGGATGTTCATCAATGTTGCTTTGATCATCGTCAAATCTTTTTGCAGTCAGGATACAATTGGCCCATTTCCTTCTTGACTTCATCGCTAACAAGCCTCCAGCCCCCAATATCTTTCTGTGATGTTTTAATCCTGCAGGGCACATTTTCCTTCCAAGTGATGCTTCAATCCTCAAATCCTCCTGTAAACCTTTATTTTTCTTCCCATCAACTACAACTCTATGTTTCCACCATACATCGGTCCTATTTCCAGGAGCACTCCGTGTCACTTTTGAACCTCCGCTTTTATAACCAAATAGCTTGGCACTTGACATTCTCCCCAACAACAAAATAAAACACAGTAAATCAGCAAAGAGCACACAAAAATAGAGTTTAGGACCAAAACACAAAGCATTCAAAGCTTCAGCCTGAAGGAAGGGCTCAAACCAAAGAGTTGAGATGAGAGGCTAGATCCTTTACAGAAGCAGAGGGGCAGAGATAATTGAAGTTGAACCTGCAAAGTGCGACTGCTACAGTGAAACAGAGATGCTCATTAAGAAGACTAAGAAGCTCGAAGGGTGAAGGATAAGGAGGCTGAAGCAGAGTCTATTCTATCGAAGTGTATATTGTGTGATTTAGGGCATAATAGAACATTACTTTCAGGTGTTTTCAATCAATTAGTTCACACAACTGATCTATAGAGACCCACCCACTATGTAGCCATTGCCAAATTTATGGAACTTACAGCCACTAACCATAGTTGTTGAAATGCATGTGGTGTGTGTAAGCCATATTAACTTCAGTGAGCAAGTCCCAAAAGTATTTAGTTTGAGAGAGTTAGAGATAGCCATCAGGAAGATTTTTCACCTCTATGCGAAGAATGTTATTAAGATCCTAAGTTGCTTCAAGGCAAAGATATCATTTAGCTTACCAATTAGTTGCTCTATTAAGTCTGAAGAAGTGCTTGCTATATGATATCATCAATGTAGACAATGATATTGTAAGGATCCCATATACTTAAGTAAAGATTAAACCCAACAAAGGCTTTGGGGAGCCCATTGAACCTGGCACGAGGGCCTGTTTGAGTCCATATAGAGCTTCATGAAGCTTGCGAAATATTGATGTATCAATGGATTCAAAGCTTGGAAGTTGCTGAATATATATGTATCCGTCAAGGTAGCAATATAGGAGGGTGTTATTTGCATCAACTAGTTGCTGAATTGGCCACTGCAAGAATAATATGAACTGTATTAGTTTAGCCACTTCTGAAAAATTCTCCTGTGAAATAAGGTAGAACAGTTCTAGGTATGGGAGAATTGGATCAGACATACAGGGAAACGAGAGTTCAGGTATTGAGATGGGAAATAAGTGGAAGGTGAAGGAGAAGAAGTGGGAAAGGGAGTAATAGGCGATGAAAGAAGAGGTAAACAGTTTGAATGTGTAACATCTTATATATTCCAGAAAATGTTTTAAATTAATTTATCAATTATTTGCTACACGATTTGGCCAAATTTGCAGATTGCAAAGAACTTAAGTGATAAAAACCAGAATTGTAGCAGTTACAATATGTAAAACAGAATTATAGAGAAAATGAAATTGCAAGGAAACTTGCGATTTTCATTGATAAACAAAGGAAAATACAATCTAAAATATCCTAGAGCAGTTTGCTCTCTCAGAAGATAACTTCTTCTGGCCTAGTAACTTCCAAATAAACTGTCAACATAACATAAAAACAACAAGCAACAAACTTAAATACAAACACAGCCAATAACTAACTATTTGAATTCAACTAACACACTAATATTATATTACTTATTTTATTCCTCCTTTGATAAACCCTCCAAATGACGGGTTTACCCTTCTCTTTAGTCTGTGCGCTATCATTAAGTGTGTATGTTTGGTTTTATGGTGGAGAGTATCAGAATTGTGTTTGTCTCCTGTCAAACTTGATTTTAGATTAAAACAATTGAAATAGAAATAAATTCGCTTCAAATTCAATTCTAACCAAATAATTTAGAAAATTAAGTTCATTCAAAATCACATTTACCAAACAAGATTCCTATACCCACACAAGTCATCAGCCAAAAGTATTGCCTTATATTTAGAATTTCTCTAAGACTCACTCAATCAAGTCTATTAAGTTTTTTTTTTCTAAAAACATTAAGATTTCTATCCATCTTCAAAGTTATCGTGTATATTCACTGTTTTGAAACGTTTCACGTTTTTCTTCAATTCAGCAGAACCTTCTATGCTATGTATTCAAGATTGTAGACTACATGGCTACAAGTCATGCAACTAATAGAAAATTACTACTTTTCAATAAAGTTTTTAAGGTTGCAATGGCCAACAATTGGTTATTAATTTGTTAGAAGTGAAAATATTTTTCTGCACAAAATTACTTTTCAAAAAAACTCTGTTTTTTTCATAAGGTTGATACCTGCTTGAAACCTTTGTTTTGGAGAAGAAACTCAAGCATCCAATTTTCAAACCCTAATAGCATTTTTCGGGCCACAAGTAGGTTGTCGACACGATTAGTCATTTAGGGTCTGCTTGGATCAACGAAGGGGAGGGGAGAGATTTTAATGGAGGGAAGGAGAGAGGAAGGGATTTTAATAACATACCTGTTTGGTTCACAAGGGGAGGAGAGAGAGATTTTATAAGTAATTTACATTTTTATCCTTATAATCTTAAAATCTTACAATAGTCTCATGATTTTAAAATTATTCATAATTGCAACCATACATAATGAATAATCATGAATATACACCAAATAATATATCAAACGTGAAAAATCCATAAATACTACTTTTTTTTTACAATAAAAATTCCATAAACATAACAATAAACAATAGCACACATGAATTGAGCTTATAGCACAATGCAATACATCGTAATAAACAACAAAATAAAAGAGAATAGAATACATAACAAGTAACAACCAAAATTTGAAGGAAAAAAGTAGCAATGTAAACTTAATTTTTTGAGCTATGCTATCTGTGAGGTGTTTTTGATTAAATCATGCTGTTAGCCCTATCCATGGCTTTAGAAAGTCAATCCAACTTAATTTTTTTTGCGGAGGCTATGCAGTTCATCTGAGTAAGTTTGGTCTAGATGTTGGGCAAGTACGTTTTGGTAATCTGGCAGGTTGTTGCCAAGTATTATTAGCTGACATAGAAATGTTGGGAGTTCAATGCATAACAATTAAAATCATATATGGCAAGTATATATTGCATTAATAACCACTAACAATGTGGCATCATGAATTTATGTGCATTAGCAATATTTTCAGTTGCGTTATTATATAAGCCGATGACTAAGTTAATCTCCATTGAATAATTTTTATTTTCTTTTTTCATTTGTAAATGAGCTGATGTTTTAAATACTATTATGTTGTGCTTGGTGGCTCTTTCAGAGTAACATTGCTTGTACCTTGACAGTCATCCTTTTTTCTGTTGAAACAGCCAACTGAATATAATACATACGCAGATATTGAAGCTGCATATAAATGCCTGAAGGAGAAATATGGGGTAAAAGATGAACAGTTGATATTGTATGGTCAATCTGTTGGTAGTGGTCCTACACTTGATCTTGCTTCAAGGATATCAGAATTGAGAGGCGTTGTGTTGCATAGTCCAATTTTGTCAGGGCTGAGAGTACTATACCCTGTAAAACGAACATATTGGTTTGATATTTATAAGGTAGAATCTCTTATAAATTGTATTTCAATATGCTTCACTCAATACTTCGTGACTTATGGTGTTTATTTTCCTTCTTTTCAGAATATTGATAAAATCGTTATGGTCAAATGTCCTGTTCTGGTTATCCATGTAAGTCTCTCTCTCTCTCTCTTTTGTGGCTATATGTGCATACTTAGTTGAGTTATACCTATTGATGGATTTAATCCATAGTATGAAGAGCTTTACATTATGAGTAAAACCTTTTATTGCCAATTCAGCACATTTCAGGACATTGGGGGTATGAAAAAGATACTTTTTTATATTTTAGGAGTCAAAACGAACATTAGCACAAGTCGGCCATCAGGAAACAGAAAACATAATTAACCTATTTACTATTTATTTATTGTCTCTTTCGTTCTGAATTTCATATTTTATAGTAATGATAATAACTTTTTGTCCGAGGCCAGGGGACAGCAGATGAAGTTGTAGATGTGTCGCATGGAAAACAACTCTGGGAACTTTGCAAGGAAAAGTATGAACCCTTGTGGGTAAGTGGCGGTGGACATTGTAATCTTGAGCTTTACCCAGAATTCATTAAACACCTAAAGAAATTTGTACAGACAATTGGAAAACCTAAAGCAACTACTGCAAATGGTTCTGAAAAGGAGACCGTAGAAACTGAGAATCAAGGTAACAAAGCTAGCAAAGAACCAGAAACTGGCACTTCTAGTACTTCTGAATTGAGTAAAGAAATTCCTGAAGCTTCTAGAAACAGTTTAGATAGTCGTCTTAAAAAGTCTAAAAAACCACACAAACCAGAAAAATCTCGAATGAGCACAGATCATGTTGATAGGTTTAGAAGAAGAAAGGGTTTAGTTTGGTAGTCTCTCACATGATTTGTATCCAAAATAACTTATCTGCTCCTATCTGCTATTCCACTGATCCGGCTCCCCTACAATTGGGATATCCTACATTCACACGGTCGGAACATCAGTGACCGTTCAACCAAGATCAGATGGTCCAAATTTAAGCTTAGTGTTATGAATTCTAAAATTAAAATACATTATTTTGGACCGCCTAATTTTAATCGAACGACTGCTAACGTCCAATACCGTGTGAATGCGGGATCCCTTGATTGCAGGGAATCTGAATTCCTATTCCACTCCTCGAGTAATGATGCCTGTTCTAAGATGAATATATTGAGAGTTTTCTGTATGTTAAATTATTGAAAGTAATATATGCATTTGTTTGGCCTTGTAAAATCAACATCTTGATGTAGTAAATGCAATCATTATGATAATTTGTTTTGGTAAATTTCCAGTTTTTCAGATGCTGCTGTTTTCATTGTGTTTAATCTTTGTCTCAATTATCACATGTACTTCATTCATCACATGTACTTCATTCTCAAATGGTTTTTAGTACTCCTTATACTTTCATGCATCATCAATCCCTTAATTTTGCAGGTAAAAAAAAAAAAGGAAGAAGCTTCATTTGTTGATAACAATATTTTCAAGTGGTTCATGGTGGACCATTCATAAAAAATCATATAACGAATACGAATTTTACAAAACCCACCGTTGGATTTAAAGTTTATATCATATAGATTATCTATAGAAAATTTTAGAAAAATTGAAAATCATTTGATATGTTATTGAGACCCATCAAGATTAACGGTTTATTAAATACTGTAAATCTTGATAAATTCCAATAAAATATCAAATGATTTTCAATTTTTTTAAAAAAATTTATGGATGCTCTATATGATATAAACTTTCAATCTACCAAAATTTTTTATAAAATTTATATTCGGTGAATCACTTGTCCACGGTGGACCACTTGTGAAGGTGGTCCACCGTAGCATATTTTAGTTATCAAAATGCAAAAGATTTTAGGTATAATACTCCAACCCCACTTTTTGATAAACTTGCTCATGCTTTTGGAAAAGATCGTGCAACTGACAAATGATTTGCTCTCTTTGTTTATAATGTTGAGGAGGTAGATAAAGAAGAGGAAGAACAAAATAATGATGATGAGTTGAAGTAGAAGTTACCCATTCATCGTCTCTTAATCAATCATAAGCAAAAATAAAGTGCGATCATATGGAACTTAAACCAAAGAAAAGAAACATAGGGAAAAATATACTAGCTCACAGTATAACTAAGTTGGGAAAGAATTTTGGAGTATTATTTGAGAAAGCTCTTTAAGATTGTGTGAAGCTGCAAATCACTTAAACATATTTTGGGGTTCTGATGATTTTGACCGTCTTACATTTGTTAAGTCAATGATAATCAATGACTTAATGATTTAATAGATGCAAGATGATCAACATCATTTGAACCCAAAAATATGTGTAAACGATTTGTAGCTTCATACAATCTTAAAGAGCTTTCTTAAATAATACTACTAAAATTCTTTCCTAACTTAGTTATAATGTGAGCAAATATGTTTTCCCATCAGTTTCTTTTTTTTTTTTTTTGTTGAAGTTTCATATGTTTACACTTTCATTTTGCTCGTGATTAATTTAGAGATGGTGAATGAGTAACTTCTACTTCAATCTCATCGTCTTTATTTTGCTCTTCCTCTTCTTTATCTATCCCACAACATCATCAACAAAGGGACCATATCATTTTCCAATTGCACGATCTTTTTCCAAATGTATGAGCAAGTTTATCAAAAAGTGAAATTGGAGCATACCTAAAATCTTTTGCATTTGGATGACTCTGCGCAAAAAAAAATATAAACAACATATGAGAACTTTTTTTTTACTACAAAGTTAATGAATTACTAATGCATGAATGTACAAAGAGTACTAAACACCATTTGATGATGAGATACAAGTGGTGAAAGCCGATAGCAATAGCAAAGTAGAAACTAAAATAAGCAAAGTTGAGCTAACTATAATTGAAACCCAAATAAACTATCTACAAAATAAAATTAATAAACATCACATTTACATAATTCTTGTACATTTCATCTCTTACAAATAATATATATATATATAACATCACATCATATTCATATTGTTCTTGTGAATTCATATTGACCTATAAAAAAAAAAGTATTTTGAGAGCACTTGTCCATAGAACAACATCACAAATTTTATTAAAATAGAAAAAATGAGGGAGAAGAAGGGAAAAATACATATATACCTATATATACTTATATATATACCTATTAAAAATGAAAATTTCAAGGGCCACAGTAGGTCTCCATGTAGGTTCGCCCATGCCTGCCCATGCAACAACCGTAAAAAGTATCATCAAGCAACAATGCATCATATAACAATTGTTTTGCATATACTCCCTCCGTAACACTTTATAAACAAAATTGACTTTTTAGGATTCATTGTAGATTTAATATATTTGGTCATTATAGACCAAATATATTAAATCTACAATGAATCTAAAAAGTCAATTTTGTTTATAAAGTGTTACAGAGGGTGTATGAGAGAGAAGAGAGATACCACAACATCATTGTTTTTCGTAGAAAAAAAATAGTTTGAACGACACATAAGAAGTAGCATGGGAAAAAATTTGAAGGATTAGAGGGAAGATGATGAAAGGAAAACTATCAAGAGAGAATCAAGCAAAAAGGGATTAGAGCAAATACAGAAGAAGGGAGAATTGCAAAAGAAGAATGCTTCTTGAGGAAAGAAAAGAAACAACTCACACGTGAGGCGGCAGAATAAGGATTCGCTTATTCTATCGTGGGCTGAATATTTTTAACCTAGCTAAAATTTAAGGTAGAATTTACAAAAAAATAATAATAAAATCGGTTTAAAATAGAGAAAAAAAAAATTATGTGCATCAAACAAAAAATTATAATAAAATAAGAAATATTTACTATATTTCTCTCAATCATGGCCACCAAATATATGATACTGTCCTATATTTATATGTAAATTTCGTGTACAACATATATTATCAATTGACATATTATATGTATTACAAAATTCATAGTTATTATTTCTTGGTTAAATAAATTTAACATTTTTAAATTTGAAATCATTTGACAAGTCACACATGAGGCAGCGGAATAAGGATTCGCTTATTCTATTGTGGATTGAATATTTTTAATCCAGCTAAAATTTGGGATAAAATTTACAAAACAAGTAATAAAATCGTTTGAATAAAAACATTACAATTTACAATAGCTTTCAAATCCATGGTGGACATGTAATATGGATATACATTAAAGAATATCTCATGTGTCATAATGTTAACTTTACGTACATGATATGTACATGATGATATCAATTAATCCCATAAATATTCACTCAATATATACTAATCAAATGTTGCTTCTAATCAGTGATTGGAATTGTAATTATAACATAATAACATACTACAATATTGAAAATATTATTTTTTTCAGTAAAACAAAATTCGAAAAATATTCGTTTTACTATATGCAAAATCAATTGACATACATGTATTCACTTTTGTAACAAAAAGAAAAATAAAGAGAAAATAAATATGCAATAGCAACGTAAAATAGAAGGAAAGGTTTTTTGTTAAGAAAATTTAAGAAGAATTATAAAAATAAATCTCCGCTTATGTTTACATTCACCATCATCCATAATTTCCACAAAAAAATATTAAATGATATCATCATTTAAGATTTTGATATGCGTTGATTCTTGCATTTCTTGTGTAATTTTTTTATACTAAATAGCAATGCTTAAAATAGAATATGTCTTCTCTTTAATAAAAAACATAAAATAATTTTATATTATCATCCAATATTAACAATTTAATTCTATGACATGAAAAAATGTTTGATTTCTATTGGATGTCAATGTCAAATTTATTTATTTACATCGATAGAGAGCATAATTTATTTAGTGTTGAGGGGTTTGGGTGGTTCGACCATCTGCTCTATTGTAAACAAAAAAACAAATTTGACGGAGAGCATATATACGCATTAAATTTAAAAATAAAATACATCACATGTCTATTTTAAATTGGGCAAGAATCTACCTTCAATAAAAATTGATTGGGACGCTTACTTTTTTCTTCCTTTTTTTTAACACATTAATTTTCTTTCCTTTTATAACATATTAATTTTCTTTATATACAATAGAATATATATCGTAGAAAAATCACATCACATATTCATATTTGAAGCAATTTTGCAACAAGTAGGTGACGAGAAAAGAAAGTTGGAGAACACAAGCAAAAGAAGAAAATAAACAAGTTAGTTTTCTTTTCTTTTATTATTTGCCTTAATAATTTATCAGAAAATGATTATTTTTCTGTAACCTTATTTGACTCGTTGTAACTGTTGATGGACTACCTTTGCACACTTTGTGTCAGGAAGTTTTGATTGTTTTTATAATATATGTCTCATTTTGACTTGTTCAAAAAAAAAACCTTACGTGAAAATAAATTTCCTCTTTCAGTTATGTTACAATGCATATTGGAAATCTGTTATTGTTGCTAGTAAAAAATGTTCATTTTGGTTAAGAGATTAGAGATAATATGCAATAGTTAGTGATGTAAATTACACTTAATAAAATGATGTATAAAATATATAGTTTTTCTTTAACATAAAATATATAATATATTATATATAAACTATAGTAGTTTTTACATTTTTATTTTTTAGTGTTTGTATTTTTTAGAATAATGATTGAAGTAGTCGTCGGCAACTATTATTGGTGACATGTTAGAATTAAACGATAGATAAAACCTTTTTATTTATTTTATTTTGAGTTATAGTGATAAACTATTTTTAAATTAAGTAAAAATTCAACTCAACTCTATTTTAATGTTGAACATTTTGATTTTGAAATTGTTTCAGAACAAAAAATTTACAACCACCCCAAACGAGTTCTAAAATTATTGAAGGTTTTTCTATCTTCATCTTTGGAGTGTACAACTTTGTTTGAGTGTTTATACTCTTCGAGGTTCTGAATTTTGATATAAATTTTGAGGAACTCTTTTGTATTTTAATTAATTTCATATATTCATATATTTGTATTTTTTTAAATAGTCAAGTTCCTCATTTTTAAGGGAAAAAAAGTTATTTTTTAAAAATATATCCAATTCAAAATTTATTTATTTGCTAATTAATAGAATTCTACTGTAAAATGGTATACTCATAGTAATTATAGTTATTACTCAATTAGTCAAAAAGAAATTATAGTTATTATTCAAATTATACAAATAGAAAGAATTGGTTCTAATTGAATCAATCAAAGATATTTTAGTATCTAATCAAATTATTTAATTTAATTGGTGACTGGAATAATAGACGGGATCATTAAAATGAGAAATTTATTGAATCCAAAATAGTAATTATAATTATAATAATAATTGTGCCAACTATTTAATTGTACATTTTTATGGATTCAAGAAGAGAAATAATTGATACAATTGATTGGAAAAATTTCTGCGGTGCTTTGCATTTGCTGGTTACAGTTGTTATTGTTATCTCAGGTGCTCGATTCAGCCTTTTTCTTCATTTCCATTGCCATTGAAATTTGTGAATATTTTTATGGTAAAATATGTGAACTTTTCATATATATATATATATATATATATATATATATATATATATATATATATATATATATATATATATATATATATATATATATATATATATTATTATTATTTTTTTCGGTTTTTCACCACCAGTTGAATCTGGTTCGGGGGTCAGTTCTGGCATCAAGTGGTTCCAGCCCCCTCCCGATCGCAGTTGCGGGGGATCGAACTGTGGTCCTTCCTACCAAGTTCAGCGCCAATCACCACTGAACCAACTAACGATTGGTTATATTATTAATAAAATAGATACTCCCTCCATTCCTTTTTATAAGGAACAATTTGGAAAAAACACACAAACCAAGAAATCTTTTTTTTTTTTATTAAAAATTCTAAAATTTTATAATCTATTCTAAAAATAACCTTAGTGTAATTAATGCATATGAAATTTGTTAGTGTAATTAATGCATAACATTGGAATAGATAAAGGGTAGAAATGAAATTGCTTAATTAATAAAACATAAATTTAATGATTGTTTCTTATAAAAATGAATAATTTTTTTTTTCCAAATTGTTCCTTATAAAAGAAACGGAGGGGGTATTATTTATGCGTTCTTACAAAAAATTAATTATTTAAGCCATTTGGTTTGGTCCAATAATAAAGAATTTTTGTAGTATGCATGATATTTCGAGTTCGATCATCTGCTCCATTGTAAACAAAAATTAAAAAATTATTTATGTGTTTGAGTTTCTTTTGTTTATTGTACATGTACTACAAGGATATCATGCTCTAGCTGCTACATCATGTGATTTTTTCATTTCGTTAGTTTTTTATTGTAACTTTTTATTTACTTTTTTATGAGTAATTTCAATTAAGAAATTTAAAAATGTATTCTCATGCATTGTTAATACTCAGTTTTTGTCTACAGTGTAATTTTCTACTGCAATTGTTGTCAACTATAATTTTTTATTGTCATGTTTTGTTGTAATTTGAACAATTTATTATAAAAAATTCATCTTATTTTGTAGATATGAGTATTAGTGGTTAATTTGTCATGGAATGACTAATTTGTTAGTTTTAGAGATCGAACTCTATAACTTAATATAATCATATATGTTGGTGTCATATTAGTATTGGATATTAATGCATGTTTAATATTAAAATACATCTAATTTAAAGAGTATTGTTACCTCATATAAAATTATTGAAAGGTTTATTTTGAATATTATATAAACTTTCTTCTATATTTGTGTTCAATGCATTTTTGCATGCATGATAAGTTACAATTTTATTGCTTCATTTGATTGTGTACATTCATTTTTTGAGTAATTATTTTTTACCTTTCATTTATCTTGTTGCTTTTTCATGGGACTATTTTGTCTTGTTGCTTGTTGTCTTTTGTTCAATTTTAATTACAATTATGTTATTATTTGAGTATATAGATAAATCTATGTTTTGTTCGTAGAAAATGGGACGTGGAAAAATATCTATGGAACTCATTCCAAAGGAGAAATCAAGAAGGACAACATTTCAAAAGAGAAAAGAAGGATTAATAAAAAAAGTGAAAGAATTTAAAACTCTTTGCGATGTTGATGTTTGTGTAATTCTCTATGCTCCCAATTTTAAAGGACAAGGATATGCTGAACCTGAAACATGGCCTGAAGAAAAAAAAGATGTACACAAAATCCTTCAAAAGTACTATAACAACACAACTATTAATAAGCGTCCTAAGATCTATGATGTTCAAGAGTATTACAAAGAAAGGATGAAAAAAGTCGAATTTGAGATTTCCAAAGTGCGCAAAGAGATGATAAAGATCATGTATCCAACATGGGATGAATCTTTCAATTCTCTTGGAGTGGAACAAATGAGGTTGTTTGCTGGCTTATTGGATACTAAGCTTAATGCTTGTAATGAAAAGATGAATATGCTAAAAGGAGATCTTAGGGGAAAAGCAATAGCTCAGGAATCATACAAGGTTGATAAACCTAATGCTCCCTATTTGATCTCAAATTCAAATAGCTACTTCAATCTCATGCAAAACAACATGTTTCAACCACAAATTTACCCTCCATTGATGAATATTATTGATAAAAACCCTTTAGGGTTTTGGCCACTTCACTTCGGACAAAACTCTCAACATTCTTCAACTCTTTCTAGTACACAAGGTTCCTACCAGATGGAGTCTGATGAGGGTGGATATGCACAATCTTATCCCAACAAGCAAGTCGATGCTAATTGGACCAATCAAATTGATGCTAATATTTCCTATGATCCAAAAACAGGTAAAAAAAAGAATGGAGCTGAGAATTATGAGAATTTTTCACCATATTATTATAATGGAAATACAATGACAATGCAATCATATCCTATTGGTATGCATACTCTTCCTTTCAAGAATCTTCCAAACCTACCACCACATGGATATCAATTTAATGGATTCTATGATATGGATATTCATCAAGCTCATATGTTCAGCAACTACATGGATGGAAAGAAGTAGGCCATAATACCTTAAACATTTGTGCTATCTTCTTAGCATAAAATTGTTGAATTTAGTTTTAATTATTATAGACTTCATTATCATTTGCTTATTTGGATTATTGAATTAATATGGATTTCTTTTGTTGGTTTTTAAGTGGAATAAATAACTTGCTGAATTACTTATCATTATTTTTTTTATTTCATTGTTATAATTTTTGATTATGTGACTTTGATCTTCAGATTGAACTAGATATATTTAATTTCTTATAAACTTCCCCGATTTTGTTGGACATATAAGATGAGTTTTTCTCTTCCAACATGTCTAAAGCTCAACTTTACCCTCTATCGATGAATTTAATCTTTCCTTACCATTTGAACCAAAAACATAGTCGTAGTAGTCGATACCTTAATCACGAAAGTCATAGATTTAGGGACGGAGATAGTATTATTATATGAATTTTATTATAATTGGTATTTGGAATGATAAAAACAAAAATTGCATTATCATCTCAAACTATACCAAACAATTTGAGAAAGAAAATAACCACATAAAACAAAAATGTAGTATACAAAGTAACAATTGAGTCATATTAGGGAAGCCCCCCATTTTGACCCTCAACCTTGTCTCTACTTTCTAGTGAACCACAAAACAAAAATACATCCAACATTTTTATGCTTTACAGTCAAAGACAACAGTTAACCAATAAAACCGAAACAAGACGAGTTGAACCTTTGCAAACTAATCACTCATTCACATCGCTTTGCCTTCATCTTCTTCCGGGTCACGAAGAGTACCAAACATCCAATCCATCCATATGGTATAATGACCGTAGTTATGCCGATACGTTGTATGATGAATGGTGTGGTAACCAGCTCCCATAACAGGCCATAATTTTCCATGAATGCAATCATGAATATTTGCAGTCCAAACACCTTCAATGAATAAAAGTGCCAAATGTGCAATAAAATGGACTGGAACAATAAACAAAGCAAGGCTATGTGGTAATGCTTGAAGTATTCCATCAAGAGGATGAAAAGCCAAACCTGAGACACATAAAGGCAGAAAAAGTCAGTCCGCCACCAATCTGGTGGGAATGTTTCAACAATTTAAACAGCTCAAATTGGGATGAAACCGCAGTCGAACCTCACACATAACCAAACCATAGATAGTGCATGTTCAATGTTTAACCAGTTGAATTGTCTGGTTTGGTTTTTAAAACATTGAATGAAAGTGATGGAAATAGAGAAATCACAGAAGAAAATGTTATAGATTAAATATTATAGGGACTAAAACAATTGGACGCAAAAGAAAATGTTGCTGTTTTTCAAGGACTGAAGAAACCTAAGCCTAAACCAAAAGAACAATAGGGATTATGATTCAGAAATCAGAAGAACTGCTTTTACTTCACAGCTGAAGTGGTTTTGAGTTCATATATAAGTGGCCGTTGTATCATATAATCAAACTTACAACCTATGTGATAGTGTTTTAATACGAGCGAACTTGGTTAGTGAATGCTGAAAGAGTTCTAACCAGAAGGTCCAGGATTCAAACCTTAGAAATTATCATAATCTCTAACTAACATTTGCATATTCCAAAACAAATAAAAATACTGAATATTTAACGTACTCACCAGCAAATGGGGAGAGAGTATTCTGTTTATTGTAGATGTGATGCGTCGCATGAAGATATTTGTAAAGTGGTTTTATGTCATGCAGCTCTCGGTGCATCCAATAAATACCGAACTCTACAATAACCATATAAATTGCTAAATAACCAATGTATGCAACCCAACTGACATTATCTATTCTAGGAAAAGATTTTGTCCAGCCGATTTCTGTCAGATACTCAGATATGGTTGGAAGCAAACTGTACCAAGGCATGGCTTTCATAGCAACCCTTATTTGCAAGAGCATGGCTCTATGTGACGGAATTGCATCTGCATTAATAGATTTCAATATATCAAAACAAAAATATATATATTTGAACAGAAATAAAAATAGACACAAAACCAGCTTATCTCAGTTGTCAACTGCATAACTATGTTGCCGGCGGACAGGCTTTAAGTGCGTGTTAGGTTTTACGATGACGAAAATTGATTTCAAGATGAAATGGTTTTTAGAATGTTTGTTTTCACAGTGAAGCAACCACTATGTATCGCATATTCAAGTAAAAGCTTCAGATAGTAGGTAGCTTTTAGCCCTATCACACGTTCAATTATTTACCACCGCAGAAACAAACAGACGATTTGTAAAATAATTATTGAGTTGAATGTAAAGTGATTTATGAGAGGTTTAGATACATTCACGTAAACGTGAATTGAACAATCGATTTTAGGCTAAAAAACAAGTTTGGAGAAAAAAGTTCCAAATCTCAGCTTCGAGTTAGAATCTATTACGGACGCAAAATCAATTCTATTTGATAACAACTAAGCATGTCAAAATCAATTTTATACTTCTAGAATCAATTTTGTGTCTCCCGAAAGTGAAATCAAACAATAACTCAGGCAAATTGCATTTTTGACGCCTACAACATATGTTTCTTTCTCCCAATGTACCAAACGCGTACTAAGTAGAGAACTAACTTCAAATTGACCTTTAAGAGCAACTAACAATTGGTATGACTCATAAATTAAAGCAACATAAAATTGCAACAATGAGTATCTACTCAATTCATATAAGTATTGAACATCTAATATTCTGATTGACTAAACTATTGAACAATTCACCGACACTAGGGCCCGTCTAATAAAATTGTAAACAATGAACATAACTAAGATTCTCTACATCTGATGAAATGCCACAAACAAATATCTCCTTGCATGTTTGGATTCACAGTGAGTTTAGCAAAATCACAGGCAAAAGCTACACTTTATAGCTTCAACAAAATCACGGTGTTTGTTAAACACACAGTGATCCCAAACATGCGCACACTTCGTGTAAAGTTCGAAGCAGTGTGTTACAAAAGCCTTCTAGTAATGAAGCAGAAACCATTCTAATAAATGAATCTAAGATTATTTTATATGAATTCAAAAAATACCAATATCAAAATCATGCAAAAAATTCTAGATTTACAACTGCAACTGTTAATGAACCAAAAATTGTTATAAAAATAAATAGTAGCATAAATAATTGAATCAGATAAAACAAATGTACTATCTTATTGGAATATTTCAAAAAAAAGTCAACTGCTGAATAATATCATAGCTGGCACACTGATTATCATATTTAAGACACTGTTTGGATAAACAGCTTATTTGCAGCTTATAGCACAAGCGCTTATGTATATAAGCTTACATGAGCTATTTTTATAACGTAAAATAAAGATAAATTATTTTTATATATGTTAGTAGCTAATAGCTATTTTCATAAACTATATTGGAGAACTTATGAAAATAAGTTAAAAAAACTCATGAAAATTGTCATAAGTTGATTTCATAAGTTCTCCCAAACAATCTCTCACAAAACTTATACTAATAGATAAGCTCAAATAATTCAATCGAAACAGGCTCTAAATCTATAAACAACAAACCAAAAACACAGTAAATCAAGAACAAGAACACACAAAAAACATCAATCAAACTTCTAAAAATCTATAAAAATTAAAAATTACAGCAAAAAGGAATCAGATTAACAAAACAATCAAATCCCATTTCAAATAAAAACCAAAAGATTACATCTTCCACAAAAAACCAATCAAAAAACACACATCACAACACAAAAAATCAGATTAACAAAGTCAAAATAATACATCAAGAATGAATCAGATTAACAAAATAATCAAAACCCATTTCAAATTAAATCCAAAAGACAACATCTTTAACAAAAGAACAATCTAAAAAACTAAGAAAACATAAAAAAATGAATAAAAAAAATTGAAATAAAAATGGAACCTTTAGGAAGAAAAACGTTGCGTTTCCAATAGTAAATGTAGAAGCACCATAAGAAACCAGAGATGAAGTAAAGAAGAACGCCACCAATGTAGTTTCGAAGCCATGTTTGGAAGAACCGAGGAAGTGGGACCCATAAGGATTGTGGTAACAAGAAAGTTAGTACAATGCGGTTGTAGAAGTCGGTGTCTTCTATGAAGAATTGTCGATAATCTGTTGTTGGGTCTTCCATTTTTTTGGAACCTCAAGAAGAAGATGATGAAATAGTGACAGTGGTGGAAAGTGTGAGAGAGAGAGTACGAGGGAATGAGTTGTGCAAATTGAGAGAGAGAGAGAGAGAGAGTACGAGGGAATGAGTTGTGCAAATTGAGAGAGAGAGAGAGAGAGCATATAAAGGGTATTATGGTCTCAACCGAAGTTTTCATATACTTAGTCCGATTTTATTTATAAGTAAAAATTATTTTTTAGGTTCATTGAACATGCGATGTATTTAATCTTAGGTATATGGTTAGATTTTCACGGAAGGCAAAAACTCCACTAGAAAAGGGATGGAGAAGATCGTGAGATAGCAGTGCCGGGATCGCCGAAGGCTCGAGCTGTTACAAGAGCACTGAGTAAGTCAAGAGCTTCTCCTATGTCGACATCAGTAAATGGCAATAGCCATTCTGTTTTGGCCAAAACAAATCTTTCTTGATTATCTCATATACACATACATATTCCAACCTTGTTTTGTTGTGTGGAAAACGATGCATCTATATTGCATTTGTACCGACCAATTAGTGGCTTTTACCGATAAATTGCACTATTATGTTGACGTTGTTGGGAATGCAAACACTCAACTGGCAGGATTGAACTGTCACTAAAGAGGGAAAAGTGATTGCTTCAAATTTTACCGATAAAATGGCACATTCACATTGAAGATAATCGGCTGGCTGTGGGCTTGAAGGAAGAGAAGAATTCAAGGATAGCTTTGGTAAGTATTTTCCCCACAATGCTCCAGCTGGATTGAAAGAATGCGCACCTTTACAATCATCTGTCAGCAAGTTAATAGCGTGTGTGCGTACATATTGAAACGATTCAACCTTGTATTTCTAAACCTTGCCATTTCTTTGTTGCTAAATGCTCCATAACAAAGCCATGAAGAGTGACACCTAATCTGAATTGAAAGCATGTAACACAGAGAAGATAATGTCTGCAAAATTATTATGCTGCAAGTGGATTTGCAAAGTATTCTACCATCCAACACTTTTCCAAATTTCCTTTGCATTGTTACACATGAGGAATATGTGTAAATTATTTTCCTGCTCATGTTCACAGATAGCACAAATATCAGAACAATTAACACCTGTTTGGATAAAACGAACTCGAGTCGAAATACAATTTCGACATAATTTTTTGTGGAATTTCAGCTCTCCAAATTTCATTCCATTGATTTTTTGCCAAATAAAATTATTTTAGGCTTGCTTAAAAAAAAATTTTTGCCTCCAAACTTGTTTGGCTAATTTCTTGCTTAATTTGAAGCAGCGAAAAATTGAAACTACGTCACCATCATTACTCTAAGAAGTGTTCGTCAACATTTTCTCAAACAACTCAATTTTAATTGTTCCAAAGACTTTCTAAGACACTTACTTTGAGAAACATTCGAGTTACAAATATTCTTATCAGGAAAATATTACATGTTGTTTCATTTTTTTCTTTTTATATCATGTAACCTCCATTTCTAGATATTTTATAGCAACAACAAATTTTTCTGACCTTCAAATATATCTTATCTTACCATATGGGGTTAGTCAACAATTTTAACATTCAACTAACAGTTTACTTCATGAGTAACATTATTAGAAAAATCAACTTTACTTCTTAATTTCTAACTCAATTAAAAAAAATTATCAAAATTATTAGGTCGGATATGAGGAACACTTGGTTAGGCACAACACCAAATAAGAGGTGTGCAGATATTAGGATTAATGTTTGAACCATGACTCCCTCACTTATATAACTCCTCTCATTAGTAAAACCAAGACTTTTTATTTTGAATATTTAGGAATGTAGCTCAAAATTAAGCGAAGGATTAACTCAATACTTTCGATTAATTCAAGTTTAATTATTAACCATTTGAACGCAATCAATAATTGAGAATGTGTAGTGTAACAGGCCTCTGGTAAAAATTAACACATAAGCTACATACATTGTAGATATTAATATACGGGTCTGGTTATCCTACATAAGCCAAGCTTATGTACGGTACATAAACCAGCACCCCCACCCCCACACCCCCCCCCCCCCCCCCCCCCACACCTCCAACTCATTTTTTTAAAAATTTTTTTTATTTAGTTTTTTTTTATAGTTTTTATTTTTTATTTTTTTTATTATGTATGATTAAATATTTTCGTAATTATTTTTAAACTAAAATTATGCCCAAATTATTTTGGGGTGGAATAATTTCATAATGGATCTTTGAAAGCATAAATATTGTTGAAAAAATTTTTCTTGAAAAATCGGAACTTTTTTTTCGAAAAAACAAATCGAAAATTATTTCGGAAAAAAGATCGGAAACTTAATGTCCGATTATATTTGGTTTTAATGTCCGATTATAACAAATGGTTATGGATTATTTATGGACGGTTATTTAGGATTATCCAAGATAATCAACACTAGTTTTGTAAGAAACCATTAGGCAATTATTTTGGTTTCACATAGAAAATTATCAAAACCATTAAACCACATTTATGGTTTCAGTAATAATCGGTATTTAAAATCATTGAACCATTTAGTGTAAAACCATTTTACAATACAAATGGTTTCACTGTTTAACTCTCTGAAACCATTTAATCAGCATAATGGTTTCCAGGATTTTTAAAACTATAAAAACACAATATTGGTTTCAGTAAACACATAAAACCATTTAACAATAGTAATGGTTTCATTGTATAACTACCTGAAACCATTTAACCAGCATAATGGTTTCCAGAATTTTTAAAACCATAAAAACACAATATTGGTTTCAGTAAACACATAAAACCATTTTACAATACAAATGGTTTCACTGTTTAACTCTCTGAAACCATTTAACCAGCATAATGGTTTCCAGAATTTTTAAAATCATAAAATAACAATATTGGTTTCAGTAAACACATAAAACCATTTTACAATACAAATGGTTTCACTGTTTAACTCTCTGAAACCATTTAACCAGCATAATGGTTTCCAGAATAATATTGCATAAATAAATGATTTCCAGAAACCATTTAACTCTCTGGAAAAAAAAATTGATTTTTATTTTTTGGAAAAAAAGTTTCCGATTTTTCAGAAAAAAAGTTTTTCGATTTTTTTTCGGGAAAAAATTTTCAGAAAAAAGTTATCGGTTTTTTGGGAAAAAGTATTTGATCTTTTTTCGGGAAAATTTTATGATTTTTTTTCGAAAAAAAGTTTATAGTTTTTCCGGAAAAAAGTTTTCGATCTTTTTCGAAAAAAAAGTGAAAAACAACAATTCAAAAAAAAATTTTAAAAAAAAATCAAAAAAAATGAGTGGAGTGAGGGGGGTGGGGGGGGGTTGGGGGGCGCGCAGAGTAATGTGGGGGGCGCGCGGAGTAATGAGGTGGGGGTGGGGGGTGCGCGAGCAAATTAGGGGGTGTGTGAGTAAAATCCTTGTGTTTTGATTGGCTTATGCACGGTACATAAGCTTTGGGCTTATGTACCATAACCTTTGCCTTAATATACTATATATCTGCTTCAAAATATAAGATTTTTTTGACAAAAGAACAAGAATTAAAAAAAATGGTTTTATATTAAATTTGTTAATAATATATTTTTTTCTAAAATTATCCTTCGGTAATTAAAAGAGGAAAAATGTTGATTTTTTTTATTTTTTTCCATTTAGTTAAGAGTATTTTTTGTAAAACTTTTATTAATATACTTGGAACTTTTAAAAAAAATTTATAATCTGAGACTAGTGTTGGACAGTGGGCTGATTTGGGCAGGTTCAGGTCAAAATTTGTCATCCAAGTTAAATCGCAGACTCAAAAATAAGGCACAATCCGTCCATAAAATAGAGATTGGTTTCACGAATTCGGGTTTGCGGTTTGATCGGGTTATTTGATGGTTTGATTCGGTTTGAAATAAAAGAAAATTAAAATTAAAATCAGTAACAAACTCAACCTTTACAATTTAGATTTCGAGGATATGTAACAAGAGATGAGAGAATCATGAAACAAACACAAAATGAAAGTATTACAAATCCTAAATAAATATCAAAAGTAAGAAAAGGAATAAAAAGCTCAAATAAAATTAAAAATATAACATTTGATTTCAGCGAAGTTATACAAAAAAAGATAAATAAAGATAAGTTTTATATTTCAAAATATTCCATGATTGTTTCAATCCCTATGGATTTGAGATGAAGTGAGAAACTGTGAAGATGAGACGGAAGAAGAGATTAAAGTGTGTACATCGCAATAGAAAAGTATTAAACACGAAATTTTGATCTACTAATGCGGACGAGTTTCGAGTCTTATCGGTCTGATTCTCTTCTCCCGGACCCGGCCCGTGTCAACTCTGTACAAATCAAATTTTTAGACTCACTAACCCGTGACCCATTCCAAACCGCCCATTTTCCTCAATCTTTTTCCGATTTTCTCGAATTAGATCTTGCTACGGTTTTTCTATCCACCCTTATACTAGACAACAAAATTTTACAAAATGTAAGATTTAGTATAGATACTTGCTGCTTAAATTTGCCTTTTGGTCTATACAATTATGAAGGAAAAACACATTTGGAAGTAGTACTTGCTTCTCATCATCATGTCATCAACTCATCATATAGTGGTCCATGACTCCATGGCCATTAAGCATTGTGATCCCACATTTGACCAAAGGTTTGGTAGTACAATGTACAGTTGTAATAGAATTTAACGAATGCCAATTCATGATTCCTTTTCATGTGGACCCAAAGAAGACAAAATTGTGACTACTGTGCTACTAGTACACGTACAACTCATCTAATTTGTAGAAGAAGAGATCATGATGATTTAGAATTCGGTTATAAAATAAGGAAATTTTAATGAAATTTTTATTTATTAAAGATTAAGTTTTAGATTTTTTTAAAGGGTAAATAGTCAGTTCTTGAATGTGTAACTCGCTGTCGCATTAATTTCTGAATGTATTAAAATTACAAACAGATCCACAAATGTCTTTTTTATTAGTCATTTTGGTCCTCGAATATGTTTTAAGTAGTCAATTTAGTCCTCGAATGTGTTTCTTGTTAGTCAATTTAGTCCAAAAAATTACTATAAAATGAGATACTAGGAATCTATTTGCAATTTCGTTACATTCAAGGACCAATATGACAGCGATTTACACTTTCAGGGACCAAAATGGTGATTTCTCCTTTTTTAAATTATTCATTTTGAAAAGAGTTTATTAACCATTTTAAGGTTCGTTTGATAGTCAGGATAATGAGCAGGATATGATAATTATATTGTATTCTGTTTTAATTTTTTGTTTGATGCACCAATGAGATATAATAAATTATTCACTTTTTTAATCATATTTTATAACTTATTTGTAATTTATATCATGAGTTTTTGCTGGGTTAGAACTATCCTGTCAGCGGAAGGATAAATGAATTTCTCTCTCTCTCTCTCTCTCTCTCTCTCTCTCTCTCTCTCTCTCTCTCTCTCTCTCTCTCTCTCTCTCTCTCTCTCTCTCTCTCTCTCTCTCTCTCTCTCTCTCTCTCTCTCTCTCTCTCTCTCTCTCTCTCTCTCTCTCTCTCTCTCTTGTTCATATTTTAATCTTTATGTTTGTGGAACGTTGATTAAGAAGATCAAGTATGCACCAACTGTTATCATATTTATTATAACGTGTGTAACGTGTGCACCGAATACATGATAGGATAAGTGACTATCATGTCACTATCCTATCATGCTCTTATCGAACTCTTTATCTTATTTTATTTCTATCACATTATGACCCTCAAACGTTTATATTTTTGTAAGTAAAAGGACATGCATCATGCTTCTTTGTATATATTTTCATTATTGATAAAAGAATATTCCTTCCTGTAGTAACAAAAAGAAAAAATATCCTTATATTTTGAATCTGAATAAAAAAATAATGTATGATTATTAAGAATAATCGGTTCTTGTACTTTTTTGGTAATATATACAGTACTTGTACTTAATTTTGTGTTTTAGGACTATTCACTTAATTATTATTTTTTATGTGGTAAAGAAAATATATTTTCTGCTTTTTATTTTATATTGTAAATTAGTAATTCATTGAATTTTAATATTATTTTTTTGTTTTTATTTTCACCATCAGTTGAATCTGATTCGGAGGTCAGTTCTGGCATCAAGTGGTTCTGATTCCCTTCCGATCGCAGTTGCGGGAGATCGAACTGTGGTCCTTCCTACCAAGTTAAGCGTCAATCGCCACTGAACCAACCAACGATTGGTTATAAGAGGTCATATCGCTAATAGAGTCATAGACATAGAAAAAGATATTCACATTGATTGCGAGAAATAAAATAAACATATATTTATAATTAATTGCTTTACAATTCAATTATATAAAGTTGAGTTAAACCTAATTTAAATTTAAAAAAAAAAAACAAAAAAACCCTCTTAATCAAATTAGTCATTCAAAACTGTATCAGCCATGCATTCTGTGGACTAGTGATATTTCAGTGGGCTGAGCAAAGATGAGACAAACTACCATCCCATGTTAGTGTTGCACCTCCATTTTTATATCAGCCATTATACTAATCCTAGTGTCCCTTCTTTTATTATATCGATAACCGAGAATTAATGTCTTTAATTTCTCCCTATAATTTTTTATTTTTTTCTCAAATTTAATATCCCAATATTAGTTTAAATGATTAAATTACATATTAAAAAAATTTGAAAATTAATTAATTTTCTACTTTGTTTTTGAAGAAACTAAATTAGTCAACTCAAATTGATACTAGAGAGAGTCGAACCTGAAATCTTAAGATGAGCATACTTCCAAGTCTCAAGTCAATATCACCAGACCAACTCAAGTGGGTTAATTAATTTTGGGTAAATAGGTATTTATCCCCTTGTAATATAGGCAAGTTTTGTTTTCCCCCATAATTGTTTTTTGTGACTTGCCTCTTGCAAAGTAAATTTTTTTGGTTTTCCCCCTTGGGTGCAAGGAATTTGTACTTTTTAATCGGTTTAAACAAAATAACCGATTTAAAAAGTACATCCAAGAAACGAGTCCAAAATATTCAACATTACAATGGACGAATCACAAAAAAAAAATTACAGGGAAGAAAAACAAAACACATAACATATGAGATATAAGTCTATTTACCCATTAATATTCTACTATTATCACATTCAACTTTTATTTGCTCATTCTTGGCTTTTCAAACAAAGATTTTCGAGAAAGGGATTGTTCAGCTTTTAAATGGCTCATGGTTATAAGATTTGGACCACATGTAGAGTGGTTATCATCTTCACATGAGCATTTTTAAATTATTACTTCACATGTACCCCTTTCAATAGTGCAATAAAATAGAGTGCAAGTATATTATATAAAATAAATAATTTCTTTTTTAAGACTAATAGTAAACCATTTTACAACATCGAACGTTGTTTAAAATAAAAAGGAAACCATTTTACAACACAAAAGGCTGGGAAACATAGATCAAATTTGTTGGAAAAAAAAAACACACTAAAAATTGTTCAAATCAACTATAAAATAAAAAATCAACAAAGTAATCTTACACGCGTCACAGACACAATTCAGCGAACTCGTGTACATATATAAAACCAAATTACTAAACAAATATAGTGTATTGAAGATCACGAGCATAAATCAGAGACGAGAACGAACTTCAACCTTTAAGATACATCATATGACTCTTACCGCTAACACGAGAAGCAAATCACGATAAGTGGCCCTAAATCAACCTAAAAAAGCCCATATCACAAAGTTTATCTCTTTTGACCATCTAACGAAGCAGAATAACAAGTAAAATGATTAGAAAACACAACAAAGAATCACATAATGAATAAATATACTAAAATTTATTTTCGGTTACCTCAAAAAAACTTGTTTTAAGTTTGACTTACCATTAAAAATTATTCAAACAACCTTATCCGCCTACCAAACAACCTCCTTAACAAACAAACTAATCGGTTAGTCCCAAACTAACTTAACAAATTACTATTGGATCAAACACATAATATGTTCCACCATCCACTCATAATAAATACAAGAATGACCGAAAATCTGACTAGTGAACTTACTCAACACAAAATTTTAACACACAATCTAATATGTCATTTATAGGCAATATACGAGTTGTTATAGGTTTTTTTCCAAAAAACATTTGCTTTTTCATTTTTTTATATTTTTAAATAAAAAAACTTCAAATCAAAATCTGGTTTAAACCACTTTTTTTTTTTTTTTTTAAATAATTCATCCTTTTGTTGTGATATTTTTTGGGTAAAAATAATTTTAAAAAATATATAATCAAAATCATTTTCAAAGTTTTTTTTTTCTTTTCAAAAGTATGCGATTTTTGTTATTTTAAAATCAATTAAATATGTCATCATAAAATTTATTTTTTGGGACCAGACAAATGGTTCATTTAGAATCGTTTATTTTTGAACTTATGTAAAATAATTTATACGATAAATAATTTTTTTTGTATTATTCGTAAGGTAGTTTATAAAAAACAACTTATAAAAATACAATTTTTGTTAGTTAAAATTTATGAATTAACTGTAAAAAAGTTTTATGAGTTAATCTAAAAAATTTTTTGTACCTAAACTATTTTTTATTATAAGTAAAAAATAAGTGATTGATCCAAAAAACAAAAATTAATTTGGATAAAAATGAATGGATATAAATAATGGAACATTTGAATTGAAAAGAATGAAATCCCTAACTAAGAAGATGGAAAAGGAGGAAGAAGATCGCAGAAGAGAAGCCGCAATTTCATCATCCCCTTGTCTGCAACCCAATTTCAATCCTAAAGGCGTTACTCAAGATCAACTCTCCAAATTTCGTGTCAGTATTATTCTCAATTTTCAATTTTTATTCACTTTTTTTACATTTTCCACATTGAAATATTTTCTGTTTTTTTATCAAAAAAAATGTTTTTTTTTTCTTTCTTTCTGTATTTTACGAAATTCTGCAATCTGGGTATTGTTTTACTACGTTTGTTTGATGTTTTTATTGAAAATTTGGATGCTGTAGGAACTGCACAGGAAGCGCTTACAGTTGAAGTCAAAATCAAAGTTTAAGACAAAACCCAAAGGTTTTTTTTTGTTTTTATATATGTTTTTAATAATCAGTTTTGTATTGTTGGTGATATTGTTGCTGTTTTGAGTGTCTGTTTTGGATTGACATATTTGAGTTTATTTACTGTCATAAACACTTGTGAGATTGTTCCAAAAGAACTTATTGAAAGAGATTATGATATGTTCATAAGTTGTTTTTAACTTATTTCCATAAGCTATTTAAGATACTTTATGAATAGCTTTTACATTAACACTCACCGTCTTATGATAATCAGTTATGCTATAAGCGCCTACTTAAGTTGATATTGGTGTTTTTGAGTGTCTGTTTGAATTGACATATTTGAATTTATTTACCGTCATAAGCACTCGTGAGTTTGTTTCATAAAACTTATTGAAAGAGCTTATGATATGTTCATATTCATAAGTTGTTTTCAACTTATTTCCCTAAGCTATTTAAGATAAGCTTATGAAAATAGTTTATAGCTTATATGAAACCAGTTTGAGTTTGACATTAATTTTTCTTTTGTTATAGGAATAGCTTTTACGTTAACACTTACGATAATCAGTTATCCTATACGCACTTACTTCAGTTGTCTTTCGTGTGTCCTAAATTGGGATCTGCAGATGAGTTGAAGAAGAAGAAAGCACAAGGAAATGATGTATATAGCAAGAACGGCGGAGCTCAAGGATTAAAAGTTGATAACAAAGAACAAAGCCTATTGATTAGTTGTGAAAGCTTTGATTCGAAAAATGAAGAGTCAAGGGGTGGTGTTTCGGATCTCTCTGCATCAAAGAAACCAAAATTGCATTGGGGGTATAGCTCTCTAACTCTACTTTCACTATTTGTCACACTTTATTAAAAATTTGAATTTACTGTAATCTCCGTAAAGAATTCTGCTATTGGAATAGCCTTTGTATGCTTGTAGCTATATTTTCTGCAACCACCATCCATTACTAAAGTATTTTTCCGGGTTTAAGACCGCTACCCAATATTCGCGAGATTCTTTTCCTAAACACATACTCATTTCTGTAGGGCTTAGTCTTAAGGGGTTTTGTCTTTAAACGAGTATCCTTAATTGTGAACCCTTACATATACTTTGTGGCATTGTTCTCCACCCTACTTCTAGATGTGATGTGATCCAAGCGGGCTCCAAGTGCTTGAAGTGCATATAATCAGATGCCTCGCCTTAGTCTGTATTTATTGCATGTATTTTGACGGCAGTAAATATTTATCGTATAAGGTATAAAAAGATCATGTCGCGTGGGCGACTTATAGAAACCGAGCCAGGTTATTTATTGCAATATGAGATATAAAAGAAAATGATAGTGTGTTAGAAATGGGGCTAAAAAGAACGGTATATAATCACTGCAGTCAGAAAATCTTCGTCGTTTGATGAAGTCACGTTGCATTCTAAACAAATTAGATTCAAAGGACGAACGTGAAACTTGGAATGCTAGTCATTTGATCTCAATCTCATCCAACAATTCAATTTTTTGGATTGCAATGGCTCAATGTTTTTTTTAACATCAGCAATTCCAGGTTGTTAGAAATAGAGTGCGAAAAGAGTGTCATGTTTGAGGTTTAGGAAACTTAGTTAGCTGTAGTTTTTTACATTACTTGAATCACCAATCCTGATTTTAGCAGCACACATCACCTTAACTGTGTTAACAGTATTGTACTAGTAGTTTTTTGTTATTCATGTATATCTGGTTAAGTATTTATGTTTCATGTGAGCAGTTTACGATCTTTTTTATCTGTCTGTCGTGAACATTTGCAGGCTTGATACCAAGGAGAGGTGGGAGAGGAAATCCAACATGTAGATATCATCATGTAACTGCAATGAAGAATCCATAAAATCTTTGTCATAATGTTCTGTAAATTAGCAGTAGGCAATAGTATTAGCATTATCAACAATGTAACCAAGACTTATAGAAAGCTAAGATTTTTTTTGTTTGATTTAATGTTCCTTTTTTTATCTGTTTTATCTTAGGATTTTCTGTTCACTACATTTTCCAAATTGTAGACTAAACACATTACAAGTTGAATGTAAATAGTGTTGCCAAATAGCAGCGCTAGTGTAGTGAAATTTTAACAAATCTTTATTATTGTGATACGTAATTTAATACAAATTGTTGTCAAATAACGGCTATAGTACAACAAAATTTGAACAAATTGTTATTTCCACAATCTGCGATTTACATCACTGCAAGAAATTTGTACCCACCAATGTCGCGTGGAATACTGCTCCGGATCAAGTTTTAGTCCTCCCAGGAATTGTCACTTCCCCAATACTGCACAAAGCATAACCGATTTTTGTTGAAGTTGTGGACAAATGACTGCAAGTTATTTTAGATTTCACTTTGATTCTTTAATTATTATTTTTTTGGTATCATTTTAGTCCCTTAAATTACACAAAGGGTCGACATTTTGATCTTTAAAGTTTCTTATTTTATAAAAAAAAAAACTGTAAAAGATGGTGCTGAACACATGCTTTACAAAAACTCAAATTATTATTACCATATTTGCACACCAACAAAATTTGATTACAATAAACAAGTTGGCCTAAGTAGTAAGAGTACAAAGATAAAACAGTTCATTGAGCAGCATTGGAATTATGACAGCATTCATTCATTTCTCGAGGTTTCTCAAGCTGGAGAGCTAAGAGCGCGTTCGATTTCCTCCAACGATCGACCCTTTGTTTCCACAACGTTACTGGCTATGTATAGAACCGCAAGAACACATACAGCTGAAAATCCTAAGTACACGGAGCTGATACCGAACTTGTTCATAACACTCAAGAAATAGAGTCCGATGACAAAGTTGCATATCTGATAAGACAAGAAAAAACAAACCATGTTAAATTAGAAAACATATTCCTTTCGGTAACTGTGTGACGTAATTACCAATCTCAACTTTCTGTGGTCTGAATTAATGATCGAGATTGATTACAATGTGGTTTCATTGCTGCAGCAAATCTAGATCTCCTAAACCTAGACTCATGAAGTACGAAAAACTTTTGTTCTTTTAAGCCTCTTACTATACAATTTCAACTTTCAACATTCAAGGCAAGATAAAGGCATTAATTGAAGAAAAAAGTGTTAGATTTCACAGGTGAAGTCACTCACCCAATGCGTGGCTAATGACAAAGAAACCGCTTTTGCTCTAATTCTGGAAGCAAATATCTCCGGTAGAAGAAGAGCAGGCACAGGACCAGCACCAAGAGAGAATGATAGGACATAGCTGATTAACATTCATAGATCATAGAGTCGATATTAATCGAAAGCTTAAATAATAAACAAAACTATAAGTTTATTGAAGCTAACTCCTTTATGAACATAATCACAATTTTTTATGAAATTAAATGACATACAGAACAGTTCCCAGGACCGCAAGGGGGCCGGAGAATGGTGCAAGGACCTTCCAAGTAAACGAGAGAGAAAGAAGCAACATCGAAGCAGCCTGATAAATACATAAAGCAAAGACTGTCAATTATATGAATATAAGTTAAAATTATATCGCGAAAGAAACAGAAACATATATACAGGTGAGACTACTCTAAGCAAAGACATGTTCCTAGTTGGATTGAATTTGTGCTTATCTACTAACATAAATACCAGTGAGACTATTTAAGAGAGCTCATGGAAACAACTTATGACATGTCCATAAGCTGATGACAGCTTTTTTCCATAAACTCTCCTGGACAACTTACAAAAACAGCTTATAACTTAAAAGAACAAGCACATCATACTTTAGTAGGATGAATTATGAATACATTTATTTTTCAGCAGAATTATTTCTAGCATATGAAAGTACTGATAATGTCAACACATTATTATTTTTCCATGTAAATTTTTCAAGTATCATAGCTGAGCTTAAGGCTGAAAGCAGATTGTTTTTGAGATGTTTCATTTCACACATATCATTAAGCTATCAAGTAATATCACACATTTTTTTGCTATCGGTTTAAGAGAGATGTGAATCAAAATAGACATTACCATTCCACTAAAGCTCGTGATAAGGAGGCTTTTCCTTCCTTGTTTGTCCATCAATGAGGAGGCAATAGCAGTTCCTACAACAACCAAACAGAGGTCAGAAAGACAAACAATATCATATTTTTGCAACAGAGTACCTTTTTTGTTGAAGGCACAATAGACATTTTTACGATTTAAAAATATAAATACTAACCAAATACATTTGATGCACCAACAAGGGCACTTGCTGCGACATCAGAAGCAATTCCAGCACTGCGGAACACTGAAGTTGAATAATACACCACAGCGTTTATTCCAGCCAACTGTTGGAACAAGAAAAGCGCTGCCCCAACACTGACAACTGCAAGGAGAGGTTTTTCAATAAAGAACTACAACATTTCATATAAGAAAGCAATAATCAACTACCGAGTTATCTGAAAGAAGTTGTGCAGCAGAATTTAAACAAAATACCATGACGTGAGGATGATTACATAATAATTCTTACAATTATATTAGGTACAAAGAAGGGTCTCAATGAAATCAAAGTGTAAAAGGAAGTGCCATATCTTATCAAATCAGACTTTTGGTAGGCTGAAACAATAGAATTTGCTTTCATGAATCACTATCCAAGTTTAAGGCTCTGTCAAACTGCTAGCTACAGCGGATAGCTTAGTGTATAAGCTTGCATGACAAACGTAGATTTTGTTTTGTAACGGTTCTTCTCTCAAAAGTTTATAGCATTTTTTCACTAGCTTATAGTGTTTTACGAGATGCTACTTGAGCGTATAGTTCTTTTTTTCTCTCATTTTTACCTTTCATTGTCTTAATTTCAAAAAATAATTGAAGGGAAATGCTAACAAGTGCCCTTAGGGCATTGTTTAAGAAATCAAAAGAGGTAACTTTTGCATAGAAATTTATGTATTTATTACTTTGTAGTTTGTAAAGTGTCTGACTTGTATATCTAAAAAAAAAAAATTCCTTTTATGATTTCCTTACACAGTGCCCTTAAGGCACTTGTTAGCATCACAAAAAATTTAAATATTAATTAAAAATAATTTTTTTTATTTCATTTTATATTTATCACCGCAGATTGAACTAAACACTTCAAGCTCAATCTGCTAACTTATGTGCTTTTATCTTTATATCCATCATCTTCTACTTTTCCCCAAAAGAGCCTAAGTAATCATAGTGACTATGGTTTTTACACTGCACAACCTTTACAAAAACACCTTACAAAAGCTGCAGGTTAGCACTGACAATAAAATATAGTTTTTGTCCAACATATAGTTAGACTAAAATGAAATTTAAGATACCTTTCCAGTATCGGCTACTAAACAGATCAAGCCACCCTGCTTCAGGTTCAGAAGAACCTTGACTCGCTGTTCTTAAGTCATACATAACTGTAGCAACTCTTTCTTTTCCATATAGTGTTTTAATAGCCTTTTCAGCTTCAGCGATTTTACCTTGCTGTAAAAATATACATGGAATTTTCTCAGAAAACCTACAATAAGATTATCTTGTTAAACTCTTAAAAGATATACATAAAAAGACGAGATAACAGTTCTATTGAACTATTACATTATATAAGTATCACGACTCTTGCAATGTCGACTAATTTTTAGCATTGAACGAGATAACGTCTTCAACATATTTAGAACGAAACAACCACTCTTGTTTCAATGTGTTTTACTTCTCAGACATTAAATAAGCTTATAGTTTTATGCGCAAAGTTGTTAGTCGCCATTGCCATATGACAATTTAATCCGATGGTTTGGTTCATGATATGAATATTTGACAAAAGTCACTGATGTGTCTGAAAGTAGCAACAGTTTTTTTTTCTTCCAATGATTGAATGTCGATATGGAGCTATTGCTTCCATGAAAAAAGATACTAGAGAGTTTGCAGGAAAACCTGGAAAAGCCAACGGGGACTTTCTGGAGAAATTCCCATTCCAAGAGCTAATAGAATAGATGGAACTACAGAAATTCCAAACATTGTTCGCCACCTGACGAAAAAAAAAAAGACTTTTCAAATGAGCATGCAAGCAACAAAGTAAGAACTGTTGAAAATAAAAGTATACAACCTCCATCACTAACATGCATCGATAACACCAACCTCCACAGAAGAAATGAAACAGCTCCCAAAAAGGTTATATGAAAAATATCCTCACCCGAAAAAAAAAGTGGTAAGGGGAAACATCTCATTACCATAAAGGGTTTCCTGAAAGAGGAAGTCCGGCCACCAGTGCTACAAGAATCCCAATACATATAAAAAGTTGATTAATAGATCCGAGAGCGCCACGAATTTCAGTTGGTGATATCTGCCCAAAAGAAGGAGCCATTACTCATTACGTTGCCAATATAAAAATATGTAATCAAAATCACAGAGATTTGATAATTTTACAAAGTCGCCACCTCCGATATGTATAGTGGTACAATAGCAGATGTAACACCAATTCCTATACCAGCAAGCAAACGACCGATGATCATTGTCTGAACACTTTGTGCTGTAGCACTGTAAATATGTCATAGTTTAACAAATCACATTTCAAGAATATATAAAACAATCAAACTTTTTGTACTCAACAACAACTGACAGACCAAAGATATGCTCCAATTGCAAGAGGGATTGCATCTAACTGAAAAGTCCTAGTTCTGCCGAATTTATCAGCCAATGTTCCACCAGTAAACGAACCAACAGTGGCACCAGCAAGTAGTGTGCTGACAATCCAACCTATTCACATATAACACACTCGTGAAAAATTAAGAGACAGTATTTTCATAAATATCTAAAATTTTCATTTTCTAAAAAATCAATCATAAATTTGAAGTAGTCTACGGCTAAATGTATGCATTCTTTTAAAAAAAACAACTGAGTACCTTGTAGAACTGTATTTTCAGCAATTCCAAGATCCTTAGAAAGGTATTCAAGAGCACCATTTACCACCCTGCACCAAACAGCGCATTGATAGAGTTATGCAAAGCAATAAAATCAAAAGTAGTAATAGTTCTACATAAGATTCAATACGTGTCATACGACCTAAGAACTTCAGACATATATAGACGTGGTTCAGATTATTCATATGACTCAGATGGATTTATGAAGAAAATGGCATAACGAAGAGGCTATGCATACCCAAGATGGTATCCAAATAAAATGGCTCCAAGACAAGCAACACCAACATAGGGTAGAACAGTTCCAGAAGGTTTTCCTTGAGGAACGGGGGGAATAACATGCTCGGTATCTCCATCTGCAACCCAGTTTTACTTGTCATGATTGTTTCAACAGTGCATTAATACAAGGAAAAAAGCTAGAAGTAACAGATTCATACAAAAAAGTTATCAAACATATAAAAATTGTTCATAGACTTCGCAAATATAAGACTTGTAATTGGAATTTTGAGCAATAAAACAGTAATTTCAAAAACAAAGCAATTTAGAATTCTGGAGGGGCTGAAGGCAATTCAAAAAGAGGTATTTTATAGTATATACACTGTAAACATAGTTTCATTAAAACCAATTTAAAAAATAAAACAATTGGGGAAGGGGAAATTATTATAATAAAAAGTGACAATAATGGTTAATTTAGGGTACTTGTACTATGTCCCTTAAAGTTACGAGGTCAAGCTCTTACCACTAAGCTGACACCTCATGGACTACTGCAAAATTAACCATAAATGTAGTGATGTATTTTCAACTTGACTAGAAACAAAGATTTGCTAGCATGCCATGACTTCATATACTACAATCTGCATTCTTTCATGAGAATTTCATATACACAGAGACAAGCAAATCCTTCTATAACACCATGCAGTTCAACAATAAAATCAAAACAATCTGCTAGACATCTAATCAGTTTTGTGGCAATTATGTTTATGTGTGCAGTTTTTTATTATGTCTTGACAGTTACTTGTGCAGTTTTTATTATGTCTGTTTTGCGAATTGTAATAAATATGGAAGTTATAGGAAACGGAGGGTCATTCGGGTATTTGGAAAAAGGATTGGTAGGGAGAGACCAAGCTCTTGAATTCTTGGAAGGGAAAGACCCAACACTCTCAAATTTGTTGGGAAACTCATTGTGGCTAGAAATTCACCTCTTGAAGTGAATAAGCGGGGAATCCTGGATTCGAACCCCGACCCCGCATATATAATGTGATGTCCCTACCGACTGACTTAAGCTCACGGGGACTTGTGTAATTCTATTCTATCATCAATAAAAGTCAATTATTACTATTAAACTTCTCTATTTACCAATTTCCATCACAATCTTGCCAAGAAAGTCAAACAAGAAATATCAAGCAAACAAAGCATGCACCATCTACATAAATAACCCACATTACATCATGGTTTTAAATTGCATCCACAATATAACAGTTATAAAGGCCTCAGCAACAGCATCACAACCACAATTGCAGTCACATCCTATGAAGAACGGACATCCTCGAATTAGGCGTGTCCCGGTATCAGACATACATTAGTGTTCGACACCGACACAACACTAACGCAAATGATACATTAAATTATGTTATTTTCACAAATTATTACTAGTGTCAATGTGTCAGTATCTGTGTCATGTCTGGCGTCCGTGCTTCACACGTCACATCAGCCACATATATCAGCATTTCACCACAATATAAAGGTTTGGTTCGCTGCAACCGCAATTTATAACCATGCATTACACATAATCAAATGCAGTCCAAAAAACAACTAATAAACTAAACAAAATTAAAAAGTAATCAGCAACAGCATGCAAACCAGAAGCTTGAACCCTGAAGGATCTGGATTTAGCAGAGTTCATAAAAATGCCACCAAAACCAACTCTTGCACTAACAGAACCAATCCTTGATCCAGATAAATTGGAATTCTTGGTCATGCAAACTCTTCTTGGTCTTAAAAAACTCCCATTTCTGAAATCTCCAAAACCCACCAACCCCTTTTGGTTATTAGCCCCAAAAATGCTACCTTTAACAGAAACAGTTGAAGCTTGCATATTATCTGGTCAAAATTTTCAATACCCAGAAAATAAAAACACTTAAATTATTCAAAAAAATACATAAAATAAAATGTAGAAAATAAATGCATGCAAAAATGAATTTTATGATAAAATGAAATGAGATTGAAAAGGAAGTGAATGATGAATTATTACCGTAGAAAAGGGTGATGAAATTTCTTGAGTTTGAAGATTTTGGTGATAATAACAAAAAGAAGAAATTATTTGTATTGGGATTTGAACTCTCTGTTTCTGAGTTTTGAGATGAATGAAGAAATTGCTTCGAAAAGATCGCTACTGAGTCAGTAAATCAAGAACAATGATTGTGATGAATTTCATTTTTTTTAAAAACAAATATGGAAATACAATTTTGTTTTTTATTACTCCTATTTGCTAAGAAAATACCAAATCTTTTTCTTTCTATATAAAAAACTAATCAAACATTATTTTTAGTAAAGAAAAAACTAAAAATATTTTTTATTTGATTGAATTTGAAGTAATAGAAAATTGCTCTATGTTCTCCGTGAGCATAACTCAATTGGCAGCGACATTATAAATTATTGCAGGATCGGGGTTCGAACCCTGATACTCCCACTTATTCACATTTAAAGATGAAATTCTAGCTACTAGATTACTTGACAAAAAAAAGTTAATATGTGAGTTTAACTCAATTGACACGACATTTCATTATATATGACAAGGGTTGAAATTCAAACGCCGCTTATTCCACTAATATCCACCTTAAAATGGTGGAATTTTTAGTCACCGGATTATTTGACTAAAAAAAAAAAATAGAAAGTTTGGACTTTGTCCTATTTTGGTATAATAAAAAAGAAGAAATAATAAAAGGTTTATATGACTTGTGCATGTGAATATAGCTCGGTTGATAAAAATATTGTATGTAATACGTAGGATTGAGACTCGGACTCTTATACTTACACAGTTACACTTAATTATCTTAGGTGAAATTCAAGCAACTAAACAATTTGATTAAAAAAAGGTTTATATGACTTGGATTGTGGCTTTAAATTTTTAAATTTTTCTTTAAATTTGTGTGTGTGCCCAACACCTCTTATTTAGTGTTGTGTCTAACCAAGTGTTTCTCGAGAGGGAGTTGTGGCTTGGATCTGCTGACTAATGTCCTTTTTCTCATGTATTCTGACGTGTACTGGTCCCCACGTTTCAGCATGACACTGACAACAATACGCTCCTAGCTGTCATAATACATTTTTTTTTACTAACATTTAGTGATAAGAAAAATTGTCCAATCATTTTTTTTAATCGAAAATTGTTTTCACCAAAAATCAAATATGAATTCTTCTGAACAATTCTTCCTAGAGAAAATTTATTACCACTCGAGAATAATGTATTGGTTATTGCATGTCCAACCATTTTTAAATTCAATGATTTTAGTAGTGAAAAATTCATTGCGGCTTTATTATATTTTGTGTATTTTATTTTATTTATGAGAGAAAAAAATTAAAAGAGAGTTGTTAGAAAAAATGAGCAAGATGTTTTTGTGAATATAATTTATTTGATAGGAACATTACATTTTATATGTAGGAGTTGAAGTTTGAGTTTCTTTTTCGTTATTTTGGAGTTGTTTATTTTGATTGTTTGTGTTAGTTCATTGTTTGTTTTAATTTTTTGTCTTGATACGGTGTTTGTTTTGATTTTTCGTCTTAATATGAATATTACATTTTATATGTAAGAGTTGAAGTTTTAGTTTCTTCTATGTTATTTTGGAGTTGTTTATTTTGATTAGTCTTAGTTCAATGTTTGTTTTGATGTCTTGGTACGGTGTTTGTTCTGATTTGCACTCTTAATACTTTGATTCAAATTCACTGCAAATTCAATAATTTTACCATCTTCAACGTTGTAGATCCAGAGGCACGGCTATTCCGAACATTTGAATTTTGTCATATCAATTGTGGACTTTGTTATTAGGTCATTTTATACTATTAACTTGAATGTTGTGAGTTTGTTCGCATATTCATCATTTTTTGTTTTTAACAAACTTGAATATGTAATAATTTCGATTGATGTACTTCACAAATTTGAATGAATGAAGATCGTTGTCAAGTCAACTGTTGTTCCAAGAACTATCTAATACGACAAACCAAAGTGGACAAGCTTTCGTTCAATTTAATTTCCTCTTTCATCATATCAAACATAACTTTAAAGTCACTTTTAACTTGAAGGCGTGTGATTCTTTGTTTCTGAGCAAGATTCATTCCCAATATATGTCCCACACCTTTGCATTAAAACATCACAATCTTCAAACTTTCATAAGTAACATTTTAGGCTTTCAGCCATCTTTCATTTGAGTCTCTCAATAGACCGCCACAATAACAAGGTCCTTCCTTACATTTTGAGCCATTGGAATTGAGCTTCATCCATCCTTCACAAAGTATTCTTCACCCGATGATGATAGTGAGTGTGTATGGTAAGTTCAATAAGCTATCTTATAGCTTATTGGACTAGTTTATATAAGCTTGTTTGAAAAAAATAGATGTGTTTGGTAAAAAGCTTTTTTCACTAGCTTATAGCTTTTTTTGAGATGCTATTTTAAATAGCGTTTGAGCTTATAACTTATATTTTTTTTACAGTTTTTTCACTTTTAACCTTTAATTTATTATTTTTTTTAAAATAAAAAACTACCCACTAACAAATAATGTCATTTTTTATCATTTTATATTTATCATCAATCACTTTAAAAACTAATTTTACCAAATAGTTTTATTTCAATCAGCTAGCTTTTCAATTATCAGCTATAAGCTATATTTTCAGCTATCAGCTATCTTATCAGGTATAAACTAACTTATAACTTAATTTTATCAAACAGAATCGGTATCACGTCCGTCCATCGATATTTGATAACATATACTCCCTCCGTTCCTTTTTACTTGTCTTTTTAAAATAGTAACACCAAATTAAGGAAGTGTATATTTGCACTTTATCTTCCTATTATACCCTCGTTTTAATCCACTAATAAATTCCTATTTTTTTTCACACACTTTCTCTTTCCAATATATTTAATATATTATGTTAAAAAAACAAAATTTAATATGTTATGTTCCTGCGTCAAAAAAAAAAATGTTATGTTCCAAAAAAAATAAAAAAGATTAAGTTTTCCAAATATATAGCATTAATTTGTTTTATTGAAAAAGATAAGAGTAATTGACAAATGGTATAATTGACAAATCATACCGGTAAAATACTAAAAGGACAATTAAATAAAAACGCTAAATCTAGCCATAAAAGACAAGTAAAAAGGAACAGAGGGAGTATTAAATTTTTTTTACCACTTAAGATAATATAAGTAGTCATGAGAACATTGAAATTCTTCTTCAAAAATTGCTTTACTTCTCAAAGGTATCAACATGCCACTTTGAAAATTAAAGTCTAATCCAATGTGTTACTTCCATCATTAATTAGCACAACTCTAAAAATAGTTTTATTCGTAAATAAAATAAAAATATTTTATTAATTAATTAGTACTTCTTTAATTAAAAACCCTAAAATGGCACTCACTCAATTAATCAAGCTAATTCAATCCTTGTAAAAAAAATTGATCAAAAACTTTATACTCCCTCCGTTCCTTTTTATTTGTTTTTTTAGAATAGTAAAATCAAATTAAGAAATTGTATATTTGCACTTTATTTTTCTATTATACCCTCGTTTTAATCCATCAATAAATTTCTATTTTTTTTTCACACACTTTCTCTTTCCAATAAATTTAATATATTATGTTAAAAAAAATTTAATATGTTATGTTCCAAAAAAAAAAAAAAATAGTTTTTCAAATATATAGCATTAATTTGTTTTATTTAAAAAGATAAGAGCAATTGACAAAGGATATAATTGACAAATCATACCAGTAAAATACCAAAATGACAATTAAATAGAAACGCTAAATCTAGTCTTAAAAGACAAGTAAAAAGGAACGAAGGGAGTAAAAAAATAAAATTAATCAAGCTTTATAAAAAAATTAACCAAACAATTAACTTACAAAAAAATTAATCAAACAATTAATGTAGAATCCAAAATGCACCTTAATTTCAATTCTCATCACCAACAATAACGTTAAATGAAACATTCCTATCATTAATAAAAAGTTAACGTTAAACAATCCTAATAGATTTTCCTCTCTCTCTCTCCAAAATTAGACCGTTACAAAAATGAAACCTTTTTCACTTTATCACTTCAACATTGATGAAGTCAAAGAATCCCAACAAAGTTCTCTCATTTAATCACAGTAACAAACACACTCTCAAAAACCTCAATTTTCATCAATTATTGTCATGTCAAAACCAAACCCAATTCTTCAACCTCTTCTTCATGTCCTTGATCCCATTTCATTGATCCTTAACCAAAATTCAAATTCAGACCAACCTTGTCCTCTTACACTCACCACTGAAGAAGATAGCTTCATCATGGAAAGAGGAAGGAATTATAATGCTTATGCTGAATTGAGGGAAAAAAGGTTGCGTATGAGGTGTTTGATGCATGTTCAAGAAGAGAGTTTTGAGATTGAATCAACAAAACTTGTAGACCCATCAATGAAATTGGTTAAGTTTCAAGATGATTTGGGTTTTGGGAGTAAAGGGTCTTTGGAAAAAGATGAAAGTTTTGAGATTGAACCACAAAAACTTGTTGCCCCAATAAGGAAAAATGTTAGCTTTCAAGGTGGATTTGGTTATGGGAGAAAAGGGTCTTTGGAACATGAAGAAAATTTTGAGATGGAATCACAAAAAGTTGCAACCCTCACAACAAGGAAAGAGGTTAGGTTTCAAGGTGGATTTGGTTATGGGAGAAAAGTGTCTTTGGAACAAGAAGATAAATTTGTATCCTCAACAAGGAAAGAGGTTAAGTTTCAAGGTGGATTGGCTAATGGGAGAAAAGGGTCTTTTGATGTTGCTCAATCTGTGCCTGATTTCTCTGCTGTATTGAGGAAAGAGAATAGGAAGCCGTCGAATTATTTGCCTCCGGTTATGGAGATGATGACACCACCTTCCAAAAGTAGTTTTTCTAAGGATAATAATGAGGCGGTGTCAAGTGCAAGAGGGAGTAAGTCAGAGAGTGCAGGGGAGAAGATGAAGAAAACAATTGGTGGCGGCGGTGTTTTGAAGGGAAGGAAGAGTTATGCTAGCATTGATGAGCTTAGGAATATGTCTTCTGCTACTGCTACTGCCATCAATGGTGAAAGTAGAGGAAGAGGAGGGAACGGTAGAGTTTTGAGAAAGTCAATTTCAGTACACAGACAGTTTTGAATGTGAGGTTTCTTTGAAGTTTCGATATTTTTTCGTTATTTGTTGAATTTGTTGCTTTGAGAGGTTGTGGTGATTGTTCTTATATTTCTCTTTTGTTTTTCAATATTCATTCTATTTGATTTGTTTGAATTACTTTTGAGGGTTTTACAGTATTATGTAAAGCTTTGATGTAAGTAATAGTGTTGATTGCTATAACACAAATATTATAAGAAAAATACATAGTTTTATCATTCTTCTTAAGTGGGGATGATTTTGTTAATTGTGTTCTGAAATGAAATTTCATTTTCAAGATTAATAATAAAACTAGTACAACGAAGAATATTACTTTTTGACATTTTATTTAAGGCACAATCAATAAAATTTTGATGTTAGATCTTTCCTTTGTTTGGTACGTCTGCAAAATTTGCTTCAAAATCATTAAATAGAGGCGCTAAAACAAAAACACCTATCGCAGAAGGTTGTAAACTATGACCTCATTGCGACACAAGACACTTAACATCGCAGAAACATAAAATTTGATATCACAGTCTAAATCACAGTTGTAGACCTTTGTTTAAAACCCTTATATTGATCTAAATTTTTGGCAAAATAACAACAAAATTAAGGATCATTATCCAAGAGGCCTCTATTTGAAATACCATCATCAATCTATTTGTACAAACAATGTATAACATGATTCTTGATCAGAACAAAAAAAACCAGACAAATTACTGGTGATATATTACAATGAACACCTTAGAGGAGTTTTAATGGTATGATCTTAGCAACTTCAAACAGTAATTTTTCTGAAATTTACAAGGTCTTCAACAATTTCATCAACTAAAATTTGAAGCACATCGCCACCAATATCAACACCAAACTCAAAAGCTTCAATGTTGAAATCTGTCCATTTCCCCAACGAGTGACTCATCTCCCATTCTATTATTTGATCTGGTTCCATTCCAACTATAAATTCCCATTTCTTAATCTCACTCTTCACCTCTTGAACCAAAATCTCACCTTTCATGCATAAAGGAACCTTCGTCCACGCACACCATGACTTAAACACGCTATAATAATGTTGGAAGCAATTTGATTCTAGATACTCGATTACATAATCAAATAGAAATCCCTTTATTTCACTTTGGTTGAAATTTCTCAGCATAGCATCTTCGGTTGCAATGTTGTCTAGTTCATCAAGAATGCAAGAAACGAGAAGCTGTGGCAGCACTTCATCCTCACTGTGCCTAGTCACATTTCCAAGAATTAATTCAGCATCGAAGATAACTTCTTTCATATGATTGAGCTTGCTTTCTGTTAATCTTGTCCAAAAAGAATCTAAACTTAGCAAAATGCTATGAATTTGGTTAACGAGTTCAGTCGGTATCTTACAACCTATCTTCCCAATTTTAAATGATGTTTCAGAATTTAAAAGTTCAGCTTCATGTTCCAATCGTTCTGGTTGATCATACGAACAATTTATAGAGTCGGGATGAAAACAATGCCCTGGAACTGAATCGAAGATCGAAGACATTAACGAGAGAGGATTGAACAAATGAAAATTAGAAATCATATTTTCGTAATTGTGTGTACCTGAGCTTTCTTCGAGACTACTGGAAGAAAAGGAAGCTTCTAGGACTGATCCAGGACTGAGATGATTACCATTGCAAGAAGTTCCGAATAATCCAACATGTTTTGTCTCATACTGATATATCGGTAGAAATAACAGATGATGTAAATCAAAGAACAAGTTTTAATAAATAAACTCCAATTTGACAATATATAAAGGGAAAATGGACATGGAAACTAACCTTGTGATCTTTGTCATTGAACATACAATTATTGGTACATATTAGACGCTCCACATTCAGAACCGATATCAATTCTTGAAGAATCAAAGCAGATGATTTTTTAGGTTGATCGCCATTAACCAACTCCTTAATTTCTCTAGACCTTAATTCTTTCAACTTCTGTTCTAGAAAAGCACCTATAAAATCTTCTCTCAAGGGTGGATGATGTCTTTGGAAACAAGTCTTAATCTCATAATCACTTCTTGTTTCTTCCTTTTTCTTAAGAGGTGAACTAAAGGTAGATGAAACTACTCTATTGATCTTATCAGTTTTTCGATAACCACCTCGTTTACTTTTGACATTAGAATTGTTTGGAGAGAAAGCATCAAAACTCCTTTTCCCCTCCAGTGCATCAAAACTAACATTTCTTTGTTTTGACGAATTGACAGAAGCTGTATTTTTCCTCTCAAGATCAAATTTGAAGCTATCCAACTTGGTAGGAGACCTTGTCCGATTCCGACCACTTCGATTCAAACCAACAAAATCTTTATTTCCATTCGCAGTGCTTGCAGTTGCAGCAGATGAAACTCTCTTCTCTTGCATATTACTTGTTCTAGATCCAAATTCAAATAACGCTTTATCACTGCTTAATACTTGTTCCTGCGTTTGAGTTTTGTGTCTGAAGGCGAAAGAAGAGGTGTCATTGTTCTCTAAACCTCCACACAGTTGGCGTGACAAATTCCATTTTTCCGGCACAGGTATTCTTATGGAAGTTGGTTCGTTACAAGAATAAGCATTCTTTTTAACATCTTCATCAACAAGAGTTATGATCTTCTCTTGACTTCTCAGAAGAACTACATCATTTTCATGAGAAGGACTGAATAATCTTCCATTTTGTGTCAATGCCGAAGAAAAATCAGTGAAAACATCTGAATCAATAGGTCTGCGGATCTCAACATCAAGCAAATTGCCACAATTTTTGCAAGTATGCTCCACCATTGACTTGTCTATGCCGACATTATAACACGATTGGTTGTGTATATCTTGTGGTTGAGCTCCAACTGTTTCGATGGCAATGCCGTTATTGGGAGGAAACTTAGAAATGGAAGATGTAAGAGAAGATTTGGATCTGCTTGTAGGCTGCAAGCCAGGTTCCAAGATCTTAGTAGCTGCTCCTATCAACCTTGAGCTTCGAGACCCGCTCTTTCCAGAAGAAATTCTTGGACTCTTCAAAGGCGAAACAAGTTTATTCGTGTGATGGTGATGATGATGATTATACTTTCTCACTTGCGACAAAACACTCTTGATTTGCAATGCCTCAGTACCAAACCTAGTCACTGCCCTTCTCTCGTTTGTCTCCGTTTTCCGAAGCTTCTGAGGCCTTAAATCATGCCTTGCATTTGCAACCCCGATTTCCAAAGATTCCTCTCCATCATCACTATCAGAAAAGGAAGATTTCTCCGACTTATCTCTCTTTGAAGCTGGAATTGATTCTAGACCCATCAACCTAGCTACAAGACTTGGTGCTTTCATTTCATGTTTTTCTTGTTCATCCTCTATAACACAATTTCCAATTTTTTCCGCGTTGGTGAAACCGACATTGTTCCCATTAGCAATCTACAATTAAAATAAATAAAATTGAGTAGTGCCAGGAACACTCGCAATAACCAGCCACCTAAAAGAAGGATTTGGATTTGCTGCAGTCACAAATTCACAGTCAAAACATTAGTAGCTATTAGGCTAAGATCAGACGATCCAGATTTCAAACTCGGTATTTCTGAACTGTGCACTCTTAATCTAATAGGCCACAAATTTGCTTACTACGTGAATGTATGGAATTTGTGATTGCAACAAATCCAAATCCAAAGCTTTTCAATTTCAACACCATCGAAAACTAAATTCAAACCAACACAAACTATAATGTATTCTTACCAAATGGAGCTTAGAATTAGGCATTTTCTCATCACTTTTAAACCTCTTCAAAGAATCTTGGTTTGCATTAGCTGACACAGTTCACAACAAAAAACCATTCTCATTAGTTACCATAAACCACAAGAAGAGTCTAAACACAGCACTCATGTCAAAATTTGACTTAAACTTGGCTTATCTAACTTCACAGCTCACATTAAAGATTAATCTTCAACTTGACAAAATCACTTTTTTCTTTTAAAAAATATTTACAAAGAGCTTACATAGTTGACAACAGAAACCAAAACAAACAGTTTCCACAAACAATGAAGAATTTGAACAAGACTCTCATGTTAAAATCTCACATTTATCTTGTCTATCTCACTTTTCACAAATATTGATAATAAATATCTATGAAGCATGGACACAGACACGGTCACCGAATGTCGACACCGATATTAGTTAGAGAAAATAACATAATCTAATGTAGTCATTTGTATCAATGTCGTGTTAGACGACACCTAATCTGAACAGTGTTTGTGCTTCATAAATGTTTGTGATAGAAATACATAAAAATAAAATGCATAAACAAGATTAAAGTGAAAAAACATGTTTGAATTCTTTAGATGAAACTAACCAGGAGGAAGAAGTTTCTTGGTGAAAAATCTCTTCTTTGTGAGTCTTTTATTCCAATCAAATAATTGAAAGAAAATGCCAACACAACTACCATCTTGTTTCTGATTATTATTATTCTTCTCTGTTATTGCTAAACATGAAGAAGAACCCTTCACACTAACATCACTCATTTCTTCAATCAACAATTTCTAACAAAAAAAAAATAATCAATTTTTCATCTTCAATACAAACAAAAACACCAAAACCTTATTCTTCTCAAAACATGTTTTCCAAAACCCATCATTGTTTTTTTAGTAATGTTCTTTCTTTAAAAAAAAGAATCAATTTTTCATAGCTTAACTAGAAACAAAAATACAAAAGACGATTTTTTTTAACTTAGAATCCAAAATTGTTTTCCCTCCAAAGTGAAGTAACCAAGAAGAAGAACTTTCTTGATAGAATAGTAATGCCACTCACAAAATGACAGTTTGAATGAAAAGTTCTGTAAAACCACCTAAGAAGAAAACGACCACTGAGGAGAAAAACGACACAAGAGAGGAGAGAAGAAAGAGTAGAAGAACTGATGAAGAGACAAGAGAGCAAGTTTGAAAATTTATTCATTTATTACTTTTTGTTTTTCTTATGACAAATCAAATTTATGGAATAAATAAATAAAAACAAAATTAGATATTTGGTCTTTAAAGAATTTTTTTTATATATTACATTGATTTCTTAATGATTAAATGTTTCTCTTTGGTCTTCTAAAAAATATCTTCAATGTTATACCATGCGTTCTCTAAATTTTGGTTTAGGAAAGAAGATTATGAAGATATCAAAGATGGTAACGAAGATGCGGATAAATTCATTTGAGTTGATTTAGTGGTATTGACTTGAGATCTCAAAGTCTACTCCTCTTAAGATCTCAGGTTCGATTCCCTCTAGTTTCCATTTAGGTGGGCTGATTTAGCTTTTTCAAAACAAAAAATAACGAAGATACGAATATTTTAATACATTTTGTGGATTTTTTAATTTTAATAATTTTTTTTTTTGAAAAGGGTCAAGTCGGATACTACTTAAGAATACCAAAACAAGTAATTTTTTTATTGAAATAATGTTCTTTATATTTTTAAAACGTCAATTACACAAATTCTAAGTTAAATTTATCACATTTGATTTCTTAACTAGTGCATCAGAGACGAGACACTAATTAGCTTTTTTTATAAGATTATCCTATGTGGATTGTCCCATCTCACCATATTTTTAATTAAAAATGAGAAAAGAAGATGTATATATGTGTATTATAAAAGATAAAGGACATAGATGAAAAAGAAAATAAAGGATTAAAGTTTAAAAATAAATAAGATAAAAAGTCCCTCGTGTATTTTGCCTAAAATAAACTATAAACTTATTCAAAAAAGACTATTACTTAATATGTCTTTTTTGTCATATAAGTTAGATATTTGATCTTGTCAAGTAGACTTTAGAAGACGAGGTAAGTAACGCATGAGTAAGAATTGTTTCACCAAAAATCTAATTCGATTCTTCCAAAAAATATTCGTTCTAGAAAAAACTAATTAATCATTTTTATTAGTTTTGTATAATCTACATCCTAACATTTTTTTGAACAAGTCAAAATGATATATATATATATAAATAAGGAGGGATCCGTTGACTCCAGAAGTAAGTCTCCGCTTAATAACTCGATATCGGCATTATATTTTTTCAATCCGACCATTGAATTCAAATATCTCATTGAGTAGATCAACTCTGTAAAATTTGATAAAAATTCAAAACCGTTTGATACTTTTTCTGATAACTTCAATTGAACGTACGACAAACTTTTCAAAAAATCGTTGAATTTCAATAGTCCAAATACATAACTAAATGTTTTGAATTTTTATAAAATTTTGTAGAGTTAATCTACTTAATGAGATCTTTGAATTCAACGGTCGGATTGAAGAAATATAATGCCGATATCGAGTTATTAAGCGATGGAGATTTACTCCAGGAGTCAATGGATCCCTCCTCTTTCTCTCTCTCTCTCTCTCTCTCTCTCTCTCTCTCTCTCTCTCTCTCTCTCTCTATATATATATATATATATAAATAAATAAAAACAATCTTCCTAGCATAAGATGTGTCAAGGTAGACTACTAATGTTTACAAGGATTCACAAAACAGTTACATAAAGATAATCCAAACAGATCATACAAGGCCCAAACAAAGGAAATGACTAGACCACCAGGTATGACAGTTAGAAGCTAATGTAACACATTTGGCCTTCAACCACCTAAAGGAGACGAGCTTGATCTTATCTAACAGCTGAGAAGTAGTGCTGACTGAGCCTCGGAACACCCTGTGATTTCTCTCCATCCATAAAACCCACACACACGCAAGTCAAATAAGCTTCAAAAAGGAGCGACGTTCCCGGGAAACACAGGCCGATAAAGTAAACTGAACAAAATGATCTCGTAAGGAAGTGAACTCCACCATCGAGATGTCAATCCACGAACGCACTAACGTCCATAGGGAACCAAAAGTACCACATGAGATGAATAAATGATGTGCTGACTCCGCCTCGCCACAGCCCGAAACACACAAATGAGCTGCATGAGATAAGATGCCTCGAGCGACCATATTGGTTTTTGTGGGCAACCTGTCGCGTAATAGACGCCACGCAAAGATGGAGACCTTCAGTGGAACCTGAGGATGTCAAATGAGTGTATCTGCGTCATCCAAGGTAGCGGTAACCTGTGAAGTCAGAATCTGATAAGCTCCCCGAACAGTGTAGCCTCTGTCAGGGTTAGGTTGCCACTGCCACCTATCTGAAGACTGATCCTGCAAAGAAAAGGTGAGCAATAAAGACTGGCACTCCCTCAGCTTCTCCTCCTCCCACCCCCTCAACTGCCGCCGCCACACCCAGACATCACCGTATACTCCCCACCCTACCGAGAACATCTCAGCCACCGAACACTGTTTAGTCTCCGCTAAATCAAACAGACGACCAAACCGCTCACTCAGGATAATCCCATCCACCCAGGGGTCAGTCCAAAAAAAAGTATCGGACCCCGTCCCCCACCCTTCTCGACACATGCTCGTCAAACTCTCTGTCCCCGAACTCACCTCCCTCTCTAATACGCTCTATCTCCCTCCACCAAGAAGACCCTCTTCGCCCTCCTTCTCAGAGCCTCCCTCCCTCCAACTCGTACCTGGCTGCCAACACTCTAAACCATAGTCCTTCTCTGTCCACTAACATCCTCCAACACCATTTACCTAAAAGAGCAACATTAAACTCCCTCATCTGCCTGACTCCTAAACCTCCAAACTCCTTGCGCAAGCAAATGGTTTTTCAGGTAACCCAAGAGATTTTCCTAGAGTCCTCACACCCTCCCCAAAAAATTTAATTAAAAGAGATTCAATAGAGGAAATGATACATGAGGAAGCTTTGAAGAAAGAAAGAGCATAGATAGGAAAAGAGGTTAAAACAGACTTAAACAGAACCAGACGACTACCAAAGAAAAGGAAGTGACTCTTCTACCAAGACATTAAATCAAATAAAATAGGAAAATGCTAAACAATACTCTAAGAAAATTCTATTTTGAAATTTGTGCATTTAAATTATTAAAAGTGTAAAAAGTCATTTTTTCAATATTAATTTTATCTTTTATTATCTTTATATCTCTAATGGGAATAACATGCTACTACCTAAACCCTAATCATATTTGCTATTTTGGAGGGAATTGCTTAGGAAGACTAAATAATATAAAAAAGTTGTTTATGTTGGATTTGAACTCATGACCTCTCTCTACATAACTTTATCATTTAGCCACTAAGCCATTTGAATTCATTTGAAATATTTTGGTAACGCCACCTAATAACTATGTCTTTCAATGCATCAAGTACATTTTATTTTTCATCGCACTTTCAATCTTTTTTTAATCCAATTATTGTTGTTTGATGTACCTGAACTATATTTTTTAAATATTTGGTTGTGATGAACAATATTGTATTTCTTTTTTTTTTTTTCTCCTTATTTTTGAAATTTTTCTCTATAGAGTTTTAATATTCAACCACTAAGCCACTTGAATTCATTTAAAATATATTGGTAACACTACCTAATAACTATGATTTTCAATGCATCAACTACATTTTATATTTTAAATATTTGGTTGTGACGGAACGATATTGTATTTCCTTTTTTTTTTTTCTTTTGGAATTTTTTTGTGCCATTGCAATTTTTTTTATTATATCCTCGATTTTTCTTTGCTTATAAAATTCAATCCGTTTTTATATGGAACTTTTTAAAATTCTTTATAAAATAACTAATTAATGCTATATTAGCTCCTAAAAATACAATTGTTGATGCAATAGATGATTATGCTTTGGATTTAATTCATGGAGAAGAAAAAATTGTTTTTTAGTTATGATTCTTCGTGTCAATCCAAATCAAATTTTGACACACCATATGATATTCATACACCTAAATTCTTAAACACCACCATTGCATATGGTTCTGAATCATAAGTTAAGATTAAAAGTTGGAGTACCGATAATGTTGCTCAGAAACATTGAACAATATTTGAGATTATGTAATGGTACACGGTTGATAGTTACAAAATTGGGATCATATGTCGTTGAAGTAAAGTAATATCCGACAGCAATATTGGTGAAAAATATTTTATTCCTAGGTTATCATTGACTCCTTTATATAAAAGAATCCCCTTCAAGTTTCAACGTAGACAGTTTTCAATGGTTGTTTCCTTTTTTATGACGATAACAAGAGTCAGGGTCTGTCACTTAAACATGTTAGTGTATATATTCCACAGTCAATTTTCTCTCGTGGTCAACCTATATGTTGTAATGTCAAGAGTAACTTTAAGGAAAGACTTGAAAATATTGATAACTGACGAAAAAGAAAAAGATACGGATGAAACTGAAAATGTTGTTTATAAAGAAGTTTTCCGTATTATCCGTATATATCTCACACACACACACACATATATATATATATATATATATATATATATATATATATATATATATATATATATATATATATTATTATGTCACATATATGACCCGTGCGAATGCACGGGCATGGTGTCTAGTGATTTTTAATATGCTTAATAAATACTATTTCGGAAATACTGTTTAGGAAAACCCAATAAAATATAATGCCACCATAATACAAAAATTGTCTCACTTATAATAAGGTATTATAGAGTTGATACAATATCTATTTTTTACCACAATATATGAATGAAGTTATGGATTAACGTGGATAGTGTTTGAGAAACCCAAGACACAAAAATGTAGCTCGAGAAACATGTTACCTGCTACTGCCAGCAAATTTTTCCTTTTTCTTATGTTCTGGAGCTCGTGCCAGTGAAACAGCGCGTGCGTGCAATAACAAATTAAATTGCGCGTGGGCCTCATTCATTAGTCACGTGAGACAAAACAGTCACCCACACATAAATGCACAGTTTTGATCAAATATTTTGACTAATACTTAAGGGTTTTTTTTTTTTTTTTCTTTTTAACCTACAGATTAATATTTGAATTTATTTGGATTAAGTTATTTTTAAATTTATATAAAATAATTTGTGGAAATAAAATAATTTTAATATATTTATATCAATATATAAAGAGAATAATCTCTTTTGATATAACATTTTTTAATTATCATTTTTGCCTTTCATTCTATCCAAATCTTTATATTTTTTTTTCAAAAGAAATATTTGTATATGTTAAAAAAATCTGACTTTCACACAAAAGTTTGTTTTCAGTTTTTTTAGTAAATAAAAAAATATTTTTTTCCTTAATAACTAACCACAACAAAAAAGAAAGTTAACTAGTTATCATCATCATTATCATCTATAAATTTTATAAAGGTACAGAACGATAACAAAACAAAAGAGGCGGATTGACGGACACGGACACTAGTTGTTATAAACTTTTTAAAATAGTTTATGGTAAAACAATTTAGAAGAATACAATTTTTATCGGTAAAAACTTATCAATCAACCTATAACTTTATTTATTTGTATAAGCTATTTTGATAAGTTCAAAAATAAGCCGAATCCAAACGGGCTCTTAGTTGTATATTAAAAATTATAAAAAGTTAATAAAATATTTTTTTTATTAAAAATAATGATATTCATTCATTTTATTTCCAATAATTAAGAGAGTACGTCAGCCGCAAATACAAATTCAACATCACTAAAAACGTAAATGATGAATTTGCAAACAAATTCACAACATTCAAATTAATAATATATAATGACAAAATACCTATAAATGATATAATAAAATTAAAGTGACCGAAATGCCTAACTTATCATCTATTAAATTCAAGAGTTTTAAAAGTACAAACAAAAGACTCATTTACATTAAGCCATAACATCACCAAGTTCAAAGATGTGTTTCTTGTTCATATGAGTCAAAATTCTCTCTAAAGTATTTCCATGTCATTTTTTAATTTCTCTAGTACATGAAAGTAATAAAATACACTTTACCTTGTAAACTATCATTGATTTATATATGTTTAATATGAGTGTGCAATTCATATTAAGGATTCCAAAGTATCCTCGAGGGAATTTGTAGACTAACCTATTTGTATCCGCTTTACATAAATTGGAAAGATAAAGCTTAGTGTGTCCACACATACTTTAAAATTTATGTGTAACCTTCATCATGTTCTTCATCATCAACTTGTTAAAATTTTTGCAACAAACCCCTAACACAAGATCTAACATTGCAACAAATACTAGCTACCAGAAAAGGTATAATGAGGTTTTTACATCTATGGTTAAATAAGTTTTTGGTCCCTATAAATATCTCAGATTTTATTTTTAGTCCAAATAATATTTTTTAGCAACTTGTGATTCTTAAATATTTTCTGTCACGATTTTTGATTCCTACTTTTCAATCAATTCTTGTGTACTTTCAATTTTTTTTAATGATTTTCTGTTTTCATGTTTGTAATATAAAAAGAACATTTCCCATAAAAATTTATAATTTTTTAATATAAGATTAATTATTTTTGAAATTTTTAGCGCAAAAACTTAAAAATTCGTATTTAATTAAGCCATTGTTAAAAAAATTAAAACTTTTTCAAGAGAGCTTATGATAATGTACTAAACACTACCATTAAAAAATTTCAAAAATTAAAATGATATAAGTAAGTTGACTGAAAAATAGAGACTGAAAAATATGACAGAAAATACATATAAATTAAATATAATTTTTATTCGGTTTTTTTATTTATTAAACTTATTTTTGCAGTTGTTAAAAAAATTAATATTAACTTTTTTTTTTATAATATTTATAATATTAGAAATTCAGACTACGCAAAAATTTAACCTAATAACCCCCCTCCCTCTATAAATATTTAGGGTTACATCCACTTGACAATAGTCGGCGGCCAATTCCCCAAAACAATATCCTCCTAGATCTAAGTCTCTTTGTTCATTCGAATCGATTATTATGATATGATAGAGAGCGATATCAACTTAAAATTCATTATACTCAAATTTAGGGTTACATTCACTTAACATTAGTCGGCACCCGATTCCCAAAAACAACAATCTTCTAGATCTCTCTCTCTCTCCCCTCTCTCCGTGTGCCCTTGCTATCATATCTTTGTATGATTGGATCAATTATTATGATAAGATAGAGAGAGATATCAATTTCAACTTCATATTCAATTGAGTACTATGCACGTAGAAATTCTTTGGTAATTATCATATTCTTTTATTAATTTCATCTATTTTTGTTGTTTCTTTTTCTTGTTTAAATCTTTTGATGTTTTTTCTCCACTAGATCCACGAGCGAAGTTACAAAAGATTCGTGAACTATCATTTAAGGCTTGATCATATCTATATTGTTAAGGTGTGTTTCTTTGAATAGGTTTATCATATTTAAACTTGTGAATCATATTCTGTAATTAATAGATACATAAATAATAGAAAAGCAATTTTATAATATTATGAATATTGTGGAGTGATTATGCTATTTTTAAATGTTTAATATTGTTGCAGGAAATGAAATTTGATTTTGTATATATTAAAAGTAAAGTGGTGTATATAATATTGAAATAGAATAAAATATGAAGTATATTAACACATATATGAATTATCATGTGTTTTTTTTTTTTTATGAAAATTATAAAAAAAATGTATGGGTCGTAGGAATGATAATGTTTTAAGATTTAATTAGATCTAGTGTTGTGTTTTTCATTGATTTTTAATTTTGAGGTTCAATTTTTGGTACTAATAGATTTGTTTTTTTGGTTTAATTTATACATTGAAATGACAGGAAAAATGATGGGGTTTTTTTTGTGTCATAGTGTTTTGCCATATATACCTCTGGAAAAGGTTGGGTTTACTTTTTTTTTTAAAAACTTGTTATTTATTTTTTTTAGAATTCTTTAATTTTATTAAAAAAAAAGGTAGAATAATTTATATTATGTTTTTAACATGCCCTCGCTTTTTTCTTGTTGAATTTAGATACAGGAAGATGGCAAAAGAGGTAGATGTGTAGAATGATTGGATGTGTTGAAAGTCAAGAGCATCTTAAACCGCAGTGTTTGTATTAAATGTAAGTTGATGTTTGAATATATGCATGATTTGAGTTTGCTATTGTTTTTCATTTAGTACTATTTGTGTGTTTGTTCTTAAAACTTGAAGAGTGTGACGATAAAAATCATATTGCATATACTTTGAGCCGGATAATAACCGTATCTTGAGTTTTGAACGCCTTATTGTTATCAAGAAACACAATTCCATCTTTTTTCAATTCCAAGATCTCAAAGTACTCCGTTCTCGGAAAAATGTGATATGAACATCCTGAGTCCATGACCCAACTTTTGTGAGGTTCCCAACTTGTCACAGTTAGTGCTCCTGCACTTTCATAACCTTCCTCTTCACTAGCAGCAATTTGAGCCGACGAATTACCACCGCCCCCCTCTGAGGACAGTCCTTCTTGAAGTGACCTGGTGAGTGGCAACGGTAACATTTATATTTTGTGTTGTCACCACCACCCTTTGGCCTAGACTTGGACCTATGCTTCTTCTCTTTTCCTCTACCCCTTGAAACATTCAAGCCTTCTCCACTATCATCAACCTTCAAGTGTCTGAACTTAGTTAATTCTTTGGTTCTCAAAGGTGATAGTGCCTTCTTTGCCAAATAACAATGCATCCTTGAAATTTTCTAGTGACTTAGGTAAAACACACAATAGGTGTAGGACTTTGTCCTCATCTTCCAGAGTCACATCAGCGTTCGCCAAATCGCCAACGATCTTGTCGAACCCCGTCAGTTGTCCTACCACTGGCTTAGTATCCAACATACGATAAAAGTACAATTAATGTTTCAGGCATTGTTTATGTGCCAGGGACTTGCATATATACAATGAGTCAAGTTTGATCCATATAGATACTGCGGTTATTTCTCTTGCTACTTCTCTCAACATTTTATCACCGAGGCACAAGATAATCGCACTAAATACTTTATCATTCATCTCGGCCCTTTATGCGGCGGAGAGATTAGCGAGAATATGTGCATCTCGCTTTAACGAATCAAGACGCTTCTGTTGGATTAATACTACCCTCATCTTCACCTTCCACAGACTGAAGTCGTTACTCCCGGTGAACTTCTTAATGATCCACTTTGAACCCATGATACTTAATTCGTTTGATCCTTTGACCCGCGGTAGACACCAATTGTTGTGAATTCGTAAATACCACGCCAATAATCTTGATGTGTGGAGCAAATAGAATAAGCAACCAAAATAGCGAGAATGGACAATAATAATCACGAACAACATAGACGGCAGAAAAGTAAATGACCACAAAATATTATTTGCCTAGTTTGATCAAAGTGACCTACTCCGGGGGAGAGAACAACTCTCCGTTCCACTATCAAATAGAAGTACTTGTTACAAAGAAACTTCCTAAAGAGATTACAAGAATTAGCTTTGATCCTAATTCTACCCTTTGGCCGAATTTCTTCATGTGGCCAGGAAATTCAATTTAATAAGTGTTTACTAAGGTGATGAATATATCCTCAATCCCTAGAATTATTGTAAAGAGAATTCTTTATAAACCCTAGCTTTTGATTGACTGTAAAACCCTATAACAAAATTCAAAAAATGAGTATCGGCACGCGTCCCCGCGCCTAGTGTGGCATTCACTGTGCCTTGCGCAGTCCAATTGTGAGTTCCGGAATTGTCTTGTATCGCATCTGTGGCTCGCGCAACACAACATCACGCCTCGCGCAGGAGGCAGTGATTCCCAGCCTTCCGAAACCCCGAGTTGCGCCTCGCACCAGTCTCCTCTATGCCCCGCGCAAGAGGCAGGAGCTTCAACTCGATCTTGAACTTAGTTTTCAAGGCCATTCCACAACAGAGCGGGAAGGAAAAAGAAATGTGTGTAAGATATTGATAGGAAATCTTGATAAAGAATTATGTCCATCAATAATTGTAGAGTTTTTATACCATCACACTCTAGTAGCAACTAACGTCTTCATAATTCCAAGTTTGTGATCGGAAGATTTTTATCAGGGGTGCCATTATGATGCATACTGAAAAAGATTTGGAAACACTTGGTGACTTCTTGGCGAATCCACGCCACAACATAACATCTGCAACTGACAAATCCAATGTGATATTTTTGAGAACCACTTGTTTTTCAATTACCATCCATGGCCTAAAAAAAGACACTGAAGTAGTCATCACTGCCTTTTTTCAGACCATGGGTGGTAATTGAAAAACAAATGAGTCTCAAAAACCACATTGGATTTGCTAGTTGAAGATGTTATGACATGGTTTGGATTTTCCAAGAAGTCGCCAAACTTTTCCAATTTTTTTTCAATATGAATCATAATTACACCTCTAGTAAATGTCTCCGTTAACAAACTTGGAAAAATGAAGACACTAGCTATTGATAAAGTATGTTGGTATAAGAACTCTATAGTTGTTGATGGACATAATTCTCTGTCAAGATTTCCTATCAATATCATATACACGTTTCTTTTTCCTTCAAACTCTATATCTTCCATTGTTCCTTCAAGTTTGACTAAAACCCAAAAAGAATACATATATTTATTATCTTTTAAGCAGGAACCTAGATATTATTGATTGTAACCTTTGGCCACATGTCTGGCCTTGTATCTTTTTATGGATCCATCACCTTTGTGTTTAACCTTATAAACCCACCTGCACTTATAGGTTGGACATTTTGTGGTAGATCCACTATATTCCAATTACCTTTTTTGTATAATATGATTCTAATTCATCATTCATTGCCATAAACCAATGCTCATACTTGATAGCTTCCTCATAAGATTAAGACACGGTGAGGTGTGTGATCGACATACTATATGCCTTGTGCGACTGATATAAGTGTCTAAAAGAATGAAACTTAGATATAGGATATAGTGTACTTGAGATGTTTGATGCAGATGAATTTAAAGATGGAATATCACACACATAGCCAAAAAAATATAGAGGTGCCTTCCTTTGTCTAAAAGGTATAAGTGGTGATGTTTTGGATAACTGAGAACTAGATGAAGTATCAAGGATACTATTAGGATGAGAATGGTCAGAATCAAAATAGCTATATATGTTAATGTTGGTATCCGAAGTAATGTTAGGATCAGAAGAATTATTAATAGATGGATGATCTAAGTCAATAGTGGTATATTGATTAAGTGGAGCAATGCCATACACAGATGAATTATAATTCTAGATGGTATGTGGAGTATGAGTTTTATAGGGAAATATGTGCTCATGATATGTTATATTTCTAGATATCAAGATTTCTTGTGTTAATGTCAAGAAGAAAAACACCTTTGACTTCCGACTTGTAACCCAAGAAAATACATTTTAAAGCTCTGTGGTCCAACTTTGTTCTATGAGATTGTAATGTGGATGCAAAAAAAAGTGAACCAAAAACCTTTAATGTGTGTAAATCAGGAAATTTATTACGCGTAATAATATAATGAGATTTATTTTTTAGTATAGGTGGAGGAACAAGATTCATAATGTATACAAAATGTAGGACTGCATATGACCAGAAACTTTTAGGCGAATTGGATTGAAAACGAAGTGCTCTGCCTATATTTAAGATTGGTCAATGCTTCCTCTTAACTCTTCTATTTTTTTGGGGAGATTCCACACAACTAGTTTGGTGCAAAATTCCTTTTGATGCATAAAATGAAGACATGAAAAATTCAAGACCATTGTCTGATCTAATGATCTTAATGGTTCGATTGTATTGATTTTAATTGTATTTAATGAAATTATTTATATGATATCTGGCCTCATACTTATGTTTCATAAGAATTATCCAATTGTATGTAGTATGATCATCAATGGCAGTAAGAAAATATGAGTAATTGTGAATAAAGTGAACATAAATTGGACCCCAAATATTAAAATGTATAAATTCATAAGGTTTCAAGACTCAACTAGAACTTTGTACAAAGGGTAACTTTTTGTGCTTAGCAAAATGGAAAATATCACAAACAACTTTGACATCATTAAAAATGAAAGGTAACTGAGACTGTAAAGAGCTTATTCTAGAATTGGATAAATGGCCTAATCTAAAATGCCATAGGGCACTAGCATGTAGGTTAACAACATTCACACAACTAGTTGTATTGTCATTAGTGTTAGGCGTGAATGTCTCTTTATTTGTAAAGGCCAAGTAGTATAATCCATCTTGTCGTTCAACTGAACCAATCATCCTCATTGATTTCTGCTCCTGAATGAAGCACTTGGCATTATCAAAACTGACCAAAAAATAAGAATTATGACAAAGATTAGAAACATAAATGAAATTAACCTTGAATTCAGCGACATATAAAACATTATCTATTTGAAAACTATGAGAGAAAATTATTGTGCCAATAAATTTTGTGAGAACATGATGGTCATTAGGTAATCTAATAGTCGTTCATTGGAGTGATTTCATTATAAGAGTGAAACCAATGCAGTGAGACATAAATGTGATGACTAGCTCTTGAATCTATGATCCAAGAGCCTAGAGTAATGTTGTTACAAGATAGAGAATAAAAGGAAATGGTAGAAAATGTATTGATGACAGAAATTTTTGTAGTATTTTAGGTATAATATTAGTAATAAAATGACTCAAGACAGGTCCAAATATGAAGCAAAACCTAAAGATTCGAAGCAAAGCGCGGAAAGGAGCAAGAATACAAGAAAATACCAAGAAAGAAGCAAAAAGTGGATAAATGAGCGCGCCATCGCAGCACGATGACTCTCATCGTGGTGTGATGGGACTTACTTGGTGCACAAGGTGATTATGCGCAGAAATCTGTTTTATTTTTGAAGAAAATCCATACATCGCAGTACAATGGGTCCATCGCAGCACGATGGCACGCTGAGGCCCGTTTAGAAAACTATAAATATAGCTCCTTTCCCTCATTATTTTTCATTCAGAAATTGAGAGCATTCTCTACTACTATAGAGTTGTTCTAGAGGAGCAAGTAGGGCAAACGAGCGCTCTACGGGAAGAACTTCCCCCCTTCATGGGAAAGGTAACTTCCTCATCAAGGTATTTTTCTTTAGGTAGCATGATTTTATTCTTGTAATTTAATTATGTAATCTCTTGTATAGATCCTTTAGGTTGTGGTGGAGAAGATGAACTCTCCTATGAATATTTGGAGTCTTTGGTTGAGTCAAAGTTATAATAAATGATATTTAGTACTATTTGTCTTATTTACTTTCTTGCTTTAAATACGTATTTCGTAATCTTGCCGGATAAGAGGAAGCGCTCTCAGAATAAGTGTTAGGTAAACTTAATACTTGTCCGGAACTAGTAGTAAATAAATCTAGAGGTATAGAGACGGTAACATTCGGAACTACCTTCGAACTGAGATGGTAGAGGCGGAATCAAGAACTAGTTGTGAACTGAGTAGTTATAAGCCGAATAGTCCGATATTAGGCTCTAGAGGCTATTGTCGATGGACATAATACATGTATGTGGATAACTCACATTGTATGTGACAAGCGAGGTAGGCTCTCGTAGGTATCCTAGTTATAATTGTATGGAGACTTCATATATATTAGGGTAATAGTAAGGTATTACCACATCAAGGATAGAATCGACGCCGCTTGTTTGACTAGATAACTATGTTATACACCGATCACGTCGAATAGTAGTAGGGGAGGGAGTCCAACCACCATACCTTTCTTCTATATTTCTATCTCATTTTACTATTTTGCAGCGCATATCGCTATTTTCAACTAAAACCTTTTGAAAACCAAAGCGAATGCAAAAAGTACAAACTTAAATAATGCTAGTCGCGCATTGGCACGATCCTTGTGGATACGAACTCATTCTAGACACCTAAAGTGTGAATTATTACTCGACGACAGATTGGTGCGCTTGTCAGACCGTAGTCATGTACCTTTCTTGTCTAGTGATGAATGACTAGTTGTCTTAAATGAGCTAACCTGATCGGAACTAACAGGAATTGAAGTTTGATTGATATAAACGGTTCGATCGGGAACCAGACCTAGTCCGGACAGAAGTGCAAAACCGGTGGTCTTATGAACTGCTAAAAAATTGCTGCAAACCGGTGTGAACCGGAAAAACTGGTGAACCGGTCCTGAGTTTGGTAAGCCGGCCGGTTCAGGTTTAGTTTAGAGAAATGCAAAGTTTTTTTCTTTCTTTCAGTGTTTCCAATTTATTTTTTTTTACAGCTTTTTATTTTTTAATTCATTAAAATCGATTTTTACCTCTTCTTCTTCTTATTTTGTTTTGTTGACAATAGATTGTGGTTGTGGTGTTTTTGTTGTTGTAGAAGTTTTGAGATTGTGGCTGAGTAATAAAAGGTTTTTTTTTTGTTGAATATGATTGGGTAGAGTTTGTAGATGAATTGTTGTGATGAACTTTGAAAGAGGGAAAATAATAGTTGAAAGAAGAAGAATGGTTGCTTTGAGAAGGATATTTCACAACTTAAAAAATTGGGTGATTGTGTGGTAAAGAAGGAGAAGAGCGGCTGCTGCAGAGTTTCATGTTTTATATTCACTTTAATTATAAATAGGTAGGATTAAGTCAATGAGTATGGGTTAATGGGCTATTCTACTATAATTAATAGTCTAAGATATTTTTTTTCTCTCTTTGACAAAAATACTAGATATATTTTTTTTAGAAAAAATTACAAGATTAATTATTTTCTTCTTGACGTTAATACAAGATTAATTTTTATAAATTTATTAAACATAAAATGTAAAAATACAATACTTTGTTTGATAAAGTAAAAATACGATAATTTTATAAAATTATGTAAATATTTTAAAATTTATGTCAACATCTATTACAATATTTTTTTATCAAGTAAAAATACAATATTTTATAAAACCATGTAAATATTTTAGGGATTTTTGGTGATGTTATGCGTGCAGCTCGCAAAAATCACCACATGCTTCACACGACGTGTTTTCTAACTGGTTTGAATGATAACTTTGGTGTTATTAAATCTCAAGTCCTTTTGATTGACCCTTTACCTGCTATGAATAAGTTTTTTTCTATGGTCCTTCAACTTAGCGTCAGCATTGTCCTTCAACTTGATGTTGACATAAATTATAAAATATTTACATAATTTTATAAATTATTATATTTTTACTTGATAAAAAAATATATTGTATTTTTACATTTTATGTTTAATAAATTTATAAAAATTAATCTTGTATTTGCGTCAAAAAGAACAAAATTAATCTTGTATATTTTTGTAAAAAAAATAAATTATTCTAGTATTTCTGTCAAAGAAAAAAACAAAAAAATCTTAGACTATTAATTATAGTAGAATAACCAACTAGCTCATACTCATTTACTTAACCCTACCTATTTACAATTAAAGTGAACAAAACATGGAACCATGCTATTGTTCTGCAATAACCGCTCTTCTCCTTCTTTAACATACAATCACTAAATTTGTTAAGCTGTAACATATCTTTTTCAAAGCAATCATTCTTCTTCTTCCAACTATTATTCTCCCTCTTTCAAAACTCATCACAAGAATTCATCTACAAACTCTACTACATCTATCCAATCATTCTCAACAAAAAATACCTTTTATTACTCAACCACAATCTCAAAACTTCTACAACAACAAGAACACCATAATCACAATTTCTTGTCAACAAAACAAAAGATGAGGTAAAAATCGATTTTAATGAATTAAAAAAGAAAAAATAAAAAAAGTTGTATATAGTCATATGCATGATTCAGAAGATATTCAATAAATTATAATTTTTTTTATCAAATAGAAATTTTTTGTTTTTTGGACATAGTTTGTTGATTTCTTTATTTTAATAGTAGAAATTTTATGACTTGTTAGTTTATTGTTGTTCTTTTTTTTTTTTTTTTTAATATAGATGTTGTATTAGTAGTAATCTCATATACTGTTTGTTGTTTAACGAATTATCAGGATGATTTTTTTTTTCATTGGTGCATAATTTTTTTAGCCCCACTAGAATTTTGTGTCTGGATCCGCTCGTGCTTGGGGGAGTATATATTGTCAAATACTTCAATCATTTTAAAAATGTACTTTCATCATTAAACTCAAATTTTGATATTGCTTAAAATATCAGTTGAGTTTCCACCATTTATAATGAATTTATAGATACAAACTTGTATCACATTTTTAATGATGTCTTCAATGACTTAACCATCATATCCTTGCCAATTTTTTTGTCAAAAAATTACAAAATTTTCTAACTTTTATAACTTAAAATGTTCAAACAACCACCTAATTATGTTTTTTTTTTTTTCTCAAACTTTGACTATTATTTATGTATTCTTGATAGTATTCACCAATTATCATGAAAATCACGACACTTTATCAATTGACTATTGTGTATTACATATTGCATTTAATAATCATTTCAATTTTGAAGTTCTACTTCCGTTTACATATTATACAACTCCAAGATACCATAATTTCAATGCATTAAATATTTACAACAATAATATACATAACCATAAAAATTTGTCATTACTAACTTTTTATTTTATAAGATAAGATGAGCCATACATATAAATCATATACTCCACATAAACTTAAAAATAAAACTTAAGAATTTATTTAAATTCTATTAAAAAATTATTTTCATATCAGTTATCACATAACTAAATGTATAAAAAATTGTGTCATTGGCTATGGTTATAGACGTAACAAAATAATTTTAGAGTAACATGATATTCTTCTCTTTAACCACGCGTTAGCCGTGGCTAAAAGATAAATAACCGTGATTAGTAGATGTTACCACGTTAAATTTAGCCGTGGCAAACAACTCAAACAACCGTGGCTAGAATTTAGCGACGCCCTTATAAACCACGATCGTATCTCACGTGGAAAAACATCTTAGCCACGGTTAAGTACAATTTTAGGTACGGTTTTAACCATGGTTGATGACCGATTTTCTTGGTAGTGCTATAATACATACTTCTGGTTATGTTCACTGTATTTATACGATGATCAATACTTTTTTTTCCAACCTTTTTTAAAATATTAAAATCGAGAAGAATATTTGTAAATGAGAGTAATACAATCAACTTTACCTTGTAAACTATCATTGATTTATATATGTTTAATATGAGTGTGCAATTCATATTAAGGATTCCAAAGTATCATCGAGGGAATTCGTAGGCTAACCTATTTGCATCCGCTTTACATAAATTGGAAAGATAAAGCTTAGTGTGTCCACACACACTTTAAAATTTATGTGTAACCTTCATCATGTTCTTCATCATCAACTTGTTAAAATTTTTGCAACAAACCCCTAACACAAGATCTAACATTGCAACAAATACTAGCTAGCAGAAAAGGTATAATGAGGTTTTTACATCTATGGATAAATAAGTTTTTGTTTGCTATAAATATCTCAAATTTTATTTTTAGTCCATATAATATTTTTTAGCAACTTGTGATCCCTTAAATATTTTCTGTCACGATTTTTTATCCCTACTTTTCAGTCAACTCTTGTGTACTTTCAATTTTTTTTTTAATGGTTTTCTGTTTTCATGTTTGTAATATAAAAAGAACATTTCCCGTAAAAATTTATAATTTTTTAATATAAGATTAATTATTTATGAAATTTTTAGCGCAAAAACTTAAAAATTCGTATTTAATTCAGCCATTGTTAAAAAAATTAAAACTTTTTCAAGAGAGCTTATGATAATGTACTAAACATTACCACGAAAAAATTTCAAAATTAAAATGATATACATAAGTTGACTGAAAAATAGAGACCGAAAATAGATATAAATTAAATATAATTCTTATCTGGTTTTTTATTTATTAAACTTATTTTCGCAGTTGTTAAAAAAATTAATATTTACTTTTTTTTTTATAATATTTATAATATTATAAATTCAGACTACGCAAAAATTTAACCTAATAACCCCTCACCCTCTATAAATATTTAGGGTTACATCCACTTGACAATAGTCAGCGGCCAATTCCCCAAAACAATATCCTCATAGATCTAAGTCTCTTTGTTCGTTTGAATCGATTATTATGATATGATAAAGAGCGATATCAACTTAAAATTCATTATACTCAAATTTAGGGTTACATTCACTTAACACTAGTCGGCAGCCGATTCCCAAAAACAACAATCTTCTAGATCTCTCTGTCCCCTCTCTCTATGTGCCCTTGCTATCATATCTTTGTACGATTGGATCGATTATTATGATAAGATAGAGAGGGATATCAATTTCAACTTCATATTCAATTGAGTACTATGCACGTAGAAATTCTTCGGTAATTATCATATTCTTTTATTAATTTCATCTATTTTTGTTGTTTCTTTTTCTTGTTTAAATCTTTTGATGTTTTTTCTCCACTAGATCCATGAGCAAAGTTACAAAAGATTCGTGAACTATCATTTAAGGCTTGATCATATCTATATTGTTAAGGTGTGTTTCTTTGAATAAGTTTAGCTTATTTAAACTTGTGAATCATATTCTGTAATTAATAGATACAGAAATAATAGAAAAGCAATTTTATAATATTATAAATATTGCGGAGTGATTATGCTATTTTTAAATGTTTAATATTGTTACAGGAAATGAAATTTGATTTTGTATATATTAAAAGTAAAGTGGTGTATATAATATTGAAATAGAATAAAATATGAAGTATATTAACACATATATGAATTATCGTGTGTTTTTTCTTTTACGAAAATTATAAAAAAAATGTATGGGTAGTAGAAATGATAATGTTTTAAGATTTAATTAGATCTGGTGTTGTGTTTGTCATTGATTTTTAATTTTGAGGTTAAATTTTTGGTGCTAAAAGATTTGTTTTTTTGGTTTAATTTATACATTGAAATGACAGGAAAAATGATAGGGTTTTTTTTATCATTATGTTTTGCCATATATACCTCTGGAAAAGGTTGAGTTCACTTTTTAAAAAAAAACTTTTTATTTGATTTTGTTTTAGAATTCTTCTATTTTATTAAAAAATAAAAAGGTAGAATAATTTATTTTATGTTTTTTAACATGCCCTTGCTTTTTTGTTGTTGAATTTAGATACAGGAAGATGGCAAAAGAGGTAGATGTGTAGAATGATTGGATGTTTCGAAAGTGCAGAGCATCTTAAACTGCAGTGTTTGTATTAAATGTAAGTTGATGTTTGAATACATGCATGATTTGAGTTTGCTATTGTGTTTTTCATTTAGTACTATTTGTGTGTTTGTTCTTAAAACTTGAACAGTGTGACGATAAAAATCATATTACATATAATTTGAGTCGGATAATGCCCGTGTCTTGAATTTTGAACGCCTTATTATTATTATTATCAAGAAACACAACTCCGTCTTTTTTCAATTCCAAGGTCTCAAAGTACTCCTTTCTCGGACAAATGTGATATGAACATGCCGACCCAACTTTTGTCGGGTTTCCCAACTTGTCACAGTTAGTGCTCCTGCACTTTCATAAACGTGCTCTTCACTAGCGGCAATTTGAGCCGACGAATTACCACCGCCCCTCTATGAGGACAGTCCTTCTTGGAGTGACCTGGTGAGTGGCAACGGTAACATTTATATTGTGTTGTCACCACCACCCTTTGGCCTAGACTTGGACTTGTGCTTCTTCTCTTTTCCTCTACCCCTTGAAACATTCAAGCCTTCTCCACTATCATCAACCTTTAAGTGTATGAACTTAGTTAATTCTTTGGTTCTCCAAGGTGATAATGCCTTCTTTGCCAAATAGCAATGCATCTTTGAAATTTTCTAGTGACTTAGGTAAAGCACACAATAGGTGTAGGGCTTTGTCCTCATCTTCCAAAGTCACATCAGCGTTCGCCAAATTGTCAACGATCGAACCCCGTCAGTTGTCCTACCACTTGCTTAGTATCCACCATACAATAGAAGTACAATTGATGTTTTAGGCATTGTTTATATGCCAAGGACTTGCACATATACAATGAGTCAAGTTTGATCCATATAGATACTGCGGTTGTTTCTCTTGCTACTTGTCTCAACACTTTATCACCGAGACACAAGATAATCAGACTAAATGCTTTATCATTCATCTCAGCCCTTTCAGCGGCGGAGAGATTAGCTGGAATATGTGCATCTCGCTTTAACGAATCAAGACGCTTCTGTTGGATTAATACTACCCTCATCTTCACCTTCCAGAAACTGAAATCGTTACTCCCGGTGAACTTCTCAATGTCCCACTTTTAACCAATGATACTTAATTCGTTTCATCCTTTGTCCCATGGTAGGCACCAATTGTTGTCAATTCATAAATACCACACCAATAATCTTGATGTGTGGAGCAAAGAGAATAAGCAACCAAAATAGCGAGAATGGACAATAATAATCACGAACAACATAGACGGCGAAAAAGTAAACGAACACAAAATATTATTTATCCAGTTTGATCAAACTGACCTACTCCGGGGGAGAGAACAACTCTCCGTTCCACATCAAATAGAAGTACTTGTTACAAAGAAACTTCCTAAAGAGATTACAAGAATTAGTTTTGATCCTAGTTCTACCCTTTGGCCGAATTTCTTCCGGTGGCCAGGAAATTCAATTTAATAAGTGTTTACTAAGGTGATGAATCAATCCTCATTCCCTAGAATTATTGCAAAGAGAATTCTCTATAAACCCTAGTTTTTGATTGACTGTAAAACCCTATAACAAAATTCAGAAAACGAGTATCGACACGCGTCCCCGCGCCTAGCGTGGCCTTCACTGTGCCTTGTGCAGTCCAATTGTGTGTTCCGGAATTGTTCTGTATCGCACCCGCTCCTCGCGCAACATAACATCACGCCTCGCGCAGGAGGTTGTGATTCTCAGCCTTCTGAAACCTTGAGTTGCGCCTCGCACCAATCTCCCGCAGAAGAGGCAGGAGCTTCAACTCGATCATGAACTTAGTTTTCAAGGCCATTCCACAACGGAGCGAGAAGGAAAGAGAAATATGTGTAAGATATTGATAGGAAATCTTGATAAAGAATTATGTCCATCAATAATTGTAGAGTTTTTATACCATCACACTTTAGTAACAACTAGCGTCTTCATAATTCCAACTTTGTCATCGAGAGACCTTTATCAGGGGTGCCATTATGATGCATACTGAAAAAGATTTGGAAACACTTGGTAAATTCTTGGCGAATCCACAACACAACATAACATGTGCAACTGACAATCCAATGTGATATTTTTGAGAACCACTTGTTTTTCAATTACCATCCATGGCCTAAAAAAAGACACTGAAGTAGTCATCACTGCCTTTTTTCAGACCATGGGTGGTAATTGAAAAACAAATGAGTCTCAAAAACCACATTGGATTTGCTAGTTGAAGATGTTATGACATGGTTTGGATTTTCCAAGAAGTCGCCAAACTTTTCCAATTTTTTTTCAATATGAATCATAATTACACCTCTGGTAAATGTCTCCGTTAACAAACTTGGAAAAATGAAGACACTAGCTATTAATAAAGTATGTTGGTATAAGAACTCTATAGTTGTTGATGGACATAATTCTCTGTCAAGATTTCCTATCAATATCATATACAGGTTTCTTTTTCCTTCAAACTCTATATCTTCCATTGTTCTTTTAAGTTTGACTAAAACCCAAAAAGAGTACATATATTTATTATCTTTTAAGCAAGAACCTAGATATTATTTATTGTAGCCTTTGGCCACATGTCTAGCCTTGTATCTTTTTATGGATCCATCACCTTTGTGTGGCAGATCCACTATATTCCAATTACCTTTTTTTTTTTTTTTTTTTTTGTATAATATGCTTCTAATTCATCCTTCATTGGCATCAACCAATGCTCATACTTGTTAGCTTCCTCATAAGATTAAGGCTCAGTGAAATGTGTGATCGACATACTATATGATTTGTGCGACTGATATAAGTGTGTAAAAGAATGAAACCTAGATATAGGATATAATGTACTTGAGATGTTTGATGCATATGAATTTGAAGATGGAATATCACACACATAGCCAAAAAAATATAGAGGTGCCTTCCTTTGTCTAAAAGTTCTAAGTGGTGATGTATTGGATAACTGAGAACTAGATGAAGTATCAAGGATACTATTAGAATGAGAATGGTCAGAATCAAAATAGCTATATATGTTAATGTTGGTATCCGAAGTAATGTTAGGATCAGAAGAATTATTAATAGATGGATGATATAAGTCAATAGTGGTATATTGAACAATGCATACAGAGATGAATTATAATTCTAGATGATATGTGGAGTATGAGTTTTATAAGGAAATATGTGCTCATGATATATGTTATATTTTTCAATATCAGGATTTCTATTGTTAATGTCAAGAAGGATAACACCTTTGACTTCGACTTGTATATCCCAAGTGAAAATAATTAGAGAAATAGTATGTCTAATTAGAACTTTGTATGTCTAAATAATACACCTGAAAAAGTAATGCTACCAAAAAATTAGAGAAATAAGCAAACAAATATATAATATGAAAAATATTCGTTGTTTTGCTGCATTCGACAACATGCTACCCTGATTTATGAGTAAAGATTTAATGCAGTCATAAATGTTTATAATTGATTACACTCATCTGATTATAAATTAACGGCCCAAATCAATTTAGAAGAAAATACACATTTTTTAACGTAAATTGTTTGATCTCCGATTGACTTTGACAGTTTACATTAGAAATAAATTTTTTTTTTTGAAATTGTATATAGTAATTACTGTAGAGAATTTTACCCCGTTATTTATTATAATGTGTTTTCCACAACCACAATATATTTGACTATATTTTTTATTTTACAAAATATTTGACTATGGATAGTACAATTTTTCTTTGTTTGACAATTGACTATGAAAGATTCAAATATGTGTACGCATGACTATTGACTTTAAAAGATGTCCATTCATGTCAATAAAGTATAAAATTCACATTATTTTGCATGTCCCTAGGATATATATCCTTCAAAATTATGTTTTCAATAAGGAAAATTCTTTTACTCTGATTAATTAGAATAGTCAAATCCTGAGAATTATTGAACCTCCATTTTTCTCATAGTTTAATAGGTTTGAAATGAAGTTGTTTTTTGGTAAGAGAATGAAGTTGTTAAACACAATTAAGATTTAGATAAACAACTTAATTTTATAAATGTTGTGAATTTGACCGATAACTCACATCAATAATCTTGATATGTGGAGCAAATTGAACCAAATAACCAAAATATGTTGATAGAGTTGATGATGCTATAATTCAAGAACAATAAACAAAGAACGATAAAGAACACACTATGATTTGTTTACTCAGTTCGGTGTTAATGAACCTAATCTGGGGGAGAGAGCAGCCCTTCCGTTCTACTATGATCAATGAGAAACTTACACAAGAAATTTCAAATAGGGTTACAAGAATTAATCCTAATTCTACCCTAATCCTGAATCTCTTCCCGTGACCAAGAGACTCAATTGACCTAGCTACCCAAGGTGAATCAAGAACAATTTACCCAAACCCTTAGGATTATATCAAGAACAATTTCTCTAAAACCTTAGCCTTTATTGACGGCAAAAAATCCTAAAATTCTCTTAGAAAACATCAGAAAACGCAACTTGTATATATAGGCTCGCGTACCCGCACCCAGCGCAGCTTTTCCCGCACCCGGCGCAGATGGCAACAACCAACTCCCTTTCTGGTGTGTTCCTGGCGCCCAGCACCAGCCCGACGCAGGCAATAGCAACATCCAATTTTTTTTTTCTGCTTTTTCCGTTTCTGAATTTTCAAGGCAACTTATAACAATAAACATTTATCATTTAACGGTTTATAAACTTTATATATAAGCTATTTTCTATAAGACAAAATAGTCACCTATTGTTGCGTCAGCATAATTATCCAATAATACATATTTGCATTTGTTTGAAAATATCATATTTAATTTTTGTCTTTAAAAAAGGTAAGTGCATATTTGATATTACGGTGAGTCACCGTAAATTTTTAAAGCTGCATTTTATAGTTTTGTAAAATCACAATACTTCCCCGTAATTTTAACAAAGTCACTATTATATTAAACATGCACTAAAATTGCATCATGGAGTAATGGAAAAATCCATTTTACATGTGCTTCTTGAAAAACAATGGGCCATGGATCATCATATCATATTATATGATAATAATTATTTAACCTTCAAGTTACAATATGAACCACTGCTAACCAAAGGTGGTAGGAGGGGAACATCAATAAAGAAGTAACACTATTCATGCCATTAATGTACTCAATAATGATCTAATATGGTATTCAATATTTATATTTTATATACTATATCAATAATGTTCATAGAATTGTATATTGAAGATAAAACGGGTAATATTTTCGTGTCATGGTTTAATGGATTTAATTATTCTTTAATCAGATTTAAATATATTTCTAGTTCTTACTTTTGCAATTTAAATTCAAACTTTATTCGCTACTATAGAACTTTCTACTATTACTATAGATAATCGATGTATGAAGGATGGATGACATAACAACCAAAATCAATGTAATTAAAAAGCAAAATCAATGTAATTACTACAATTTATGTGGCCAAAGAAATGAAGAACAAAAGCAAAGGGGAAACAAACAGTAACATAGGACAGCCATGAAAGCAACATTTAACATTTTGTGTCCCCTAAATCATGTGCTTCAATTACATCATTATTTGTCCAACCCATTTCCAAACATCTTTTTCTTATCATTTTGTCTTCTTGATACAAACATTTTACCTTTCAAAACTTTAACTTATATAAGCTACACCTAATTTTCCTTATCACAAGGCAAACCATGGAAACATATAAATAATAATAATAAAAAAAAAATATAGATCCCACCAATTTGCAAATTAGAAAATTTAAAACTAGAGAATTACTTTTTCTCAAAATAGCAAAATTACATTTTCACTTTTTAGACACACCCACATACAAGGTAAAAGAAAATCAACTTGATTAAAGATTTACCATAAAATTTACGTATAACCTACTAATTGCTGAATTCCATATTAGAATGACCGATCACAACTAGTGTCAGCGGAAAACCTAACCATATGTGTCAACCGCAATTGATTACTTCTTCTTACTCTTATCTCTATTGTTGGAAAAGATTGAAGCAAAACCAAAAAGGTTTGAATAAGGAACATTCAAAATAGGACTAACTCTAACACTATTACCATTACCATAAGCTCCACCATAACTTCTCTTCAAAGGAGGCTTTTGTTGATTATTTGAACCAATAGAATGAGATGATCTTGTCATGGAAGAATTTTTCTTTGAATTTTGCTTAACATTAGAACCTTCCTTTGATATTTGCATACTCTTAACACTTGTTGAAGAACCAGTTGAATTACTTTTAGAAAGAAGTGGCAAAGGACATAAACTTCTAGCATATCCACTTCCACAACTACTACTTCTCTTGAATCCCCAAAATGACTTATTAGAATTTGAACTTTGCTTCTCATCCACTTCATCATTAATATTCAACTCTTTCACATCTTTTGTGCTAATTTTCTTTGAGTTTTTGCTTCCATTAGCATAAAGTGGTGGTAATGCATAATTTTGAGGTATTATTGGTTGAATTGGTGTTTGCTTCAAAGGAATATTTTTTTTCTTTTTCTTAATTTCAGTTGGAAGAATAATACCATCTGAAAAAAGCTCATCAGCTGAAGATGATTCAAGTTCTGAATTTTCATTGACACAAAAATCAAAATCCATGCTTGAATTTAAGCCACTTGAATTTGATCTTAAAGGGTGTTTTTCAATTGGTATTGCACCTTGTTGAGAGAAATCATGTGAAAATGAAATTCTTGGACTCATTGCTACAACACCACAATTTTCTGAAAATATTTCAACAACCATTTCATTCAACTAAAAATGAGATATGAAGAAAGAAAAAAAATCACACTAAAAATTCTAAAATGGAAAAATTTTACTAGATAAAATAAATGAGTATTTGATAAGAAATTTAAAAAAGAACAATAGAAGGCTTAAAAGGGTTGCCAAAACTCAAAAAGTTAGTAGCTAAAAAGTAAGTCAAATTATTTATTTATTCAAATTCAAAATTAAACGAAGACTGAAATAAAAAGAAATTTAAGAGTTCAAAAAGAAATAATTAATATGAAAAGAAAGTTGAATTGTGAAGATACATGAATTATGGAATGAAATAGAAGTTGGAAGGAAATTTAAAAAGAGATTATGAGAGAAAGAATATGGTACATGGTGCTTTGGAGAAACCAAATATTGAGACTTTGGAAATGAAAATGGTGAATGCTTTTGGAGAAGTTTCAAAGGTTGGTTTGTTTGGAGAGGTTGGTTTTAAGATAAGTGAATAAAGTGTTTGAATTGTGAAGATTTATTCAACAATCAAACTAGTAGTCAAGAAAAATCAAATTGACTACGAAGGAAAAAAAATACAATATTAAATATCAAGTTGACTGCCAAGATTGAAATATAAAATTCAGATTCAATTCCCAAGAATAAAATATTAAGAAAAAAAAGAAGAATGACTTGTTTGTAAAATTATTTGACTAACATAGTTTATTTGTAATATAATATTTGATTATCTTTATTTTATTTTGCCTCCTACAATTTATATACATTAAAAAATACCAAAAAAGATTCTATCCTTCTTTATAATACACTCACTTGTTGAGTTATTTGACGAATTTTATTTAAAATTTATAATAAAAAGCATCGCAAGATAGATTGTTAATTAAATAAATTTAAATATATTTATTGTAATGCGGCTTAGAAGTCTCATATTAGATGTGAAAGTGAATGTAACCAAAATAAAGATGTGAAAGTGATTGGTGCTCATTGAGTGGACCTATATACATATATACATATGACATTGTTGACATACATTTTTTGTATTTTTTGTATTACGGAATTTTATGGGATATATTTTTACATGAGAAATTCTCTTAAAATATGTTATTATTATACGGAGAATACTTAAATTCTTGTTCTCATTCATTGTTATATGTCTCTGTATATAGAGTTAAAAAAAATATATATTGTTAAATAACAAACTAATCCTAAAACTTCTAAACGTACATAAATATAAATCTTAATAATACCTATTTTAAATATAAATTTAAAATATATTTAAATATAAAATCTTCGAAATATATTTAGATATTATTGTATATGCAACTCACTTGTGTAATTATTTTTTATCTATTACAATGCTTTCATTGGACTTCTCTACAATACTTTCTTTGGATTGATGGAATGTAATAGAGTGAAATAATAAAATAAAGTGGTAAATAATTAGGTTCAATTGTTTGGATTTGTAAAATTTGAACATGGTTGAAATGAAATATAATGGAACTCATTTCATCCAATTTCATCAAATCTTCAAATTTTTCTTGCTCCCCATTTGGAATGTATCAAATGGAATGAGATTAATAATTAAAATATTACTATGTTACCCCTTATATTTATGCATCTCTTCCTCTCCAATATATGTTCTTCCTCAAGAAATACTGCATTTTTTAACCTATCAAGTTTACGAATGATGATTTCACGCTGTCAAAAAACAACACATTTTGGTGTTGTAAAAGATCATAATTATTGATTATGCATTGAACGGTTCAAATTATATACAATAAAATTAAATAAAAACAATCACAACCGTCCATTTAAATCGGACGATTCAAATCTGTTACAACGGCCTGCTACAATAGTGGTTACCCAACATGTTCTCTTGTGCACTCATGATATACCTAACCTAACGCTTGTTTGGTTATTTTTGGCTCAAAGTTAACTCCCCACGTAATTTAACGTATATCTAATTAAATAAATTATACATATAATCATAAATAACTAGAGTGGATATCCATTGATTTTGGTTCTTATTATTGCTTATAAATAAGACTATCATTCTCATGTAATTGACACACTTGAAAATAAAAAATATAAGAGTTCTCTCTTCTTGCATCATGCACTTGTAAAGGGCGAGCTTATGTCTCTAAATGTTGAACCTTGGTCGGCCTACTGACATTTAATTTGAGGTCATTATTATGAGCAATGATCAACAATTTCTCATCCGAAAAATCTCCATCTGAACATTCAACAATTTCTATCTGTTTTTTATCTTGCCCAACACTCACAGTAGCAGCATTTGTAGATTGTTCCATATGTTTCATCGCCACCGTGTGGTTAATTGTGATATTTTTGGGAGCTGTCTTCTTTGGCTCAGCAGCATAGGCAGTATTTGCCTTAGCAACATATTCTTGTTTGATCACCTTAGAAGCCTTCTCATGATGCTTATTGGTATGTTTTAAGTGTGTTGTAACATAAAGTTGTAGCCACTCACAAGCATGGATATTATGCCCTATGATTTGACAATGCGAACAAAATTCAGGCAACCGCTCATATACTATTTGAATTTTGAATGCAAAACCTTCTCGTTCCACCATCATCACCTCGTCAAAGATTAGGCGTGAAAGGTCCATATCCACCAACACTAAATAAATTAAAGAAAAATCAAATGGATAAAATTTTACAAATCCAACCAGTACTGTCTAATCAAATCAAATGTAGATAACAAATAGGTTTAACTCAATCAAACATGTCATACAAAGAAACAACCAACCAAGCATTTGTCTCACTCAAATTATGATGAAATTTTTAAAGCTTACATGTCCATAATACTATAGATTGATATCTTGAGAACTATAAAACATTTTTTTAATAAATAAAATGACAAAGTTATTATAAACACACATAACAAATAACGTTTGGATATTTGTGTCTGTTTCATATCCGTGCGAATATTCGCTAAACAAGTAATCCATGGATTTTGATTTACACATATATATTAACAGATATTTAAAGATGATATCTTTTTTATAAAATACTAACTATTGAAAAAATAGTTAGTGTTTTTTTTAAGGCAAATGCTAATGAGTGCCCCTGGGGCACTCTTTAATACCATAAATAGTAAAAAATTTATAGAATTTTTATGGGAATGTGTAAAGTCAACGCATTGAAAATCGTAATGTTTTATTTTGTAAATAAAAAGTTTCTTTAAATTGAATGCTTAAAGAGTGCCCCGGGGGCATTCGTTAGCAAGACCTTTTTTTAAGACAAAATATTAACACATATTATTCATACATTGCTCTCTGTGTTTTTATAATCTGCAAAAGAGAATTTTACTAAAAAGAAGAGGAAGAATATCTAAGAAATTGAAAAAATTTCTCTCAAAAATGAAAAAGTAATATGAAAAGAAAACATAAAATATAAAAATACTACATTTTTAATTTTATACAAAAAAATACTAGAATTTATATTTAAATAGAGATATTTAAGTAATTTGAGTAATTATTTAGCGAATATGAATATCCACAGACACTGATAATATTAAATCCATATCCGTATTCATTAAATACGAATAATTGAAATATCTATTTATTTTATTTACAGATATTCATTAAATTATCCATTTCATATTCATGACGAATTTTATCCGTAAATATCCGCGAATACAAATTGTTTAGTCAGCTGTAATTGTGAGATGTATATCCTTTGTTATTTTCAAGTCAATAAGCCAGCCATACATGGTCAGCGCCGGCCCCATGGGGGTTGCAACAAGGCCCGTTGCATCGGACCTCTAAAATTGGAAGGCTTCAATTTTTTTTTAATTGGTAGTAGTATTAGTAAAACAGGGGGTGTAAAAATAATATTTCTGCACACTATAAAGTCCAGGCCCAATTTCTGAAGAAAAAAAAAATTTAAAATCATATCACATTAAAAAAAAACATGCTAAAAAATAGCTTACAAAAAAAATTCAAGAATGGAAATTAGTAATGCAATATCAAACTTAGTAACACAAAAATCTTCTTCGCTCTTAGCAAGAAACATATTCTCTTTTTTTCTTGATTCTCCTTTTGTTTCCTGCCCTTCCCTCTGCGTGGTTGATCATCAGTTATTGATAGAATATGAATCATTTTTATGTTAATTACAAGGATAATTATATTTTATACTATTTGCAATTTAAAATTGATAAGTATTTTTAAAAAAAAAATTATTAAGAGGCAACTTTTAAAATTTGCGCACGGCCTCTAAAAAATCAGGACCACCCTTGTACATGGTCTTCATTATTTGAGAGACTTAAACAAAAGAGAAAGACCACTAGTTGTCAACTATGGATCAGAGTTATATATGCACTCAAAATGTCTCTGTAGTCATGCAGTTAGATATTATTGGTCATTCAATTAAGCATAACTTTTTAGAATTGTTAAATAAAAATAAGATCATTTTTTCTAGACCGTCTGATCTGATAACTGTATGACTGCACATAGGAGACAACTATACTTAATCCAAATCCGTCAACTATTCCCTCATTTTTTTATTAAATGTAAAATGAAAATGTTAACAAGCACTTTAGTTTTTTTTTTTTTTTGTGTTAACTTTTTAAGTTTTAGGATAAGAATTTTCAATAATTTAGAAATGGACCGTAAAATAAGTAAAATTTGAATAATAATTATTTTTATTAAAAATTAAATTTGAAGTTTTCCAAATGATATTATTATAAAAAGAGTTCATCAACCAGTTAGTATTTTGATTAAGCACTTTGAGATGTTATTTAAGGAATTAAAATAACCAACTTTTATATAAAAAATAATGTATTTATATTAGATTAACAAGTATTTCAATGCTGTGTTTGGTAGAGAAGAAACAAGAAAGAGAGAAATAGGGGAGAGAGAAGTTGGTGAGAAAAGGCCAATTTCTCATGTTTGGTTTAGAAGAGAGATCGAAGAGAGAGATAAAATAATGTGGGACCCACACATATTTTGTTTCTCTCCTCAAGTGAGAAGAAAGTGAGCTGATGGGTGCAGGTTTTATGCTTTTACATATTTCTCCCTAATAGCACTGGTGGTGGTATACAAAAAATAAAATTAATCTATTAAATTCACTAAATAGTTAGCTAATTAATGTAACCGTATAATTAAATTATTTAATTAATTGAATTGATTAAGTAAAGAAGTATTTTTTGACAAAAGTAAAAAATTTAATACTGTAACCGATATGTTTTAATTGATTAATACTAAAATAAAACTAAATTACATTAAAATTTAAATGCAGGGATATTTTGGTCTTTTCAAAAATTAAACACATTTTTCTTTCTTCTATTTCTCTCTTCTTTCTCTTAAATCAATTAACACATCAAATCTCCTCTATTTCTCTTCACTTTCTCTCTTCTTATACATACTCTCTTTCACCTATTTCTCTCTTTTCATTTTCTTCTCACAACCAAACAAACTCTTATATATTTTTAAGACTATTATTTTTTATAAATTTCTTTTAAGACACTTGTTAACATTGCCAATTAACCAATTATCCCAAAAGCTTAAGCTTTTAGGATTTGGCACATCAATGGTTTTATATTATTTCTAACACGCCCCCTCACGCAAGAGCCCATTTGGGCTTGAAGCGTGGATAATGCATAAGCCCACCTACCATATGCTTAAATTCTACTTTTAATTAGAAAGTGAGGGGAGCGGGAATCGAACCCTAGACCACTTAGTCATAGAGACTCTGATACTATATCAATTAACCAATTATCCCAAAAACTTAAGCTTTTAGGATTTGACACATCAATGATTTTATATTATTTCTATCAAACATGAGGCATAAATTACAAAGAATTACTATGATACATTAATTATTATGAACTGTCTGATATAAAATATACCGTTCAGTTCAGATGTTATATGACCGACCCTTCTTGTACAATTAAAGCCCTTGAATCTCAAATGTACAGCCAAAATTTAAAAGCAGCTTCAAATTGTGGTTTTATTCCCAAAATAAAATGGTTAGAGTTCACTTCAATGTGACGAGTGAAGACCACTTGCCATGTGAAGAAAAACTACAAATAGAAAATCCAATGGCATTTAATTAGTTATCATTATCATGTGCCACAATCTAGATGGAGCAATGATGCACAAGATGACCCCATGCTCAGATGTCAGATCTTTTCACTGTCACTTCCTTCTTCTTCCCATCTTTGTACACACATTCTAAAATAAATAATTTAATTTTAACTTTAAATATTATCCATATGAATTACTTTGATTATACTATCTTTTATCACGTTGTTTAATTTATTTCTATAAAAATGTTCAAAATAGATAATTTTTATAATTTATAATTATAAATAATTATAGATATATATTCTGTTCAAAAATAATTATAGATATTAACGATTAAAATTATATATTAACAAATATAAATATCGTCTAATAGATTCTTTATTTTGGGACGGAGAAAGTACTTAATAGTAGTATATATAGTAATAAAAATAAACAATTATGTAACTCCAGGCCTAGGTGCCCTCTAATCTATGAATTCTCGATACTCTAAAAATGATGAAATATAGTGTCCGATACATATTCGATACTGATACTCGTCCGATACATTCCGATACTCGTATCAGAAAAGTATCGGTTAAATTTTTATTTTTTAAATAAAAAAATAATATCCGATATGCGTCGGATACATCCCTATACTCCAAAACATCGGTTAAATCTTTATTTTGACCCTTGTATGTTGAGCTTCAAACTGTTTTGCTCTTGTGCAAGCTTATTGACTTGTTTGCATTTCTTGTACAATGAACTATTGACGTTTATAATAATAATAATAATATTAATAATAATTTTTTGTCTTTCAAAAAAATTTATCGTTATTAATATTATTGATTTTAGTCATGTTTATATATTGTGCATTTATATATTTAATTTTAAATTTATTTTTTAAATAACGTATCGCGGCAGTATCAGATATAGATTTTTTTAAAATTTCCCGCATCGATATCGTATCGTGTCGCGTATCAGGGCTTCATAGCCTCTAATGTACTCCCTCCATCCCTTATTATAAGTGCCTCTTTTAGTTTTTCAGACATATTATTAAGAAAAATTAATAGTGTAATTAATGTGTACTTTTTGAATATCACAATTATTAAATTGTCATTGGTTAAAATATGTATTTTTTAGTTGACTTTTCGTATTCCAGTGCAAAGTATAGTTATGTTTGAAATAGTAATAATAAATGTGTTTTAGAAATTGAAAATGATTTATATTTAAAGATAAATTTTATTTTTGAAAAGATGTTTATAATTAGGGACGACAGAATTACAAAATAAAAAATCATGTAACTCCAATTGGAATACAGAATGCTTTGATAACAATTTATGATTTTTTTATTAAAAGGAAAAAAATTACTTAAATCAATGAATAAACTTAAATTAAAATTAATCCAAAATCATTTCTGAATAATGCAATGCAATTAAACTTGCTTTAAGAATATCAAAAAAAAAAAAAATAAGGAAACGATTATTAGATGTTTGTTTTAATAAAACATAAAACAAAATTAAGTGACATTTACAAATTAAAACTATTTTGGGTAGGACTGGGAGGTAGTATTTGGGACTGTTAAACAAGACCCCTTCTAGGGTGGGTAAGAGTGATGGGTATCTCATGGTGGGAAGGAGAGTGAAAAATAACCTGCTAGTATAAGTGTCTGATTGGTTTAACTTTTGGAAGAGCCAAAAGCAATTCTAAAGGTATAGAATTGATTTTAGATTGGTTTTAGATGTTTGGTTACTTTAAAGCAGAATTGATTCTGCCTCCAGAATTGATTCTGCTAGAAGCTATGATTTGTAGCTTCTGGCTTTAAGTATGATTTTTACACTGAAATTTATTGTTCAACTCACTTTTACATAACTGTATCCAAACATAAATCAATTATGCTAAAATCAATTCTACCATAATCAATTCTATCAAAATCAATTATATCTAAAGCTAAACCAAACACACGCTAAGTCATCAAGTAATAATAATATAATAATAAGTTTAAATATTCACACAATTGCCACAACTGTGATATTTACAAAGATTTTCCATACATATCTTAAATTGTGATTTAAACACTATAAAAATATAAAACGCAATTTTATATTATTTTTAAATTTTCCAAACCTTCCCACCTTATGTTTCCCAATTTTTCTTTCTATCAAATTTTTGTTTGGGTAACTTTAATTAGTTAAGGGACCAATATGAAATTAATAAATAAGTTAATAGATTAATTGTTTAATTTAGTCAAAAAAAAAATCTCAATTGCATATTTGAGTATTATAAGGTTCTCAATAACCCGAGTCAACTCACGAATAGTTCGAAACTCACTACAAGAAATATAATTTTTAGCAACAATTTTTTTTTATTACAAGTCGCTGGCAAAATTACCTTTGGTTGTTTTGCCAGCGACTTGTAACAACTTTTAACGAAAAAAGTTGTTGCAAAAAATTATATTTCTTGTAGTGACTCAATTCGACAATTAATTTGTTAAACTTTGTTCATAAATCAAATGAGTTGAACTTGGGTTTAAGCTAAAAAAAAAATAGTTCGAAATGAAGTCGAAGCGAGTTTCAAGTTGAACCAATTCTTAATGAGTCGAACTGAGTCGAAGTCATTTTCAGTCGTAATTATACTCCCTCCAGCCTTATTTATAAACAAATATAAATAAAAAATTGCATCAAATATAAGCAAGAGTTACCAAGATAAAATTTATAAAAACTTAACATTTCTAGATGTACCATCATTAATTGTTTTAATTTTTAACATTATTGAAAATTTACACTACAAATAATATGAGAATGTGTCGATTATTATTTCCAGCTAGGATATTTACCTTTTAGTTCAATAAAAATCGTGTGAAAATGTGTCGATTACTATTCCTTACTAGTCTTTATCTTTTAGTTGATCTAAAATTATGTGAGAATAGGTCGTCCCTATTCACAGCCAATCATTACCTTTTATTGGACCTAAAATTGTGTGAGAATGGGTCGATCACTATTCTCAGCTAGTTATTACCATTTGGTTGACCTAAAATCGCGTGAGAATTAGTCGATCACTACTCCCAACTAGTTATTACCTCTTAGTTGACTTAAAATCGTGTCAGAAAATGTCTATCACTATTTCCGGCTAGTCTTTACCTTTTAGTTGACCTAAAATAATCTTTCTATTTTACAAATTGCAATCAAAATTCAATAACTGGAAACAGATAACTGGAAACATAGACAAATCGATACGTTTTTTTTTTCTTACACAAGAGATACGATTTGTTTAATAAAAGTAAAATTACACTGACAGTCATTTTCTATTTATTTGTAACATATTAGTTTTTAACTTTTTTTTTTTGGTCTCATTTACATTCTTTATCTATCAAAATGTGCACATTTTAATCCTTTTTACTCCAATGCTGAAATAATACTTTTAATTATAATCTTAAAAAAAAAAAATCATGAATCTACAAACATCTTCATCCTCATTTTTAACATCTTCATCATCTTATTTCATAAATTGAAAAAAAAAATGTCCACTCAAAAAATACAGTTCCAAATTACTTACATATTCTCATTATCATCTTTTAAAATCAAAATCTAAAATTATCAAATCTCAATGAACCAAAAATTTATCAAACTAAAAGGAAAAAGGGATAATAAACTGTACAACATCCTCATCCATGAATGCAAAAGTCTTAAAGTTCAATAGCTTTCTTGCTAAATTTTTTTGTTTTCCGTTTGTTCACCTATGAATGCAAAAGTCCTAAAATCTCTTTCTTCCTTCAACAATCTCATCAAATAATCTTTCAAATTCTCAATTTTGTCTCTAAGAACAACATCATTTTTAAACTCCAAATTCTATTTTTCATCTCCAACTGTCCAGCTTCAAGTATATTTCCCCTTTTTCTATTGATCTGTAGACCTCTCTCTGTTTTGTTACTTCTCCCTTGGGTTATTTGAAGGTTTTGTTTCTAGGTTTGTTGTTGGTGACGAAGGTTATATATCTGAGATTAAGCTTTGAAGGTTACGAAGGTTTTTTTTTTTTCTATGTTCTTTGAAGGTTTTTTTCTCTGGGTTTATAGTCTGTTTGGTTGAAAGGAAAGAAAGAGGAATGAAGGAAAATTACACATTTCAAAGCATGAACTTGGACTACCATTAGTCTAAATTCATATATTGGATTGCGTAATTTTCCTCTTTCTTTCCTTCCAACCAAACGAACCCTTAATGTTGATGTTGATGATGTTCATGAAGATTTATGAATTTCTTTATTTTTAATTAAAAATTATTCTAAAAATTAAAGTTATTAATAAAAGTATTATTTCAGCATTTTTTTCATTAACAAAATGATAAAAGGATTAAAATGTATACATTTGATTTTGATAGATAAAGTATATAAATAAGATAAAAAATAAAAATAAAAATAAAAGATTAATTTATTACAAATAAATAAGATAAAAATTTTTGGTGTAATTTTGTCTTTAATAAATATGTTTTTCTTTTAATTTTAATAGATTAGGATGAAACTTCAATAATAGAAAATGTAAGGATTATATTGGTGATGGACTAATTTTGATTAGTTAAAAACAAGTGGGCATTATTACAAATTAAATTTAACCTAGAGAACAATATACCTTCAAGTTGCAAGTAATTCATCCTATTCATTAATTATTTTAATAATAAATCTAATGATAAAAAAGCATTTTCCTATAATGGGAGATCTATATTACTCACTCATGCTAAACTTGGCCGTTAAACAAAAACACAAATGATATGAAGCAAAACTTGGCCGTTAAACAAAAACACAAATCTGAATATGAAGCAAAAGTGGTTGGTACGAGTAAAATCTTCCACGGTCTGATACAAATCTGAAAGCTCTGACCGTTTTGTGTCATTGAAAGAAGAATTTGGATGGAAATAAAGTAGGACCAATGTTACAGATCAGCTGCATAATCAATCAATGGTTTCCAATTTCAGTGTGTAGTAGGAGAGAATGGTCCAAGGTAAACAGTCTAGCTAAGCAAGAATTGTACATTTTGGGTCAAATAAATGTTCTAAAGAAATTTAATTTTGTTCCGGCTCATCTATAAATCTACCGTTTAGATCTGACCTCAAGTCTACATTTTCAAGAGATTATCCGCTTTGAGTTAACCCGTCATAAAAATTATAGGGGTTGGGATTTAAATTTGAACATCTCATTTATGGATGACAAATAAATAAATAAATAAATAAATAAATAAATAAAAAAATAGGCTCATTGTATTTACCAACAATTAATTTATATTCTACTCCATCTGAATCTATATATAAACAAATTTTAACTTTCTAAATACGTTGAAAAAGTAATGTATCTAGTCTATATTATTTGACATAGTGACAAGGATAGTGATTGAAAAAGATAAAACTTGCTTATATATAAAACCGGAGGGAGTAATTGGATAGTGACAAGGATAAAGAAATCATATTTGGCATGTTACTTTTATACTCCCTCCGTCCCTTATTATAAGCACTCTTCCAAAGATTTTATTTGTTCTTAAATATAAACCCATTTTCAATTTCCTAGACGGTACACATTTATTATTACTTTTCCAAACATAATCCCATTTTGCGTTGAAATACGTAAAGTCAATTACAAATATATCTTTTCACCAAGGACAATTTAGTAATTATAATACTAAAAAAAAATATTAATTACACTATCAACTTTTCTTAATAAACGTGAATTTTTTTTTGGAGGCTTATATATTAGAACGGAGGGAGTATCTTTATTGATGAAAGACGAGCCGTCAAAACAAGTAAAATTAGGACTCAAAATTAGGCTCCAAATATTTGGATTCTTATGAAAGCCTCAAAATTTGATAATATATATATATATATATATATATATATATATATATATATATATGGCTAATGTTACGGTGGACCACCTTCACAAGTGGACATAATATATATATATATATATATATATATATATATATATATGGCTAATGCTACGGTGGACCACCTTCACAAGTGGTCCACCGTGGAAAGTGATCTAACCGAATATAAATTTTACAAAATTTATTGGTAGATTGAAAGTTTATATCATATAAAGCATTCATAAAAAATTTTAAAAAAATTGAAAATCATTTGATATTTTATTGGGATTTATCAAGATTTACAATATTTAATAAACCGTTAATCTTGATGGATCTCAATAACATATCAAATTATTTTCAATTTTTCTAAAATTTTCTATAGATGATCTATATGATATAAATTTTCAATCCAACGGTAGATTTTGTAAAATTCGTATTCGTTATAAGATTTTTTATGAATGGGTCCACCATGGACCACTTGGTCCATGTTAGAATTTTCTATATATATATATATATATATATATATATATATATATATATATATATAATTTGTTCTAACTATATTCAAGGGACTATGTTCATGCAGAGCCTTGTCGCAAGTATTATTTGTTGATATCATTCTTTAGAGCATTATGTTAAGTTGAACCCTTAGAGCCGTCAAAATGAGTTAGCTCGAATAGACTGATCCGAATAGTTTGATTTTTTTTTGGATTTGGGCCTTTAAATTGTAGTCAAAATTTTATCCGGGTTTTTTTAGCTCGGCCCGATAAAATATGGGCTATTCCAAATGGACCACGGACCGCCCGAAAGTCCGACAAAATTATAATAAAAAATTAAAAATAAATATAAGTAATTTGTTTTGGATGGTTTGAACTTAATTTGTATCATAAATTTTTTTTATCCCCCTACGAGTTTCTCAAATATAATCCGCTACCTAAGTAGAGGATTCTGTTTTTTTATCAAATTTATTATTTTACTACTTAAGTAGTTGATGAGTAAAAATAAGGCGTGCTAGAAACTTGTAGGTAGCGGATGAGTATAATTAGGGCGTGCGAGAAACTTCTAAGTAGCGAATGAGTAAAAATAAGGCGCGCGAGAAACTCGTAGGTAGCGGATGAGTAGAAATAGGGCGTGCGAGAAACTTCTAAGTAGCAAAGGAGTAAAAATAGGGAGCGCGAAAAACTCGTAGGTAGCGGATGAGTAAAAATAGGGGGCGCGAGAAACTTCTAAGACCATCTACAATGGTTTCAACACCCACTTTTACATTTCACATCAACTCTCTCCTCCATGTCACTTTCAACACCCTCATCGGAGAACATCGCCTTGTTGAAATCAATTCAACACCATATTCAACTTCCCATTGTACTTGGTCTAAGTAGCGAATGAGTAAAAATAGGACACGTGAAAAAATCATAGGTAGCGGATGAGTAAAATTAGGGGGCGCGAGAAACTCGTAGGTAGTGAATGAGTAAAAATAGGGCGCGAGAAACTTGTGAGTAACATATGAGTAAAAATAGGGCGCGCGAGAAACTTGTGAGTAATGGATGAATAAAAATAGAGCACCCAATAATTATTAATCATATATATTTATGTATAATATAAATGTATGTTTTTTTGCCAAAATTTGTTACTAGACAACAAAATAAAAAAAAAATAAAGGGAAAAAACCGGGCTGACCCGAAAGCCCGACGGTCCGTACCGGGCTGGGCTCCATTTAATAGTCCATTTTTTATCCGGGCCTTTTTTGCCCGGCCTGCCAAAGCCCGAACGGGCCCGGCCGCCCGTTTTGACAACTCTATCAACACTAATGGTGTTGTTTATCACATTTTTTTGAAGAGCATTTTGTAAGGTTGCGTAGTGATAATAATGGAGCCTTCATTATAGGTTACAATATGAACTCATTTCTTGCACTACCGGAACTTATTTTGTAAGGTTGCGTAGTGATAATAATGGAGCCTTCATTATAGGTTACAATATGAACTCATTTCTTGTACTACATAAACTTATTTGGAATTAAAACTAGCATGTTTCAGCGGAATTTTAATCTTATAACTGTCAAAAGTGATTCTTTTACGAGGATTACTTCTTGTATTCTCTGAAAGTTTCCGTTCACCCTCAGAAATTTCAAAATACTTCACTCACTATTTAAGTAGGGAACTCGAAGAGTGTCAAATCTTAGAAAAAACAGTTCGCATTTTAGAATGTAAATCTTACAAAATAAGGGGCGAAGGAGAGGGGAGAGAAACAAAAACATTAGATTTTATAAAATTCTCATTCTAAAATGTAATTCGCATTCTAGAATGCGAACTATTTTTTCTCTCAATTTTTGCTAATTACACACCCGCATCTTACATTGCAAAATGATACTATTAATTAGAAATGATGGGAGATGTGTGTGAGACTCAAGGAACGCGGGAATAATTCACTTCTTTTATTGCTATTTATCTCATCATTGGTCATAGTTGCTCAGTGGGTAACCTTATTTTTCTATAGTTTAATTTTTCATATTTCATCGCTATCTCAAATAAATGGTGAGATTCGTTAGCATCATATATTCAAAGAAGCAAATCAAGTAGTGAACGCTCTGGCCTAGCATGAATTTAACCTTTTCTTGTCTTTTCATTGCTTTAATTTGATATTCCTAGCTACTTTTTTATTTTTTCTCCTTATGACTGATCTAGGGTTTTTTTTTTTTTTTTTTTTTGGACTTTAATACCCCATTATTCACTAATTTTTTTGGGTAAATGTTCACTAATTCTTTTGGGTAAAAGCACATAAATCGTTTTTATATCTTAAATGAAATTGGGTTGCCTACGAGTAAAGCATGAGCAATTATATTATGGGCACAACCCTAAATCTATTTTACATAGGCACACACACATACAAGATAAAAATTAAATCATAAATAATTTGGTCACATCAATTAAATCAATTAATTCTTTTATTTTTAAATTTTATTTAAATTTTGTATGTATGCCTAAATTTGAATAGCTTATAGTTGTGCTTATGGAAGTGTTTCTCGTAAAACATAGTGGGGCAAGGTTTTTGTAAGCAAAAATGTGTGATGTCTAGAATATATTTGATACCTTACACGTAAGGCATGATGGAAATTCTAGCTAATTAGGGAACATCAATGCATGAACAAGTTATGTAATTGATTTAAAGGTCTTAAGGGTATAGGCCCAAAAGGATAAGAAAAAGGGGTTTTTATATAAAAAGCATACTTTATATCTTACAGGGTCATAGTCTCGACAGGTTAGTATGGTTTTTGGTGGCAAAGTATTGAGGATTTTGATGTCCTTAGATCTTAGATCATGGATTGGATATTGTGAAGATATATAGATTAGGACTTTTGGTTGCAAGTGTAGAGCAGGTTTTAAGCTTTTTTTTTAATGATAATTTTGTTTTTAAAATTATTGAATGGCAAATTGTTAATAGTATGTGTTTTTTTTTTTTTATAAATAGTTTAATGAATTAAAATTTATCTCTTGATATAAAGAAGTGAAACATTTTGAGTTTGAACTTCGACTATACGTATAAAATATAATATTCTTAAATTATTAGCTTTTTCTTTAATAGAAATAAATTTAAATTAAGGAAGACACATCTCATGAAGAGTTATAAATCGAGAACCAAAAAGTTGGATGGACATTTACAGTATTTATGCAGGTGGAATTTCTATTAAAAAATAATAATCTATAAACATATAGTTTATATATTAATTGCAGAATCCAAATATGAATTCAATTAGCAACAACTTTGTGTGAGTAAAATGTCTTATAAGTCCGGATTATAAAATTCTATATATTTTTAATGGTCAATGAATAAAATTCCATGCAATTTAGGTTACTCAAGTTGTAGAAGCTGTGAGTGGAAAGTCCAACTATCTTACTACTCTCTCTGTCCAAAAAAATTGAATGAGTTTGACTAAATTCATTATTCATATATCTTACTTTGACCTTATTTTTTTTACTAATAAATAAAAATAAATATTAGCATATAAGATCATGTTGGATTCATCTCAATGAATATTTTTAAAATATCAATTTTTATAATTTTTACTATTATATAATTAAAAATATTAATCGTCAAAGTTATGCATTGACATGCGTGCAGCAGTCATCTTACTCAATCTTTTTGGGATGGAGGGAGTATGATTTAGTGATAATTCATTTTCTTTTTCAATGAACAACGTATAAAAAACCGTTTTGATAATTAGGTTGGTTTAGTTGGTAAAAATTTAGCTCACGTCACATTGTTGTTGTTGATATGAAAATATTGTTGATACAATATAAATTCCTTTGTCAAGACTCTAAGACCATCTTCAATGGTAGTACCTATTTCAATAAGAAGTGGTACTTATTAGGTAATACCATTGGAGCAAAACACTTTTTAGTACATATTAGGTACTATTTCCTAAGACCATCTCCAATGGTGTAGTACCTATTAGATACTTATGGTACTTATTAGGTACTACCATTGGAGTATTATCCATTTGAGTACTTATTAGGTACTACTTCTAAAATAAAAACTCTCTCTTTCCTCTTGGACCCACCTTATTTTTCATTAAAATATTGTTTTTATTGAACTCTCTCTTCTCTTCCACAATTTTTAATTAAATAATAAATTATTGTATTGATGTGGAGTTATTGATGAGACCAATTTTAGAACTTTTTAAGAAGTGCTCCATTGGAGGGGTTGAGTACCTATTAGGTACTATTATTAAAAAATAATAAATTAGTGATGTATTTATGTGAGACTCATTTAAGTACTTAAATTTGGAATGCTCCATTGTAGATGCTCTAAGTTTTGAGTTTTTCTCTAACTTTGGAAAACTCTTGAAATCTAACTTGTCTGAACTGTTAAATTTATAAAATAATTAATGTCATAAGAAGAATTACGATAAATACTATAATATCTAAAACGACGTAAATAACTTTAGAAAACATGTTTGTCATGATAAAAATAAGTTTCAAGTTCTAGAATCTACAACAACTTTTAGATTCTATAATTTAAATGTACAAAATCCTAAATTTTTATATATTTCTATAATATAAATGTTCGAGTTGTAAAACTTAGGGGTGATCGTATCCGAACCAATCCAAAAGCAAACCGCAAAACCGAACCAATCCAAACCGAAAACCGCAAAAATCGCATTTGGTTTGGATAAGTTTGGATGATTTTTCTACCTAACCGCGCGGTTCGGTTCGCGGTTTTCATTTCAGAAAACCAAACCAAACCGAACCGAACCGCAAATATACATATATAAGACTAAATCCAAATCTGAGCCCATTCATTAGATGGAGATTGGAGACAATATATGCTTGTTATATGCTTGTTACTTCACTGCTGCAACTATTGTGATGAAAAAGTAAACACATTCAGGATCAAAGAATTGGATTCACAATATTGTGTCGAAATATTAGATTTGGCTTCACAATATTGCTCATAAAAGTGTTTTTTGTTGCTAAAAATAATAATTTCTTATGCCGTAAATAAACCGCCGCAACCGAACCGAACCTAACCGCATTGGTTTGGTTTGGATGACTTTTTAAAATCCAACCGAACCAAACCGAACCGCATGCTTTTTTATCTCGCGGTTTGGATGACTTTTTCGCTCATAACCGAACCAAACCGCACCGCGAACACCCCTAGTAAAACTCGACTAAAATATCTTTGAAAATTCAGAGAAGTGCGAAAGAATTAGGAATGAAAAAGTGTATTACCAATCGTTAGTTGGTTCAATAGTGATTGTCGCTGAACTTGGTAGGGAGGACCATGGTTCGATCGATCGCAACTGCGATCGGGAGCGGACTGTAACCACTTGATGTCAGAACTGACCCCCGAACCAGATTAAACTGATAATGAAAAAAAAAAAAAGTGTATTCCGAAAACTGGGCTAAAACATATCTTGGGCCATAGATGTTAGTTTGGACATTGCATAATGCATGGATCATTTTCGCAGATACTATCTCCACCATTATAGTTTACAAACCACACCCCCAAATTCTCTCTGTGTAACTGTTTGATCCTACGGTTATTAATCACCGTCCACCATCATAACTGATAAGTGATAGCTTGCCGTTTTATCATCTCTCTTCTTCACTCTCGTCAGTTAAGCAATCATGGTGGCCATGACACAAACATGTTCTAACTTCTTCTAAGGTGATTTTCACTTCCAACATTAACTTTAACTATCTTTGTCTTTTCTTGTTACTACATAGTTCAATGTTTGTTGTAACTATCTACAGGAACATTGAAATTTTAATTTGCTGATATGTGAGTTTGTGTTTTTCTTCAAGAGTTTTAGAATTTTGAGTTGAGTTTAGCTCAACCATACAAAACTAATTTGTAAGATGATAATTGCCCCCGCTTATAAGAAAAATTCTCTTTAGGCCTTTCGGTATGCTCCGAGGCCTCCAAAATTTCTAAAGCATATTGAGGGGCCTCAGAGCATACCGAGGGGCCTAATTAGAATTTTTGCGCTTATAATATGATTTTGATCTTTGGGTCCGATAGTGGAACCTGATAAGATGTGGCCCAATGAATATTGAATCTGTAGTATCTGATACCATCTTAGAATTTTGGGCTAGGACTATTGACTTGTAAGTGAGAATTGCATGCACTTATAGATATATTTTAATGTCATCTCTCATCCAATGTGTGACTCACCGACTCTTGACAAAGAGTGGTTTCAATTGCGGATTGTTCAAATTCCGCTCCACCACAGAACTACAGTGTTGCTATAACAGCTATTTGACAATACATACATACTGAATAGTGTATTGTGGGCAATAGTAGTTTGTTTAATTTTGCAGCACGTTATAGCCTATAAAGCACTGACATGGACACCGGACATGACACTCATGCTTGTACATCATCGACATTGTTAGTAATTTGAGAAAATAGGATAATTGAAGGTAGGAACATGTGCCAATCTCGGTACAGGTGTTGGACACTAGACATGCCTTCAATCCAAATTGTCGGTGTTGTATAGGTTATTTGACAAAATAGCTGTTATTTGACAACTATTATTGATTCCTCTTTATCTAAATGTTTGTCTCATGGAGTGAGTGAATTATGTGTACTAATTCCTATTTTCGTCTTAATTTGATTTTCAATGGTTGACTGTTCTCACATGTTGCAGATTCGATCTTGTGAGTTTGATGGCTCAACTTATGAATATTCTCCATGAACCAGTCTTCTTAAGCATTTCATGTTTCTATGACTGCCCTAAGTTGCTTAAACATAAAACATGTTCTTATGTTCCAAAACTTGCCAAATTTCATAAATCTAATGGCCCCCTTTTGGCTATGCAAGGTTATTTTATTTTACCTATTGATTTTCTTTATTTTCAAAATCTCCACTTTTGTGTTTTAACTGATGTTATTTTTGTGACAGGCAATGGAGAGTTAGCAGATCCTGTTGTCAACTCATTCAACCATAAGGTAATATAGTTTATAGGCCTTTTTTGTGCAACAATCTGATGTTATGTTCTAATATTTCATCATTGTATGATTATGTACTTTATAATAAACATACAAAGTTGATTTTTCCATTTTCTGAAATTTGCGATTCTGCGAAGTGTTTATTTGCTAAGATAAGTGAGAACACGTAAGAAGGGAACGAAAGGAGAGAGGACGAAGAAAGAATGAGCAAAATTGCATCATGTATGGATATCAGGCACAAACTCTATCTGTTATTATGGATTCTCTTTGGTGCCCTATTAATGGTTGCGTCAACGCATTTATTAGCAGCCTACGTTCCTCGTTTTTTTTTCTCTTCCTTTTAGGATAGGAAGAAATAGTGTTGTCATTCTTACTCGGATGCATTTGCTTTCTTTTCTTACACATGATCATCATACCTTGTCCTGAAACTTTATTAATCATGTGTGTGAATTGCGTTAACCATTTACAAAGTTGTCGAATTTAGGTGTCCGAAATCGATGTTCAAATGACATTTTTGAACAGTATAACCAGCAATGAATATATGTTATTTTTTAGCATCATCATTAATGAAATGATGTGTTATTGGCTGTATATTTCGTTGTGGTTCTAAATATTATGGTTTTATACTTTTACTGTTAGATTTACATTAATGATGGAGAGGAGTTGAATGGTATTCCTCATATACAAACTCTTAGAGAATTTCCTAGGGAGGAGCTTTGTGGAAAAGTCGTCATGGTTAGATTCGATTCTATCATATTGCTCAAGCAAGAGTATAACAAGAAAAATCAATCAGATTTTAATGCACTATTTACAATTAAATATTTACATGAAGCCGGAGCAAATGTCATCCTTGTCGGTGATTGGAAAACAAATACTTCAGAACTTCACATAGCATCGGTTGCAGGTACATTCCTAAAGAGTTTCTTGAATAACAAGTTGTTTGAGCTATCATATTAGATAAGTGATTATCTCTATGCTATAGATTTCTTATCAGGAATTCTTCAAATACAAGTTGTTCCACTGCAAGGCATTTCTTGTAACAATCTATCGGAGATTAAAGGCTTCAAGAAAGAAAATATCTATCTTCTTGAGAATCTTAATAATATCAAAGATGAAGTTGCTAATTGTTTGAAGTTTGCTAGAGTATTATCGTCAGGAGTTGATATCTTTGTCAACGACTCCTTCTCTAACTCCCATAAAGTTTTAGCATCAACGGTTGGCGTTACTCGTTTCTGCTATGCTTGTATTGCTGGTTTTCACTTCGAGGAGAAACTTCGTCTCGTGAAGAATTTAGCAGAAGCCAACAAAAAGCCATATGTAGCAATTGTATGCCTCATCTTCTGCTATAGAATTGATTACGAGTTACGACTATGAGAAATAAATCTTCAAGATAGTATCAAGTTCTCTTGTCAATGAAGTTATTCACCGTTTGTTTCTCATACAATTCAGATTGGAGGTGGTAATCTCGCCGAGAAAGCAGCTTCCTTTCAGTTTTTAGCCTCCAGATGTCAATGTTTTGTTTTTGTTGGAATGATGTCATTTCAAATAATGCATGCATTAGGAGTACCGGTTCCTATTGATTTGGTGGACCGTAAGGCATTTAGTGAAGCTCTTGATATAGTGAGACTTGTTCGCGATAACAACGTGCAGATATTGTATCCGAAGGATTTCTGGTGTAGGAATAAAAATGATCCAAAGCAATTGCATGTATTTCCTTCTCATGAACTTTTGAATGGTGAGATTTTCTTCAATCTGATAAATGCTGTTGTTCTATTTGTATAATTAGTCATATGTTATTATATATTCAGAAAATAAAATTGACTCATATTTAACTTTGATCTAGGTTGGGTGCCTATTGACCTTGGACCTGTGTCGTTGGATGAAATAGGTTCCATGCTTACAAATTGTAAGGTACAATAGTAATTTATTTTTACCTAAAATTTATACATACACTACTGTACGACGCAGACACAAAAGCACTAATAATAGTTTGAGAAAATAGAAGTGATTGTTATGTGTTCACAAGTGTCATGCTGGTCAGTTGGTTTTGAACTCTGACATCTGTCGGACTTGGAAGCGACTTCAATCTAAAGTGTCGGTTCTACATAGCTTAACGAATCTTTTAAGATGAGCATATCATACCTGCAACATTGCACCATATATGCTAATTTTACTTGAATTTGTGCAATAGAAATATTCATCAGTATTGTTAAATAGCGGTACTATAATTTGACCAAATCACTACGGTTCCACGATATGTTATTTAGGACAAAGTGTTGTCAAGTAGTGGATATAGCAGCATTATATCATTATAGCGTAGCAAAATTTGAACACGGCGCAATTTTCTGCAATCAACAATTTTCAACACTGATATTTAATTGATAGTAAAATTTTCATTTTAAAAATAATGGTTTATCCTTACATATTAAAATTCACAAGGAACCACCTCACTTTTTTCTTTGAATCAACTACAGAAAATAATTTGGATTGGTCCAGTGAAATTTGCTGATCGAAGTGAACACACAAATGGAGCATCTAAATTGGCGAAAATTCTTGTTCAACTAAGCCAAGGAAACTGCGAAACAACTATTGTTGGGACTACTGCATGCAGGCTTGTGAGACAAGAAACAAGTTCATTATTTTCTATAAATATGGTTGAGAATGCTTCAGTAGTATGGGAATTTCTCAAAGGAAGAAAGCTCCCCGGTGTTATGGCTGTCGATAGAGTATGTTTCTTCTTGTTGGTGTTATCATTTTAGTTAATCGTGTTGATGTATTCAATCTTGCTCTAAGCAATTGAAAGTGCTTCAATCTTATGGTAATCACATTTTGAAGGCATACCCTTTTGAAATCAACTGGAGCAACATTTACTCTGATCCAACTCAATCTCTTGTGGTTGATATCGGAAGCGGTACTTTCGTTTTTCTATATATAATATTGTGCATATATAGTAATTCTCAAACACTATAAATACATTTTATTTTAACCATAGCATTGTTGTAAAACAGTTCTTATGTTACTTGTTCGTCTGAATATATGATCTTTAAATGGCAGGCAATGGACTTTTTCTTCTTGAAATGGCTAGAAGAAGGAAAGATTTGAACTTTCTTGGTTTGGAGATGAACGAAAAGGTTTCATAATTGTTACATACCCTGCGTTGTTCCTAGCCTTTTTTGCTCTACCGTCGTTGCTTATCCATTTTTTGTGTTCGCTTTAACCATTAACATGTTTTTCAGCTTGTTTTGCGCTGTCTTGATTCTATTCAACAATTTGGCATAAAGAATGGGTAATGTTGTCGTTTTCATAGGACTAATAGAAGCTGTATATTTTTGGTTTTTAGTAGGATTAGATTACATGAAAATTTTCATTCATATTTCAAATTCCATTGTTTTGTATAACTTTCTATGCTTTGCTTTTCTAATTTATCTATTTTAGGTACTTCATTGCTACTAATGCAACATCAACATTTCGTTCAATCGTTTCTTCTTATCAAGGAGAGTTAGTTCTTGTATCAATACAGGTGAAGCTTAAAATTCATTACATTTTTATTTTTGTGATATCTTCTGTGTCATTAGTTCTGCCATGTATATGTCTCCGTTGATGCCACGGCTACCACTGCACCAGCAGCATGCAGCATGTTACTAGTCCTGTGAATCTGTGATAGAGATAAATCTATTTAACGTAAATTGAATTTTATTGAAGAAAAATGCTAAACTCTTGCTTTGTATTAATGAAATACAAGAACTGGTATGAAAACACCAAATGAAAAAGCCTCTATTGAATATTAAATAGTTTCTATTCTCTTTATATCCTCTTAAATTAGCTACTACTAGCAACGACCTTGAATCTTATTCGTTTGTTTTCTTTCTCTAAACACTTGCACGCAGAATAGACTGTGTTCATTATTAAATGTTAAGAGTCTCACATTATATAAGATATGGCCTGAAAACTAGTTTATGAGTGAGAGGCATCTTTCGCCTTATAAACCGTTTTGCGGGTGGAGTTAGGTTCAACCCAAATTATTAGTCACCCGTGTCACTTTCAGATGTCTAGTTCTGGGCGTGTGGGGGTGGTAGTTAAGAGTCTCACATTTGATAAGATATGGCCTAAAATAAGTTTATAAGTGAGAGACTTTCCTCGTCTTATAAGCTGGTTTTGTAGGGTTGAGTCAGAATCTCCAAATTTTAAGATTTATTGTCACAACTTTACATACTTGATTGGTTAATCTCTAAGCAAAAAGCTATCGCAATAACTACTGTATTTTATTGGAAAGACATTAGTTGTAAGGGTTTCAACTTTACTTATTCTTTGTGATAAGCAAACCAGATTGAGTTCCTTTCTCCACCAACCACTAAAGCCTAATCTTCATCTTGCCTTTATTTTTTTGCAGTGTCCGAACCCTGATTTCAATAAACCGGAACATAGATGGAGAATGCTGCAGCGATCTTTAATTGAAGCAGTGGTAGATCTTCTAGCATCTGGCGGAAAGGTAAATAGACTCTAACGAATTTTGTTACTTGCATTTCCTTAATCATCTTGGAGTGTCTGGTCAAATCTCCCCCATTAGTGTTGTCAAATAGCGGCTATAGCATTGTGTAACTGAACAAATTACTATTGTTCCGTGATACGTCATTTAGTACAGTGTTGTCAAATAGCAGCTATAACGACGGTGTTATAGTACTATAGTGTAGCAGAATTTGAAAAACAACTATTTTCTGCGATCTCAATTGACAACAATGGTTTTAAGTATATTATATTCATTGTGTCGCTCCATGTTTAGTGATACTTTTTTGTGTTGAGCGATTAATTACTCCGACTTACTCCAACTTGTTTTCTTTGAATAGTTGTGTTTAACGATATTGAGCTTGATTAGATTCCCAACATTGATCAGGTCTTTTTGCAATCCGATGTAAAAGAGGTAGCACTAAGAATGAAAGAACAGTTCTTGAGATATGGCAAGGGTAAGCTTGTTTTGGAGCATGGCCAAAGTGACTGGCTTGATGAAAACCCATTAGGAGTTAGGTCAGATTGGGAAAAACATGTTTTAGAGCGTGGGGCGCCTATGTACCGAATGATGTTTTCTAAATCATCTGAGATAAGTGAAGTTTTAATTTCAAATGAAGTAATTCAGAAAGTTGGTTAATTCATCAACCCTCCAAAGGTTTTCTTCGAGCTGGTTCATGAATCAAATAACTTGAACTATATACTACATATAGTTCGAGTTTAACTCATTTATTTAACAAGCTCAATTTCCAACTCATTTACTTAATTAATCAAGAACCAGAGTTTTCAGTTCATTTAGTTCATGAACCAATGTCAATAAGTTAATCGGCAAATCAATGCTCGGATTAATTTTGAGTTGATCTGGTTCATTGTCGGGTGTTAGGGTTACAATTTTTAAGACATGGATTAGTTCATTCATCCAAAGTATTCATACAACAAGCATTGGAGGGTTGAATGAGGGATACCAACTTTAATGTGAATGTGATTCTTTAACTCCAAGATTTCTCCTCCAAGAATGCATGAAAAATAAAAAGCTACCAATGAGTCAAACTGAGCTAGAGTAAAAGATTATTAGATTTCTTATTTTAATGTTAGCTGTGTGTTTATTGGTTGATATTTCCTTTATATTATACATTTTTATAAGAGAATATAAGTGTAAGATTTAAATAATTTTTACTATAATTTTTAGTCTTTACTATAATATAAGTTTACTTTTGCTGATTTTGCACTATTACTCCAAATAAAAACAATAACTTCCATTAAAAAAAACAAATAACTTTAATTATTCATTAAAAATTAATTAAGGATCCGCAATCCACTTTAGACTTAAATTAATTTTTTTTTTACTAAGAGTCCATTTGAATTTTATTTATTTTTGAGTTTATGAAAATAGTTTATGCAAGTAAATAAATTTTAATGTTATTCATAAATTTTTATTGACAAAATTGTATTTTATAAGTTGTTTTATCATAAATTACATTGAAAATTTTATAATAATGATACATAAAACCTTTTTTTTTACAAAACTTAAAAACTTTTTTTTTTTGACAAAACTTTTTTATTTATTTGCAATATTATTTTGCATAGATTCAAAAATAAATAAATGTTCAAACAGATCCTAAAACTCTTATTACTTCTTTTTTGACTGCTAAAAATAAAATAAAAAAATAATAAGGGCTTTATTTAGCCTTTAGGTATATTAGGTATATATTCTCGCTAAGTTTTATTCTTAGGATTTTATTACTTGCTACTTCTCACTGCCGCAAAATCACAAGCATCCTTTCAAATCTCTCACAAGCATACTCAGGTTAGGTGCTTTAATTTTAGTTTTCAAATCTTGTCCCATAATTTGCTTATGATACGATGAAGAAAGTAAGAAGAGAAGATTATAACAATATTGATGAAAACATAGACAGATTAAGTGATTTATCCGATTGTGTTTTACTTCACATACTCTCGTTTTTGAACACTAAATGTGCGGTTCGAACTTGCTTTTTATCCAAAAGATGGAAGAATATTTGGGAGCGTCTTTCAACCGGTACAATAAGTTCTTTAGACTTTGAGAAACCAATACGTTTCACCGAGTTCATGTCTAAATTTTTGTCTCTGCGTGATGATGACTCAACAACATTGTATACTCTCAATATTCTCAGCAAGGGTTTCAAAGGGTCTCGCAAATTTGAAAGGAGCCAAGTCAAAAACCAAATCAAAAGGATTTTGAAATACGCAGTTTCACATGATGTTAGGAAATTACAAATCAACGTCGACAAACGTTATGTTGAATCCTTTTTTCCTTGCTTCTCTTCATGTCGCACTTTAACATCTCTTCATCTTTCTGTTGGATATTCTCAAAAAAAAATATTTCCAAGTTATATGAACTTTCCAGCATTAACTAGTTTGTCTTTACAATGTTTTATCTTTGGTGTTGAGCCCTTTTCGGCATTTAAGATGTTGAATAGTTTGACAATTCGCCATTGTAAAGCTCTTGATAAACAAAACATTTGCATATCAAGTGCCACACTTGTCAATTTAACAATTGAAGATTGTGATTTCGAGCTTTACACTCCAAGTCTTCGTACCTTTGTTTATAACGGTATTCCTACCGTTCAGAAACTCAGTCGGGGCAATGGCAATCTCTCTTCCGTCAAAAAGGTAAAAATAAATACCAATGATTTGTCAAAATCTGAAAAGATTTCATTAATTCTACACAATTGGTTGGTTGAGCTTGCTAATATGGAATCATTGACAATATGTTCAAATACTCTTGAGGTACACTTTAGGGCATGTTTTGGTTGGTTTCACTTTTTATTACAACTACTTTTTATAGTTATATTGATCATGATTCATAATCATTTCTCATTGTTTAGATTCTCTACTTACTTCACAATAAACAGAAGCTTGAGTATCTTTCCTTATATAATTTGAAGTCACTGAAAATAAAAACAAATGGACCATACATATCAAATGGAAGATTGGACTTTTTGCTTCAAAATGTCCCATCAGCAAAGGTTGACATTATACATGCAAATGCAATTAAGGTAAATTTGCATTCAACTTGTTAGACACAATCTTTCAAGTTTGGTTTCTTGTCTTCCTTGCCATATTATGTTTGATTAATTATAACTTATTATTAGTGGGAGATCTTCATAGGTTGAATACATGGTTGATACTTGATAAGGCGGAACTTTTTTTTTTTTGAAGTGGTATGTTGTGAAAAACCTTGTTAACCCTTTATCTCTTTATGAGTGGAAGGTGCAACCTATTTTGTGTTGAAATTGTTAAAGTCATGTGAGGTTAGGGATGATCGTATCTGAACCAATCCAAAAGTAAAACCGCAAACCGAACCAATCCAAACCGAAAACCGCAAAAAACCACATTTAGTTTAAACCGCACGGATCGTTTTTCTTCTAAACCGCATGGTTTGGTTTGCGGTTTTCATTTTAGAAAACCGAACCAAACCAAACCAAACCGCAAAAGTTAATTTAAATATATCAACTATTAGTAATCAACTTATTACCTAGTCAAATTTAGCAAGCCAAACCCAATTTAAGTCCATAAAACAGTAAGTTGTCAAAACATATAATTTCACGCGATTCAAAACTATACTATTAAAATTAAAAATAAGTTCTTATGTGTGCAATTTATGTATATGCATATTATATCATGTAAACAATAAAATAAATTAAAATTTCCGATGTTTAATTTGTAACATGTTGATAATATTGTCATATTTTTTCTATCGTGATAAACCGTGGTAACCGAACCAAACCTAACCGCATTGGTTTGGTTTGGTTTGGATGACTTTTTAAAAACCAACCGAATCAAACCGAACCACATGCCATTTTATCTCGCGGTTAGGATGACTTTTTAAAAACCAACCGAATCAAACCGAACCGCATGCCATTTTATCTCGCGGTTAGGATGACTTTTATGCTCAAACCGAACACCCCTATGTGAGGTGGTGATTTGAAACTGGTGGTCTTGATGATTTAGGAACCGGTGATCTTTTTCTCTTTTTTGCCCGTCTAGTGATTTGGGACCGATCTTGGTTTAGTATGAGTTTTTCTCTCTTTGATTTTTTATTTTATTTAGGGACTTGGTACTTCTTGTACTCCCTTTTATGTAATTTATATATATATATATATATATATAATTATTATTTGCCATTAAAAAAAGTTATTATTAGTGGAAAAATTATTAGTCACTTGGGTTAATTTTTTTTTTACTTGTATAGTAACATGATTGGATTGAAACTCAACTTAAGTGGATGCTCAATAGAAAGTAGTAAAGATTGGATTTATTGTATTTATTAAGTTTATGAAGGTTTTTTTTTGAAGGAACATGAATTATATTTAATGGATTAAATCCATGAGCAATGTTAACACAAATATTTTTTTTTTTGGATATAACAAATCTAATTTTTTTACTTTTGTTATTTATTTCAGCTGAAACCATAATCGGTCGAGTTGCAGGAAAAAAGTGATTAGGGGGCTGATGATATTTGTCTGGATATAACATTCCCTAGCTTGCTAGCATGCTCGAGATTTACTGTCAAAATATTGTGAGAGGATAAAATGGATCATTAGTCTTTTTTTTCTTTCTAAAAGTATTTATCTTCTTATTTTTAATGTTTTATTTATTTATTTCTGTCAAAAAATGTTTTATTTATTATGATAAAGTCAAAATTTAATAAAAGTGTTTAACAAACAACTTTTAACATATAAATAGTTTTACAATAAAAATTACCAAAAACTTAAATTTATTTATAAAGGCCTTACTCCGTCAGGATATGATAGAAATATGATAGAATAAAAAGTTGGATATAAGAACAAGATAGGATAGTGACATGATAGTCACTTATCCTATCATATATTTGGTGCACACATTATAATAAATAAGATGACAGTTGGTGCATACTTGATTTTCTTAATCAACGTTCACAAATATAAAGATTGAAATATGAACACGAGAGAGAGAGAGAGAGAGAGAGAGAGAGAGAGAGAGAGAGAGAGAGAGAGAGAGAGAGAGAGAGAGAGAGAGAGAGAGAGAGAGAGAGAGAGAGAGAGAGAGAGAGAGAGAGAGAGAGAGAGAGAGAGAGAGAGAGAGAGAATATTCACTTATCCTCACTACTAGAAAAATCTTAAATACCGACGGACAAAATCTGTCTCTAAAATGCAAATATTCCGTCACTAAGCAGGTTAGAGACGGATTTGATCCCGTCGATAATTTCCTCGTCTCTAAACTGTTAGAGACGGACAAAATCTATCTCTAAAATGAAAATATCTGTCTCTAAAATAAAAATATTTGTCTCTAACTGCTTTTTCTGTCTCTAATTCCATCTCTATTAGAGACGAAATATATTATGTCTCTAAATTCCGTCGGTATTTCAACTTTTTCTAGTAGTGCCTTCCGTTGATAGGATAATTCTAACCCAGCAAAAACTCGGGATATAAATTACATAGGAGTGATAGGATATGATTAAAAAAGAAAATAATTTATCATATCTCATTGGTGCATCAAACAAAAAATTAAAACAGGATATGATATAATTATCATATCCTACTCGCTATCTTGGCCATCAAATGAGCCCTAACTTTGTTTCAAAAGTTATCTTTAGACCATAAAAAAGTCCAGCCAAACGGAACCAAAATATGTTAAGTCATCATTTTTAAGTAAAAAATATCTAAGGGAAGGACTAAAATTGAGTGATTTAAAAATAGGAGATCAATTTTATGTGCAAGTGAAAATATAGAGAGGCAAAATTGTATTTAAGCCTAATTTTTAAATAGTACATCTATAAAAGCCACTTCAAGTAAAGTAAACAAACATTAGAAAATGTGTTTTGACAATCAACATATTTTTATATTATTTGTGTTTGATACTTTTGACTTCATAGCATCACAAATTTTATATATTCTAAAAATAGTTCAAAGGGTCACGCATATTAATGTTGTATCTCTTAGATGCGTATTATGAACGTAGTTTTTAGGAGGATTTGTTTTGTCATCTAAAAAATTTAGTGGCACAACTTATTATCTGCATGTCTTTTATTCATATGTAAATGTAAAAAAGAAAAGAAAATTATAGTATTAAAATTTCACTACAAAAAACTTGCTTTTTAGCAAAGTGACCTAGACCATGGCTAATATACTTTGTCACGTTAATTTTGAGAGTGACTTATTGGGGCGTTGCTAAATTTAGCCATGGGTAAATTTAATATTTGCCACAACAAAATGGTAACATTTTTATAACTACGGCTATTGATAAATTTGCCACGGTTTTAACCGTGGCAAACAGCTCAAAACACGCATACTTTACAAGGGGTAAAAACCTATTATCCCATATTTTATTTGTGTCTTATTCTATTGCATTTTATCCAAACTATAAGTGAATGCAAATTATCTAAGTTTCTAAACAAAACTAATTACTTTGTCACAATTCCTTTGAAAATAATTTTTTATATTAATACACAACGACAAATTGATGCGCTTGTCAGAGGCCAGTCATTATCCTACGATACAACCAATCATAGTTATACACACAATTAATACAAAAATTTGATTTCAAACAATAATCTTCATCTTTTGTGAGTTTCCCTTGTCTATCATGAAAGGTTATAAATACAATTCATCAATATGTTTAACAGATATTTAATAATAAAATAATATTATAATTTTGAAATTTTTTATACAACTTCATAAGCTCTAAAAACTATTTAATTAGGGTATAAACTCAATAAATTATACAAAGTGGTAAAACCATATATTACATGTAAATTGGGAGAAATATGACTACAATTATCAAGTTTGTTATCTTTCTTTCCATATTTCTTGTTCCATCATACTACACAAGTAAGTTTTTCTTAACCAATTCAATTTTCTTTCCTTACGTTGTACTTAATATTTTATTTCATTTTACTTACTCTTCCAATCTCTTTTTTTATACAGAATTTAGATGTGCACAGAATTTTCAATGTAAATCAAATATGTGTGACCCTGGTTATACAGCAAGGTGTTATAACGGTTTTTGCAAATGTTTTACAGTGTGGCAAGAAGAAAATTCTAAGCCATGTGGTGTCAGACACGAAAGTACAGAAATGCCCTTCTAATTTAAAGAATCATATGTGGTTATGATTTTGTAATCTAAAATGATGGTAATCGGTCATCCACAATATCAAATAAATCATTTTGGTTTTTGGTAAATTTACCAAGAGTTATAGTCATAGTGATCCTGCTATTCAACTACTTCAACCATTTCCGAGCACCTCTTAGCATTTTCAGGGATAGAGCCTTCGAGGTTTTTTTCATTTTGTAGATGATATGATTTCTTGTAGATTGTCCCTTCTTTTAGGTTTCGAAATGAGGCAGCAAATAATATTATTTAAATTGTCTTTGAACTCTCCTAATTTTATAGATAGAGTCATGTTAAACAGTGTCATCAGGGTACTAGTTAAGTATATTAAAAAAAAAAAAACTTTGGAAAACAACTTTTAACATTTTCAAAATGTTGAATGCACATATTTCGAAATAAATTTTTTATATTAATATGCTTAATAGTACCGGAGTACTGTTTAGTATTTTCCCCATATATATTGTAATTTCCTTCAATTTACACAGATCACATTTTGTTTCAAACCCTACCACCTATTAAAACATCTTTAATAGTTATGAGTTGAAAAATAATATGTATGTTACTTCTTAGCCTATATCTAAGTATTTATGTCTTAATATTGTTACACTTGTGATTTTTCTCACACTTCAATTTATATATTTCTGTTACATTTGGATTTTGTTAACGGCCTCAGAGGCTTTGCTCGCTTTGAAAAGATATGAAAAACTAAAACGAGTCACAACCAAATTATAATGATATACCGCAATAACTAGGGATGAAGGGAAAAAAAATCCAATTCAATCGACGATTTAAATTAATTCAATTCGAAACAAAAATTATTTTTGTGGTTCGAATAAAAAATCAAACCGAACAAATTGAAAATCGATGTGATTTGGTTCTCGGTCTAATTTTCAAGAATTGATGTAAATTGAACCAAACCAATATATGTATATATACACACACACACACATATTGTTAAGTTAATATTTTTGCTTATGCTTAAATGATTTTTTGGTCCTTATATGTTCGCAAATTTTTTGTTTTAGTTCTTGTATCTTGTTTTGTTGCAAATAAGTTCCTGAATGTATAAAATTTGTTGATTTTACTCCATAAAGTCAAAATCCGCAAACAACACAAACGTTCTCATTCTCAGTTCTCACACAGTCACGTCTCACGCTGCTCAAACAACACAACGACGATAACATGATTTGAATGAAGCATTGGTGATTCAAGTGGGAAAATAATTGAAGTTTTCTTTTAGTTTTACTTTGTTATTTGATAAATTTATGAACTTAATTTTAATAGGGTTGGTGTAACATCCCGAATTCTTAACTACCTATTTAATTTCAATTAGAGCTTTTCTAGTAATTTAGGAATTAAATTTTGGTGGTTAATTAATTTAGTTTTGAGAACCAAATGTATTACGTGTATTACATTAGGAGAAGTCCTTGTGCCTAAACCTAATACATTACTACACTACCTTCTAATTGCAAGTAAGTGAACACTTGAGATCAATTTCCTCTTGAATTCTTCCCTCCCTTTTTCGTGTGACTCACTATCACCCCAAGCCAACACCTAGCACATGCACCACCTAAGACTTGTGAATCACTTTCCACTCACACCCTCTTTCTCTCAAGGTGCCAACAACTCACCAATTCCATTGTTCAAAATACAATGACATGCAAAGAGTACTATGTAGCTTCCATTTACTTCCTCATAACAACATTTCAGCAAAACAGAAAAGTTAAACCAATACTCTCATTTTCTCTTCTTTCCCACGCATAAACAACAACAACCATATCAATTCACTTCTTTTCTAACCAATTGGGAACACATGCAAACCTAGCAAAGAATAATTTTGGTACTGTGACAACTCGATAAAAGCTTCTGCATAAACTCTCATTTCTCATATCATTCCAACATCACTCACCTCTCCAATTTTAAAGCAAGCTAGAGCTCAAGTTCATCTTTTCTTCCAAATCCAATTCCTAAATCTTATCCCACACTCCCAATCCTTTTTCTGCATGTGTACCTATCTTCAAACACGAACTTCTGCAACACTGGGTATGCCATATATACTAAGGAAAAGTGGAAAATCGGTAAAAAAAAAAAATGGCAGAACTTCATCTCCTCAACCTGTCAAGCTCGCCACAGCGAGTAAGGGTACTCGCCATGGCGAGTTCAGCAGCAAGTGCTGCACATATCTCTCCGTTCGTGCTGTTTTCTAGGTTCATGGGCGTTGCTGGGGGTTGCTGTAGCTGAGTAGAGCTTAAGAGGCAAAGATTAAAGCTTCATAACAGGTGGGTTCTTAGGCTAGTTAGCTAGTTTAATCAAATTTAAGAAATGCATGCAATTTTAGGAATTAATAGGTATAGCTGTGTGTGTGGAAATTAAGCCCAATTTCCACTCTATTCTGTTCTATAATATTTATTTTATGATACTGCATTATCTCAGCCAAGGATTGTAGGTGATACTTGCAAAATTGATGATTTTCCCAAAACAGAGTCAATTCTGCATGAACTCGCCATAGCGAGTTGCTAGCGAGCATTCATGGCGAGCTCAAGGTTCTGGGCTGATGAACTTCGCCATGGCGAGCTCTAGCTCGCCTAGCGAGTTGTTTAGGCCAGGACCTGTAAGTTCGCCTTGGCGAGCTTGGTAACTCACCGTAGCGAGCTAATCCAGAACTCACTCATTTTCTTCAATTTCAAAATACTTGTCACTCGTTTTATACCCTCGACTGAGATAATGTTTTGCAGTTATATAAAATTAAATAATATAAACAGGAGGTCATCACGGTCGGACTATTAGGTGTTAACATAGGGAATTAGATTATTGTATGTTCCCCGGGTTTGGGAATTATTGGTAGTATGTTATGAACCTAGTGATCAGTCAAATAAAAACATGTTTATGATATCAGTGTGGACTTCATTTTAGATGTCCCATTAGAAAATTTATGTGAGCTTTATGCCGGAGCGCTTTCTGCTCGCGGATAAGGCGAACCCCTGAGACGTGCTCACCTTAGAGGGTTTGCGGTTTAAAATAAACAAGATATACTCTGTGTTACACCTTTAATTATATTGCTTATGATAATTATGTTATGAATTAGATTATGATATGACTGATTAGGAGCCCCGACTTTATAGCCTAGGATGGTAGTAGAATTCACTGGGACGAAGTGACTGTCTCACCCCACTCCCTTTTCGATATAGGTAAGATAGGTTATTTCGGAGCAGGGACCAGGATGGATCTGACGATTGGAGCCGAGCTTGGATCGTCAGCATTAGAAGACTTAGTCTTCATTCTTGCTTTTATTTATCTTGTTATCTCTCTATAGTTCTTTTTCCGCTGTTTGTATCAAATATTCAGTTATTGTCTTAATAATAACATATTATTCAGTTATCTCCTTATAATTTAATGTACTCAGATTCCAAATTTTAATGTTCCGACTAAATATTCTAGACAATTTAGTTGGGGCGTTACAATTGGTATCAGAGCAGGTCGATTCAGTACCGGACCTTGCCATGAGTCATTACAACCCCTCTCTTAGTAGTACGGACCCTTTGGAGTCTGGACTGTTTACGCTGAAACCATCGCGTGTTGAGTCTGATCAACTCAGTACTGTGCATGCTAGGCAGGGTATTACGGTTGAGAACCGAAGTGGACCACGGTGGTAAAGTAAGAAGCTCGTAGTGGAGGTACATTCCAGAAGCAATCGTTGGCAAGAATTCTCTCTAACCGGATGTTAGAGCTGAAATAGTTAGGACTGAAGGAGTAGTAGTGCTACGCTAACGAGCATACCAAGAGTTAAGATGAGAATACTAATCGCTTGAAGTAGAATTGTTCATAGAAGAACTTAAGTGTGTAGGTCAATTTAGTATCCAGCTGACATCGTGAGTTAGGTAAATCTCCCGGACTTGAGAGTAACCATACCTCCTGGCGAACACGTTTATAAGAAACGCGTAAGCCGAGTAATATTCAACTTTCAACAAATCATAACTCTTCCTGCATACTTAACCTTACTTGTCAGCTGTGAGATTCACCAGTGTTGTTAGATCTGTCAATACCATGATTAGAGAAACCAAGTTGGAATATTCATCTGAGAACTTCCCAATAGATTACCCTATAGGAAGTCAACGCTTAATGCCTCCCTAAGAATAATTTAGCATTTCGACATCGCAACTCGTATTCCTACCCTACCGCGAGATGCCAGGAACTGTTTAGCATAACCAGTAGGATTTCTTTTTCGATACCAGCTTAGGTTAGTTAACTCAACAAACTATTAGAGACCAACTTTGATTAGAATAACAACTAGGAATTATTCCTCAACACCATGTAGATACCTGACTTAACTCATAAGGCATCATTCGTGAGCAGTAGAAACAAGAATTAACAGAATTAGCCCTTGTAAGTAACAACCAATAGTTGTACCTTATCACTAGAGATTGAGCAATATTAGATGTACCATTAGGAATTTCACCTTATTAACTTTAGTATCCATATGGACTTATCAGGTGTAGTTGTTCACTCATCTTGAGCTAGTAGCTTAACATCAGTAAATTACCCGACCGTTTGCATAAGAAAAATAGTTGACTAGGGCCACCTTAGCTTCAACATTCTTTTACACTTCGGCCTGTTATGTTTCCACGTGGGATATTGCTGCATACCAAATAAGATAGTTTCAACTCAACACGTTATCCTAGAAATCACACCCAGCCTACTTGGGACATAACCTCAATCGGAATAACAAGTAGAAATAATTCTTGACCAAACTTAGTTGTCAGGTAGTTTACTTAACACTAAAGCGCATCCCCTACATTAGCAGCTTAGTGTTATGGCTTAGGTAGGTACCTTGTGAGAGAAACTAAGTTGAGCCACCCATACTGTTAATTTCCTTAGACACTAGCCTGCTATCTTATCACCTAGAGCATTATCAATAGAAGTTCGTTTCAATAAAGCAGTCAGTCTCTTAGAAATCAACCTTAGTGCCGAATCGTTAGCATTCAAACCTCAATAAGATTAGTAACTCAGGACTATCAGTAACGCTTTCAGCCATCTAGATCAATCGTTGTTTACCTATGTGAGTTCCCTCGTATCGAAATTAACTAAATTGGATTTATCCTTTACAAACCACTCAGCACTTGTAACTGTTCTGACCTTCGAGTTAGGGATTTGTTAGAACCAGCCAGATTTTCCTCTAGGAGTACCTATCAATAACCTGTTTTGAGCCGGAACCATTAGAGGTTAAAATTCCAATTTCATGACCATTCCTTCGAACCTTCGATAAGCTAAGTTCATCGAACCAAACCATGCTGGATTGGGTATCCATTAGACATAGGAGCATGGGACGGGTTCATTCCCTAACTTGCCTGATTTCGTCTCGGTCAGACAATTCCTTCTCGTGCCCTACCATCTGTTATTCTTATTTTTTTCACCCGGAGTAGTTGGAAGGTAAACTCTCTAAAATCCTCGATATTAGTCAGTCAAGCTGATATTGTAGGACATTACCTATAAGAGATTCTGTTCAATCTTTTCAGCCTTTCAGTTACGTTGTTAGTAACTAAACATAATCCGTGGAATTCAGTTTATCTGGAAGAGACACGTGTAAATTCAGTTCAAGTTCTCTCTCATCGTATCGATCTTTTGATCAGTATCATTGGCCAATTATCCGCCGAACTATTCTGTTCTGCGTCAGTATCAGTTAATCATATAGGTCTTTATGTAACTGAGCGATTTATCGTCACTTCCAGTGCATTGGGTATACTTTCGTAGTCCTGTCAGCTAAATTCCAATTAAGTTCCGATTTTCCCAATTACATAGAAATAGCAGCTAGTAGAAGTATTAGTATCTAGATATCTCATCCGAACTATTCTCTGAACCCGAGTTTAAACCATTTTATTTTCTGCCAACTGTTTCAGTTTTTCTATAAACTACGATAGGTTCAGACCATCATAGATCAAATCCTCTTATAGAGCAAAGAGTTCCTTTGCTGCAAATCCATTCTCCCAATTACACATTGGCTATTCTTTGACAATAGATTTAAAAATCCATTTTCAGTATCGAATGTGCAAATCTTCCATATCCAGTCAGCCATCATTAGAATCCAATTACTTTAGCCAAATTCTTTCATGTCAACCTATCAGCGAATTATCCAGCCAACCTAACCATATCATTGAAGGAAGAACTCGAACCTCAGTTCTTGATATGTTAAAGGTACTACTCAACCACAGTGTTGTGCTAGGATGGATTGAAATAGTAGGTGGAAAATTCTGAAGTACTATGGACTCGGTTGTCGATGAGTCTAACTCATTGGCGAAAGGATCTATAGTGCCTAAGCGTTCTTCGCTCGTTTTATATTTTAATCTATCCTGGAGTATTTTAAACGACATGAATGGGACAGTGGTACGTATGACGTGTCACAAGCTGTAGTGTTCAGAATTGAGAAAAACCCAGAAGAGAAAATTTTGGATTATTGGCATCAACACTTAAATTTACCCCATTCAGCTATTCATATAGCGACAACCAGGCCAGATACCGACTGGTGAAAGTGTAGTCTGAGATAATTATGAGTACGGTATGCTGAGGCGTCGCGAACAATTGGACTGTAGTAGAGTATTGAGAATACTGCCACATACCTACTTTTACAAAGACAAGTTTTTACCTTGAGGGGCTATCCAATGATAGACGCAGTAATGGTGTAAGTAAATTGGAAAAGAAGAGGTAGTGCGTCACTGTGCTGAATAAACTTGGAGTAAGGACTTGATAACGCAGATGAAAAGAGGATGACTATAGTAGACGGATCAGAGTGCGCAGCGCGAGATCAGGCGAAAATATAGTTAGACGATCAATTTGGACGAATAACCTTTTGAGAGAGGAAAGTTTTATTCCAAGGTATGAAGGTAATCAAGAGTTCTTGAGGATGACACCAAAGTTGGAAATACAAGGTGTGTCCAAACGAAGAAATTCCATCTGAAGTACATCAGGCCTCATCGGATCTTTCAATGCGTCGGTTCGGTAACCTACCAGTTAATTCTACCTCTATCCATGTCAAGGTTACACAACGTGTTTCATGTGTCTTAACTTCAGAAATTCATTCCCGATCTTTATCACTCTTTAGAGAATGATATTCAGTCAGCCTGAACTTATCAGCCAAGTCCAGTTCGTGTAGTTGATGGTGAAGTTAAGACCCTCGGAACAAGCTAATTCCAATATTCCAGGTCGAATGGGCTCAGTCTCATGACGACTAACTCACTCAGGAACGGGAACCCGCCATGAGAAAAGTTATTCCTATCTTTCCTAAAGGTAAATTTTTGAATTTCGAGGACGAAATTTCTTTAAGGGGGGTAGATTGTAACATCCCGAATTCTTAACTACCTATTTAATTTCAATTAGAGCTTTTCTAGTAATTTAGGAATTAAATTTTGGTGGTTAATTAATTTAGTTTTGAGAACCAAATGTATTACGTGTATTACATTAGGAGAAGTCCTTGTGCCTAAACCTAATACATTACTACACTACCTTCCAATTGCAAGTAAGTGAACACTTGAGATCAATTTCCTCTTGAATTCTTCCCTCCCTTTTTCGTGTGACTCACTATCACCCCAAGCCAACACCTAGCACATGCACCACCTAAGACTTGTGAGTCACTTTCCACTCACACTCTTTTTCTCTCAAGGTGCCAACAACTCACCAATTCCATTGTTCAAAATACAATGACATGCAAAGAGTACTATGTAGCTTCCATTTCATTCACTTCCTCATAACAACATTTCAGCAAAACAGAAAAGTTAAACCAATACTCTCATTTTCTCTTCTCTCCCACGCATAAACAACTACAACTATATCAATTCACTTCTTTTCTAACCAATTGGGAACACATGCAAACCTAGCAAAGAATAATTTTGGTACTGTGACAACTCCATAAAAGCTTCTGCATAAACTCTCATTTCTCATATCATTCCAACATCACTCACCTCTCCAATTTTAAAGCAAGCTAGAGCTCAAGTTCATCTTTTCTTCCAAATCCAATTCCTAAATCTTATCCCACACTCCCAATCCTTTTTCTGCATGTGTACCTATCTTCAAACACGAACTTCTGCAACACTGGGTATGCCATATATACTAAGGAAAAGTGGAAAATCGGTAAAAAAAAAAAAAATGGCAGAACTTCATCTCCTCAACCTGTCAAGCTCGCCACAGCGAGTAAGGGTACTCGCCATGGCGAGTTCAGCAGCAAGTGCTGCACATATCTCTCTGTTCGTGCTGTTTTCTAGGTTCGTGGGCGTTGCTGGGGGTTGCTGTAGCTGAGTAGAGCTTAAGAGGCAAAGATTAAAGCTTCATAACAGGTAAGTTCTTAGGCTAGTTAGCTAGTTTAATCAAATTTAAGAAATGCATGCAATTTTAGGAATTAATAGGTATAGCTGTGTGTGTGGAAATTAAGCCCAATTTCCACTCTATTCTGTTCTATAATATTTATTTTATGATACTGCATTATCTCAGCCAAGGATTGTAGGTGATACTTGCAAAATTGATGATTTTCGCAAAACAGAGTCAATTCTGCATGAACTCGCCATAGTGAGTTGCTAGCGAGCATTCATGGCGAGCTCAAGGTTCTGGGCTGATGAACTTCGCCATGGCGAGCTCTAGCTCGCCTAGCGAGTTGTTTAGGCCAGGACCTGTAAGTTCGCCATGGCGAGCTTGGTAACTCGCCGTAGCGAGCTAATCCAGAACTCACTCATTTTCTTCAATTTCAAAATACTTGTCACTCGTTTTATACCCTCGACTGAGATAATGTTTTGCAGTTATATAAAATTAAATAATATAAACAGGAGGTCATCACGGTCGGACTATTAGGTGTTAACATAGGGAATTAGATTATTTTATGTTCCCCGGGTTTGGGAATTATTGGTAGTATGTTATGAACCTAGTGATCAGTCAAATAAAAACATGTTTATGATATTAGTGTGGACTTCGTTTTAGATGTCCCATTAGAAAATTTATGTGAGCTTTATGCCGGAGCGCTTTCTGCTCGCGGATAAGGCGAACCCCTGAGACGTGCTCACCTTAGAGGGTTTGCGGTTTAAAATGAACAAGATATACTCTGTGTTACACCTTTAATTATATTGCTTATGATAATTATGTTATGAATTAGATTATGAAATGACTGATTAGGAGCCCCGGCTTTATAGCCTAGGAGGGTAGTAGAATTCACTGGGACGAAGTGACTGTCTCACCCCACTCCCTTTTCGATATAGGTAAGACATGTCATTTCGGAGCAGGGACCAGGATGGATCTGACGATTGGAGCCGAGCTTGGATCGTCAGCATTAGAAGACTTAGTCTTCATTCTTGCTTTTATTTATCTTGTTATCTCTCTATAGTTCTTTTTCCGCTGTTTGTATCAAATATTCAGTTATTGTCTTAATAATAACATATTATTCAGTTATCTCCTTATAATTTAATGTACTCAGATTCCAAATTTTAATGTTCCGACTAAATATTCTAGACAATTTAGTTGGGGCGTTACAATTGGTATCAGAGCAGGTCGATTCAGTACCGGACCTTGCCATGAGTCATTACAACCCCTCTCTTAGTAGTACGGACCCTTTGGAGTCTGGACTGTTTACGCTGAAACCATCGCGTGTTGAGTCTGATCAACTCAGTACTGTGCATGCTAGGCAGGGTATTACGGTTGAGAACCGAAGTGGACCACGGTGGTAAAGTAAGAAGCTCGTAGTGGAGGTACATTCCAGAAGCAATCGTTGGCAAGAATTCTCTCTAACCGGATGTTAGAGCTGAAATAGTTAGGACTGAAGGAGTAGTAGTGCTACGCTAACGAGCATACCAAGAGTTAAGATGAGAATACTAATCGCTTGAAGTAGAATTGTTCATAGAAGAACTTAAGTGTGTAGGTCAATTTAGTATCCAGCTGACATCGTGAGTTAGGTAAATCTCCCGGACTTGAGAGTAACCATACCTCCTGGCGAACACGTTTATAAGAAACGCGTAAGCCGAGTAATATTCAACTTTCAACAAATCATAACTCTTCCTGCATACTTAACCTTACTTGTCAGCTGTGAGATTCACCAGTGTTGTTAGATCTGTCAATACCATGATTAGAGAAACCAAGTTGGAATATTCATCTGAGAACTTCCCAATAGATTACCCTATAGGAAGTCAACGCTTAATGCCTCCCTAAGAATAATTTAGCATTTCGACATCGCAACTCGTATTCCTACCCTACCGCGAGATGCCAGGAACTGTTTAGCATAACCAGTAGGATTTCTTTTTCGATACCAGCTTAGGTTAGTTAACTCAACAAACTATTAGAGACCAACTTTGATTAGAATAACAACTAGGAATTATTCCTCAACACCATGTAGATACCTGACTTAACTCATAAGGCATCATTCGTGAGCAGTAGAAACAAGAATTAACAGAATTAGCCCTTGTAAGTAACAACCAATAGTTGTACCTTATCACTAGAGATTGAGCAATATTAGATGTACCATTAGGAATTTCACCTTATTAACTTTAGTATCCATATGGACTTATCAGGTGTAGTTGTTCACTCATCTTGAGCTAGTAGCTTAACATCAGTAAATTACCCGACCGTTTGCATAAGAAAAATAGTTGACTAGGGCCACCTTAGCTTCAACATTCTTTTACACTTCGGCCTGTTATGTTTCCACGTGGGATATTGCTGCATACCAAATAAGATAGTTTCAACTCAACACGTTATCCTAGAAATCACACCCAGCCTACTTGGGACATAACCTCAATCGGAATAACAAGTAGAAATAATTCTTGACCAAACTTAGTTGTCAGGTAGTTTACTTAACACTAAAGCGCATCCCCTACATTAGCAGCTTAGTGTTATGGCTTAGGTAGGTACCTTGTGAGAGAAACTAAGTTGAGCCACCCATACTGTTAATTTCCTTAGACACTAGCCTGCTATCTTATCACCTAGAGCATTATCAATAGAAGTTCGTTTCAATAAAGCAGTCAGTCTCTTAGAAATCAACCTTAGTGCCGAATCGTTAGCATTCAAACCTCAATAAGATTAGTAACTCAGGACTATCAGTAACGCTTTCAGCCATCTAGATCAATCGTTGTTTACCTATGTGAGTTCCCTCGTATCGAAATTAACTAAATTGGATTTATCCTTTACAAACCACTCAGCACTTGTAACTGTTCTGACCTTCGAGTTAGGGATTTGTTAGAACCAGCCAGATTTTCCTCTAGGAGTACCTATCAATAACCTGTTTTGAGCCGGAACCATTAGAGGTTAAAATTCCAATTTCATGACCATTCCTTCGAACCTTCGATAAGCTAAGTTCATCGAACCAAACCATGCTGGATTGGGTATCCATTAGACATAGGAGCATGGGACGGGTTCATTCCCTAACTTGCCTGATTTCGTCTCGGTCAGACAATTCCTTCTCGTGCCCTACCATCTGTTATTCTTATTTTTTTCACCCGGAGTAGTTGGAAGGTAAACTCTCTAAAATCCTCGATATTAGTCAGTCAAGCTGATATTGTAGGACATTACCTATAAGAGATTCTGTTCAATCTTTTCAGCCTTTCAGTTACGTTGTTAGTAACTAAACATAATCCGTGGAATTCAGTTTATCTGGAAGAGACACGTGTAAATTCAGTTCAAGTTCTCTCTCATCGTATCGATCTTTTGATCAGTATCATTGGCCAATTATCCGCCGAACTATTCTGTTCTGCGTCAGTATCAGTTAATCATATAGGTCTTTATGTAACTGAGCGATTTATCGTCACTTCCAGTGCATTGGGTATACTTTCGTAGTCCTGTCAGCTAAATTCCAATTAAGTTCCGATTTTCCCAATTACATAGAAATAGCAGCTAGTAGAAGTATTAGTATCTAGATATCTCATCCGAACTATTCTCTGAACCCGAGTTTAAACCATTTTATTTTCTGCCAACTGTTTCAGTTTTTCTATAAACTACGATAGGTTCAGACCATCATAGATCAAATCCTCTTATAGAGCAAAGAGTTCCTTTGCTGCAAATCCATTCTCCCAATTACACATTGGCTATTCTTTGACAATAGATTTAAAAATCCATTTTCAGTATCGAATGTGCAAATCTTCCATATCCAGTCAGCCATCATTAGAATCCAATTACTTTAGCCAAATTCTTTCATGTCAACCTATCAGCGAATTATCCAGCCAACCTAACCATATCATTGAAGGAAGAACTCGAACCTCAGTTCTTGATATGTTAAAGGTACTACTCAACCACAGTGTTGTGCTAGGATGGATTGAAATAGTAGGTGGAAAATTCTGAAGTACTATGGACTCGGTTGTCGATGAGTCTAACTCATTGGCGAAAGGATCTATAGTGCCTAAGCGTTCTTCGCTCGTTTTATATTTTAATCTATCCTGGAGTATTTTAAACGACATGAATGGGACAGTGGTACGTATGACGTGTCACAAGCTGTAGTGTTCAGAATTGAGAAAAACCCAGAAGAGAAAATTTTGGATTATTGGCATCAACACTTAAATTTACCCCATTCAGCTATTCATATAGCGACAACCAGGCCAGATACCGACTGGTGAAAGTGTAGTCTGAGATAATTATGAGTACGGTATGCTGAGGCGTCGCGAACAATTGGACTGTAGTAGAGTATTGAGAATACTGCCACATACCTACTTTTACAAAGACAAGTTTTTACCTTGAGGGGCTATCCAATGATAGACGCAGTAATGGTGTAAGTAAATTGGAAAAGAAGAGGTAGTGCGTCACTGTGCTGAATAAACTTGGAGTAAGGACTTGATAACACAGATGAAAAGAGGATGACTATAGTAGACGGATCAGAGTGCGCAGCGCGAGATCAGGCGAAAATATAGTTAGACGATCAATTTGGACGAATAACCTTTTGAGAGAGGAAAGTTTTATTCCAAGGTATGAAGGTAATCAAGAGTTCTTGAGGATGACACCAAAGTTGGAAATACAAGGTGTGTCCAAACGAAGAAATTCCATCTGAAGTACATCAGGCCTCATCGGATCTTTCAATGCGTCGGTTCGGTAACCTACCAGTTAATTCTACCTCTATCCATGTCAAGGTTACACAACGTGTTTCATGTGTCTTAACTTCAGAAATTCATTCCCGATCTTTATCACTCTTTAGAGAATGATATTCAGTCAGCCTGAACTTATCAGCCAAGTCCAGTTCGTGTAGTTGATGGTGAAGTTAAGACCCTCGGAACAAGCTAATTCCAATATTCCAGGTCGAATGGGCTCAGTCTCATGACGACTAACTCACTCAGGAACGGGAACCCGCCATGAGAAAAGTTATTCCTATCTTTCCTAAAGGTAAATTTTTGAATTTCGAGGACGAAATTTCTTTAAGGGGGGTAGATTGTAACATCCCGAATTCTTAACTACCTATTTAATTTCAATTAGAGCTTTTCTAGTAATTTAGGAATTAAATTTTGGTGGTTAATTAATTTAGTTTTGAGAACCAAATGTATTACGTGTATTACATTAGGAGAAGTCCTTGTGCCTAAACCTAATACATTACTACACTACCTTCCAATTGCAAGTAAGTGAACACTTGAGATCAATTTCCTCTTGAATTCTTCCCTCCCTTTTTCGTGTGACTCACTATCACCCCAAGCCAACACCTAGCACATGCACCACCTAAGACTTGTGAGTCACTTTCCACTCACACTCTTTTTCTCTCAAGGTGCCAACAACTCACCAATTCCATTGTTCAAAATACAATGACATGCAAAGAGTACTATGTAGCTTCCATTTCATTCACTTCCTCATAACAACATTTCAGCAAAACAGAAAAGTTAAACCAATACTCTCATTTTCTCTTCTCTCCCACGCATAAACAACTACAACTATATCAATTCACTTCTTTTCTAACCAATTGGGAACACATGCAAACCTAGCAAAGAATAATTTTGGTACTGTGACAACTCCATAAAAGCTTCTGCATAAACTCTCATTTCTCATATCATTCCAACATCACTCACCTCTCCAATTTTAAAGCAAGCTAGAGCTCAAGTTCATCTTTTCTTCCAAATCCAATTCCTAAATCTTATCCCACACTCCCAATCCTTTTTCTGCATGTGTACCTATCTTCAAACACGAACTTCTGCAACACTGGGTATGCCATATATACTAAGGAAAAGTGGAAAATCGGTAAAAAAAAAAAAAATGGCAGAACTTCATCTCCTCAACCTGTCAAGCTCGCCACAGCGAGTAAGGGTACTCGCCATGGCGAGTTCAGCAGCAAGTGCTGCACATATCTCTCTGTTCGTGCTGTTTTCTAGGTTCGTGGGCGTTGCTGGGGGTTGCTGTAGCTGAGTAGAGCTTAAGAGGCAAAGATTAAAGCTTCATAACAGGTAAGTTCTTAGGCTAGTTAGCTAGTTTAATCAAATTTAAGAAATGCATGCAATTTTAGGAATTAATAGGTATAGCTGTGTGTGTGGAAATTAAGCCCAATTTCCACTCTATTCTGTTCTATAATATTTATTTTATGATACTGCATTATCTCAGCCAAGGATTGTAGGTGATACTTGCAAAATTGATGATTTTCGCAAAACAGAGTCAATTCTGCATGAACTCGCCATAGTGAGTTGCTAGCGAGCATTCATGGCGAGCTCAAGGTTCTGGGCTGATGAACTTCGCCATGGCGAGCTCTAGCTCGCCTAGCGAGTTGTTTAGGCCAGGACCTGTAAGTTCGCCATGGCGAGCTTGGTAACTCGCCGTAGCGAGCTAATCCAGAACTCACTCATTTTCTTCAATTTCAAAATACTTGTCACTCGTTTTATACCCTCGACTGAGATAATGTTTTGCAGTTATATAAAATTAAATAATATAAACAGGAGGTCATCACGGTCGGACTATTAGGTGTTAACATAGGGAATTAGATTATTTTATGTTCCCCGGGTTTGGGAATTATTGGTAGTATGTTATGAACCTAGTGATCAGTCAAATAAAAACATGTTTATGATATTAGTGTGGACTTCGTTTTAGATGTCCCATTAGAAAATTTATGTGAGCTTTATGCCGGAGCGCTTTCTGCTCGCGGATAAGGCGAACCCCTGAGACGTGCTCACCTTAGAGGGTTTGCGGTTTAAAATGAACAAGATATACTCTGTGTTACACCTTTAATTATATTGCTTATGATAATTATGTTATGAATTAGATTATGAAATGACTGATTAGGAGCCCCGGCTTTATAGCCTAGGAGGGTAGTAGAATTCACTGGGACGAAGTGACTGTCTCACCCCACTCCCTTTTCGATATAGGTAAGACATGTCATTTCGGAGCAGGGACCAGGATGGATCTGACGATTGGAGCCGAGCTTGGATCGTCAGCATTAGAAGACTTAGTCTTCATTCTTGCTTTTATTTATCTTGTTATCTCTCTATAGTTCTTTTTCCGCTGTTTGTATCAAATATTCAGTTATTGTCTTAATAATAACATATTATTCAGTTATCTCCTTATAATTTAATGTACTCAGATTCCAAATTTTAATGTTCCGACTAAATATTCTAGACAATTTAGTTGGGGCGTTACAATTGGATTTTGTATTTGATGAACTTATGAGAAAATAATTGTATTTTGTATTAGATGAACTTATAAGGAAAAAATCTATAAAGAAAAAGCTTTAAATACATTTGTAAAAATCAATTAAAGTAATTCAAACCAAACCAGATCAAATTGATTAGTTTAATTTGGTTTTATTTTTAAAAAACACCAAAAACCAAATCAAAGTTCATTTGCTATTCATAAAAAACCGATCTAAATCGATCCAATAATATACACCCCTAATAACAACTGTAACTTCAATTATCATATTTGTCTACGACTCAACCAAACTCAATTTTTCTTGTGGGATTAATATATTTTGCCATTTCAAAATTAATATAATCATGTAAAGTAATCATTTATTATAAGACTGACACGTGATTAAAATAAAATAAAGAAATTAATATAGTAATAAAATAGAGCTAAAATCTTCTTGACCGAATACAAATTTAGATAATGTTGTTACTATATATACTTTTTTTTACGGAAATTATTATATATACTTAAAAGTTATAATATGATATTAAGATAATATATCAATTATTAATTTTTCTTCTCTTCTAACTCTATCCGTCATAACTTTTTTTCTCCTTGATTTATTGGAGATGAGTGATTTAGGGTCAGTTTAGACTTAGAATCACTCGTCCAAATCATTTTTTTTTTGTGTGTGTGTGTGTGGTTTCCACATATATTTAGTATTTATTTCGAGTTTTCGTGATTTCATCATCTTAAAGTGCGACATTGTTTGTTTTTATTTCTTGTCGTTATGCGCTGTATTTTATATTTTCGTCTTTGTGCCGTATATTTTGTGTTTCAAGAGTACTACTTGCTACACCAATAGTTTAGTCACTACAACATTTTTGGTCTTTGGCAACAGTTGTTTATGCAACATATGTAAATCGTTGCCTAAAATTTGATCAGGCGACGTTATTTAATTGTTACCTAAAAGGCATTTGCAACGCCTGAAAAATGTCCCCTAAAAGACGATTTTCAAGCGTCTTTAGCTTATGTCTTTGGCAATACATGACAACCGTCCCCTTAAAAACTTGTGGGGACGATTTTACATTGTTGCAGTATTTCTAATAAAAGGCTACGCTTTTTAATCGTTGTCTAAAAATTTGAACACAATAAAAAATTAGGCGGTAATATTCCCTCCAAACTTTAGAACTTATTATTTAGTTTTTTATTTTGAAAAACCAAAAGAAAACAAAGAAAGAAGGAAGAAAGAAACCCAAATCGTCCTTCTTCGAATCGTCTTCAGACCCAAATCGTTTCTTCGAAACCCAAATCGTTTCTTCAAAGCCTTCCTTCTTTGAAACCCTTTCTTCTTCAAATCGTTTCCCAAATCGTCTTCATCTCTCGCTATGACCGAGTTGGAGTCACCGTGACTGAGTTCGACACCGATTGACCCAAATACCTTCGATTTCGACACGCAGTTGCATCTAATATCTTCGATTTCACATCTGAGCTCAATCTCCAATCCTTTTAATTGCCCTAAGCTTATTTTTATTTAATTGTTATTTGTAGCTGTTTTGTCCTGGTTTTCTGTTTAGATTCAATTCTGATAGCTTGTTGCTGCGTGTGTGTGTGTGTGTGTTTATATGGTAGATTCAGTTCTGAATTTTGATTTTACTATGTGGGTAGAAAAAGGAGATAGGTTGGATTATTGAAAGCTTGTCTTCAATATTTATGAGCTATATTAGATTATGAACTAGCGAATATGCATTTTGCTAGTGATTATTCCTATTTAAATTCACAGCAAATCCAAACATGCACTAAAAATTTATAAGGCATATTAGATTCTTAACTACAGAATCTGCAACTAGCTAGTGATTATTCCTAATTAACCAATGTTATATGAGGACATTAACTTAATCAAGTATGCCTATATAAACTTGCATAGCATGCATATGTAGATGATATAATTGTATATGAAGTGCTACTTTACCATCAATATTTCATTTTTATGAACTGTCAAACAATAACATTTTTATGAAGTAATGATATGTTATACATTATTTCTTGCTCAATAGATTTTGAATTGGGATGTGGGTGTTGGAGACCATAGATTTATAGCTAAAATTTGGATTGTTAGCCCTCAAATTTGTGTCGATATATATTCTATTTATGCAAAATTACCTGTTTTCATATCAGTTGTTTAATTACCTTCCCACAAATAATTTTTTAACAAATTGGCTTCTTCATAGTTCCCAATGTTATATGAAATGGTACTATTAGTAAGTTGCTTGAGAAAAAAGAATTTCCAATTGCAGATCACATGGTTGATTAGCCAATATGAAATTGATTAAGGTCATGTAACTTATAAAGAATTCTTTAAATGATCTGTACCACCAGTGAAAGAGATTGTTGAGGATACTATTTCATCAATATAGTTTCTTGTAGATAGCATTATATTTTGTGTTTGTTATGTGTAACAGTGACATTTATCTAGCTTTTGTTTTGTGAAACTTTTCTTTTATTTTGTATGTTGATTGTATATTTATGTCCAGTATTGTCTAGCTTTAAAGATTTTATCTATATTCTCATGGTACTATGATTTGGTTTTATCTTAGTTTCCATTAATGTTTTTTAACTATCGAGTAGTCGCACTGTTATACAAAAAGCACATAACTCAAGTTTATTAACTTCTTGAACTTATGGTATGTAGAAGCACGGTTTTGACACATTCTACATTTTATGCACTTTCGGCGTTGTTGCGTTCCTAGCTGTGTTTTCAGTGTTGGTGTATTCTCTGCATTGTTGCGTTCTTTCTTCATTGTGTTGTTCAGGTATTTTATCCTCTTATGATTCATCTATTAGCCTTATGATACCTTAAAATTACTTATTCCCTTATAGACTTATATAGTAATAATTTGTTTCTTTATAGTAAACTAAACATGATAAACAAAGATTGGGTTGAGTTGCCTCCAGATAGTGAAGGTTATAGGGATGGTGTTGATTACTTTTTAGATATTGCATACATCGAAGGAATAGTTGAAGGAATAGAGATTTTGTGCCCTTGTGCTATATGTTGTAATGATAGTTGGGAAGAGAGAGATGTAGTGTATGACCATTTATGTAGCAAAAGATTTGTAAAGGGATACACATAATGGATTTACCATGGTGAAGATAAAATTCTTATGGATATTGATGGGGATGCTGATGATGAAACATCATCTGAATCACCATCCGATGATCAAACATCATCTGATAAAATTCTTAGCAAGTGTTTAATTTTGGTCATGATGTTACAAAGTCAAGACACCTCATTATTTGAGTTTGACGAGTCTTGGTGCTGTGTTTTTTCGTTTATTATATGTTTCTTTCTCTTGATTTGGTGTTTGTGTTATGTTTTTTAGTGTGGTAGTGGCTGATTCAGTTTGTGTATTTGTTGTTTCCAAAAAAAAAAAATCATTCCCTTTAATTGTCTTAGATTGAGTAATTGTTTTGTGCCTTTATCCCGATAACAATTTATGTTTGTGTTTTTCTGGCTGGACTGTGTTTATTTTCTTCAAAGTTGTTGAAGAAATAGGGACTGACCACTTTTCATAGGCACTGTTAGCAATTAAGTTGATTTTTATGTACTTTGTTAGCATCACTTTTCTCATTATAGAGAGGTGATGTGTGGTGTGTTAGTGTTAGCATCACTTCTGCCATTATTTTGTGCTCTGTTGGCATCACTTCTACCATTTTTTTGGTGCTGATCTGTTAGTATATTGTTGATCATTTATGCAGCAAGATATCAATGAAGATGATGAAGTGGACGGCGACATAAGTGATGACTCTCAAGATGATGACGCAAGTGATGAGGATAACATAGAATTTGATCAAGAGGACGACATCGGTGACGACGAGGATGATGAGTTCGACAAACTTACATGAGTTGGATGTTGTTGTTTTAGGCGCACTAAGCATTAAACTTGAAGAAACTATCTATTATGTCATTTTGCTAGACTTCTAAGCATTAAATTTGAAGAAACTATATATTTTGCTAGACTTGTACTTCTAAGTATTAACTTATTGTGGTATTAAGTAATGTTAGACTATGTGAATTTAAGTTAATGTGTGAAGATTTTAAGGACACTTTCGTAGTAAATGCAATTTGTGTTTGATGCAATTCTTATTTTGAATCTCTATATACACTAATTAATCAAGTTTAGTAATTAATATTTCAATTTTAGGGAACACGTGGTAATTGTTGCCAGTTCTGGAAACATTTGTAAACTGTTGCCTATGCGTTTTCCCACTTAACAGGTTTAGGGAATGATTTGTAATTGTTGCACGATATGGCAACATGTGAAAAGCGTTGCCCAAGATACCCATTAAAAACGTCCCCTTTCCTGCAGTTTAGGCGACGCTTCAAACAATCGTACCCAAAAAGTGACAAAAAACGTTGCCTCAAACTATAGGCAACGGTCGTATACTCAACACTTGAAAAACGTCCCCTATTCTTTTAGACAACGTTTTTTCCGTTTCTGGCAACATTTTTCACATGTTGTTAGAGACCATAAATGTTGTAGTGAGTTTATCTCATGGATTCATTTATCCAAGTATTCCTAATACAAATATTTTATTTGTCTTTTTTTTTGTCAAGTATTTGTCTTTTATGCTACTGCATCTTATCCAAACTATAAGCGAATGCAAACTAAACAAATTACTTTGACACAATTCATGTGGAGATGATATTTTATATTATTACGAGACGACAAACTAATATACTTGCCAGAGAAGTGAGTCATTAACCTATATCCAACAATACAATCAAACATATCTAGCTATACACAAAATTAATGCAAAAATATGTTTTCCAACACTAATATTCATCTTTTGTGAGTTTCCCTTTTCTATCATGAAAGGTTATAAAATAATGAGAATTTAGTAAAATAAAATAAAATAAAGGTGAATGAATTTTTATGATTAGTATTTTTTTTTATAAGATCTTTTTACTATATATTATGTATGTTAAAGGGACAAACACAGCTAGCTCATTGATATATTTAAGAGACATTTGATAATTATTTAATATTATAATTTTGAAAAAAGTTTATACAACTGCATAAGCTCTAAAAACTATTTAATTGATGAGAGTACAAACTCAATGAATTATACAAAGTGGTAAAATCATTTGTTACATGTAAATTGGGAGAAATATGACAACAATTTTCAAGTGTGTTATCTTTCTTTCTATATTTCTTATTGAATCGTATTACACAGGTAAGATTTTCTTAACCAATTCAAATTTTTTTTTCTTACATTGTACTTAATATTTCGTTTCATTTTAAATACTCTTCTAATCTCTTTTTTTATACAGAATTTAAATGTGCAAAGAATTTTCAATGTAATTCAGATATGTGTGATCGTGGTTATACAGCAAGGTGTTATAATGGTTTTTGCAAATGTTTTACAGTGTGGCAAGAAGAAAATTCTAAGCCCATATGATAATGTATTTGGTGTCAGAGACAAAAGTACACAAATGCCCTTCTAATTTAAATAACTTTGTGGTTATGATTTTGTAATCTAAGATGATGGTAATGAAATAAAATAAGGTAGCAAATAATATTATTTAAATTGTTTTCTCTCCTAATTTTATAGATATCGCAATTACCATCAATTTACACATATCACATTTTCTTCAAACTCTACCGTCTATCAAAACATCTTTAATAGTTATGAGTTGAAAAATAGTTTGTATGTTACTTCTTAGCTTATATTTTTGCATTTATGTTTTAATATTGTTACACTTATGATTTTTTTCACACTTCAATTTATATATTTCCTTACATTTAGATTTTGTTAAATAACTGTTGAGAATATTGATTATTAGCCAAAGCTCCCTTTAGTTAGTTACATTCACCATTAGATGATTAGTTAGTTAGAGTTGGTTAATAGTTGGTTAATCCTCTCATTGCTCTATATAAGAGCCAATATTGTACCAAAGTTCATTATCTTTCTAAGCTCTTATAGAGAATCTTCTCTATTTTACCATCAACTTCAGAATTTTAACATGGTATCATCCGCCTCAATCGATCGATACCTTGATTACGATTCCGCTGTTGAATGTGAAGAAGATGAAGCTTCTGTTGATGTTA